>OY292482.1:1435393-2860787 GCA_958496325.1 Nomophila noctuella
ATGCTGTTCAACCCATTCATCACCCACCTAATATGCATTTATAGCTTCGCTCTTTTTGTTACAAAACATTTTGCCAAACATTATTAGAATTAGGATCTATGACCTAAGAAAATTCGAGAGCTATTATTTACGACTTCTACATATACCTACCTATATTAAAATGGGGGTCTGGACTGTAAAAACCTTGCTAGCCACCAATCACAACCAATACGAGAATCGAATTTAAAGGTTCCTAGGCCTTGAAACTAATCTAGTGAGGTTGCCAAGTCCTTAATATCAAAAACTCACTTATTTTTAATGATCATAATTTGTATTACAAAAACTCCCCCAATTTAGAAGACTCCAAGACGTAAAAACTAAGAACATTTACTTATTTGCTCAAACTTCATGGAGCAAAATAACGATTCATCTTAAAATAACAAAAAATAACTCTTTCATAAAATATGTTGGCATCATACGGTTCAATTTTAATGAGTCTCACAGTTACTTTGCATAACAAACAAAACAAAAAAGACCTGTACTATGAATCAGACTTCATAGTCCAGTAATTTTAGCAATTTTGATCCACGATCTGCGGAATAATTCCCAGTGAGCTGAATTTTTGTATACACCTTTATTATGATATTGTAATGATGATGTGAAAAATCGACATTAATATCGTGCCGGCTAAAAAAGTTATAGGGGTCCAAATGTCACGAAAATCAGTTTTTCGCAAATATCTCGCGACCCATTGCTCAGAGGTCAATAATGGTTTCATAAAAATTGTTCGTCGTAAAATTGTCTACAGAAAAGGTCTCTTGCAATTTTCTGTAGAATTAACCGTTTTTGAAATAGAGACTAGAATGCACTCACTTATGGTATTGTATACCGTACGCCGCATACCAAGGCATAAACCCTCTTGTTTGTTTTTTTCCCTTTTTTGTTTGTGTGTTTTTTGTTAGTATGATGTTCTACATATAGGAATATAAAGGACTTGTGATCCTAGTACAGTAAGGAAAATAGGAATATCAGCTATAAAAAACTAAGTGGCAATTTTTTTTGACACTTTATAACTCAATAACGGGCTCACCGATCCAAACCAAATTTTCAGGGTTTGTACAGACTATTTAGTAGATGTTTTATGTGAAGTTTGAACAAAATCGGTCGTTATTTTTATACATAGCGAAGCACGTACCGGGCCGCTAGTAATGATATAGATATGCTATGTCCAGTGACGTTTGGACCCCTATAACTTTTTTAGCCGGCACGATATCAATGTCGATTTTTCACATCTACATCACAATATCATAATAAAGGCGTATACAAAAATTCAGCCTACTAGGATTTTTTCCGCAGATCGTGGATCAAAATTGCTAAAATTCACATTGCATATCTATATCATTACTAGCGGCCCGGTACGTGCTTCGCTACGTATAAAGTGAAGCGACCGATTTTGTTCAAACTTCACATAAAACATATACCAAATAGTCTGTACAAACCCTGAAAATTTGGTTTGGATCAGTGAGCCCGTTCTTGAGTTATAAAGTGACAAAAAAAATTACCACTTAGTTTTCTAAAGTTGATATTCCTATTTTCCTGACTGTACTAGTATTACAAGTGCTTTATATTTCTATATGTAGAACATTATATTAACAAAAAACATACAAACAAAAAAAGGGGAAAAAAAGCAATAGGGTTAATGCCTTGGTATGCGCCGTACGGTATACAGTACCATACGTGAGTACATTCTAGTCTCTATTTCAAAAACGGTTAATTCTACAAAAAATGCAAGAGACCTTTTTTGTAGACCATTTTACGACAAACAACTTTTATGAAACCATTATTGACCTCTGAGCAATAGATCGCGAGATATTTGCGAAAAACTGATTTTCGTGACGTTTGGACCCCTATAACTTTTTTAGCCGGCACGATATCAATGTCGATTTTTCACATCTTCATCACAATCTCATAATAAAGGTGTATACAAAAATTCAGCTCACTAGGAATTATTCCGCAGAGAAAATCTAAAATTCCTGGACTATTCAAGCAAAAAATTCTGTATATGAAGCCATCTTACTGTTTTCATTATACTGACTACATTACAAAATGTATGTATTATTTCAATATTTCACGATTTTATTTAGGAAAACCACACATCTGCTCATACAAGTAGTATCATTTAATAATTAGAATAAAACATACGACATAATGTACTTCTAGTATCCACATTCCGCAGTTTTTATTGTGATGAATTCAGTTCCGAATCCTTTTTGATCCCTGATTCACTACGTATGCAAAGTCTTATTTTAATGGTTTTAGTAAAATGCTGGCAGGGTAAAAGAGTATTACGTAAGCCCTTTGAATATTTGAATTGTTATTCACATCCTACTTTACATCAAAGCGGCTATTCTCGGACTGACCACATTTTGCGGTGCGCTATAACTGCTACCTACTATTACCATAACCGCGGAAGTATTTGAGTAATCCGTTTTCACTTAAAACGTCTGGAATTATTTGGTAAAAATACCTACGCTATAATTTAGCAACATGTAGAGACTAACAAAAGATCCATTATATTTGTGAAAATCACAAAAACGCGGTAATGGCTCTCACATGTACAGTACGCCTTTTCACATGCGTACAGAAATACAAATCTAATGTGAAAAGCTGCCTTATGGATTATTAGCTAACAATATGTAAAATCACGATGGCAATGGCAGATCATTACGATCGCGAAGGCTTTCTTTGTGTTTCTCATACACATATTAATCACAATCCTCGATTCTTAGAGAACATTCACTATTATACACAATACGACTAATTACGCGATCGAAGTTTGGCGGCAATGTATTTTCTATACGCGACGTAACGTAATGTCAGCACATCTTCCATTGCAAATCAATTGCGGGCGTAGTCGCGCCGAACTTCGGTCGCGTTATTTTTTGCCAGGTGTAAATTGCTTGGACTTACACACCAATTACCTAGCCCGAAACTAAGTTCAGCTTGTACTATGGATGCTAAAATGGATAGACATACTTAAATACATGTATATATAAACATCCATGACTCGAGTACAAATGCCGATGTTCATCACAAAAACATTTGCCCCTAGCGAGATACGAACCCGCTACCTTTGGTTTTGTAGCCAGGCTCTCTGACCACTCGACCAACAGGCCTGCCTGTTGGCCTGTGTGTGAGTTTCTTTCTACACTAAGAAAGGTTAGAAAGGGCTAAAGAGGCGTTTATGCGTTTTACCGGGTAGTAAGTCAGCACGAGCTGGTTGAGCAGCGTGGAGATGGCGTAGAAGACGCCCACGTTGATCCCGTACGAGATGAGCAGCAGCACATAGTTGCGGTTCGTGAGCAGCTTCTTGATCGACTGAAGGAAGTTCGAGTCCAGGCTGGAACCGAAGTCAGCGGCGGCGGATGGAGGCGTCGCGGGAGCCGCTTTGAAGACTGAAAGAAAGAATTTGAAATGAAGTTTAAACGAATTGTGATTGTAATCGTAGTCCTTTTTGGCGCTGTATAGTGCCCATTTCTTCCCGTAGGAGTCGGAACTGACGACTACGGGACATTCCGTGACGATGGGCAACTGAATTATTGATAACAAATCGTTTTCAATAACTCTGAGATTTTATTACTATACTAAATATACTTTGTACAACTGTATAAACATATTTTTTTTACACCCAAAAATGTTTGTGGTGCAATAAAGTGTGTACAGTAACATTTACAAACATGCATTTACATTTAGACAATTATGTTCTTTGTCTATTTTGTAGCGCTACGAGAAAAAACTAAAATCATTCCACATAAACATTCTTCAAAGGGTGAGGCAAGTCCCTGGATTCGGTTAAACATACAAGTATACCTAGTAATATCGAAGGTAAAGCGAAATAAGAAGATCAAAGTGACGCTGCTTGATTTGCCTTTTTTCTTTTATCTACAAGAGTAAGGAGGAGTAACATAATAATATGTATTATGCTAATCCCAATAATAGCATTTATCAAATTAGGTCTATCAGAGAAAATAATACCTTTTTTACTTAAAGATAATAGATATTTCCATTATTAAACTACGAGTATGAATATCAAGGCTTTTTGTGAGAGCAGAAAAAGTTATTTGAACGGTTTACTGCAAAAAATTCATCACCCATTCAAAGTTGTATTTCATTTAAGTTAAGTTCTTTTGAACTCGTTTGTGCTTAAAACGAATATATTTGATACATATTTACAAAAAAACTTTCATTTCGTTCATAAAGTTATGTTGCAAAACCACGTATAAAAACATTCAATTTCAAACTGATGTTGTGTAAATCAAAGTTTTTCTTATTTTGTACACACTACAGTTATAACTTATTTTGTTGACAAAAAAGCATATTAAATTCTGGCAACGTAAAAGATCCATTGCCTGTCCTCTTTTACATATTGTTTTTAAATACTTTTTGATGCGTCAGCATTACTTTTATAGTTCGTATTGCTATTAGGCACAAAAGGATACTAAACAATTGTTTAGCATTTTAATTAAATCACAGAATTGTTACTATTAAAACGTCATAAATATAGTTTTTCTATTAAGAACTTATGGTGTATCCAAAATTACATCTTATTTATTATTTTAAATGAATAATACTTTGCAATGAAATTTATGACAAGGATGAAACCAAAACAATTCCCATAGATGACAAACTTACTTTTCCGCAAGTAACATCTCAATCTCAAGCTCGAATGAACACAATATACCACAATGTAGTAAAATACCGACCCATCGACGAACATAAATCAACGATTATCCTTTATCGTAAAATACGACTCGACTGTTACGATGATGTGGAAATATACATAGGTGATTTCTTTTTGTAGCTGAATATACGAGTGTGTTTAGAGATTCGAGCATGTATTGTAAAACTTTGGAATAGAATAGGAATTTGGATGCGACACATTTCTGTATTTCTTTGAAAATCCTAGATTCTAAGTCCTACTCCTTTGCGACTTAAGACTTTGTGATTGAAATCGGAAATAATGTTTGTTCATGAAGGCTTCAAACGTGCACGTATCGAGAAATAATCGACGGTAATCATTATCTAAATACAAACTGCTTCTTCTGTCTTCGAAAAGCACATATAACTAGTATGTATTAACTATTTAATAAACACATAGCCATTACTTGTACATGGTGTAACAACGTGCTGAGTGGCCAAGAGATGCCTATGATACAGACGTCTTTTGATTGACTACGACCTACCGATTGGCCGCTTAGGGCTTGAACCCCAATTACGAGCATACACAAATGTTTACTACTTACATAGTAAGATGAGCACGAACAGCACGCTGGTGATGCCAGCGACCAGGTAGAACATGACACGGAAATCGCTGGCTATCTCCTCCGTGGTGCCGCCGGCGTGCACCAGGATAGGCGGCAGCACGAACCCGAGGGCTACTCCTAGCTGTGGACAAAAAGGGAGAATTAAAAACGAACGTCTATGACGATACGAACTTATTACCAACCAGAATGTGCTCAGCGTGATAACTATGGGCATAAACTCCCATCTAAACAACTTTAGGGAAGTCTATGGAGGTTCAATTATTTTTTATCACAGGAGAACACTTTAACGCTCTATAGCATAAAGGTAGCCGACGTTCAGCAGTGGACTTCAACAAGCAAGCCAATGAAGATAAGATTATTTCATGGTTGAATTCCCCTTAGCTCTGGCGGAGTCATTTAGACAGTATGGCCATACGAGGTATAGGTAGGACCATATTCCTCAAAAGTTATATCAAAAGAATGAATTCTTACGATTTTGAACAAATCCTCAATATAACTTCAAGTATTATAAATTAAAGTAACGATAAGATCCCCAAATCTTATTCTCAGTAACAGATCGGTAACGCTCTGTTTGATGCTAAGTCAGTCAAATGTAATTTACCAATCCTATTGAAATTCTCTTATTATTATTTGACTGGCTAGATTTAACTTTTTTTGAAGACCTTCAATATTTATTATTATTTATAGATGAATTGTACGTTTAAGCAAATCAAACCAACTACTCTATACATTTTTTGTGGTGGAATGACACAATGAGAGATCAGTTACCAAAAAAACAAGTTAAGCAAAAAAATTACGATTGTTAAGTGTATTTCATATTTTTGGATAGATTAAATGACATAACATTACGCAATAAAATTTGAATAACAAAAACAGAATACACGAGTACTTTGGAACATAAAAACTTTATACGAAATAGTACTTGGCAAGGTAGAAATCCAACTTTGGAATCACCTTACTAAATTATAAAGTCGTACCAAGTTTGCAGTCTATATGTGTGTTTGTTGGTTACCTGGTGGTTCATACGATTACAGAGCGCATTAAGGAAGATCTGATTAGGGATCAAAGTGGTCGCTATTGCCAATTTACCTACGTAAGTGCAACAATTATAACTATGGGCGTAACCATCCGGAAAGGAGGTCTTTGTCGAGCAATGGCCTGCACCAGGCTGATGATAATGATGATGACAGGCAATAAACAGAAGATAGGTTTAAATAAAAGCTTCAAGAACAAAATCATAACTCACAACAACAAATTAGTACTCAACATTCAACTATTCAGAGACGAAGATCTTAGAGGATCTTCTACTAGAATGAGCCGCTCGTCTGGGGAATTAACTCCACCTTACAGAAGACCACAGTGAAATAGCACTTCTGAGCGTTGTGCACAGAAGCATATTCTAAAAAAATCAGTTATATACTTATCAAAACGGATTACAATTTCATTACAAAATGCTTCGATACGATATGTACTCGTAATTAGATCGTAACTTTCTACACCGCCGCTGCGGATACTTTTTCATCTTCGCCAAGTTACAAATACGGGACAATAGGGACAAGTGAAATTCACGGTCGAGCGCCCAAGTACCATTAATATTGGACCACCGCTGACGGTCCGGACAAAGCCACTATGACAGATTTACGACGTGTTTATTGCCACCCTGCGGAAATTAAAATTCACATTCTCACGACCTGCGAGAAAAACGATTGGAAAATGGAATGTGACCACTTATCTCGGCGGAGCAGCAGCGATTTTACAATAAAGAGTATTTCGCCTAAGCCTTATTTGCAGACTTCATGGGTATCGTACATAATGTTGTAGCTGTTAAATTGCACAAATATTATTTATGGACTACAAAAATATGGTTGGTGAAAACTGAAATATGTCACATACATATTACACCAGGAAGCATCCCCCTTTGAACTACCAAGAGTTAACACTTTTATTCCAGGAATACCTACTGTCTGTCAAATAAATATTTGGTTAAAACAAAATGTTTTTGTAATAATTTATTAAAGACAGCTGTTAATTTAAGGTCTCATAAATATGCCCAAAATGCCGTTACGGAGGCGAAAAAATATGATTTATTGCTTAAATTCCATCATATTACATCAGTACAAAAATTCCGTTGTTATTTAAATAAGAAAATGCTGACCTGGAATAAAATAGCGTATGAAACAGCGGAGGACACAGATGGCCAAAAGTGATGACAAGAATTTAAATGACATTTAATTTGGATTGTTCGGGCTCGAATTATTTTCAGCATTCGTCATTCGGGACATTTGAATTTGGATTATTTCCTTTTGTTATAAAGTTTCCTAATATATAAAGCTGAAGAGTTTGTATGTTTGTTTGTTTGTTTGAACGCACTCATCTCAGGAACTACTGGTCCGATTTGAAAAATTCTTTTTGTGTTGGTTGGTCCATTTGACGAGAAAGGCTTTAGGCTATTGGAAATCGAAATCCACGCGAACGGAGTCGCGGGCGGCCGCTAGTGTATGTATAAAATCCCTACTAGTCCCTGCTAATAATATTTTAAATGTAACTCTCTATGTCTGTCTGTTACGCTTTCCCGATTTAACATCTCAAATTCTCTTCAAATTTAGCTCAGCCAATATTTAGAACCTGAGAAAGAACATAGGCTAGGTACCTTTCATTGCGAAAAAAAAAATCTGAAATCTACGCGGACGAAGTAGCGGGCGGCCGCTGGTGAACACGAGTAACAGAAAGTTTTTCCTAACTTTATCGTTAGTGAACAAATGACTCCGTATATTTAGTAACAATATTCTGTGTACACCTCTACTCTGTTTGGTACTCAATCATATATCCGTTAACAGAAAAGTTGTCGGCAATTTCTCATATCAATCTTCCTAACCTAAGTATGTAAACACTCGTTTACCTATTTACCCGGGTAATCACATAATTCAATATACATAGATACCTACTCCATGTTATGTTATTTTTACCATGGAGAGTAATGATTGATTGAAACAGAATGGTTATCACGTTAATATCACATAACTTTATCAACTTGTTCATGATAAATCAAATAAATATTTAGGAGTTCACCGAAAACTACTATTTCAAATACACATAATATGTATGTATATTTGAAATATGTAGTAGTTTTAGGTGAAACTTACATGTTCTTTTCGAATTTAAATATTGACTAATTTTGGTGAGATTTGTTTTAAGGATATTAAATTATTAGGGAATAAGTAAACAATCATATTGTTTTCATCAGGACAACATACTTGTCCGATAAACAATCATAAGATAAAAATGTATCGTTATTTTCCACAGCAATCAGCGCAAGTGTAGGCGTGTGGGATCTGCTACACCACTGATTGGATAAACGCTTCCGAGTACCACTCTCTTGTAACACGTTTAAAGCTACAAGCTCTAGTGTACTATAGTTAACGATGACATTTAATACCGCTGATACGAAGAACATATTTTAATGATCACAAGCTGAAACATATTACGGCATGTCTTCCAATAAGAATCTAATTATACTCCGTTTTGCTCATATAATGTTTAGTATCTTTAAAGTATTTTGCTTAAATGAAATCTGTAAGCAGTCAGGGTCCCATAAAGTTGTGTACAGAGCTTTTTACGGAGCTAATCAAATATAAGGACACAATAATAAAATCAAGCGTGCGTTAAATCTAATAACCCTGAAAGAAGAAGCACAATTACTTTTAGTTCTACATACCTTGCTACGTTTTTCGTTGAACGTTTAAGATTTCTACGAAATACAATTCTCCGGATAGAATTAGGTTACGGGGGGAAAATGGGAGACAAGAATCTGCGACTCTTTATATCTGTTTCCGCTAGCCTTCGTTAGATGGAAAAAGGGAAACCGCTTATTATTTCATATTTATGACATCTATTCTTGCAATTTTATTTTTCCGGGGCTAAGCCTGTCCAATTGTCCATATTAAAGAAAAGCCACCGAGGTGAGTTCTAACTGTTCAATAAAATTCAAAAAGTTTGTTTAATATCAAATGTATGATTATTTTGATTGTTGGTTGGGTTAACGTATAACGAGAATAATAAAAAGACTTTTGTTGACTCGTAATTTCATTGCGAAAATTATAAAACTTATATTGGAAAAACCAACCAAAAAGGAATATCAGCAAAAACACGCTGCATTATTTTTTATTCGCATTTCGCATCTGCATGCGGGCCTTTATAAAATGGTCAAAAGGCCTATTATACACAAAAAAATAAAGCTGTATTTTTAATTTTAATTGAATAAAAAAGTTGGCGCACGGATATAAAATATTTTTTTTTGTTTAAAAATAATAATTGATTAAATAAAATTGATGAACAATTTCTTATAAGGTCACAAACAAAACCCTTCAAGACCACATGAATCCTATTAGCCGTGGCAAAACTGCCGCGTCAGCACGCAAGCACTCTATTTCCACGCACTCAAGGGTCATAATTCAACGACTCGCCTTATCAGTGGGGAGCAGGTCTGAGCTGAGTAAGTATCAGTTATATTTCCTGCGCGTAATTGGAGGTCTTGATGTTAGGACATAAAGCGTGCGCCATCGCAGGGAAATGCTGGGGAAATCATCGTCGCCACACCACTGCTCATTATATGTATTATGCAGAGATAAAAGTAGTAGGTGTCACTTTGATACTGTATATTGTATGTAGAATCAACAGTAAGTACGTGGACACGGAAACTCAATTACAAGAAACACGCTTTTGTATCACCGTTTTAATCGATTCCTGTGTAATTCTGAAACAACACTCTTCCAAAGCTCGTATTAGGAATTTGGAATCGACTAAAGGTGCAGTGTTCTATTACGTATAATAAAATTTGATATCGGTTGTAGTCAGTCGAGAACTATTGCAATTTTATATTATTCTTCATCAACACCCTGCTTTTTGGTATAGGTATAACCTCTATTTATATTTATTTATACCCTGTCATGTAGATAACTGGTTAATAAAGAAGCATTACTGTAAAAACCCTAAAGAAACACGTTTCTATATGTCCGGGCCTCGGGTCCGAAGCGTCGTCCGTTTCCACTGCGTCATCGATATTCGAAGTTTGCCCAACGACTCCAGCTTCATTAGTGTGCCCACTCATGGGGAGAACAAAGGAAGGGGCTTGCGACTAGGGAGACCACATGGACTTGTTGGATGTGTTTTATTATGTTATAGGGAGGCAAACGAACAGGAGAGTCACTTGATGATCACCGCTGCCCATGGATATCAACAACCGCACAAGGGACGCAAATGCGTTGCCTGCTTTAAAGGCCCCATACACTCCCCAACTGAGCTCTGGCAACCTTTCCTACTCACTAGCAGGAACAAAGCACAATCGTTACGAAATGCTACTTCATTGTGGTCTTCTAAAAGATATAGTACATCTCCATACGGGCGGCTCATACGAGCGGGAGTTCCACAAAAAATGTGGCAGAGTTTAATACTTTTTTGCAGACAATTTTAACTGGGTGTGGCGACTTAAATTCGTATTTTCTTTACGCCTACTAACGCCTACTAATAAGATAGAATGATATAGTCGACTTAAACATAAAATTTATATTTTTGAATGGCTGCAACATTATTCGTTTCGTATTATTTAATAGTTATTTACCCTTATAAAAACACAAAATCGGACTGCTACTCAAACGGTGGTAAATGTTGACTATGTAACAATTCATGTATTCATTTCATCTACTAAGAATCAATTTATCGTTGCGTTTGGAAAAATCGTAGAATATATAGTGCCCCTACGACGCAGTTCGATCCTTTTGTCCTGGCACGGGCGGGCCCATTAAAAATTCCATTATCGCCTTATTGGCACTTCTCTCGGTATTGCTGCACTCATTAGGCAACTTCTCATTGAGAGGTTGAATTTCAGCTTAAAGGATCTGAAAACATCCTTGAACTTTTGTACATGAAAATGTCCTTGGTACCTAACTTTTTTTGTTTTTAGAAGTAAAGCCCGAATCAAAATTAACGCAGAATATTTGTGTCTACCGTCTCTTCTTCTCTATAAAATAGATGTTTAATACACAATTGATTTAACCTCAGGCGCACAACCAAATATCAATATTTTCAGAGACACAAGGATACAAGCAACACAGTATTATCTCGATCCAAAAAACCTTAATCACAACTTATTCACTCCCATTTGTACGCACCTAACCGCCTAGTACATCTTCCTCAACGCTATTCATCTATTAGATTTGTGATAGTACAGTTCCTCGTAACTTTCCGCCTCGTGAACACATTTACAAAGGAAAAAACTTGCGCCCGGCAGCTGATTATCCATCCATCTCAACCAAAAGAGAGTTAGAGCAAGTCATTGGCACATTCGTAGACAAACAAAGCTGAAGCTTGAATTAATCAGGAGGAAGGCGAATTAGGACTCCGGTTTCCGTAAGAAACAAAATTGTGAATCTAACTAGCACATTCGTAGGCATTTGCAAGATGAAATTAAATTATTTAGATGTGTGTAGCCGGCAACAGAGAATGCACAGAGAATGAAAAGCATTTAGTATCCAAGAATAAACCAAAGTTGGTGAATTTAAAACCACTTTGTTGAGATGTGTTCTTGTAATTTATACCACTGCAAGTCTACATAGATTACAACAACAGGCACCATTTCCCAAACACGGTTTCGTTAATTGAAAATAACAAAAATTAAGAAAACAAGAGAGAATAAGCGTATGTTAAGGGCTTTTTTTTTTAAATTATATAAAACAGCTTGTGTTTCAAGAGTACGTATAAAAGGTATCAAGACACATAAAATTTGCAAGTTAATAGAGGACGCAAATTAGCTAAAACACTTTGTGTGCGATAGGCCGCATCCTTTATTTGATTAGGCTCAAGACTGTCAACATTATAACAGCGGGATACGAGTAGGTATAAGAGTTTCAGTGTACACAAATTCTCATTATATACCGGAACATTTTAGACTATTCTATTCATTATTTTGTCACCAAGGATCACGGAAGAAAAAATATTTTTCTTTAAGCATATTGCAGATGGATGGACGGAGATTTTGAAAGTAATAACCCAAAAAAAATTGAGTCCTATCAAACAATTTTATGTAGTTTTGTCTTTGTTTGTTATTAGTATATCGCCGACTAGTAAAACGGGTTATTCCTTGGCTGCAAACTAAAACTGATCACAACATTGGCAAAACAATTTAATCGATCTTCAATATCTTTTAAACTATGAGACAATTTTGATAAACTAACCTGGTTCCCAAAAACGCCGATACTGCAGGCCGACGAGACCTGGTCAGCTCCGAACCACACGGCCGCCAGACGGGGCGGCACGTTCAGTATGAACACCTGGGACATGGCCACCACCGTCTGCCCGAGGAAGCCCAGCCAGAACATGTCCTGCGGCACCGAAAACACCTTCAGCCATGCGCCCAGGCATGTCCCGAAGGAACCGATGATGGTCGTCACTCGCAGGCCCTGGGGAAGCAGAAAGAGAATGATTAGTAAAAAATAGGAAAGCAGACTATCAGACTGTAACGGTTGTAATTACCTACTACTACCTATACGGCTACGCTGTGCTTAAGAACCCCTTGAGACCGCAACCCGTCGCAAGTATAATAAAGACCCGGTACTTAAGCTACTATAGGCTTTGGTTAATCCTACTACTATTATAAAGGCGAAAGTTTGTATGTGTGGATGTATGGATGAATGGATGTATGGATGTTTGTTACTCTTTCACGTAAAAACTACTGAATGGATTTGAATGAAACTTTACCACAATATAGTTTATACATCAGAATAACACATAGGATATTGGAAATCGAAATCCACGCGGACGGAGTCGCGGGCGGCCGCTAGTAATGCCAATAAATAAATTCTGTACATTAATAGTCCTCATTATTATCCACGCCCAGATACACACAGAGTCACGCGGTAGCTCCCATTGAGGGTTTATGGTAAACGAAAATAAGGAACGCTGCTGCTCATTCCCCTGAAACGTTCCTTAGTTGGTTCTTACAACACCCAGGGGAAGAATGTGGTAGTAGTATTATGGCAACTATCATTAGCTACAACGATAAATTGTCGGGTGCGATAAATGGAAAAGAAATATAATTATAATAATGATGTCTCGGATCTAACATTGTACCTGCTAGATAAATAAAACTCGTAGACTTAATCTACGTACCGTAAGTACCTATTTAAGAGCATCTTTGAAGAAGATCCTCTTTAATCACGCAGTTAATAAACATTCGTCTTTAGAAAGCCTTCGTCCTTTATTCAGTCCTAGTTTACGACTGATTGATTTACTTTTGTTGACTAATATACTAAAACAAAAGCGTTATAGTCCGGTCAAAATAGACATTCCAGTTTGCATTAATTCCCACACAGCTGGATTTTTGTGCAGGCCTTGAATACGTCATTACAAATGATATGTCAAAATTCCCCATCGATCCCGCTTGTGCGTTGTTTTTTATTCGTGGTCAAAGGGCCCAAATTTGCGTTTTTTTCTTAAATCTCTGAAACTAAAAGAGCTATCGAAAAATGGTTCAGGAAAAGTTTATAGATCGTAAAATTGTCTACCTAAAAGATCTCTACATTTTTCTTCTACAAAGCAGCGCTGTCGAGATATTGTGACTTTAAGCCGCAGGAAAGTCGTATTTTCGAGTAGCCCACATTATGCAATTACAATAAATTGGGTTGAGTAGTTTATCTGGTGCAGGTGGCAATTAAGTATGGATTGGCTCGAAACTATTATTTACCAATTTCCAGCCCCAATTTTTAGGATTTAGTTCATTGAAGTCAAAAAAGACAAAATGACGTATCAAGCTTGCATTCATTCCCAACAAGCGGGACTTTTGTGCAGGCCTTGAATACGTCATTACAAATGATATGTCAAAAGTCCCCATCGATCCCGCTTGTGCGTTGTTTTTTATCTGTACTGAAAATCTTCGGATCCTATTCCTAACCTTTCTGGTAGTCAAACCTCAATGGTCCCCATAGAGACTTTTACTCCTTAGATGAAATAGGATCGATTGGCGAGAAAAAAAAAATTGATATTTTCAGTACAAAATGCATGGGAAAAGTTTTTTGCGATTCCTGACATTTCTAGTACTCAAACCTCAAATGGTCCCCTAAAGTCTTTTAATCCTAACTTATAATAGGATCGATTGGCATGAAAAAAAAAATTACCTATTTCAGCAATTTGTACTGAAAATTCCAAAATTTTTTTTCGCGCCAATCGATCCTATTTCATCTAAGGAGTAAAAGTCTCTATGGGGACCATTGAGGTTTGACTACCAGAAAGGTTAGGAATAGGATCCGAAGATTTTCAGTACAGATAAAAAACAACGCACAAGCGGGAACGATGGGGACTTTTGACATATCATTTGTAATGACGTATTCAAGGCCTGCACAAAAGTCCCGCTTGTTGGGAATGAATGCAAGCTTGATACGTCATTTTGTCTTTTTTGACTTCAATGAACTAAATCCTAAAAATTGGGGCTGGAAATTGGTAAATAATAGTTTCGAGCCAATCCATACTTAATTGCCACCTGCACCAGATAAACTACTCAACCCAATTTATTGTAATTGCATAATGTGGGCTACTCGAAAATACGACTTTCCTGCGGCTTAAAGTCACAATATCTCGACAGCGCTGCTTTGTAGAAGAAAAATGTAGAGATCTTTTAGGTAGACAATTTTACGATCTATAAACTTTTCCTGAACCATTTTTCGATAGCTCTTTTAGTTTCAGAGATTTAAGAAAAAAACGCAAATTTGGGCCCTTTGACCACGAATAAAAAACAACGCACAAGCGGGATCGATGGGGAATTTTGACATATCATTTGTAATGACGTATTCAAGGCCTGTACAAAAATCCAGCTGTGTGGGAATTAATGCAACCTTGAGTCTTAATTTTGTCTATTTTGACTGGATTATTAAAGGTTTATCTACTCTATAATATCAATAATAATGACAAGTCTTTGTCCCAGTAAGGCCCAGGTTGAGCAGATACTTTTTTGTATTAATTATAAGATAATTATTTAACCGATAATTTATTGTGTGTTTATACAAAATCGAATAATACAAAAGTGAAATAACTAATAACATAGATTTTTTCGAAATATTACTTTGCGGATTAAATTCAGGTTTAAAATCATTTCATAGAAAAGTGAATAGAATTTCTTAAGTTTGTTTACAGCCATATTTTAAGTAATTGAATGTATAATAGTAGGTCGCACGATGATAAAATATGTAGGTCAATTTATTTTATTTGTAATAAACAAATATATTTAACTGAATGTTAAGTGATTAACTGATAACAAAATTGTGTATTTACGAAATGTCACGTAAGCAACTACAATAGAATATCACTGAGCAATTAATATAACTATTCTGTATTATGCTAACAATGAAAAATATTATAAATAATGTATGAGGTTGTAAAGTTACAACCAACAATCATGTCCAATCGTTTTAACGTGTCATTCTTGATGTTTTTATTAGCGTAAACATTTTAGAACATAAACTTAACTTTGTACTGAGTCATGTATACTGAAATACACGATTTTATTTCCTTGTTTTTATCAATCTGCTTCCTGTTAAGTAGTGCCGATGTAGACTTTTTTTTACACTAAGAGACTATAAATAATACTTACTTTAGCACATTTAATGCTATATTAAAACATTAATTTGAATATCGAACGAAGTTATAAATGATAAAGATAGAAAGGCAGAAAGATTTGGTAATTCAGCTAATGCAATAATCTCAACGAATCCCACAGACGACTTGCAATCTGTGCGCGAAATGTGACAAACGCGGATTATTCTGTTAAGAGCAGATGCCACGGCACGTATATGCAGGAATAGTGACATAATTTCATTAGCAGAAGAGTTTGAGCGCCGCCGCCGCCGCCACCGCCGGGAACTCACAAATACTCGCGCCTCTCACACTCACTCATATTAAAAGTTTCACTGTAATCTATGATAGCTGTAACATCTTTATTCTGGTAGATCTTAAGCGAGTTAATCAAGTAGGTACTTAATTAGATACGCTAATATTTTTTTAATTTAGTCTTGTGTCATAAATCAATCCAAATGATCTTTTATTTTTTAGTTTTCCGGCATTCGTGTTTTCTATATATTCGTACTGTAACGTGGATTCCTTTCAGTGGAGCGTGAAGAAGTATCTTGCGGGTAGGTATGACAAAACCAGCGGATAGGAAGTGTGACAGTCGTGGATTATTCTGTTATGAGCGGGCGGCGCCCCGGTACGAATATGCATGAATAGTGACATATTTCATTAGCAGAAGAGGTTTGTGCGCTGGGAAACTCTCCCGAGATTGGTTCAAATACTCGCGCCCCTCACACTTACTTTCATTACTAGTTTGACTGTAATCTGATAGCTGATATTCCATAATTCTGTTAATATACTCTTAAGCGAGTTATACAAGAATTTTATTGGATAATACTGCTTTGAGTCTTAGTTTGAGTTAAGATTATGATCACCAAAATATCGTGTTTAAGTCGGCTTTTACTATGTAATGATGCCTTGATGTCAATGGAAATGTCTAATAATTCTTTCCTTTTGAAGAGATAATAAATATACTCGTGAAAAAGTAATTGCGTCATTTAATTAACCAAAATCATAAATTATGCAAAAAAAACATCATACAACTACGTATTTCCTGTAATGGGCGATTATATTTTACAATTTGTCAGTTCTCTCTTGTATCTGGTTAATTTAATGACATCTTAATACCTTCGCGGATTTACTAGAAGTAAAGAGAAGAGTCGCGAGGATCGGGCTAATTGGAGAGCCCTAGGAGAGGCCTATGTCCAGCAGTGGACTGCGATAGGCTGGTGATGATGATGATGTTGAAAGAGAAGAGTAAATAGAAAATCTTTAGAATTTTCTATTTCTGGTTCACCAATCTCATCTACCTCTTCAATAGGTAGGATTTGTTGGTACAACAAAGATAATTTTTAATCTGTATCCTTGGATAAAGTTAGACTTATCGCGTAACTATGGAGATTTGGATTTATTACTATAATAAGGAAATTTCCATCATTTATTTGATCTTGACCGTGAAGTATTATTTTTGACTAGTTTGTTCATAGAATCATTATATTTTTAATCACATGTAAGACGTTGTGTCAATTATAATTACTTGTGTTAATTTTTCTCATGACGATATTTGAATAAAGGAAACTAATGTGACAATAACAATATATTAGTTATATTGGTACACCATGAAGCGCTATAAACTATAATTCATTACGGTATAATAACAAATCTTTACTGAAATCTAACCTTTGTCCTTACACATACGAAAGTTCACGACCAACTCGATGGGAGTCCACATGACCAAAGTTTATATGTGCTTGTTCACTGTAACGAATTTAATAACACGACGTACACGAGTTATTGTCCCATTACTGAGAGAGGTAGGAGGAAATGACGTGTAATTGAGTTCTGGATGGATACTAACAAGGGTTTGCTCTGCGTAGGATTGGTACCTTGATAACACTGCACGAATGTAAAGGGTATGCTAAGTACAGAATAAAGGAAGTTTTATTTGGTGCACGAAAAAGGTAGACTGATTATGGACTTGTAATAGTTTTGGGTCGTCTCTGTCAAATGAAATGAAGTAATTTATTCAATTTGATTCACTTAGTAAATTCTTTTGCACGTCAAAACTTTTTTCACAAACAAAGAAAACCTAGATTGATATAAAACTAAACTACATTAAGATTTTTAAAAAAATTACGTCTCATTATTGTCTAAACATCTATAGAACTATCTGTCCTCATAGACGTTTGAATTTTGGCGGCTAATTTGCTTATTTTTGCAACAAGAAATGGGTGTATTCAAGTGTTTATAATTAAGTATTTCAATTTGATATAATGAAAACATTCTTTGTCTTCCACCGCTTGTATTTGTATTTTATTTATGCTAATTAAGGACGATTTTAAGGAAACAATGGAGTGTTTAAATACCGTATTTCCACCCTCTTGCCTCTTGTTCCAAGCAAAAAACATTTTGACATTTACAATTTAAATGTCAAAATGTAAGAAAAGCACCCATGAAGGGCGAATCGCAGCAGATCGCTATTAAGTGAGATAAACAACCTTTATGAAATGACATTGTTGGTTGTGTCAATCGTGTAGGAAGGTACTATAATGTGATAAATATCTGTATAGTTACTGACGTCTGGATATACCAAATTTTATACTCTGTCCACTTTATGAAGCGTCTTTTGACAACTCACGCCCATGAAAGTTCGAATTGTTTTCGTTTAATTTTCGAAAAAAGAATATTGTTCTTCATGGACGGTTACTGCCAACTCAGTGATGTGCTACGAAAAACGATTAGAACGATTGTGCCCCCGATTACAAATAATCGATAGAAATAAATGCTATGAATAAATCTAAACTTCTTCATTACATGTTCATAAGGTATAATGTATATTTTACATAGAAAGGTAACAACATTTGGATTTAAATTTCTTTTACTAATATGACTTACTTGTTTTATATTTAATTTATAGACTCAAATATATAGATTTATATTTGTTTACAATAAATCTTAGAGAATGTTAAATCAAAACGCATGTTTATCGAAATCGGTTATTTTTTACGTACCTAAGTCGAATAATGATAATAGTACAATCGGATTGTTGACACATTTGAGATACTTTAGGACATCACCAATGTTGTCAATCGGCGACCTGTCAAAAGACGCTTCATATAGTGGACAGAGTATAGTTAATATTAGTATGAAAGATATAGACATTTGTTATTTTATGCTGTTACAGAAAATATAAATAACGATAGATACCAATAATTTGAAAAAAATACAGGACAATTCATGGACTGCTGAGCTCCGCGAGCTATAATGGTACATAGTATTTTCCGGATTCTTAATCTCAAAATTACACACGGATTATCGTTTGCTGATGAAAAGCTAAATGTATTATTAAAATTTGCATTTCATACACGTGTTTTACCGTTTAAATGCACATAGTTACAATAAACACATTCATAATTAGTTCCGATGCGTTTATATCTTGCACAAGTGCAAAGGCTATCGCACCCTGATAACACCAATTAATATTCAATAACAAGTCATTAACGATACTCATGTTACATATTTATAAATAAAATGAAAACAATAATTTGCAAAGGATGTTCATACTCTTATTATATGTGTTATGTTAAAGTTAAACTTTACTGCTCTTAACCAAGAGGTCACGAGTTTGATCCCCTCGCAGATTTAACATCAATTTTGTACTATGAACAAATTTTGTTTGTTAGGATCTAGGGGTCTGGGTATTATTATGTATTTACTTAGATACGTACTAATCATGTTTTTCTTTTATCGGTACTGATATCCGCGTCTTAATTACTTAGCCACCAAATCAATATTTCCGATATTGTGATCAATTATTTCATCTAAATTACCCGCTTAGGCGAAACTCTGGATACAGGTCGACATAAATCTTAAGTTTTAAACTTGCAAGTGCTTGCTTCTTGTTCAACTAGTTATCCGACTAGTTGCAAGTTCAACTGGTAACTAACTAGTGCAGAGTCAGAGTAGTCGCACGCTTCGTTAGCGGCGGATAATTGTGAAATTGCGACAGACGGACGGTCCGAAACGTGCTTTGATAAGATTACAATCCCATTGGACCCTCCCGCATCTACCTTAGAGTTCAACAAGATAACAAGCTCCATGGGACACTGTTCCTTTTGTAGTATATTTTAGGAAATATACGTAGTGCGTACCAATTTCAGGAGGCCTGTTCTATGTACTTACGTATTTTCGAGAATTTATACATATACGAGTAGTCCTATGTACTACACAAAAAACCTTGTTAAACTCGTAGTACGTACATAACAAATAACGCGATATTAATTATGTAGTATATGTATACTACTTACTGCTTAAATTATCACTACAGAAAACATATGTACATACTTCAATTTTGCTGTATATCTTCACAACACTGATTATTCTAGACACATTTATACTCGTAGCAAAGTGTAAGTTATTTTTGAAACATTTATTGCTTTTAACCTTTATATATTTTTAAGTATTGACATTTTAAAACTGTTACATAATGTGTATAAATTATTAAAAGAACACATTTTTTTTTAAATTTTACGCATCGCATATTTCAAGTTCACACGTTTAAATCACCCGGGCTTCAAATATTAAATGTAATCCACGGCCGCGTATATTGTAACATCAAAGATATCATGTAGCACTCTAAACCCCACCATTTGAATACCCAGAGCATTCCACATCGGAAACTACGAGCGCCCGAGGAAGGAAGGCAATATAGGCTCCTCTACGGAGGGACGGCTATACTCGTATTCCCGCATATATGAGGAACATTTTGTACTTTTGACTCTTTGGTAAGTATCCTTTGTGTGAAGCCACACATTATTCTAGTTTGGTATGAGATGTGAAGAACGAGTTTTTTTTACTTCTTATGGGAGTTATTGGGATTTAAGGAAGTATTGAGAAGAGACCTATGGGCAGCTTAAATGATGATAACATTGTTTATGTGATACGCACTTCGATAAATCTCACAACTTACTTAGCAGCAATAACACCTTCGTAATAACACATTCATTTATGTAAACAATATGATATGCATAAAAAACATGACGAACAACTTTTATAAAATAGTTTTATCAACTATAAATTAAAACTTCCCAGTGAAATGCCACAAAATTATACAGACACTCGAAACTTGTTCGACTAGCTACGAAACGCGTAGCAATTCCAGTCGCCATGTACTAGTAGCTTACGCTACGAGCTACGAGCGTTTCGTAGCTAATAAATCGCGGGTTGCCCTCTCCTATTCGCTTTTATGACCGGGATAATAAGGGAGTACTAGAAACTTATGCGTATACTTATGTATGTGCTTCATTTGTATGAACATGGAGAAGGGAATGTTACAGTTCATTTAACATGGTTTGTTCAATTCTTGATCAATCGGTTCTCGAGGTCAACTTGGTAAGTGTTACACCCTGAGTGACCCAATTACACTTTAACGCAAAGTCATCATCTGGGATTTCAGATTTGCTTTTTGTATGTTAGGCACTTTTCAACAAACACGATCTGTAATGTGTCCTGCTTCTTTAAGTTAGGTGTAAAATATTTTAATTTTCTCTGCATTTGGTATATGTTTATCACCGTATTTCCTTAAAACGCACTGCTTCATTTACCGCGGTCAATAACTTGACTAAGAAACGTCAATCTACCACTATCAGAAAAAAATCTGCAAACAGACGACAGACGATGCTAATCGACGAGTCCAAATTGGTATCGATTTTTTTATTGCGCATCATCCCAACTAATCCCAACTAATATTATGAATGCGAAAGTAACTCTGTCTGTCTGTCTGTTACGCTTTCCCGCTTAAACCTCGCAACCGATTTTGATGAAATTTGGTACAGACAATCTTTAGACCCTGAGACAGAACATAGGCTACTTTTTATTTCGAAAAAAAGAAATCCACGCGGACGGAGACGCGGGCGGCCGCTAGTCTATACAAATATTATAAAGAGGAAAGGTTTGATTTTTTGTTTGTTTGTTTGTTTGTATGAATTGAATAGGCTCCGAAACTACTTGGCAGATTTGAAAAATTCTTTCACTGTTGGAAAGCTACATTCACCCAGAGTAACATAGGCTATATTTTATCCCGGTACGGGAAGTAGTTCCCCCGGGACGCGGGTGAAACCGCGTGACGGGCCGCTATTTTAAATAATTTTCAATAGCGTATATATCTATATATACCATAAATCTAAATACATATTTATGTTCCTCAAGCTCAGTGTAACATTTTCCATATTTAGAGTAATATTCAAGCCCCTGCATCGGTCAAAACGAAGTCTGAACTACGGCAATATTTTACCACGCCTTGAAAAACTAAATAGCAGATTATCCCAAACAATAACTCTTCTGCTGGCAAATTAATCTACACTAGTTCCTTCTAAATTAAAGTTATAAATAAGCTCAATTAACGAGCACTATATAACAGGCAATTAAGAACTTTAACTACACTAGTAACACTCCAACATATTGTACTGATCGTGGAACTCTTGGCCTTAGCGAATAAATCCAAAGCTGCAAGTTTAACTCAAGGACTAAGAGTCGAATTACATCTCGCGATAAATCAGAGCCTTGCTCCTACAGTATTAAGTTTAAATTCCGGCATCTTTCGCTGTGTCGGCAATTGAGAGTCACTGGATATAAGCGATAGTATTTCAAGTGAATAGACATTTTACTTTGAGCGTGAAAGTGCTTCAGCGCCGGAGCGGGAAATTGTGAAAGGATTCCTCTATCCTTCCGCTGCAGCTTAGAAGAGGGCGTAGTTGAAATGGTTTCTTTACTTACATTGGGGTTAATCCAACCGCCGCATAATATGGCCTAATCATTTAGGTACTCAAGGATAATGATAAACATATTTACATAACGAAAAATCATTAAAAAATATCATAGAAATATAGGACTTTTCTATTATGCGATATAAGTATTGCAATACTTCATACGGCTGACTTTTTTACTTAGTCGAAAATGTTGTATTCGATTTAGATCAAATGCTTTTATACATTATACTGTTTGTCATTCAAACTCGACACGGGAAGAGTCAGATATTAGAAACACAACCACTACTAAAAATAATTAACTAATGGTTGAAGATTCTATTTCATTAATATCCTATTTCTCCATTAAATCATTTCCTATAGTACTCCAGTCAAAATAGACATTCCAGTTTGCATTAATTCCCAACAAGCTGGATTTTTGTGCAGGCCTTGAATATGTCATTACAAATGATATGTCAAAAGTCCCCATCGATCCCGCTTGTGCGTTGTTTTTTATTCGTGGTCAAAGGGCCCAAATTTGCGTTTTTTGCTTATATCTCTGAAACTAAGAGAGCTATCGAAAAATGGTTCAGGTAAAGTTTGTAGATCGTAAAATTGTCTACCTAAAAGATTTCTACACTTTTCTTGTACAAAGCAGCGCTGTTGAGATATCTTGACTTTAAGCCGCAGGAAAGTCGTATTTTCGAGTAGCCCACATTATGCAATTACAATAAATTGTGTTGAGTAGTTTATCTGGAGCAGGTGGCAGTTAAGTATGGATTGGCTCTAAACTATTATTTACCAATTTCCAGCTCCAATTTTCACGATTTAGATCATTGAAGTCAAAAAAGACAAAATGATGTATCAAGCTTGCATTCATTCCCAACAATGGGGACTTTTGTGCAGGCATTAAATACGTCATTACAAATGATATGTCAAAAGTCCCCATCGATCCCGCTTGTGCGTTGTTTTTTATCTGTACTGGAAATCTTCGGATCCTATTTTTAACCCGTCTGGTAGTCAAACCTCAATGGTCCCCATAGAGACTTTTACTCCTTACATGAAATAGGATCGACAGGCGCAAAAAAAAAAAATTTGGAATTTTCAGTACAAAATGTATGGGAAAAGTTTTTTGCGATTTCTGACATTTCTAGTACTCAAACCTCAAATGGTCCCATAGAGTCTTTTAATCCTAACATGTAATTGGATCGATTGGCAAAGAAAAAACAAAAAAAACTTTTCCAATACATTTTGTACTGAAAATTCCAAAATTTTTTTTTCGCGGCAGGTGATCCTATTTCATGTAAGGAGTAAAAGTCTCTATGGGGACCATTAAGGTTTGACTACCAGAACGGTTAAAAATAGGATCTGAAGATTTCCAGTACAGATAAAAAACAACGCACAAGCGGGATCGATGGGGACTTTTGACATATCATTTGTTATGACGTATTCAATGCCTGCACAAAAGTCCCCATTGTAGGGAATGAATGCAAGCTTGATACATCATTTTGTCTTTTTTTACTTCAATGATCTAAATCGTGAAAATTGGAGCTGGAAATTGGTAAATAATAGTTTAAAGCCAATCCATACTTAACTGCCACCTGCTCCAGATAAACCACTCAACCTAATTTATTGTAATTGCATAATGTGTGCTACTCGAAAATACGACTTTCCTGCGGCTTAAAGTCAAGATATCTCGACAGCGCT
Source organism: Nomophila noctuella (assembly GCA_958496325.1). Classification (NCBI taxonomy): domain Eukaryota; kingdom Metazoa; phylum Arthropoda; class Insecta; order Lepidoptera; family Crambidae; genus Nomophila; species Nomophila noctuella. The sequence continues at coordinate 1,459,758 of OY292482.1, forward strand.
GCTTTGTACAAGAAAAGTGTAGAAATCTTTTAGGTAGACAATTTTACGATCTACAAACTTTACCTGAACCATTTTTTGATAGCTCTTTTAGTTTCAGAGATATAAGCAAAAAACTCAAATTTGGGCCCTTTGACCACGAATAAAAAACAACGCACAAGCGGGATCGATGGGGACTTTTGACATATCATTTGTAACATATTCAAGGCCTGCACAAAAATCCAGCTTGTTGGGAATTAATGCAAACTTGAGTCTTAATTTTGTCTATTTTGACTGGAGTATAGGCACAGCTAATCCACAACGCATTACAAACAATTTATGTTCGCAGCCAATTCTAATAAAGCTTCTGAACAGCGAAATCCATTCACTATAATCGCAGCAGTAAAGCAGCAAACATGTTTACCGAATATACAGCACATTACCGACAGTTACGACGCTGTGAAATACGCGTGTCAACATGCCGTGCGACTGTACGAGTGAACGTGACCGCTTCACAACTTTGCAGCTGAATTTTAATCGTGAGCGTGTTGATGTCTCTAACTTTGTAATCAAAGTGCCAGGGATCTCCACATGGTGGACATACTAAGGTTACTAAGTGCAGTATTTAGGTCTAGATACGTTGTGATATATGAGGAGTTAACTTTAAGTCTAATCCGCTTTCATAATTAAAAAAAAATAGGGTAAATTTTATATATCTTTTGAACAGCGAATTCGCGGCAGTAAATCCGTAAACATGGAATATACAGCACTTCTTCGACAGATACGACGCTGTGTAATAGGTACTCACGCGAGTCAACATGCCGTGCGGCTGTACGAGACCGGTTCACAACTTTGCAACTGAATTTTAATCGTAAGCATGTTGATGTCTCTAACTTCGTAAGCAAAGCGCCACAGAAAGTTTTACGTATGGATGACAGAATAAGGATACTATGTGAATTTAGAACTAGCGCGGAAGATTAAAGAAAGAAAGAGATTAAAGTTATTAGAGGTCTTATATAATTTTTTTTAAATGTTTGGGAGAGGCAAACGCATCAAAGTGTCACCTGATGGTAAGTGATCACCGCTGCCCATGTCCATGGGCATTATAAGTACATGGCATTGGTGTCCACCAATAAACGCACAAGAGTCGCAAATGCGTTGCCTGCCTTTAAGACCCCATAATCTCCCCAACTGAGCTCGGGTAACCTAACTCACCAGCATAAACATTGCGCAACAGTTACGAAGAGCTCCTTCACTGTAAATATAAAGTATGTTGTGTGTGGTATATGAGGTTTTATCAGATAAATGATTTAATTAAAAATAATTTACGAACCGGGCCGATACCACTAAACTTTGTGAACAGCGATATCCTTTCACTGCAATCGCAGCACCAAATACACAGCACATTTTCGTCAGATACGACGCTGTGAAATACGCGCGTGATTCAACATGCCGTGCAGCTGTACAAGTACGTGATCACTCCACGTGATCCAATTTTGCAGCAGAATTTTAATCGCGAGCTAGCTGATGCCTTCCATTTTGGAAGCAAAGCAGCGTCCCATCAGCATCACGGTTTAGTACCGTGATGCAAATGCTAAATAGGGCTAAATAGATCTAACTGGTAGCACTAAATTTTCAATAGGTGATGATTTCAGGTGCACTTTTAAATTAGGCGTAGGCAGTTCAATTAATTCTTTTTCAACAAGCAGTTCACCACTTTATCTGATAAGATATTTAATGAGTCACCCTGTTTAATTCATATCACAGATACATAAAGCCAACTTCAATAAAACTTACATAAGATATGTAACAAATTCCATTAACAGTAAATAATGTTCCGACGTTCGAATTACGCCAGCACGTTAAGCCAACATGTCGTGCGGATGTACGCAACCGCGCCTTCAAAACTTCGCAGCTAAATCCTAAACATTCATAACTAATCTGAAGAGTTTCTGAAACAAGTTTGCTAAGTTATTTCTAAAGGAAATTTGCACTCATATTAAATGTTAAACTGTGTATTAGAGTACCCAACTCTCGCTTTTGTTCTAAACTGACTTAACTACAGGATACTGAGGAACTCAGCCCCAAGATACAATACTGAATTTCATAAAATTTAATTCGGACTAACAGGAAAGAGCATTTAGTGTGATTATAGTTTGAGTTATTGACGGCAGATTTTTTCCAATCCAAATCTTGAGAGCTCGTCATTTGGTTTCCGAATAAGATGCTCAACATTGAATATTTCACAGTAATAAAAATCATTATCTTTAGTTATCTAATGCAATTATTGAATCGTAAAACTTGTTGGTAAAGCCGTGACAATGAGTTACAACTAGTAACAAATTAATCTTCTGCACAATAATTACAATTAAACGTTATATTTGCATACAGACTCTCTTGAAACAACTAACAGATTACGAAGACTTAGTGCTAACACAACAAGGACTAAGCCAGCGCAAACTGAAGATAGTGCCATAGTGCCTAGGCATCCAGACTGAATAGGTGACCTGAAATCTAGTCTGAAACACGGAGGCATTACGGAGCGACTGACAACAGGAAATACGCTTTTGTTGCACTTTCAAACGGTGAAACTCTTGCATGTGGGACAAAGATGGAACTAAGCATAACTCCAAGCTTATAATACAGTTTACAGAATACCCTTTTCCCTTTTTTATAGTGGAAGAAAATGTTTTACGCATTTCCCCCCTTTAGGTGAATGAGGTGTGGGTCTGTGTTGTTGTACCAAATAAACGTTTATTCTATTCTATTATATTCTGTGGAACTACCTACTTCCCATGAGACTACCCTCTAAAAACTTCCACTACTTCCTCTCTCGAAGCCGTAATTGGCCCTTGGGGGACCAGGGTCTTATTGTCCCCATTGGGCCGCAGCGACTTGCTTGGTGAACTAAACACATCACGGTTAAAGGCGTGGCTGAGGAAGTGTGGCCATCTTCTTACGTCATTGGGGACCGGGCAAAATAAGTAGCAGTTCACCAACCGCCGCTCATTTGGTCCCGTTTAAAGGGGTATGAGGGTTGATTGAAATCCAACCATTGTTTTTGTCAGAATTAAAAACAAGCTTCAAAATATTTATTTAATTTTTCAGTATGAACTATTTCTAAAAGCAAACTTATGAATTATTTTGTTTTATAACATACACATTAATAAAATAAGGTCTCATTTGAAATTTATAATATGGTCTCGCGTACTTTATAATTGGATATGGTGACGATTAAGTTGGCCAACAATCGAATACCTATAATAAGATATTTCCTCCTTATAGCGATAATTGGATCATTCGAGACTTCTCGCTCTTCTGTGTTTGCGTTCCAATTCACGCAAACCAAGTTTAACGGCTTGTCATCGGCTTCTGCCGCGTATTTACTGACAACATCAACACACTAATTCATAATTTAGTTCTGTTAGATCTGAATGTGTAACCATGATCCAATCCGTCTCTATTCGAGATATTCGGTAAATAAAATAAACAAGATTTCTTGTAATACAACTATATTGTCTCATTGCACAGTGACAGATACAATCATAGAGCATTTCCGCCTATTTGGGAAATAAACACAAGGATGCCATCTGGTGTCGACAAAACAAACTAAACAGGCAAACACATTAAAAACATACAGACAAAGGGTAATTAAAATTATCTCCAATAGTCTCTTTCCCCTCTATGGGGTACGAAGGTCTGATGGCAATCGCTTCACTGTAATAACCAGACTTGCCAAACCCTGGATCATGATCAAAGTGGACCCCGCTTAGAAACGGGATAAACGCTTGGAAGAAGAAGGAGATCAAATCACTAATTCATAACATACACAAAATCTTGCCGAATGAGACTTGTTACTCTCCTATTGATGTTAATTAATGTAAGTTGATTTGTTGTAACTCGATTTAGATTGCGATTTTGAATGTCTATACAAAGCAGTACGCTTATAATGATAGCAACGAACGTAAATTTTATTTACAAACTAAAGCTTTTACACGCGGCTTTGCCCGTGTGAAATTATGAAGATTCCTGCTCTAACCCATGGGAGAATTGAATCGGGATAAAAAGTATCCTATCACCTTAGTCAGCCCACACCTTGCCTGTATACCAAATTTCATCAAAATACGTTCTGTAGTTGCAGCGTGATTTACGGACATATATCCAAACAAAGAAACTTTCACATATATAAGTAGAATACTAGTGTGACATAACACCATACAAGACTAACGTGGGTCAAACTTTAAAACTTAAAACTTTTAGGAGTAAATTTTGACGAAGGTTACCTATAAATAAATAAATATTTCATACCATCACATACATTGATCTGACCCCGTGTTAAGTAGCTTAAGCACTTGTGTTACAGACATCAGAATCAACAGTGGTATTACAAATATACTTAAATAGATACATATAACACCCATACCAGGACAAACAGACATGTTCACGCACACAAATGTTTGTCCTGTGCGGGGATCTAACCCGCGACCTCTTGCGTAATAGGCAACATCTTGACCATTACACCAAGCGGGTTGTCGAAACCATAGCATGGTAGTTAACGTGGTAGCCAACATAATGCATAAATTCACTATCGGCTAAACCCTCCAAGCACGACCAACACCGTACTCGAATTCGACAACCATATTTCAAATTTATCAGTGACCACAAACCCGTTCCGCGGTTGGAATACGTATTCCACGAAACACACCCGGACAAAGCATTCCTAAAATATTCCACATATTACACACGTAGGTGGGCTTCGTTGGTGTGCATCGTTTGGGTGTGCTTTGTGGAATACCTTGGAGGGAACATCTGCTATCAACATTCGGAATCTGTCATCTCAGTGGAAACGGTATTCCCGTTCCGTAAACGCATTCCGTGTTTACTGTGAGACTCCACACGTACATATTTATGTTTGGAGTTTTCAAGTATACCTAAATGTGAAAGTAAACTCGACAAAATAACAACTTCAATTTCGAATATACAATGTATATAAAGGGAATTCACACGATTGCGTGGATTATTTTCACTTCTGTAAATCTAAACCGATTGGAGAGTAAGGATACCGCCTTAAATCTATTCAGCATCGATATGAGTAAGTATTGTGAGACTTGAATAATTTAGATTGTTTGCTTCATGTTACCGCAAAATATTATTGTTAGGATAGCGATTCTAACGAAAGATTAAACACATCGATTACTATCACTTAACATGTTATCATTAGATTTTTATTATTTAAATAAATCCCATCAAAAACATTCTGTAAAAAATCTAGCCAAGTCTCGATGGAGCTGCTTGCTCATCTCTAAAAAGTAATGAAATCTAGAAAAAATGGTGCCAAGCCTACGGTTCCTTACTACGATTTCTTCATTATTATAGTTAGTGTTGTGTGACTTTGCCGTTGAAGGGAACACAAGGGCACAGAACCAGGTGCTCTGTGACAATATTACACCAATCTGTCGCCAGAACCGCTACCCATTGACGATGAAAAATTGCGAATTTGACAACGTTGATTGAATAACAAGTGAAAATTAAGGCTTGATACTGGATTTGTACCATTGAGTACCCTTCAACGGCCAAGTCACACAACACTTACTATAATAATGAAGAAATCGTAGTAAGGAACCGTAGGCTTGGCACCATTTTTTCTAGATTTCATTACTTTTTAGAGATGAGCAAGCAGCTCCATCGAGACTTGGCTAGATTTTTTACAGAATGTTTTTGATGGGATTTCACTTCTTTTTGTAGAAACCTTATCTTATTTCTTACTGTGTGATGAAAATTTCTGCGTTCTGGTCTTATCCAGAGATTCTCAAATAGTGGCCTGAAAATGCGGCGAAATGGTTCCAGTAAAGGATGGTACGGCAGTGTTTCCTTCGCGCTTGCCTTGGCGGGGGCACTGCTGTGCCCCCAGATTGACATCGACTGAAGCAGCTAACCAAATTAAATATTTTTTGTCAAGGCGGTATGTCGATTTTTTTAATAGTTTGGTTGGGCTGTTGTGTTTTCTAATCAGGGTCACCACCAGGTACTCCAGATCTTCGATTATGGTAGTTTTTATAGTTTTCCCTTTATGTGGCTATTAAACCCTAAATCTGTACCAAATTTCAGCGCTCTGAGTTTATGGGAAGTACTAGTTCTATTTTGATGATCATGTGTAGGTGAGTGAGTGAGTGTGTGTCATAAATGCGAAACTTTGCTTTCGCTTAACTTCGGAACTATAAGTCCCACAGACTTGAAATTTTGGATTTTAAGTATGTTATCATAGCTTAGTGGATGATGAAAATTTCTGCGTTCTGGTCCAATCCAAAGGTTCTCAAATAGGGGCCTGAAAATGCGGCGAAATGGTTCCAGTAAAGGATGGTACGGCAGTGTTTGCTTCGCGCTCGACTTGGCGGGGGCACTGCCGTGCCCCCAGATATCACCCATCTTATAGGTAGGTACTAATGTCAAAATAAATAAATAATGTCATGACGTTACATGCAGTAGACATGCAAATTGTGGATGATGAGTAGATCACGAAAATAGTATCCTAGTGAGTCATAATTATACGAGTTATACGACAGACCAACTCTGCTAATCGTGTTTTCACTTGACAATGCTTATCTCCATGATTATAACACTTCAATTATTGTATTTGCTTGACAATCACAGACTTAGCTGGAAAACAAACATATTATTATATGTAAAGTAAGTACAATTTAATCTCACATAACGAGTATCATTGACACGAGCTACACACATGCCAGCCTGTTTAATTAATTCGACGCCTCCTGAGGTGTGTTTCCTGAATGAGAAAACTGGCGTTTCCTTTAATAAAGTTATCTTGCGAGGGACAAGCACTAATTTATCTGCTTTAATGTAAAGAAATAAAAGGAATGCTTATGGGAGACTAAGACATTTTTGATTGAAATTGAAAGGGGAACTTTTAATTTGAAAATATAATCTAACATACCAAAAATGTTATGCAAAAATTCAGCTTGAAATAAAAAGGCACATGTTATTGTTGCACATACGGAGCATAATCGGCATTCATATTTGATTTGGTTATTCACTCATATTCCGACTAAAATGATCACTTTCGCAACTACAAAAAATATACATACAATTCTATGCTAACAAACACTTTGAATTCGTTCAGTTCCATTCGTTTAATATATTTCGCGCTAGCCAAAAAACTATCGTACAAAAAAGGTAAACAAATATATCATATATATAACATGTTTTTGGACCTTTTCCACTTATCTCCGTCGAGGAAATATTTTATCTTCCTGGTTTTATTAGAGCTCGTAAAATGTGCCGTGTTATTAACCGGCTCCGGTACTTTTTACTGCAACGACGCAAACTTGTATTCCTTTTTTCAGTTAGGCACGTATTATTAAAAATGGCTTTCAGTGCCAGAATGAAATATTACAGGAATATTTCTTATTCATAATAGTGCCTCCCTAGGAACCTTGCCTGCCTTCTAGGTGTCAAGATTATCAACATCATAGCATTACCCATTCATCGTTCTCCATATTGTGAATTAAGATTTGATTTTCCTTTTTTTGTGCGTTATTTTATTGATCATTTTCTTTAGACTATTATTTTCGTAACACTCCGGCGGGGTATTGTTTTTTTTGTTTTAATGGAATGGAAACTATCTTTATACGAGTAAATGAAACTTTAAAACCATTTATTATTTATTACTAGTTGACCATTTATTTATACCTAATCCTGCTTTAATTGTCTAAAACGTGTCCGCAAACACAACTTGTGGTGGTTATTCTATATGTATGTAGAAATAAACCAAGTCAGTAAGTAATTATTCAAGTTAAAGTGTGAAAATGACAGGCTCATAATCATACAAGCGTAAGTTGGAGGTGCGTACATTACTGCGTAGAGACATTACTTGCAGACCTGTTGAGGTGTGATACCAGTGTCTGAAGCGATAGAATGGCGATAGGTTACTATTTTATTTATTTGCAAAGACACACTAGCGGCCGCACGCGACTCCATCCGCGTAGATTTCAGTTTGCGCACACATTTTGTTATAATATAGCTTTAAAGCTTCCTCGGCAAATGGACTATCCAACACAAAAATCATTTTTCAATTCGAATTAGTAGTTCCCCAATTTAGCGCGTTCAAACAAACAAACAAACAAACTCATCAGCATTGACAGGCATTTGTCTGGGTGTTTATAGGAACGTATCAATTTGTTGATGTTAATTTTGTTATCTGTAACACAAGTGTTATAGCTCTCTAATCAACGGAGTTGTTTCCTGTTGTCAAACGGAAACTTGAAGCCAGACCTGTAAGTTGACAGACTAGACTTAGTCTAACGGTAAAATTATTTCTCATTCATTCCATCTCTTCTTCGACTTTGAAATTTTGTTTGAATGAAAATGTAGATTCGTTATTGGCTTCAAGATTAGTATTATGAGTTCAACATGTTTTACAATGTAAGAGCTGTGAATCTTGAAAAAAAAAATCTTTGAATAGCAGTTCCTATTCTAGCTCGCCGTGTGCATCAAGCTTGCTTCTTATTCAAAACCTGTGAAAGACGGTGACGTAGGCTCATTTGTTTGCGCGACACGTGCCGTCCAGCGCATTAAATTGTCGACCCTTTACGTGCCCGGTTTTTCACTACACACCGTATGAAAAAGTTGTGGAAAAAAACCGAGTGAAAAAAACGAGTTTCGGTTACGGCGGCGCCGGCCAATCTTTTCGATGAAGCGATTGCGCAGGATATTTTATAGGCTACAATTGAGTGCTGAAAATTAATGCACCGCTGGTTTTTAATACAGTCCGTTATGTTTTATTACCACCAGCAAAAGTAAAGCTGTTTGGGTTGTAGAGTAAGATCCCGGTGCCCCCAGACGTTACTTATTTTCTCATAAGAAATATAAATGGGATAAAGTAGTGTTAGTACGTACTTTGAGTGTGTGCATACCTGTTACCTTGGGTCGACGGCCAATTCATAGGTACCAGGTGCTAAAGGTAGATAAATACAGTACTGATTTTTCTTAAATTCTCAGTGCTGATTTTACATATGTTTAAGATATTGTTGTTAAAAATTAATAATCATTATTGCCAGACACTTTCCATCGGCGCTTACCCTTACAAGACGCTTTAAAACTTCAAAAAAAAAAAAAAACATATTCTTACCTATAATCTCACTCTTGATTTTTATGTATGATACTTGGGGAACTATTTGAACAACCCTGGTCAGCAGCCAGACCAATTGGAGGGGTCAAACATCCCCCCAGACACACGTAAAGTGTCGCTATGTGTATTAGTCCAGTAATTTTAGCAATTTTGATCCACGATCTGCGGAATAATTCCTAGTGAGCTGAATTTTTGTATACACCTTTATTATGATATTGTAATGATGATGTGAAAAATCGACATTGATATCGTGCCGGCAAAAAAAGTTATAGGGGTCCAAACGTCACGAAAATCAGTTTTTCGCAAATATCTCGCGATCTATTGCTCAGAGGTCAATGATGGTTTCATAAAAGTTGTTCGTCGTAAAATTGTCTACAAAAAAGGTCTCTTGCATTTTTCTGTTGAATTAACCGTTTTTTAAATAGAGACTAGAATGCACTCACATATGGTATTGTATACCGTACGCCGCATACCAAGGCATAAACCCTATTGTTTGTTTTTTTCCCTTTTTTGTTTGTGTGTTTTTTGTTAGTATGATGATCTACATATAGAAATATAAAGGACTTGTAATACTAGTACACTCAGGAAAATAGGAATATCAACTATAAAAAAACTAAGTGGCAATTTTTTTTGTACCTTTATAACTCAACAACGGGCTCATCGATCCAAACCAAATTTTCAGGGTTTGTACAGACTATTTAGTACATGTTTGATGTGAAGTTTGAACAAAATCGGTCGTTATTTTTATACGTAGCGAAGCACGTACCGGGCCGATAGTAATGATATAGATATGCTATGTCCAGTGACGTTTGGACCCCTATAACTTTTTTAGCCGGCACGATATCAATGTCGATTTTTCACATCTTCATCACAATATCATAATAAAGGCGTATACAAAAACTCAGCCCACTAAGACTTTTTCCGCAGATCGTGGATCAAAATTGCTAAAATTACTGGACTAATACACATAGCGACACTTTACGTGTGTCTGGGGGGATGTTTGACCCCTCCAATTGGTCTGGCTGCTGACCAGGGGTGTTCAAATAGTTCCCCAAGTATCATACATAAAAATCAAGAGTGAGATTATAGGTAAGAATATGTTTCTTTTTTTATGAAGTTTTAAAGCGTCTGGTGAGGGTAAGCGCCGATGGAAAGTGTCTGGCAATAATGATTATTAATTTTTAACAACAATATCTTAAACATATGTAAAAATCAGCACTGAGAATTTAAGAAAAATCAGTACTGTATTTATCTACCTTTAGCACCTGGTACCTATGAATTGGCCGTCGACCCAAGGTAACAGGTATGCACACACTCAAAGTACGTACTAACACTACTTTATCCCATTTATATTTCTTATGAGAAAATAAGTAACGTCTGGGGGCACCGGGATCTTGGACTATTGGAGTAATATCTTGAAATGATTTCCGCTTTTGGTGTTGGAAGATAAGACTCTCGCAGACCCAACTGATTTTGGGTTCTATCTTATAAATGCTAAGAATCTCAATCTTTATTGTCTCCCTAAGCCGTTTACGAGGGTTAGTTTTAGCCTATCCCATAATCGACACGTTTTCATCACTATTTCTAGTGTAAGATTAAAACACTATCCGTGTATTTTATGGCACGCTTTAATTTTCCTTATTACGTGCAGTCTGAAGTTATAAAATAAGGAAAAATCACTAACCAATATAGTATGGAATATAAAAGGTATGTATCTTTCAATGAATGATAGTTTTATTACAAAAGCGACGTTCTTTATTTAATGGCGAAACTGCCAACTGAGTGAATACTGACTGAAGGCAATATAAATTATCTTCCGCAATATTTCTGACTGGATACGACCTTGAGATCTCGAAATAAAGAGCGTTATCTATTGTATGTGCAATGTTTCTTTAATTCCTCACGTCATCATCATCATCAGCCTATCGCAATCCACTGATTGAGGCTGATGATGATGATAATTCGCCCACGTCTAGCAGTGGATAGACGTAGACCTCTCCCCAGTGAGAGATTATATACCCTCAAGAAAACACAGGGCAATGTTGCAAGCTGACCTATACATGAAAACTCAGTTAGACGGAGACTTCATTTTATTCACAAAGGACATTGCCCAAACCCGTTTCGCTATCAATATAACGAGTATGGTCAAGGCAAATTGTTCAAAATTCATGATATAATTTTCTATGCCTTCCTAGTTATTTGAATGCAAATCTGTTGTGGGATTCATAATTTATATTTAATGAGACAATAAACTAGTTCCCATGACATCAAGTGCATCGATGAATGAGTACGAATATCGGTTGAGATTCTTGTAGAAGAAAAGTTGTAAATAGATAAGCTCTTATTATAATAATGGTAATCATTATTATTATAAAAGATATAAAAAATTGAGTAAACATAAATTATATTATAAATACATTTTCTAAAATAAATAGTATCGATTTTGAATAATCGTACCGCTGTCAACTTCCGCGAGTTGACAACATGCGGGAGAACTGACACATCAACTGAATTCTTGTGATTATTCTGTGAGGTATTCCGGCAAATAGTATTGTTTCTTCTCCACCACGTTCGTGTTGAGTTGAGTTTGAACTCTTTCAATTCGTGCAATGATTTGTCACTATGTCTCGCTGTGTGAACTGTGTTCACTTGCATTAGTACATTCATTGCCAAATCGGCGTGTTGACAAGGACTGGATTAACCCGGCACTAGTAAGTAATCCTACCTATGATCGAGGAACTTGGCCATCAAGCTAGTCAATGTTAATGATAAATGAATGTGGCTCGGGTATTTCATATTCTTGTATTTTTTCAGTTGCCATCTGATGATACGGTCTGTCAAGAATGTTTCATCATACTACAGAGAGGAGATATGAATCATGTTACTGGAAGCACTGCTAGTGTAAAAATGAGAACATGAATAGAAGGAGAGCTATGTTCGTGACCTAAGAACAGACCCATTTAAATCATTTTCCAAAACTGTCGTAACATGATTTAATGACTATGCGCTAGGCTCCTATCAAGTCAAACAGGCGCGTTCATATTACGAGGAGCACGTGAGCCGGAATGGCAAATATTAAATAGAACTGCTGACGACATTGATGATGACTTGCCTCTGGTGCTGGGAACGGATAAATGTTTAGTTAGGGCTAGGAAAAAAAACGGCATCTTAGCAACAAGGTTTACTATGCCTATATTTTAGTGAACAGAGTTTTACATAACGCTGCTACAGATATTGCTGGATACTATTGTATTTGATTAGTAGGCAATCGGACAGTGAGCTGCTGTGCCCATGTAATGACACTGCTATGGTACCTGAGACGTAGATGGTATTTTTAGACGATATATTTTGGGCACTAGGCTGGGAAAACGCTAGGACGAAGAAGAAGATATTTTATGATAAGACCATTCTGAATAAATGTTTAATAATATGCAATCTGATGTTTTTGTTTCACCTCTTTTGCATAATTAAATGACCTACCTAATATAATGATTTGGAGATACTTCCACGGTCAAATGGCGTATGCACCGACCTTAAGGTGCCGTTAGCGTGCCGGGTTCGATTCCTGGTCGGGTAATTAGAAATAACTTATTTTTATATATTTTCTATAGGTTAATGTGGTAATGCTAGGTACTAGGTAGTTGTTGCTTCCAATCACCTACCATAACGCACGGGCTTATACTATTGGGATTGAAGTAGGTTCCTACAAGGTGATTTATTTATTTTAGAATAGAATAGAATGGAACACCATAACTTATTTCTAATGAATTAATGTATTTCTATTCTCTCTTTGACGAATGTAATATAGCAAATGTCAAATATTTCCTAACCTCCAAACCATTACTTTAAATTGAGATTTGCAGGAAACCCCACAAAATAAAAACAAAAATGTTGGTGTGTTCAAAAGTAGGGTATTTCTATTATTTTTTGTGTTTGTTTTACTGTTGTACTCGTTCATAGCCAGCGCAACCGAGTTCCATAGAAATATGGGCAATGTCCTTTAATTTAATTTATAAAATTGACTCTTAGGGAAATGTAATGTACATACAAAATTTTGCAATGAGCATGTAAATGCTACAAATATTTATCAATTTCATACCATTTATGTGATGTTGTTACAAAAATGTCCGGAAAGTTAGGATTTCGAGAGGCTATTTTTTTTACATTTTATTTCATCACTGAAAGAAACTTTTGGCATGTATTACATCTGCCATAATTTATCTACAATTTATTACTTAACTTACATGTTTATCAAGTTGAAATATGAATGTAACCTTACTTCGCGACCTGATTGCAAAAAGAAACGCAGATGCGAATAAAACGTTGCTTTTTCCTCAAAGCACTAAGGTCAGTTACTTCCATCTTATATCACGATCCTGTCTTGAATCCTTTTTGGGCGTATTTTTTATCCTGTTATGTTTGTTGTTCAGAAACATATGTACGTCGTTAATTTTAGAAAGCGTATTTATAAAAAACCGGCCAAGAGCGTGTCGGACACGCCCATGAAAGGGTTCCGTAGCTAAAAGATAGCCCGACCGCTTAAGACAACATTTAGTAGGGGCGACTGCACGTCATAAGTTGGTCGAGTTGTATAAAAATAACTATGTATGATACAGGGTTCGCTATAGTTTTCGTTGAAAGTACTTACTTTGAGGTATACAGGACATTTTTTTCAGAATTATTGTAATAGTATTTCAAAAGTTAAGGGGGGGGGGACGCTTTAATTTTAACTTTGTATTAATATATCTCGAGACTGGGGTGTTTGATCCACATGGTTTCAAGGCGAGTTTTATTGTATTTAAAAATACCTGTTTAACGATACCCTACACGATGGGTTAAGTCGATTTTTTTTTAGAGTTAACTTTTCGCTTTATGGGAGGGGGGGTAAAAAATGATTATTTTTCGATAATTTTAAAAACCCATTCTTGAATTATCGCTATACATCTCTCCACCAATTTTCGTGGCAATCGGTTCAGAAACGGCGGAGAACGAACCAGGACAGACAGACAGACAGACAGACAGACAGACATGACGAAACTATAAGGGTTCCGTTTTTGCCATTTGGCTACGGAACCCTAAAAATATGGGCTATAATACGAGCTAAAGGTTTAGCGGATCATAATATAATCAGATGTCAGTCTTTCGGTATGTTGTCTCTAGGTTATAAGGGTATCAAATTAACAATTATTTTAAAGATTAAGGTCTCTTGTAGCTTGTACGGAGTTATGTACAACGAAGTGTAACTTTTTGATGCATTTTTAAGGCTGGATCACTGCAGCATAAAGTAGTAGCTAAAGAATAAGGTGTTGCACACATAATTATGATGTACATTTTTTTTATGCCAAAATCATAGATAAATTTTTACTGTTTTGCGGTTTTATAAAATAAACCACAATACAAATAAGTGTGTGAAACATGTGTTTTTTAGTTTAAATAAATGTAAGTATATGTAATAGGTTTTTAATGACTTCCTAAGAGAGTGTACCCACGTACATACGCAACTAATAATTAAGATAACGTGTGTAAGTGTATTGATAATCACCTCTTTAAAATGTGTTTTCCCATATTAATCAATGAACATTAAACTCGAGTACTCAGAGAATAAAACTTTAATTTAATAAGAAGGTTGTTTTCCTTTATCTTAAGGTCGGAGCACTTTGCATTAGTACTCATGCAACATCTAATTAGTGCAGAAATATTAAGTGCTTGCTAATTTTTCCCTTCATGTATTTGCTTGAAGCATGATGTCATGTGGCATTACATATTTTTTATTAATTTTTATATTGTTTAGTTGTTTGTGATATTGTAGCGACAGCTACATGCCGTCAGGGAACTCTTTACAAAAATGAGACTCATTAGCAAACATAACTGACTGTTGCGTTATTATTTTGACCATACAGTAAATATTTTTTTCTAAAAAGAGTCACCTGTTCGTAAAATGTTTATATAGGTACTTTATTTAAGTAGGCAACAGTAAGTGTCAATAATCCTGTATAATTTTCCCTTTACTTTTTAAGTAATAAAAAAAATCATTAAATTAATTATCCGATTCAAAACATTTAATAAGGCAACTCATTCCGCGGGTTAAGTTTGAACGGGCTTAGTATGAAATAATAAACCTACGTAACTAATAACCATTATTAAACATTTTTATTTGAAACTTTGTTCATTAATCTGCCTGTGATTATAATTAGTATTCTCGTAAATCTGGTTTTATTGATTAAACGTGCAAAATCCAGAGCTATTTAGTACTTACTATGTACATTTAATATTCTAATTAGTTGACTATGTTACACCATTACGCTTGTTTGTGGCAAAATTACGACTCCATTATAATGTTTTAACATTCAAATTATTAAAACTTAGTTAATTGTACTGAGGTTTGTCTTACACGTGGCAGGCAAAAGAAATGGTTTTGGTTATAGAAAAAAACACCTTTTTGAATATATAAAACATCGGGACTGATTCTTCGGAATCAAATCGCCGCAAATTATTTTAATGTAGTTATTTCTAACAAAGAAATACATTTTAATAAATAAATCACTACATAGTATAAAACAAAGTCGCTTTTTCTGTCCCTATGTGTGTTGTATGTCCCTATGAACGCTTAAATCTTTAAAACTACGCAACGGATTTTGATGCGGTTTTTTTTAATTAATAGATAACTCATGAGAAAGGTTTTTGTGTATAATATCATCCATTAAATAGTGGACAAGTACCACGGGCGAAGCCGGGGCGGGCCGCTAGTATAAAATATATCTTCTTTCTTAAATCAAACAATAGAACTATAACACTTGAAGTTCAAACTCAGCACAACAGCTGGTAAAAATTCGCTAAGGTGTATCCTTAGCGAATTTATACATGTATCCCGTTCTCATAAAAATCGGCAGACCCAGGAATTAAAACTGCGAGAGCACAAAAACCTCTTGAAATGGTAAAACGAAATGCTAATTCCTTGTGCCATTCCGCAGAAACTAACTTGTTTTACCGCCTTACCCCGCCAGATTACTTTCTGTTAAGATTATTAAAAAGTGTTTACAAGGAAAAACTTCGTCGCTTTTAAATCTCCGCATTAAGTTGAGCCTTTCTCCAAGGGGCATCACAACTTTTGAGCGCTTGTAATCTTCTAGATGATGTCTACAACTCCGCTGAGTTTAATTAGTTAAGCAAAACAGAATCAAACTTAGTTTAATGAAGCGAGCTCGAGATAAAAATCTTTCACCTTCATCCAAGTGTTCGCTCGTGGCTTTATTGTCTTGATTATATAAGTTGCGAAATTAATATACATAAACTTATTTCCATCATGTATAAAACAAAGCCGCTTCCCGTATCTTATAATTATTTGTGAATAATGTATACTGGTTACGAACATTTAAATTACGCAACGGATTTTTATCAAATTCACTCAATGTCAAACGTTAATGTAACGTAGGTATAATATTACTAAAAGCTTTTATTTATGAAAATTAAACAGTGCCACTAATTTGTGTGCGTCCCTTAGATAATTTAAACACAATTTATTTTCTCTTTACGTAATTTTGGCCTATTCATAAGTTGCAAATAAGCGTGGCCGTGGCTAATATTTTCGGAAGCCGGACTACAAAATTCTCGTTAATAAGCGGTCTCCTGTTAACGGAAAACCAATTTCAAATCTGATCAAGAATTTCATCCTATAAACTTAAGACACGGCGGGGCACAGAAAACTTAACAACAGCGATAAAGAGTCTTCGTATTAATTAAATGATAAAAAAAAAATCTTTTCAGTAAATTATAGGGTATATTCAGATGTACAAAGTAGTCAATGTTCATCATCCAAAAAAATAAATTTTTCAAACCTTCTAGTAGTTTCGACAAACATACAAGTAAAAATGTAACCTTTGCCTCTTTATAATATTAGCAAGCATATTAAAAACCCACTTAATGGATTTAATATCTCTTTAACTATTGATATCAAGTACCTATTATACGCGAATTTCCATCAGTCGATTCGAATTAATTGTTTAAATTCCAATTTTTTAGCTTAAAACCAAAAATAACACTAGACACCAAGTTTATTATTATCTGTTTCAATAGATATTCATAATTCAATATTAAGGTAAACTAAACTACATTTCTTGTATAAAGGTGCTTTACTGCTATTTAACCCGCTATTTTGCCTAGCTTCCTTCACTCACCGAATAAACAAAAGAATGCTTTATCAGCGTTTTAATAAAATCAGCCAGAGAAGTTATTCCCCCGAGATGGGATAGCGATATCTTCCCGTTTCGCCGATTCCATTAGAACAACTCAGTCATTACGGAGTTTAAGGGGGTACCGTACGCTCACTTTAGGAAAAATATTTAATAATTAAGAATAAGTACGTTAAGAGTTAAATAAATAGGTAGATGGTTACCGTTATATAAATATTATAAGATACTTTTCCCTCCAGTTTCGATTACTTATATCAGATTTCACACGGGTTTTGGCAGATTTAGGTACTTTGTCATTAACTTATTCGAAAACTAAAAGAGAGAATGAAAGAAAGAAATGGAGGTGGGTTATTTTATAAATTCTAGATGTATTTTGTAAGTAAAACAGCGTTATTCTAGAATTTTCGAATATGAATGTAATTTAGGGGGTTAGAGCTTAGTGGAACTTCTATTTACCTGAGCCGCTCGTCTGGGGAATTACGAGTACCTCCAACTTACAGAAAATCATAAATTGAAGTAGCACTAATAAAGTTGCGCTTTGTTTGTGTTGGTAGGGTTCTCCGACATTACGAGTATACGGTTTTATAAGCCAAAAATATATATATCGAAGGTAGGCCCTAGTGTGTGAACAGTGCGCCCTTAAATTCACCTCGTTGGTTCGCGGTTGCGATTACCGATTCAAAAATTTACATTCTTTTCCTCTCTCCGATAGTAATTTGAATGAACGCCGAGGTTCAAACGACGGCTAAGAAAATTTCTGCTTGATGAAAAATATACCGAATGAATCGAATTGTTTTATTTATTTTGACTGGCCAATATTTGAGACGGATTTCAATAATGATTTTGGATTTGTGTTTATTACCATTGGATTGGACCGCGACTTATAAAGTGTCCAAGTAAGCTTAGCACAGGACGCCTTTAGGCCAAACTGATGATACATAATGAACATTGGATAAAATAAAATTATCCAGATTATTACTGAACACATAATATTTTTTTATAGTTATTATTTCAAATCACTGCTGCACTATGCAATAACTAATTAGACATGACAAAAAACCATTTACAAATCACAACGATTATGATTATGTAATTAGCATTGATTGTCGACCAAATTTCGAAAACCCGTCCGCCAAAGTTAGATCTATCGCTTGTGAGAGAATTTGAAACATAACATTAAAAGTAACCGGCTTCGAATAAGGAAGATTTTGCATACGAATAGACTAAAACGGCTTATATCAAGGCCGCGCCGACAAACGCAGAGCTACGAGTATTGACGCTGATATAGTAATGATCTACTAACTTCCTGTATACTGAATGAACCTAGGTATGTAAAATAAAAGCGAAAGGTCACCTCGTTCATTCACTCACTCATTTCACGAAATTCTTAAACTACACGAATTGCTCTAGTTGTTGCCTACTTATAAATCAAACATGGAAATTAAGAGTATTTTTAAAAATAAAATTTTCCGCTTTAGTGAAATAGCAACTCGTAACTGTTGTGCTATGTTGCTGTTGGTGAGTAAGGTTGCCAGAGCTTAGTTGGGGAGAGTATAGGGGTTTAAAGGCAAAGTCAGGCAATGTATCTGAGACCCTTGTGCTGTTATTGATGGCTATCGGTAATCAGTAACCATCAGTTGACCCGCTTATTCGTTTGCAAAAAACAAATAATATATTTTTTTGAAAAGAGCTCATCGTCCAGAGCTAGCTTATATTGAGGCTAGATTTAAAAACAATCACTGATTTGTTCTGGTTTGATTGAGATTGCCTAGCTAGTAGCTAAGTAGCTAAACTAACATTAACTTAGCTATTTTGTGGATGCACCATGCGTCACAAACACTTGATCGTTCATAAAGAAAACAGGCGCACATTGTCTTGACGATAGTAAATTACCTTAGCGAACACAATATAGTCATTGCTTATTAAAATATAGCTTATTAACCGGGCATTACTTACAAAATTTACCGGCTAGTATATTTTATTATTAACGAGTATATCTTTCACAATAACTCTTGAACTTGAGCAAAATAATTATATAGTTACAAATTACGTCATCATTTTCGTTAGATTTTTTTTTGGATTATTTGATTGAGTTTTAAATAAATAAATAAATAAATTTAGCAGTAACACATTAATTTATGGAATTAACGAATCGCCATTATCTACAATTATCAAATTATATTAAACATACAAATTTCAAATATTAAATACTTCTTTTTTGGGCATTTCTAAACCTTTCATAATTATGATAAGAGCTTAAGGAAATATCGCTCACCGTTTTACTTAACAGCCAGCTGACGGGAAAAACCAGTGGTATGTACATGATCATAAAGATCAGGGATGTCCAGTACACGGTCCTACTTGTCACACCATAGTATTTTGCCACAGCATCTTGGATGATGGCAAATTGACACCACTGCATCCCATTGAATGCAGATTGCAAAGCAAACATCGCAAGCATGGCCCAACGTTCCCGATACACGATATAGTCCAACGGTGGTTTCTTAACAGACGAATCAATAACACCACCCTTTTCAGCAACTCCGTCCATCACACTACCACTTATGTCCAAGTTTTTTGATTGACCCATTTTTAATTTAATTATTTAGTCAATTATTATTTTTTAATTTAAATGTTATACCAATTTAAAAAAAATCGCTCACAAATATTTTTATCTATGTTTAAAAAATAAATTGTCACAATTTCCCGCGCGCGCTGTTTCATCCGTCCGTGTTCAACTGTTTAACCAACTCGACTGATGAAGACTGATTTGAGTTTGAATGGGTAGTTAAATAAATAGTGGAGATCCTTCAAAAGAGTGACAATTACAACGCTAAGCCTAAGTTCGTTTACTCTTCACACGATTAACAATATCTGGCATTGTTAGTGTGTAGAGCGCGGAGGCGGACGCATTTTTTGTTAGAGCTATGACGGTAACAAGTTTGCGAATAATCTTGTATTTGAATATAATAAAGTATTCAAGACAACTTAATAAAAACACATCGTGTCAAATGGAATAACTTACATTACAATTAGATATTGCATCATAGCGTACGCTATGAATTGTGATGCATATTTCAAGAAACTTTCTGTATACGGAAATGTCAAACTTAGCTTGTGAAATCAATTATGCAATATAAGATTTTTCAAGTGTAAGTAGTATTAGTCCCGTTAAATAATATAAAAACTAGGCAATACTTGTTAAAAAAATAAAAGAATATCAAAACTTAGACATGAGATCTTGTTCATGTTTTAACTAATCTTACATACCTACTTACAAGGAGAATTGATGAATATTTGAAATGAAAGTCGGTGCTTATCTACGGACATACCATTTTTGCACTACCTACTTAAGCGTAGTTTTATAATCCAGAGGAAAAAGCCTTTTTACCTCTATAATTATCACTGTCTTTGAGTGGCGTTACCTTGAAATTATAAGATAAACATTAACGCAACCGTTCTAGGTGAGCTAGTCACAGATTGAGCTACGACTAAAGGAAAAAAATAATTTTTGATATTAATTAGCTTTATTGCCACGGTTGCCAATTCAATTCAATTCAATTCAAAATATTCTTTATTAACATAGGCTTCATAGAAGCACTTATTAATCGTTAAAAAAATTTACAAAATAATGACTCTACCACCGATTCGGAAAGCAGTTACTGCCGAGAAGAATCGGCAAGAAACTCGACAAATTACAATATTAGTTATCGTTAAACCCATAATTATCCTTGCTATAATTATAAAAATCTTACACATATCAAGACCGACACCCACACATGAATCTTACTGAAGACCCCAAGATGAGAAATCTGTTTTCTAACCCACTTAAGACTTAACATAAATGATGCATAAATTAATTGAAAAAATAAGAGTAGGTTTAAATTATAAAAAGTTTTTCCCCAGGATAATAAAGATGATTCGAATTAATAACTCAGAAATCCGTCTCGTCTGGTGTGACTCTGCAGTTATAACGACTGTCATTTCCCTCCATTGTTTTTTCCGGCCGAAACTTTTTGGTTAACTGTTTGTTTTCAGCTGAAAAATACACGTTTTTATGTCATTTCAATTGAACGATTAGCATGCAGTTCTTTTTGTGAGATATAATGTAATTTTTATGACACTTTTTTGCAGATTGCATTAAAATTACCATTAGTGTCGTTTGAAAGTCAGGTCAATTAAATTCGTTACCGTCAACCTGTATTTCATGTTCGTCTTAATATCACAGGTTTTGCAAACTATTGATATTATAATTATTTAAATCACAATAATGCTCGCGAGCCGCAATCATTGGGTACGTAGTATCGGAGCTGCGTGCGGTAAAGCTGTTCAAATCTTGAATGCCTAGATTTGAACTCGTGCTGTTTTATATTCTTTATCAATCACAATGGAGAGTTATCTTAAATCCTCAAAGTACATTTGCATGGTCCAATATGAATGTCCAATTTTCCAAAAACTAACACTGTTGTTGAAAGAGTGCGACACCCGTTCTCCATTGAAGTTCCATTGAATTACAACAAAAGTAGCGCTCTCAATGTCTGTATCCTTGATGTATGTCCGTAGTCCATAGATATATGTAATGTACTGGTACATTATTACATTTGCAATGGATTAAAGTTAAATCCGCCGCATCACCGGCGTGACACGTGCAGTAATTGTGGCCATCATTTGGAAGCCATTTCGCACGAGGTGTCAATTTGTCTGTATTATGTTATGTACGAATATAAATACGAATAGGTACCTTATTGTATTCACATTTCAGTAATAATCAAACAAAGGTCTGACCTTAAACTTCGAGGTTCTTAATATCTATATCTATACTAATATAATAAATCTGAAGAGTTTGTTTGTTTGAACGCGCTAATCTAAAAATCTTATTTTGTTGTTTTGTCCATTTGTCGAGGATAGTTTTAAGCTACATAATATAACACTACGTGTGTGAAAACCGAAATAGCGGCCACACGCGGCTGAAGTCGTCACTAGTTTCAAGTAGGTAAAGGTCTGGCTTTAAACATTGAGGTTCATAAATTTAATATTCATATTTGAAAGGTTAAGATGCATATACGAGTAATGTACAAAGTTAGATGCGTGATCTCTTTAAAATGTTGACCCATCTGAGCATCTAAATAAATATACTCATTTAAATATTAAGTGAGCAATTGTATTGTTCTGATGGTTGAATGTAAACATAGTTTTGGCTCTTGCTTGCAAAACGTCGGTAAACTCCCTCCATCGGGTATTTGCCGTTTCGTAAGTAATCGGCGCTTCTTTATTTCTACTGCCGCGACCAAATTACAATCGCACTTTGAAGCTCTTTCTACGATGAAATATGCATTATAAAGGAACAAATTAAAATTTCTTAAGTCTCAGTGCCGATATGAGATAAGGTAGCCTCCTTATTCTTGCTATATTCCTCAGGAATGAGCTTCGTGACCGTCTTTCAACAGCACACGGTCTTGGTTGCGTCCACGGGGCCTTTTGCCGTCTACTTTACAGTCAAAGTTTACACTCAACAAAAAGCGTCAATACACGATTCATTCATGGATTCATACTTAGAAATAGTTTTTGACAGTTGATCAAAGAAAGTCACATGACTGTTGGTGTCATCATCCCTTAGTCTGGTCCAAAAACGTTTTCAGGACCACAGGCGATACGTGAATAGCGGGGACAGTGACTAATACCACTAATATTATTCTGTGACGTAACTACTACACACGCTGAGACGAGTTGATTCGCGATGGAATGACCAGATTAGGCAGGCGAATAAGGAAAGTGTGCTCACTCCGGATACCACGCGTCGTAGGAGCGGCGATTTACTCACATGTTTGTGGAGGACGAAAAGTCAGTCTTTGACAAACTTCACTGAAGCTCATGCATACTCAATGTTCTCTGATTGTATTGGCTTACTGATCAACTTAACTTTCAGTCAAAAACTGTGTGGTGGATAACTTGGAACGAAGCCTTAGAATTTAAAAGTTTTGTTATAGACAATTTTGATTGGATCCCGAAAAAATTCCGAAGCCAGCCAGTGGCCACAAATTATTAATTCTCGATATTGCTGCCGTGTAAATTGTTCCGCAAAATGCTGTCTTAAGTACATAATATTCCATTTCTTCGCGTGCGTGGATAATGGACATGACATGAGAAGTGTCTGTCACAGTAATGGAATATTTTTCTAAAAAATTACTTAAAAGATATCGCCCCAAAATTGCTTCCTTACTCAAAGACATTTCTAGTCTCCCGACTAGGAGTATTTTCATGCCAGTAAACATTTTCCAGAAGACATTTTCAATGTAGCCACTGTTATTCCGTAGAATACCTACTCCGAGTAGATTTGTGATGAATAGCTAGATTATGCAGACGAATGAGGAAATTCCACTCGCTTTGAATACCATACACGTTTGGGTTGTAATTTACGATAGACTCTACGCAGGACAAAAGTTTTAGTCACTGATTGATGCCGAAGTTGAAATGTTGTTTGAGGATATTCTAGTCAGAAATTACTCTCGTACCGTACGCCGAAACTAAGTAGAAATTTTGTATAAGAAATAATTATACATAAGGAAAGGTCACGGCCAATTTGTGTCTCAGAAAAACACCATGATTTTGGGATATCGTTGTGTTAATAGCGTCGTACGCATAGCATTAATTTCTTAATCGTCAGTTGCATTTTGAGTTTCAATTTCAATCTTTATACCATGTTATAGGTATGCGTAGCTCTATGTATATCAAGTTTTAGTATTAGTGATGAGTAAATTATGCATAAAATGTGCTATTTAACTGATCCGAAATTTTAGACGTTTCTTACATTATAAAATCTTCTCTCGTAGAAATACCCAAAACGAACTTGAAATCTTTGGAACAGATCATGCTCGTATGGTAATTTTGTCGAAACCTGTGCAAATACTTACTTGAGTCATAAAAAGGAGTCAGACAGACGTACTTTCGCATTTATAATAAGATAATATTATGCGAGCGGTGTATGACACTTTTATTATTACTTAACTTAGGGACATATCAGACCTTGTATTTTTATACAAGATTCTAAACAATAAATTGTGTTGCTCGAATCTTTTGGAAAATATTTCTTTTCGTGTTCCCTTGCGCTTGCCACGCCATCCCATAGAAACATTCAGAATTCCATTTCGAAGAACAGTTTTGGGTGCTAACTCACCGATCCTGAGAGTGCTCAAGCTATACAATAGATATAATCGCTCCTTTAACATTGATATCTTTTCCATGTCCCTGGGTAAATTTAGGAAATTATTGATAAGTGGTAGATGATATTGCTGCATCTGCTTTCAGCACTGCTGTATGCAGATGCGGCAGGCACATTTCACATTTTATTGTTTATTTTATATTATTTCATTTTGTTAACTTTTTTACTCATATGTCTATAATTGTAGTTTACTTCAGATTGCTTTTAAATTGTATCTGTTATCTGTGGCAGTTGTGCGTGAAAGCTTCGTTTCTTTTTTTGTTCTTATAATTATTGTTACTGATTTGCGACCTTCTCTTATTGTAAACGCAAGTTGTGTTCGCCTGTAATTGACTTTGCATTTAATGAATACTTTAGAATAAGTATATTGATAAACACATGTTTTAATGTATAAGTTGTTGGTGAACCTATTTAATAAATAAATAAATAAATAAATAAAAACTGTATCAAATTGCTACTTTACATACCTAGATAATAATATTTCTACAGATAATTTAAATACAAACAAATGTAGTCCTTTGGCAAACAAAGTATTGTTGCGTTAACTACTGTTTTTGTAAGAGGAAAAAGAATATTTGAATATTCTTTAGTTTACATTTACTTTTAGGGAATTAGGTATTTAGATTATTTTGCGACTTTTGAACTATGCAGGTGAGGGCGTTGTAAAATCGTATCAAGATATCTCTGATTATACCTATACCTACTTAAGGTAAATATAATAATTCGCGATTTCTGAACTAGGCAAATACGTTGTAAAATCGTATGATGATTATCTATGATTATATTTATTGGAGGCCTATAAGTGCCACAATAAATATAATCTTTTAGGCTGAAATACGATAAGAATTTGGTTTTCGGCAATTTTAAAATGCCAACGAATGTTCTTAAGTTTTTAAACTTACCACTTTATCCAACAGCCAGCTCCCCGGGAATATAAGTGGTATGTAAGTTATCATGTAGATCATCGAGGTCCAATACACGGTGATGCTGTTCACCTCGTAGTACTTCACGACTGCATCCTGGATGATGCTGTACTGGATCCATTGCATGGAATTTGAGGCGGAGTACAACACAAATATGAAGAGTACCGCCCAACGTACCGGGTACTGTATGTATTCAACCGGTACTTTCTTCGTGGGGGATTCGAGCACTCCTCCCTTCTCCGCTATCCCATCCATCACGCTTCCGCATACTTCCATATTCTTTGACTCACTCATTTTTCTATATGTCTAATAAATATATTTATTGAATTCTTTACCCCAATTATTGTCACAATTAGACTTAGCTACTAGCCTTAGACTACTAAACTTTCAAGTAACAACTACAATAAATACTTTTTCTATCATCAACATCAATAAAGAGGTTTTATATGTTTTTCTAAATTTAAACGCTTCGAGCTACATTTATTTTTATAATTTGTAATTTAAAACTATTATTGTCAGATTTTCCCGCGCGTGCGTGTTGTTCGGCGTGGTGGGGGCGTGGGGGAGCGGCGTGTGTCCCGCGCGGCGGCTCGCCGTCGACTGTTTTCCTTCAATCAGAGGCTCAATGGAGTGTTTCCTGCGCACCCTCCGTCCGGCCGCGTGACGATCACAATGATAAGTCAGCGAGACCGGCTGTCTGGGCATCGCTGCAATCACGGCGAGGTCTGCCGCGTATCAACTGTACGGGCGCTAATGGATAAGGTCTCGGAAATGTTTACTTCCAACTGGAGTGTTGTTTACGTCAATGTCGCTGGTTTATTTATGGATTTTTCCAATCAATAAGATAAAACAAGTAAATATAGAACATCACATATCAACTTGCATACATCGATCTGACTATGTTGTAGCACTTGCTTTTCGCCGCATCCAGTATCGAAAACCAGTCTTCAGAATAGGTACAAAAAAAGTATTGGCGAATTAGAGCTTCAGATACTGGTACTGTCGAGTTTCTTTCCGATTCCTCTCAGCAGAAACGGCCTTAGTGCCTGCCTTGCCTCAGTACTTATATGAAGCCCAATCGAATAAATAATACAAATACCTACTTTGAGTTTAAGATTTGAGTAAGTACCCGTAAAAAACGAAAAGTCCTAATGAGACCCCAAAAAAGGGTCAGAAAGACCCATCAGATCGATGGCGCGAACCCTTGGTTTAATTGATATTTTTCACTGTTTTGCTATGACAGTGAAATAAATCAAATGCCGAAAACTTGCTCATTTCCGATTCCAATTTAAAGCCGCGAGCGATTTGCGTTAAACGTAAACATTGCCATCGAGCAGTCCAGTTTGATAACACGCGGGCTGTTGTTTATCAACAAACATTGTAGTTGTTTGTTAGATTGTTATCATTTTTACATGATCTACATAGTTGCAACATCTCTGTGGCCTATCAATTAAGATATTACTAGCGGCCTTCCGGGACTCCATCCGCGTTAATTACGATTTCCAATAGCCTAAAGCCTTCCTCGCCAAATGGACTATCCAACACAAAAAAAAACTTTTCAAATCGGTCTAGTAGTTCCTGAGATTAGCGCGTTCAGACAGACAAACAAACTATACTAACAAGTATAGAGTACAGATAACCTGATATCCAGGTTCAATTTAAGGAAGATGCATTAAGTGCACATTTTTTATTCAAAATGTGTATCTTTCTTTGTTAGTATACTTATCACTTTGAATTTGATTACCTGGTAATCGATATTCTAACTGGTTTTCAGGCACCACAAATGCTATCTGTTTAACATCATTATAATCGATTTAATTATTTCTTTACAAACAGATAGAAGACCATAAATTCAATCAATTACTGCGGCAATTAAATCCGTATCAACATGATAAAATCAAATCTAGCGTGGCGAGTGGAAGCCGTCATTTCCCTTCATTGTACGGAGGCGTGCAAATTGAGTTCTCATGTTAGTCCAGTAATTTTAGCAATTTTGATCCACGATCTGCGGAATAATTCCTAGTGAGCTGAATTTTTGTATACACCTTTATTATGCTATTGTAATGATGATGTGAAAAATCGACATTGATATCGTGTCGGCTAAAAAAGTTATAGGGGTCCAAACGTCACGAAAATCAGTTTTTCGCAAATATCTCGCGATCTATTGCTCAGAGGTCAATAATGGTTTCATAAAAGTTGTTTGTCGTAAAATTGTCTACAAAAAAGGTCTTTTGCATTTTTCTGTAGAATTAACCGTTTTTGAAATAGAGACTAGAATGCACTCAGATATGGTATTGTATACCGTACGCCGCATACCAAGGCATAAACCCTATTGTTTGTTTTTTTCCCTTTTTTGTTTGTGTGTTTTTTGTTAGTATGATGTTTTACATATAGAAATATAAAGGACTTGTAATACTAGTACAGTCAGGAAAATAGGAATATCAACTATAAAAAACTAAGTGGCAATTTTTTTTGCCACTTGATAACTCAAGAACGGGCTCACCGATCCAAACCAAATTTTCAGGGTTTGTACAGACTATTTAGTAGATGTTTTATGTGAAGTTTGAACAAAATCGGTCGCTTCACTTTATACGTAGCGAAGCACGTACCGTACCGCAGTAATGATATAGATATGCTATATCCAGTGACGTTTGGACCCCTATAACTTTTTTAGCCGGCACGATATCAATGTCGATTTTTCACATCTTCATCACAATATCATAATAAAGGCGTATACAAGAATTCAGCCCACTAGGGATTTTTTCGCAGATCGTGGATCAAAATTGCTAAACTTCTCATTGCATATCTATATCATTACTGCGGCCCGGTACGTGCTTCGCTACGTATAAAGTGAAGAGACCGATTTTGTTCAAACTTCACATAAAACATCTACTAAATAGTCTGTACAAACCCTGAAAATTTGGTTTAGATCGGTGAGCCCGTTCTTGAGTTATCAAGTGGCAAAAAAAATTGCCACTTAGTTTTTTATAGTTGATATTCCTATTTTCCTGACTGTACTAGTATTACAAGTCCTTTATATTTCTATACGTAGAACATCATACTAACAAAAAACACACAAACAAAAAAGGGACAAAACAAACAATAGGGTTTATGCCTTGGTATGCGGCGTACGGTATACAATACCATATCTGAGTGCATTCTAGTCTCTATTTCAAAAACGGTTAATTCTACAGAAAAATGCAAAAGACCTTTTTTGTAGACAATTTTACGACAAACAACTTTTATGAAACCATTATTGACCTCTGAGCAATAGATCGCGAGATATTTGCGAAAAACTGATTTTCGTGACGTTTGGACCCCTATAACTTTTTTAGCCGGCACGATATCAATGTCGATTTTTCACACCATCATTACAATATCATAATAAAGGTGTATACAAAAATTCAACTCACTAGGAATTATTCCGCAGATAAAATCTAAAATTCCTGGACTATGTTGATATTACGAGTATAATACGAGGCAACGAGGTGGATAGAACCGATCGCAACAATACCCCGCAACAGATACGAGCAAAATACTATATGATACAACAAATTGCAAACAATTACAAAACATGAAATGCAAAACATATTGACATGTATCGTCATGTTCTATTTATTCAAGACTAACAACGGGTGATTTATTTTCAGCTTCACAGGTATAATATTTCAATCCCTCCTCCTTGTATAATCCTATTTATGTATATTCCTAATCCAAAACATTAGCGATCAAAAATGTTTCCGGCAACGAGTGTTGCATATCACCTATACCAAACAACAAAATTTCGCAAGAACCCGGATGATAATGAACTTACATTGAGAAAAATATATATAACATATCATCATAAAGGAACACATTTCAAAAGGCTACAGAATATCCAATTCTTCTAAATAAGTATTTGCCTGCAAAAAGTACAAACTCAATTTCCAACTGGCCTTCACACTCGTATTGTTATGTTTACATAGTTTTAAGAAAATAGTGGGAAAGATAATTTATGTTAAGTAGGCTTCGAGTATTAGGGCTTCATCCTCCGGCAGTGAAACTGGGCTTTTAGTCTATTAAAATATTTAATAAAGCATACATATTTCCATTCATAATTTAAATACAATATTTCCGCAAGCACAGCGCTCGTTACGGCCAATCTCAGCAAATTGCGTAGGTCGTTAGCAGCCCAGCCGTTTTCAGCTGTCTTTACCCCAATAGCTGTTTAATTAATGCAACACAGATCCTTTGAGACGACCGACGTGCTATTTATAGATCATCTAGCGGCCGCCCGCGACTCCGTCCGCGTGGTTTTCGGTTTCAGCATACGTAGGTATACAGGGTGGAATCTTGAAATGGGTTTTGTTCGGCAGGTACATTAACCACTACAGTTACAAGATAACGTTGTTAGGCAACCATCCATAACTTTTTGAGATATTATGACCTACATTCACAGATTTTGGAAAAAAGGTACAGTCGTCAAGAAAAGTGCTGAAACTGGAAAAAATTTTTTTTCATGCCAATCGATCCTATTTCATGTAAGGATCATATGACTCTAAGAGACCATTTGAGGTTTGAGTACCGGAAATTGCAAAAATCGCAAAAAATACTATAATGAACAAACCTAAAATGGTCTGATACAAAGTTTTGATTCATACATGAAACAGGATCGAATGGCATAAAAAAAGTTCCAAATTTTTTTTTGGAATTTTTAGTACAAAATGTATGGGAAAAGTTTTTTGCAATTTCTGACATTTCTAGTACTCAAACCTTAAATGATCCCATATAGTCATTTGATCCTTATATGAAATAGGATCGATTGGCATGAAAAAAAAATTTTGCCAGTTTCAGCACTTTTCTTGCTGACTGTACCTTTTTTCCAAAATCTGTGAATGTAGGTCATAATATCTCAAAAAGTTATGGATTTTACTGGACGGTTAATGTACCTGCGGAACAAAACCCATTTCAAGATTCCACCCTGTATACTATAGCCTAAAGCGTTCCCCGTCAAATGGACGAGGATGATGTATCCAACACAAAAAAAAATGTGTTGGATACAATACAAAAATATTTTGTTCAAATCGGATCAGTATTTCCTGAGATTATCGCGTTCAAATAAACAAACAAACTCTTCAGCTTTATTATATGAGTATGGATAACGATGATGAATACATGGAAATTGATATTTTACGATGAACTCAAGCCAATTTCCAATGCGGTCGGCGTAAATTTAATTAGGTATTCCGGTGTGCGCGTGATTAAATGAAGCGACGGCATTTTAAGCATACATTTTGAAGCCCATCTAAACTTGTTTCACATCAAAGTACTGGTCAGTTCATCCCCTATCAAATTAAATCACAAGGGATTACAAACATCAAGGGATTCGAAACCACGAGCTGAGTTGATAAAACTATATATTTTATTTATTTGGTAAGGACAACAGTCGATTACTCGTTGCTTAAGTTCTTCTCTTTGCAGTGTGTGATATTCAAAAATGGATTCCATTGTGTGAATATAACAAACTACAGTCCAACTCATTGCGCAGCACATTAAATTGTACGGAAAAAGTAATTAATTCTTGGAAATACTCTGTCATTTTTCTATTTCCTCTTGTTTCAGTGTTACAACCAGTGAGATACTAGTAGTAGTCTTCATCGATCATCTGAGAGAGCTCGTTAGAAGAAAGTGGAACTTCATAATCCATTATCTTTTCAAGAACAATTAGAAAGAACATTAAAAACAATCGTTTGGAAGTTACATTCTCTTATCTATCTCCAGTTCATTCGGAAAGTTTCAAAGGAAATGGATACAACTCTGTCACCCATTATGCGTTTATTGTTTTTTTTTTTGATAAAATTAAGGAAAGATTTGACCAATAAAATTTGTTCAAAAAGTATTAGAGATATTCCTTGTGTTCACTCCGATGGATTAGAATTACGCATTTCTCTCAATAAAGCAAATTAATTTCCGTGTCATTTGATTCCCAAAATTAAATGATGCGACACGTGAATTTAACGTTGATACCTTTAAAATTTCTGGCCCATTTCGATATTTTCACATGAGTGGAATACAAAACGAGCTATTAAGGTAATAATCCATCTATACAAATTTTCGTACTGGAACATTTTATTGAATTTTCCTTAAATCCATTTGTGTACATTTTTTACTGTATGTATGTGTTGAAAGCGATAAAAAATAAAAGCTTCCACAGTCGTTTAGGTAAAACAAAGCATTCCACCGCGTAACATGACCTACTGTTCCTGTAATTTATGACCGTGCCCTGCTGTAAATTGGCCAGGATACCCTTCGGGATGTGGTCTTTTGGTAAACAGGATCCGACCTACATACTATGGAAATGTGATTAATGAATATTCATTGTGAGTTTTGGTTAGAAGGAGATACATTGGAGTATTGAGTTGTCTTCATAAGCATTTGATGAAGAACGGGTCAGTCAAAGATAGATTGGCAGTTTGTGAACTCTTAATGTTTGAATTGTGCAAATATAAAATAAACAAATAAGTACCTGAATTTTTGCTGTTTGCTGTTTTAGATCATGTTAAAATATGTATTACAGTACAGCAGCCTTAATCATGACTTTTAATTTTGAAAAATATAAGTGCTATTTTGAAACTTAGTTTACTAACATCAAATAAACGTCTTCAAAAGTAGTGCTGTAAGAAACTCAACAATGCACTAAGAAGTTAACAGTTACGAGTACATGTCTATAATCAAAGTCATGGCGATTTATCGTTGACAATCGATAGGGCTTTATTGAACGCAACGTAACGTTTTTAAAATATCACCGAAGAACATTATTTAATTTTACAGTGATAGCGATTTTACGAGGGTGGTATTGTAAGCATCTTTGAGAGATAATGACTACGAAAGTCAATCGACGGCCGCATGAAATTATCGTTTTACACTGACCAACCAAAACTTGAACACGCGTCCCGATAAAATACGAACAAAGAGCTCAAGCCAAATTATCGATTTATTTTCAATGGTCAGCTCACAATGGTTAAATTATAAATTCTTCATGTTGTCTGTTTACGAGACCAAGGGCGCCGGCGAATTTATCAAATTCAAAGCTTGTTGTCTCTCGAAGATTAATTACCGGGTTTGTTTTGTGACCCTCTCGGTTTGTATGAAACCGTCCCGAAACAAAAGTTTGATTTGTACAGCCGTGGGATTGACCGCAACCGTTCTAAAGAACTGGGTGGAAAGTTGATAATTTATTGTTTGACGAATTGCTACGTCTATTTGAGTATCAGGTACCAAACTTTGGAGTATTTTGAAATTAAGTTACTACACAGGACGATTCACAAATGACCGAGTGATGGTGATCAGAATTTACAACACAGGAAGCATTTACAACAATTTTTTATAGTCATCGAGACATCATTACCTCATTGTTTACCCAAAAAGTAAGTACTTTTTATACTTGTATGAGGTAAAATTTATTTTTGTCCACTGTTTGGTCAATGACACTTATTTCTTGTACATTTATTAAAACAATATGGTTAGGTATGGAAATTATATTTCAATTTGGCCCAAGTAAACATGCCTCGTTGATTAAAAATTATAATAACATAGTCACAATTTATTTTTATCTTTATTTGCCCATCTGTTAAAATCAGGAAAATTGCTAAGATTAAACGACATACCTACAAACATTATCTGATATTGTTTTTGAAAAATGTATGTTTGTTCTGAGGTTTTACAAAAAGAAGCTATAATATATTACAATAGCTTTTAAGCTAGGTTTCGCCTAAATGCTTCCAAAGTCGTTTTTCGATACATTCTATAGAGTTTTGTCGACTGAATGACATATGAAATTAACACTTATACCACAATTCATTGATCTCACTATTCCCCAAATTCCGGGACTATCTCAAATTAAAAACAGAATTTGAGAAAGCATCATGATGGATAGTGGGACACGAGAGGCACGGGGACAGTCCATTACTCAACCCACCGGTCTGTGAAACTGCCGTCCGATGACGATGTGCATTGCGCACATCTATGGTATGTCACTTATATTATAAGATGAAGACGTGTAAGTGTACGATCAGGCAAGTAATTGGTCTACAAATTTTGACAATAACTAGCAAAGCAAAACAGCTAAAACAGCTTAAAAATCACTCGTCTTGATAATGTACTTACCTAAATTCGAAATTAAAATTAAACTTTTCGTAGCCAATACCCCAATTCATATTTATCACTATGCACCGAATTCGCGGCTATTGTTAATTGAAACAAGGTCTGGAAAAGCATCATGATGGATAGTGGGACACGAGCGGGACAAGCGGAACGGGACAGTCCATTACTCAACCCAGCGGTCTGTGAAACTGCCGTCCGATGACCATGTGCATTGCGCACATCTATTGTATGCCACTTTTTTTTTTTTTATAAAAACTACTTATGTCATAAGATCAGCCAAATAAGTTGGTCTACCTATTCTTACAAGAACTACCATCAAAATGTGTTGCTGAGGCTATGACAACCCATTTGGTACTTAAAAATGTAAGATAATTCGATGTTGTGGTTTTACAAGGTGCAAACGAATATCAGCCTCAAAATATCAGTCTTCAAAAGGTCCTCTACCACCCGGTAGACCCTCCTCTTGGCCGACTGTACATAGTGTCTTAAAGCTAAGTTAAAAGGCATCATAATTATAAACTAAAATAGGATTCGAACACTTGATAATTTAAATTCAATTTAAAAACAACACCAAGTATTAATCCTATGTTTTAAGTTGTAGGTGAAACCATGCTCCCCCCGTAAGTTGCACAGGCACTTGAAATAATGAGATGAGAATTATTTAAATGTATGATGCCTTTTAAATCCCAGCGTTCGTTGCTCGAATTAACATTTAAAATATCCTGCATCTGACAAGCATACAAGAGAGAATATTACACGAAACATCCGCAAATATTTTAAAACTTTGTTGATAAACCGCAAAGTGAACGTATTTCCAAGCGGAGCTGGAATCTCAAAACCTTTTACGAATTATTACGAATGCATGATGCTGATACTTTATAAGCATAACAGTATTTTAATTAATGCCATAGTTTTTGGTTACCTAGCTCTGTAGTATTATTCAAAGGGATTTTTAATTAATGGAGTTACCTACGTTATAAATATAAATAAAAGTCGCGCGATTTTATTCATACGTATATCGCACTAGAGGCACGCACGGTACGTGCTTCGATTCTTGTGGTAAATAAAGAATCACTCGACTGATTTTGTGCAAACTTAACAAAAGCCGTCTTCTAAATAGTCCGAACAAGCCCTAATTTACTATGGATAGGTGAGCCCGTTCTTCTACACTTATAAAATAAAGAGGAAAGATGAGTATTTTTGTATGTAACGAATTAACTGAAAAACTACTGAACAGATTTGAATAATTCTTTCACTGTTGGATAGCTACGCTCTTCCCGGTGAACATACGGTTTTGATCCCAAGAATGTGAGATGCGCGGGTGAAACCGCGACGAAAGGCTTGTGAGATATAAAGTGACAACGAAAAATGCCACTTATTTTCATATATTTAGATATACCAATATCAAAATAAATAAAAAAATTATCGCGCGTCTTGTCTAAACTGCAACCTAATTACCATTAGCATGCATAAGTTTTTCCTAGAGACATTTAAAAATAACCGTCAATCCGAGCGTATTGAGGTCACGTCGCACCATCCCGGAGGATTGCTCGGCGCTCCCATTAATCTTCGGGGATCATTTCACTTCCACTTTGCGGGAACCGATCGCCTCCTAAGTAGTCCACTTTGACCACCCAAGTTCTGAGCACTGGCATCTTCAGCACTTGGCTTTACCCACTTTGAGCTCCTATTAATTTCCAAAAACATCAAGTAACGTAATAAAAAATAAGAATAATAAATTAATTGGACCGACACAACAATTGCCTAGCCCCAAACTAAGCTCGAAGCTTGTACTATGGATGCTAGGGAACGGAAAGACATAAGTGTTTAAACACATTTATAAACATCCATGAATTGAGTACAAGTGCCAATGTTCATCACACAAACATTTTCCTTGGGAAAGCGGGATTCGAACCCACTACGTCTCCGACCACTCGACCGACGGGCCTACCATGTATGCCTGCCAAAAATACCAATTGGGGCTCAAAGTGGACTTGGCCAATTGCACAAGTTAAGGGAGCTCAAAACTTGGATGGTCAAAGTGGATTACCTGGCCCCGCGGGACCCGGCGTCCGTTTGTAGGTATTTGATCCGAAAACTAATTCAGAGGTTATCGGAGTTAAAATCTGGGGTTTTATGGGTCATTTGACCAATTCTATTCATCAGTCCGGGCAAACTTCGAAATGACGGTTAAAACGTAGTTTTTATGATGTCCGGTGTTTACAGAACGGCCGGGCAGTATCACTTAAAGGCACTTTATCTTTCAATTAGTTTCCGTTCTTGGAATTCGTAAACGCAAATAACTTTTCACGTATTCAGCCCAACTGAATGTAGGCTTAGGAATTGTAACATTGATATAAAATAAAGAAAGCATTTTTACACAACATAAAAACACCACGTCTTTTAAGAAGTAAATTCTAATTCTTAAGAGACGGGGCCCTAAAGTGTTTTGAAATTTGATATCATTCAGACAAAATCAAAATCTGTGATGAATCTGCCTACTACATATAATCACTAATACCTACGAATGAATTGGAGCGAATCTTTTAATTCCGTGCATGTTCATTCTCATTGATCATTCGAATACCGAATAAACGTTGTATTCATTCGTTCATTCATTCATTGAAATGAAATCTGAATGCATGCAGCGTTTAAATCCGCACTTCGGCTCGTTTTCAATCAACTAACGCGACACTCCAGTTTAATTCAGTTGCGAGCAACACGCTGGCCGAGTGATTTGTGACCACCCTAAACACAGGGTTGCCAAATTTAACTTAACATTATTTTTGGCATGATGAAAGCAAACGAGCAACAACGTCGCCTAGTGATTACCACTGCCCATGGATATCAACAATTCATGATACAGAAGGCAGGCAGCATTTGAAACCTAATACCCTCGTCACTGATCTTTGCGTAAAATTTTCTGCTTGAAGTAAAACGTGCCTAACAATTACTGATACGGAAGATAAGAAAATCTAAAAAAGAACAAACAAGCTGTTCGCTTCGAAATATCAACTACTAGCGGCCGCCCGCTACTCCGTCCGAGTGGATTTCGATTTCCAATAGCCTTAAGCCTGCCTCGTCAAATGGACTATCCAACACATTTTTTTTTTTAAATCGAACCAGTATTTCCTGGGATTAGCGCGTTCAAACAAACAAACAAACTAACACACAAACAAACTCTTCAAAAGTATAGATTGTAAGGAAGGTGTCTGAGTTTTTTTCAGAATATCGGTGGACAGCTACTTCTTCATGAGAAATAGGACAATAGGACAAGTCTGCTTCAGGATTACATATTTGAAATCATGCGGTAAAACACGGTACAAGGAACATTTATAAATTGTTCGATCCAGGAACTACTCCTTAGGACTAATAGGTAGGTACTACGTCCCTCTCCTTCTGTCACATTAAATACACTATTCAGGGGTTTAACTTTCCAAAATATCTTACTGACAGCCCTACATAGTTCCCCCCTCGGCTGTTGTTACAACAAAAACTATGCCGGGTGAAGGCTACATTGTTTTAACACATTACGCAAAACTTTGGTAAAATTCGAGCGGCGCACTATAAATTGTAGAGGGAAACTTTAACGTTGTTTACAATGTTTACATCATTCTAACATTTTGCATTAATATAACTTTATTACTAATTGCCACTTTGTATTGAATTAAATATTTTTATTCTCATTTAACAATAACGGTACCGCCTGATATCATCGGACGTAAAGGAATATAAGCATCAAAAAGTAAAGTTTCCTAGTGAGTCGTATACTCTTAATACTCTTATTTGTTTATTACCTACTGTAATTTACCGCAAAGAATATATACCTAAACTAATTATCACGAATCAAGTGGCGTCAGAATTCGAAGTGCTCAGACAATACGCAGTTACAACTAGAAGTAGTGAATAATGTGTAGGTGCATTCGTGCAAGATTAGTAATTGGCCTTTCTGGATTTACACCTACGTAAGCGTGCCACGTGTTTTGAAGTCATTTGCATCACAATTTAAATTTATAACTCCTCTATCTGTATTTAATTTAGATATTCCCTATTCCCATTAATAGGAATGATGATGATGATCAATAGAAATGATTTGGAGCTCACAGTAAAATCCCTTTGCTTATTTTTTGTAAGCAGC
Source organism: Nomophila noctuella (assembly GCA_958496325.1). Taxonomy (NCBI): domain Eukaryota; kingdom Metazoa; phylum Arthropoda; class Insecta; order Lepidoptera; family Crambidae; genus Nomophila; species Nomophila noctuella. Next base: position 1,497,490 of record OY292482.1, read on the forward strand.
CTTGAGCTTCGCAATTTATCCATTCCACCAATTTGTAACAAACTGCGCAGGTTTTTTGCAGTTAGTTACACTAACAGCTGCGTTTGTCAGCCATCAGACGCTTTACATAACAACAACAAGCCAATACACATTTTAGTCCGATAGTAAACAAGGGAAATCATTTTCAAATTGAGCAAAACCGGACCTAAAACTAATCAAAAACGAAAGTACGAGTAAATTATTTTTATGAACATAATCTCATCCTGTTTAGCCTTTGTATCCAAAGATCAGATTGACACGACAGCCATGAATCCCTATAACTTTGTTGTATTTCTAATTTATACTTAAACAGGGACGAACTTCTTCATCCTTTTCATAAATCAAATCTTCGAGACAGCCATTTTTACCGAGTATTAAGGAGTACTGTAACGTAAACGCCTCAATTCCAATTTCAAAACTGCCGCCAAAGGTGCAGTTCCTTTATTCTTTCAAACTTCAACTCGCTCGCCTAAGCTAATAGCAGCGCCCTCTAAGGGCTATCGGTGGAAGTCGCTGTGATTTGGCTGCCACAGAGTGCGATGGCCGTCGTGTTCGATAACTGCACGAAAAGTTGAATGTGCAACGGAAAATTCATTTAGTGCAAATCCTACAAAAATATACTGTTGTGTTCGGCACGTAAGTCATTTATTCCTTTTTAAATGTACAATAGGGCGTAAGCCCATAGAGAGTATGTGCGGCCAGTTATGTCAGTGAGGAGGTTGGTTATGTCGGTGACATGGTCGCCCCCCGTGTGGCAACACAGTAAATTAGGACCGACATAACTAACCGCACTACAAATAAAAAGAAATATAAAAATAACAATTTGGATAAAAAAGTATAAAAGCACAAATCAATTTTAGACAATTAAACAATATCAAACAATTATAAAAATCAAAGCAATAATATAAAAGGAGGTTTGCGCCGGCAACATGAAATGGTCCGCGAGCCAAGGTCTACTTCCCAGCGAACCCGCCGAATCATGTCCCCAAGAGATAACCTCGTGAAATGAAGCGGCATTATTGCTCCTAGAGTTATTAAGTCTTCATGATTCAGCGGTCGCGAGTCCGCGAGGCCCTCCGCTTCCGCCGGTGAAGATGTGTAGCCGTAGGCGAGCGCCGTTTCGATGGGACCGACCAGCCGCTCCCAGACTCCGCCCGTAAAAATCATCGCCGGGTATATAGCGGAGGCAGTTGAAGCCGGTCTGTTCCTCCGGTAGGCCTCTGCTAGGTGGCCTCTGCTAAGTGGCGTCCAGGCCACTCTCTCCGCCGGCAGGTCTCCAATGGCCCATGCACGTCCGCAGACTCTCTGATGGGCACGTCGGGTGGCCGCTCACGACCCGTCGAACTGCCGGCTGCCATCCAGGGATGTAGTGGCGTCGCGCTGGTGGTGGTGAGCTGCACAACAGTGGAGACAGTGAGTCGCATGACAGTTAGCCACCTCGAGGATGAGCAGAGCGCTGGAGACGACGTCGAGATTGACAAAGCCGGAACGCGCAGCGAGAGGCGGAGGAGGCCGTCTTGGCTTAAGTTCGGGTAGACTTCGGCTGGGCAAAGCTCTCCGCGACGAGTCTGGCATGTGAGTTGAGCTGGGAGCGGAGGCGTCACAGACGCTCGGCATCTTCATGTTCTTCCACGGTGTCGGCGAGTCCACGATGGGAGGGCCGTTAAAGGAAGTAGGAGTAAGACCTTTGGCTAGAGGATAATCGCTCATTATCGCTAAATTGAGAGGTACGCGTACGCGCGCCGAAGAAATGTGCGCGCGCGCTGTCGCAAAAGGCGTAGCTAATATTAAAAGGGGGTAAAACCTTAAGGGGTGCGCAATGGGCCCTGAAGGGGCGCGCAAAGAACCCAGAAGGGGGTGCGCAATGGGCCCTGAGGGGGCGCGCAAAGAAACCTAAAGCTCAGACGTGCCGGCGGTAGTGCGCCGAAGAGGGGCGCAGCCGGCTCTGAGAGGCCGACAAGAGGGCGACCAGCATGTACCTCTAGTCCGCTACATTGGTGAGCATGATGACAAATTTAGAAAGGGAGCGATAACAAAGGTGAGCAATATGAGGTGTGCCATAATGAAATGTCGAGGCGAGATGTATGGCCGTGGAGTTGGCTCATCAGGCGGCGCCCGATGTGCCGCGCTCCGATATCGGAACGGAGCTATGAGCGACACGGCTGACCGCGATGAGTAATGAAATAATAGGCTCAGGCCTCGATCGAGTTGAAATATGGAACTACATGTAACAAGTGATAAGTGCATGATCGTGAGCCAATGAATGACATAGTCGGGCGACGCGGTGAGAATCGTCGGCGATAGCCCGCCGTCCAGCGCGCGGATGACGATGTTGGCACGAAGTCGCGCTCGCGGAGGACGCGCGCGCTGGAGGGCGGCGGCGCGGGTGTCTCGTAGTCGAGCTCGCGGCGGGCGCCGGCGCCAGATTATGGCCGTTCTGACAAACACACTCCGCGGGTTCTACCCGAGCGCGAGGATCATTCTACCATTGCCAGTAACTTAACTTGTTCGTTTGTGCCCACAGACATGTTCACGCGCGGCGCTTTGAAAACTGCGCCCACTAGGCCAGAAGTTGCTACCAGCGGTCGCCCTGTTCCTGTGGGCCTCTCGGAGTCGGCCACGCCCCTTATTGGGCGCCCCCCGGCCGGCATCTCGGAGGTGGCCGCGGCCGCTGCTCACCTGCCTGGGCCATGCAGTCCCGCCCGCTGCCAGCGGCCTATCGCCGCCACCACGACGTGCGCGCGACACGCGCCCTCGGTGACGGCCTCCCGTTGCGCACAACATTTTGTCAGAACGGCCATAATCTGGCGCCGGCGCCCGCCGCGAGCTCGACTACGAGACACCCGCACCGCCGCCCTCCAGCGCGCGCGTCCTCCGCGAGCGCGACTTCGTGCCAACATCGTCATCCGCGCGACTTCGTGCCAACATCGTCATCCGCGCGCTGGACGGCGGGCTATCGCCGACGATTCTCACCGCGTCGCCCGACTATGTCATTCATTTGCTCACGATCATGCACTTATCACTAGTTACGAGTACTTTTAGTTCCATTTTTCAACTCGATCGAGGCCTGAGCCTATTATTTCATTACTCATCGCGGTCAGCCGTGTCGCTCATAGCTCCGTTCCGATATCGGAGCGCGGCACATCGGGCGCCGCCTAATGAGCCAACTCCACGGCCTATATCTCGCCTCGACATTCCATTATTTCTCATTCGTGATCCGCCTTCACGACCTTCTTGTTTCTGTCGTATAGGACCTATGAGGTCTTGACAGTTCCTTAAATGGCACACCTCATATTGCTCACCTTTGTTATCGCTCCCTTTCTAAATTTGTCATCATGCTCACCAATGTAGCGGACTAGAGGTACATGCTGGTCGCCCTCTTGTCGGCCTCCCAGAGCCGGCTGCGCCCCTCTTCGGCGCACTACCGCCGGCACGTCTGAGCTTTAGGTTTCTTTGCGCGCCCCCTCAGGGCCCATTGCGCACCCCCTTCTGGGTTCTTTGCGCGCCCCTTCAGGGCCCATTGCGCACCCCTTAAGGTTTTACCCCCTTTTAATATTAGCTACGCCTTTTGCGACAGCGCGCGCGCACATTTCTTCGGCGCGCGTACGCGTACCTCTCAATTTAGCGATAATGAGCGATTATCCTCTAGCCAAAGGTCTTACTCCTACTTCCTTTAACGGCCCTCCCATCGTGGACTCGCCGACACCGTGGAAGAACATGAAGATGCCGAGCGTCTGTGACGCCTCCGCTCCCAGCTCAACTCACATGCCAGACTCGTCGCGGAGAGCTTTGCCCAGCCGAAGTCTACCCGAACTTAAGCCAAGACGGCCTCCTCCGCCTCTCGCTGCGCGTTCCGGCTTTGTCAATCTCGACGTCGTCTCCAGCGCTCTGCTCATCCTCGAGGTGGCTAGCCGTCATGCGACTCACTGTCTCCACTGTTGTGCAGCTCACCACCACCAGCGCGACGCCACTACATCCCTGGATGGCAGCCGGCAGTTCGACGGGTCGTGAGCGGCCACCCGACGTGCCCATCAGAGAGTCTGCGGACGTGCATGGGCCATTGGAGACCTGCCGGCGGAGAGAGTGGCCTGGACGCCACTTAGTAGAGGCCACCTAGCAGAGGCCTACCGGAGGAACAGACCGGCTTCAACTGCCTCCGCTATATACCCGGCGATAATTTTTACGGGCGGAGTCTGGGAGCGGCTGGTCGGTCCTATCGAAACGGCGCTCGCCTACGGCTACACATCTTCACCGGCGGAAGCGGAGGGCCTCGCAAACTCGCGACCGCTGAATCATGTCAGCTCAAGAACTCTAGTGGCAATAATGCCGTTTCATTTCACGAGTTCATCTCTTGGGGACATGATTCGGCGGGTTCGCTGGGAAGTAGACCTTGGCTCGCGGACCATTTCATGTTGCCGACGCAAACCTCATTTTATATTATTGCTTTGATTTTGTTAATTGTTTGATATTGTTTAATTGTCTAAAATTGTTTTTATTTTATACTTTCTTATCCAAATTATTGTTACTTTTATATTTAATTTTATTCGTAGTGCGGTTAGTTATGTCGGTCCTAATTTACTGTGTTGCCACACGGGGGGCGACGATGTCACCGACATAACCAACCTCCTCACTGACATAACTGGCCGCACATACTCTCTATGGGCTTATGCCCTATTGTACATTTAAAAAGGAATAAATGACTTACGTGCCGAACAAAAGTGGCGGTCGCTGGAGCGTCGGCTGCTGGCCTGGTCGCTAACGCGAATGGATGCGAACTTCGCGTCTAAGGCGCGTTTTTGTTCCAACGTGGCACGCTCTAGCTCCCGGACTCGCGACCGCTGAATCATGAAGACTTAATAACTCTAGGGGCAATAATGCCGTTTCATTTCACGAGTTCATCACTTGGGGACATGATTCGGCGGGTTCGCTGGGAAGTAGACCTTGGCTCGCGGACCATTTCATGTTGCCGACGCAAACATCCTTTTATATTATTGCTTTGATTTTTATAATTGTTTGATATTGTTTAATTGTCTAAAATTGTTTTATTTTATACTTTTTATCCAAATTATTATTACTTTTATATTTCATTTATTTCTAGTGCGGTTAGTTATGTCGGTCCTAATTTACTGTGTTGCCACACGGGGGGCGACCATGTCACCGACATAACCAACCTCCTCACTGACATAACTGGCCGCACATACTCTCTATGGGCTTACGCCCTATTGTACATTTTAAAAGGAATAAATGACTTACGTGCCGAACAAAAGGGTTATGTCGGTGACATGGTCGCCCCCTTTTGTTCGGCACGTAAGTCATTTATTCCTTTTTAAATGTACAATAGGGCGTAAGCCCATAGAGAGTATGTGCGGCCAGTTATGTCAGTGAGGAGGTTGGTTATGTCGGTGACATGTTGTATGTGATATTAAAGTGTTTTGTGAACATTATAGAAGACAATTAAAGAAGCGAGATAACTGGAAGTCCAAATGCAAGAAGATTCAGACCAGGACTGACCCAACCGCGGCGTCGCGTGGCATGTGGAATGGCCACCAGCAGCAAACACCGGCAGGGTCAACTCGTGCGCGGACTATCCTCCTTCCACCGGTAAGTACCTCATGCTTTTGGTGGACAGTAAATAAATAAATAAATAAATATTTCACAACATCACATACATTGATCTGACTCCGTGTTAAGTAGCTTAAGCACTTGTGTTACAAGTGCTTGCAAAACAGTGAGCAAACCGCGATCATTTAATTTGTTGGCGGAACCTAACGGTAACACCATTTCGATACAAGTACGATAACGCATTGGAGACTATTAAAGGGAAGTTTGGACTTTATTTTAATTAAATATCTAGGCGTTATTCATGATTGATGATTGATGACAGGCCAAGATATTAATTTGAAAACTGTACCTACTTATCTAATTAAAGTCATACGTAAAATGTTTTTAATATCACATGGGTGTGCAAACGCAAGGAGCAAAACAAAAGCTTATAAATACAAGATTTTATATGAATACAAACAAACCCTCCCCTTTTCCTCACCGCGGCAGCGCCTACGTAACATGAAAGTTGACAGAGAACTTCGTTATTATACCCATCTAATCGAGATTAACGTAAGTGGGCATAAAAGTTGGGCCCGTTGTTGCCAGTTATTAAATTTGTTCGGCGATCCTCCGCTAATGAAGGAGCCGAGGGATTGGTTTACAGGAACGCTATTGTGTAGTTTTTAAGCCAGGGGAAATTTTAATCGTGTATTTAATTATAAGGGTATCAGACGAAGGTGCACACGCCCGTTTTTGACAGGAGTTTTAGTCCAGCGGTTCAGACCCTAACCACAAAACCAAGGGCCGCGGGTACGAATCGCGCTAGGGGCAAATGTTTTGTGAGATGGCCATTGGCGTTTATACTGGGGTCATGGCTGTAAATCTAGGTATTCACAATACGTGCACGTAAATCCGTCTGTTAGCATTAATTTACAAGTTCAAACTTAGTTTGGGGCTAGGCAATTTATTGTAAATCAAAGAAATTAATTAATTTATTAACCTGTAAATTTTACTCAAACGGATCTAATATTGAAAGAATTTCTGTATTGACTTCACTTTGGGATGTCTGAAATTCTGAATGTTAACCGGTTTCCTATGGTTTACGTAATAGCAAAGTCACCATAAACAGTTATTGCCATAAGAGTTTGTCTAGGCGTTCATAATTTCATTCAATTGGTTTTCCGTCTTAAACATAGGTGACTTGCAATCAATTGGAAATATTTAGCAATATGCAATCATTGCATATTTTCCTTAAATAAATTCCATCGACTGTCGTAAGTAGCTTTTAGCAGAGGCTCGTTCAAACACGGACAGTCACGATTCCCATTTGTCTTAGGAGCGCACTTTGACTGCAAAATGGGCCCTCAGTGGACCCTCCTCACCAAAGAACTATTGACTTCTAGATAAAACATAGATTTGGGCACTGATTTAGTCGTGTTTTTATGGTGTCTAGGTTGTGTCTTTAGTGAATATTTACCTACCTACTTTTAAGAGAGATGTTACACAATAGGTAAATACAGACAGATTAATTGATGGTCGGCTTTATCTGATCATATCTTTATCTTTATCTGATGATCATATTTATCTATCATCAAGATCATACAATTTATTGTATGCGGCTAGCGCTTCAATCTATTTCAATTAGATCACATTTCTGTTTTATCTTTATCATATCTTAGATGTCATTGTACGCTTCAAAGCAATCGTTGTATCAGTTACTGGCCGATTTGGAGTAATGGAAATTGGTTGTTATCGGATACCTACTGGGGGTTTGATTCTCAAAGTATCAAATTGTAAACATCAAAAAAGTAGTTTCTTTCATCTATTCTATACTAATATAATAGCTGAAGAGTTTGTTTGTATGTTTGTTTGTTTGAACGCGCTAATCTCAGGAACTACTGGTCCGATTTGAAAAATTCTCTTTGTGTTGGATAGTCCATTTGACGAGGAAGGCTTTAGGCTATTGGAAATCGAAATCCACGCGGACGGAGTCGCGGGCGGCCCCTAGTCAAATATATACCGGAACCAACCACTGCAATTTCCATGAAACATAAGACTGTTAACGTTTTGTTTGGCCAAATTTTTATGTACATACCTAGATAGGCAGTTAATTAATATGCTACTATGTAAGTACTTTACTGCATGGTTTGACATTTTGGAGCTATGTATCATTTAATATTGATATTTACTACTTTAATCCTTTATAAATCTATCCTAATATAATAAAGCTGAAGAGTATGTTTGTTGAACTGATTCGAATTGAAAAAATATTTTTATGATGGATAGTGTATTTGACGAGGAAGGCTATAGGCTATAGTATAACACAATGTGTGCGGAAACCGGAATCCACGCGGACGGAGTCGCGGGCGGCCGCTAGTCAAAAATAAGCGTCAGCTTAGGCTTTGTTTAGATCAAAACACACGAATAATGACTCAATAATTCCAACTGACGTACATTCACTATTATATTTGTGTATTCTGTAGATGTGCAAATCAATCAACGATAGCTCTTAATATCTTAAGGTTTACTCCGAAGTATATTTCAACTCCCTAACCCAGCTCTTAATCTGCCGAACTGTTAGCTCTTCCATTGACTCCTAGTTCCTAGCTATTTAGTATAATGAGCACGCGCTGACTCAGCGTTTATCTTCCCGGCATTTAACAGACGAAGTGGACGAGCGATTTATTCCCAATCTTGCGAAAAGCGAGAAAATATGTTCGGATAATGTTAGAATTTTCAGCAGGAATGTCACCTTTATAAGAATGTTAAGAGAGAAGTAACTGTATAAGCATGTGTTTTTTACGATATATACAATACTGTGAAGAAAACATTTTTATATGTAAATCTTAAAAACTTCAAGGATATGACCATTAGCAGCAGGCGAAAACAAATAAATATCATATTCTGCTACTATTCAGTTAGTATAACAGTGGTTATTACAAAGGATTCATGTATAATCCTCACTAAGATCCTCATATTGCGGCACTGGAACTATTTCTTCGTCAAAATTGGCATTCTGTAATCGCAGTGTATGAAACGTGTCGAGAAAAGAACCCAATGAATAGACGCTGCGTGCCCCATTCATCACGGTTTTACGATGTAAGCCGCTTAGAAATGTAACAACCACGCGAGTAAAATTACTCAATAGAGATTTATTTCAGATTTTTATTTCATTTATATGGATCTTTATTACCTCTTTTACTGTACGTAACGCATAAAATAAAATGCATTACCTATGTGAATTCATATGATTTACTAGTAGCCCGCGACTCTGTCCGCGCGGAATTAAATTTTCGGATAGCTGGACAAACACCCGAACAAACAAACTTTCACATATAAATATTAGTTACGTTTGATTCTTCCTTCCTGTCAAGACTACTGGCTTAGTTATTCTGCTTCATCACGTCAACCCAACCATCCACCCATCCTATTCCCAATAATGCTTTCACCTGCAGGCTGTAAAGCAAGTCAATTCCACACCATACAATAAGGGTTCCTCCTGAAAGGGATCGCCCAAGACTTTAATTACACATCAGACACGCGGTTATCCCCCTTAACAGAGACCAGTGTAGTGAGACCTCTTGGCGTGCGTTGTCGTTTTGTAAACACTTTCATTAGTCACCGGAGGCAGGGGTCAGGGCACATTGGACGTCATGGAGATAGATGAGGTCAGGATACAGTCAACAAAGGGTGAAATGTAGCCGGCGATAAGTGTAAGGCGGTAGCTAGGAAGGAAACTTCGACATTAGCCCGAATTGAATTAAATGCGAAACAAGGACATTTAGGGAACAATTTATGGGACCGCATTAGAATAGAGGAAGTTGAGAACTAAGAAAGCATTTGGGTGTATCTAAATTATTTTTGGCTTCTCAGAAATAATGCTCAAAGTAAGTAGATAAATGGTTAGTGATATTTTTTTTATTATTTTAATAGGTTCTATGACTATTGACTAAGTTACTGTTACTGGTGATTTTGTGTCGAGAAAGAGTTCACGTTTATTTTAAAAAAAAAAACTTATAATTGTTTTTACTCGTTTACTGTCGTATAGTCTCAAACATTTATATAAACAAAATTACTAATTTACCTCGCAATACGATTAAAGTTGTGAATAAAACGATTCTGAGACGAAAAAAAAGGCGAAAACCAATTTAGTTCGCAAGTTCTTCTTGAAAACAATCTAATTGAAAGATTGTCTAGTACTATAGTTGAGCAATAAAGAAAGAAGGCGAGTACTAACTTATTGTGAGATTTAAGCGTCCATCGCTAATTAGAAGTTCCAATAAGTCGGTTAAACAAAGGTGCGCATTTGATAAATGCCTTTTTCGAAATTCAAGCCAATTTGGCACTCAACTGGAAAACTTGGGCGAATTTTGAAGCGAAACTAATAAGAGAAATGCAAAGTACAAGCTCGGAATTAATGCGGTAAGTTTGGGTTTACATTATTCTACTTTCACACGTGTTTTTTTTTTACAATTGGTCTCTATGTGTCACTTTACAATAAAAATATTAATTGGACAATATCACTGGTCTTAGGAGGGAAATACTCACTCGATAAAATTTATGATCTGACAGATGTGATTATAACAATTAACAATTAAAATGGTCAAAGACGTCGTTCATCTAATTTCAACATAATATTTTACATTTGTAAAGTAACAGCAATTGTAAGGTTCCTTAAAGGGAAAAAGAGGATGAACTAAAGCCGCACCTCCCGGTGTCTAATTGGTTTGTATAATTGGATTCCCAAGGCACTTAAGAGAACTCAGAAGATCTTTGAAGAATCGCGACCTACTTGCTGCAGCCGCAAAAATGTGTGTTAGGACGGGAAGGCAAACTATTTTAAGATACAAATTATGTACCATCTCAGTTGCTTGAATTAGACATACAAAATCTTCAATGAAATATTTTACTGACCTTAATAATTCATAATAATAGGTATTTTAACTATCTGACCAGTTTCGACTTCTACAGGTGCTAAACAGAAGGATTAAAAAAAGATGATGATGCTTCTGCCTTTATGGGAATTATTTATAACCATTAAAGACGTACAGAGACGTTTCGAGGATGCAGAAATACAATAGAAAATTAAGCCAATTCCCAAGTGTAAAACTGCAGTGTAAAGTTTCCGAGCTTAAAAGGTAGTTAGTAGTTTAGTGCGTCATCAGTCAACCACCGGAGAACTAAAGCTCGTCTTTAAATCTGCTTTAGCGGGAGATTTATTCGCGGTAATGGATTCCTAATTAAGCCATTTACCATCACTTAGCTACTTTCTGGAAGATTTTACTCAAACAACTTCTAGGAAATTATAATATCCCTTCACATTTTACAACATGCTAAATAATTTACGGCATATAAAACCCAATTAATTTTGAGTTAAATTTGCAGTATATTTCTGGGGACAGAAAGTGGTAACTACAATGATAAGTAGGATCAAGATTAATGGTTTAAAAATATCAAAATCTTTAAAAAAGCAAAATAAAATGTCACTTACTGTTCTCGACAGCAGCCAGCTTGCAGGAAATATCAGCGGCACATACGTTATCATGTACACTATTGAAGTCCACGAAACCAGGTTCCCACTGACACCGTAATAGTTTATCACTATATCACTTATGATTGTGTACTGAGTCCACTGCATCGAGTTCGACGCTGAGAACACCACGAACATTGCGAGTATCACCCATCGGTACTTGTTCGCTATGTAGCTCGGTTCGTTCAAGTCTATATGCATTCCGTCCATCACACTTCCCGGCAGTAAACCCAAATCCTTGTTCGGTGGTTCCACTGATAGAAGAAGTTTTGATTTAGACGCTTCGGATCGAGTCAATCCGTTTGCGATTTTACCATCTTGAGGTGACATGTTACCTCCTAATTTATAAGAAATATGCTCCTTTTTTGGATACGCAAGGAAATCTATGCTTATTTTTAAAGCTGCACACTCAATTGTATTTTTAATATGTTGTCATAAACACCATCATCCTTAACGATTTTATTTTTATTTTCTATCGCTATATATAGCTTTGGGGTCAGGCTTGAGTCTCAAAAAGTCTTAATCCTCTCACTTGTAAATCCTGGTTTAAAAACTTTTGAAAGACACTTCAGTTTAGACTTTGATGATTATAATTTCACTTTTAGTCGAAGGCACTTTATGATGTATCACTATTTTTGTGTAAAAAAGGTTAGTAACGTTATCTTATGAAATTCGATCGTTATCTGCGAGAGCACGGATATTACAATAATGTGTTGTCGCGTTTGATTGGTCCCTAGAGTATCTTGCGGGATGGTGCGAGTCTTGACAAGCTATCGCTAGATATATCTATCACACAGCGAAACGGCGTTCATTCACTTAATCGGATGTTAGATTATCGTCGTGATAACATCAGGTCGTCTGCTTATCACCTGAAACAAAAAAAAAAGGAATTTAGTTCCGCTTCATTCTGTGGTCAATAATACCTATATATATTATTTGTTGCTTAGTTAGAAAGGGAGAGTCCTTTATATTTATGGAGGATATTTTATATATATAGAGGTTAGACTTTCGACATTTAACCCAAAGTAAGCAAATAACTAACTGACTGCAACTTCTGCATACAAAATTGTAACAAATTTATCTAGACATTCTTTGGGCGTTAAATTGTGATTTATTTGGTCACATGTGCTACGCTTACATAAAACTTATTTTGTTTGTTGCAGCGAAAAATGCATCTACCAAATGTATTTCCAATTCAGAATGCCTATGTTGGTCGAGGGATATTTTTTTTAGTTGGTCTAGATTTTTCGAAGTGTTTCTGAGCAGCCACGGCGTATAATCTTCCAATTTAACATAGTTTGGGAAACATTACTAAGTTCTAAAATCTCGTAGATTGAACTCGTAATACTTTATTTATATCGGACCGTTCATGTTCTGTACTGGATACCTACTATGCCGATTGCTGCTTGCAAAGGTTGATGTACAACGCCTGACGACGTAAACTCTACTATAAAATACATCTCTTAATCTAATCCTACACCCAATATCTTTATTGTAGGCCCGATTCTTTTCTAAAGCACGTCCAAAAGGATTGTAGATATCATTCGCATTGACACATTCGAGTGTTATTGCCACTTATAATTCAGACACACAGCACGTGGGTGAACCAAGGAGTTTATTTACGACAAGCAATATATTGATAGCAATTTAACAATCGTCGTGTATCCCGCCACACGTGAGCGGTCTATTCTATGCGTTGTCGTGCAAAAAATAAAATAAAAATTCTTGTACAGACAACAGCTTGTCAGGCGGAAGTGGCGGAATGCTCGCTGTGGACTTTGAACCACCTTATGTCTCGGGCATAAGAGCTATTATTGAACTGCAAGTGAAACTTTGAAGCCCGGCTGACCGTATATATCATAATTTTGCTCGATATTGATACGGACTCACAGTTTATTTGTACTGTCCGATTAACGCAGGTGACCAAATTATGCAAATACACGTAAATGTTAGCTATAGCCCTGAATATGCATTATTTCCCCACTTTATTCCGTACCTACCTTGAATCTTAGTATACGTTTAGATTGCACTGTTTCGCCGTATAGATCAACTACAATTGCAATTTTTCCGTTAGTGTATTTTTCCTCTCATGTAGCAAGTAAATATTGTAACTAATATTTTTGATTACATAGACTAAACTTCCGACAAAACTTATATAGACGATATAGACAAATATTTAATTTAACTTTAAAAATTAAGCATTTATAATGCGCATTTAATGTCTCAACCAAACTATAGGTGCAAAAAAAGTGGGGAAAAATGTGTTATTTATTTATTTATTTATTTATTTATTGCATTTACACAGTTACTACAAATTTTCAAAGAAAAACAGTAACACGTGCACCCGGTTAGGGCATAACAATATTATTACATTCCTAATTATTTAAACATTATATAAGCTTCTTTCTACATCTTATAAAGTTATAATATTATTACAATTATAATACAAAATATTTATGATGTATTACATTTCCATCTTAATATATTTTCTATATTATTCAGAGCTACTATATTACTATTATAAAACTTTTAATTAATTCTTTACATATTTTTAAAACTAAACAAGTATTACTATATCAATATAATATTTTACTTCAACTGTACATAGTATTCATTTATCTTATAATAACATTTATTAAGTAAAAATGTATTAAGTGTATTTATAAACTGTCTATAATCTTCTATCTCTCTTATGTGTTCTGGCAAATTATTGTATAATTTGACTGCCATGGAGTACGGCCCAGAACTATAAAGTGATAAAGTAGTTTTAGGTAAGACCAATTTTTTCCTTTTTCTTAGTTGCATGTTCATGTTAATATTTAAATCATCTGTTTTTCTGAACATATCTATGTGTTTTTTGACAAGTTTACAAGATTCTAATATGTATAATGAAGTGACGGTTAGTATTTTATATTTTATGAAAAAGGGCCTGCAACTTTCTCTAGGGCTTATATTTGCTAATATCCTAATGCATTTTTTTTGAGCTACAGAGAGTCTATGTATTTCGGTGCAGTTTCCCCACAGGGGTATGCCATACCGCAACCATGAATGGGCATACGCATTATATGCCATCATGGCGGTTTTTGTGTTTGTGGACCTCTTCAGCTCATTTAGCGCATATACAAATCTGGATAGTTTATTTAATACATATTCTATATGGCTTTTCCAATTTAGGCTACTATCTATTTTTATCCCTAACAAAGAAAACTCTTTAACACAGTCTAGTCTAGTATTGCTTATAGAAAAAATTATATTTAGTTGTGCTTTTTGGTAGGGTTTAAAGATCATTAATTTGGTTTTATTTAAATTTAATTCAAGATTGTGATCTTTTAGCCATGGAATAATTTCATTCAGGATGCTGCCTACTCTTATATTTATATCTGTTTCATCTATCACCGGTAGCACTATTGACATATCATCAGCAAACAGTATACTTTTTTCCTTTATAACTTTAGGTAATTCATTAATGTAAATTAAAAACAGGAAACATCCTATAACACTTCCCTGGGGAATAGACTTTTTAACAGATACTTTTCTTGATCTTATTTTCTCAATGTAGTTAGTTTCAATGGAAGTATGCTGTATTTCAACATACTGAGACCTATTTTCAAAGTATGATCTGAGCCAATCATGAGCAGCCCCTCTGATGCCTATGCTGTATAATTTACTTAGTAGGATATTTGGTAAAACTCGATCGTATGCCTTACTTAAATCTAATAAGATTCCTATAGCATATTGTTTATTGTTAATTATGTCCAATATATTTTGTGAGTATTTAAACACTGCTAAGGTAGTAGATCGGTTACATCGAAAACCGTTCTGACTATTATCTATTATATTATATTTTTCACAAAATGAGTACAAACGACTTGTCATTGCTGATTCAAATATTTTTGAGAAAGATGGTAACAGAGCTATTGGCCGGTAATTACTTGTTAAATTTGCATCTCCAGATTTAAATATTGGTCTGACTATAGATATTTTAAGATCATCCGGAACTAAACCCTCGTTAAAAGATTGGTTTATGAGATAGACAAGTGGCGGCGCTAGTTCTTGAACGCATTTTTTTATGAGTGTAGGAGGTATTTCATCGTGTCCGCAGCTAGTTTTATTTTTTAAGTTTTTTATGATACGTACTATTTCTTTAAGATCAACTGGTCTCAAATAAAATGAATTTTTAATAGAGGATGAGACAGGTCGACCTGTTGGAGTCGCCTCTATCTCATCTTGTTTTCCCACCGACACGAAATGTTTGTTAAATTCGTCAGCTATTATTTGCGGTTCCTTTTCAATTCTTTTATTTATTTTTAATGACATATTTTTTACTTTGAGAGGGGGTAATTTATTTGTTTTTTCTTTGATAATTGACCACATCGCTTAACTGATGTTTGACGAATTTTTAATTTTTTGGATAAAACATATTTTCTTTGATGTTTTTACTATGTTTTTGAGGGATTTTGTGTATTGTCTATAATAGTTTTCTAGAATAGGATTTTTATATTTGCCTATTAGTATTTTTAGTGATCTTTTATGTCTACAAGAGGTTTTTATGCCCTTTGTCAACCATGGTTTTGTTTTCTTGTTTCTCAGTTTTATGGTAACAGTAGGTATACAATCATTAAGTATTTTATGAACTATTTCTATAAAAGTATTATAATTTTCATTTACAGAGCTATACTTGAAATGTTGCAACCAGTTAATATTGCTAATTCGTGTTTTAAATAATTCTATTTGGCTTTCTTTGTAGAGGCGTTTTTGTATGTTCCAAAATGACATGGACTTACATTGAAAATCCTTTGTACTGACGATGAGACCCTTATGATCAGATAATCCATATTCATGCACCTCTACATTTACATCATACATTTTCAAATTAAAGTTAGTAAATAATAAATCTATGCATGTAGAGCTCGTGCTTGTTATTCGAGTTGGTTCCTTAATTTGCTGAGTAAAATTAAAGTTGGACAAGAGATTGGAAAGCTTAGACTGAAGTTCCGACTTGCATAAAAAATCTACATTAAAATCACCTCCCAAAATTATATTTTTTTGAAGGTCTTTTTTCATAAAAATACTAAGCATATTTTCAAGTGATGTGAAAAAGACGTCTGAATTTCTATTTTTCATTGGCCAATACAGGTTAACAATAATAACATTAAATTTTGGGATCTCTACACAACAAACTTCAAAGATGAGTTCAGTTGACAAACGAGTTACATCACTACGCTCTTTAAATTCTATATTATTATCTACCAGAATACTATATAATATTTATAATAGGATAGAAAATCAGTTGGCAGAACAGAACGCAGCCCACCTCAACCTAAATCTGATAAAAAGCGTGCATTGAAGTGCATCCTATTCTATTGGTATTATACCTAAGTTCGTTCTTCACCCAAATTGCCAGCATAAACACTACTACAACAGTAAAATAATGCGGAGATTTTCTCATGAAATTGTGCTTCGAAATCTGTTATGATCACTTTTCTCACTTCTAGCCTGTCTATTGATACATGTACCTTCGCAATTGCATGAAGTTAATTTTTTGGGTTCAAAAAAACTAATAAGTTCCTAAATATCATCAAGATGTTTATGCCTACCAATTCGAATACAATTAGCACGTATATGCTAGTACGCCCGTATTATAAGCAGCGATTTCAATACAGCTATTATTGTCAACAGTTTACCTTCTCCTTTCAACCAGACGAGTTCTATCGCCGGCGGCGTCTCAGCCACTGCATTTATAACCCACGATAACAAGATAAGCCGCTGCTATTAGCCGTTATCTTACTGCGAATTAATCACGCTCTTTGTCAAAGATTCTTCAAGGAGAAGTTTCCAATCTCCATCTGATAATGACGGGATTGACAGTAATGTCTTTATCTCCTTACATATCGAGACGAGTACAAAGTTCATTTTGTTGGTAAGCGTCCGGTCCGGACATGACAGTGGCAGTGGCAATTTTTTTACGTGTTAGGGAGGCAAATAAGCAAGCGTATCACCTGATGGTAAGTGATCACCGCTACCCATGTAATATTGGACATCAACAATCGTACGCAGAGGCGTTGCCTGCCGTTGCATATCGTATCAAAAAAGATTAATTTTGTATATTGACAATAAAACGAGAAGTAAAGGATGCTTGTGATTTATTTTGTTATGTTTTAAAGTAGCGAATTTGATCTTTTTATACTCTTTTACTTTGACCCCGCGATGTATCTTCAAAAGTTTAACTACCTAAATAAAATCCTTAGCAATACAACTAAATCTTGAACTGGGAGGTGTTTCTGTTACCACGAAGTCTTTATAAACCCAAAGTTCACGGAAATTTAAAGCTATCGCACTTCAGTAGTCAGGCTTCGTGAAGTAACGATAGAAGAAAGAAAGCAAAATTTTATAAGGAAAATCGAAACTGTAACTTCAATGGTGATGCTTTCAGCGAAGTTCTTTGTAAGTCTTCATTCAGCAGATAGGCAAATACATCGATAATGGTGAGCAATATAGGTTTGAGTAAAGTAATTCGTCTGATGGCACGCAACCGTAATCATGTTTAATACATGTAGGTTTTCACTTCAGTTTTGTATTATTCTGAACTGGAATGTTTAGGTCGCTATGGTATGAATGATAGGCCTTTAAGTAAGACTGGCGGTCGAGGAACCGTCTTACCAAATTAGTTCATCATAGTCAGATATTTTTAACAAAATTAACGTAATCAAAGACGGATCACCTAATGTTATATTTACCACATGTAACCACTACAATGACGCAATGACACATTTTCCGTAGGTATATATCGTAACAAAGTGTGTCATTGCTGTCTGTACCGGGGTGACGTGTCTGGTGAGAGATACCGGTGGAGTTCCCAGAACGAAATGGCGCGCTGCTAAGCGAGTAATCTTTCCGCCCTATTTGGTGGACGCGGCCGATTCCCCACTTAATAACAAGTGACGTAGAATCTACGTACTTTAGACCTTTTACGAGGGTGATTTTTCTTTCTTCTGATTAGATCTTATTTTTACGAGAGTTAAATACCTAGTCTTCCTCCCTGGTAGACATAAAATCTATAGTTTTAATTTTTTGCTCCAGCGGCTCTCGCGAAGTACCAATTTGCGAAAAAGTGTCTGTAATTCTCTCGGGCTAATATTACATACCAAACTAATATAACCAAAGACAAACCATCCGAAGATGAATTACTAGTAATTCTTCACCTTAACCCTGATTCGAAATAAGACATTTTCCGTATTTAAACTACATAATACACTGGAGTCAATGCCGTCTGTCGGCGTGACGTGTGGTCTGGTCTGGTAAGAGATACCGGCGGAGTTCCCGGTACGAAATGGCGCGATGCTAAGCAAATAATATTTCCGCCATTTGGTGGACGCGAGTGACGTAGAATCTACGTACCTAAGATCTCTTACGAGGGTGATAATACTTTCCTTTGATTCGATTTTAGTTTTACTAGTGAAGTGAAAGAGTAGGTTATTTAATTATTTTTTGGCACCACCGACCGGGTACGGTAAAAGTGCCACTGGCACAATTTTAAGCTTTATTTTCTTTGGTTCAGGTATAGATATATCGGACCTAGTGGTTTAATCTCAGGGAATCTTAAGGTTAGTTAACCTAACATCTTTTTCAATCTCAAACTTTTCTTTCGTTTTACTATTTTTGTTCTTTCGCTCAACCCAAAAGAATCCCTCCGAACATAAAACTAAAACTGATTTCCAGATTTCTCTAAGCGTGGCCATTGTCAACTTCGCCAAAGTTTTTTAAAGGCGACCCCTAGTCGTTCCCCACGACCTTGCTATAAAAGGGCCCATTCCGGTTTGCCAGTGTCCGATTTAATGCAGATGTATCGGCCCTGCCTGCGACTAACCGACGATAAGTTTTTATTGCTCGCCCTTTCACCCCGACAGAGGGCGAATAAAAATTATATTATGTAGTTTTGTAACGGCCTGGAACCGTAAAGTAGACGATATATTTTCGCCTTTTGTGATCGTAAAATCTTGTTTATTTTGAGCAATAAAGTGAAATTTCTAAAAAAGATTAGGTAGGTACACATCTAATAAGAAGTTTAATTTGATGCGGTGTGAAAGTCGGGAAGGTACATACCTGGAGATCATGGATGCCACATAGGTTCGCGGTTGTTTTTAACCGACTTCAAAAAAGGAGGAAGTTCTCAATTCGTCTGTATGTATAATTTTTTTTTTAACCGACTTCAAAAAAGGAGGAGGTTCTCAATTCGTCTGTATGTATAATATTTTTTTTTTAATATGTATGTTCACCGATATTTTCGTCAATTATGGACGGACTAGTGGCCGCCCGCGACTCCGTCCGCGTGGATTTCGATTTCCAATGTCCTATGTGTTATTCTGATGTATTATAAGCTATATTGTGGTAAAGTTTCATTCAAATCCATTCAGTAGTTTTTACGTGAAAGAGTAACAAACATCCATACATCCATACATCCATACATCCACACATACAAACTTTCGCCTTTATAATAGTAGTAGGATAGTAGGATTTCAAAAATGTTTTTTTGTTGTGTAGAGTTCAGTTCTGAGGTGGTCCCATTTTCACCAGTCCAGGATCTGATGATGGAATCCAGGAGAAATCGAGGGCAACCACCGAAAATTGTATGCTAGGTATTTAACCAAATTACTCGTAGCTGGATTTCAGAAATGATCATGTTGGAGCCCATCCTTAGCAAGGGGAGGTAAGACTTGAGTGAATACTTCTTCGTAAAACAGTCCACACTCGTGATAATCTAAAAATATAGGTAGGTATATCGTAATTTTTCAGTCCCAGTAAAGTAACCTACCTAACTTAGTCCTTCGGTCAATTAGTCAGGGACTGAGACCACACAAACAACGATGCATACGCATCGGTATCAGTTTCGATTGTAATTAACCAAAAATTCATTAAACTGCTAATTGGACAAGTTCCTACCAAGCTACCAAATCGGGTACCGACTACCTAGGTAGCTACTTACTGTGTTTTCTTTTACAAATTACCAAAGTACCTACCTATTAAAAGTTTGTATATACCAACTTAGCTGATACCTACTCATTACAATTAATTGAAAAAGGCAAAGGTAATGAAGGATTGTGATTCATACGGTTTTTTACGCAGACTTACGTTTTTCTCCTAGCGGCCGCCCGCGACTCCGTCCGCGTGGATTTCGATTTCCAATATCCTATGTGTTATTCTGATGTATAAGCTATATTGTGGTAAAGTTTCATTCAAATCCATTCAGTAGTTTTTACGTGAAAGAGTAACAAACATCCATACATCCATACATCCATACATCCACACATACAAACTTTCGCCTTTATAATAGTAGTAGGACTAGTAATTTACTTCAATAGGAAAATTTTTACAGTCAAAGAATACTCCTCTGATATAAAAAAAATTAGATACTTAATAATAATATTGACACAGGTGATTTTGGTTAATGCAATACTTTAAAAAGGTTGTGTAACGTTCACCAATAGGTAATTAAGAACACAAACTTACCACATTGCTGCAATGATTGCTGATCAGCCGGTGTCCAGCTCCAACAAAACAAAAAACACGAGAGACAGAGACGAACGATAACCTAATCCACAGATCAGCTGTTCTTAAACACACAGTCAAATTCACGCACGGTAATAATTAGTTATTCGCCGCACACAAACTCCACGTGTCATCACTTCACGACCGTCTGACGAACGCTCAACAACCGAAATCGATTTGCGGCACTAAATTCTTATTCATCCAGTACTCATACTTCACTCTCACAACAGTTTTAAATGGCCACTAATTTGATGCCGATGGTTCGACGCCGAGCACCAATAGGAATCGCTCAGCACATAAATAGGTATGCTATAGCGCGGCTATAGCGTATGGTAAAAAAAAACGCCGCAACGCATCAATGTTTTGGTTACGACTTTGAGGTTATTCTTAATGTCACAGAGGAGAGAGTCGCACGCATGCGCAGAATTCCCGTCGCGTTCCGAAATGGTTAAAAGAAATTTGCCCAAATATGAAGTGATATTCTTGAGCACCGAAATGTAACTAACCGGACGGTGCGTTCAATGGAACCATACAGTTAAAATTTACAGTTAAGAAGTGAGTCACCTAACTATTTGCAGGCGAGACGATCCATAAATCGACTAGAATATATTTGAGCTAAGGCTGCTTGCTTCATTTTTTGTCCTCGGAGCGGTCAAGATGAAAATTGGTATCATTCTGCCTACATTTTGAATTCTAAATGGCGGTGACGTTTTTCTGATAATCATGGGGTATTCTATATAGATGCTGCGAGAGAAATTAGTAAACATTATTATAGCCTTTTAATTACTTTCATTAATGAACCATTGACACTTATTTTTATTTTGGGTAAGGAAGACGAGCATCCTCTTTAACATACACTTAATTTTGAGTGAGTAGGTACTACCAACGGTAAGTAAGTAAACAATCAATTACCTACTTATTACAATCCATTGATAAATTCTGTGACAACAATAGAGTCTCAAATGCGATGCCGACTTTTAGGATTAATTATTAATTATTTTTCAAACGCATTGCTTTGCGTGAAACAAAACTATCCATAGGTGCTGGAAGTGGATTTGGCCCGGTGCTGAAGACTACCACAAAATACTGTAACTTAAATGATAAAATCATACGAATAAATATGTAAAAACTGTTGTGTTACCGACAATAAAAACAAATCGCTTCTTAGTGCCATATGAACTTGCACTAGTATTGACCCGAACAAGGATTGAACCCGGAACATTTACGTACAAATGAATAGCACCATTGAGCCTGCGAGGTCGTGTTAATTAAATTGGTATCTGATGGACCGCGCGCGTTGATAAAAGTTTATGCGTTCTAATCAATATTAGGTATTTCTGCCGACATCATATTTTCTTTGTTTACTGTACGAAATGGTGAGTTCTGTGAAAGTTGACAGTGTTTAAAATGTTGTAACTGGTTTTACGAATCAAAAATAATTCAATGTTGTGAAGTGTATAAAAATTGTGAAAAAAGGGATCCCAAAAGTATGAATAAGGTAAGCGCCTTAAGCTGATGTAAATATTATACCAATAAAACTGTTTAAATTAATAAAATTATTATGAGAGATGTTAATTTTTAGCAAATAATGCACTATACATATTTTTAATATTATGCAATGTAAAAAGCTTTTTAAAAAATAGGTAATAGGCATGTAATAGGCAAAGGATTTTTAAAAAAGTTTTGTTGAACTTTTTTTATTTTTCTGTGTGCAAAATTTCGTAAATACTACCTACATACAGAAGGGTGTATTATTTTTATCTTACGTCATATGTGTTTTGTAATCGGATAGACTGATTTTGCTTATTATTGTTTGGTTTTTATTCATGGATTTATTAAGATTAAGGACAAAAGTCATATTTTTTGAAAAAAAAAACTTTCTAAAGAATTTTACCCCTATTCTATTCTACAACTTAAGTACGTTGATAATAATATACTTATATTGATTCTGCAGTCAAACTGTTTGAACAGTTTTGCAGAACACTGTTTTGTACAAAGATTTATTGTACGTGATTAATAAATAAATAATAATAAACTTCCTCGCAAAAAAGTAAGAGCGCAATTTGTAGCACGTAAACTTTGCATTCAATTTCAAGAAGGAGGTAAGTCATCTTACGCTGTAAATTGTTTGTTTGGATTTGATTTATACCTAAAATTAATGTTTATTAATATTTGACGGGCCCGTTGGTCTAGTGGGCAGAGACTCTGGCTACAAAACCAAGAGTCGTGGGTTAGAATCCCGGTGGGGCAAATGTTTTAGTTATGAACATCCGAATTTGTACTCGAGTCATGGATGTTTATAAAAGTATTTAAGTATGTCTATCCTTTCCATAGTGGTCGGTGTGTTAGTCCAAAGAATTTATTAATTATGTATTTAGTTAAAATATAATTACAAGTTGCGTACAACAGTACAAACCTACGCCTTACATTTACGGTCCCCTGGGACATTTCGTAGTAAGTGTTAAAGGAGAAGAACTGCAGAGCTTACTGGGATTCCAACCTGGACAAAAGTAATCTATACATCTATACAAATATTATAAAGAGGAAAGGTTTGATTTTTTGTTTGTTTGTATGAATTGAATAGGCTCCGAAACTACTTGGCAGATTTGAAAAATTCTTTCACTGTTGGAAAGCTACATTCACCCAGAGTAACATAGGCTATATTTTATCCCGGTACGGGAAGTAGTTCCCCCGGGACGCGGGTGAAACCGCGTGACGGGCCGCTAGTTGATCAATAAATTAAAATAAATCTGCAATAACCTTTATTGTTCGTTTGTGTCATAAAACATTTGCCCATCGTGATAGCGGTATACAAATCGTTCGAATTTATACGATACAATTTGCTAATGCGCCCTTTAAAATACGGCCTATTAACTGAATTGCATTGGCGAGCACGTGCAACGCAATGCCGCACGCAAATCCACTAAGTGCTACATAGTCTTGTTGAATTACTGCTCCATTACTGTCCTGTAACTCCATACAATACCTTTAGTAGGTACTAAGGGCATTTTATAATGTAGTGAACTCTGTTGATATCCCAACCGTAGAAACGGTTATGAAATGCTAATCAGTACCTTGTTTTACCCATTACCGCAAAGGCAATCGACGGGTTATGCAGGACTCATTGTCCCTCCGGTGCCTTAGTGAGTCGAGGAAATTGGCAATGCTAACTACGACAATAAAACGGCTTAATACTTGTTAATTAGTGTTCTCCTGTTTTTCCCCCCTTGTGTAATTAGGCAC
Organism: Nomophila noctuella; assembly: GCA_958496325.1. Lineage (NCBI taxonomy): Eukaryota > Metazoa > Arthropoda > Insecta > Lepidoptera > Crambidae > Nomophila > Nomophila noctuella. The sequence continues at coordinate 1,521,371 of OY292482.1, forward strand.
TTCATTTTCACAAATGCTTTGAAATATTTTACATCACGAATTGAATAAAACATTTCACTAGTATATCAGAAACATTCCCAGTTATAATGAACTTCGCTTTGAACAAGTTCTATATCACAATCGCGAATCCATTAAATTGCTCACTGGGTTTTTGCTAACTTTTTGACAAAGAGCTAAATTCGGAGCGGCGAACAAAAAAAATTCGCCAGCATTCCATTTGCAAAGGCAACAAATCCTATGAGCAGTTCGTTTTAAATTGAATTTCAGTGCTATCCTGCATGAGATTTATTCGCTGTACCGCCCTCGTCGATAAAACGGAACTCAAATGAGAGAAATGCGGATAGTTTGGAGGTACGACGGTGGCTCAGGAAAGTTGGACTGTATTGAACCAAAACAAAATCGTCACAGTCAAAGTCAAAGCTTTTTCTTCTGCAACTTGGTATGAAATTATTTTGCACGGCAAATTTTATTTAACTTCTCAGCATTTCAACATGAATGAACGTCTGCAAGATGTACAGATGGCTAATAACATAAGCTAGCTAGCAGGCGATTTCTCGGTTTTTGTAGAAGTTGGTCAAGAATATCTTAGACATTTGCGGTCCATTATGTCCCTTTCGTTAAGATACTTAATTCAACTGAGTTTTGCTTAGGTGCAGTAAGTCCCAGTGACGTGTAAGTAAATGTTTGGCCACGATGGTCTAAAAACAAAACTAATGCAACGCAGAATTATCTTACATGGCAAAGGAAGCAGTGCCCGGAAAATGTGATATTTGAAGCGTTGGTTGGCAGCTCACCCAATCTCACCGTTCGATCAGGAATTCCTCTGTCGGACCGGGACGTGACGACGGGATTGCCGCGGAATCGCTGGGCATTTATCTGCAAGGCCGAGTTGTTAGTGAATATTTCATTTGATAGGGCTCTGTAGAAGTTCTAGAAACTTATACTAGAATCAATATTAAGGATTAATTATTTTGCAAAAAGTGGCAGTGGTTTAGTCTAACAAAGCCATCAGAATACTAGCACATTTACGGTATTTCAAATAATTGCTTAGCAGTATATGCCTTTTAATAATGGCCATCTAATTCCCGTTACTTTTAATGACATGACGTAAGCTTGGTACCTAGTTCTTTGTGAGCTGGAGGAGACTTAAACTCTTTAGTGGAATCATTGTTAAAAGCTTATAATTAAAGGCTAAGGCTTTTGATGAGGAGACTGAGTCTAACTTTAGTCATTAGTTGTCGGCTAATAAAATGTTTTCTTTCCTTAAAACATCATCCAAATGATAGGTGCGAGGAGCATCTCGATGCGAGTAGCATACTGTGACGTATTAATAAAGAGCAAGCGAGGCGCACGCGTACGCGGGGCGGGAGGGGACTCGACGCCAGACTGCCGACCGCGCGGACGTGTGCGCAGCGCTTGGTAAAACCACTGTGTGGCTTTTATTTAACAACCCAAAGATAAATCTGGACACCACACGTGGCGACGAGCCCTCAAGTAAGTGGAATATATTTTGAAAATTTTAATAAAAGGAGGGACAAAACGTATTCACGCGTATAAAAAAAAGTAATGCTAAATTGAGTTGAGTCGCAGACAATTTGAGCGGTATACCTACGTTTTACTCGATAACTAGCTTATAACAAGTCATCGTCACCTCATCAACGAAGTCAAATAAGAATAGTAAGAATACCCACAGTGTTATTCAAGTTCATTATTATTGATTAATAAGGAATCGAGTTTGGTTTGTGACGATTAAATTATACTTCGCAATGAAATGCCATTGTAGAAATATATACACATAATGCCATTTGTTATTCCTACACTAGCAAGTAGCTAAAAATAAAGATACACGACTAGGAACTTGTGAGCAAAACCTACTTAAGGACGAAAAAACAAATCGCCAGGTTATGCAATTTCAACTTACCCATTGTGCCAACAAGTTTTGGTGGTAAAAGCAATTGTGGGGTCAGTTCATATTGTTATATTTTTTTATTATTATACTCGTATTCTCCACGGACGAGAGAATACTTGTCGCATTTATTTAGCATGTATCGAATAACAATGTTTATTCGTACGTAATTAACATTGCTTATTGGAAATTATATTATTTTGATATTAATGATATTAATTTTGCGGGTAATATCCGCAAATATATATTACGAGTATATTACCAATTTGGAATACCTACATATTATATTATTTGTTATATTGCGGCTTTGTTTTAATTTATTCTTTGGTCACATGAGATAATTAGATACCAGCTCAATAGCAGACATCACGCGCTTGGGTTATTTGGTCACATCAGCTGTCAGAGCAGTGGCGATGGCGTGGACGGCGGAAATGTTGGGTTCGAGTCCTGTCAGACAATTGAGATGTGATCTCATTTTCAAGCATTCTATAGCCCTCAACTAACAAAGGTACCATAGGGTACAAATATATGATGCGAAGGTGCATCAAGTTGCTCAGGGAGCAGTCTATTAGCTAACAAGCGTACCAAGGAGTACAAATATATGTTGCCAAGGTGCATCAGGTTGCCAAGGAGCAATTAATTGACTAACAAAAGTACCAAGGAGTACAAATATGTGTTGCCAAAGTGCATCAAATTGCTCAGGGAGCAGTAAAATAGCTAATAAAGGTACCAAGGAGTACAAATATAGGTTGCAAAGGTGCAACCAGTTACCAAGGAGCAATTAATGTGTGATTTTCCCCAGATGGAGCAAGGTGCCAGGGAGCACAAAATGGTGTACTTTGTCAAAGTTCACATTACATGGAAAATACTACTTTTCACGTTCATATTACATTCACCATTCTCGTTACAATGGAATTAAATTTCAGTGTGGTTGAACCACTTTCACCCTATGTAATACCTACAATGTTATCACATTTTACGACCATAAAATACACTACCTAGCATTTCAAGTACCTATTTTATACGAACACTAACCGGTTGCTTCGCGGATAAGTGGACCAAATATTTATACTCGGTTACCATTCAAAAAGTAAATGAACCATACACTGAAATATGGAGGTAGTGATGAGTGGGGGGATAATAACACATCTTTTATTGTTACTTGGCCATTTTCAACTAAATAAACAATTTCACGGAAAAACTTTCTGTACCAATTTGTTTATTAATTGTAACTTCATTATAATCGACATTTAATCAAGCTAGATAGATAGAATAAATCAAAATTATTGACACACTTTACTTTCATTCTAATGTATGAAAGAAGTGTATTGTTGGGCGTCCCCAACAATACACTTCTTAAATGCGAATAAATGATATATAATATAATTATATCTTTGCGAATAAATTATACCTATGAGTGTATTCGCAAATTCAGTAAAATAACTTGAGACAAGTGTTACGAGGAAATTAATGAAACTAATATTGACTGGGCCGTTGGTCTAGCGGTCGGAGGCCCTGGCTGCAAAACCAAGGGTTCTAACCCCGCTGGGGGCAGGGTTTGTGTGATGAACGTCGGCATTCGTACTCGAGTCATTATAAAAGTATATTTAAGTATGTCTGACCGTCCTCTGGCTTTCATTGTACAGGCTTCGAGCTTGGTTTGGGTCCGGGCAATTGGTGTATGACTCCAATACATTTATTATTCTTTTATTAATAGTAGATTAAAATATTCATATATAACAATATATATAAATACCCGAAACACCTCATTTGATGGCAAGGGCCACAATACAAGGTAACCTGACATTGTCCAGATCGCCCAAAATGTCCAATCAATCTACCTGTAGAACCTTTGCAATGCAATAGCGATCCCGTGTCACGGGAATTAGTCACTCGGGATATATTTTCTTGCAACCGGCGTTAACGGCTACTCTCCTCCATATGGTGGAACAGCCTTACAAGAAATTTATTGTATGAATTAAATTAATAAATTAAATTTTAAAGTGTAAAACAACATAATGATGAATAATTATTTGATAAATAATGCTAATCAATAATATTCGACTAATTATTTTAAAAGACAAATAGCTGTGTCGCTGTCATTGTATTTTCTCAGTCAAGAACTTGGCTACTAAGCCTGCTTTCATTGAGCAGAATAAACAACCTAACTTGTACATCGATTAGACCTTGGGTAATAATTACACTAATTATCCAAATAATTTATTTTAAATATTAAGAAAATAGAAGAAGTCTCAGCAAACGTATTGCATTGACAACAAAAAATTTTGTAATTAATTTAATTTATTTCCTCAAAATATACAAGGCTTTGCTAGAAAAGAACTTGAAGATAGGTTTATTTCTTGAACGTATGAATATACATTACGTCTTGTGTATAAACGAACATTGATTCAAGCAATATAATTGTTTAAGGTAGCCAGGTCGTTCATAAGACAGTACAAAATACATGATGGGTCGCTTAAATTAATATATAATAAATAAAATTTTAAATTTTAACAGCTCGGTAGCCTAGTGGTAAGAACGCCGCTTCACATGCGTGAGGTCGGCGGTCAAGTCCAGTCAGGCACGCATCTCTGGATTTTCAAAAATCTATGTGCGTAATTCCATGCCAGCTGTACGGTGAAGGAAAACATCGTGAGGAAACCTACACACTACGAGTTAGTGTGTGAAATGGAGAAGGCAATGGCAAACCACTCCATTAAAATTGCCAAGAAAGTTGTTGTGTGTTTCATTTCATGCAATGATCACGACCCTCAGTAATGAGGAATACGACTCAAGGAGGAATTAAAATGTAAAGAACGAAAAGCTTCAGTAGCACTGTCTATTGAGCGCACTATAGGTTAGAAAATACTATGGAAGAGGTACTTATGAAAATTTGTAATACAAATGAAAAAAACAGTTGCAAGTGGAGACTTTAAGGTTCTTGAAGGTTCACAAAATACTGTTAGGGTCTTGAATCTTATTAAGTCATAATATATCAAATCTATTTTATGAACATACAAGGATCACATCCACTACTGCCACCTGCCTAGATAATGTTCGGGTGACACAGATATAATAGACAAAAAGTAATTAATTATTTACAATCAGACAGTGGACAGTGGACAAGTTCAAATGGTACACCAGATGTTCCCCGGGGGTCTGCAGTGATAATTTGTAGGTCTGTCACTGAAAGGCGTAAAAAATTACTTTAGAAACAATATTGAAAGAAAACGGATGATCTCTGTTTTGATTCTTCATGATGACAATGTTGATACTCTTTATGATAATTTGTTTGGCTTGGTAGCTTCTAAATTTAGTTCAATCTTCTCTTCCCTAAGAAGAAGCTGACTATAAATAAATCTAAACCGTATTAAGTTATTTGGGCACTTCAGCAATTAATATATGTAAGTAGACAAATTATGATATAGTCAAATTATATGATCTTTACGGTATTGAGGATATTCTAAGGATCCGAAGATGATTGAATAGTTTTTATCTTATTCTTAAATATTTAAGAAAGTATGTTATAAAGCCAAGTCCATTTTGTTACGAAATATAATAAGTAGTCCCAACAAAATTAAAGCAACATGGAAGAAGTAAGGTAAAGTCTGATGAAAACAGTTATTGTATAATCATCTTTCAACTTGATTATGTAACCCCTGTTAAATATTTAAAAACGTTGAAAGAATATAATATGTACTAAGAAATCTGAGGACTTTTGGGGAATTTCTACAGATATCTTGAGGACTATAAAAAACTATTTCGCTGTAGGTTTATATATTCAATAAATAAGTGTTATTGATTGAAGTAAATTCCTAAATCTAATGAAATTTAGTAAAATCATAATGTGATAATGTGTTATAATAGGAGAAGTTGTAACAATGTGTTATAAAAATTTAGTAATATAATGTAATATATTTAAGTCAGGCGATAAACATTACCCAATTAATTTTAGTCAATTTCAATATTTTCTTATTTAGTAAAATATTTGAAAAATTATGTTTAAACATTTACTTTCACATTTCAACGCAAACAATTTGCTACTTGGAAAGCAATTTGGTTTTACCAAACCAAGAGCACAACCGATGCAGGGACTGCTCTTATCAAACATGTCTATGATGCCTGGGAAAGTAAACATAATGCTGTAGATATTTTTGGGATCTGTCGAAGGCGTGTGATTGCGTTGACCACAAGATATTGCTCATTAAATTAAAGTATTACGGGTAATCGGAATCTTCTTTAAAACTTGTGAACCGTATCTCACTGACAGGATACAAAGGGTGCACATGAATAACAATAATTCTTCTCGTGTCAAACTGCGAATGGGCATGCCCCAAGGATCTATACTAGGACCATTTCTGTTTTGATCTATGTAAACGACTTGCTATATTTTACGACTAATCTATGTGAGATAGTTTTGTTATTTGTAATGTTGTACCTAAAATTTGTCATAAAAAAAGGAAATGTATAAAATTTATGATGCCTAATGTGAGGCAGATGAATACATCAAGTACCATGAATAACAATTAAAAACTGTAGATTCAACTGTATTTTTGGGGATCACCATTGATCCTAAACTTCAGTGGGGTCATCGTAATTGTCAGAGCTTGAAGTCAGATCTTATAGACTATCTAACAATGTACAGTAGTACCCCACATAGCACTACAGACAAAACTCCTGGTGTAACTTTAGTAGGAAATGATAGACAAGATCCGAAGTTGGAAGAGGAGGAAGTTGGAGGAAGATAAGTTGGAAGTAGTAGTGAGATTGTTTCCGATATTAGATATAGAGACAGACTAATGAAAGACAAGGGGAACATATATGAAGACCGAAAACGGAAAGCAATAGATTTTGAAATAGGACAAAAAACTTGGTCAAAGAAAATAATCTCACTAGTACATTCAACCCAGCACCACATGCGGTACTAAGCTCTAGTGGAAAGGAGTACAATGTAAGAAACGAACTCTTCAGCTTTATTATATTAGTACAGTTCAGTACAGCTTTAGATGTAGCTGTAGATGTAGACTTATTGTACAGACAATTTATGTAAAAAAATGGCGATTGAAAAGAGCAACTATCGAGTTTCTTGCCGCTTCTTCTCGGTAGATGACTGCATTCCGAAGTCGGTGGTAGAGTCAATATGTGGTTTTTATAATTTTATTATTAACGATTCATAAGTGCTTTCCTGAGGCTTATTTGAATAAAGATTATTTTGTTATTTTTCAAAATCATGGTAAAAGGAAGAGGTGTGACGTATTAATAAAGAGCAAGCGAGGCGCACGCGTACGCGGGGCGGGAGGGGACTCGACGCCAGACTGCCGACCGCGCGGACGTGTGCGCAGCGCTTGGTAAAACCACTGTGTGGCTTTTATTTAACAACCCAAAGATAAATCTGGACACCACACATACTAAAGATATATTTATTAACACTAAATGTAGGAGCGGCAAATCTTCGTCCTAAAACATCGTACATCTATAACCGGTTCGTGTATCATCGAGGATGGATCGTAGCAACTAGCACATTTATCCCAAACGACGATTACCAGTGAGTTATCACCTGCCGGCGTCTGATCAAATTACCCCTGAGATTGATATTACTCACCAGCTCCTGATTAATGGGGAACAGCGGATACTGATTGTCTTCCAAGATTCGGGATCGGCTCATTAGTACACGTAACTAGAAACGGATTAGGCGAAGAGTTTGTGATGATAGGCCTAAGGTCAATGGTATACGGTCTATATTCGCAAATGCTAAGTTCAGTGAAAAAAGTAGTGTCCATGTATTTAAAGGGAAAGAAATGAATAAAATTGTTTATTTGGAACGTAAATAAAAAGCATGATCAACAAGACAATTTGTTCAGGATGGTGTAATAATTTATACCAGTTTGTAAAGTGGAATTAAACAAATCGATAAGAGATACCGGCAGGTAGACGATGTACAGTCATGAGCACCAACATGTATAGACATTACATACACATCGACTCTAATGTCAAAGCAGTAAAGTTCATTTTTGAGTGTGTTTTTATACATATTAGTGGTCATGACTGTACTCAGGTTAATAACACTCTTTCAGGCAGTACCTGCAAAACATTTAAAAATAATGGGAAAAACCCACTGACATTTTTTATTTCGATGCAATTACTAAATGCACGAAGCAATCACCATGAACGGTCATAAATTATTACCTCTTACTTCGATTTCAGTGAACAAGAAAATAAAGCATCTATGGTTACTTTGTCCCGGAGTGCACTTTTGTTCGAGAGCGAATTTTTCTAGCTTCGTTTTCATTCCTTTCGGCGTCATCGGTTTTCGGCTAATTATTTCCGATTCGATGAATCACTCATCGAAAATGGATGAAGGACAGGGAATTCCAGTCTGCTGTTTCTTTACTAAATTTACTTTTCAACGCGATAAAGCACCAGAATGTCGAAAATATAGAAAGTAGAGGAGTGAATTTCCAGTCTGTTGTTTTTTTTTAACCAAATTCAGCTTTTCAGCGCGTCTGGCGTGTGTCCATTATCTGGTAAATACTCTTGAAGGCTGTAGTTTTACCTTGTTTTGGTTTTCGTATTTGCTTAAAAATATATCAGGTGTTAATATTAAAAATAAAGAATTTATTTTTTTTACAGCTGTCGCAACAGATTTCCTATTTTATCGTAGTGTCCCTATTATTAAGGATTCGTAACTAACCCTGGCAAGCAATTGCAACACAAACGAATAGAACAAATGAAACTGTCCAATTAATCGCAAGCGAAGCCTCTGCGTTTTCTGACTCTCAGTTAATCCCTGAACGCCATTAGAGAAGTCACAGCGCGCATCTTTACCAGCGGCTTTGCGTCAATAGGTCAGTTTTTGGACATTATATTACGTTTTCTGGCCTCAAAGAAAAAAAAATTCAAGATTTTTTAAAATAAAAAAACATAAAATAAAAATCATAACAAAAATAAAAATAAATATAATACAATTATCATACATAAAATAGCTTTGTTCAACATTTTTAAAAAAGGAGTCTTCACTTACTCGGGTAAGCTACAAGATGGACAAATGAAACCGTCCAATTAATCGCAAGTGAAGCCTCTGCGAGTTTCAGGTCCTCGGCTAATCCCCAAGTGCCATTAGTGACGTCACATCACGCAGCTCCGTCTGTCTGTCAGGCTTTGCGTCAATAGGTCAGTCTCTTGGACGTTATTTTCCTTCTTTAGCCACAATCAAAGCACAGTAGATATTTAAAAATGTGCATTCTTCATACTCACAGGGAACTGATGAAAAGTGGTGCTTCTCCCTATTTCTTTATGGTTTTAAATAATTTAAACCCGTTTATGTTTAAACGAGTTAAGTGATGTCACATCGTTTAGTTAAACCACAGTCAAGTTATGGAATTAAATACCTTTGGCACAGTTTCCAATACGTTACGAATAACCCTTAAGAAAAGGCTTTGTTAAGGCGGTCCTTAGGGAACTGTTATGTCTTTGGTGTTGCCTTATATCTACAGGCGACTTTATTCACTTACCATTAGGTGAACCGGCTGCTCATTTGCCTTCCATTTGTAATAGATCTGTAATCGCAGAACCCCACAGTACCTATGGCGCCACAATGAATACTCCTCCCTGGTGCAGCCTCCCTTTATCCTAGACCTAATATTGACGTCACAATGCGCTACACCGTTATCTTTTCGCAGCCTTTGCTACAATGACACAGTGTCATACAGATCAAACAACATTATGTAAGCGAAGGTCGTTGATAAGAAGTTTACAAAATGATAAATTAATTAAACGCTCACCAAAATAACTTACCTGCTGTAGATCACGGATAGGGAATGCAATCTCGCGAGATTAGGGCTCCGGCGAGATCTCGCGAGTCTACGAACGACGATCTCGCGAGATCTCGTCAATTACGAGATCTCGCGAGATTGTCAGTTTTGTGTGTTAATTTGTCAGAAAATCACATAATTTCCATGAATTAGAAACAAAATAATGAAAATCATAGTTATTGTGAAATCTACATTAATTATTACGACTTATTTTATTAAATTTTCATGTGTTTAGCAGCTTTCAACGTATTAATTTACGTATCTATTTTTTATCAGTCCTCTTTTCTAATTATATCAAAACAAAATCAAACAAAATCATTGAATAATTAAACAGTTATTTTAAAATACACAACAACACCAAGAAGTTTAAAATTAAAATGTAGAAATTAAGTTGAAAAATAAACTCTAATAATAATGTCTAGTACTATTCAGAGTAATACTGCTTATGTTCAGTTCACATCCGGAAATGAAACCCATACGAAGAGTCCGGGGGTCAAAAACTGATCTTTTACTGTGTGCTTTTAAGAATTATTCTGAAAGTAGCTTCTGAACCAAATCACTTTTTAATGTAGCCTCCTGTTTATTACTTTTAATTTAAATTTTCACACGTATGTGGGAAATTATTATTTATTGACTCAACTGGCCTACTTTATACAGTAAGTTGCCGGTGTATGACACGCTTTTCTGCGAGATTTGATTTAGAAATGGTAATTTACATACGGGTATGTACATTTCTGTTTTAATTTATCATATTCAAGAATGGAAACCATGAATATTATGCAGCATTCGCCTTTTGGTGATGACCAAGAATCCAATTTCAATCTCGTAAATCTCGCGAGATCTCGTCCATTTTTCGCCCGAGATCAATCTCGCTCAAAAAGGCCGAGATCTCGTAAAAACGAGATCTCGCGAGAACGAGATTGCATTCCCTAATCACGGACTAAATTATCGTCGACGGAAAATTGAATAGAAGTTGCGATAGTTACAAAGGCGTCTTTTCTAGGGTCTAATCTTTGAAGAGTCCTCGTTGAAATTCTCGATAGAAGTAATAGTATTCACGTTAGTGATGCTACCATACAATACTTAAACAATTTCTTTACATCATCCACATAGGTACTCGTCGTTCAATTATGAGAGACCCTACAGAATTTTACCTCAGCGGGCATGAGAATATATTTTTATTATTTATTTTTTATTAACGCCTCGACGGTCTAGTTGTCTAGTGGTCTAAGTACCGGGCCGTGATCTCGAGTTCCTGGGTTCGATTCCCGGGTCGGGCAAAATTTGTGTTGATTTTTAATTTTTATGAACACAGGGTTTGTGATCGCTAACCCGCATTTGGCAAGCGTGATGATTAAGCCAAAACCCATCTTTGTAACAAAATCATGATTTCAAATGATGGAGGCCTTTGCCCTGCAGTGGGACATTAATAGGCTGATACTCTATAGGTACTCATTTTTTATTCAAGCTTATAACTTTTTAACCATTTGTGAATATTTAAGTAGAAGTTCACTCCAGTTGAACTATGCAGTTCCCGTTACTTAAGATGCATAGTGCGAGAACTCGACCTGTTCTATGTATAAGACGGAGTGTGGATTTCATCCGACTGAATGCACAGGTGCCCAGTTGCAGTTCATTGCACACGGCCTTACACTTGAAACGTGGCTTGAAACTTAAGAGTTGTTCAATGAATTTTAATGCATAATACATGTTCTTGAGTTAAATATAGTGAAGTATCTGTTGAGACTAGTTTGATCGAATATACTAAACTTCATATGAGATATATTATGCCGCTATCTGGTATTTACTACAAACTTACGCCAAGCAAATACGAGGATAATCATGTGACTGAAGAACCTAAGTACCTATCACTTATGTACATGCAAAAGAAAATAAAAGTATTAGGTAGTATGTAGTTTAGGTTTTTCACACAACATTTTTTATTTTCAATATGCGGTAATCCGTGTTAACGATTGCTATTAAAACTAGTTCATTCAAGATTTATTCTCATAGCATTGCGCAGATGCCAATGCGGCTAACTGTAGCTTCCATCAGGTATCGGTGTAGTATGCGCACGCGCTTGACTGATTGCGGCTTCATTCATCTCGCCGCCGTGCTATCAGTACCATGCATTTATATTCCAATTTGTTAATTAATTAATTGATACCGTAGTGCAGTAGTTTGTCTTAAATCCGGAGTTTACTGTTTGTAAAACTCTATTAACAGAATTTGAAATATCATGTTGTAATTGGTTACACCTTGGAAAAGATTTGAAGTCTGTGGTTACCCACTATGTCAGATCTCATTGCAGTCAAGGGAGAAAAGGAATTACAGCTATCATCAATGACTATTGTGAAATTAATCAGTCGAAATACCAATTGAGACGTCGTCGTCGACGTCTAATTAACGCTGTATTGTATACAACCACCTCTTGTTTTTATAAATCCGCAGAACCGAATATTTATGTAGTTACCTATGTTGTGCATTTTTTTAATAGCGATGTATGGATTACATGGTCTTATTTCATCATTATTATTATATGCGTTTCCCTTTTCGTGTGGATAGACCGGCGCGATGGTTGGAATTCTTCCGTGTATAGCCCAGTTGCATGTGCATCGCATATTTCCTATCATATCAATGCACAAATTATGCATGAAGTTCCAATAAAATGTTTAATAAATATTATTCAATTACATTCTGTAATTGTTAAATCGTGATGATTATGTCATCGGCGGAGGGTATAATTGAGACAAACAGTGATTGTTTATTTAAATCGAATAATGAGTACCAATATATAAGAGGCGACTACGAGTATTAAATTCATTTAGAAGATTTTATCTCGTATGTTAGTAGATACGTTAAGGGGAAATACCTATAGATAGGTACTATAATACCCGCAGGTAAAATAACGTCATCGTATTCTTCTGATAACATTGCATTATTGAAAAAAAAACACTAAGGAAACTAATGTCAACATTAACATTCTAAACTTTACCTAACTTTTGTAAAATTACAAACATGAACGCGAGACTAAGATACATCGCAAGCCATAAAACTAAACGTTTTCTTAAAACAAAGTCTTTAGACACAATTTTTATTATTCCCCCTAAGTATCGATTTCGTCACACAAAAACAAACTTTACTTCCCACTTAAAAATATTGAAACTAATAAAGACGTTATTTAGTCCACCTCCCGAAGGTCGTCTGTCTAACCACTTTATTATTGCTTTTGAAAAGCTATCCACAAGACAGAAATTGCGAATATTCGTTTTAAACAAATTTTAAAACAGCTTTTCAAAAACCACCAGACGTTCTTGGTGTCTATTGACAGATTGTTTGAAATTCAAACCGACTTGGAGAGAATAAAAACGCGCGGAATGGGTTTAGTACTTATCTTAGTGCCAAGACTATTTGAAACTACATATCTACCGTGCTTGTGTCAGAGGTCATTTGAAAGCTGGTGTTATCTAAACACGTTTAGGGCAGAACATTGATTTCAGTTCATACGATACAACATTTCCAAATGGAAATCTGTGTGTTCAAAAATAAAAATAAATGAAATACCTAAGTCACCAGTGCTTAAATTGAAATATGAGGGTAGACAAATAATTATTTTAATGACAGTTCAAGCATGTTAGTTCACATAGTCCTTCCGATTTCCGCGATCACGATCATAGACAATACATATAAAACGAAAATCACGATGACGGAAAATAATAGAAAAGTCACGTCTGGTTTTCCTAAACATTTACTTTTTATCATACCGCGGGTTTTTATCCGTTTTGAGATGTTTTCTTATGGATCAAAACATTAGTCGCCAGCATTAGTATACTACTTATAGTAAGCGTTTCTTCTATGAGTAGTACTTATGTCCCCCATTACCTCAACGCTGCCACTCGCCTCGTGATAACAGCCTCCGCGCTCATCTGCGCCTGCGCATCGGTCGGCGCGCACGCGTGTCACACGCGCTCTGCGACTCTCACTCTTATGAGAACGCTATAAGAACTATTATCGCAAGTGCAAGCAGGGAAGTGATTTCGTGAAATTAATAGTGAATTAACAGTGTTTGTGTTTGAATGAGTGTGCCATGTGACGGATCGGAGGTTTGACGGTAGGCTTATTTCTGTTTTATTAACAGAATTGTCTTCGTAATTAAAGTGCCTAGTTATCATCATTCATGAATTAAATTTGAAAATATTGAATTGATATTTCACGAAATAAAATTACTTTTAAACGGATCGGGTTTTCCTGTAAATATGTAGTTTGAAGAATATACCGCGATTAGGTTCATATATCCGTTTAAAAGTAGTTTTATTTCATGAGTCACAGTCGCGTAAACCTAAGAAAACATTATGTTGATGTTTCACTATCATTTGAAGCTATGAACAATTGAACATTTTCATTCATTTATCTTATTTCTAAGGTACATTAATATTTAAACTACATTATTGGAGTCTTTGCTCATTATAGAAATAACAAAATATTTATAAACTTAGCAAAATGTAAGAATTTAATTTCTTATTTCGTGAAATAATCGAAGGTTTATATAAATTGATACGACACGTTTTATGTTATTAATTATGCCGATAAATTGATAAAATTATTAATGAATTATTTCTGTACATAACATTCAATACCAATTAATTGGCTATTGTAACAAAATAGTTATTTAGAGAAAAGTAACTAGGTAGGTGAGCCATTAGATACTTGTTAGTTTCTATAGTTTTTTTTTGTTTTTTTGTTTCTAAAGTCTTACGCTTCAGAGCTTTTCCTAATTAGCATCCATCTATTTACAGAGCCACTCACCATAAGACTTGCAAAAACTTATGTATGTAGGTATAAACGATAAAGTTTTTATTTAAGCAAGATCATTAAATTGTTGGAGAGATTTAAAAAAATCAATATGTTAATAACTCATTCATAACTTTAATAGACACGAAATTTAACCTACCATGTTACTAGAAATATGAATTGAAATTATGTACAGTTAGACATGGTGTGTTTATGTACATAGGCACTCATCATCATCATCCTAGCGCTTATCCCGGTTGCATCCTTGGCCACTGCCTCGGAGCCCAGGGTACCTACGCTGCGACTATGATCTTTAATTGACCAGCCTGGCTTTTACATAGCGTATTTATGTATATAGGCACTAGTATTGATAGTGCAAGAAGTGTTTCGTTTCCATTGTTAACTTCATTTAATCCAAGTTTTAACTTTTAATTTAAGTGGCGACAGAATAGTATGTAGGTACTTAATGCAACCATGAATTATGCCTTACTAAACGCAATTATTACAGCGAACAAGTTTTACAGATTTGGACACAAGGTCATTGATATTTTGACCAATGTACGCTAAATAAATAATAGCATATGGCTTTCACACAAAATCACGATTTGACTTGTACTTGCAAAACATAGTAGCACGAAATTGAGAACAAATCTTTCGTATTGAAAATTGTCAGCGGGATATTGCTGTACTTGTCGTAGTGGTTAATTTATTTCAATCTTGTTTCTGCTAATTTATCATTATAAAAAATAAATAAATAAATATTTCACATCATCACATACATTGATTTGACCCCGTGTTAAGTAGCTTAAGCACTTGTGTTACAGACATCAGAATCAACAGTGGTATTACAAATATATAAGGTGTAACAAAATATACTGCAAATATTTTAAGGCCGAATCGTTTAGTGGAAATGTAATAAATTTGTCTAATTAATTTTTTTTGTTAAAACTCTAGTTTCCGAGAAAATCAACAAAATAAATTGAGTGAATAATTGGGAAAAGTACAAAATTTGTCATATGCAAGACAGCTGGTCCTGTCTTATCAGTGTAATACAATTACTACACTTGTCCTGCCCCAAAAGCAAAGTGGTGGAGAGGGGGCGAAGATTACATGACGAAAAGAGCAAATTGGCCAATGCAGAAAATGCAAAGTTTGGTAGGCATTAATTTTGACTTTTTAATATCTGATATTGATTACATTGCCAATAAAGAATTCGCCCTTAAAATATTTGCAGTATATTTTGTTACACCCTATACTTAAATAGATACATATAACACCCAGACCAGGAAAAACAGACATGTTCATGCACACAAATGTTTGTCCTGTGCGGGGATCGAACCCGCGACCTCTTGCGTAACAGGCAACATCTTGACCATTACACCAAGCGGGTCGTCATTGATCTGAGTGTTAACCTCGACTAAAACTACTATCTTCTGTTACATAAAACTTAAGTTAGTACACATTGCCACTGGCACTGCCACTGTAGGCTCTGTAAGTCATTCATATATGCTTAGTACCTACCTACGTCTTAACGGTGCGTAGCTTTTTGATTCAAAGTCTGTCTGGTATTGCGGCCGAGATAGCACCTATGCTTTATCAAAAGAAAGCCGTAACGCAATGCCGTGCACGTGTGTTTGCTCAGCATACGGTTGTCTTAATTTCTAGTCAAGTGTACGGTCGCTTGTTATCAAATCAAACACTTACCGGAAGACGGACGGACATACCTATTAACTATCTAAATAAAACTTTTTCTATTTCTCAAAGGTCTGGTCGTATTTAGAGAGATTTTTATTTCAATTAAAAATGAACTATTGTAATTCTGCATAAAGAAAAAAATATTTAGTTGCCTGAATATTTCGTCTTGAAATACTCGGCATAGTAAACTTCTTTTCATTCTCAATTCCATCCAGGACTAGATCAACTGCATCTTGTAGACATTTAAGGGGATCTTGCACAAAACGAACACTTTTTCTTAAAATAGGTAACCTAGTTTAAATCTTAAATGTATTCCTAATCCATCCCTGCGTTCAACTCTTTTCCGCCATTGAATAAATCGAAACCATTCTCCGACAAGGCCCACAAACTGGGGATCTCTGAGAATAGGAAAGGGTTTACGACTATATCGCTCAGAGGATTTACGATTTCAATAAACTATTCTGAAGCTTTGCTTCTGTTACGTCGCTTTGTGAAGACTACTTAGTTGTGGGTCTAAGGATATTGCCTCACGATATATTATTATTCTCAACTTTTCCGACTGCTTTTGTGGTAAATGTAAAAATATAATAATGTGATTGTTTAACATTGTTTTCATTGTAATGTGGTGGGAGGAACATGATTATGTAGCTGCTTGCTAAAAAATGGCTCGGCTTACCCGAATAGATACCAGGATCTCATAGAAAACCAGGATGTAGAACTACTTTCGGTTGACGCATTGTGTTCACTTTGAAGCATGAAGCTTTTGGTGGTCTTGAAGGATAAGTGCAAGCAACGCTCTCAAACCTGTCTTTTGCCTAACGTTGGCACGGTCATAAAAGTGATAAGTGCTACTACGATATGCATTTACCATATAAGGTCGCACTAAATACCGCATCAGAATTGCTATAACTTCATACTTATACAACTTTCGCCCAAGGCTTCCATGATTGCTACTAACACTTCCGCTAATAGTATCTACGATGGGTCGATAAAGTAAAAGTTCAGTTGTAGCAATTTAGGGCACATGGGCTCTCATGGTAAAAACAAAGTTACTCGTAAAATGCGGGTTATTGCAAACTTTGCCTTCAATATCACATTAACATTGTTTACCTAAACCGGGTCTTGCAGCAAGATAGTTTTCCCTAATTAATTTTAATTATGATATTCGTAGATGATGTTTTTAACGAATGGCATTTTGTAATAATTAGTTAATTATTATAGATTTGTGTATAGGAGCCAAATTTTATCCTACATATATGGTTTTTATCGCACGCCTGTGTGTTGTCATCAACCTTTTTTTATAATTACATTATTTAATTACAAATATCAAGGCATTAACTACAGGCAATAACATCTTCCTAAAGGGCCTATATATGGAAAATAGGAAAGTTGTCATTACGAAACAGACGCTTAAAAGGACAAGGAAGGAAATGCAAGTACTGCATAGAAGTGCAAACTGCACTCGTGTTGACATAAATGTCTCATTACGCAACTCGTTAGCAAAATTAAAACATTGGGAATCTATACGGCCTAATGCTAACGAACACTGGACTTTCACCTTGTTCAAATTAACTCAGCTAATAACTACTCCAGTATAATAATTAGGTGCAGTTGATCAGCGTTTGGTACATTATATTTACATGAAGAGTAGTTGCTGTTCCGTGCGGCTAATATTATAGTCAAAACGTTTAAATCATAGTAGAAGTCTTGTAACGAACGAACCCAATAAAACAATGTTAACAGTTGAATTTATTTTATGAGCAGTGTAAAAATGTTTCAATATTGCATTATTCTCGATTATCCATACATGTCTATAACACCAGTTTTATTTTCAAATTCAATGTCGCGCCATACACCTTGTAAGTTTAACAAATACTGAAAAATGTGGATAGCGAATATGCAAAAGTCACCCAAACTTGTACCTAGTTTACCAATTCAGCTTAAAGTAAAAACAAAAAATTTTAAAACAGAAAACCATCACAATTTCCCCACTTCAAAGTACATCACGTACCCATGTAATACAATTAACCTATTCAGACATCACTATCTTGATAGCGATAGACTTCATACAAACACTCACAGATAAGAGTGTAAACAACGCGAGGTGCGCGCGCGCAGCCGATAACGCAGCGCTCACGACACACTCATTATCACTGTTTCGTCACGTTGCGACTTGTAAGTCACCTGCTACACGAAAGTAAAGTAAAGTAAAGTATCAGCCTATTATTTTCCCATTGCAGGGCAAAGGCCTCCATCGTTTAAAATCATGTTTTCGTAACAAAGATGGGTTTTGGCTTAATCACCACGCATGCCAAATGCGGGTTGGCGATCACAAACCCGGGCTGTGTTCAGAAAAATTAACACAAATTATTGCCCGACTCAGGAATCGAACCCAGGACCTCGAGATCACGGCCCGGTACTTAAACCACTAGACTTACGAGGCGTCACACGAAATTAGTTACAATTTTAACTCACATTATTTTCCTATAGTACATTTAATAAACAGCAGATAAAATTGACAAATTGAAAAATTAATTACCAATTTATTGCACTTTAATTTTTGAGTTGGAGGGCAAACGACACGGGCACAAATGGGCTTTCTTGAAGTCATGCGACTACCAATAGTTATAGGTAACCCATTCTCTGTCAGCCTAGGAAGTAGCGACTTAAATTGGTAGATTCTAGGAAACATGTTCGCCCATCATATTATATTTAATATTATAAATGTGAAAGTTCCTTTGTTTGGACGTTTGTCCGTCGATAGCTCTGAAAATACAAAACGGATTTTGTTGAAATTTGGTATACAGGCAGGTATTAGGAGAAATTGTTACAACTGCAGCATAGACTGATTCGACAAGTTAAAAAAAGTGGTGAAATTGTTACCAACTCTAATCCCGATTGATTGCTTCCATGGGATTAAAAAGGAATCTAATAACGCAGGCAAAGCTGCGGATAAAAAATAATATTTCAAAAAATTCTAAGCGCCCATGGGCCAACACTATTTCTTAAGGGGACCTTAATGTACTCGTAGCTTTAAATCATGTAAATTATTAAACAAAGAGTAAGACGAGCAAGATGGATATAATACCTTATTTCATACACAATAAAAATTTACTTACTTACTTAACAATAAGAAGTGATTCGTCGCCCATGGACATTATTTCTTTTGCAACACAAATTCACATTTAAAATAGATAATTTAGAGGCCGCAGCTTCGCAAATGGATCAAATATTTGTTCGTCAAGGTGTTTTTTGTATTCGTCCTAAAGTTTTCTATGTACTCCAAAAGTATTAAATTATGTTTATCAGTTGTCTGGCACACATAGTCCAAGCTTACCCAGATTGAAGCTAGATAGATACCGGTGTGTGGGAAATTATAAAGTGTTACAATAGTAACTGTATTAGTTAGCAGACAAGTTCGCAGCCCACTTGGTGGTAATCAGCTACTTGGTCTATTTAGGTAAACTTTACTAGTAAACACATCTTAATAAGTTTCTGCACAAATGCATCTCTGATGTTCTGAGCATTCTCCTTCGACTGTCAGTGCCGCCATATTATATGTAATAACTGAAACACATATCTATACTTACTTACTACTAATCTATAAAGCTGAAGAGTTTGTTTGTTTGTTTGAACGCGCTAATCTCAGGAACTACTTTTCCGATTTAAAAAAATAGTTTTGTGTTAGATAGTCCATTTGACGAGGATTGGAAATCAAAATCCACGCGGACGGAGTCCTGGGCGGCCGCTAGTAAAGCATAAAATAATACTTACACCATCATTTTGTGGTTAAATTTATTACCGCGGCAGATTGAATGACATACACAAGATTAACCGAGACGAAAATCACATAGTACCCTACAGTTATAATAATCTCACGACCCATCGGAATGCGTTGCCCACTGAAACTGCAGTTTTGTAATCAAGGCATTTTTCAACTTTAAGTTGCATATTTATTGCGATATTGTTAAACATTTCAAACGCATGTGTTGACTAACAACACGCCTACGCTTCCCATGTCCAAATGGTTGTTCAGCAACAATACTTCATCCGTGCAACTTGCGGTCTCGATGTTTCGGGCGATTGCATTTTATCGTCTTTTGTTTTGCCATTGGTCTCTGTCCACGTGAAATATGGTGGCTTTTATCAACTGCATTGTCTTTATCTTGATGATGGGTGGTAGATAGTTACAAGTCAGTGTCATGGGAAGTTTTGCTTAACTAAATTTGGCAATATTGGCATATTTGAGCTCAGAAAATGTGGTATAAATATTGCTAAAGTTTTTTTTTTTTATAAACATACGGACAGTTCATAGATATTTGTGAAGTAATAAAACTCTTATGAAGTAATAAAACCCTTATAATAAAACCCTTTCATCATGACGTTATATATCATTACCTAAAGTTACATTACTTGAAATGAAGTAAACTTTATTATATATGACACGACTTAATTAAATACAATAAATTCGGTCTGGCCAAGCAAATAACGAAAAACAAAATACCATTTGGCGAGCCCACATACCAGTCAGCAAATATAAACGAGTCAATATTGTTTGCAAAAGGAAATTCCAAATGAAATTTATACCTACATCATATTTACAAAACAGAATTCATCATGTAAATAAAATAACTGTAATTCCAAATAAGGTTAATTGAAAAAAACAATACACAGTAAATGCGCAAAATTAAAATATAATATAAATACATACAAGTACTTTGTAAGTTTAAGTCGCTAAATAACATGTATAAAATACAAAAAAGAATATGTAAAATCGCATTCCCTATTCGATAATGTCACAGATTCAATGATGCGGGCTCAAATTGACTCTTTTTTACCTTAAGAGTTTTAAGTATAATAATTCTGGGCTATATTTAATGCTTTCCGGTCTTCCACGAAGAGTACTTAGGCTAGGAGAAAAGAATTGTGTTCTCCACAGCAATTTTGGTGACAATTCCCGTGATAAATGGGTGAAAACTATCATCCTAAAAATCTGAACTTGTCTTTAAAATTGCGAATACTATTCATTTAAAATCAAATTCACTAATGGTCTTGTTTGAAATTATGCCCAGAAATGAACGCAAACAAATTCCTACCCTTCCAATCTTATGTGTACGTGGCAATTTCGTCTATGAACTTGCTGCCGACATAATAATAGCGCACATTCTTGAAGTTAGTAAGCTAGAAGAACAGCTAAAGCCTTTACGCAGTCTCTTTAGGGAACGCCAGTGAGACAGGGTTGATGATGGGCATGTCTTTGACCCCATCCTTGGAGACCACCTTGACCTTGAAGTTGGGCAGGTTGAGGAACAGCCGCTGGTGGATCTCCCTCACGCACATCCTCATCACCTCGTACGCTTCTTGCACGGTTAAGTCTAGAAATATGAAGGTAGTGAAAGATAAATGTAGTCAAGTGTAAAGAAGAAATCTCAAACTTGGTCTTGTACCAAGTATCCCAGTAATATTTGACCGTGGTGCTAGTGAATGTTGAAGTAGAGAGATTCAGAAATCGAAATTACTAGAAGGAACAAAAATTATGTGATAAACGTTTATGATTGTTGTTTCTCTGGTAGGCCAGAGAAGTTCATAATATGTATACCAAAGGGATTCTTTCTTTGAGTTTATCAATAAAATTGCTGCTTTATTTTAAGTAACTTAGGATAGCCGTTTATAATAAAAATCACTTGAAGATGGGCAAACACTCCTTTATTAATTTAACACTCAAACACTCAGTAGCACTATCAGTTTCACAACCACTCCGAAGCACGGTTCTCCACCGAATGCCCGATTGCCCGTCGTTCTCCCCGCCATGCGAAGTGACCGGATACCCCTACCACATCGCATGACAACGAGCGGCCAATCAGCGCATTTTACAAGAGTTCGAACCCAATTGAGATCCTTATTTTATTACAATATTTGTTTTTTATCTATTTCTAATATTTTATTTTTAACAATATTTACAATAATTTATTATTTAATTAACAATGAATTTTATAACTAGAAAATAAATTGATCACGTTTTATTTTTGTGAGAATCAATAAATTTAAACAAGTGCGTGATAAAAATAGTCATATTAACTACACTTATGATTATTTTATTTGCTTATTTATTTAATTACATGCAAAATCACAACATTCGGCCATCCGACTGCGTGCTAACTCCGAAGCACGCAAAAATCACAACATTCATTTACTCTTTATTATCCTTATTACTTCTTTTCTTGTAACTCAAACATGGTATTATCTAACACACAGATTAACTTATTTTTGAGACTACATTTTTATAATTTAAATATAATAATAATAATTTAATGTAAGAACAATGTGTAATCAACTAATCATGCATTGTATGGGGTAAACAACAATATAATTATTTTACTATTGTCTGTAATTAACTTAATTACTCATCATCGGGACTAGAATCATTATCAGAAATATCAGACGAAGGTTGAGAGGATCCATTAACCTGCAGCGCTGAGATATGAATCCATGGGCGCATTCTATCGGCGGATACAACAGTCTCATATTTTTTTGTATTAAACCCTGGTACGTTAGAAATATGGTAACGATCATTTCCTAAGCTCTTTGTAACTTTATAAGGACCAATAAATTTGGGAAGCAGCTTTTTGCTCTTACCGTCATTTTTAAAATTAGTTTTTGTTATTTTGACTAAATCACCTACAGAGTAAGAAGTTGCGGGGGACCTTATTGCGTCATAATATGCCTTTTGGCGTTCTTGGCTTTGTTTTATATTTGTTGAAGCTTCCTGCCTAATCTCTTCAATGTTTGATAAGTTCGAATGTGGAGTTAAAGAGTTTTGAGTATTGCTTACATTATTATCTACGCTTACAGTCGTATCCTGGGACACAGGTGGATGTTCGACAGTAGAATCGAGGTCTATCAATTCGTTTGTAGAATTTATTGAGGGGAACTGTTGTTCGCCCTCAATACTTTCAGTTGCTAACATATTATCAATAGGACAATTCAGTCTCAAGCCAAACATTAGTTCTGCAGGAGATTTCTTGGTAGATGCATTAATGGTATTATTTACTCCCCATTGTACTTTCCCTAGCTGCTCGTCCCAAACACGCTCGTCTCTGTCAGAACTCTGAGCGGACAAAGCTGTGAGGATTGTTCGATTAAACCTTTCAGCCTGACCGTTGGCTCTTGGGCAAGCGACTGCATTCAAAACATGTTTAATACCCTTTTTGTTACAAAAGGTCTTGAACTGTAAAGAGGTAAAAGCTGTTCCCCGATCTGTGATAATCCTATGTGGTACACCAAAATCGTAAAATAAGTTATCAAGTATTCTGATAACGTTCTTAGTTTTAGTGTCTCGAACCGGCCTAGCAAACAGATACTTTGTGAATGCATCAACGATCGTCAAAATGTAGCTATTACATGATTTACTTCTCACAAATGGTCCTAGATGATCCAGATGCAAGGTGTCAAATGGCTTATCAACTTTAGGTATGGGATGTAGAAGGCCCTTGTGTTTTTGAGACGCACTATCTTTATTATACGCACAGTCGATACAGGCTCTTACATACTTTTTAACAAAGCGCCTCATTTTAGGGAACCAATACCTACTTTGTAACCTTTCTAATGTTTTAGCAAACCCGAAATGTCCTAAGTCATCGTGATTTGCCTTGCAAATTTGCCACCTGGCATCTTTGGGAATAACGAGGCGCAGTTCATCTCCGACCTTTCTATATAGAGAATGATTTTTAACCAAATAGTTTTTCTTAATTTCTAACAACTCTTCGTTCTGATTTGGCTTGAGTGTTTTTATTATGCGCTCAAGTTCAGGGTCAGCCATTTGTAATGTTAGTATCCAATTTTCTGTGGTTATGTTAAGTGTGTTAACAGATTGAAGGGAATTATCTAAATATGGTGGGTTCCGACTAAGTGCATCAACGTGGCTCATACGACAGCCGGGTCGATACTCAACTGTGAAGTTATAGTCGCTGATAAGCAACCACCACCGTGCTATACGAGGTATTAAATCTCGCTTCGTCAATGTCGTACGCAACGCATTACAGTCTGTATAAACACAAAAATGAAGTCCGATAAGGTAAGGTCGAAATTTTTTTAACGAACAAACCACAGCCAACGTCTCTAACTCGTAAGAATGCAAGTAACGCTCTTCTGGTGTGGTTTGCCTGCTAAAATAGGCGACAGGTTTTAAAACCCTGGGAGATGTCTGCCATTGCATAAGGATTCCGCCCAACCCCAACGAGCTAGCATCAGTGTGCACTTCTGTTTCTAATGCGGGATTGTACAGAGCCAAGAGTGGACGTTCAATCAATCGATTTTTCAAATCATTGAAAGATTCCACTTCTTCCGAATCCCACCGCCACTGGGAATCTTTCTTTAATAATGCAGTTAAGGGTCTTGCTATTTCGCCAAAACCCTTTACAAATCTACGGAAATAGCTAGCCAGACCCAAAAACTGGCGTACTTCATGCACGTTACGAGGAGTCGGGAAGTCACGAACTGCCAAAATTTTACTCTCGCTTGGTTTAATACCATCTGCTGAAATCTCGTACCCGAGATATTCTATTTTGGTACTGAAGAAAGTGCATTTCGAAAGCTTAAGCGTCAGACCAGCATCCTGAATTACTTTAAGTAAATCCTCAAGTCTTTCGAACCCCTCTTCGATTGTAGCAGATGGAATCAAGAGATCATCCATGTACGCTAAAGCAGAGCTAAATCTTCGTGGCCCTAACAGACTATTCATCAATCTCTGGAATACTGATGGTGCATTGGCCAGACCGAACGGCATACGTTTAAATTCGTAATGACCGTCCGGTGTAACGAATGCTGTCAAGTGACGACTCTGATCATCCATTGGTATCTGATAATAGCCAGAGGCTAAATCCAGCGTGATAAAATATTTGTTACCACTCAAATTTGAAAGTTGATCATCGATCAAAGGTAATGGGTACTTATCCTTTACGGTTTTATTATTCAACGCACGATAATCTACGCAGAGTCGAAGCTCTCCATTTTTCTTTTTGACTAATAAAATGGGACTAGCATAGTTTGAATTGGACTCTTGTACAATATCATGTTGAATAAGATCTTCTACTAAATCTCTAACCTTTTGGCGCTCGTGATGTGACAGACGATACGGTCTATACACAACGGGGGTTTTATCGATCAAATCTATGTGCATTGTCGTACTGTTAGCACACCCTAACTCGCCTAGATTATCGGCAAAGCAGTCTCTGTACGTTTGTAATAGTTGGTATAATCTATCACGTGTTGCTTGATCGATGTTTTGGTAAACTTTAATATCCGTCTTATTCAAAGGCTGCTTATTCCTTATTCCGTTATCCGTTTGTACTAATAGAGTCCTAGTTTCTGCAATAAGGTTGACTCTAGCAATGAGTTTGTGAGCCTTAAAACTAAGGACAGAACTCGTTAGAGCCGAAACAAATACCAGTCCCTTACTTCCATTTAACGAGTAACAACCTTGGTGTAAATAATATTCTTTATTGGGACTCATTCTTGTGCTGCCATCAATGAAAATATCACCAGTATAGGGTTCTGTGGTGTATACTTCCACTAACCCCCCTTTCTTGATATCCACATCTTCGGCAACAAAGAGATCAAGAGTTGGATGCTCTGAATTGGATGCATTAAATGGTGTGTGATAAAAGATAAGCCTCTCGTTATCTTTCATCACCGTAACGGAAGCCAATTCGGTAAAGTTTTGCCCTACTAACATTGGTGTGTTCAAAAAGGCATCGTCAACAGCCAGGACTTTGAGTTCAGTTTCGACCTCGTCAATTTTGATTTGTACAAGAGACTGGAATTTAGGCCTTACAGTTGAATTACCAAAACCCTTAATAGTAGGTAAGCAAGTAGTACACTCCCTGAGACCGAGAACCTTTGCATCAGAACACCTAATAAGGCTGCATTCACTTCCAAAATCAATATAAGCATTAAGCATAGTGTCATTGACACAAACCATTTTGTGATATTTATTATTGGTGTGCTCGGGAATATCAAAAGAACCTTTAGACAAACCTCTATCTACTGACGCATTTGTATTCTTGAAGTTCAAAGAATCTGGTTGAGCAATTGGAATCATGGCTTCTTTAGATATTACCCGTAGCACCCTTTTTTCCATCGTTTGGCTGTTTAGAGCACTTACAATGTTTGATTGCAAAGGTTTTCTATTGCAGTCATCATAGTTATGACCTATCCTGCCACACTTGACACACTTGGTTATGGGTTTGCTACAAGAATGATACGTATGACCCCGTTCATTACAGTTAAAACAAGTTAAATCGTTACCCCTACTGGAAGTTGACGGTCTATTTAAATTATTGTTATGAGAACGGAAGTCCCGCCTTTTGTAAACCCCAGAAGTACTACTACCACGCGAATAGTCTTTTGAAAATGCAGGCTGCTGTGAAGCCAAATAGTTTAAAAGATCCTCAGGCTTGTCGCATTTTAAAGCTTGAGCACCATTCCTAACCGAATTGTCTGATATTCCATAAATAATACAATCGACTGCCTTACGTCCGACAATTTCACATCTACTTAGCAATGACAACTTATCATAGAAATAATCCCTAAGTGTTTCGCCTGGGTGAGATTTTCGGTTCAACATTTCCTCAAGTAATTTTCCATAGTTAATGTCGTTAGGGAAAGCTTTCTTGAATTTTAACTGCCATTCCCCCCACGAATAGTCTAATGATGGCAGTGCTTCGTACCAACGTTTTGCTAAACCACAAAGTTTTTGAAGGGCATAGTGAATGGTTTGTTTCTCATCCCACCCGTAGATTGTCGCACATTCATTAACCTTCTTCAACCACCTATTTACGTCTTGGGATTTGTTATCTGGATCAAATTCTGGCACCACATTAGTAGTCGAGGTAGTCTTACCGGAAGTATTTTGAAGTGCAGATAATATCTTCACAAAGTCTTCTGTTGTCAGCCCCTTGGTACCTCTTTTCCTTTTAGCTGGCGCTTCCTCAGGTTCTCTTGATGATGATCGCCCACGTCGTCTTGGGCGCTCAGGTGTGTAGCTTTCATCGTCATCTGAAAATGTTGTGCAGTTGATATTCTTTTCCTCAAACATTATGTCCTAATATCTATGTCTTTGAATGGCTTTATCTATGAATGGCTTTTTGAACAAAATTAAACTTTTAAAATAACATAGTAAAAGAGGCGGTACCACTATTATTTATTCTGTTAAAATAAAACGGTACTTTTTAAGAGTCTTCAAAAGTACGCTTCAAGAGTTTATGAGTCGTAATCGTTCAGTTAAAATGAAATATAATGTCATCAGTTTATACATAAAATAATCATAACACAGCTAAGTACATGATTGTGTTGGCATAAACTCATCAATTCTAACATTACAGCACATACTATTAGTGCATTACTGTAGGGCTGTATTAGCTTTAACCCAAGCATGGTATCACTATAAACTATTACTTAGGTGTATTGGCTTACTCCCAACTATACCATCACTTCAACACAACTACATGACCGTAACTAACTTCAACTCATTTATATCATCACAACAGCTCACCTACATGGCTGTTTTAACTCAAACTCCTCTACACCGCTACTACAGCACACCTACATGGCTGTATTAGCTTATACTCATCTACACTATCACTACAGCACACCTACATGGCTGTATTAGCTTATACTCATTTACCTTATCACTACAGCACACCTACATGGCTGTATTAGTTTATACTCATTTACCTTATCACTACAGCACACCTACATGGCTGTATTAGCTTATACTCATCAACACTATCACTACAGCACACCTACATGGCTGTATTAACGTAAACTCATCTGCACTGTTGCTACAGCACACATACATGTATGGCTGTACTAGCACAAACTCATCTATATCCTCACTACAGCACACCTACATGTGCTGCAGTGGCTGTATTAACTTAAACTCATGGTTCAAATTGAATTTAAAATGCCAAAAATGGTTGCTTAATTATAAAAGTGTTATGTATTTATTGCAATTAAAATAGCAGTGAATACGCCGAACGCGTAGACCACATTGTCGGAGAGTAGCCCCGACCAAAAATGGCACACGCCGACCCAATCACTACTATTCTCATGAAAAATTTATTGTAAAGTGCCCACAAGGGGTGTCTGTGGCTCCGGGGAGCATCGGGTGTGAGTAGACTGTGTTGTATAGTGTGATGTGTGTAGCGACTTGTAATATTAAATGCATTCGAGGCTTGTCAAATAAAATACAATACTGACTCGTCGTTTCACAATTAAAATGTAAATGTTATAAATGTATTCGTGTACTTACAGTTTTTATCCGACATGGCTCGTAGGCTATCCCACTTCTGATTTATAATAAAAATCACTTGAAGATGGGCAAACACTCCTTTATTAATTTAACACTCAAACACTCAGTAGCACTATCAGTTTCACAACCACTCCGAAGCACGGTTCTCCACCGAATGCCCGATTGCCCGTCGTTCTCCCCGCCATGCGAAGTGACCGGATACCCCTACCACATCGCATGACAACGAGCGGCCAATCAGCGCATTTTACAAGAGTTCGAACCCAATTGAGATCTTTATTTTATTACAATACTAGCGGCCGCGCGCGACTCCGTCCGCGTGGATTTCGATTTTCCATAGCCTAAAGCCTTCCTCGTCAAGTGGACTATCCAACACAAAAATAACTTTTCAATTCGGTCCAGTAGTTATTGAGATTAGCGTGTTCAAACAAACAAACAAACAAACAAACAAACATACAAACAAACTCTTCAGCTTTATATATTGGTATAGATTTGTTTTTTATCTATTTCTAATATTTTATTTTTAACAATATTTACAATAATTTATTATTTAATTAACAATGAATTTTATAACTAGAAAATAAATTGATCACGTTTTATTTTTGTGAGAATCAATAAATTTAAACAAGTGCGTGATAAAAATAGTCATATTAACTACACTTATGATTATTTTATTTGCTTATTTATTTAATTACATGCAAAATCACAACACGTTATTGTTCAATTCATTCTCAAAAAGGTAATTAATGGGCTTAAAACAA
Organism: Nomophila noctuella; assembly: GCA_958496325.1. NCBI lineage: Eukaryota > Metazoa > Arthropoda > Insecta > Lepidoptera > Crambidae > Nomophila > Nomophila noctuella. The sequence continues at coordinate 1,550,642 of OY292482.1, forward strand.
ACTAAGAGAGCAATGTTGTTGATACGCGCTTATGTATAATCTGATCTACCAAATCAATAGCTTTCTATCCTCACAAAAATCTTGAACCCTCTCATGCAACTTTTTCTATCGTATCCAACGATCGCCATCAAACTTATCGTACAATAAAGCAGTTATCTCTCACCGGCTTTATAATATCTATCCAAAATGCTCAGGCAGAAGAGTCCTCCAAACCCGTGGGAGGCGAAGGGCACCTTGACACATGCCGCGAGGAAGTCCATGCTGTACAGCTCACCACCAGTCTCCCCGTAGCCTGCTACCAGCATGTTCACCATGCATGGGTTCTGGGGGAGAAAGAAGACCTTTAGAAAGAGCTGCCAGTGAAATAATGGAATACTCGTATCACGGTGTACCCCTATTATAACCATGGAAGCCCATCTTGATGACTATAGGCATAACACCACATTTTGAGGAGGGTTTCATTCAACATTGGACTGTAATAAGATGATAGAAATAAATTGAATTGAGCAGTACAAAAAAAGTTGAAGAAGTTAACAAGATTCAGGCGAAACAAGTGTTTGTATGCCCCATAATATCATAAAACATAATTTGACGTCTTATTAATGTCGACATAAATTGTGTTATTTACTTCAGTCGGAATACTGAAATAAGTAAGTATCTTGTGATGTCAGTCAAGGTAGGTTGATTCTGCAACGTGAAATCTTAGTTTATAATATAAAGGTTAAGTACGTACCTACCTATTGTGACAAGACGATTTAGTCGACAAGTATAAGCGTACCTATTGCATAGAAAACAGAGTTCTCGGTTAATAAAACAGGACATAATGTAAATCCAAGTAGATAGTTAAATCTTCTTTCCTGAGTAAATAGCTGAAGGAAAAATATTATCAAGGAAAATCTATTTTTAGGGTTCCGTAGCCAAATGGCAAAAAACGGAACCCTTATAGTTTCGTCATGTCTGTCTGTCTGTCTGTCTGTCTGTCCTGGCTCGTTCTTCGCCGTTTCTGAACCGATTGCCACGAAAATTGGTGGAGAGATGCATAGTGATAATTCAAGAATTGGTTTTTAAAATAATCGAAAAATAATTATTTTTACCCCCCCTCCCATACAGCGAAAAGTAAATTCGAAAAAAAAATATCGACTTTCCCCATTGTGTGGGGTATCGTTAAACAGGTATTTTTAAATACAATAAAACTTGCCTTGAAACCATGTGGATCAAACACCCCAGTCTCGAGATATATTAATACAAAGTTAAAATTAGAGCGTCCCCCCCCCTTTAACTTTTGAAATACTATTACAATAATTCTAAAAAAAATGTCCTGTATACATACCAAGTAAGTTCTTTCAACGAAAACTATAGCAAACTCTGTATCATACATAGTTATTTTTATACAACTCGACCAACTTATGAGGTGCAGTTGCCCTTATTAAATGGTGTCTTAAGCGGTCGGGCCATCTTTTAGCTACGGAACCCTTCCATGGGCGTGTCCGACACGCTCTTGGCAGGTTTTAATACTGCGAGAAATATTAAATTTCTTCTTTGCCAGGCGAACGCTTAGTCAGTAATCTCTACATTTCTTTGAAATCTTATAGCACTGAAGGATGTAAAATTTAAATTTCTAGGAAACTGGAAAGTCCGTCTGATTTAGGTTTATCGTAGACTATCTAAGAAAGTCCAAGATTTGAAGAAAAAAATATGTTCATAAAGAGTTTACAACTAATAAGTATAATTTTTAAAATCATTGATTGACTTGTACATTTTGAGTTGTTGATGTTCATGACGGTGATCGTTCACCATTAGATGAACGCATTTCTCAATTATAAAAACAACGACTTCAAACAAAATCAGATCGGTTATACACAGTCACTTTTTTATACATATCAATAGCCGGTTGTGGTTTTTTCGATTGTTTCTGTTGGGTGCGCACGCGCAGCGAGCAAGCCCCCGCCCGGCGATATCGCTCTGTCAACGGTACTTATAATTACATTACGCTGTGTAAAAGTTATAAAAGGCCGCATTTAATTAATTAACAAGTGGCCTAGGCTATTTTCATGCTTCGTTGACGCGGATCGTTTTGTTTAGTTTATATGGTACCTATCATTATACAAAGCTACAATCTTTAAAAATAGGAGCGGATTTAATTTTACATATTATTATATAACTACGAGTATGCATTTTATTTTCTGCCAGGTTCTGCCCATTCACCAGTCTGACTTTTCTAGATTATACTTCTTTGAAAAATTAGGTCGTATTTTCTGGTTGGTATCGCCATCGAAATAAATCTTTCTTGTACCTACCAGCCACCCGCATGTTGTAAATTCAACTTTTCTTATCCGTTCTTTGGGTACATTTGAGAGCCCATATAACTAGAGTTGTAATTTATTTAATGTAGTATTTTATTGTTCAGTAAATATATAATATATTTTTCACCATTAACTTAGAAAATGTTTAAATAAAACGATCTAACTCTTAATAGATGCTACCAATGAGCGGATAGAATGACTTCATACATTTGTATAATGAGCCTCCCATCACAGAGTTGATATGGAACGTCCAAAACCTATATTTACGCTGGATCATCTAAGAAATAATAACATGGTCTGCGTCGGCGAAACAGTTCCAAGCTAATTAACCCTCTTTAGAGTGATTTTATAATGCGATGCCAAAAATGAAAGTACTGGCCAGAACCTGACAATGCAGCGAAGAAAGTAATGATTTACAAAACAGCGTATGTGGTCACAGATTAACAGAAGGTACATAATTCGAATAGACAATGACATGATTATTTTACTTTTTTGTTGTAAGAGTGGTTACAGAAGACGTGTGCGCCGACCCCGCCTAGTGTGGTAATAAGGGCTGGAGGATGATGTCGTTGTAAGAGAGTTGTTACAAAAACTTACACCATTAATAGGGGACTGTGAACTGTTGACTTTGCTTTAGGAATAATAAAAAAGACAAGAAAGATAACTGGACGTAAACTCGCACTCACTCCAGTCTATTAGGTACGTTGGAGTTTTAGCAGTGCGGATGGCAGTTTGTAGTTTTAATATTATTTTAAAGCAAAGCTGCGCCTGCTATGGTCCCTGAGTTATTTGGACAGAAGACATAAATAGTAGACTCCATTTAAAAGTTTCATTCATTTTATTTACGGTATAGAATAAAGTTAACTGTCTTCTTCTACAAATAGGTAAATTGTTTCTTAGAGGTAAGTAGACATCGCGCTCATTAATTGTCAGAAGATGATTAGTAACACAAATATTATACAAAATTTTAAACTGATCTCATTATATAAAATACCGAAATGAACGTGGATAGACAAGAGTAGGCAAGATTGTATTAAAACGAATTAGTTCTGTCCTTTCTGCACTTTTTCTGTTAATATCGCAGCGGACAATTTGCAAAATATTATATTGACGTGGGAATGAATGCTTGCGTAATGTTACAATTGAAAACGTCATTATGATGACATCTTTCAGACACGATTTCTGAGAGAGATTTGTTATTCTTCTAAAATCGTGTAATTTTAGACACTTGGGTCTACTGCACTATTTCAACTAGACTTTGACGGTTTTATGTCTGAAGCCTTCCCAATTAGAACCAGTGTTATTTTCATGATTTCATTAGAATACAGATCATTATGCTTATGATTTGTAATTAAGTTGATATGCCACCGAATCATGAGAGTCAGGGAATATTGAGTGCACTTCTGTTGGTGAACGTTCCTGTATAGGATATACAAATTGCAATGTGTATGTCCTACTTGCCTGAGAGTTAATTGGACAACAGGTTCACTCCAAACGCTTTCCTGGCCTTTTAAGATTTTTTTGAGGCCACAGCATATGTGCACGGCCATCACGTGGCACGCACCGGTTTTCATTGAAAACCTCTTTCCCGAAAAATCACCTACTTTCTATGACGTGACGAATCCCAATAAAAATTGATACGAATATGAAGTATATCATACGACAGATCTTTCTTACCCCAGTCTTGAGGGCATCAGCCAGGTTCTTCCTGGTAAAGTGCACCACGGCAGCCGTGTCCAGACCATACTCGTTCCTCATCTGGTACAGGCGGATGTTCTTCGCCACAAACTGCGAGAACTGTTGTGTGTCTCCTGGCGCGCCGTTCAGGCCCATTATCAGCTTGTCGGAGATCGTGAAGAGTTTGTCTTCATCTGTGAAGATAAATTTATTGCTAAAGTCGGTTTTGAATGTTTCCAACTGTGGTGATGTGTTTGATTTAGTAAGTTGGCAAGATTACGGGCCTTGCCATACTTCTTGGGAATGGGCACAAGGGCCACTGCCATTCCGTTGTTCTCCTACTGCAGTCATCAATTACTAGTCTGCCTATTTGGGGAAAACGTAAGTATGCAATGAACTGCAACAGACTGCTGATGATGACAGCTTTGCCGGTCAATAGAGGTGTCTAGTTGTTAAGAATTTGTCGCTAGTCTTACCCTTTCTAATTTTCTTTCTAATAAATAGTGACTTTATTTTGGGTTAATGGCAAAAGAATATTTTATTTATCGTTTGCCTTTGTAACTTGATAGGTGCCGTCTAAATTTCAAAGTTGAACAGGCGTATGGTTATGCCAAAAGAAAGAAAGAAATTCTAGAATTTCTTACAAGATTTATTTATGACGACATATAAACACTTTTCTTATAATATGCAACGTAAGTAACTACTTTCTCTGAAAAGTAGCAAGTATGTAATCTCACAGCAGCACCAGATGCAAGTGATATTAATCATCACTGTGACAGTTGCAGTAATTGATGGATGTAGGTCAGGAGCGGAAGCCGTGGTGACCTTGCAAAGAATACAGTACTGAGACAGGCAGTACGACAAGTACATTCTTTACTATGGTGTCCACAAAATACCACCGCTTTACAACCCACAAGGTATTTCCTTCATTGATAGGGATGCAAACAAATAACCGGGTCACCTGATGGTAAGTGATCACTGGTGCCCATAGACATCACCAACCGCAGATGCATTGCCTGCCTTTAAAAATCCTATACTCTCCCCAACTGAGCTCTGGCGACCTTACTCACCAGCAGAATCATAGCACTACGGAGGTGTCACAAGTGACTATATACTCGTAGCTAAATGATCTCCTGCGGGATGGTTGCCAGCATTCCTCTTTAAAGCTACCGTTCATCATATTGAGGTCACCTAACTGCATACGCAAGGTGTAAAATATGTGTGTAAAAGCCCCAATCAGGAGGAAGTCTAAGTCCAGCAGCAGATTCTTAACAAAAAACAATTTTGGAAACATTGTTCTGATACATGTTGACACAGCAGTGTTAAATTTTTGACAATTTATTGACTAGACCAATCTATTGATTGATCTCTTTAGAGATGAAGATATTGAAGCTCGAATTATAAACAAGCTTATGATATTGAAGCTCATAAAATTCTAATAAATATTCTATGAACCCAAGTTTTATACACAAACCTTCGGCTTCATCGCTCTAAAACATGCATATTTGCTCAATTCAAGTGAAAGGCAAAATGATTTATAATGTGATATTTATTAATAGCAAAATGTTTATCTTTGAATTTGGAAACAGTAGTTTCAAGGGCAACGTGATTACTCCTCATTGTCATTTAGGTGACTGTGCAATGCTGATGTTGACTCTCCTTGCGTTTGCACAGATTACACCGAGATAACGGACTCTGCGAATTCACGCTGCGGCAGTGTAATGACTTATGAAACATTCACATCATCATCACCATCATCTTCATTATCATCATCTTAACAGACCTCCAGGGTTAGAACGACAGGCTCTAAGTGCTTTGTTTCTGTGCCTGTCAACCTTATTTTTTGACCTTCTAATTTCTGCTTACTATCAGATGAAGTGAGGCCAACCTGATTTCCAATTTATGAAAAAACATCAATATCATCCATATCAGCTTGTTGCAATAAACCGCTGGACGTAGATCTCCTCCAAATGAGGGATCATGCCCTCTTTATATCAGATTACAATCATCCTGTATGCAAAACATTATGAAATGGTCTTAGAATAAATGGGTGCAGAAGATCTCAAAGTTCATAAAAATTAACCCGCATTAAATACATGAGCGAGTAAGCTCTTTGGGGCAGATCTAACATTGATATTTGATATAATCAGGCTTGGATACCCATCTCCTAATTGGCCATGACACGGGTTGCTTTAGAATTTGCTTGAAATAAAGAAGGTACAACATAATTTCCAGTTCCCACGGCAGTTAAGCCCACTTCAGAATAGTTACATTGCGATCTCTTTGTAGATGAAACACAGTTGAACAATCATTCACACATTATTCAAATGTTGTTTTAGGCTAAAACGCCCAACGCATTGCATAAGTTCAGTCCAAAGTTTTTAATTGTGGCCCGATTGAGAAGACAATGCCAAAAAGTTTGTCAGTTACGAGATCGGTTTAATGAGGACACGTTATTGTGGCCTTGTCGAAGGAATATCAAGTAGTCAGCCGATTAAAAAAAAATGAAATAATGTCCACCGAAATGTTCAGACTAGAATCTCATAACAGATCTGATATGTTGAACAAATTTCACAAAACGTTAGTAGACCGATCTGATCTGGGGAATAATAGTAATATAGGCTTTTGTATGACTGGATGATATAAATAAAAAAATTCAATAGTTTTCATGCTAACATTAGCTACATTTGAATTCAATTATTGAAATGCAATATACATGATAAGCATAAATTTTATTATTAGGAAACATGCTTACCATCTTTCAAAACTATGATGCTTTGCGTATTCATTTGATCAGCTGCTATCATGGTGAAATCATTGCACTGTATTCCAAGGAGACACTGAAATAAACTTATTCCGATAGACATTTCTTCAATCAAATATGGATAGGAATTTATAGATCTTGCAGTGAGTGCTAATCCTTTTTCCAGAACTCCTTATTTCGTTATTACTTAAGTAAGTACAATCAATTTTAATAATGAATTGTAGAAAATGTTTTATTTATAAAATTGTTGGGCACGCACAGTCGCACATTAATTATAAAATTGTTATGTATGTATAACAAAGTTGTATATTAAATAGTAAATGCGATATAAATCTATAAGTAAACGAGTATGATTGAAAAACTTTGTACTATCATTGTGACATTTGAAAAGTTACATTTCTTGACAAACGCAAATATTTAAAGAGATCAAAACTTTTTATTTCAAATCATAGAGTCATATTGCACAAAAAAATGGCAAAATAAAGTTATCATAATTAAACCATCTTTGATGCCAACCATATTTTCTGTCTTTAATATCGACCTGTGAAAACAAACATTTGATCTCCCGTATTGTCCATTCCATCAGAAACTATACAATTAGACAAACAAAGACGAGTTGCCCGAACTTAAGAAAGCAAAGGGAAATGGCTCTATCAAACTTAAAAGTTACGTGCTTCTGTTTACAAAAGGTTTCGTCATAAGGAAACAGAACTCTAAACTTGATAAATCAATTCGATTCAATTCATTTATTTATTTCGGACAACTTTAGATCCATAGTGTTAGCAACATAGTTCTTACATCTAATATTAGTAAAATTACAATTTGATTGAAAATAATTAAATAATAACATTAAGTTGAAAATAATTAAATAAAAACACAAATTACTAACAATTTAAATAAATTAATTTACATAATAAATTCTCTCCGACTTTGGGTTAATTAAGGCAGTGATCCTGTGCTTCATTAGTGCACTATCCCATCTCCCCGCCAAAACCTTTAAGATACTGTTGGGACTACCGACGAATAATGACGAAGGAAAACTATGTGACAAACAGGCTTTCAAAGACTTAATTGGTTTCGGTAATGGTCGACAAATCTTAAAAGCCTATTATGTTCGTCGCTAATTAAGTTACGAAGTTTGGTCTAAGTAACACTTGTGCAACTTAAACTTAAACTGAGACATTTTTGAAGTTAGTGTGACAATTGAAAGTTTGTCTGTTTGCATTTAGCAGCCTAATTTACTCATACGTAACATTCAATGTGTCGATTGTAAGTTGTAGCTTTCTTGAAAATTCGGGCGATAGAGTAAATTGTTTCATAAAACTTATCATTTTTTTATAAAACTCAAAACGGAGAAGACATTATAAAAAGCTGTTTAATTATAATTCTGTTGTCATAAATGTTTACCTAACGTTGGTTTCTTTAAGGGTTCCAAACAACCTAGTGTGTATCAAGTTACGGAACATTTGCTGGTCATGTTGAAATTGACATTAAATCATCAATGAAAGTACAACATTGACTAAAATTATCGTTGAAATATAAATAAATAAAGATTTATTACATAAGTTGACGACCGATCTAATGTACCTAATCGTAAATGGTAAAATTTAAGTTGGCTATTAAAACGAGATGTCGCAGATCGTTTCCGTCATAGGAACTACTTATAAATAATTGTGCGCACATGAATATTATGACTGCTTGGACTTTTGTAGATGTTTGATTAATGGGTTCATTCAGCAAATTACATCAATGTGGTATTTTCTTGATAGTGGCCTATTCATATATTTGTTTTTTAATTTGAATTTATTCAAATGCACCAGCCAATGTCTATTCCAGATTTGATCCATCACCTATAGTATTAAAATTACTATCGGGACGACCCAGATTGCATTGAGGCCTAATATAGATGTATGTGCGTTACTTATCCATTACCTTTCCGCCAACCTGACACAGAATCAGATGACAAGTTACACACACGTCAATTTGCATAGACGAGTGTGAATGACGCAACCTCCAGACCTTTCACTAACGAGCGCACATTTGAATTCTAATATTTACTGAGCCCACTATTATGGAGATTATACAATTCATTGCCTCTCTTAATGCTCACGTTTTATGGAAAATTAACTAGAATTATTAAGCGGTGGAAATTACTAAAGTTTTCTTAATTTGTACGAGTATTTTATTATGATTCAGTGGATTGAGGACAACATTATATGAATACATAATATACATATTGAGAATCTACTTGGTGTACTTTAATCATAGTGTTTTCTCGTGAACTATTACTCAATTTGAAATGAGCCACTACAGCTGTAGCTATTTCATTCGCAAAATAGCATTCAGACTTTTGTGATAACAATCTGGAACTAACTATAATTACTCCCCTCAGTAGATAAAAATGTATGCTGGGCTTTTGAGCTTCAATAAATGTTTATTTGTAAAATCTACAGATCTACTTTTATATTGGGACCACTTCATAATGGACAACAGCCACACCCATGTTTCATAAGACATTCGTTTCGTTTCGCCGATACTGATCACAGTAATCATCGAAACACCTTTCACACGAACTCTTTGAGCGAACTTCCCGTCCGGTACCTGTTCACATGTACTTAGTTCAAAATCCACTTACTAATTTGGTTACCGTCATAAACCAACGATTGTAGGCAAAATAAATAATAGGTACTTTGTAAACCATTTTGCTGATTAAAATGATTGAATTTTATAAGACTTCATTTAAATAGCAATACACTAATATGAAAATAGATAATAACGTACAAGCCTTAAATAATAACATTTAAGTATTTCTTTACTAAGACAAAGATGTAGGTTACCTAGATATGTTTAACACCCTTGTATTATAAATAAACTAGCGGCCCGCCCCGGCTTCGCCCGTGGTACTTGTCCACTATTTAATGGATAATATTATACATAAAAACCTTCCTCATGAGTTACTCTATCTATTAAAAAAAACCGCATCAAAATCTGTTGCGTAGTTTTAAAGATTTAAGCGTTCATAGGGACATACAACAGACAACATGACAGAAAAAGCGACTTTGTTTTATACTATGTAGTGAAGATCTATTTGCGGAATTCACACCTAGCCTCTACTTCACAAAAGCATCGGAGGATTCAACTTGTACAGTACAAGTGATACAAGTGAGTTGACATGACAATCACTTCGCACATAAAATGCACAATAAGTGTTTCAAGGTGCCCATCGCATCAGTAATGTGCGGTTTGGGTTTGCAAAATCAGTGAATTTACCAATTTTGCGTGAGTCAAATGATCGTTCACTTGATTTTTTGTCCATTTTATAAAGTCTTTATTGCCACATTATGGTTTCTATTTTTAATGCCTTTCCATAAAAGTATAGTTGTATTGGCAAAGGAATCACCTTTATTTGAATAGCTCTTTGGTCTGCATACTGTGATAGAAATTAAACATATTAGTTACCTATGACGGTTTCGGTAGAAAAATTGTCTCAGCATCATGCTTATCATATTGTATTTTTTTAATATTAACGTAATTTAGGTAATTTATGCACGCTTAGTGTATTAACTACGTAGTCGTTAACGACAAAAACGCTTTTAACCGACGCGACCTCACATTTGCTCACATTACATTAGGCACCCAAATGAGTTAAACTCGAACTTCCAAGTCATTTGAACGTTTTTCTGCAATTCTCAATAGTCTAGTCTATTTTACGCAAATAGCTTTTCTTAAATCAAATGAAATTAATCATTTAAGATCTAGTACGATTTTATTTAATTTCAGGTTTAATACAAAATTAAAGCAAAGTATTTTGCGTAAGATCTTCAAACTAAGATCGAACTCGTCATAAAGCAGTACTATCATTATAGCGATACCCGACTGCAATGATGGAGACCTTTGCCATCACTATTCATAAAAAGTCTTTAATAATTTTACTATCTTCATAGCCTTTAACATAAAGTAATCATAAATATGAAATTAAAGCCAGACATTTTTTGCTCAAAAGTGTGTCAGCATATTTATATTATCTATCTACCTATAAGGTTCTAGGGCCGCACTTTATTATAATACAAGACATCCGCCGGTGATGCTCATAGATAAATCAGCTGATTAAAACTCGCCTTGGCTTAAAAACGACAAAATAAATACTAGATAATAACAACAACTATTAACGTGTGATTCCCAAGAAAATCAGGCGAAGTTAATTACATTTGAATTATCTAGCAGGCAATTTAACGTTTGTGTTTATTTTATTTTTACGTACGTGTTTTTTATGCACAGATTTAAATAATCCCATTTACATTTTGATAAATTAAATAAGATTCAATTTATTATACTAATTAAAGCTTGTATAGTTCAGCAGTTGAATAAATGCAATATATGTTTCCTGATGAAAGATAAAAAAGTCGTGAATGCACTGGTTCTAAAAGTCTTACCAATTTTTATTTATCGATGTTATCTTATCTTATCTTATCATTTTTGATTTTAATATTTGTAAGATCAAATGCTGAGAAATTTAGAATACAAATTTTTCAATGTTAGTCTGAGTCTGAGTCTATGATAAGCGCAACGCTCTTTCTTAACTCAAATAAATTGCAAATTGCCAACTCTCTTGCACGACACCCTCACCTCATCAGCACTTCATTAACTCTCGAATCGTATGATAATGTAAATTGATTAATGTTCCTACCCCGAGTTGTCCTTGGTAACACAGAAAGGAATACAAAAAAAATAAAGTCGTCGAAGCTGTGTTTCAATTAACGTGGCTTATCTTCAAAATCATCCAAAAATGATTTCAAAGTGTCCAAAAACAGACTTTCATGCTGGTCTCCCGAAACTTGTTCTAAAACTTTCAGTACTTATTACCTGCTAAAATCTTATTATTCCTCGAGCGAAATCTTCTCGGAATTTATAATTTAAATAATAGTGGCTTAATACCTTAATGACAACGACAAGAACACCGTTTAAATTCGAGAGTGAGAATATCTTAATAGCCATCACAAAACATTAACCTTTTAGTTGATATTTGAGTTAAATTTCCCAAAATATAGTTGGCCTTCTGCTTTATGAAACATAAATTCCTCGTTGAATTTCCTCTAATAGTCGCAGTTTCGGTTTGCGTTAATATTTTGCTCTTGCTCCGAATTCCTTTTAGGTACACACCAAAGGGCCTTCCAACACAATCCATATTTATACTTTTATTATACGACTACTTGTATAGGTAACCCTTTGAACTACGCGTAAAATATTTTGTGGACCTTTCCCTTGTAATGTTGACTAGCAGGAAATGGAGGGGTTCTGCCGAAAAATCTGTTCTATAGTAAATTCAACTTTCATGAAACGATTTTGGACTATGATGTTGCATGTAATCACCGTCGTGTTAAATTATAAAATCAGAGTTTTTACCCGCGGGTTTGCCCGCGTTTTTAAGTTTCCTGTGGGAGCAGTTAATTGTGATAAAAATATCCTATCACCTATGTCAAACCATAGCCTGCCTGTATATCAAATTTCATCAAAATCCGTTTCAGTAGTGCCAACGTGATTGTAGGACAAACATCCAAACAAACAAACGTTTTCATCCCAACTAATATTATAAATGCGAAAGTAACTCTGTCTGTCTGTCTGTCTGTTACGCTTTCCCGCTTAAACCTCGTCCCAACTAATATTATAAATGCGAAAGTAACTCTGTCTGTCTGTCTGTCTGTTACGCTTTCCCGCTTAAACCTCGCAACCGATTTTGATGAAATTTGGTACAGACAATCTTTAGACCCTGAGACAGAACATAGGCTACTTTTTATTTCGAAAAAAAGAAATCCACGCGGACTGAGTCGCGGGCGGCCGCTAGTTTATATGTAATATAAGTAAGACACATGTGCCATGTACTGGACACGTCTTAAGCTGAGTTTTCTATATTGACTCAAGTGTGTTCTTAGTTACCTAGGTACTTCATTGCACCTATTGCAAGTTCAGATAAAAGCATGTGACTTTGAAACACATCAATTCCCCTGAGAAAAAAACTGCAACCGACATCTGAAGACTCCCATCTAAAATATTTACCAAGAAAACACATTAAAACAGTATCTTTCTGAGAAGCTAGGCATTATAATCAGATAGCGAATTCCCAGGTTTCCAGACAACTAGACCATGTCACAGTCCAGGGTGAGAAGATCTCAGGGACCATTGTTTTCCTTAATTATGTTCGTCTCAGGATTGTTCAAGCATCTGAGTTTAACGTACAGTAATCCAAAGATTTATCGTTCGCTAGGCCCTCGCGATACTTCCAGCCGCTTTGAGATTGGCACGAAAATTTGAAGCGATTGTCGCTTCCTATCGTAGTGGAATCATGTTCACTAAGGTACACCATATCAAACAAAATAATGCCACATTTTTCTGGTGTAGGGGCATAATAACGATTTAAATTTTAATGTATGGTCTCAGGATTGTTCAAGCATCTGAGTTTAACGTGTATTAATTAACGCTCTTTAGTTATCGTGCGTCGTAAAACACGAGATAAACACATGGAAAATTCATATTGTTTTATGGTGTGATTAGTGGCTTTGTTAGAGGGAATTTTTGAAACGTAGCCTGGTATTAACTAGGCAATTATGCATACGATTATGCTTCTCTTGGGCCATTAACGTGGAGACGGTGTTTTATTATTTGAATAGCTAGGTGGATTTCTTTATAAGGTTTTTATTATCACTTAGGTGGTTCTTAAACTTACAGTCCACCTAAAGGTAAATTACTAACATGATGGAATAATAACTTACTTTTTCACTTACTTATAGTAGCGCAGCGACCCAAAATGAGACTTGGCCTCCGATAATAATTTCTTCCATTTCGGTCTGTCCTGCGCCACCTCCTCCCACTTTTCTACTTCTATGGAGTAATAACGCCTTATAATACATAATACTACTATGTATTATTAATGATAGTTTGAAACACCGCATTTACCATTCACCGCAACCGCATTTAAACGAAAATACCTAGAGTACAAAAGTTGAACATGACCATTGAAGGCTAAGAAGTACAACAGCTAATCGTTATTTATGGCACACTCATTCGACACTCTAAAAAAGTGCTTCAAACATAAAGGACAGTGATCATCAAGAAAGAAGCAGCAAGACTGAAGCTGTGAGTGAGTGAGAAGGAGTCAAAATGCCGGATTCTCTGTCCCTGTCGGCGGGTGTCAGCCTGGGACTGCTGGCTGGCATCGTGTCTGGTGTGTGCTACCTCGTAGCCAATGGACTGACGTGGCCCAAGTAAGTTTCTACCTTAAGCTTATTATTAACTCGAATGACCCGCCTCGGACTGCACCCGGAAAGATCAGTGATACTCATTGATATACAAATACCCTAGATCACCGTCTCAAATCGTCCCCAAAAAATAGGCGCAGCATGCACTCATTTCAAACAGTCTTGCGTCACCCGCGTCATCTCAATTTTGAACACTTCCTTGTGAAAACAATCTTAACTAATCTGCATAAGGTTTATTATGCAAATAATAATGTTTATAGTTTGACTTTGAGTTTTTGGTGACAGTAGTTATTGATTGTTACTTTTGTTCGAGACTGTGCATCTTGGGTTTTTGTATATCAATGGTGATACTCTACCTAGGTACTGTTTGTGAAAAATTAATAACACTGCTAGAGGAAAATTAATAAGGTTAAATTATTAATTTTCCTCTTGTTGAGTTTGTCAGTTTTGAAGTCCATACGTTAGAAAACATTCTTAATAAAATCACTGACATGTTGACAAGGATAGCGACATTTATGTAAACTGGGTATGTTATTTTTTTTATTTTTGTGATTTCATTTTATAAGTCCTCTTCCATGAAACAAATTAAGTTGACTGAAAGTGTGAGAGAGTAAATTGAGCAAGTGAAATCTAAAGTCGTTTAGTTAAAACCTATGTTGATCCCGTGACCTTAAATTGTGTGGTGCAAGGACTTAAGAGCATAATTAGAGAGCTGTATGTAAAGATTATAAATTAAGTGTCGAGGTGATTTTCTTAAGGGTGAACAAAACCTATTAACCATGTGCTACAGTTTAAACTTTGTAATAGTTTTATATATTCGCTCCGTATAGATTATAGTGACCATATGTGCAAACCATGAAAATTCGTGAAACAAAACTTTACCGAAAACCTTTTGGAAATGTAGTTTTGTTTTTTTATATTTTAAAACTAGTTATTGATTAAAAAACCTTTTTTGTTTATTGAGGAAATGTTGATGATTTTTATCAACTATCAAGATCTTTCCTCAGGACTCGTTTTCCTTATTCTAACCAGAATAGAGTTGAAATACGCCCATGCCATGTAGTGTAGTGTCCACCACCGTTTAAATTAAAAATTTTCTTTGTGCAGTAAGTAGTGCATAAGGTTTGATATTGCCACTCAGTGGCATCTACCGACAAGTAAGCAAACTAAATTGACATGTGACATGTGTGGCTTTAAAGTCAACGCATCACAGCAGTCGTCGTTGTGGGTGCAACTTACTTTTACTTATATTTAATAGATGGCTCTAGAGGTACTCGTAGCAGTCGTAGCACAGAAAATCATTTTAAAATCATATTTTCATTATCATTTATGTATGTGATTGTGAGTAAAACATACTGTACTGCCATTTAAATACTGCTAAAACAATTGTAGTGTATTGGCTGTATAGTGTTGGTTGTCTCAGGCACTTACGTCACGTGTCAGAATGACATTCCGTCCGGCGGGAGAACGGAGCGGGCGGGACTGTACTTCGTACGCGTGTTGTAGTGTTGGTGAGCCGTAAAATATCCAAACAACGAGGATTCTACATGTGGCGACGAGGAGAAAGGTACATTATACTACTTACTAAAAAAAAAAAAGGGAAAAAATAAAGGAAAAATCAGTGATCTCTAAAACCACGATTTTTCATGTTTCCCTCAGTATACTAGTAAGATTGTGTATAAATTAAATGTTGAACGTTAAATGGTCATGTATTTCAAGAAGAAACGAAAAAGAAACATTTGAAACGCGTAATTTATATGTAGGTACCGCACAAAGAAATTGATGCAGTTCGAGCGCAAATTCTAACAATAACATTCCAGCGTTCGGGTAGTCCCTTGTACCTACAAACTTTAACGTAGGTCAATAACTTAGCATTGAGGCGTACAAAAGGAAACGATTGGAACATTCGCCTCACTGTGTTGACCTAATAGTATAGATACCGGGTCGTGGTCTGGGTTCGATTCCCGTCCCGGGGCGAGGGGAATTTGTGTGGGATTTTCGAGTGCGGCTCGGACTTCTGAGCGGTACAGTTAATTATGTTGTTTATTAACACCGATTCTTTAAAGGTTTGATGGTAAATAATAAAACATCAAAATTATGAGTATAGTTACTGACTTGATAAATGTTAAACAATAATTTTAACATTTAATTTTAACAGTATTTTGCTATTTAAAAATAAAGCCAATGTAGTAAGGCAAAGTACATACTTTGTGCAAAGGCTGTTTTGACAAACGTTGTTTAGTTACATGTATCAATTGTGAAGTTAGAATTATTTTAAACTGGATTATCAAAATAATAATTTATGTTGGGCTATAAAGGAAGCCCATGAACAGAAAATGCACGTCAGTAAGATGAAGATGCTTAGATGGGCTGCAGGTGTAACTCGACTTGATAAAGTGCGAAATGAGCACATTAGAGTAAGTTTTAAGGTTGCGCCTATTGCAGAAAACTTACTGAAAGCCGCCTGCGATGGTTCGGTCATGTCATGAGACGCCCTGAAGACCATGTAGTAAAACAGGCTCTAGCACTCGAATGAAGAAGAAGAAGAGATGTTTAAGAAATTAACTTTTCTATTTTCCTTCTTTGGGCCGTTTACTACAAAAGTTATGTGTGTATATTTGAAATACCTGCCGACAGTAATCACGTTATTTAATTGGATTATGCTAGATGCTGGGCATGAAATACTTATTTCGTATTAGAAAATAAACGATTACGTTTAAATTAAAAATATTTATTTGTATTTTAGTTTTGTTGCATTATTAACAATTATAATCCAATGACGTCGCTGGAAACGAAACGGCCGCTTGTGCATGAAGGTGCAGGTTCGATTCCCATACCGCACTCAAACTCAAACTCAAACTCAAAATATACTTTATTCAAATAGGCCTCAGAAAAGCACTTATGAATCGTCAATATTATAAAAACAACACATTGAATCTACCACCGACTTCGGAATGCAGTCATCTACCGAGAAGAAGCGGCAAGAAACTCGATAGTTGCTCTTTTCAATCGCCAAGTTTTGTTACAATATTTAATTTTGTCAAGTTTACATACTTGTACTTTTACTAGTACTAGGCCATAAAGTTACCTTTTTCAGGTACAGAATTAAAAATATTAAATACATATGAACATTATAGTGAGCATGACTACTGAGACCCAGGCCATCCAACCAAAAACTGGAAAAACAAAATTTAAAGTACAACTACATTGAAGGACCCAGTGTACATACTCCATTTTAAAAGTACACACTTATATACATGTTGATTAAATGAAAATAAATATAAGAGCAGATGAAAATCTGAATCATTAAATTGATAAGCAGATTGGAGGAATCAATCTGAATCATTGAATTGTTAAGCAGATTGGAGGCATCAATCTGAATCATTAAATTGATAAGCAGATTGGAGGAATCAATCTGAATCATTGAATTGTTAAGCAGATTGGAGGTATCAATCTGAATCATTGAATTGATAAGCAGATTGGAGGCATCAATCTGAATCATTGAATTGATAAGCAGATTGGAGGAATCAATCTGAATCATTGAATTGTTAAGCAGATTGGAGGTATCAATCTGAATCATTGAATTGATAAGCAGATTGGAGGCATCAATCTGAATCATTAAATTGATAAGTAGATTGGAGGGATCAATCTGAATAATTCAATCGATTATTCTGAATTGACCTAAAAAAAATCAGGAATAATAGCAGATAATCCGACCATTAAATTGATGAGTAAATAGCGGATAACCTATCTGAATCATTAAATTGATCACTCCAGGTTGCCCAAAGATGTCACTCCTGTCATTGGAAAAGTTTGATTGTTACGGGGAATCCACTTCAGTGGGTATACGATGGGAACGCTGGAAAAGAGCATTGCTCATATTCTTGGAAGCGTCTAACATTGATAAAGACATCAAGAAAAGGGCTTCTCTTCTACATTTCGCTAGTTTAGATTCGCAAGAAGTGTTTTAGAACATTTCTGGTGCTAATATTGAGTCAAGTGTTGGCTGGCGTCGACGTGTTTGAAGTTGCAATATCTAAACTAGATTCATACTCTGCTCCAAAACAGAGCAAAATCTACAAGCGACATTCATGCAGGTTGCTCAAACAGGAATCAACTTGGTAAACAATGAAGAAGAACAAAGTTAGTTTGTTTAATGTTTAATCAACAACTAAATCCTACTGTGACATTCACGGCCTGTGGCAATACCACACCACTAAAGCCTTACAGGTATTGATTTCATTGTTATAAAGTATCTAATATATATTTATAAATGATTATGGTGAGGTATAAGTCCAAATAAATATTGTTGATACCTTAAATTATTTATTAAACATAATATTGCAACATCTTTAGATGTTGTTTGATTATTATGTGTTATTAATCTTTACCTACTCCTGTTTGTACATTTTTAGAAGGACCCCGCTACCTTTAGAAGCCAAAATTGAGGGGAAAATTGAATAGTTTAAACAAAGGGATGTTATAGAACCAGCCGTAAGCTCTTCCAAATGGGTATACCCTGTGGTGCCGGTGTTGAAGGCTTATTAAAGTGATAAGCAGATTGTTAAGCCCAATCTGAACCATTCAATTGATTACCATGTCTCAAAGTTTGTGGATATAAATAATCCAATCATTAAATTGATGTGCAAAGCAGATAACACCTATTTATCTGAATCATTCAATTGATTACCATGTCTCAAAGTTTGTGGGGATAAATAATCCAATCATTAAATTGATGTGCAAAGCAGATAACACCTATTTATCTGAACCATTCAATTGATTACCATGTCTAAAAGTTTGTGGGGATAAATAGAAATACGTCTTTGTGAAGACATGCGTCGATCTTATGAAGCTGTACGAGAAAATCACCCATTGCCGACAATGGACAAATTAATACCGAAAGATGAAAAATGCAAGTTTTCACAAAATTGGACATAAAAGACGCATTTCATAAAATGGCTTCAAGACATATAACCACCCTCATAACCAATAATAAAGGCCTATTTAGGTAGGAAATCTTTCATAAAACATTAGAGCACATGCTTGTAGGTTGTGAAGGAGTGGTAAATTATGACATCTTGATTTACGGGAAACACAGGCAGGAGCATGATGCTCGAGTAAAGAAAGTGATGTCAGTTCTGAAAGAGAATAATGTATTAGTAAGAGAAGACAAATGTTCTGTCGGGATGAGTAAAGTGAGGTTTTTGGGACATGAGTTGTCAGCAGAAGGCGTGAGACCGTTGGAAAAGTACGTTTCTACGATAAAAGAATTTAGAGGGCCAAAAAACTGCCGGATATTTACAAAGCTTCTTAGGCCTGATTAATTTCGTCAGCAAATGGATCCCCAATTATGCGACAATAACGAAACTCTGAAAGCACTTCTTCGAAATAAAAATGGAGATCGGAAAAATACAGATCATTGGCGACCAGAAAATCAGCGATGTTTCAATTCATTGAATGAAGGATATCATGACAAATATACCTACCTTAGATTACTACGATGTAAACGATCGTACGATGGTCATAGCAGACGCTAGCCCGGTGGGCCTGGGTGGAGTGCTAGTCCAAACTGATTCTGAAGACAACCCCAGGATTATTGAATATGGTCACAAGACTCGGACTGATTGTAAACGCCGCTACTGCCAGACTGAGATAGAGGCATTAGCCCGTGTATAGACAGTAGAGCATTTTCACATTTTCCTCTATGGCAGAAGATTCGAACTTATAACAGACCACAAACCGTCGGAGGTTATATTTGAATCAAGTTCAAAACATGTGCTAGGATAGAGATATGGGTTATAGTACAGTCGTATAGCTACAAAGTAGTTTAACAATCGGGTAAGACCAATATCGCAGACTCATTATAAATCTCCGCATTGTATCGATGAAGGCAAAACTTCGAACAAAAGTTTGGTGGCTTAAATGTAACAAGGATGCCGAAAACATTGTAAAAGCGTGTAAAGGATGCACTCTTGTATCTGCACTACATGCCTCAAATCCTATGAAACGACGAGAAATGCCTGACGGTTCTTGGATTGACATTGCGATTGATTTGATGGGCCCCTCCCTAGCGGTGACCATCTGGTTGCTGTAGTAGACTTACAGCAGATATAAAGAAGTTAAGATTTGTAGGAAAATCACCCCTACCGAAATTGTGGCAAATCTCAAAGAAATACTTAGTCGTTTAGGAAATTCAACTTTAATAACAGCGGATAATGGAAGACATATGGCGGATATGATCAGCGAAGAATTCAACATTTTTAACAGAAAGAAACATCACCTTTTTTTCAATACAATCCCATACTGGCCACAACAAAAGGGAGAGGTCGAAAGACAAAATCGCGATATATTAAAGCGGTTAAAAAAAAGCATGGCTGAAAATACAGATTGGAAGGAAAGTTTACTAGACTAGACTATCTAACTATGTACAATAGCACACCACATTCTGTCACCGGAAGAATAATTTAAGATTTAGAGATAAAATTCCTGTAGTGAGTGATACAATGGAAAGGATATCAAAAGACTCTGCGGTCAAGGACAGGGATAAAGAAAGGAAAGAAAGAGGAAAGGATTATGGAGATAGGAAAAGAAAGTGATCTAGTAGGTACTAGGTGATAAAGTTTATATTAAGAACAGAAAAAGTAAAATGGATAGACAGAATAAATTATGCAAGGACTACAATCCTGAAACGCATACAGTGGAAATAATGAAGTGGAGTTATACAAGTCCGAAACGATGAAACTGGTCAAGTCCGTAGAAGGAATATAGGGCACTTATTCAGGGCGAGTGGAGCGTGTGGTAAGACTGAAATTAAATCGACGACGAAGAAAGGAATCTTGCAACTTAATCCCACTTCAATTCACAAGATTTGATTTGATTAATAAGCAATAAAAATAATGTAACTAGTAGTAAACTTTCCACATAGATAAAACTGTCTCATGATTATATGAAGTAAGTACATTCGTTTTAATAAAACTAAATTAAATCAAGAAAGGGATGTAGTGTATTGGCTGTATAGTGTTGGTTGTCTCAGGCACTTACGTCACGTGTCAGAATGACATTCCGTCCGGCGGGAGAACGGAGCGGGCGGGACTGTACTTCGTACGCGTGTTGTAGTGTTGGTGAGCCGTAAAATATCCAAACAACGAGGATTCTACAACAATGAAGTGACAAAAGTGTACCGCTTAACGTTAAGCATTTTCCTTCTTTTACAAAACCGTTTTCGTAGCTTAATCATCTGACTTCAATCCTTATTTTTTGTTTGCTTCCAAACTTGAACTTATTAATGTTGTTATTTGGTTATCCTAGGTATAGTTGTAAAAACCCGTTAGCTACCGTTAATTAACCAAATTTATGGTTAGCTGCCGATAAAATGCAGTTATTAACGGTTAATTATCTGACAGTGACAGCTAAAAAGGGTATAGTTTTTTTCCTTTGTGAAGAGAAAATCGATATTCAAAACATAAATAAAATTCATTTTAGATGTTATCCTACTATCTAATCCTACTAAGATTATAAATGCGAAAGTTTGTAAGAATAGATGGATGGATAGACGTCTGATACTCTTTCACGCAAATACTAATAAACGAATATGAATGAAATTTGGCATACAGATAGAGAATGAACGGGAATAACATGTAGGATAAACAGGAGTCGCGATATAACCATATTCCACGTGGCGGGGTATTTAACCGTAATATGCATAAAATGCGGTTAATTAACCGTTAATAACGAAAAATGCATTTTTACCCGCACGGTTAAAATCGTTAATAACCGGCTTCGCATCTATAATCCTAGGTCATATGATAACTAAATAACAGGCACTCCTAGGTCGTAGGACCCCTTCTAAACTGAATGTCCCTTTCAGTTCAGCTACTCTCATTTTACTTGCAGTATTGTTTTACATTTATTCAACACCTAACTCATGCTTCAAAAACATCGATACCTCATCGAGATCAGATACGTATCGGTCCAACTGTTCGTGTGTTCGTGTTTCGTCACATCCGCAACTGACGTTGACAAAGGACTCGCATTAGTGGGAGCTCGCGAACCGTGTCGTATTGTCAGATGCCATGTGGACCAGAGTATTTGGCCGGTGAGGCTAGAGGTTTCATATTGGTACGATTCCGTAATTAGTATACTAAGTAGAGCAGTAGCAGAGGTTTTGAACCTTCTGAATGCTTTGGGTCGATGAGTGGAATCTCATCGTGGACTAGGTATGTATAATATTGTTTGGAGGTGACGGAAAACACCGAGAAGCTCTTTAATATAAGAAGGAGATGTAGCTAGATGACCTGCTTGCTTGAATACAATAAATTGAAGTCCTTATTCCAAGCTCCTACATTAATAGGTTGGGACTTACACAAGAGCAACTTCTATTTAGTTTTAGCTTCAGATTGTAAAGTAAAAGTGTTCACTAGCAAGTATGGTCCATGGCAGCTGGGATTACAAGACAGCCGAAACCTAGGTATAACTCCATTTAAACGCTAAATATTTTTATCCTGTTTTCCGTGACTGTTTCACATTGGTGTAGGTATACCTATTTGGGTCAGCTGTAAGCGTCGTTGTATTGTAAAATATTAAATCAGTCGGTCAATGCACTTAGTTTTTCAGTCTCGTAACGGTTATTAACTCGTTTGCGTTTTTGTCATCTTATTCTAAGTAATTTGTCCAAGCGTGCGTTTGTCATAATAAAATCTTTTCTATGATCTTGATAAAAAGATGTAGATAAAATATTTAAGTCAGACTAAAATAAGTACGTGACACTCAAAGTAGCTTTAACAAAGACAAATTAAAATAGTTATTTTTAAATTTCTTACTAAACAGCAAAATTAATAAGTTAATCAATCAATTCTTTAGATTAATACACCAGTTGCCTAGCCCCAAACAAAGCTCGAAGCTTGTATTAAGGAAGCTAGAGAATGGATACATACTCGAATATTTATGTAAACATCCATATACCTACAAATGCCGATGTTCATCACACAAACATTTGCCCCTAGCGGGATTCGAACCAGCGACCGTCCGTTTTGTAGCCAGGGTCTCCGACCACTGGAACAACGGGCCTTTCAAATTTAACAAGGCGTTTAGTTAGGCCTTTAAATTGCGTGTCTTCAAAATGCAACTCAGCTTGACAAAATGAATT
This sequence comes from Nomophila noctuella, assembly GCA_958496325.1. Taxonomy (NCBI): domain Eukaryota; kingdom Metazoa; phylum Arthropoda; class Insecta; order Lepidoptera; family Crambidae; genus Nomophila; species Nomophila noctuella. The sequence goes on from OY292482.1 coordinate 1,573,784, forward strand.
AAATTTTCCAGTTTGTTGAAGCAAAAAAGTTATTAATTGATTACCTCGATCCGGTCTGACATCGTTGCATTGGACTCGCGGCGATTTTACTAAATTTTAGGGTCACGAACGAAATTAATTTCCACGTCACGTCCGTATTTCTGCGTTTTGTGGTTACAGTGTCGCGTGGCCATCAAATTACCCTGTTATGGTAATTGAGGGAGTACCCTGAGTCCTCAAATAAATAGACGCAACCAAATATTTGTAGTCAATAACTTCCGTTCAAAAAAAGCTTTCGCATTATCGTTGAAAAGTTCGCTCAAAAAGTCGACACATTATACCTACATATTATACAGTCGACATATCATATAGATCGGTTCAATCAAACCGCCAGAGATATGTTCACAGTTACAATCATCGCGCCAATGGTATCGAAGTATTCACAGTGTTCTTGGATACTATTTTAGCGATATAGGTATCTTGTCTATTTTTGGGTAGGTATTTCTGCGATTGCGTTTATTTATTTCAGCACCCTGCGTGTGAGTTTTTTACTGACGCTAACTGAACCAGTATCCACTAGAGACAAATTCAGAGAAATTAATTTGAAAAAATACGCCATGGAACTCCCTCGTTGTTCGTTGTTGAGGTCCTGCTCATAGAGATTCAAGCCATCGCGGTAAGGAGAAAAGCTTGGCGCATGGTTTTTTCAGGACTTGGTCTTGAATATTTTGAGATAGAAAGAAGTCGTCAACAATACGGTATATGACTGACAGGTCAAATCACCTACTTTTTTTAAATGTCAAAAACGTAACCTTGTAGGAAAAAAATCATGAAAAAATTTATGAAATATTGAATCGTGACGTCACGATGCTGTAGAGTCAAATCAATACTCTTTTAACATCAATTAGCTGTAATAATTTTTAAAAGCTCAATAGTATCTGTGAGATAAAAAATTGTGCCTAATTTTTGATTTCGTCTTTAATCTTAGAATGTCATAATTTATTTCGTATGCAGTCAAATACCCAATTCTCATACTTATTAATGCCAGGTGAAAATGCTCAGCTGAGTCGACCCATTATTTGTAACTTATTTTTCCTGTGTTAATACTCTTAGTGGATTTACTCTATGATCCGAACTGAATGACCGCAATGTTGCTAGTGAATAAAAATTACAGCCAATGGACGTTTTAAAGAGGAATAATAAAAACTTTCTGATAGTTAATCATCTGGGATAAAATATTATTAATACGTTTCCCGAGTAATCAAAACAAATATTTATAGGACACATGCCCCCATCATTGTGATTCTACGCTTATCTTCTAGATGACTTGCTTATTTACCTCGTTTTCTAAATGCGGGTTGATAATCTGAACCTTGATCCTCCATCCTCTCTCCTGCCGAGGACAGTTTCAAGAACTAGGTACCCGAGGTAATTAAGAAAAGTTCCTCTCCTGAAACATAATTTAGCTGTTAAATGCAACCAAGGGGTTAACCAAAAAATATTTTATCTAATTACAGCTTGAGAACATTTAAATACATGTAAAATCATTTTTAGTTTGTAATAATTCATTTAATTGTAGGTAGCGTAACTAATTTATAACAATTTAGTATTGTTAGATAAAAAAAAATTATAACTCAATTGAATTAACATAATCTAAAAAGAAACCGCAATTAAAAGACAACAGGAACCAAACTTCAATTCATAATTACATCGCCTACTTTTGGCGCTATTTTAATTGCAACGGAAATCAAAAGTCAAGGGTAGGTTTAGAATGAAAAATGAGGAAGGCACGAGGCATATCGCCGGGCCCCGACAATGCTGGCCGGTTAGTCGAATACCGCGCGATTTACGAACACCCGTGGTGCGGGGCCGTGAGGTTTTACGAAAAAAATAACTATTCCATTTTTAAAATTTGAATGTTTGTGGCCAGTGACGCAGTGACGAGTGTTCATGGAGTTTTTAATTAATAAAATAGTGGTGTCAGTGTGAAGTGAAAGTGTTGTGGATTTTAACCGTGAGTTAAGTAGAGTTGGGTGGATATAAAAAGAGTGTAAAAATATTGCTGGACTCCTATCTGGGTATGTTGAGTGAATTTTAATATTTGGCATCAGTCAATCCTTCCCACCTTTTAACTTAACAAAGTATTTTTCTTGGGCCTAGAATATTGTCCAGGATAGTTTATTTATGACCATAGATGAAGATGTGGCATAATAGGTATTTGCCAAAATACTTAAAAATAGAAAAATTTAGGCAACTTCGTGTAAACCTAATACAACGTTAGTATTATTGTAATGGTGTGTGTCAAACTGCAAACAAACCTTTCCTCAAAACAACTCAATTGTGTAGCTCATAATCTTAATAAACCGACGTAAAATGTTTTACATTTACCGGTCATTAAATTTGAAACTAAGTAAGTTATTTGGTGCTCCAGTAACACAATTAATGCATTACTGAATCAATTAGATAACACTTTTGAACTAAATAAAAACAAAAGAAGGATGTTTCGAAACTTGTCATTGATTCCTTATTCAAATTAACGAAAAAACCTTTAAAAATATTAAATTACTAGCGGCCCGTCACGCGGTTTCACCCGCGTCCCGGGGGAACTACTTCCCGTACCGGGATAAAATATAGCCTATGTTACTCTGGGTGAATGTAGCTTTCCAACAGTGAAAGAATTTTTCAAATCTGCCAAGTAGTTTCGGAGCCTATTCAATTCATACAAACAAACAAAAAATCAAACCTTTCCTCTTTATAATATTAGTATAGAAAAATGGTTTGTATATATATATATATATATATATATATATATATATATATACCATACCTGAAAATAAAAAACAAAAATTTTGTCTTAAAGATTTGTAACAATACTTGTATAAATAAGTAAGTATTTATACAAAAGATTAGATTTATATGAGCACATTTTGTGAGCTTTTTTTTTGGGTAGGTACAGAACAGTAATTCAAAATAGTAATTTAGTTTTGTTAGCTAAAAATAATTTAATTCAATTGCATCGCTTTATGCCGGGAAGTATTCATCACCCAGTGCCGCAAGAGTTATTTACACAACTCGGTATTACCGAGTACTGGACACGTAACCGTTTGGCAACGAGAGGAGTCTTCCGATCAAAGAGTGCGCCCGCGCAGGTTACTCAACCAAGCCTTCGATATATCTGGATAGATATTGGAAAACTCTAGACGTCTTCTTGGCTTATCAATCAGTCTTTTTTCGGCCTTATCTTATTAGGCGACCGATCTGACGATCAACGAGTACGCACGATATATTATACGTGTAGTGCACAAGTAAGTGAGCAAGCACCGGTGCACTCTCTATTTATCATAGCTCTCATAGTTTGAAAGGACAGCAATCTGATATGACCGTAGACAGATCAGGCCAGGAGCAATAAAGACAATAAGAATGATGAGTTGTGCTCTGTGCACGACATGGAACGTAACGTCTATCTCGGAATTTTTGGAAATGGCATCTACCTTTCTACCAAAGCTTCTCCATTTTCCATGCTAGTGTGCATTTATCCTCGCTATATTTAGCTTCCTTCACCGTATGATTGTATGTATCGGTTAGGTACGTTGGGTCTTTGCCACATGACGTCAACGTCGACTGAAACATATGGAATAGTAACTGTTTTAACTGGACCTTACTTAGATCCATCTATCTAGCTCCAGCAAAACAAAACTAACAGTTGGTCCATAACTATTTACTTGTCCTTTTGTTTCCAACATTTACGCTCTATTGTATCGAGATCAGTATACCACTACGTGAGAACATTCCATTCCTCTTGGTGTCAATCGATCCCTGACCGATGTGGTCTACGTTTTGCGGCATTACCGCGAATCACGATGGAAGCTGTAACTGGGTTACACGGACAAAATTCGGCTGTCAATCTAATGCGCAGTAGGGCTGCCTAGACTTTGGTTTGTTAATTTAGGTTCTACTTATGGTTTTTGGCCGATTTCCTCTAAAGAATAAGCAAAACAGTATCAGAGATTAACGGATGCAAATGTTATTCAAGGAAAAATATTTTAAAATGTATTTGCTTATCAAATAATTTTGGAACAGCTTTGCACAAAATCAGATTAAATATTGAGTAAATTTCATTTTATTACTGCAAAGACCGTGAGTATGTTATCTAGTCAAAACATTAACAATATGAGCAATAATAAGTAATGTATTAAGAACTCTTCCTTCCTGAGTGGAAAACTTTGCAAACATTTTACGATCAATAAAATTTACCAAGTGGTATGAGGAAGGAGAGGCTAGTTGTTAGTTTGATTCTTTAAAATTAACAAGATAAAGACAGCTAAACCAAAGGCTGCCTTAGATTCAATGCTGCCCCAGCCAATTCTTCGCAGTAAAGTTCTTCGTAGTAAGGTCGCCTAGGACGTAGAGCTACAAAAACTTTCGCTACCGCCTGTAATTAGGTATAAATAGTGAAATGAGGATGCGTCTAGATACGTTACTAATATTTAAATAGCGGCGCGGCGCGCGCCCCGCGAGTCCCGCGACCTACACATAAGGTTATGCTATAGCTTAGAGCCTTCCTTTTGACTTAGGTACTCTTCCTTGACAAATGGAATTTACATAACCTCCATTTTTTTGAAGTCGGTTAGTAACAAAATTATTTAATTTAATTCGAACTTGTAGTTCCTGAGATAAGTGCGTTCAAACAAACATACAAACAAACAAATAAACTCTACAGCTTTATAAGTGCAGTTTACAAGATTATGCATAATAAACCCACATCCCACTATCTTTTCGTAGATATCGAAACCGTTTTGTCATATCAACAGTATGTCACCTGCCACCCCTGCCGCCATTGGTCCGCCACGCTCCGGCGCACGCGCACCCGCCGCCATCTGCGCAGACCGTTGCGCGGTCCGCGACCAACACAATACTGCTGTAGTGAGCAACAGTTGCTACTGTTGTTGTTTTCAAATAAAAAACTAAGCATGAATAAACAAGTTTAGTGAAGAGCGATGGTGGTCTAGTGGTACCGACCGCGCCTCGATGTCCGTGGTTCGCATCCCGGCCCACACCTCTGGATTTTTCCAAAAATCTATGTGCGTATTTTTGCCAAGAGCTCGGCGGTGAGGGAAACACCTGCACGTTAAGATAGTTTCTTACTTTATTTCAGTCAGATCTGAATGTGTAACTATGATCCAATGTGTCTGGTTGCCCTATAAGGGTTACGAAGCTCTGTTGGCAGTCGCACAAAAACGGGATAAACGCAAACTCATCTTGAGTGTTAGAGAACTGGTGTAGACTAGAACTACTCATTTCTTCCCGTGGGTGGCAGGTCCCTAAGAATAAAGTGACAGAGTTTTATCGTTTATACAGCAGTCAAAACCCATAATTTTCAAGATAAGACATCTTCGACAACTGTTATTTAAGTTCTCCCTGTGCCTAACTGTGCTTTATTTCACTGTGTGAATGTCACCTTTCCCAAATTGCCGCATCCGCGTCATTCGTCAACCAGTGGCCCGAGACGATATTTATGACATGGAACACTTATGGGATCTATTTGATGGACTAATTTTGTTTCATGGTATAAATACGAATACTTAAAAACAGGATATTACGTGGGGATCCGAGGAAATATGTGCTGACCCTAATTAGTTGTTACTAATTAGTAACAACTAATTAGGGTCAGCACATATTTCCTCAGCAGATTATTAGAGCTCCCATAAATTTATATTCTTGAAGAAACTGTTAACTCCCCCATAACTATGCAGACTAAATTTTATTATATCTTCAGTATATTTTTTTTCTGGCAGAAACATTACATAGTTAAGTAACTAACATATGTAGCGAACGAACACCAAAATATTCGGTAAGCTCAATATAATTTCCACGCCCACAATTTTACACCAATTGAATGTGAATATGTGATACATATGTGTTGATAGATGATTACCATCATAATCCAAGAGTCGAACAGCTAAACTATCCTAATGGTCACGATTGTTGTGTGTGGGTTTATCCACCTTCCGGTGTCACGCCGACACATCGAACACGCGACCGCCGCGTATTGAATTACAATCAAGCGGTACTACTCATGGTTGGAGACCCTTTACCTATATCGGCAAGAGCAAAAAACAAAAAAAATCAAAGTTTGGAATAAGGAAGTATTTATTAAGCGAGGGAAGAGTTTTTGATGGTTGTAAGGATTTAAGAAAACGATGAGGAAAATCTTTGCTGATCATTGATATATGCTAATACATATAATAAAGATAGAGAGGTTGTTTGTTTGTTGATTGAATGAGCTGATCTCAAGAACTACAGTTCCGAATTGAAACGAGGTTTTTGTGTTGCGTTGCATAGTCCATTTGTCGAGGATGGTTTAAAGCTATAGTATAGCGGAACCGAAATCCACGCAGACGGAGTAGCGGGCGCCTCTAGTAGTGAATAAAGATATTTTATTATAATTTATCATTTATAAATTTATCCTTACGGAACCTTTAGCTAAATCAGCATTAAGTTGTCTATAAATAGATCTGGCACCCGGATATCGAAGCCGTATCCACACAGGAAGAAATGAAACGTGTATAGAATAATAAACGACTCCCTTCCTCGTAGTTAGGATTCAAAATCCTAGGCTCAAATCACATTCAAAGATTAGTCAGTTTGTGTTGAATTTAATAAATTTTGAAGGTAATACGTAACGCAAGGGCAAGTTGTTATTATTTTAAATGCATTTTAAAAGTTTTAATACTATTTTTATAATAGTTCTCATTGATGTTTTATACTTTTAAAAATGTAAACATGGTGGTTTAAAATGCCAGTAATAAACATAATCAATATTTTCTAATGACGTAAAAGCAATACTTATGTTCTCTCTTTGAAAAGAAACTCGTAGGTGCTGATAAAAAAACGCCTACTCTTATTTGGTCAGCAATGTTTTTACACTATGCAAAATGAAATTTTGCTTATCATTCTCGAGTAGGCGTATTATGAACGTACAGTACGAGTACACGTATGGCAAATTAACGAAAACATAATTTGAACCTGGTTAAATCAATTTATTAACAGAAACTAGAAAAAAGTAACTGTGTTTTGTTTTATTTGGGAAGAAACAAAGTCAAAACTTTCCGTTCGGTTCGTTACAGCTACCTACAGTTCACAGTACTTATGTATATCAACGGAAATCACAACAAAATAAAAATGAAAAACTTGGAAATCCCTGTAACAAGTCTTAAAATAATGACTTTGCGATAAAGTTACAGTAGGTACTCAAGTATAATTCTACACCACAGTTTATATTAAAAATAAACTTTCCCATTTACATATTGATCCTCATTTCTTCTTCAACGTCGGCTTGGCCGGGGCGGCAGGGGGCGGAGTCACCTTCCCCGGGGGCGTGGCTTGCGGGCTTAACTCTCCTGTAGTGAGGAACTTCTTCACGCGATTCTTCAAGTCAACGTAGATGCGATTCTCGTGGTTCAGTTGGGGAAGTACTGAGAGGCGCTTGTCGGCTTCCTGAAAGAACAAAAACCACGATCAATATTATTGTGAATCATAGCGTCTGAAGAACCTACTACGATACAAATGATCCCACTATGTTCACCTGGATGAACAAATAATACCTACACTCGTAACAGTAAACAACCCCATAAAACTAACTATAACTTATTGCATTCTGTAAGTTAGATTTGAGTAGTTATTTATTGTAACTAACTTTAGCAACTACTTCCATTTTTATTAAGTTTACCACACTTTTTTTGTTAACTTGCCCTAGTCTTGTGTTCTATAACATTGTTTGTATTTGGAAACCGTGTATTGGCTGCTGCGATACAAGCAAATTTTGCTTAGTGCAGAGTCGCTAGATTTACGTTTAGAATGTAGACTTGTTTTGTGGAAATAAAGTTATTCTTATTCTATTCTCATTCTTAAATAAGAATTGTAAGGGTGAGACTCCACCAACGCTGTGATGTAGCGGAGCGCAGATGTGTCGTAACTAAGCAGCCAATAGGGTTTCGGCCCAAAAACGTGACTATCTCTGAAATGAAATCCTATTGGCTACTACCGGCACATCTCCGCTTTTATGGAGTCTCACCCTTAGTGTGCAATGTCACATTATTAGTTTCATTGGTCACCTCGACCTAGGGTGCTGTGAGAACCCCGGTATGAACGCCGTACTTTCCATTAAATCCTGATCGCGGTTGGCGCGGCGCACTGCCTACATGTTGCACACACTCGACTTGCGATACCCTGGGTTAACAACCTTGATATATTATTTTCCCTTTCGAAGTACCTTGAGCCCTACTACTGCCCATAGTGTTAAAAAGCCATTTCCTCCACACAGAACATCGCAACGGCCAAGGCGACCGGTAGTCTATAAACGTTCAATGATTCAGCAGGCCTTGACACAAACCTAAACATGATGGGCTCGCGTGTGTTAACACTTTAGTCAAAATATACATTAAAATGTTTAATAATACATAAGAACATTTAAATAGATTGCACCTTATCTTGTTGAAGGTAAATAGGACCAGGAAGCAGCGCTTAATATGCCTGCATCTTTGTTAGATTCTACTGACCATAGAGCCTTTATTTCTACACAACTACACGACTGTACTACACACGACGTTATAAATATCAAATGTCATAGAAGATTAAGTAGCCATGTTCATTTTCAATGTCAACTTAATATCGGTGCAAAATTTAAATACGGATGGGCCCGTTGGTCTAGGGGTAGAGACCCTGGCTACGAAACCAAGGGTCGCGGTTCGAATCCCGTTAGGGTAAATGTTTGTGTGATGAACATCGGCATTTTTACTCGAGTCATGGATGTTTATAAAAATATTTAATTTTCAGTAATTCCTGTATGCCTATCCGTTCGCCAGCTTTCATTGTACAAGCTTCGAGCTTATTTTAGGGCTAGGCGATAGGTGAGTAAGTCCATTATAATTATTATTTATTCAATAACAATCGGTCCAGTTTATAGGGGAAATAAGAGCTTGTTCGTTTTTCCTAGTGAATGTTAACACTTCTATACCTATGTATATCTTTTGCTATCTAGCATAGATAATTATCTAGCAACTAGTATACACATTTCATTATTACAATTATCGTCACCTTTCTGTATGTTACTAAGACCCCAACCTTTAACACGTAAAAAGTTAATGCATTCTTTGCGTGATTACCAAGAAGGAACAATCCATGATTTTCTGAGTGCATAAGATTATTGCCGCGATATAATTATAGACTACATATAAATACAGTACTTAATAATGCCTATCTAAGATAAGTTGTTTATATTCCAAGATAATAATTGTCTTTATTTCCGATTTAATAAATGTGTCTCTTGGTAATGTACACTTGACAGAAGTTTTTTGCATAATAAAATTGTTTTTGTCAAACAGGGTTAAATAACAAGTTTTCTATCAGGTCAATAAGTTATCGAACATATTATTCAAATAAGAAGTTAGAATATTAAAAACTAGAATGCAATTTTCACAGCCACGGGAAAACTGCCAGGAATACCTACCCCTCACTCACTCGCTTTTTGCAATAACCACTCCGCCAAAAATTATGGTAGTTTACGTTTTACGTTTCTAGGCCGGTACTTCATGGTACATACGAGAATAATATAATTAATATCATATTTTGGGATATTTTCGATTAAAAAATTATAAAAATTACTCACAGTCTTTATAACAATAATGTAATACGTCTTCTTATGCTCGAACTGGTCAGTCGCGTACGCGTACGTCGGCATGTTGAACAGGCCCAGCAAGCCGCCGCTCTCGCCGCACAGGTCGAACTGCGTGAACGAGCCCAGCCTGCACTTCTTCCTGATGTACTCCAGCATGATCCTCACTGGGCAGTTGGGGTTCACCAGAAGTGTCTTCTCGAAGGACAGGTCCTCCTTGGATCTTAGGTTGGCTGAATTGAGTCCAGGGATAGTGAAAAATTTACGCTTAAATATGAATACCTTTGACCTGTTCTGTGCTTCAGTATATTCCATGGAATTTCCTTAGCAACTTAGGAACGTAGGTTGGCAGAGTCTTGTCCACGATAAGTAAAAAGTACGCATACGTAAATACCTTTGATCTGTTCTATGCTTTAGTCTATCCTCCCGGAATGTCCTTTAGTCGCTTTTTATAATACCCACGAGATGAAGAAGCTACTATTCTTGGCCAGCACTACACAGGCAACACGAGAGCGAAGCTCCGGGCGGAAAGCTAGTCTTAGAATAAAGAAGATCAAAAGACACTCACTGTCTTTATAACAATAATGTAATACGTCTTCTTATGCTCGAACTGGTCAGTCGCGTACGCGTACGTCGGCATGTTGAACAGGCCCAGCAAGCCGCCGCTCTCGCCGCACAGGTCGAACTGCGTGAACGAGCCCAGCCTGCACTTCTTCCTGATGTACTCCAGCATGATCCTCACTGGGCAGTTGGGGTTCACCAGGAGTGTCTTCTCGACGGACAGGTTCCCCTAGCACCCCAGGTTGGCAGAATCGTGCCCACGTAAGGTGAAAATACGCATAGATAAACTTTGACCTGTTTTGTGCATCAGTTCATTCCACAGAATGTCCCTTAGTCGCTTAGGACCCTGGATGGGCAGAATCTTGTCCACGGGTACATACATAAATACCTTTGATTTGTTCTGTGCTTCAGTCCATCTCTCCGGAATGTCCCTTAGGCGCTTCTTATAATACCCACGAGACGAAGAACCTACTTTTCTAGGCTGGCACTACTCAGACACATGCTACATTTTAGTTATCGTACAATAAAGATTCTAAGACACTCACAGTCTTTATAACAATAATGTAATACGTCTTCTTATGCTCGAACTGGTCAGTCGCGTACGCGTACGTCGGCATGTTGAACAGGCCCAGCAAGCCGCCGCTCTCGCCGCACAGGTCGAACTGCGTGAACGAGCCCAGCCTGCACTTCTTCCTGATGTACTCCAGCATGATCCTCACTGGGCAGTTGGGGTTCACCAGGAGAGTCTTCTCGAGGGACAGGTCCTCCTCGGACCCGCGGAGGCGGAGGTGGGATAATTCCGGGCCGTCTTTGTATGCCACGTAGATAAACATTATGGGATAATTGATAATTGGACAAGTTTGAGTGCAAGTTTGTCTGATACAAGTTTATTACTTTTTTGACGGGCTAGGCTAGTTTCCGCCTTTAGCTTCTGTGGCAGGATCAGATCTGTTGTCTATTTAGGCAATATTGGACGAATATTTGCTTTTTTGTCGTATAAGACCAGTTTCCGCCTTAAGTTCCGAGCCCCAAACACGGGTGTTGGCCTAACTCAGCCGACTGTTGTTTTATGTAGTCTTTTTGATGAAAACCCAATCAGATTACTTTATAATAAATATTTCTAACGGGTTACCTTTTGGTTATATCCGTTTGTAAACGTTTTATTATTTTGTTGTGACAAGGGCCAATCCAAAATAAACAAGTGGCAAGTCATAGTCAATGTCTTTTTGACCATTTATTTTTTTAACGGTATAGCTATGGTACTGTTGTAAGTAGATGCACTTCTAAGATTTAAATAAGTAGCAAAAAATAAAATGATAAGAAAAGTACTACTGATTTTACCCTTAACCACCAAAAAGAAGCAGCCTTTGATAAACGAAAATTAGAAAATTACCTAGGTTGAACATAGGTTTTATTATTGCCTGTAAAAAAATGTGTTAATGTTCAACTAATACGAGTATTTTACCATCTCAGATTACCTACATATCAGGATTAACATTACAAATATTATCAAAAGTGATAACATAATAAAACAGAAAAAATTTTTTACAAGAAAACTGACCCATAACAATTTTTGGTACATTGTGTACTATCTGTAAATCGTACAAAAATGATGTGCGATGGTTCGATAATACAAATCTCTGCCAACCAATTAAGATATCGAGTATCGGCATTATCGGCGAGTGACGTCCGCGGCAGACGACCGATCCGCACACGTCGTCGGCCGCCGCGATTAGCCGCAAAGGTCGGTCGGCAGCCTTGACCGCAAAACAGTTGCGCTCACATTTCAACCATTTCCCAACGCAAAGAATCTAACTAAAGCGATTCATATTTCATAACAACTATACGAGTACGTTGCAATCGCGGAGTGCAACCGTGGGCGCGCTCACCCGGCATTTTCTTAGCTTCCCATTGCCGATTCGACGTGTGGCCGGCTCGCACGTCGCGACACTTCGAGATGCGATCGTGAAATATGTCGATGAATCCTGTGTCCAGCTTGGTGATGTTCGGGGTGGCCGCCTTCCCCCCACCCGGACCGCTCCCCAGCTCCTTCCAGTTCCACCACCAGGGATCCAACTTCGCAATATTCGTGATACTCTTCGCTCTCTGCATGGTGGAGGTTGTGGTCCTCAGGATAATAACGGAGGAGCAGGCCCGCGAGCAAGGTTCCCGGAGTGTGACGTCCATGTGGTTGGATGATGAGTGAAGTGATTCAGTGAGTGATCAAAGTCAATTGAGTGGAAGTGAGTGAAAATGTGTGCGAATCGTTGGGATATAGCTTTAAGTTGCGAACACGGGTAGAGTTATGTACCTATGGTTACCAAGAATTTAATAAAATTAGTCATGTCAAATAATACAGGTGAAAGAAATTGAATTGAAGGGAAAGTACATAATGTTTTACGACACAACATTTTCAATGATTGGAACAGGTCGTCTGTTTCAAAGGCATTTTCACGAAAAGCACAATTTTCGTAGATAAATGCATCAACAAGAAATAGGTAATATTTTTGTAACGACTACTAACATGTTAATTAAACATGGATATATTTTAGATACAATTGACTTGCACAAATATGCTAACTAGAATATGTTTTACAGTTCATATTTCATTCATATGAAATCAACGGTAATCCGATGTAAATTGAGAAATTGGGCAATAATATTTGAGTGCAGTAAACAAGACTGTGAATAGTTTTGCAATAAGATCGATCATTCATAAAATTAAGATGCAAATTATTCAAATGTACATTAATAACAACATGAGAATCATTAGTCATTTGTACCAGTGTAAGATAAATTGTTTGATTGATAGATGTAAGAATAAAATATTTTATAAGTATGGCTCAATGTAAAATTATATTATGTTTTAAACATTAATAATATTTTTATTAAAACATTTTTAAGTCACGTTAACTATGTATTTACAAACAAGTAATATTACAGGTAAAAGTTGAATAATCTTGTTTGCCGCGTTTTTACGAGTAGTTGCGGTTGAACGTCATTTTCAATTTCATGAAATACCTCAAAAAATAACAATAAAATGAGAGAATGATAGATATAAGATACTCAAATATTTCTGGCAGTCCTGCTAATGTGTGAAGTCCCTTGCCAACAGGTGACCTGACCAGTAATTTAATTCGTGGGGAAGGGCAGGGTTTTCTTGTAAATTATTAAATTTTGCCAGCTTATCTTAGGTAGACGGAGGTTTATTTATGTACCTACATCTACAGTTTTCAAATGTCATCTGCAAAACGACTTATGACTGAAATATTAATAAAAAAAATTGTTTCGAGCCGAGTATCCCAAATATCCTATAGGTATTTGTTGATATAGCTTTCAGCTTTTTTGAAATATTGGGTTTGAAAACCCTTACTACTTTATGAAAAATAATCATTCCTTAAAATATGTAATGTATATGAATTTCAAAAACATACCTAACATATCTTAGAAATCATCCTGTCATAATTTGTTATCATAGGAAATATTGATAGTATTATAATGTTTCCTTATCCTAGAAACTCAACCTTTCCGTGAACTTGATCTTTTAGCCTCTATTATTTCTATTTTCCGAAATGGCGTTAAAAGAACAATGTCAAAACGAAAAACTATGCAGTGATGTTAATGTATGCACATAAAAATTAACTTAAACTTACAATGCTAAACTGAAAAAATGTTTCAAAGACGAAAGGATGCTGGCAAACTTCTTGTTCACTTATGTAATACAATCTATGTTACATGCTACATATGGCAGTTGTTTGTTTCTATTTTTAATAAATAAAAAGCAATTGCTATTTTTGAAAGCGTAATTTAAGCCCTAATTACGCTTAGGTAACAAATGGTATAGCTGTGCAATTTATTTTTGGCATCAAATGTCGACATTGTTTCAAGTCTGGGCATTATATTCGATTAGGTAACAAAGCGCGTTGTAGTTCAGACCTAGAATAATAGTAGCCCATTTTTCTTCCCGAGACGTGACGCAAGAAGTGGTATAATGAGCTTTCGTGGGGAAGAGCAGAGTTTCTTTGTAGTTTATTGTTTATAATACTTGGTCACTGACCGGCCTGCCTATTTTAATGTTTTAGTGAGGCAAACGGACCAGTTGGTCACCTGATCGTAAGTGATCACCGCCACCCATGGACCTCAACAACCGACAAGGGTGGCAGATGCGTTGCCTGCCCTCATGACCCCATACCCTCCCCATCTGAGCTCTGGCAACCTTACTCACCAGCAGAAACAGCACAACGGTTACGAAGTGCTACTTCACTGTGATCTTCTTTAATGTGGAGGTGCTTCCCCAGACTAGCGGCTCATTCGAGTGGAAAATCCACTCAGCACTACCTCTCTTAAAATTGATGTCTATGGATATAACTTCTGATCTGGGCAGGCCTTGTTTCCTGAAAACAAACAAATTAACATTTCTATCTCTAACGACTGTCTATTGACGTTTATACCAAGACGCTCGGAGATGTCGTAACGCGACCGTGACCTGAAGCTCGTTCAATATCAGTGTCAGCCTCTACTACCTTATTTTGATTATGTGACTTTTCTCGTCTGATCGATTTAAAAAATTTACAGTAATTTTTAAGGGCATTCTTAACCGATACCTAACTAATATGTTGAATTCTTTTTTTTTTGGACTAACACACCAATTACCTAGCCCCAAACTAAGCTCGAAGCTTGTACTATGGAAGCTAGGGAACGGATAGACATACATAAGTACTTTAATAAACATCCATGAGTCAAGTACAGATGCTGATGTTCATCAGTTCATCACACAAACATTTGCCCCAAGCGGGATTCGACCCTTGGTTTTGTAGCCAGGGTCTCTGACCACTATACCAACGGTCCCGTCAAATTATTAATTTAATTTATCAGTGTGACAACGCTTTGGGCGTCTGAAGGCTTCCTATAACAGCCTAAAGGCTCACACGACAATTAACAAAATTGAAAGGAGGCAATAAATAACTGGCCAAGTATATTTCAAAGAATTCAAATTCTGATGTTTGACTATCCGTCAATGTTCGATTGTTTTAATTGTTCGTTGTGATTGAGTAAGAATTTCTAATCGGTGCTAATGAGCCGGTCATTATTTACGTACATAATTATTTTCCGAGTCGCGACCTTAACCTGTCCCGTTGTCCACTGCCAGATGTTGTGAAGAAACATAAATGAGTACATTTAATTTTAATGTGACGACAAAGATTAATTTAACGCTATCGTTCATACAAATTCATTTAATTCATGGTAGTGAATCACCTTACAATCACTTATGAATGCTTGAATAAGCGGCACATATGAATCGTCAGATAACCATTCTAATAAATTAGTGTTTGGCCCTCGAAATATGTCTGTTGTAGACATAGTCTTGACAAATACTTTTTAAGTAATTAATCTAATTATGTATCTGAAGGACATTTCTCCATAAATCATCATGAGTCAATGTGCTGTATGTAATCTGCAGTTTGCGACTTAGACAAGAACTAGCGGCAGCCCGCGACTTTGTCCGCGTGGGATTTGGGTTTCCTAGCGCGTTCAAACAAATAAACAGACAAAATCTTTAGCTAGATCTGATGAGGTTTACAGTTATACAGAATGATTAATTTATATATTATTATATGCTCCCGTGTTATAATTTTACGACTCGTAATGTTCAATCACAATAAAACGACAATTAGGCGTCGTAAAATTATACTTAATCACTCTATCTACACATTATCTTAGTCACCTTGTGCAAACAACAAGGGTTAAACAACATGAGTGGTTCAGAATGAAATTGCAGTTAAAGATAACTACAGCGTGATTTAATTGTTTCAGTTTGTGTCAACAGAAAGCATTAAGCTGTTATGTTCGATCGAGTTCGAATTAAATAATTATTTTGTATAGAATTTTAAGATGGGAAAATGGTGTTGGATGAAAAAAATTATGCCTATTGGAAAATAAACAATTTAATTGACGCACACTGCAATGCGAAATGTCTAAATCTAAGTAAGTTACTAATATATCGCTATAGCAATAGGTGAATGTTTGGTATCCATGTCACGAATTTGCGACAACCTAACATGCTTTATTATATGTGTTTTAACTTCTGTCTTAAGGGAAAGGGCACATGAGGTTATATCCCAACTGGGAACTACATATGTATGTCGTCTTTTGTGAATGACCAGGTATTCAAATGAAGAAGCGTAGCAGTTGCTTGCATCACTAGTGTTAATTAATTAGTAGATGTATTCCAGAGAACTTTACATGCAGGTCTTCGGCGAGCATTGTGTTGAAACACATAAAATAAATTATTCACTACGTGAAAATGTAGAAACATTGGTGCACGTAGAAACGTATTTAAGTACATACACTTTAATGTTCCTATAATTATTTGTGAACAAATTGCCATTTAACTATTTCCTAATAGCCAAGCTTTCTCCTCTTGGTTACCTAATCGCTTTAGGGATTTAAGTAAAAGGTCGGGAAAATGGCATCCATGCCTCGGAGTTTGCAACAATTATAAATAAACAAAAAAACAAAAACGTCACATTTTCCGCAGTGTTTCAGGAAATATCAAGTTGGTAGTTGGTTTCTTTTAGGTATGCATATTATTGTCACATATAAATAACATGTTTTAATATATTAAACAAACATTTTTATCTGAACTATCTAGTTAACGATGGGTATTTAAATCACTCAACATTGAGAAAACTTCCAACTTCAGCAATCTGGTTTCAACCAGTTCCGATCAATGTGTCTTTATAGAATATCCTAAAAAGGAATTTGTGGTCGCGAACCTACCACACAGACTTAAGCAACCGGAATTGATTTGTGCAATAGGTGAATACTCAACCACTGCTCAAGTTCTCAGTACGCAAGGGAATCAAGACAAATTAGGATAATTACAATTTGACTCTAACTGGGTTTGCGTTCGATCCCACCAGGTTGATAAAAGAGGTATAACAAAGTAGAAAACTTAGTTACTAGGATGAGCCGTCTACAGAAAACCAAACCAAAAGCACTTTAATATGTCCTGCTTCGATTCTGTCGGTGAGTAAAGAATGAGGTACCGAGAGCCCATTTGAGACCTCATGGAAAAGGTGGACAAACAATCTAAGGTCCATTTGGAGTTGCTGGAGTCCATAGTCCGGTCCGATGTCCGATGGTAATCAGTTTCAATCAGGTGTCCTTCTTTCGTCAGTCTATCGTCGTCCACTGATGGACATAAATGTATGTAGGTATATTACTTCACCCTTACCTCGGCTACTAAAATTCCCTGCGGTTTTCTTTATAATAATGGCGTTCAACTTAAGAAGGTCCGAAAGCTTTAAGAAATTTTCCGTACACTAAGAATTTCGTTGGGCAAGCGGCTGGCGCCTGATGCAAGAGACCCGGCACATGTTGCACCTACTATTGCAACTGCGATCAGATGTGGCAGTTGCGCGTTGTTAAGCAACAGAACTTTGCGATTTAAGCTTGGGTAAGTTTATCTTAAGCGACGTTTGCGCAAGTAATAAAATATATTCGACGTCTCTCATATTAACGCCGGAGGTATTGTGTGACGCTCGATTAATATAGGGACAAAAAATAGTGACAGAATGCGCAACCGGACGAGACAAACATTGCATTAGTAGGTAATTCTTCATCGCGAAATATGCTATATATCGCTTTTGATGATAAGATTTCAAATAGTAAAAATACGTCACTATATATAAGCTCCCTATATTCAATAATATTGCCACCTCTCCATCTTAATACTAGGTACTGCTTAACTACAATAACTAACCACCCATGCTGTCAAATCTGCAGTATTACTGCATGAACTAAATATTTGAGATTATGCAAAATAAAGCCCCGAAATTGATGGAGTTATAACACTACTAACCACAAGAGGAGTTGGGTGCCACTCGAATAGTGTCATTATACATATAACAAACTATCAAGTTTTAGTAACGGCAAATGTTTACATCGAAATTATTGCTCAGAGTAAACTGGTAGTATTTTGAGTAAGCTTGCGATGAAAAATAATACTTCTTACATTTTATTGATAAATTAAAGGTCTCAACTTTCGTATGCAATTTCGAAGCTGGAATATGATAGAAATAAGCTTTTTCTTAATTTTATTCCTCATTACTGAGGGTCACATGAGAATTTTTTAGTCTCTCGGCAATATTAACGAAGTGGTTTACCATTCCCTTCTCATTTAGCACACACACTCTCCAACTAGCTGGTACGAGTATTATTTGTGTATTAATTATCTTATTCCTGCCACACTCCATTGCTGGATATAGTCCTCTCCACTCGTCATTTTCTCGTCCATTCGCTTTCAGCACCTGTCAGCCTCCCATCAGTATGTAATACGAATTTATATGAATTCAATGTTATATTTTACACAAGTTCTCACCGGTCTGTTCATTTGTTCCAGGAGCGACCAGCACTTTCCTCCGCACCAGCGATGCCTGGTGTCCGCGGAGGACGACGGCGTCTGTCGTAGGTGCGGCGGCGACACGCGCGGCGGCATCGTGCCCTGCATATGTCGATACCATAAGTGAGTTCATTCTCTACTCTAATCATGTGTGGTGGGAATGTTTTATGGCTGTAAACTAGTTACTTAAACTTTTATTCCTTCTAATCATGTGTAATGGAACTTTTTTATTGCTGTAAACTAGTTACTTAAACTTGTTTCCTGAGAAATGCCATGCGCGCACAGCGCACAGCTTTGAGTTCTTCCACTTGTGAATGGCTGAAACAAACACCGCGATCTAAACTTACGATGAACTATGATAAAAATCTATTAAGTACGAGTACATCCTCTAAAAACTAAGTAGCTGATCAGACCGAGTTGTTATTGCATTTTCTGCGCAGTTTTGCTTAAGTTCTGCTTTCGTAGAACCTTTTCTTGAATTAAAGAATTACCGAAATAAGTCCAGCCGCGAAAGCGTATGAATCAGTATTTCCCATGAGAACTATTATTTTTTATAATCAACATTATGCTCATCTCAAAATGCATTCCTGTTATTTCAGGCCGGTGAAGTTCGAATCGGGCGCGTGGTTCCTGCGACAAGTGCACCGCGCCGCCAGCCTCATGCCGTGGAGCCTCAGCACCGACAAGCTCGAGCAGATCGGTGAGCATCACCACCTGACATCTGTTACCTTACCAATATTCAACAGAGCGCGTTTTTTATACTTCCATCCCGGACAAAAAATAGTGTAGCTTTGAAAACACAGCTTCGTTCCGGAGTTTCAGAAATGGACAAAGTCACAATCTTCTTTAGCCGTCAGATCAGCGTAAGACGAACTCTTCTGACTTTGACTATGACTACGACAGGCGCGCTGGTCTCGTCTCGTGGTTATTGTAATGATCTGACGGTAAAACCGAGGGCTTGGAATTCTGAAAGAAGCAAACAAATGAACATCGGCATAATGTACTCAATTTATAAATGTCTTTTAAATTATTTATGTACCTAACTTTCTCGCAGCTTAGCATCATATAACCGGTTTCAGTTTGTTTTGATGCAGGCGATTAGTCTGTTAATCCAAGGGTTTATTTATTAATTGCTGTTGTTGTCTATTCCAGAGGAGGAAGAATGCGAGGGTCGCGACAGCCCGGGCCCGAGCAGCCGGCGGGAGCTGCGCAACGTGCGCGAGTTCCTCGAGACGCTGTCGGCGCAGCTGGCGGGCGGCGCGCTCGAGGGCACCAGGGTCGCGCCGCTCTACGACCATCCCGCATGTGAGTAAAGACTTTATATCAGGGGCATAGGTGCTGTTATTGAACTGAAAGGTTTACTTTGACGCGCGTGCTACGCTGACTGTACAGACAACAGTATGTCAGACGAAACGCCTGATACTTTGCACCGCTTCCATGTCAGGGATTATAGTCTTTGCCATGATGTGCAGCTGAGCGTATATATACCTACCCTAATCTTTGTTTCTGAAGGAAGGACGACAGTCTAGCTTCTTAGAGTAAACGCATTGTTCTATTTGCTAGTTGCACGTTTTGTTCTGACAGTCTCTTCCACAAAAAACACCTTGGCATGGTCCGATCCTGCCTCTTGGTGCTGCTTTCCGTAAAGTAGGGAAAAGCCTACAGCAATTAAAAACACAACTGACAGTACTGTGCAACAAGAGACAATTTAAAATTTTATTAAATTAATTTTAAAATATTGTGCTTCCTTATAAATACAATGAAACGTGTGCATGCAAAGCCTGTAGTCGCATTATCCTATAGATGTTCGCATGTTCGAGCGGCACCACGCAGCCCTGAGCGGATCCCTAGCTGCGCTCGCTCTCGCGCTTCGCGACGCGCTCACACGTAAGCGACGCATGCGCATGCACTGTGCTGCTTTACCACGTGCACTGTGTGACTAGCATTGGTTTTACAGGAGATGACTGTGTGATTCAGTAGCTACTTCTCTTTTTGTGTGTAAATTAGCCGGTAGACCAGACCCCTCTTTGCCAGTGCCTTACAATCGATGGGGGCCCACAGACCCTGCAATTTTGGCCCCAACATCTAGCACGATTACCAAACCAGAGATTAAGCGACGCATGCGCATGCACTGTGCCCCACGTGGACTGTGTGACTAGCATTGCATGCGAGATAGGCTGGGTTGACAGAAAATGGCATTGTGATTCAGATGACAGTGTGATTCAGTAGCTTCTGTTTTTGTGTGTAAATTTAGCCGGTAGACCAGCGACCAAAAGATGTCGCCAACATACAAAAACACTAGTAGCTACTGTAACACGTTCTCTCTGTCGTTTTTTCAGCCATACAACCAGCATGAAATTGTTTAAACTGCACCATGTGGCACCAAATTTTTGAAGCACGCTAGTTTTATTTAACCTTACATTTCTTGCACTGAATGTCACGTGTTTGATATCTTAGTACATTACTTTTATTTTTTCTTAGTATGTCATAATAACAAGAACAAGTATTTTCATATGTAATTCAGCTTGGTTCAAAAGCATTGAACAATACATTTTAACTTTATTTATTAGGTACAAGTTGCGTTTGACTTCTGGAAAATTTTATTTTCGTACTTATTGTACAATATTCTATTGAACTACATAAATCCCCTAACTAAACCATGCGTTGAGCTTAGCCGACATAATTAAACACATAGAGCCTACACCATCTGCATTCAATTTTCATGTCGATGTGAGTGTTTGCTAATAGTTCTACGTAGGCACTGTTTAGGCTCCACCTAGTACAGTTTGTAGGAAGGATATGAAAAATCATTTCGGAGGTTACCATAATAAATGGAAAAATTCAACAACGTTTTTGCATTGCACGAATAAATCTTCAGGTGGTTAGAAGTACGTACCTAAAATTATTGAGTAGGTAATTGCTTTGAAGCCATTCAGCTATTCCAAGATCTTTCATTTAGGTACCCAACTGAGCTCTTGAGACTTGATCTTCAACATCATCGTCGCGTCTCCCTCAGTTGCGTCCTCGCTCTGGAGATCTTACGAACTAGTCGAAACATAGCAACAGTTATATGAACTGCTACTTCATTGTGGTCTTCTGTAAGGTGGAGGTATGTGCTTATATTTAATTAGACGTGCAGCTCATCCGAATGGAAGTTCCACTAAGCTATACCTCCTGTTCTATAAGATTATCTCCATGTAAAAGTTAACGAAATTTTTGTTCGTGATTTTTCCTCCTTCGGGCAATGGCCTGCTGAGAAGAAACAGCGTGAATCTTAACGGTCAGGCTTTTGTTTAAAGTATCTATTCAATGTCTACCACATTAATTAAACTTAATGGCTGTCTATTTTATTTCATTTCAAAAGATTTTGGCTGGTTCTTTGAGAGAGTTCGCGTATAATTACAAATTTTTGTTATCTTAATAAAGACGTAGGGGTGACTGATTAAAAATATGTATTACGGACGTGAAAAATAAATAGCAAAATATTTTTTTATACAAATTTTGGAATTTTCAGTGACATTTATTTAAAAGGACGTTAATATTTTTTGGTAAAACATTAAAAGATAACTATTTTTACGCGTTTGGAGGTAAGCCTGTTGGCTTAGGTGTTCTACATTTGGACAAACTTTCTATAACTTGGGCTTTGATAAAGCTATCTTTATTTAACTGTCGATCTCAGTCTTCGCAACGTGAAATGTTCTTAAGAATCCGTTGCGAATCTTTTGACCTAGTGTGAACTCAGTGCCCAGCCGGTAATCACGATCATAAAGTGAATAATGATTGTAATTAATTTGCAAAGTTTCCGCCCGAATGGTTGCGCCCGCGCCAGAGCTAGAGATGCCAGTTACTATTCATAATAATCTTATGTCGATAGTTTTTTGAAGATTGGATCTTACACACCATCTCCGTTAATGTTTGATTGGCACCTTTGTGCAGTGCTAGAGTACAGCCGGATAAAGCTTTAAAAAAATCACAACTGGATTTTAAAGCTCAGAATATTATTACATTACAGACTGTTAGTCTGAACGTTAACAGCAAAATACAATTATTCCTGTACATTTTGTAATGGCTTTTTAGACTCTAAGACAGATTTTGAAAGCGATATCTCAGTCAGTTTTTTTATCAATCAGCTATTAACCACTCGTAAGTAGAGCCTGAAAGTATACTATGGCAGTACTTGAGTTTGTGTCTGTCTGATGCCCCTCCAAATCGAACGATAAAAATCAGTTATTTTTTCTATATCGATATCGATAAAAGACCAATTGCCTGGTCCCCGTCCTGCTACGTCCGCGCGCCGGATCCGTCACGGTCCATCGTCGGTTTTACATACGATTGAATTGCGCATGATCATTCATAATTGATCGGTCATTCACTGCGAAGATCACTGGTAATGATCGTTGACGTAAGTTCTGTTTTGAAGACGATGATGATGATGCTGTCACTTTTTTGGTATTTTTTTTACCTTTTCAGTCGATAATTAACTAAGTCATTATTCGTTTGGGAACAGTTGGATAAAAATTGAGAAAAGGAGTACGGTTATTTGATGGCTGTTACAGCTATGTAGATCTAGAATAATGTGGTTTGGGAAGGCAAAATGAAAGTTCACAATACTGCGTGGACCAACCCGTCTGCCCAGCTTGGTGGCACATCCAGCATTGGCCTTGCTAAATGCTGATGATGATTAACTTATGTGGCCAATTGGTTAAACAGCGTGGTCAGGATATAAGAATTATGGGTTTGATTCTCGGGTCAGGCAAAATTTACATTCAATGTGTCATTTATCACCCTTCGACGCAACGATGATTTGATTTCAATCATTGAGGCCTCTGAACTTTTTTTTATGTTATAGGTAGGCAAACGTACAATAAGGTCACCTGATGGTAAGTGGTCACCGCTGCTCACGGACAGTCAGAGTTGTACAAGTAATGCGATTATATTTGAGTAATTCTTTCCAACGAAGAGTTTACAACTTAACGCATAAACGAGTTTACTCACTCAATCCAATCAAACCATATCATTTCCTAATAGGCTTTAGTGAAATCGAGTATTCATAAATTACTCAGTAATCATTTAATTACAAACCAAAATTAATGAATAATTAAATATTACAACGGTTGCGTGATCCGCTGTTAACGTTTAATTATTTCGGGTCAAGTATACATGTATATGTTATGCTTATGATATGTGAGAGCTGTGTGAATGTACAACTTATCTACATAAGTATATGAGTTACATCAGAGTTGTAAAATGTCTGACGGGAAAGAAGATCGATCGGATTCGGTAATGTACCCGTATATTGTGTAACTAATTGCAAAAGTCCCCTGATATACTCTATAGTAAAGTAAACTATCAGCCTATTATTATCCCACTGCAGAGCAAAGGCCTCTACAATTTGAAAATATATTTTCGTTTCAAAGACATTTTTCCCGACCCGGGAATCGAATCCAGGACCTCGAGACCACCACCCGGTATTTAAAGCACTAGCTTCATCCATCAAGGCGTTATGTTTAGTGATCTCACTAAAATTATTGAAATAACAACTGTACAAATAGTTAGTATGTTTCGGAAGTGTGCAATACTAAAGGTACTAGTGGATTGCCGGCCTTTAAGATTAGGCCTTCCGACATCTTCAGTTACACGCAGCGTAACTTAAATTTTTGCCACAGTTTCACCATTCACAGAGGTTTCCTAATAAGTTCACTTTATCATATTTTATTCGTTTAAAACGTGTAAAGTTCTATGCACGTTTTAAAAATTTAAGGAACTTAAAACACAGGAACAAAGGACACTTAGAAAAAACCGGCCAAGAGCGTGTCGGACACGCCCATGAAAGGGTTCCGTAGCTAAAAGATGACCCGACCGCTTAAGACACCATTTAGTAAGGGCAACTGCACGACTGCACGTCATAAGTTGGTCGAGTTGTATAAAAATAACTATGTATGATACAGAGTTCGCTATAGTTTTCGTTGAAAGTACTTACTTGGAGGTATACAGGACATTTTTTTCAGAATTATTGTAATGGTATTTCAAAAGTTAAGGGGGGGGGGGGACGATCTAATTTTAACTTTGTATTAATATATCTCGAGACTGGGGTGTTTGATCCACATGGTTTCAAGGCAAGTTTTATTGTATTTAAAAATACCTTTTCAACGATACCCCACACAATGGGGAAAGTCGATTTTTTTTTTCGAATTTACTTTTCGATAAATGGGAGGGGGGTAAAAAATAATTATATTTCGATTATTTTAAAAACCAATTCTTTAATTATCACTATGCATCTCTCCACCAATTTTCGTGGCAATCGGTTCAGAAACGGCCGAGAACGAGCCAGGACAGACAGACAGACAGACAGACAGACATGACGAAACTATAAGGGTTCCGTTTTTTGCCATTTGGCTACGGAACCCTAAAAATGCAAGAAATGGTATAATACGCGCATATTCAAGATTAATTTTTCAATAAGTCAGCACCAGTTATTAGGATATCTCTATATGTAAACGTCTCTAATTAAAATTATACTGTTACTGTGTCTTTACCGCAGGTCCATAATTAGGTTCCCATTTCAAAAGTTCACCGCTGTCCGCAAATCGATTGCGGTCCATCTGAGCTCCGCATACTAGGGAAGTGGGTCAGGTTATCGATATGATGTCGATGTTTTCTACGCAATATAACACGTGCCAGAGTATAACAGTACACATGTAATTATTGTTGTCATAAAGCGGGTTGGTTGGATTGTCGTTGCAATTTTGTAAACAGTAAGATTAGAAAGATAGTGAGCGGTATTTTTTTGTAAAGTAACACTAAAAGATGGTGCTAATTGAAGTGACCTGACCACCTAAGGGTCTGCTTTTCAGAGTTATCACATTCGGTAATAGCCAGATGATAAAAACGAAGCAGAAAATTTTCTCAACAATATTAACACAGACATGTTGAAACAATAATTTAAATTTTACACACCGCACCCTCATTTATGACGGTATTATTAATAAATCTTACTAAATGTAATGTAAAAATAATCCAGCTGACATAATTTTGCAACCTTAACTTAACAAAATAAATAACGCAGCCATATCGATAAACCATTTTCTCCTCACCCACCACGCACTCCGCCATTGTCCGCGATATAGGCCGGGGACCATAAAAGAGGCCATTCCAGACTAGGCCTCGGGTTAGCCCGGTCTTTTTATTGCCGCGACCGTGGGACTGAGTTAATGCGAAAAAACGTTGGGAACTGAAAAAAACATGCAGTTTGCGAGCCTGCGCCATCCGATATCGACGTAGGGAGCATTGTCAACCGTGTTTGTATCGTTTTGTTGGGTATAGGTACTTATTTGACCCTAGTGAACCTGGCTGGATGTTATGTGCTTCAAGTACCGGACTGTAAACTCGATGTCTTGTGTTAAATTTCAGTTTATTCATAAGACACATAACAAATTGTAGCTAATATCTTAAAAATATAGTTTTCCTCAGAAAAACTTGGAGTTTGTGCTACGAAGTTAATGCGATACTTTTTTGTTGTTGGTACTGTACCCCTAAGCAAACTATATCTAATAAGCCCAGATAAACTCATTCTTACCGAATCTAATAGAATCGAGAACGAAAGAGAAGTGTAGCTGTTATTATATTAAGGCCCGTAAAGCATCTTCCTAATTGGTGTGTGAATAGCGAGGAAGATCAATCCGATAGTAATCAGATTAACATCACTTCAATAGAGATCAATCAAGTCAGCTTTCCACTCGCATATTAAGAAAGCAATCGCAAGAACACATATCAATAATGGGAAAATGAAAACACACCAGAGATTGTGGGACATAAGACGGTCATTGTTTGTTCAGAGATCGTATTGTGCTCATCACTCTTTTTGTGACACGCAGCATTTTCTGCTGTCAGAATTGTAATTGGTTGAAGTTGAAGGCTAGGATTATGAGCGGTTTTCTTTTGTTTCGTTGGAAAGAAGCACTCTTAGGTGCAGTGACCTAGTTCTCTTTTAGAGATTTAGATCCGTGATTAAAATTTTCCTAGATTCTCGCAGGCAATTATGCGAGATATATGACGGAAAATGCTTATTCGGTCTTGCCGTTCACATCTAATTCCGTCAACTAGGGAATGAGGTATTAACATTATATTATACGGCAAGCGTTAAGATGGATAGATAAAATAATTATTAATTTACACATAGGTACATAATATTATCTGTGCCTGGCACAATACCAAAAAAGATCAATCTAATTAAAGAGTCTAATTCAGGTTCAAGTCATAATCTAGGTTTTGTTTAACACACTCAGTTATATAAAAAAACAAGAACCTTAGGAAAGGGCTTGAATACATTTTTAATTGTCTATTAAATTAGCACCCGTTATACAATTAATTAACTCATTTTATAAGTGGCATTAGTAAGCAGATGCAAAAATACATTTTACGGTTCTGACAAGGCCAACAACTGGGCTGTTAAATTAAACTGACATTTATGCTCATTTGCTCAGACCCTACCGAGTACGCAGGTGGGTTACCTCGCCTCGGGTAAATAAGACAAGTTTAAAAATAATCATGTGATAAATTATTGACACAATTTCAAGATACTATCAGCTTCTGTCGGGTAATTGTAACAACATTGAAAATTGAAGCTTTGAAGTTCTTTTGAACAGGTGAAGTTAAAAGGTTATAGATACATTTTATATTTGAATGAAGTAGTTTAACAAATTACTTCCATCAGGCAAAGACCATAAAAAATATCATTACCTACCTTATGTTTGTTGCGAAAGTTTTTGACATTTTTGAAAAGACATTCACTCTATCTATAGTCTAAGATCCCAGTGGCCCCAGACCTACGTCATTTTAGCAAAGCTGAAATTTTGAGGATTGTTAGTATAATGTGTTATTAAGAAGGTATGCGCACCCACTACCTTGAAAGCGGGGCCTTTTCTCAGGTAGCACGGGGGGCCCATTACTTCTACCAGACGTCTTGAATATTATTAATGAAGGAATGCCTGCAGCCGCCGCTCACGACACGACCGATGTCAAACTCAAACTCAAACTCAAACTCAAAATATACTTTATTCATGTTGGCCTCTGCAAGGCACTTATAAATCGTCATACATTTTTAGCACAAAGGAATGACTCGACCACCGACTTCGTAAGTACTCATACGTCAGTACTCATTACAGTGAACATTGAGGCAGGCGTTATTTACGGTTTGCATTCATTCCTTCATCAATAATATTCAAGACGTCTGGTAGAAGTAATGGCCCACGGAAGTGTCTGGCAATAGTCAATTTTAATTCTACATAATATACTCAAAAACATATTTGAAAACGATCTTTGCTACTTTAACGAAGGTTAGCTATTTATTTTTTTTGTACCTTTACTTCGTTCTACCTGAGAAAGGGCCCCGCTTTCAAGGTAGTGGGTGCGCATACCTTCTTAATAACACATTATACTAACAATCCTCAAAATTTCAGCTTTGCTAAAATGACGTAGGTCTGGGGGCTCTGGGATCTTACTCTACTACGTATTTGTCTCTTTTAATTTTCTTCAGTATCCTTAATCGTATAATCTTTATTTTACCATTCTAAATTACGCTCATACATGTTTTTACATACTGTACAGGCATCAAACCTTTCTCAAACCTATGGTGTAAGAAGGGACTCTTGAACCATCACACCAATCTCCCAGTTAGACTGACGACATAGCGATTGCTCACAACGTGCGCACACGCAACGATATCAAAACACCATCGTTTATGCAATAATAATAATTATGTATTGCAGAGTGTGAAAGGATTGATAAATTAGAC
Source organism: Nomophila noctuella (assembly GCA_958496325.1). Lineage (NCBI taxonomy): Eukaryota > Metazoa > Arthropoda > Insecta > Lepidoptera > Crambidae > Nomophila > Nomophila noctuella. Next base: position 1,602,194 of record OY292482.1, read on the forward strand.
TCCCGAAAATTACCACTGTTTATTCAAATATGTTGACTATCATATTCATACAATTTCCTAACGATTACACAAAATCTAACAAGCACAGTAAAATCTTTACTTCGTATTTCCAAAACTTACTTAATCGTTGAACATACAAAGTCGTTGAACAATAAAAAGCACCGTGAATATCATATCGGAAGTTTCAATTTTAAAAAGCAAATATAGTTTAAATAAATCGCTTACATTGTTTTAAATATTAACAGAACCATCAAAACAAACTATCTTAACAGTTGTTACGAGTTATATCACAAATCGAATGGCAAACATTTTACTACAGAATTGTTATTGTTTATTGCTTTTTGTAGGGTTGTAGAGGAAATACATATCCGATCGATAAAGTTGCGATCACTTCCGATGTTTACTTATAGAATACTAGCGGCCGCCCACGACTTCGTCCGCGTGGATTTCAGATATTTTTTTCACAATTAAAGGTAGCCTGTTCATTCTCAGGGTCTTAAGGTTGTCTGTGCCAAATTTCATTAAAATCGGCTCAGAGGTTTAAGCGGGAAAGAGTAACAGACAGACAGAGTTACTTTCTTGTTTATAATATTTATAAAAAATAGTGATGCGTTCATGAGACTCAAACGATCAGAGGTCGATTCTTCTTCTTGATGCCGAATAAAGAAGTCCACTGGGAGTTCTCTAAGTTCCTTCTATAGCTTGCCGAGTATAACCTTCTGTAATACACCCTTTGTAGAAGTCCCAAATACTCTACCTTCACCGTTGTTTTTTCACTCATCGTTACGATTTCTAGATGTGATAACAATTCTTGTCTATGTTCAAAAATCCAAAATCGATTAAGGCTGACCGGTGATGGGTTTTATAACATTTTGAATCTGATTCTTAAAAATCAGATTTTGAATAATACCTATCTAGATTCTACTGTTCGTATGATCCACTCCCACAGTAAAAGCTTGGTTTCCGAAATACGCATATAAATAGGTATGGTGACAGCATAATTGAGAGTAGACTATTACTTTTCTTTGTTAGTGTATAAAAATAACAAACGCAACTATTAAATGTTTATTACAACATTTTCACAGCAATATTTGACTGCTAAAGCAAATCTAATTAATTCATAGTTTTGTAATTAATAGTTATGGCTGACAGAACCGTTGCACTCATGAAAATAACCATAAAATAATTGGGCTATGACGAGTTAAAAAGTGTATGGAAACAATGTTTACATAGGTGAAATCCGTTTGTATGATTGTGCATTTTTCTAAAGCAGTTCAGTTGGTACTTTGACTTACCCAAGTATGCAACCTGATGTCACAGGGAAACTGTGGCGAAGTTAAGACAAAAATCAGTCACTGGTGTCTAATAATCTGATGTAGCCTTATTGATTGACGATTGATTGATTATTCTAATTAATACCTTGATCAGCCCTTTTTGACGAATTCATTCAACGTCCTCAAATAAGGAATTTAAAATAACAGGATTTGGCATCTATATTTAAAAAAAGTAAACGAAAATGTTAATTTTGACAAATCGTGACTAGTATCTTCTTGATTTTTCCTTTAAGGACAGTCATAGAAGCAAGGACGAGTAAACAAAATCATACAAAAATAGACCTTGTTGCTTCTGCTTAAAACCTCACGTGTACACAATTCATTGCACGTGTGTTCTTCTTAGTTTTCGATCGTGACCCACGGTTATTGCCGGTATCATAATAAAGTATGGCTGTAATAAACCTAAGCATTTATAAGTTGTTTTCCACAGCACTAATTACGAAACGATTAAATTGTTTTTACAGAACTAGGTAGAGTTATAATACAACATATGTATAGTTGAATTGAGAGTTTGGAACAAATATTGTGCTTGTTTTCCGGTTCAAAGTCCAAACGTCAATTGGTGGCATCAGTGCTATAGCTCCTTAGTGGAAAAACTGGTTGGCTTCATTGTTATTTCTGTTTTTGCCGTAAGTAACCACAAAGTACCTAAGACACTTACCACAGTATTTTATCAAAAGGTTAAAATAATGCTCGTGTCCTATCTTTTTGACAGCCTTCCTAAAATAATATCATAAGGGAGAAAACAATATACCTACTGCGAGTGAAGTTGGATCAACTACCCACTTTGCTTACACCTGGGTGCGAGTTGGAGACAATAAAAATAATTCAAATTTGAATGGGTCATCTCGCTCGATCGAGCGAGTTTTAAGCGAGCTGGCTGCTGAATAACTAAAATTTCTATTCCGCGAATAATTTATTTTATTAATGGGAAGGATCAATGCTTGAAATCAAAGACTTATTGTTAAGTAAGTAGATGTATACTGGATTGAGGTATACCAATAGTCTGTGAGTATTAGATGTAATTTCAAACACTTTCGTCTACCGTAATTTCCAATAAATTTCCATTTGATATTGGAAAGTGATCGTCTCAAACAATACCGAGGCCACGTGCGTATGTATCGAAAATTCGAGACCAATCGATTAGACGTACATAATCGATGCAATCGGATCTCGCACGGTAGAAATCATCGATATTATGTAAAACTATGCACTTTTGGTAGGTACTTCCGATGGTTATTTTTAGATTTTAATTAAAAATAGCTGATTTCATGGCTTCTTCAGTCCGCTAGTTACCTGAAGACGCCTCCGACATAAGATAACGCCATACTTCACTGGCTTGTACGGTTTCTTGCAATGTGAAAGGCACCATCAATTTGGACAGATCCCGTATTACGATTTGATGAAACTTGTAGTATTTTCATCGATCTTCAATTGTTATTGACGCTTCCTATAAATGTTGTTAAGTTACTACAGACTTCACTATACCTTGGAAGAGCCCTTGTAAAGGCTTTTGTCCAGCGATGGACAGCGTAAGGCCAATGATGAAGATGGATTTAAATCAAAAATTAGAAATTTTTCATCATGAAATAAAGCTAAAGTAAATAGTTAATATTTTTACTACACTCGTTTTTACCCATGGCTTTGCCCATTTTATCCCATGGGAGCATTTAATCCGAATAAAAAGTATGCCCTCACCTAAGTCAGCCTTGCCTGTACTTATACCGATTTTATCAAAATCCGTTCATAAACTTTTACACTTATTATATTAGTGTCATTAGTATGATTAATTATTTGATAATTTAATAGGCGCCTACACCTAAGAAATATAATTATCATATTCTTTATTAATGTACATATTTACACCTGCAGTAATGAGACTTCACCTCGCAATTAAATGCTATTACAATAACGAGGAAAGCAATTACACGTGAAACTGTTAGACCACCTCAAGGCCGGGGGTTAGTCCATGTCTCTGTTAGTGTTGATTGAAACACACTAAGCGGAAAAAATGCAAATTTCGGCCCAAGTTTATTTTCTATACAATGTTACGCGTATCATGTCATCATTAATTTAAAAAATTTATTAAACACATTGCGTGCGTAATCCAGCCGAACTTCGGCAGCGTTTTTTCGGCCTATTGTGTGTTTCTATACTTAGACGTAAAGTCACAAAGTGTTTATTTTTTACGGTAATTGATATTGCAAATTGTAATTATAAATACTGTACTTTACAAACTTTAAAAACATATCACGTTATTTGCGGCTATGACCAATTTAAATTATACGTACCTACGTAACTTTAACTTCCTTAACTTATTCTACATCTAATTAGTTCGAAAATTACTGTTAATTTTAAAATTACCTAACCGTTTAATTGTATCCGATTTGGTTATTGGTAACAATGTTGAGCGTTGATGTATTATTACTGCTTGTTTTAATAACTCATACATAAGCAGTCAGTAATCTGACAGATGTAACCGAAGCCCTTGGACAGGTTGTAAGGTTACCAATATTGGCCGCGTTCGCTTATTACCATTTCACCGCTCACACCGTAATCAAAAATATATTTTGCGTTTAAAATTTCATTGAATAAAAACTCAAATAAGTTACTAACAAATAAAAACAAAAAAAGAAGAATAGAAAAATGAAAGGAAATTAATTTGACCTTCATCATGTCTTATCGTTGCGTACCGAAGAAAAGACTTCAACGAGACATACATACTGGACAGGCCCGTTGGTTTAGTGGTCAGAGTCTCAGAGACCCTGGATATAAAATAAAGGGTCGTGGATTCGAATCCCGCTAGGGGCAAATGTTTGTGTGTTTAACATTGGCATATTTTGTACCTGCAAGGAGATTGTCTCCTTTATCTAAAACTCCGCAACTTCGTCGGCTTGGATTTCGATTTCCGCACCTAAGTGTTAGCTTAAAGCTTTCCTCGCCATATAGCCTAACCAATAATAGCTTATATTGCTAATCATGACAATGAATTCGTTGAACTATTAACACGTCTGTCAAACCATATGTTACGCGTCGGTGTGACGTGCGGTCGAAATATTTACGTGACTTTTTGAGGTTGGCCGGTGCCGACCGACCGTTGCGTAAAGACCCGGCATTTTCGCTGTTACACATAACACGTCGCATACTTGACGAATGTCCGAGCAAAAACGTACTGACAAGTTTTTTTCACAACACCCAGTTTATAAAAGTTGCCCATATTTTTTGAAACACACCAGTTTGGGAGGTTGATTTATACTGAAATTGTTTTAGTAATTAATACAGGTCTAATTATGCAACGATTAAGGTTCGTTTAATTAAGTGATCTTGCCTGTTATTAGCACAGTTGCGATTCCATAAACTTATCATGCTCAATTACCCAGTATTAAGTTTTCAGTTTCATACATGCTATAGTTAAACATTCGAATCGATGGAGCGACCAAATGACTATTGTAATCAGTAAACTAGATACTTAAATAAAAAATAAGTGAAACGTAAGTGTGAAACTAGATCACTGAGCATTGTCTATCGCTTAATTAATTCGTCTTCCAATTAATGGTACGCGATAATCCCAATTAAAACCATTTCTTCGTAAGTGATCTCCAATAGTTTCACAGATATGAAAATGTGTTTACAGTTGCACCTTTTGCTCATGCTACCAATAAGAATGGTGTTATGTCTGTACCACACTTTTTATCTACGAAATAGAAATACAGCACCAGCTTTTCAAATCAAATACTGGCTGTAAACACAGAACACGATATTGCTGTGACTTTAGACTTTTTATGAATACATGTTTGACAGTTTATGTAATGAGGTTTAATTTTGTCTTTTCATTGTTATTTTTGTTAGGTTTTTTTTTTGTAAACGCATAATTTAAAAAAATCATAAAGGTTTGTTTTTATTATTTTAATCAAGATTAAACAAAACAAATGGATTGCACAAAGAATAAAATGTATGATTCCAAAAGTTGAATAACCTTAGTGAATGGAAAGGAGAGTTATAAGATAATATGAGTGGGAAAAATACAATCAAATGTTTAAATCTTACAATAATAGCAATAACATTAATACAGAAAATTTTAAACAAAGTAATTAATTAGTTCCTTTATAACACAAAAATAATATAATTCTTGAACAACATACCTCGGTTTATTTTCAGGAAATTATATTTTTACTTATTGATTTACTTTATTTATTAATCTACTAATTAACTATAGGCGTCGATAACCCTGATTAAAAGGAATACCCGAGAGTTTTTCTTAATTCTTAAGTGAATAGTTTTGGTAACGAGAAAATGCGGTGAGTTGCACCGATAACGGATCTATTTAACCAACTGATCGGGGTTTGAGTTAATCGCCTGTAATTTATGTCAATAGCGGTATGATATACGGCTTACGTGTTAACGATTATTTGCCAGGCTTACTTATGTAGCCTACATTAAATATTGGTAGCTCATGTTTTTAGGACACACTACTGGTGTATTGCGGATATTTTTTGGACAAATATGTTTATTATATTACAGTAACGGTATTGCATGAATACTCACGAAATTTAAACAAAGATTTATTAACTACTTTTTGCAGTTCGGGAAACTCTATAATTAAAGCGTGTCGCTTCACCCATTCAGAATTTTCAACCACCAAATATATTTTTAGGATCACCATAATCATCTTTATTTGGCCTCGACATAAAAATAAAACGGAATAATGATTTTTTTTTATGCATAAATTGAAGTCAGCATAAAACTGGTTGCCATGCAATGGCTTAAACTACTTAATTTCCATCCTTGAACTCAAGACATTACAGCGGGAAATCCTAATCGATTATTTTAACTCAGGATTAATCTAGGATTAGTGTAAACAAGATAATCCCAACTAATATTATAAATGCGAAAGTAACTCTGTCTGTCTGTCTGTCTGTCTGTCTGTCTGTCTGTCTGTTACGCTTTCCCGCTTAAACCTCGCAACCGATTTTGATGAAATTTGGTACAGACAATCTTTAGACCCTGAGACAGAACATAGGCTACTTTTTGACCCATTCCAACCCCCCACTTCCCCGAAATGAGGGGGTGAAAGTTTGTATGGAAAATCTAAACTACTTGAGTTAGACGCTTGAAATTTGGCATGCAGGTCCCTTAGTAAACTTGATGCTTAGTTGCAAAAGGATATTGCAAAATTCCCACGGGAACGGGAGTTAGCGGGAAAAAACATTCATATAGTGAAAACCGACATCCACGCGGACGAAGTCGCGGGCGGCCGCTAGTACTAAATATATCTGTGACCTATTTGCTACCTGTCAATGAAACTGAAGTAAACCAATTAAGGAATGCTGAAATAAGTCAACACTCTTTTATCTAACACTTTCAAAAGTAGAATAAATGTTGTGTTTCATGTCTATCCCTTAAATAATGAAAAATATAGTCTTTCCCTATAACTTTTTGTCGTGTGGATTTCTTTTTTTCGAAATAAAAAGTAGCCTATGTTCTGTCTCAGGGTCTAAAGATTGTCTGTACCAAATTTCATCAAAATCGGTTGCGAGGTTTAAGCGGGAAAGCGTAACAGACAGACAGACAGACAGAGTTACTTACGCATTTATAATATTAGTTGGGATAAATAGCACATGAATAATTTAACAAAAAATAATATTAAGAGTTCAGAATAAACATCTAACACTTAATTTACACAAGCTAGTTTTAAATGATTATAAAAAGAGCGTTTGATTTTACTGCAATTTCAAAACAATAGTTGAGTAATTATCCCCGCGTAAGGACATCTTAGGAAACCACTCTAAGCACGCTATCTCTAAATCTACATATTTGCATAATTTTTTCATTCGACGTCTTTGTAATGTTGAATTTTATGACATGAAGATAAATCTTTTACTTAATAATAATATACAGGCGCGATATCCGCATAATTAAGAAACGCTGGAAAATCTTTATTAAGCATTTAAGTATTGAGTAAAGTATTATTTGATCTTACAACATCCTCCGTTGAATATTGAAGGCCAATGGAAAAAGATGATGTTTTATAAATTGTGACCGTTTTATATTAAATTCTAGTTTTTACCCGCCCCTTTTACTGATTTTCACTCCAGACGTATGCCAATAAACGGAATAGTGTTTTTTTTTTTCAATTAAATATTTATTTTAACAAAACTTTCCTCATAAGGAAAATAGTTGGTACACTCGCCCGGAAACCCCAACGCACCTTCCCCGAACCGTAAGTTTTTACTTACCAAAACCAGTGTTCAGTTGAACAAACCCCGTATTGTGTCACCGTCTCAGTTTCCACTAGAGTAAGCGCGCGCACGCATTACCCGTCCGTCGGGCACGCGACGCGCGCATCCGTCTTGCTCGCTCCGAATTTTTCGCGCCATTGCGAAAACTATCCGATCAGAAAAAAAGCTACGGTAAATAAAAAAAACACGACAGAAAAAAAAAATTAAAAACCAACTGTCAAAGTCAAAACTCCCGCCAAAAATGTGAAGTGTTTTTTTAAAATTAATTCAAGGGAAAGGAATTGTTATTAACTGCTCCGGTGATAGAAACTTTTTAATTAGTGCTGTGCTGAAGAGTGAATTTTGATAAGTGGTATGAGTTTACGTGTGTTTAAACAGGTGTGATATTATGCGGATGACGCTTGTTTTTCAGTTGTTTTTATGGTGGATTTATTTTGTTAAATTTTTATATATGTATGACTTAAGATACACAAGTATTAACCACATAATCTACTTATTTTATAAGACTTTTATCTATTAGATAGATGTTTTCTGGCTTATTTTTTACATGCCGTTTATTTTGTTATTCTAACTTTGATAGCGTCCCTGAATTTGATTCCTGAGCAAGGTGTTTTTCACGATCAGGTTTTTCCCAACAACCTATCGCTATTTTTCCTGACTACTACACTCGTATACTATGACTAAACTATGTATGAGTAACATTATATCTCGAACGTAAGTTTTCCTATTAAAGAGTCGATTTCTTAAAAATAAGACTTAATTTATACGAAGATCTTTCTGATTCTGTACAAAATAAGCTGACATGTTTAAAAATCAGTTATTTTCAGTAGGCAATGTTACGGCAAGGTCGCCAGCTCTTGATATCACAAGATAACCCTGGTCTGTTTATTCATCTTTAAATTATATGTCACGTACCTACAGTAAGGTATTATCGAGAGAGGAGATAATAGTATCAATACAAACGCCCTGAGAAGATTGGTCAACTTTACTGATAAAAAGGTTTATTTAGTTCTTCCTGTTTTCACTGCGTTATACCCATGTAGCAGTTAAAGTGCCAAAAAATCAATGTTGATACTGTCCCGTTTCGTTTTCGACTGTTATAAGGTTTCAATACACATGGATCACTATGTCTGCCCCCGTGGTGTAGTGGTTAGAGCGCTTTGCTCAAACATCGGAGGTCGTTTGGGTTCGTATCCTGCTGGGAACTATTTTAGTTTGTGTTGGTTTTCTCAGTTTGGTTAGGACATTGCTAGCTTAAATCGCCTGATTGTCCGATAAGAGTGATGATTCCGCCTCGGAAGGCACATTAAGCCGTTGGTCCCGACTAGGATCCAAATTGTTTAACGGTTTCCCAGGTAAGGGTTACGGAGGTCCGACGACAGTCACTCGATTGTAAGAACCAGCTTAGTCATTTCAGGATCATAGTCGTAGCGTAGTTTAGCGTACCCTAGGCTCCGAGGCAATAGCCAAGGATGCAACCTGGATAAGCGCTAGAATGATGATGATGATACATAGTAATGATCACAAAATGTCGTACCCTTGATATTCTTATTTCATGGGGTAATCGCCTATCTCATATAGGAAACTAGGTACCACATGACATAATGTTATTACTAAGAACCTTTGCGGTCGCAAAATAAGCCGCAGATGTTTCATTGCAATCAGATAAGTGTCCTAACAACGCGTAAAGGACAAATAAATATTCATGTAATTAAACACGTCTAAAAATATAAATAAAACATACAAACTACAGATTACGAAAAGAAGTAACTACGTAATTCACTTGACTTTGAAACAAACTACGGGTTAAACGCGTAAAAATGTCTTCAATTTTGCATTTATTTAACGCCCGCACATAAAATTTCATCTGTTATGACGTATTCTTTAATGCCTATCATATTGCCTACATACCTCGCAGAAGTAACAATTTAATCCCTACCAAACACTGACGAATCAGATCGATGTGCGAATATAATATCGCGAATTTCAACTTTCTATCTTAAATTTCAGTGTAAATCAAGTTGCAAAATAAACGCTTTGACTTTTGACTTTGACTTTGACTTAAAGAAGAATAAGTAAAGAACATTTTGATCGAAGAAACATGCCTTTTGTAAAGTTTTACACGGATAATTGAAAGAGTCATTGAAAAATGTGAAAAAACAAAGCTATTCGAAATGAAATATCATGAAGCATTAACTGTGATTACGTGTAAAACGTGATGTCTGATGTTCCTTCCCGACTTAAACCAACGACTGTTAATAAAGTTGTCGAGTCATTTTAAGATGATAACGTCGCTGTTAGAACCTAGTTGTTATCTCTATCTTCAAGACGTATTTTCAAAGACCACAAATTACTATAACAATTTCATGCAATTTATATAAAATCTGCTAGTTTCCGCGTCTGTCGTCACTTTAAGACATTAGAGTATTTGGTTTGAAGACCAGGCATTGGGTTTAGGATATTCCGATCGTTCTATTAACCAGCATTCTCGCAGTCTGAAACCCAACTGTCCCAGGGAATGAAAACATTTTTTTTATAAATGCATACATAGATACTAAATTACGAGCATCAGGCGTGCAAAACGAGTATATTTGGAAACAATATCCGCAGAAAACTCCAATGACAGGAAAACATAACTACTGTCCCCTAAATAAGAGACCAGGGAATCCTTTTATCATTTTGCGTTAATACCCCAGTATTGTTCCTGCTTTACCCTGTGCGTCGGCCACATTCCCATTTGCCATCGGTGGCAATCCTTGTGTGGGCGATTGGGAATAAACAGGCACAAGGCAGAGTCACCAAACAAACTATTGGACAAGACAAATGACAATCAACTTAAAACTGATTCGATGCGACTTACTTACACGTTATAAAGTACTTGATAACATCCCAGTATGTAGTTACCTCAACCTGTCGTTGAACGTTACAAGTTTTTGTGACGTGTTTTCGCCGAATCAACGACCTTGAGTGAAGTGCAAAAGCCACTCCTGACTTACGTCAGCCATAAACTGATGTAAGTAATTGTGTGGCGAGATGAGTATGGCTTCGCGTGAGAAAATACACAGAGAGCTTTTTTGCAGCTTAACAATTAATCTGTCAATAAAAAGTTGACAGATTATAAAACATGGCCACCAAAATATTATCCGTGCTTTTGTAAAAAAAACCGGCCAAGAGCGTGTCGGACACGCCCATGGAAGGGTTCCGTAGCTAAAAGATGGCCCAACCGCTTAAGACACCATTTAGTAAGGGCAACTGCACCTCATAAGTTGGTCGAGTTGTATAAAAATAACTATGTATGATACAGAGTTTGCTATAGTTTTCGTTGAAAGAACTTACTTGGATGTATACAGGACATTTTTTTCAGAATTATTGTAATAGTATTTCAAAAGTTAAAGGGGGGGACGCTCTAATTTTAACTTTGTATTAATATATCTCGAGACTGGGGTGTTTGATCCACATGGTTTCAAGGCATGTTTTATTGTATTTAAAAATACCTGTTTAACGATACCCCACACGATGGGGAAGTCGATATTTTTTTTTCGAATTTACTTTTCGCTGTATGGGAGGGGGGGAAAAATAATTATTTTTCGATTATTTTAAAAACCAATTCTTGAATTATCACTATGCATCTCTCCACCAATTTTCGTGGCAATCGGTTCAGAAACGGCGGAGAACGAGCCAGGGGCCCTAGCCAAGATGCCACTTTGTCGAATTCGCCATACGTTTTCGTCGCGACTTATATTGCCCTCCCGCACACGTACTATTGATATGAGCGAGATGGAGATATAAGTCGCTACGAAAGCGTCTGGCGAATTCGTTAAAGTGGCATCTTGGCTAGCCTACCAGGACAGACAGACAGACAGACAGACATGACGAAACTATAAGGGTTCCGTTTTTTGCCATTTGGCTACGGAACCCTAAAAAACCCGTAACGTCAATACGTACGGTAATTGACGGGCCCATTGGTCGAGTGGTCAGAGTCCCTGGCTACAAAACCAAAGGTCGCGGGTTCGAATCCCGCTAGGGGCAAATGTTTGTGTGATGAACATTGGCATTTGTTCTCGAGTCATGGATGTTTATAAAAGTACTTAAGTATGTCTATCCGTTCCCTAGCATCCATAGTACAAGCTTAGAGCTTAGTTTAGGGCTACGCAATTGGTGTATTTGTTCAATGATTAAAAAAACATTGTATACCAAATTTGATTTTTTTTTAAAAATAAACAATAAAACTGAACACACGCCAGACAATAGAAATAATTTTGCAGACGTAAGAAATATCCAAAAAAATCTATAATGTATAAGGGATAACTATTGGTTCCGTCACATTTCGAAAATACTATTCATCATCATCATACTATTAAGTCAAATAAATATGATGGAATACCTAGGAGTCCCATACGATTAATTTGCCAACCTAGAGTCAATAACAAAGCAAGCTCGAATTAAAGGCTTGAATGGTTTGCCATGATACCTATTTTGATAGGTATCATCATCATAATAAATAAATAAAAATAATTGCTATCTCATGGTCGGAAAAAACAGTACGAAGTTTACAATCACGTCATTTTTATTAAAATCTTGATAAACAAGCTTTAACAAAGATGTTTTCCTCAAAAAGGCTTTTAACTATCAAAGAGGCCAATGAGTAATTCACAAATATTACAATTAACGGTCTCCTAATGATTGATTAATTATATATTTGTATTATCAGCCGCCAAGTTTTTACGGTGGGCTATAAATATTAATTGTTAATTTATTTCAATTCGTAAGTCGTAACATGTAAAATAACGTCGGTAGAGTTCACGCATTCGGTTTATTAGGTTTATTTTAAAAACTTGTTACATAAAATTTTATTTATATATAATTATATTAATAACCTTAATAAAATCCACTTATTAATGAATATTGGATATTTGATTTGTATAGACAAAAAAGGAACAAATATTATATTACTGTTTAGAATTATTCTTTCTACTTATTTGAATCCTTTTAGTGATTTAAAAGTGTTATTGTTTTACACTTATTTGTTTTTATTAGTTGTAATATAGAAGTCTAGCATTTCCTAAGCAAACGAATTTAGTTAAAGTCTAAGTATGCAAATAGCTAACCATTCAAGGATTAATTAGTGATCTTAGTGCTATTAGGAAGTTCCTAATAAATGTTGACGACCTCGTTGACACAGTGGTTGCAAAAGTCGCACGGTACAAGGTTCCGGGTTTTAAATTCAGTCAGATACTTAATTCAGGATGATATTTTTTCTGTCTAGGTTGTGATCACATAATATAATACTCGTTCTACATATAAGCATATCGTGTGTCGCTGACACAGATAATTTGACCGCTTATTTGATGATTGGCCTCTTTCTTCGCTTACTATGTCAATATTATAAGAGTATCTTAACTATGTTAGAGTATGCAGATGATAATCTACACTGCGTATGAAAATTAAGGACTCTATTCTACTTGATGTCGTATCTTCCCTTTAGCTAATTTTAGAAAGGCTTAAAAGAAATTTCTCAAATTCTTTTATAACTATGGCCGTATAAACAATTTTAAACATTTAGACGTTTATTACATGGCTTATCTATGCTACAGCCGCAGACATGTTAAAAATACAACAAAAAGTGACATCATAACTCATAACTTTGAGCGGAATAGAAAGACCTTTCTCCGGCGATTAGTTCGTTCGCTTAACTTCTCCGTGAGAAAATTGGTGAATAAGTGAGAAAGAATCTGAACGTAAGAAAGTGCGCCGGCGCACGCGCCGAGGGCAGGGCTGTCGCATTTGAAATGCATCAAATACTCATTTATATTATGTATACGAGGATAGCGGCCGCCCGCGACTTCGTCCGCGTAGATTTATCCTTTTTTGCAATAAAAATTCTTTTTCAGGGTCTAAAGATAGTCTGTGTGTCTCCAAAATTCATCAAAATTGGTTGGAGGTTTAAGCGGGAAAGCGTAACAGACAGACATAGATAGTATCATACGCAGGTATTAAATTAGTAGGGATGAATAGAATAATTTAGGTACTATTCAATGAAAGAACTGTTTTGTACATTTGATTTTTTGATAGTTCATTACACAAGTAAAGAATTTTCGAAAATTATTACTGTTACCAGAGAACAGTACTAAACGGATCATCACGTTGGACTAGTTCGTTATTATCAAAATGGATTATGAAGTAAAATAAGTGAACCTATGATTTTTATATCCCCGAAAGGGAGTGAGACTAAATCCTTCTTTAAAGAGTAAGTCATTTAACTTTGATTCGAAACAGGTGCTATATCGGTTACGGAAGTGTTTCTCTGATAGGGTTTCTCTGTAAATCAATGTAGCTTCCTCAGTGGTATTAATGTGCGTTCAATGACCGGAACTTCTGTATTATCTCTACGGATCGTAATTCATAACGTAAAAAGATATTTTTCTCTCCATACAGAATATTTTACCATGTAAATCACAATTTTTTTTCACATGTTCACTAAGCCATGGCATTCAAAGGTACAAACATTGAGTGTGTCTTCTTGAAATTGTAAACAACAAGTTTTCAGCCTCAATATCACATTAATATATTGTATTTTAATGCGGATTTGATAGCTATCAAATTTTCTTGATAGTTCTATCGATATTCCAACTATTAATGTGATTATGAATAATCAACAGACAGCCAACCATCCAACAATACTTGTTTTTATATTCAGACAAAACAATTAAACGCGCTGTTTTATATTTAGGGAAATATTCTTATTTGTACCTCGGCTTATACTATACCCCATATAACACAACAAGTCTAAAGATTTGGTGGTGTGACGTGGTGTTTAAAAAGGACGAAATTTTCATTAGGCCCATTTTCCAAGAATTTTAACAATTATTTTAATGAATTGGATTTTTTTATCGATTGTCCTGTAGTGTTCTTTTATTGTATTTTGAATTATTTAAGTACATATGTTATTACTAGCGGCCGCCTGCGACTCCGTCTGCGTGGATTTCGATTTCCAATATCCTATGTGTTATTCTGATGTAGAAGCTATATTGTGGTAAAGTTTCATTCAAATCCATTCAGTAGTTTTTACGTGAAAGAGTAACAAACATCCATACATCCATACATACACACATACAAACTTTCGCCTTTATAATAGTAGTAGGATTTTTTTCACTGTCAGCCCTAAACATGAAGTGTTTCGAGGCTAGTCTACATCTGGCGTTGATTACGCGTGTGCAACTACCTCAACATTTTGCTCACTCACCGCCGAGCATGCGGTAATCCGTATAGCCCTGACATTCTGATAAAGAGATAGCGCGTTATTTTGGAAAGCATATACGTAGTTTTCATCCATTTTCTGACTGGCTTATTAAAGGTATGTATGCTCGTTTATTTAAAGCCTGTAGTTCGGACGCTATACGATAAATCAATGAATGATTAAAGAAACCATTTTAAAGTTAAATGTAGGTAACCAAAAACGTTCGTGTATGTTCTGTGTATGTTAAACATTATGACATTATTCTTAACAATGAATTTATTAATTTCTTTCACAGCTGAATTCAAAATAGATTACATCAAAGTAAATGTCTAAAGGCGGTGCTCACTTCACTTTTTACGACTAGACCTAACACGTCTTTTATCAATTTTACTGCTAGTATATTTATCCTCTTGCAACGAAATTATTTTCACCGTCGTTATTTATGAAAATTCCCATTTATCTTTACTTATCTTATCTTTTTTACCTGTGTCCAAGCTGTAAAGAGTAACTTTTTGAAGGTAACGCGTGGTAGCGAGTAACTTTCGGTAAAGGCATAAATGTAGCAATAACTCGCATTACATATACATGAATTGCTAATTATACCGTTTAATTTGAATTTGAGGACAGCAGAATGCACCTTGTGTCTATATACTTCTGTTAGTTACTGTAGATCATATTTATCCGCGGGCATTGTATCGAAGCCCAGGGTAGCTAAGACTATGATCAAGTTATTCCTTCTAATCTGTTACTGACATTTTAAGTTTTAAAGAATAATGAGCCATAATTTTCTAGTTAATATGTTGTACCCTATTAATAGCACGAGTATTAATCCGGAAGCAATAACTATGTCCGTCTGTTAAGCTTCGTTGGACAACCCACTCGAGCGATTTTAATGAAGCTTAGTACAGCGAGAGATATTCTTTTGGCAGAGTAATGTACAAGAATCAAGTCGGGGATTCTGCCAATATCAAATTAGCTAGAGCGTATCTTGGCCAAACAATGTTCTTTTTGTTCTTAATTTTTTATTATATTAAGGAAAGGCATACTACCTATCCTATTATATGGGTTAAAATAATATTACATTATTTTTAAGCCCTTTTGAAATTTTAAGTAAACCAATCTTAATTGTGTAATTTTTTTAAAACATACATCTCTCGTCTCGGTCTCGAGGTTCTGGGTTCGATTCCCGGGTCGGGCAAACTTTATGTTGATTTTTCTGAACACAGCCCGGGTTTGTGATCACCAATCCGCATTTAGCCAGCGTGGTGATTAAGCCAAAACCCATCTTTGTAACGAAAACATGATTTCAAATGATGAAGTCCCTTGCCCTGCCCTGGACATAAATAGGCTGATACTTTTCTAAAACATGTTGTTTTGACATTCGAAACAATCAAGACATACGTTTGCAAAAAATATTCAAACGGTTTTAAATGCCCTTTTATCATTGAAAGTACAAATATCTGCAAAGGGCGGTCGATGTTATTTATTATTTATAAATAATTAAACGATAACTGAGTTGGGGTTATCGCGTTTCAAAATGATAAGGTGTTGTATTGTATGCTAATAAATAAACCTATAATTAATTGAATTTAATAATAAATTAAAGACATGGGTTGAGATGTACCAACTAGTAGAAAGTAGTGATTACAAGGTAACGGAGTATACTTATTGATTTCAATTTTATAATTTAAAGCACCTACAATGTTTGTACACTATATTTTGCATATATATTATGTAGTGAAACCTTGGCAATCTTATAATATATTATAATTTTAAACATGGCATTCCCTCGCGGTCACTCCACTTGATTTGAGTTTACTGCAACTTTTTAACTTGACCATGTTCCATACTAATTTATACTAAGAAGTTCACATTATTAAATAGTAATCAATTGTTCAGAGGCTGGCGGTCTACCTTCCACAGGACTTTTTACATGTTTGACTATTTAACTTCCAAAAATGGCAGTTTCACTTTTTGGTCAACGGAAACCTACAATTTGCTTAAATGGCTCGAGATGGCTTGAAAGTACAGATATTTAAATTTTAAATGATCAAAACATCTATTGCTGCAAATGTATGATCCCAATTAATGTAAAAGTCTGAGATCATGAGAATTTTCCAAAGTTATGACCAAATAAATTAAAATTACGTCACACAGAATCATAAGTAATATTTAATCACTGACCTCAAAGATGATTACTGCAAATAAGGAAATGAAATAAAAGTACCACTTACTTACTTACTTACTCCTGTGGCTCAGCGTTCCACTTACAAACATCCAAAATGTTCCTTTTATTGTTCAAACTGCAACAGAATGCAATTCGATTTGTCAAATAATGAATTATTTCGGACAGGAATAAAAATTCAATTAGACAAGACACATTACCGTATTGATGTAACTTTCCTCGGTTCGATAAATATGCGTACCACTTTAACAATTACAGACGTTAACTTGAAATACTAAGCCAAAGGGTATTATTTTTTCATTTTTGTGAATGCAATTTGCGGCGGCCAAGTACAAGTGCATAATATTAATTAAGAACAGCTAGCATGTTATTTCAGCTCTTCGACTTTGACTGGTTACCCTTATGGTTGTACACTTGATGAATATAAATATGTATAACTATAACGGCATAAAATGCAAAAACTATTTTATAGATAGGTTTAAAACGGTCATTTTATAAAATGATACATATTAATTGCTGCTTAATTCATTTTCACACCTCATACATTAGACACAAAACTAAGGCTAGGTTGGTGATCACACTTATGGTATCATAACTACATCACTATCTGTGTTTTGTTTTGTCATGTTGTGTTTTTATTTTTCTTTCTGATTTTATGAAAATGTTTGTGTATTGCTGTTTTTTAATATTTCCTACTAAAGATACGAGTAATAATGGCTTTTCCAAAAATAATTACCATGTACAAATTATAGGTATTCGTCGCAAACTACGGGCTACCAGTAAATAACTCCTTTTCATTTATTTATCTCAAGCAATATTTCAAGATCATTTCGCGGTTTCATTGTCTCTAGGCAGTACTACTCATATGAACACATAATAATTGTATACGCCGTGTTTGTTCTAAGAGATAACGCTGGCATATCGGTTATATCTAAAGTCTTGTTTACTCTGTCGGGCCCCGCCGCAGTATGACGCCATATGGAGGAAATTCGCAACTTTTGTGGACGTTGGATGTTTCCATTTTACTTTTTAAATGGAAAATGAGCTCTCGATGTACAGAGATAAAATAAAAACATGTTGTGGTGGTTGATGTCCATTGGGAGCGGTGAAAACTTAAGGTGACTCTCTTGATGGTTTGTCTCCCTATAACATAAAAAAGAAATAAATCCACAAATGTACATATATATGATTTCGCATCTTACGCATCGATCCGCGCAGTTCTAAGCTTCTTCACAAAAAATATTATATGATTGTAAGTTTCCACGATGGAATTTTTTGCGTTGCTACGTTGAATTTTTGGATCTAAAACTACAAAAGCAAGGGTACCTATGACATCGCTAAGATTTTACGTTCCTGTGGGCTCAGAATTTGTAACTTTTCTCTTCACCTTAGTGGAAACAATCTTGTCAACAATAAAGTCACGGAAGACGTCAGACCCTCAAAATACATCATATTAACCGCGAGTGGGTACTCATACATACTTACTGAGTAGGTATACTTATATCGCTCGCCTTGTACTTCGGACGGCGGGTAGGGTCACCGCACTTTATTATAGTCGTTAAACAGTACTGGTTTTTAAAACGTATCTATGCAAAGGTTAATTGGAAAGGTTAATGACGAAGATTATGGTTGGGTACTTAAAACTATAAGTTATCTAGATAACAAGAGGCCTTATTTTAGCTACACGGAGAATAGTTTCATGCGTATATAGAAAAGCGCCAAACTTGATAACAGAGATGAATCATTTCATTTTTTAATGGGATATTAATAGTAATACCAAAACTTAAATCAAATGCTATAAAAAATTACAATAAAAAAAAATATCGATATTTTGTGGGGATTGAACCTTTTGGTCTCATTACATAATTTATTTGCAAAACCCACACTGTCATTTCAAGTTTATAGCGTGGCCGTCCTTACTCTTCATTTTTCCTTAATCTAATAAATATTTCATAATATGCAGTAGGAGTTAACTCCTCAGCTACTCGTTAGACGAATGTGAACTACACCAAATCATTAATTAAAATTTAATAAAAGTTTTCCTTAAATTAATTCCTTAGGCACCAACCCTAAGCCCAAAGGACCGGTTCCATCCTCAAGTCTTGCAATCAACAACAAATTGAATAGCGACAAAAACAGTGGAATTAATGCTTTTTACCGACTGCCGTTGAAATAATAACCAGTTTTTATAAAGTCTGAGACTGATTTTTGGTTTATTGTTCGCAATTAAACTGAGCGTAAATGATTATTTTCAATTCCGGATATTTTAATTGACAAGATCGTTACACTGTGATCAAAATCTGTTCCCAGGTTTAAAGTGTATAAACTGTAATAAGTTTCGATGAGGGTAGAGCGATAAAAGACGCCAAAAATATAAATACCCGTAGCTACGAGTATAATACAGTTACATTCAAATAATTGTTTAATATTTGATATTGATGTAGTGATATTATTTATGCAATATTAATATGATATAATAATGAACATAATAAGTAGTTACGTTACGATTTACTCTGTAGGTATATCTCATTTACGGATTCATTAAAAATTGTTCCAAGCCTCATGTAGATTTGTATTAAATACATTCGGTATATAATTAAAATGTAATAAATTTTTACTATTAAAACGTCATCTATCACATCTTCATTAAATTCACACGACGTTTAAGATCCTTCATAATCGCCTTACCATTTAATGTTTTCCCGCACTTAATAATGCGGCTCCCACGCATCGTAACAGCTGCATAATATCTAGGATTTCTATGCAATGCACTAGATTCTTGAGAACCTAGGTGACGGCTCACACTTAAAATAATTTACGACCCCCATTGTGAGACACTTGGAAACTCTTAGATGAAAATCTGACTTGCATATTGCTTTTTAAAGTGTAATTTATAGGTGGAAAATGGAAAATAGTCAAGTATTTTCAATGGACTCGAATAAAGACTTGCTATGCAAATGTTTAAGCTGCACTTTAACTGTAAATAAAAACGTTTAAATATAGTTAAATAAAAAAAATGACTGTTCAAATATAAACTACAGAGTTGTTGATTTATGTACTTATCTAGTGACTAGATCGATTTCAAATAAATTGAGGATTTTTGTTTTGTCATAATTATTATGTAATGCAGCTTACGTAACCATGAAAATTAATAGCTCTTTCTCTTACAATATTACATGGAAAAGCAGTTACTTTACCGTTACCAATTTCATTGACAATGACAAAATACTTTTAATGTTGCCATTAATAAAATTACATTAATTCCACTTTGAACAAGTCTAAGGTGCGATTTTCGAGTTTATCGTCTGATAGTAATAGCTGTGATTTCATTGTTCGTGCGGTACCGATGCTCGGCGGATAATTGTGTTGCGAATGTCTGCACGCGACGATTGCCGCGAAATCAACTGGTAATCTCTCCGCTCAACTTATTAATCTGTATTCAAACGTCTGCAGTACGCGGGAATGGAGTTGGTACAATTGAAGTACGGTTTAATACAGTTTTGTACAGGCTAGGGCCAGGAAACACCAAATCAGTACTTTAAAATATTTAATTACTTGCGGCCGCCCGCGACTCCGTCCGCGTGGATTTCTATTTCCAATATCCTATGTGTTATTCTGATGTATAAGGGATATTGTGGCAAAGTTTCATTCAAATCCATTCAGTAGTTTTTACGTGAAAGAATAACAAACATCCATACATCCATACTTACAAACTTTCGCCTTTATAATAGTAGTAGGATTATGTTTATATTCCAAGTTGTGACTAAATGATGAATATTATTTACACTATCCCAATAAATGGCTTTCGCGCGCGAAGTCATATCAATAAAGTGGAGACTTGCCAACGTATTTTCTGCGGACTGTACTTACGGGTATAGTCAATATTTTCTGATACACGATAAGGTAAAGTATCAGCCTATTAACATTACACTGTAAGGCAATAGCCGCCATCATAGACATCATGTCATCGTTACTGTAATGTAGGGTTAATGACTATGCCTGATTGGTCCATGAATCAATTTATTGATCATATTATAGGATGAAGAAAAACTCTGAACACGCATATTTTTATGTGGCGACTATTACGACTATGAGTTTGCATCGGGTCAATTTTGGCAGGACGAAAGTTTTATGTGACAATCAATAATGCCACTAAGAATTTAAAAAACAAATAGCTCTTCGCTATACATTTATTAATCTTAAGCTTTATGAGATTTAACGGGAATTGGAACGGAAAGAGTCTTCTTTCGATTTCGATCTTTTTCCTGTGGCAGCTCACTATCTGTCAGAGGTAAAAGATATGACAGACAGACAGACGTTCTTCTAATTTGCCGTGATGTAACCATACTATCACCGGTTCATTGGGTCACTGTGACAATTATTTTTAGCAAGGACGTTGAGAGTTGCATTCCGACAGGTTTTAAGCATAATTTGATGATTAGCTAATTCGTAGGATAGATTAGAGAGGTATTTTTAGATTGGTAGAGCGCAGGGTATTTGGGCTATGTAGTAAGTGACTTCCAGGGCACTGATCATATGTAATTTCACTGGTTGTATGTTTGGAATCCAATTAATTCTGCTTGTTTATGGCAAAGGTTTTAAAAAATCCGTCTTATATCTGAGAGCCTAGATGCTGAAGTATAAAAACCCCTCATATCTGTTCTGGAGAGTAACAGTAGCTAGTCCTTCGAAAAAATATTTTAACCGTTGAGAAGTTTTGCTGAGAACATTGACATTATCTTTTTTAGGGTTCCGTAGCCGTGTACGGAACCCTCAGTGCGGGAGTCCGACTCGCACTTGGCCAATTTTTTTTTAACTGCTGGATTCAGGCTGTGTATTTCCAAATCAACAAACGTCAAATAAGAAAGCCCCGTGCCTTCAAGGCATAATTATGAGCCTTTGCTTAATCACAAAAAAGTCAATAGACAGAATGTGTGAGGAAACCATAACATTTGCAAGTAGCGGTCATCAGCCGTTGCTTCATTGCAAGAGCGGAGTTGCGTATGCGCACCCAGATGTTACTACATACACCTGATCGCCGAACTATCTCTTACGACGGCAGAAAGTAACATAATTTTGACGCATAACATTGAAGTCGCTCTGTGACCACGATTGAAGAAGTCTAGAAACACATTTAGCCAAAAAACGTGACCGAAGTTAGGTTTGAATACGCCTGCAATCTCGTAAAATTGTATCGAAAATGCATTAACGCCGAACTTCGATTGCGTATTTTCAGCCTGGTTGGTGTGTTTCTATACTTTGTGTAAAATTAATAATAGGCTGAATAGGCAAATCTAAAAAAAGATAACAGTTCATTTGTAAGGCAATTTGGTTCGTACGGATTTGAAATCTAGCTTCAACTAAATCCCAACTTCCCAACTAATATTATAAATGCGAAAGTAACTCTGTCTGTCTGTCTGTCTGTCTGTCTGTCTGTCTGTCTGTTACGCTTTCCCGCTTAAACCTCGCAACCGATTTTGTTGAAATTTGGTACAGACAATCTTTAGACCCTGAGACAGAACATAGGCTACTTTTTGACCCATTCCAACCCCCCACTTCCCCGAAATGAGGGGGTGGAAGTTTGTATGGAAAATCTAAACTACTTGAGTTAGACGCTTGAAATTTGGCATGCAGGTCCCTTAGTAAACTTGATGCTTAGTTGCAAAAGGATATTGCAAAATTCCCACGGGAACGGGAGTTAGCGGGAAAAAACCTTCGTATAATGAAAACCGACATCCACGCGGACGAAGTCGCGGGCGGCCGCTAGTTGTATATAATAGGCTAACCCTTGGATTCCGCCGCTTCCCGACTGAATTTCTTGCTGCACTTGTTCACAACAAACCATCTGACGTCAATGTGCTATTAGGAAAAAATATTGACGTGCACAAGTATTTTGATGAATAAATTACTGATTAAATTTGAAAAAGCTTAGTGTGCAAAAAAAAAAGTTTCATTTAAAATTATGTCTGTCAATTTTCCCATCATTACAAATCGTAATGGCTTTGGCATTTTAGTGAATTTCGTTTTTACTTGTAGTCCTATTACTTTAGATCACAATTTAATAGACTAATAATAATAAACAAGATTTGAGCATTATAAATCAATCTTGAAATATTATTCAAAATACAGTTATAACTTGGGCATTTGGCTTGGCAGTCAAGATGATTGTTGACGTGGTACCTCTAGAAATAAATTAAAAACAAAATATTATCACAACAATAAAACTATGTAGCGATTGTTAAATGTTTCGCATGTTACTTATATAATTTGTATCGTAATACACATGCACATACAATGAAGATTAAAGTCAAATAGAAAATAAGAAATTAAGATTACGATAATCAATTGTTTAGATGAAGAAAGTGTAAAGACAAGATGCGCGTCGCATCTTAGCTATTAAATACTTTGGAGTCTTTATTGTATGTGAAAAAAACAAACCAGCTCTCGTTGTATTTCTGTTATTATTTTCTGAGCATGCGACATTTCATTGCATTCGGATTTCCGCTCATATGTTTTCAATAATTGTAGAACATACATAGGTGTTTTTTTATCGCGGGAGTACCCCTAACTCTACGGGGAAGATATCTGATTGGAATTAGGCGTGAATTATACATTACCTTTCATAAGGTTTTAAAGTCAGTTAGTCCAAGTCCACTGACCAACATTAAAACCACACATGTGTGACCCCACAAAATACAACCCAATCAATTCAGAGGTCATCTCCACCAGCCGTAACGTCGCCAAACCAATCTTCATCATTACATAACCCTTGTTATGAACAGCATGTTGCAAATGAGAGGTCGTCGGCCGCTTCCCGACTCGCAGGTCTCAAAGTCACAGGTCTCGAACCCGCAGTGACGGGCGTGAAGCGAAAGTGATCGCGCAGACAGGTCTGGCCCTGCGACTTGTGAGTGATCGGCAAGCCCTAAGCTATGCCGGTAGAGATGTGACATGTGATGTAACGTGCTTGTATCGATGTCAGTACGTTATGTATTTTAAAACTGTCGCAACGATGGAGATCAATCATAACTATGTCAAACGTATAGGTTACTTCACTCGATTTTATTTTAGGTAATTCAAATACGATCACTGATTTTGAGGTAATTATCTTGTGAAAGAAATGTAATAGTGCTTTATTCGACATTTTATTTATTGGGTCCAAAAAATCTCGTAGGTTATTTTAATGAACACATTTAAGTGTTTAGACAAAAGTATTTTTTTTTTCAATTTAGACTTTTTGACTTTCTCAAATGGTGATTGGTGCGATTTGGTGGAGTCTTTATTTGCCGCTAATGGGTCCCTTCCCTTTAGCATGTTCGAATTGTTGTATCACATTTGGAAATATTTAATTCATTCACGATTTGTTTTATATGCAAAAAAAACAAATTGTGGGTCTTTTTTAAAAATACTTAGGATTGTCTCGCAGATATCTATCATGGTGCAGTATCAAACAATCGATAGATTTAACCGCTAGAGTATCAAAACAAACCTACCACATCCCTTCGGTGCAATATTAGTACACACGAGTACTCAGTACGTTTCCGAGGAAAGTGGTCAGACGTGCAGACGCACTAGGAAACGAGAGGAAAGCGTCGAAAGCACCCGCGGTAATGGTTTGTTTTTGTCATAATTGTTACGTCCGACGTGTTATGCAGATGCAGCTTTCCTTCTCGGATTGCTTTCTGATGTGCCGATGTACTTAGATTAGTAATAGCAATTGCTAGACGATGGCATTAAGTGAATACGTCTCTCCTGTTGAATTTTCCTATTTTTCGAACGATGCTTATTTTACATACTTATAACATGTATCCTTCCTATCCAGTCACGATAGTATATTTTTTTATACCCTCCGCTCCGGCCATGGCGGCCGCTCTTACGATCAGCCAGGTACCTACGCTGGATATATTATATTGCTTGCACAAATGATTGCGCAAGCACAGGTGTAGGGAGTGCTCCCTCCCTATTCCTTCACTCTCATAATTCGGTGGGACAGCAGTCTGACACGACCGTAGAGAGATCAGGCACAGGACCAACGGCTTAACGTGCACGGAGGAGCTCGAGATGATATAAAACGTTTATAATACTAACTATATACATATTACAATCATTTTTATCATTTTGGGAGTGAAAAACAGAACGAAAGACTAAGTTCAAACTATTTTTACGTTCTGAATTTCCCAGCGGTCAAACGCAAACCTACCTATTTTGCATGACGTAGGCGAAAAACAACCAATGATGTATGCATCTAGGCCTACGTTATCAGTTACCTATTGGCTTACAAAGGCGACCTTGCATAGATATGCACGCTAGAACACGGAGGAACGTGACTCAATTCTACGGCACTCGGTTCAAATGTTTAAACGCGATAAGCAAATTGTCGTAATGGAAAAGGTCAGGTTCTGAGAAAGCAGGGAATATTTTCTTTTCTTCCCATGCTAATTTCTTCTGATCTTCATTCATTAAAATGACTTGCTTTAATGTAAAGAATAAACTGGCGGCTACAAAAGAAAAACAACAAGTTTTTCTGTACCTAAATTACAGGTTCGACCCGATATTCCATCCTGAAATCTTTAGCGACGCTGTCACTTAGTTGAAACGACTTGCCACTGGACCCATAGGTTGTAAAATCCGTAATTCATAAAATTATTTCATAAAATGTATAAATAAAGTGTATGAATTTTCCAAGTTGGAAAACCGCTTCTCTTTAGAAAAACTAGGTGCGGTACCTAACTTCCCTTTAATTTCTCCGTCAATGAAACTAGGCTTGCCTATCAGTTTTCTCTTCATCAAATTCAGTTCACATCCTAAGTATAACAGCAGGTAAGTCAATAACAGTAACGCTCAATGGCATTCCGAGGATAGGTCATTTAAAACGTGCATCGTGTCCAAATTCGTTCGACGTCCTCAATCGAGAACAAATTAATTCCAAAAACGGTTTTTAAACCGATTCACATGTTGTAGTTGTATAAGAAATAATCCTGTTAAAAGGAGCTACTTCTTTATGACATCATGTAGTTGATCGGTCTGGTATCTTTAATTACTTACTAGTATAATAATTTACTGTTGTAGTAGGTACGTTATGCTCTCTCCACGTATAAAACATGGCAACGTCTGTCGAATTACTTGATCATCTAGGCACAAAGCAAACATACAGACACATGAAATTGTATAATAAAAATAGCATTTTCCATGGTACATTTTCATGTTTTGGCATTAAAACGCATATCGAATGCACGAGTAACATTACGCAATCATTTCTCGTTTGCGTGAAAACAAAAACGATTGTTCGCGTCAGCTGTTGGTAAACAGAGAGAAGTATTCTGTTACAGCCTCCATTTTTCAAACATCCGAATGTTGACGTAACGTTGTCAAAAGATTTGGTATCTGTGCACCGACAGATATTGTTGGTCCTTCGAGAGACGTGTCCCATCAGTCTTAGCAGTGATTAAATTAAACTATTTAGGCTCGCTCTGTATTACCATTTTCAATTTAGGTTGTTGGCACTATTGTACAGACATCATTTTTATCAACTTATTTTCCGAATAAGCTTTATTAGGGTGTACCTAAATATTTGATTTCTAAATTTATATAAGAACGCTTATGTAGTGAATGTTTATCGGTGGCCTAGTGAGTAACCTTTAGCTGATGGCTAGATGTACGTTTTTTAAAGGATACTTATTTATAGATGTCCTACGTTTTTATCTACGGTGAGGGCATAAACGGAAAATTATGCAAAAATGCGGAATGCGTGATTAAAAAACCGTACTATTCTTTGTTTAAAACGCAAAGTTATTCGCTCGGAAAAAATAAAACAACATTTGAATGCTTGTTGTGTGTTTAACACTAACCAAAGTTTTAAGCAAAACAAAAAATACGCGAATTATGCTTAGAAAGCAAAGCAATAAAAAATCGAAACCGATAAAATACTGATACCTATGTAAAGTTTGTGGAATTAGACTACCGCAATTTATGTCAGATTTTGTTTGTGTAGGGTAGGTAGGTTCTTATCCTTTAAAGTAGTATTTCTATTTTACTATTTTTTCTCACATTTTTATCACACAATGTTTACACGACGATTGATCCGTATAATATCGCCGTCTCATATAAACCACTGTGTAGTAAATGCGACGTAAACTCATACCATCCATATTTCTCCAGATTAAGCTAATTAAAAATATTCCTGCTAATAGTGTTGTGTTCGTCGGATATCGATAACAGTGTAGTGATGTTATTCCGGAAGCTAGTGATGTGACAATGTTGGAGTACATCGCCGTTTTGCTCATCGGCTTTTGGCTTGGTGTTGCCATATTCTTGTACGCTTCATGTTACTGGCTGGAGGAAATCTTTGGTAAGTTTCTTATTTGAAATGTCTTATTTACATCTTCATCATTATCCTAGCGCCTCTCCTGTTTGATTCTTCGGCCAGAGCGACTATGATCTTTAATTGACTAACATGTCTTATTTACAATCTGGGACCTAACCATCAAGTCTTATAGCGATCTAAAAACCAGTGAGCAAGTGAGATGCCGCCTTACATCATGTAAGGCACCGTCTCACTTACTCACTCGTTTTAAAATTGCTTTAAGACTTGATGGTAAGGCCTCTGTTGTTAAATGAAACAGTTTCGCCGATGACTAATTTAATAGTTTTAAAATCAATGCATCTTTATGGAGAGTCATTCTGCTGACTCATCCATTTACCATAATCACAAGGTATCAGCATAGCATACCGCTCATTTACTATCCATCTTAGGACTGAAGGCTCTCCATATTCAACGCAGATTTCAATGAAGTGACAGATACGTTGTAGACTCGAATGAAATAATTAGATGCACTGTCTCTGCGATTATTTAAGACTAGCGGCCGCCCGCGACTCCGTCCGCGTGGATTTCTTTTTTTCGAAATAAAAAGTAGCCTATGTTCTGTCTCAGGGTCTAAAGATTGTCTGTACCAAATTTCATCAAAATCGGTTGCGAGGTTTAAGCGGGAAAGCGTAACAGACAGACAGACAGACAGACAGACAGACAGACAGACAGAGTTACTTTCGCATTTATAATATTAGTTGGGATTAGTTGGGATGAGTAAACCACAATGCATAATGAGTAGGTTTATTCCTTTATGGTCTTGATGTATTTTTACAGTATTTTTGTAGCTTTTATTTAGTTTTACCGTGGTTCAGTTTCGTTACGTTTCTCTGGACCTAACACATTACTGCATTATTTTGTAAACCTGACTATACCTTAAATCATAAAGGACTCGATAATTTTAGCAATTACTTTTATAACTAATTTATTTACTAGTAAATTATTAGTTTCTAGTGCATTTTGTTATTATTGACCGTCTAGATTGCATACACGACAGACATGGGCATTATCATTTTTGTTTTTTTTTTTTTTATTTTGTTTAAAATAAACGGTTGGATTCTACTTTTCTCAAACGCCTGTTAACTGTGTAGGTACCAACCTACTTGCTTGTATTTAGTTGTTAGTAAGTCACCCAGTTACACCAAAATGGATCAATCGTGAACGATTAAGGATGTTGAGTTAAGACAATACAGTTCTTTAATGGAATTTTAATGATCTTGTCTGTGGTTTCGTGATCAAAGGAAATCGCCTGGTTATTTCCCTTACTTGCGCACCGCAAAGGGGAAAGTTTGCCTTTACTGGTTTATCGATGTTACTAGGAAAAGTTAAGAACCTCCCTAACTAATTTGAATGACTAATAAGGAACTGAACGTTGAATGTTTTGAAGATTTTCCAAAGTAACTGGAAATCAATTCAACACACTTTCTGGTCACAATATTTTACTCAGTACAAATTGGTCTGTAAATACTAATATTTAAATAAGTAGACAATATCAAGTCTATTTGCGTATGATCGGTCTGTATGGAAGAAGTCTACATATTGCGCCGACCCCAGATAAACTGAGAACATGACAGGCGAATGGTGATGATCAAGTTTAATTGCCTTCTTTTTGTCTTGTATTTCAATGCTCATCATGAATTACTCGTAGTAAGAATAATGTTAAAACTGTTTTTTTATAAATTTAAAAATAAGAATTATATCGCTTGTCTGAAGGAATTGACTGAATGTACTAAGAAGTTACTAAAGGAGTCAATCGTTTTTGTATGGAGAGTTAGGCCCACATAAAATTTTAGCGTTTATTTACGAAATGGGTATCAATTTATTCCTTATAATCTCCAGATTATAGTGGTAATATTACTTTTTCATATTTTAACCGGAATCGTTAGAAATAAGATGGGAAAATATATATTAACCTCATAAACTAATCTGTCTATTTGCTTTCCTGACTTTCAACGCCTGAACCGTAAATACTTACACATAAGGGCAATTTTCCATTATGTTTTTCCTACGTATCTGAAGTAAAAGCAATTTATTATGACTCGTGTCCGCCTGTGACTCTGTCCGCGTAGAATAAGGTTTTTGCAAAAATATGTAGTCTTAAACTATAGCTTAACATTTTTTAGTTTAAGCCTGGCTCGACTAATAGATAATCCAACGCAAAAATATTTTTTCAAATCGAACCAGCTGTTTCTGATAGTAGCGTGTTCAAACAAACAAACTACAGCTTTTTTAAATTATATAGTAAAACCATTAATGACAGTTGACAGATTGAAGGTTTCTGACATTTGTATTCAGTTTTTAAATAAAATCAAAATCCGGCAATAGACTAGCACTTGCGTTCCGTTATACGGATTTTTTTGTATTGTTTATTCGTATTATTTTATTTCATTAATTAAATGATTAAAAGTCACTATCAATCACCGCCTTAGATAAAAATAGGCATGAAAACCGTTCCAAAAGTAAATTGCGTCTCTTTTATGTTCGATTTCAAGTGTTTCATTTTAATTCTATTGATAAAAACCTTTTTTCCTTCAGTTATCTGGATGTCAGCCATTGTTTACTAATCTTTGGACAGATATTTCACGGATATAATCAAAATAAGGCTTTTTATTTTGGTTTTATGACTCCGGTTTCGTTTGAAATTCACTTCAATAGCAAAATTCATAAAAAAATATATACATTTTTTACATAGTTCTCTTTGTCTTAAACGTTACCGATTGTTGGTGGGCCCAAAAAAAACTGTGTCCTTTACTCTGTTATAAAATTTAAAATATAATTAAGAACATAATGCGTGAAATAAACGCACACGAGTTAATTCAGAGATCACGTTGTGCGCACGCGCCGGCACCTGACTCGCGATTACTCCGTTACGGATATCATACGTTTATAAATTATGCTAATATCATAAAGTATGCACATGCGGGTCCAAGTATAATTCTGAGCTCTTAAGGTTTTTCTATTTGCTCGTTTGAAACGACGAAAGATACAAGAAATGGTGGCGGAAAACATAGTGATAAAAATCGCTTACAGACATTGAGCTATTACTTACTACTACGTATTATCTATGTGTGGATTTGAGCCATTAGCTCGGCGGTGAGGGAAAACACCGTGAGGAAACCTGCACATTCAGTGATTTCTGAATTTTGAAATTGAATGAAGTTCAGTTAGATCTGAATGTGTAACCATAATCCAATCTGTCTGGTTCCCCTCTATGGGTTACGAAGGTCTGATGGCAGTCGCTTCACTGTAATAACCAGACTCGCCGAATCCTGGATCATGGTCAAAGCGGACCCCGTATAGAAACGGGATAAACGCTAGGAAGAAGAAGACTTATTATGTAGCTCAATGCTACAAAGTACTAAGATGTGTCAATATTAGCTCCTTTCCCTTTAAAAACTTATAAATTATGTTTTTTTAAGTGCGCATGTCCCTATATCTGCTATCTCTACAATAAACTTAATTACCAGATTTGTCATTGATAAAAAGTAAGATAGATATTATAAATGTGATTGTTTATAGAGATAATGTTGAGATATGTAAGATGACGTTCAAAGATACGTACTCTTAGATGAATGAGAAGATAATACTTAGTATTAAAATAATAACATTTAAGTTGGCTACCATTTCATGTAGGTAAATTCTTTTAAACGGATTCAGCTTAATGTGGCATCGACCCTGAACAATAAAGTATTGTTTTCTATTAACAGAATCTAAAATTATGAAATTTGACATTTGTTGAATCCACCATCGAGGCAGTCAGTTAGAAGAAACTATTCAAAACTATTTTTTTTGAAAAATGGCAGCTCAATCACAATGTTGTTGTTGTATTTAAAACAATGGCGGCTTGGCGTGATTGACGCGTACTTTGATCACGCGGGGTCAAGACAAGGGACCTCGGGCGATTGCGGTCGATGTGTCTTCATTACAAGAATACTAGAATTTTCTTTATAAAACCTGTTTAGTGTATGTTCACTATAAACCCTTATTCTACTTTACTCTATAAATCCTGTAGGCTACACGCGAATTTTCTCTATAAGAAGTAAACGCCATGTATGAGAATACAGGGTTTTGAACGCAGTCAACTTCGGACTTGTGAAGTTGTTGATGTAACATGGGCGGGCATCGGTGATCACTCACCCACGTGTCCTGCTTGCTCTTTTGCCTCCCACTTACATATGAATACTTATATTAGTCTTTATTTTGTTGATTTCTTCCTGGAATGCCTAAACATCATGATTAGCACAAACAGACATACATGTTCATACACCTATGTTTCAACCATGTGAGGATGGAACCTGCGTCTTCTTGATGTAACAGTCAACTTCTTTACCATTACACCCATTACACCATAGTTTCGTCTTGTTAAAATGTACTAACTTTTAGTTAAAGCGGAATTTGCGGAACTGAATATTACATGGAACAACGAATGGCTATGACATTGAACCTCCAAAATTTACAATAGAATAAAGAAACAAACATTAGGTAAACATTTACGTACCTACGCTACGTGTCTGTCGCCAAAATGTCGCTACAACTGACTAAATGTCGTGAAATCATCAAGTAACGGCAGAAAAACAAAAATTGTATAATGTAGCATTATTTAAAAACTATATCCTTAACTTTGTAGAATTAGTTTTTTCGGAGAACTGTAAACAAACACTATGTAGGTATTGCAGAGAGGCCATACAAGTTTTGAGATACCAAATTAGCAATTGGAAATATGGCCTGTTACTGAGTTACAAAAACACAAAAGAAAAATTGACCCAGGTTTTAAATCCCGGCTTTGCTATTGTTTCAAAGTGAGCCATTACACCACAGAGACATTACAATATCAAACTCTTGCACAAGTTAGTTAAACGTCCTGTGTCGTTATCTTAGTAGGCAACTATTGCATTTATTTACAGAGGTGCGCTAAGTACCCACAGTGTATACTTGTACTAGAGAGCTACAAATATCATGATCTATGTTGTATAAAATATTATTGCGATTTTTGGAATTTCTTGTTTTTTAACTTTGTACTCTTATGTTCAATAATATTATTATTAGGTATGTAGGGACTCCTTAGAGATCACGGATCCTTAGGGACCCGGTCCTTTGAAGCATGCGTGGGGCCGAAGACAACAGCGCAGAGGCCTTTTTGTACCATTTGATCTCAATGAGATGAATACATCTGCCAGGTTCTATCGCTGACTGAATACAGATCTAGTCAAAGACAGCACCTGGTAAATGTAAGAGCTATTGCAAAATTAAATAAAAGAAAAACAAAATCTAGGTCTACTGAGTGTGGTTCGATGGTTTGGTTATCTAGGCTATGGATTGAGACATCGGACGTCTGCCATTCAAAATGTTTCAATGTTTTTCCCCTGATAGTCACCCTCTGTCAGGGGTCAGGGGGCGACTATTATAATTTTTTTATTTTTTATATTCACTGCATAACGGCCAGGCCGAAAAAGTACGTAAGACCAAAAGACATTTTATTTACATGTAAGCCTTTTTTACACTGTTAGTGTTATTCAACTGTTGCTGTTTTGCAATTTGACAGCCTGATTTCTTGAAGGCGCCACTTTTCACACCTGGGTGTAAATATTATGTTAAGTTAACTAATAGTTGAGGAGTAGTAGAGTGTGATGTGAAATGTTTTCTCGGTTGAGGTTTGTTAGAAGTGGATGGTTGAAATATTTAGGTCAGAAATAAAATTGCAGAAAGTCGGTATGGGTGGATGTTGAAAAAGAATATCAAAGTGGTATGAGTTATTGTAACAGGCATTATTATTGGAAATTTAATGTTTTTCAATATACCTATTTAAATTGCAATATTTTATCTATACTTATAATAAATCTGTAGAGAGGTCAATTCTGTACATGAAATATATTTTCAAAATAACTATCAGGGGGTGATTAGTGATCGATACTGATGCCAAAAATGCAATCAGTAAAATTTTTGTCTGTCTGTCTGTCTGTCTGTCTGTCTGTCTGTCTGTATGTTCCTTATAGAAACAAAAACTACTCGACGGATTTCGACGAAACTTGATATAATTATTCTTTATACTCCTGGGCATATTATAGGATACTTTTCATCACGCTACAATCAATAGGAGCAGAGTAGTGAAGGAAAATGTTGGGAAAACGGGAGAAATTCCTCCATTTTTAAAGCTTCTGTCGCGTGTGCAGCCTTAATGGGTAAAGTTACATAGAAATCATGTAAGATGGAAATATTCTAAATAAAATTGCCTAAAAAATATCGCTTGACAGCACATATCTATCTTTTACGGTTTACTCACAATAACCCGTGTAACTGATCCAGATAGGTTTGGACGCGCTAATCTCAGGGACTACTGGTAGGCTAGCCAAGATGCCACTTTGAAGAATTCGCCATACGCTTTCGTCGCGACTTATAATATGTATTGCCACCCCGTACACGAACTGCATATTTATGTGAGCGGGATGGAGATATAAGTCGCTACGAAAGCGGATGGCGAATTCGTCAAAGTGGCTAGCCTATCAGGTTCGAATTGACAAAATCTTTTGAGTTGGATAGTCCACTTACCGTTTGTCAAGGAAGGCTTTAAGCTATCTATAGTAACACTGTGTGCGGAAACCGAAACCCACGCGGACGGAGTCGCTGGCGGCCGCTAGTTAGTAATAAAACTTATAAGTAAATTGATTTGTTATAATATAAGCAATCGCAGTCACGTTTAAAAAGGAATAACAATGGGGATTTTTTAATTTTCTTACATCATAGGTAGTTTGTTGTTATTGGATGTATGTAACTAATGTGCCGATATATGCAGGTAAACTCAATAATTAAATTTGCCAGTTTACTTTTTATTTTTTTTTGCTCGAACTCACCCGACTTCATCAATATTGATCACGAAATGAGTGAGATTGATGAGAAGCCTTTTGATGCATACCAACACCTTAATTATTTATCAGTCGATTGCTATACCATAGTAATCAAACTATCGAGTTACGAATTTAGATTTATCGTAATCGTGGGAAAGCAGTTGTCTCGCTGTTTATAACTCCGCTGTTTTAGCTGAGGCAATAATTTGTCGTTGAAAATTGATGCTAGATAACCAGAAGAAGCTTAGGATTTGGATTGACCAAGCACTCACCGTATTTATTCACCTTTATTTTGTTTTCCGGTTACGGGTCAGCACAATGCTTTATTTACATGTAGCAAACAAAACAAAATGGATTGTAACTTCTTCTTCTATAAGTTTTTGACCTGTATTTGTATAAAAGTACTAAATCTAACTGACGTATATTACTTTTCCAGATCTACCGAGCCACCGGGATGCGTCGCCGTCGACCCCCGCTGCCAACGGGGCGAGCGGTGCGCACGCGCAGCTGAAGCGTCTGGTCGCGCGCGTGGTCGAGGAGGCGGCGTCGCTGCCCGCGCTGGCGCAGTACGCCGCCGACCCGCCCAGCCCGCCGGCCGTCGACGCGTCCACATATGAAGACCTGCTGGCTTCTGCTATACTGAACAAGGTACGTCACAGTGGCGCGCGTGGTGGAGGAGGCGGCGTCGCTGCCCGCGCTGGCGCAGTACGCCGCCGACCCGCCCAGCCCGCCGGCCGTCGACGCCTCCACATATGAAGACCTGCTGGCTTCTGCTATACTGAACAAGGTACGTCACAGTGGCGCGCGTGGTGGAGGAGGCGGCGTCGCTGCCCGCGCTGGCGCAGTACGCCGCCGACCCGCCCAGCCCGCCGGCCGTCGACGCGTCCACATATGAAGACCTGCTGGCTTCTGCTATACTGAACAAGGTACGTCACAGAGAAGCGTCTCGTCGCGTGGTCGAGGAGGCGGCGTCGCTGCCCGCGCTGGCGCAGTACGCCGCCGACCTGCCCAGCCCGCCGGCCGTCGACGCGTCCACATATGAAGACCTGCTGGCTTCTGCTATACTGAACAAGGTACGTCACAGAGAAGCGTCTCGTTGCGCGCGTGGTGGAGGAGGCGGCGTCGCTGCCCGCGCTGGCGCAGTACGCCGCCGACCCGCCCAGCCCGCCGGCCGTCGACGCGTCCACATATGAAGACCTGCTCGCATCTGCTATACTGAACAAGGTGGGTCTCCATCATTCAGCTCCAGCTGGGAGACATCCACTGCTGAGCATAAGTATTGCCTCCCCAGTGCTCATGCTAACCCCAAGATTTATACAATTTGCGGCTTTAAGCGACTCCCATCAATCGCTTCCCTGCCACAGTGATGAGTTCGTCTGTCCATCGTGTGAAGGGTGACGTTTGTCATTAGATGGTCTCTTGCGAACTTGGCATGTGTTTTTGAGATTAATGATCGTAAATCCGCAAGGGTTGTAGATTCGTCTTCGAAAGCTTGGAAATAAAAAACTCATGAATTTTAGGCAAGAAAATCAACGCATCAAGAAAAAATGTGGCATAGATACCTACTCGATTTTTGAATAACTAACTACTCGTGTGAAAATGCGCGTGCTTGTCACGAATAAACTTAAACCTGTTATGTATTAAAATAAAGCAAGACAGAAACATAAAATATAACACTACCTTAGATAACTAATGGCTACAGCATTGTGTAAAATCCGCTGTCCTTTTCGTGCAAATAAACGGCAAATTCTTAAAAGCGTCTTCATACAATATAATTATGAGAACTCATTGTACTCTTCGCGGGAACACTTGCTAAGACCACGATTACCGCTTCGGACTCAAGCCGCATTCAGACTAATTCAACTTATTGTTATTATAATTAACGTTATTACTATTCTCTCTAAGATTCATCACCTTCCCCGTTATAATTTATGGGTAAAAAACCTTCATGGAAGATTTACTAATTATAATAAGTTCATGAATGGAGATTGTTAATGAGTAGCGGTCATTCAAAGTCAAAATGGTGTAGTTTATCTACATAGTTAATATCATAAGCATAACAGGAGGGAAGGGGTAGTCTTGTAATACATAATTAGTAATGACAATCAGTGCTCATTGCAGGATTGAGTTAGTTAAAAGAATCATAGAAGAAAAATCGCCCTCTGGCTACAAACCATATCTCCAATCAATGTACCTACGTATTAAAATTATGAGCCGAAACAATATAAATTATTCTGAAATCGGATCCAATAGATGATGTTCCTATTTTTGATTCCTTGCGCTAAAACACAAATTATTAAATGATAAAATATAATAAATATGTCATACATAATCAGATTAATTAGCATCGTGCCTACTCGTTCGGTGAAGCGCATTTTTATGTTTATGTAAACATAACCTTATTGGAGCGAACTCCTAGCAGTGCGCCCCATTATGTTACTTACGCTCTGAATTAATTTAGGGATGTGAAAAATATCACACATTTAGTATCCGTTTTTTTTTCCTCATCCTTACTAATATCATAAGTCGAAAAGTAAGTTTGTTTGTTCGTTCCACTTTCACGCCGTAACTACTGAACGCAGACGAAAGTAAGAAGTCCGGATAAAATAAAAGGGTACTTTTTATCTCAGAAAAAAAAGATGTTCCCGAGGAAAAACAAAAATATTGTTTGTAATATACACAAATAAAATCGAGAAAAAAAACAAAAGTTATTTTCTTGTGTAGCGTGTCAGATTGCCTTCCCATTAACTACGAGATTGAGGGAATAGGGAGTGCACCGGTGCTTGCGCACGCGCTTGTGGCAATATAATAATAGGTAACGGCTGCAAGGATATTATTATTTATGGACACCTAAAGCTACCAGTGCTAAGATGGGTCTTTTCTTTAGGCGTTTCGCACCGCAAGAGATTCGAACCGCGGTGCGAATCACCCAAGAGCCCCTTTTGAATGGGTCTTTTCGCGCCCAAGAACCGCTAATATAACCATTCCTGAAAGCATCTGCCTTAATAATATCGGGTTGTTTTGTTGTTACTTTGGACTACATAATAAATGTCTCGTTTTTATCCCTTTTATTATATGCAACGTTATTATTATCGCACTCTATGACAAGTTTCTGATAAGCTACCAAACTATATCATCAAAACAATTCTCGTGATGTTCAAACATAGAACTCAAGTATTTCAAGTATCTGAAGTATCTCAAGTATTCATTCAGTATTTAGTTCATAACGGAATCCGTAGCTTTTTCTGAAAATAGACTTCTTATCAACATAATTGCAGATCCTCTTTCTTTAATATTTTTGGTAATACCAATGCAAATGAGGGATCTGATAGAAGTATACATCCCTAATCTTCATTATCGATGCCTTATCTTTCGATTAAAAACACATCCGGATGCGAATAAATTGTGTAAATGTCTATCTAGCATGACTTTCTTCGCGAGCGTGCATCCTGAAGGCAACAAGTGATTTCGTGATAACGCTTATCTATTGATAAGCAGTTAAGGTTGGATTGCTGACATAAGATATGTTTCATATTTTGTACTTTTTGATTACGCCTCCATACACAAAACAAAATTGATGTAGATTTTAGATGTGACGCCAAACTTTGTTATACCTATTATTTTAATAAGTTGTCAGCGAGATGTAGCCACATATCAAATCAATTTATATTGATAACATATTGGATAATGTATTTATTTTTAAAACAAAAATAGTTATTAATTACGTACTCACAACAAAGTATGAATTTTCTTAGTCTCTTCCGTCATCTATTCAATAATGATAGTCAGCCATTTGTACTGAAAAACTGTTGTTATTTTACAAAAAATATATGTATCTAGATATTAATGTGTTTGTGAAGGAGCTGAATACAATACTCGTAGTCATGAGTTCATTATCCCAAGGTGCACTTGAAAACTTAGAAAACTTACGTGTTAAAATAGTACCTAAGTCACAAGTAAATAAAATTAGGCAATTTATACAACCACAACAACTAATATGTACATGGTCAGTACACGTAGACAGTTTTTATCAATCTATCAATCCAGAATCTGTAGTTTCACAATCACAGATAAGTTGTACTATTGTGCCCATTGCTCTTAGCGATCTTCGCCCGATTAGCCTTCTTCCGTGTCTCTCAAAAGTATTGGAGAAGGTTGTATGCTCTCAACTAACCCAGTACATTGAGGAGAATAATATATTTCCTCAGCGGCAGTCAGGTTTTCGGAGGGGACATGGTACAGCCACTGCCCTGGCTGACGTGGTGGACAATCTGTTGGTAGCGCAGGACCGGGGACAGCTCAGTATGTTGTTACTATTAGACTTCAGCAGGGCATTTGACTCCATCAATATTCATTTGCTGCTCTCTAAGATGGCCTACTATGGATTAGACATGAATACCATTAAATGGTTCCAAAGCTACTTACTGGGCCGGCAGCAGTATGTGGAGCTGGTGAGAGCTGATGGCACCAAGATGCGGTCTGCATCAAGACTGGTCTCCCGTGGGGTCCCTCAGGGTTCCGTGTTGGGGCCAGTCTTATATGCATTATATAGCGCAGACATTGTTAGCACCATCACTCACTGTCAATACCATCTATATGCAGATGACCTGCAGCTCTATTATTCCTTTGTGCCAGTTGATTATAAAAGTGCAGTAGAGAGAGTGAATGAAGACCTGGACAGGTTGACGGAATGGTGTGGAAGAAATTGCCTTATACTGAACCCCAAAAAGTCAAAACTTCTGTTAATTGGCTCACGGAAAAACTTAAGCAAGTTTACTGATACACCTCTCAAAGTTTGTATTAATGGTGCTATGGTGGAGCGAGTAGACAAGGCCAGGAATCTGGGAATGGTCTTTGATGGTCACCTGAACTTTGAAGATCACATAGCCGAATGCTCCCGCAACTGTTTCTACAGACTTAAGCTATTATACAAAATAAGGCCATACTTAAATGAAAAGTTAAGAGTAATGCTCTGCGAGTCACTGGTTCTGTCCAAGTTAAACTACTGTGACACTGTGTATGGGCCCTGCCTACTGAAAAGGACAGCCAAAATTATACAACGGGTGCAGAATGCATGTGTTCGCTACTGTGTACACGTCCCACCGCGTTCACATGTAACCCCATTCATAAACGCACAGGATATGTTGAGGATGGAGGCGAGGAGAAAATTGCATTTAACAACCCTAATGTTTGGTGTCATAGAGACAGGGAAGCCAACATACCTCTTCGAAAAATTGGAATGGGCTCAAAAACAAAGCAGGTATCCGAAAAGATCCTGCACCAACAGCTTCTCAACATCCAACCATCGAACTGTGGCCTTTCGGGGGTCCTTCAGGTTTGCGGCATCGCGGTGCTGGAACGACCTGCCACCTCCGTTGCGTGACCTGAAAGTTAAAGGAGCGTTTAAGAAAAAGCTCAAAAAGGTTCTTTTAGATTCCCAAAAAAGCTCTTAGCCATATTCCTACCTTCTGGTTTTTCGCGTCACATATTGTGGTTCGTCGTTCCCACGCGCCGCCGCGTGAGGTTGGCTTGTCACCTTGATCCTCCTCTCCAGCTCTCACTTCCTGCCCTGTGTCCTGGCGTTTATCCATTCACCCTTGTTTTGAGTTTATTACGGTGTTAATAATCTATATTCCCGCCGTTGATGTGCAGTAATTATAGGGTAAAATTTAGTTTAGAGCAGTACAGTTATTGCGTGCTGCCGACGTGGCAGAAATGTGCTTTCAATAAATGTCACTGTGACGTCTGACGCTCAGTGCACTATTTTAACGTCTCATGTATTTTTGCGGGCCAATATGTACTTAATATTTATTTAAAAATTCTTAAATCTCCTTATATCTCATTTCTTTATAACATCATGCATCTTTTTAACTCACATTACTCATTGTACTATATCTTTATTAATATCTATATCTATATATATTAGTATAATACGACATAATGCGCCACTCCAAACAGGTCCTGCCAGAACATCAGCGTTGCTGCGGCTGCCTACGCCGCCGTAGTAACTCATGCTGAGGCACGGACCTGATTGGCATAACACACACAAGCTACTTGTTCAAATATAATAATATCTTGTAAGTCGTTCACTTTTGTATTTTTTATTTTTCGTTAGTTTTTGTTATATTATATTTTTCTTATTATTGAACTGTTTGTAACTATTTGTGTTTTGTCAATAAATGTATTTTCTTTCTTTCTTTCTTTCATTGCGGTGACAATGAAGACACATATCTTTATTATCAGTTATCAACGTACGTCTCTACCCAATAAAGCGGTATCGGTCCACCTTTAGCTGTAGATAGTACTGTCTCAATCCGGCCAAAGAAATGGTAAGTGTAATAAATAGATTTTGATTAATTAATCAGTCTTACTGACTCACTCTCAGTGACCGACGTCAATGTGTCCGTTTGTGATAATTTAAATAAAAGTGATTAAAAAGTGTTGTTTAAAAATGTTAACGCTTTACATGATCGGTGTAGTGTTCGCTCTTTACGTCATTGCTTTCGTGAGTACGCATATTATTTTTATGGCTATTTTGGTGGTTAAAGTGACTTTAGTGTTTTTCGAGTGTATTTTTCTGTAAGCCATAAGTATACTGTAATAAATAAATAAACAATTTGGAAACTTTAGTTCTTGGTGGACACCACAGATTGCATAATGTTGCAGTATAGATTATATCATTTTGTTTACAATGCCGCAAGTATACATTAATATTAATCTAGTCTAGTAGTATTAATCTTAAAAAATCTAAATAACAGTATTTGTGCCCTTCGAAAACTTGATTAGTATAGGTAGTAATTAACCAAATGTTTGCAGTGCCCATGATATTTGTGGACTTTTTTATTTGATTAAATAATTCACTCTGATAGGAATATACATCTGTTGATATTGAATATTTTTGGGAAAAAAATGTAGCATTTTCAAAATATTTTACCATCATTGAACTGAGAAAATAGTTTTGATTACATACTGGAAAAGATATTTAACTATATTAGTTTCTTAACAAGCCAATTTTATCCAACAACAATAACAATAGCCAATACCAATTACCTATCATAACAGGTGCCGCCTTTGACATTTCGCATATGCAACCGGCTACCCATGCTTAGTACGTTAATGTACCTATAAACTGCACTAGTATTTAAACTGTTATGATCACATTAGAAATACCGTTTTAAAGTACAAATGCAGAAGTTTTTTAACGAATTCAGTACCTATTCTGATCTCTGTTGTAGTTCAAAGGTAAATGAGTAATGATGCATTGCTTGCCGATGCTTAAAGGTGTTCGTTTCCTTCAGTTATATCTTTGAACGTAAGTTATTAACGTAGAAAATAACCATAATAGGTCATACAGTAAAAGTCAGCAGCCCTAACTAATAACCCCTTTACTTGATTGATTCGCTTCGTCCGCAGTGCAACCCCGTTCGCGATCGCGACTTGTCATTGTTATGACATCGGTCCGGTTATGTATTTAAAATAATGACGGAGTAAAAGTATCTAAAAATAGCGCGGTCTTTCTAATAAAAATACACGTTTTTTTTACATTTTTGTGCAGCACGTTAAACTGACTTTTACTAATGCCTTAGGGAAAACAAACAAAAAAAAACATGTACGATTCCATGTTTAAAAAATCTTTTTTAATTAAATAAGGCATACTCAATGTAAATAAACGGAAATTTAAATATCCTATACTTAATTCAATATGTACAACTTTTTCGGCGGGATTGTTTATTTTCCTAACGAAAGTGAGGAGGAAGTGGTGAGACATCTGTTTAATTCGTTAAATATATAAAAAGGATTAATTTTATTTAGATTCTTAGTTGAATTTGCCTATTAACTAAGTATCACTATCTTAACATAAAAAATCGCTTATCCCTTTGTATGCCCGTACGAAGTCATTATAAGAAAGTAGCATGTGTATATTCTAATAATGTAGAGTTATTCAATAGAGTACAAAACTTCTTGGTCTACTGTGAAACCCGATCAATATACCCACGTAATTTTGCCCGACAGTTATTTTTATTGTAAAAAAAAACCAACCCTTAAATTCCAGGTGATCGAACGCTACCAGACGGAGAACGGATCCGGCGGTCGCAGCAGCGGCATCCACTCGGCCAGCGCGAGCCCCACGCCCTCCGAGCGCTCCTCCCCGCGCTCCCTCCACTCACACTCACACACGCACTCGCACTCGCATCACAATGTGAGGGACATCTCCCCTGCTGTAAGTTTCTTATAATGTTACTGTTTTTATATACCTTGTGTCCTTATCCATTTAGTGACGGTCTAGAATAATTACTACCACACTAACTAGTTGCCTAGCCCCAAACTAAGCTCGAAGCTTGAATTATGGATGCTGGGGAACGAATAGACACTTAAATAATCTATACTAATATATAAAGCTGAAGAGTTTGTTTGGTTTGTATGTTTGTTTGTTTCACCGCGCTAATCTCAGGAACTACTGGTCCGATTTGAAAAAATATTTTTGTGTTGGATAGTCCATTTGACGAAAGGCTTTAGGCTATTGGAAA
This sequence comes from Nomophila noctuella, assembly GCA_958496325.1. Lineage (NCBI taxonomy): Eukaryota > Metazoa > Arthropoda > Insecta > Lepidoptera > Crambidae > Nomophila > Nomophila noctuella. The sequence continues at coordinate 1,644,922 of OY292482.1, forward strand.
TCGAAATTCACGCGGACGGAGTCGCAGGCGGCCGCTAGTAATAATATAACTGTCTTTATCTACCTTTTGTTCCATTTAGTGACGGCCTAGAATAAATAAATGCCTTGGACTAACACACTAATTGCCGAGCCCCAAACTAGGCTCGAAGCTTGAATTATGGATGATGGGGAACGGATAGACACTTAAATACTTTTATAAACATGCATGACTCGAGTACAAGTGCCGATGTTCTTTACACCAACGTAACTATACCTACTGCAGTCACCAACCTGCTGGAGACTATGTGCATTACCTCCATCTGGGTGAGGCCTACATCCAGCAATCCTCTGACTCCGACAGGTTGATGATGATGTTGAGTGTGTGCCATATAGTGCCAGGTCAAAATGGTATAAGTACAATACATAATCTTACGACGACATACATTTTTAGCCGTACGTACGACGTGTCGCAAAAGTGTGTAAAAGATATATCGTCGTCCCGATCTTCTCAGGATACGCATGCACCATGACTCCGGTGTTAGCAAGTCAGATTATCAAATTGGAACCGCCGTCGGAGCTTAATGGATCTACATAGATAGAATCTCACTAATGTATTTAGATGTGGTGACTGATGTAGATTTAATCACGATGGTTTCCGTTACTACCAAGTTAGTGATTAAAGACAAATTCTAAGGTGAGATTTGAATCTTAGATGTCTTTTTAAGCAAATGTTTTTATTTTTCCAGCTTCCTGAAGAGGAAGATGTCTCCGACTGGGAGGAAGGTGAGGCAACAGACGAAGCATTGGAACTTCCGCGGCGAGTCCCGTTCCCTGAGTTTGGTGGGGACATCGTACACCATGGTAAGACTCCCATTTTTCTACGAATAACTATGCGATCCATTTTTTTTTCATGCACTCCTAAATACACAACTTCAAGGCATTTGAATTCGGGTTCAGTATGTGCTTACTCCTGTGTAGGCGAGTCAGCGGACCAATAAGGAAGCAGACCATTGTGTTGTAATAATGGCGACAATGCTATTATTAAGTCTGTTAAGTAACTAATAATGAAACGTATCCTCATTCCACAGATAATGCAGAGCGCGACTTTGATGAAGTATCTGGCAGCGACATACAAGCCATCGACGGCTCCTGGGAAGAGAACTGGCTCTTCCAAAAGAAAAAGATAAAGACAATTCAATCGGTACCAGTTCCGATGCTGGTGCCCAACTCCAACACAGATTACAGAGCCCTCATTGGAGACAGAGACGCCGACGACACCACTGACCTCTCCGACAACGCGAGCGACCCCGAGGAAGAGCAAGATGACCATTACAAGAGCGACATGAAGAAAGTACTTGACTCTAAACATCTAATCGGCGGACTACCTAAAGCAGAAGACATGGACTTCGAGCCAGACAGCCTCACAATCCTAGAAGGAAATGACTTTGAATCCGGTGACGAACATGACAACATCACAGACGCTGTAAATAACGAACTAAACGAGACCATTAAAGATGACGAAAAGAATAATATTAATGTAAATAAGTATGAAAACGGTCCTGAATCCATATTGATATTGGGAATAGACAGCGGACCTTTGTCGAAAACTGAGTTCTCTGTAAAAGAAGAAATCCACAGAACGCTGCTGAATGGTAACGGTAATCAATGTTTCGACGAGTTGGACGCAAAGATTATGGGAAATCATAATGATGATCCGATGGATAGTCTCACAAGCCTCAAAGGTATTATTTCCATTATGATGAGAATATTTGAGTATTCTTTAAAAGCTTTCATTAGAACAATAAATTAATAATTTAAACATTTTATTTTTCAGGATCTACGAACACTCTTAATCGCCAAGAACGAGTTGGGGAATACGAAGAAACAGTAACTATTCCTGTACAAAGATACGCTGACAGCTTGCGTAGAAAACACTTTGATGTTGAACTGTAAGTACATATTATGTATGCCTTGTAAAAAACTTACTAAGATGCATTAAATTTAAATTGTCGAATGTTATTTAAACATTATTAAAATTATCTTTATCGCTAGTACTAATAAGCCACTAATACCTTTCAGAATACCAACTCGAGACACCGATAAAGATGTCGATGATTTAATACCAGGTAATAAACAAACTTCTTTATATATATTGTGACGTAAAATAAGTTTGGTGGCACTGTTTCGTTGGTGACAAGATTTTAACTGCTTTCTACAATCTAATTGAAGTAAAACCATTCGTTTGTTTTATAGGCTCAATTGCGTATCGAGAACGTAAGAAATGGCTTAACTACGTGGAAATGCCCAATAACCCGTATTCACCTGAAGCTATTCAAAAGCGTCTTTCCGCTAAAAGTACATCATCCCTTTTTGATATGATAACAGCAAAAGGTAAAGAAGTAGACGAAACTGTGGAGAAAGATCAACCATCTGTGGACGTAGTTGACGGAAACAAAACAGAAAATGGAGAAGATGTCCCCGTCAAAGATGAATCCCAGACGAAATCATCGTTAACTGTCAATGGGGATCATGTTAATATGCCTAATGGAAGATCTGTTAGTCCATCTGCAAAAATATTGAAAGACGTTCTTGCTGAGGAAGTTCCACAATACAAACGGTATGATTAAAAAAATATAAGATGATTTATTTGTACCTATTAATATTATTGAGTGAATCCGAATTTAAATGTAAATTTTGTTTTTTTCAGCTATGGTAGAGATTATTACATAAAAGAAGCGAAAATAGCCACTGGAGGACGCAAGAAGAATAGCCTCAGCGATACAAGCTCATTGTCGTCTCTGAACAAGTCTACTAGTTTAGACAATTTCGATACAGAGTTCGCGCCGCCTGTAAGTGCCAGCAGTTCGTTGAGCGATCTCGAGGCCTCCGCCCTCCATCAGAACATCGTCCGCGCCGTTCTCAGCCCCAGAAACGCAAGCCCCAACTTCGCCATAAACCCCATTTTCGAAAACCCTGATAAACAAAACGATAACGCTGATGAAAATCATGCGACAGACAAGCGTAACGTCAGTCGAAATGCCAACGTAAGACCGCAAACGATAGAGTACGATGAAGGTGACGGTTATGTGGAAAACGAGGATATAGTTAGACTTAGGATACCGAAAAAGCCTGAAATAACCGAAGATCTTTTTGAGCCGTATAGCAATGTTAGGCGGAGCAACACCCTGAGGAGCGAAGACCTGTGTGTCCGCTCCAAACGTCGAGCAGGTCTCAATTATACGTTCGGTGGAAGTCTAAGGTTAAACAAGGGTTTTCGTACCGATCTTTGGTGAAACAGTTACGATATGCTCTAATACACTCTTACCTTATAGCACTTCAACTGACAATAATTCCTACCGATATTCTAACTCTGTACTATACGAATCTCTAAACTATGTACGATACCTACATAGATTCAGACTATTCGAACTTTAATAATTTAGGTTATACTTAGTTTACTTTTAACAAATTCCCATGCATTTTCAAAGGTGGAAAGAGCCCAGCCATTACTAAAGCATCGACTATTTATCTAAAATATCTTCGTTTTGACACATCGTATGTTGCCTGCTGTGTTGGCATGTTGTTAAAAATAAATATAGCTGACTAACAGCACTTTGCACTTAAGGAATATGAGAGTATAATACCTTTACTTAGCGCTGCACTAAATAGATTTGTGTTCTTCCTAATAAAAATTTCAGTAATTTTACTACAGTAATCCACCGAGACGTTAGTGGTGAGTGTTGTATGATTTTGGCAAACTTATGACTAACTGCATTGGATGGCTTGCCACTAACCTAACAAAAACAAAATAATACCGTGTATACTTCTATTACCTATTCTTTCATACTTGCCTGAACTGCTTTGACTAATACATTACGTTCCTACTTTTTACTAACGAACCTTTTTTTACTCATGTAAGTTACTAATGAAACCTAACTCATAATTCTTAACATTATTTTCAAATCAGCATGATTGGTATTAACAGCACGACAACCACCGTAAACCAATTAGACAAATTAAGACCTAGCACGGAGTGGGGCTTTTAGATAGCGCTCTAGAAATAGAATTTTCGTTTATCAACTCGCAAAATACACTCATAAAAATTATCATTTACCTATGCATATAACCTAATCATTGCAGACGCAAAGGCTGTTATCAAAATGTGACTTATTTTTCAGGGATTACTAATAAAGCAATTTAACAACATCGCAACGAACCAACACTACACAACATTCGTTGCGAAGGAATCCATATCAACGAAGTCGAGTGGCAATGCCGGTCAAATTTTAATTGAATATGAGGACACCAATGAGGACGCTGTATTTTCCGCTAAGCCGGCTTACGTCGACGATGACGACACGGACAAGAAATTCGAGGAGATTATTGAATCTGCTTACAGTAACACACAAGCACTGGACGTAGAAAGTAGGGAACTCGACGAAGCGCCAAAATCGCCCACAAATCTGAGCGTTGATAACTCTTACATAAGTTCAAGCAGTTTGGAAGACTCTATAAAAATCTACAACGTACAAACAGGTGAGATAGTGAAGTGTAAGCCCGAAGATAACGTATCAAGATATGAAACTGTGACTGACAGCAATGACAACACTCATACATTAGATAGTAACATCTTAGAAGAAACTGATGACGGTGACAAATTCAGTAAAAATTTTGAGGTGGGTGAAGAATCAATCATAATTGAGGATAATTTCGAGGACGACGAGGAAGTATCTGAGAAGAACAGCGAACTGGAAGATATACTGGCTCAGTTACCGAAGGTAAAGGAGTTGGCGAAGAAATTCGTCAGCATGGACAACTTAAACGAACCGGCGAAGGTTAGTAAGACAACTCGGCAAATAATTATATCGTCTCGTTCTCTCTTCGTTTATATTTCTTTCTTTCCTTAAATAAATATGTAATGTAAAGAATTCTCAGTCATGCCCGATTTTAAATGTACTTTCGAAAGCTTAAAGTAGTTTAAGGAGAAAAAGTTTGAAACTATGTTTCGAAGTATATTTGCCAAATGATTTTACAATGATTCCTTAGATTTGGAAGCTTTACATAATTCTTAAAATAAAAATGAAACCACAATCGGCTGTAAACGTACAATGATTCATTCAGTATCTAAGTTTAACACCGAATCATATCACATCAATAGATCCCATCTATTTCCTGGAAACTTACTTTAGTGTACATTTTATCCTGACTCAGTTGAAAATAGCATGTGATTTAACTTGCGTAAATAAACGAAGAAGTCAGTTAGATACGCCATGCAAATATGGTTTTTGCCAAGTATGAGTTTAACAACCACCTTAAAACAATCAAAAAGTTAGATTAGTAAAATTATCACAATTAAAAATGATAAATAAATGACATCACTTAATTGCAATTGTTCCTGATAATGCTTTATTACATTGATACTGTAATGTCTGGGAAGTTTCTAGACCGCAGTGAAGTAGCACTTCGTAACTGTTGTGCTATGTTTCTGCTGGTGAGTAAGATTGCCAGAGCTCAGTTGGGGAGGGTATGGGGTTAAGGCCGGCAACACATCAACGATACCTCTGGTGTCACGGATGTCCATGGGCGGCGGTGATTGCTTAGGCGACCCGCTAGCTCGTTTGCCGCCTATGACATAAAAAAAGCATTTAGAAGACTCCTCCCACAGCTGAGCGCTCGAAGTCCCCTTATTTAAATAGGTACCTAAGTAAACGATTTAAATTGGATTTAACATCCTTCACATCCAGCTGCCTTTGTAACAAAAATCAAACTTGAATAATTATAAGTTGGAGTGCGGTAATTATACATAGAGCGCTATCCATTCAATTTCAATAACAAACTTGCAGCCTCATCCCTACTCTTGGCGACGGAGAAGCAGAGAAAACCTCCTGAACGGCGAAGGCAAGCCAGAGAAACCGCCCAACAAGCAAATTTACAGCATGCACAGCCTCACAGCCAGGAGCATCTCCAAAGAGTTCAGGGAGGAGCTCAAGCTGTCCATGGCCACTCCGCTCACAGTCCCAGGGGGTTCCAAGGAAATCCCCGATGGCACTGAAGAAGTAATCAAGGAGTCGAGCCGACCCGGCAGCCCGCTGCCTGAGCCCGGTACGATAAAGACCAAGTTAGCGTTCTTCGAAAGTCTCAAGTCTAAGTTCAGTACTAAATAGTCTCGTTCTGAAGGTGGGGAAGCTTGTATCCACTAGGCAACTACTCTCGTGTTTAGTCACGATCTGAGTCAGCTAAGGGAGGCCCACTGCTGGGCAGAGGCTTTCCCCAAATATCTTACAACCGAACGGCGTTAAGTCATGAAAGATTTTAAACGTTTAATATGAATGTTGAGTGCTTAAAATCTAACAAAGCTACGCCATAATATTGGAACAAAAATAGATAAGATGATTTATAAATCATTCTGCGTTTCGTAAATTGGTATTTCCCATATATCTTTTGGAGATTCCACTGAACTAAAGAATATCGGCGATTTTGCTGATTATCTATAAAGTAGGGAAATACTTCATTGGTGTTCTAGTGAATAGAAGCTTCCATTATGTATTATAAAGTAAGCTGCCTACTCATTTGAATATTGTTAAATGTAGATTTTGTAAAACAAAAATTGTGCCTCGTTAATTGACAACATAAAGCCATAATACTAAATTTAAGATATTTAGGGCCAATTAACACATTGACACTTCACTACAGTATTATTTCTTGTCCAAAAACTGCTTTATAATTAAGATCTTTCACTTCATTATACCTTTCCTACCTACCTATAAAGAATGAATCGTTGATTGTCCTCAGAATTTGTTTTAGGATTCCCAACATCTAATATCTATTGCTAATCCCCTGTGTCACTTTTGTTTTTATTTAAAAAAATCATCTTTGATATCTTTTGATTCACTGTGAATTTCCAGAGTATATTTTTACCTAAGATTATATTTTTTCCTCATTTTCCTCATCCCAATTCTTCGTCATTTCTAAAAATATTAAAAAACATAAAACGTCACCATCATCCACATTATCGGTTAGGAACTGAATGTATGTGCGTGTCATGATTTTCAATACATTGCGTTGAAATGTTCCGTAGCAACGAGACTACAGCTTGTTTATATTCGTAAACAAGAACCCGTAGTTGTGCCAATCCAAACGAATATTTCATCAGAATTAAATAGTTAAATAAATATCCCTAGTTTATTATACAATAGTGCATAATATATCGCGAAGTAACATAAAATTTTGTACATAAATTAGATCGTAATTGATGTAAATATTTAGTGCCATTTGAAATCATTATCATCACTTCACTATTTAAGTCATTTATGTAATTCGAATGCCAAAGTTGTAAATAAATGATTATGAATATTGGGTATTTCTCTAGCGGTTGTGTCCATAGTAAAGTTTAATTAGATTAAGCTACGGTATAATAATATTATTAGAGTAGGACTATGATTCAGGCGGTAATCTATTGTGCAATGAATAATCTTTTTTGGTAAAATACAGACCACTGCAATGATGTGATAAAATAATCTATGATAAGCGAGTTTAATACCATAAGCATAATGTAATTGGGTAATTGTATGAATAATTAAAATTATCTACAATAAATTTGTTTTATTTAAATATCATTAAGTATAAAAATATTACATTACAAAGTCAACGAAAATATTTTCCACATAAATATGTCTAAATACTACTGTTAAATACTGTGAATAATAAAACAAAAAAAGAATTATACAAAGCACCATCTAGCATTAAACTAAAAAGGTCGACACACAATGGGGGCGTTTGGCCGAAAAAAGCGTTTGCAAGCGTTTGTAAACAAAATGGCGATTGTTTAGCGGTAACACAGGAAACTGACAGTTAGCAAACACGTCCTGGCAGAAAACTGTACAGTTTGCGCTAACAATCGCCATTTTGTTTACAAACGCTCGCAAACGCTTTTTTCGGCCAAACGCCCCCAATGAATACATAATATACCTAGCTACTAATAAAAGAGGGTAGCTGTAATAAAATAGTTGACAGTCTACTTGCATCATTATGAAATAGTATACTGGCGTCAGTCAACACAATGTATTAGAATATACTGATTATACTTAAAGTAACTTGTGTAATAAAAATACTGTGTTAGTAAAATATACCAAATGTTTTGTGGAAAGGCACTTTCTCCAGTTCACCGGCGTGTTTCCTCCGGTAGCACCACAGGTAATAATCAATCAAGCTAGAGTTAGGCACCTCAATGTTTTGATTGTCTCCTATTTTCTCCTTGATTCTCTTCCTCACCAATTCTACTGCATGAATAGAACAGCCACGAATCTCTACTTCTTTTTCTGATCCACTGGGCAACAGGACATCTGTAAAAATAATGATAGTTATGTTTTAGTTTAGGTTTCATAAATATATTAAATTTTGTTCTAAATAACTTTCAATTTGTTTACAAAATATTGATAAGATTTATTGTAATAAAGTTAACATAAAAAAAAAACAAATTTAGATGCTTACTTAACAAACCAATGTGTCAGATTAGTCTGACAAACAATCTGACCAACAGGAATAACTCAATAAATCTTAAAATGAATAATTATTAATCTGAATTTATTGTATAATGTCAGACACCATTACCAAGATAATCTGAAATCTTTTTATCTTAAAACTTACCATTATTCAAAAGCTCCATCAATTCCTCAGTGTAACTCATAACACCAAAGTACACTAATACTTGAGGTACTCTATAATCTGCAAACATTGTAATCTCATCAATGTCTACAAACTCTCCCCATCCTTTCCCGCCAAAGAAGTTCCAAATATCCGCCACCAAAATCTGTGCTCTTTTGTATAGGGACACTTCTTTGCCATTATACACAGCTTCGTCCCGGAAACAAGGGAAGTTTTCAACAATCAGCTCCAGTAATTTCGTTGCTGACTTATTTGCTTGTTCTAAGCATGTCTTGAATGTACCGTTGTATTTCTCAAGCAAGATTTTTCCTACTTCATGTAGAACTGTCAATCTCTCATTGAACAGAGGTATTGGTGTTGCATTGTCACTTTTTAATATAATATCAAGGTCTTCTTTGGTGATTTTTGAGTAATATTCTGGATTTGTGATGTCATAACCTTTCTGGAAATAACAAAGGTACATTAATAAGATTTTGTTTGACAAATCGGATGATATTTAATAAAAATAATATCACTTATTATTTTACTTACTTTGAGTGCTCTACTAAGAGCAGCTTCTAATGCATAATATCCGGAATGCCCATCCACTGTCCACTTTTCAGCTCCCGTGTACGACCAGAAACAAAAATTTAATGAATCTGCCACAAATATCCAGTCAACGGACCTGGAATCATCTTTTTCCGGATATTGAATGTTTGCTCCTGTTTCGGGAATGGCCAGTTTATTTGATGAAATAGAGTTAAGCATCTGCAAAATTAAAAGTTGGCTTTAAAGCAGATATCAATAATCGTATTTATAAATTATGTTAAATGTTAAATAAACAATAAATAAAGGTTATAATAATGATATAGGTATTGCATTTAAAAACTATTGGGATTGGGTATTGGGATACAATTTTGTTAGCTTGAAAACTTACTTCATCACAAAGTTTTTCTATTCCTTCGTCGTGTAATTTAATATGTTTTGCTGTTTTTGCTATAAATTCCGCCGATGCAGCAGGCGAAAGTATTCCTGGACGCACCATTTTATAAAATATATCTTGTATTATCGGTATGAGTCTAGTATCACAATAAATTTTAATGAGCTTTAAAACTGCTATATATACCTCTCAGAACAGTCAGATAGCTCCTATTTTATTTTATATCACTTCACTTCACACAAAAATTAGTCATCAACAAAGTTGTTTGTTTTTGTGTTTTGACTTGACTGACCTTGGTTTTTGACTGATAAAGTTGACCTTGAAAATGAACGTTTAGAAACCAACAAGCTTTCGTTGTTACTAATGGCCAAAAAATAGTTTTCTCAAGCGATGAGTATACAAAAAAAAAGAAAGATAACCTCAAAAATCAAACAAAACTACCAAACGTCATAAATTCATAATTATTTATTTTGAAAAACTGGTGAACGGTTAATTATCGGATTTACTTTCAGAAAACTGTATTTTAATTTGGTAGCAATAAATAAACATGTCTTTGGACGTGCAAGGTACATTTGTGTCTCAAAAGATTAACAAAGTAAGATGGATACCAGAGGAGTACGCCGAAACCACCTGTTTCTTCACCGGTAGTTGGGACGACGTCCAGAACTCCATCAAAGTTTGGACTACCGAGAGTCCTAGTGATGAAGACGAAGGTGATTATCCCAGAACACTATCAGAATACCCTGTAGAAGGTGATGTTACACAAATCAAGTTTACCGAGAAAGACAAAATAGCAGCATCTACGTCAAATGGTGATGTACGATTGCTCCAAATAAGCATTTACGACAAAGAAACTCCTTTGAGAGAAGTGTTTACATGGAAGAAACTCCACAATTATGGGTAAGTAAAAAAATGGTTTAATATTTGAAAGATCTACTAACTAATTTTATTTATCATCATAATCATTACCATCAGCCATTCGCAGTCCACTGCTAGACATAGGCCTCTCCTAGAGCTCTCCACTCAGCCCGATTCTCGGCGTCTTGCATCCAGCTACTGCCAGCCATCTTGCACAGATTTTTACAGATTTTATTTCTATCTGGCTCAATTGCCGTAATTGTGATGTTTCCCTAATACCCTTAGATTCATGTCCTATTCAGCTTGTGGCTTAATAGTATTGTGTGAAAAAAATGTATCTTAATCATTATTCTGGAGACGAATGAAATGGAAATGAAAAATATTTTAGTTCAGTAACACAAGTAATGAATGACTTATAGTACCTAAATCAATATTCAAAGACTCCTTTTAAGCATATTAGAATGATGCCTATGCATAAAGGCCTTGCTCCTCTGTTCCTTAAAAGTTAGCAGCAACAAATGCTAGCAGAGACAGGAGAGTTTAATAAATAAATAAATAATAATTTAATGTCTTGGACTAACACACCAATTGCCTAGCCCCAAACTAAGCTCGAAGCTTATACTATGGACACGGATAAAATACTTATAAACATCAATGTCTTAAGTACAAATGCCGATGTTCATCACACAAACATTTTCCCCTAGCGGGATTCATACCCACACACAACCATTGGTTTTGTAGCCAGGGTCTCTGACCACTAGACCAATGGGCCTGTCAATGTCAAGTTTATATGCTTATTTTTGACAATGGACTATTATTTGTTGTAGGGATGAAGAATGTCCATGTAACTCTTTGGATGTGCTTGATGGTGATATCGCTACCATTGGAGATGAGGGCAACATCAATATCTTAAATGGCAGGAGAGGAGACATTACTCGGACAATTTGCGGAGCTGATAGCTGCTCACTACATTCCGTTTGCTTTATCAAACATAATGAGGTAATTATTTAAAAATTGTTTGTTTATAATATTGTATTTTAAGAGTATAATTTAGAGATTTTGGTTTATACCATGGGAGCTTTCAACCAGGATAAAAAGTACCCTATCACCTAAGTCAGCCCTTACCCTGCCTGTTAACCAAATTTCATTAAAATATGTTTAGTAGTTTCAGCGTGATTGTCAGACAAACATAGGGCTGCCATCTCATAAATGTGGAAAACAGGACAAGAGGCGAGATAACCCCGGATTTTAGAGTCCGAAAGCCGGACATCATAGCTTCACCTACATAAAATCGTCGGAGGAGCGTGGCGTCGTTTTTTTTTTTTTTTTTTTTTTTTTGCCAGATTGGCTTGAATTGCCAGGTCTACTTAGTTTTTTTCTTTTTCGGGGATGAAACATTGCTACAGAGGTAATGTTTTATTATGTTACTAAAAGTGATGTGAGCTCTAGAGATAAATTGACAACCAGATTGGTGCAATGATCAAGAAGTTGTCCACTAGACCAAGAGAATATAGATTCAATTCCTGATAGGACCAATATTTGTGTACATGAACATGTTATTTTGTCATGGTCTGGGTGTTATGATATTAAAGTATAATATTTGTAATACCAGTGTTGATTCTGATATAAATTTATAATAAGTTTGTTAAGCACTAAGCTTTAAAGCTCCTTGTCACAGAGTCAGATCAATAATAGTATTTGATGTTGTAAGATAATTATTTTATTGTATTACTAGCAATCGTTTGTTTAGTTTAGATGTTTCTTTTCAGGTAATTACTGGTAATTTAAGAGGCCATATGAAGATTTGGGATCTGAGATCTAACAGTAATAAGCCTGCTGCATCTTTCCTCTTAGCTGGTGATGAATTGGCAGCTACATGTATTGTAAACCATCCCACGCAGCCCCACCTTGTCCTAGCAGGAAGTGAATCAGGATCCCTTGCAATCTGGGACCTGCGTGTGAACTCTTTTCCGACTTCCCTCCTTAATGCCCATGCTGCTGGAGTCACAGAAATGCAGTTCCACCCAGAAAACCCACAGAAACTTTTGACCAGCTCACTTTCCGGCGAAATCTGGGATTGGAATATGGAATCAATGACTAAGAGCACTCAGGGTCCTGATAACCAGGTCTCAACTTGGATGCCCTTGGAAGATAAGAATGCCATGATGGTCAATTCTCTGATGCCGACATTACACAAAGCAATCAACACCCTCCATTGTGATAAAGGTAAGATTATTTGTGGAGCAGATAATGAAGCCATTTATCTCATTAAGAATTTCAAGTATTAGCATTGGTGTTTATTAAATAAAAGACTTTTGTTTCGTAAATAATATGCATTTTATTTAATTTTATTTATATGGAAGTAAATACACTTAAGAAATATCATTATATTTTATTATTCATACACCAAGTCAGTCTTTGCTTGCCTAGTCAAAGTATTGGTAAAATATTTTACAAAACGAAGCATTTAAAAGAATTATTTACATTAAATAATAGAATACATGGAATTCTGAATGTGGAGACTTATAAATTTAAATATCATTGCTTAAGGCACCGTGCGACGAAGGTACGATACAACCTTTTCATTTCCCAAGTGGTAACTTTTATAACATAAACCAAACAATTCAATGGCACCACACCTCTCTTTTACACAAAAACAATTTTCATATACAAATTGGAACAATTTCTCATAGGACTCAGCCACCACACAGAATATATTTATAATAATAACTCTAAATTAAGAAATATGATGAATATTTGGCATCTCATTCACATTTTGTATACCACACTAAATGCGTTAACTACAAGATTAACACGGAGTATATGTATAATCGTTATCATTAAATAATATTTATCATATCACTCAATTACAATATTGTTCGTTATAACTTTAAGCACAGCACATCTTGACTGAAACGTAACTATGTACATCTCTAATACTTTCGCTCGGGGCTGCGACGCTAGTGCCTAGAGAATTTATACAAGAACACCATGCAAATAAACAACTGGGAGTGTGATACAAAAAAATCTGCCTCATTACTCTTTTATTTTAGAAACTAGAATCTATTTGCGTACTGTCCTTGTAAGTTATTTTGGCCCAGTAACCACGGACAAAAGCATAATAAAATAGCAATCGTATGTAGGTACAACATAGTATTTATTCTCTGTACAGTGATGTCAAGTTGCTACTAATACTCTAAAGGTTGTCCTGTCCGTGGTTACATATTTTAGTCGTCCGAGCTATGTCACAAGTCCACAAGACTGGCCCAAAGCTGGCCCGCTGATATGCGCCGCGCGACCGAGCGTCAAGTCCATGATAGTCACATCCGTGACGAAGCATCACTTCGCGATAGCTCCACTGATGAATTCACGTAGTGTTATCATGCCACTGGTAAATTCCCTTAGTAGACCGTGGTGAAGCGTCTCGTGGAGGCAGCACCAATAGTGAATTCGTGCGGTCAAGCGTCAAGTGGCCAGGACCACTGTTGAACTCACTCGAAGGAACAACTCGGAGCGAAGCATCGCGTGGTGACAACAACGCCACTGGTGAATTCGTGTGGTGAAGCGTCACCGAGACAGAGCCACGAATGGACTCGAGTGGTGGCCATGGTGAAGCGTCACGTAGACGGGACCACTGAACTCGCTTGGTGAACCGTGGTGAAGCGTCACGGAGACAGAGCCACGAATGGGCTAGCGTTATGACCATGGTGAAGCGTCACGTCCACTTGACGACTGTCGAACTCGCTTAGTGAACCGTGGTGAAGCGTCACGTGGATGTGACTACTGAACTCGCTCGAACCATAGTGAAGCGTCACGGGGACAAGACCACGGATGGACTCGCGTGGCGGATCGTGGTGACAGCACCACCGGTGTAACCTGCCGCCAGCCCGTCCGCTCAGGTGTGGTGCGCGCGTCGGGCGGGCGGCGGCTTGCGCTGCGCGGCGGCCAGCAGCGACGCGGGCACCGTCCACAGCTGCTCGCACCAGCGCATCAGCGCCTCCGTCACGTGGCAGCTGTTCGCCGCCGTCGCCAGCTGCGTCTCCAGGCTGTCTGAGGCCTTGATCAGCAGGCTGGAAAAAGAGATCGGTTGTTTAGTTACAGTTGGTTACTTAGAAATTGGACTAGTGGTGATTTTTTGGCCATGTTGAAATATGGGTTTATAGGGTGCTAATAGCGCTAGTGTGATCATATCTCTAACCCAAGATATTTTTCGAATCAAGTTGTGATAACAAAATTTAGCAATTTCCGAAAATCATCGTCATGAGCCCATGTACTCCTTGTCGTACATAGACCTCCCCCAGATGGAGGTTATGACCAAAACCACTACCCTAGGCAGGTGGTTTTGTGACTGCAGTATGGTGGATGATTAAAATGGAATATGCCTTAGTTGCTTTCCACTACACCCATGTGAAGAAACGGGTATGTAGGTATTTTATGACACGATAAAGCCTACGGAAGTGAAACTTATCTGTATATCTCTTTTATTTGGTTTATATAATATGTAGTTGAATTTATAGTATAGTTTATGTAGTATATTATGGGTTATAAGTATTAAAAGTATGTATGTTTACTTCATTTTAATAGCACTACCCACCTACTATTCACTTTCTGTTTGACCCTAAGGTTGACTGGCAGAGAATGCATAAGGCATTAAGTCCGCCTTTTGTACATTTTTTTTTATCGTGCAATAAAGTTTAAATAAATAAATAAACGTACCTTGGCGGGAAGAGCGCCGGCGCGATGATCATGGCGACGTTGTGGTCTGTCATCTTGTTGGTGTGGTGGTGCGCGACGATGTGCCGCGTCAGCCGCAGCAGGTCGCGCAGCGTGGCGCGCTGCTCCGCCGGCAGCAGGAGCACGAGCAGGTTTAGTGCCCGGCCTTGGGAGGTGCCCGATAACGCTGCGATACGATACAAAGTGACGATAAGTTTCAAAGAAAGTAGAAGAATGGTGGGATTCGTTGAGTCAACTCTTAACGTAATTTTTTGAAGTCATTGAAAATACGGATTGTTTTCCAGACTCGTACTCACTCAGCTCGATTAACATAACTATTCTTGCGTCCTTTTACCGTAAAACTTGAGTTTTTTAAAAAAAATATATAGTCAGAGAACAGGCATATCGGACCCTAAACAAGAAAGTCTTCAAATCACTAATCACACCCCATTCAGTTGGGAGGTTTTACGAAGTGTTAAAATCAGGTATGAGTACTTATAATAAATGGTCCTTCGCGCCGGACACACCTTTTAAACAACACAACCCGCCCAAAACTCACCGTAAGTGTGGTAGAAGAGCCTCATGAGCTCCTGCGTGAGCGGCGGCTGCGGCAGGTCGCGGAGCAGGCGCTTGAAGATGGCGGCGATGTCGTGGCTACTGGCGCGACTCAGCGCCGCCTCCACCAGCTCGCGCTGCCCGTACCACTCGCGCTCGATCAGCTGGCATAGGCTCTCGACCTGGGTTGTAAGAAAAATAATTGAGATGGCTTTCTTGGAAAAATATGAGTTGAATGTTACAAATAGGTATCCGGCGTTCTTGTTTACTTGAGTATTGCGTTACTGCGTTGACATTATAGGATGTTTACGGCCATGGTCGTTTTGATGATTACTTTAGTTGATTGGTGACAAAACAATGACCTATGTCAAAATGAGGGTGTTTCTGAATTATTTTACTGTTGCATGTTGATACGATACGTTATCCTAAAATCAAGACATGCTGTCAGCAGTTAATTTGATGGCCTCGGCATTTCCTATTGAAATTAAGCTGGAACCTATATTTACGTTATGCCGACTCGCGAAAATATTTTACAAGTATTTCAGAAACACATTGGGAAACATTTTTCTACTACTTTTATTACGAGTAGGAACCGGCAGGGCAGCCTATTAGATGCCCTGGGCACATGGGCCTTTATCGTGGGTCCTCCAGAGCCTGATTTGGGGGCTCTTGACACGTGCCCATTGTGTCCAGTGGGAAGAGGGGTGTTGGGAAACAGCTAATTTTAATTGCTGTATTTCTACCTACCCTATACCAATCTCTATTCGACTCGCCTCGACACATTGAGCACCCTCATTCTCAATTCCCTCACCTTCTGCTTGTTCCCCGGCACGCGCAGCAGCCCCTCGTCGGCGGTGCGCGCGCGCAGGGCGGCGGAGAGAGCGCGCACAATACTGGGCACACAGCTCCACGTGTCCTCCCACAGGATCATGTCCTTGCGCACTAATGTCTCCAGCGACACGCCGAACACGTTGCCTTCTGTGGTGGAGAAAATTAAGAATTAGTGGTGAAGTCGAATAGGTAGCTTTTGGGAAAGGAGTGGTTGCTCTTTTTCTTGATACAAGGTAAGACACTAAGGTGTATGGCCAAAGCCAAATCCTAGATCATGGTCAAAGCGGACCCCGCACGGAAACGGGATAAAATCTAGGAAGGCAATGATTTAAGTGTATGCCTGAAAAGAAGTCAGGCTTAGGAATTCCCCTTGCGAAGATTATGCTTTTGTTGTTCTAACGTCAACGAATCCCTTTCTGGCGCATGGTTTTAAGGAGTTTCATCTTTAATCACGTTCATAATATGCACTCTGACAGATAGGTCACTCTGGCAGGGCCTGTATTTTTTTTGCACCTATTAAACAATCATGTGATCCGTGATCAATATGCATGAGTTTGTATTATTTAAAACCGTGTAGTTTACGAACTTTCCTTAGTATGAACACAGATAACATAATAGAACAGATGCCTCGTGTGGACACAGGATTTTTATAAAGTTGTAGGTAAGTCACGCACCTTCCTTCCTTTTCTTCTTGGGCGGCTTCCTCTTGTGGAAGGGCAGCGAGTAGCGGTCGAAGAGCGCGGTCAGCTCCAGCCACAGCAGCGGCGGCAGGCGCTTCAGCTGCGGCTCGCCCAGGCTCTCGATGTCCACGCAACTGTCCACTTCTGGCCACTCCTGGAAGAGAGGGACAAATGTCTAATCGTTTTTATTACCTACCGGTACCATTTTTGTTAATTAACCGATATTGATCCACTGCTGTTCAAAGGTTTCCACTAAATTTCTCCATCTGCATCTGTCTGTTACCAAATTATGCCAATCGCGAGAGAAGTGAACGATATCGTTAAACCGTTACGGAATGGTTTTGGAAGCGAAAAGAGAGTTTACCTGATGATGATGTTACTTAGCATTCTTTGGGTTGAAGGTTAATTTGCATGTTTTCTGAGTAGCTAATTGACATTATAGAAATTAACAAATAAGGAAAAGACATCTTCTCACAGGAACCAGGTCATATATGTACTTTCGGAAGTTATACAAAAACTTTATCTACCTCTCCTACAGTTTAATTAGTTGTATACCTCCAACTACATACGTACCTTAGTATTCGTAGATAGTAAAACCGTCAAACTCAAAAGCCGACTGGCCCTGACTAATTAATTAATTAATTACTGATTAAGATTTCTTATGTAAAGGACATGGCCAATTCCTACCTAGTGAAGTAGTGATGGCCACGAATGGCACAAAAGCACAAAATATATTAAATTAAAATATGAATTTTCATATATTTTACAATCTTGTAGAACTTGTCAGTATTTAAAAGAAATTAATTAGTAATTTAACTTCCGCTATACACTGCTTTTGAGAAAATGCGTTCCTTTCAACGTAAATACGGATAGTCTGCTCTTGTCCTCCATAGACACAATATAATATTGTATGAAAAACAGTGACATACAATAAAATATAGCTTCAAATATAAAAAATATTTGAAATTGTATCATTTAACGTATTATTTATCACCAACAAACTATTTTTAACATAGTATTTTATTATTTTTCCCAAAATGAATATTACTTTAAGCAGAAAGGAATGAATATTATTGTCATTATTTCGACAGTTATTGTCAAATATTTAAATCCGTTGCCATGGAAATAATGAACAATGCGTGACAGAGTAAGCGTTAGCAAAATTACGATAAGAGAAAAAGAGACAACAGTTTTTTCACGGTACACCGTTGAGTAACCTTAGTAACCAATGTATCATGTCATCAATCAAAACAATGCTACAGTAAGGGATTGAAATGTTTTTTGCAATCTTTGTGTGTCTGTATAATTATAACCTCAAGTTCTTGGACTTTAGTTGTTAATGATATTGAATGTTCTGATAGTAACGAGTCTAATGCAGTACGACATGTTTGTGGGAAATGAATTTGGTGTCTAGGCAAACGTTCCATAGAATGTTGGCCATGTCTTTTCAAGTGGGCGACCCATTACAACAGGATCTAATGACTAATCACAGTTATTCAGAATGCAGGAATGCTTACCTCCTCGTGGTCGAGCATTTGTCTGTCCAAGTTGAATTTGTGCTCGAAACTGAGCGGCTGCTGCGCGGACGCCGAGCTCTTGGCGCGCGATACCGCTGTGTGCTTGCTTCTGGAAACACCAAGCACACATTCATTACAAAAATCCGGAAGATAAAAATTGTTTACCTAGGGCCTAGGCTTTGAAGGAAATTTTCTTATGTAATTATTGGCAAGACTATTTATTAAACTTGGCTTTGAAGTAAATTTTCTTATGTAATAATAGGCAAGACTAGTTATGAAACTTGAATAGAGAACATTAATTAAAAACATTACGAATTAGCGTGACTGCCGTCAGGTCAATTAGTAATTGACAATTACATTTACGCATGCTTGCTCTGGGATGGGAACATGATATTAATTACTGGGAAACCTTATTGTAAAGATATCCATTAAAAAGGGAATTGTTTCATTACTGGGAAGCCTTATTGTTAATACTCACATGAATGTATCACTGTCTTTTAAAATTGATCCGTTGATTCTCTCCTTTCCTATTCTCGGTCCCTGAACTGTTCCATATCTTTGGTATCCCAAAAGCTCAATGCCCTCTGAAAAAGAACAGAAAGCAAATTAATTTTAAATGCCAAACTTTTGCCCCACTTCAAAGACAAAAATGCTTCTGATGTACCGGGTAACATCAAGATCAAGTTGAGAGACCAAGTCAGTAGTTAATCAATTTCACGGAAAACTATTCGACTTAAGTAGGTACCTTAGTAATCAACAGAAACATGTTTCTTTTCATTAGTGAGGTCACCGCAGCTGCGCTCTTTGAGAAAGCCATGGTTTTTAAAACGCATTTTCTGCCCTTGCAGATTTGTTTAAGTTCATGGGCAGGGTTGATAACATCAGGTGACGCTCTTGCCTATCTGACACATCAAAGATACCACGATGCGAACTAGACATTATGTCATTCTCATACAAAACAGCACCTCAAGTTCGTGCTCAAGATCGAGCTCAGAGTTGAGTGCGATTTATTAATACGAGCCTTAAACTCTACTGACCAGTATTAGTTGCTATGTCAGCCCAGTGCAGATCGTTTGGCTTGAAGAGCTCGTGCATGGGCAGCGGCGGCGAGTGCGCGGCGGCAGGCGGGGACAGCCGCGTGCGCCGCCCCGCCGCCGGCGCCGACGGCGTGCGCGCGAGCGGCGCGTGCGCACCCGCGGGCGGGAAACTGTCGCTGGAAGAAAAGATTGAACTTTAGAACTTGGTATTTTTTTCGCGGGAAGACTTTCTTCTTGTCAGTAGTTTGCTAGTTTTGACATTGATTTTTCTGATGCAACAAACACAAAAAATCTGCCGTTGCATGCAAAAATGTATTCCTTGAATTATCTGATAGACCAAATATACCTAGTCTCACAAACGGTGCAAAAAAAAATTGTTTTCAATACCGTATGTAAAAAACATGATGTTCTTGTACTTTTTCACGTCTAGCCCTATTCCGACATAACACAAAAACCGGCCAAGAGCGTGTCGGACACGCCCATGAAAGGGTTCCGTAGCTAAAAGATGGCCCGACCGCTTAAGACACCATTTAGTAAGGGCAACTGCACGTCATAAGTTGGTCGAGTTGTATAAAACTAACTATGTATGATACAGAGTTCACTATAGTTTTTGTTGAAAGTGCTTACTTGGAGGTATACAGGACATTTTTTTCAGAATTATTGTAATAGTATTTCTGAAATATTTCAAAAGTTAAGGGGGGGGGACGCTCTAATTTTAACTTTGTATTAATATATCTCGTGACTGGGGTGTTTGATCCACATGGTTTCAAGGCAAGTTTTATTGTATTTAAAAATACCTTTTTAACGATATCCCACACGATGGGGTAAGTCGATTTTTTTTTTCGAATTTACTTTTAGCTGTATGGGAGGGGGGGTAAAAATAATTATTTTTCGATTATTTTAAAAACCAATTCTTGAATTATCACTATACATCTCTCCACCAATTTTCGTGGCAATCGGTTCAGAAACGCCGGAGAACGAGCCAGGACAGACAGACAGACATGACGAAACTATAAGGGTTCCGTTTTTTGCCATTTGGCTACGGAACCCTAAAAAGCTTATCTGCTTGATATAGTAATGTCAATTATAAATAAACCAATGAGGTGCCTTTTATCTGAGAGTGGGTAAATTAAAACGATGAGGTGCCTATTTATCCGAGAGTGGAGAATGAAAGAAAAAAGGCCCTCAATTTCGAAAATGACAGAAGGTGCTTACACAAAGTCCGGTGGCGTGGCGGAGTCGGCCCACTCGGCGGGCGGGCTGCCGGAGCCACCGCTGGGCAGCGAGTCCAGCGAGTCGGGAGTCGCGCTGCGCGACCGAGGCTCACTGCCGCTTGAATTCTGCAACAATTAGAACAACCTGTTGAATCACTATGCTCGAAAACAATCATTCATAACACAGGGTTACAAAATCTTTTTTTTTTTGCACGAAATTTTCTGCTGTTGTTTTACTGAGGATTACTGATGGATTTGGGAGCGCTGATTTCAAATCTACCTTCAGATTTTTTGCAGCAGCTCTACTTAGTGAGATACACGTACCGTCTTAATTTTGCACACCGATTATAATCGTTTGTGAAGTTTAGATAGCGGCCGAAAGGGAACAATCTCTTTGAAAGATAGACTCCAAGGAAATTCAGCGAACAATGTCAATGAATTTCATGGTAGCAAAAAATATAGAGCTCTTACAAGTTCGTCAATGTAAGAAAACGATAATTACCGAGAGTTAACAACCATGGTTGCCAAATGCTAAAAGACATTAAAATCACATTTTATTGAGGTCTCAAGAAATTCCTGATCTAATTTTAATCTTATATCTAGTAGGAGATAGGACCTTCCGCTTTCCGAAGTTAGTTTGCAAGCAATCATAAGCACAACACAACTCGATATCCCTGATAAGATAAAGGGCTAAGGTCTAGCCTGACAAGCTTACGTTATGTCTCAATGGGACACCTGCATAAATTACGAATGGAACAACTTTTACCAGCTATCCGGTTGTACACGTTCATTCCGCAAATATTTCATTCGCCTAATGCGATTTTTAATTATACCTGTATTACGATTTCATTGACGTTTAGCAGCATTTTAGTTATGAGTAATTTTTTTTTTAATTTTGAATGTAGTAGAATTATCTAACTTCTCTCTAAGGTTCACAGGAAAATTTATTTGAATGAAGATATGCACGTAGCCTTGAAGACCAAGTAACATATGATGCTCTCTTTAAATAAGTAAGTAAGTAGGTACTCTAACCGATGAGAAATTTCCGATTATTTAACAAGCTGCTACCAATCTAACGTGTAAAGGAATTTCCAGAGAAATGCACCAGAGGAATATTTTACCATCATAATCATTAAACAATCATACTTATGCATTGCATCTGTAAGATTCATCACATTCTGCATAACGTCGTGACGCGTGAAAGTGTTAGAATCAGCAGCCGCACGATTGATCAATCGCTTATAAGTACTTTTACCATGCATCGGAACTATTTACGTACATTGTTGCATACGAGTCTTTTTCAACGGTAGAAAGCACGTGCTATTATCAACGATATCCCGTGAGAAGCATACGGACTAATAGCACGTCTTTCACCTAACAAAGTAAACATTGCAGCTCTAATGTAAAGAGAAACTAATATTACGGCATTGTCGCGCGTTACGCAATATTTAGAAAGCACCATTTAATTATTTTTTTAATAATTTTATATAAAAAACTTCTGCCTGATTACTAATTATATTGCGTAAAAGAGATATCGATGATTACAATGTTAAAATATGATTTATATGAAATGATTGCTGGTATTGATCGTCAGTTTTGAAATGGGTCCCAATATCATTTTCGTATTGCATATTTAACATGCCGGTACACTGACATCTCGTCATCTTATTGTAATATGAAAGTATTCGTCAATTGCTTATTATATCTTATAATAGGAAGTAATTTATGCTCTCTCTAAATAAGTAAGTAGGTAGGTACTCTAACCGTTGAGAAATTTTCGATCAAGGTAACGTTTAAAAAAGAAACTTTAATTTATGTTTATTTTTAATTCCTCCGTCATATCATACATATTTTCACAGATCTATAATTTAATTATTATCGGTCTTGAGTTTTACATGTTTATTTTAGCTTTGGGTTTAGTTTGTGCTGTTTTTTTGGATTCAATTTCACCTAAATTTAACTTACCTACAAAAAGTGAGTTTAACCTTTGACCGACAATAATATTCTGACAGTACACATCACATCTAAAAGATATAAACAGCGATCATCGCATCTCTCAATCACTCATATCCTGTCTCTTCGCTTGATTTCCGTGAACAGATCAATTAACCCTGCGTTTGCGCAGACCGCGCCGTGTTTTACCAAAACAGGCGTTTACTGCACTCGCCAGATAGATACTTAGTCTTCCGGCCTCACGTATGGCAAATGCATTTTTATTGCTCTAACCATTCACCGTAAGAAGTAAACATAGCTTTGAAGATAATTCATCAACTACTGCTTAGGATTTACTATCTTTGTTAATGCCGTGTACAATGAGTAATATCGCAATATCAATCGGTGTTATTCATATTAAGCTCTAAAACTTTTCGAAGTCAGATCAAGGCTCCATTGAAGCGGTAATATCACAAAATTCTACATAGTAAAAAACCGGCCAAGAGCGTGTCGGACACGCCCATGAAAGGGTTCCGTAGCTAAAAGATGGCCCGACCGCTTAAGACACCATTTAGAAAGGGCAACTGCACGTCATAAGTTGGTCGAGTTGTATAAAAATAACTATGTATGATACAGAGTTCGCTATAGTTTTCGTTGAAAGTACTTACTTGGAGGTATAAAGGACATTTTTTTCAGAATTATTGTAATAGTATTTCAAAAGTTAAGGGGGGGGGGACGCTCTAATTTTAACTTTGTATTAATATATCTCGAGACTGGGGTGTTTGATCCACATGGTTTTAAGGCAAGTTTTATTGTATTTAAAAATACCTTTTTAACGATACCCAACACGATGGGGTAAGTCGAATTTTTTTTTTCGAATTTACTTTTCGCTGTATGGGAGGGGGGGTAAAAATAATTATTTTTCGATTATTTTAAAAACCAATTCTTGAATTATCACTATACATCTCTCCACCAATTTTCGTGGCAATCGGTTCAGAAACGGCGGAGAACGAGCCAGGACAGACAGACAGACAGACAGACAGACATGACGAAACTATAAGGGTTCCGTTTTTTGCCATTTGGCTACGGAACCCTAAAAATCTGTGGTAAAGATAAGAATTCTATTATTGAATAGAATAGAATAGAATAGAATACTCTTTATTTACTAGAAACACGGTACATTTATATCAAATAAAGATATGGGCACACAGGTGCTGGCTTTTGAACCCTGTTTGCTTAAATACGAATAAGTATTCACAAAGGTTGACTTTTCTTTGAAATAAACCCATACGTCGCAAAAGTTAAAGGCATAATAGGTAGGTATTTGTCTTCCCAGTCCTAATACCTGCTTTAGGAAAGACAGGACCGTTCATGCTGTACGTAGTACCAACCATAATCAGTTTTATCGATGTAATCAGACACATACAGTTATTCAAAATTCCTTCTAAAGTTCATTATCAAACCCGCCAAGCCAACACCGGTAGCCGTTAAAATAAACCTGTCAAGATTCTATCGCAATTTCAATCCACAATACTTGTCTATCAACTACCTCGATAATAAATTATAATTCAATCGCGCACAACAACTGTTGTTTCCTCGTAAACACAGTTGATTTGCAAGATAAACGAAATGTCTGCTATTTCCGAGAACACTTACTCACTGACTTATTCGAACACATTTTGAATTCAACTTTAAAAGTTCGTTGTTCGATAGAAAACAATAAGGTTGTATGTCATCTGAATAATCTTGATTTTGTTGAATGAATACTCGTAGATACGCCTACTTGTTCTTAAAGTGAATAAGCCCTGTAAGGTATATTGCTTTAAAAATATGAAATCTAGGGTTAAAAGTGGCAGAAACTGGATTTTCTATGTCTATGTAGTTCCAAATAATTAATGATGATGAATTATTTCTTTATAAACAAGTAAATTGAGTAAATGAAACTGTTCGGAGTTGACCCAGCCCATTCTAGGATTCTTGCGACACTACACCCGCATGAAGCAATATATCTTCTCCGCGCAGAGCGGCTACCTTCATAATGTGGTACTGTGGTACCTACAAATTAAATAAAGAACCTACTTTGTACTCTACGACATACAACACAAATGAGGTATTTTCAAACAGATAAAGGAGTATGTATAAAGATCATCCAAACGGGATTTTTGTCGCGTTAACAAATCTTTTTTTAATTGTTTCAAAGAAAAAAACCTCTAATCGTAATTTTCGACCGTTTAAACCTGTAAGATATTAGCAGTGTTTAACTAGTAAGGTTGTAAGTAGCACTTATTAGATATGTGTCTACGTAACGTAGGTAACTAAAATAACTTGCTTTTAAATTACAACTTGGCTACTTAATTAATTTCGTAAATTGCGTTATCTTTGATTTAATTGCTCGTAGCGAATGTTCCTAACAAATATTTCCACATTAGGAAAAATGTTACAACAATATTTAACTTGTAGGTACATAGTTAAATAACAATTTATGATTCAAAAAGCCGCGATTATGTCCAAACCACACTGCGGCGCTACGGCCTATGAACTAATAGCCAATTATCAATAAAATATTCATTAATTGTTCCGATGTTTGTATTTCCAAAGACCAATATCGATTTTATAAGAGTGTTAAATAGATGTTCAATATAGCATTTACTAACTTTTCTTGGAAATAACCGCTAACTTTACATTTCGAAACGCATGAAACTAAAGGAGTGTAAGTACATATGCAGACGAGACAGTCACCATTATATAACTCATCTTTCGTCAATCGTACCTCTACCTAAATCATGCAAAAATGTTAATTATCATAACAAATGATCGATCATTGAGTGCATACATGCCTCAGGTACAATCATCATCTAATCCTAACCACGGCATTTACTGCCGGCGTAACCTCAACACGCAGTTACTAGAAAACAAAAAATTTGCAACATCCTTCCGCTGGATGAGGTTAAATCGAGTGATTAAATTAAAATAACGGTGAAGTAAGGACGTTAGGGGCACGGCACTCTTAATTCTGTGGGGATTATTGGATTGATTGTCCTCTACAGGAGCTGGAAGCAGTGCCGAAACTAGGGCGGTGCCAACGGTGCCCAGGCACAGGGCGCAGAACCTGGAGGGGCGCAGAAATGACCAGACTGGTAGATGATACTAGGGGCGCAGTTTTGAAAGCTCGCACCGGGCGCTTAAAAGGCTAGTTACGGCACTGGCTGGAAGATGAGGCATCCTGCCGACGATTACCCTAAGTCCAGGGCGTAGACACAGAGTAAAGTAGCTTACAACACATTGCTATTCTACAAATTAAGTACTGCGGTCGTTGTTTAGTTTCTTACCAAGGACAAAGTTTGTTATTAAGCTAAAGATTAATCAGGCGCCTAAGGATTTGTACAACATACATAGTTTCTTTAGGAAACTACTAATCCTGTAAGGTTTTTTCATTCAGGGCTGTAGCTGTAGCAAGAATGGCTCAAACGGAAAGACGGCGACCTCACAGAAATTGGTGTGAAGGAGCACTTCGTCCTTCATTTCGCCGGTTAACTGAGGTTATCGGTGCCGACAAGGCATTCAAAAGTATTGCAATAATTTATGAGTAGTAACAATCATTTACCATCAGGTGTTGATCATGTTTATCTGCCCCCTATCTTGTAATATTATTAGCATTTGGACACCATGTTTAAACCTGCACCCGACAGAGCATAACCAAATCTTGATTTCAATAATTCTTGGCCGGCGGCGGGACCATAATATTCCGATATTCTACTTTTTATCAGTCACGATATCTCTATTTGATTTTGTGGTTAACTAACTGATTACGATTACAACACTGCTCAAGCTACTAACTTTGTGACATCAGATTAATCGATTTGTCATGTAAGCTTTATTTGTTTTCGTTCGGAATCAATGAGCTCAATAATATTATGTATGCCAAGTAAAACATTCAAACCTCTTGAAAATCAGATAAAGTGTTATATAAACACTCGTATTGATGTAATTATTATCAGCAAAATGACCTAAATGAAAAGATATTAGATCTGATAAAACAGAGCAAAGGAATGATATTAACCGGTTTTTTTTTTTTTTTTATTTAAGATAGGCTTGCATTTGACCTCGATCACACCTGATGGAAAGTGTAGATGAGGCCTAAGATGGAGCAAGCTTGCCTAGTAGATACCTGTTCACTCTAGTCTTGAAGGCATCCAAATTATAACGTTCGGGAAACACAGAACACGGCAGAGAGTTCCACTCCTTAGCAGTTCGCATTATGAAAGATGAAGCAAAACGCTTCGTGCGAGAAGGAGGAATATTAACAATGTAAGGGTGAAAGCCCTCACCGCGTCTAGTTGTCCGAAGGCGGAAGGGAGCTGGAGGAATAAGGTCATGTAAGACCGACGCACACTCACCAAAATGCATTTCGTTTTAGAATACAGCTCTATTCACGATCGTGAGCATTTTTGTATAAACGTACATAAACTGAAATTGACAAAGTCAATTTTTATAGGGATTACGTCCTTTACTTTACTTTTTTGGGAAAAATACTTCCAAAAATTAGTTTTTGCGTTAACTCGCTTCCATAGTTACAATCGACTGCGATATCAGATAAATTAATTATGTCAAATTACAATCCAAGGTCGGTCACTGCACCATGCTTGTGTAGCAATTAGCCAATCAAATTATAATTTATACACATATGATAGCAATTTCGATAAAAGTTAAATTGGCCATAATCTTCAAATTAATTCTTATTCGGTCATTATCTTTTTAAAACCGAATACTGGGGATTCTAAAACAAACTTATTACTGCTTATAAGACAAGGTCAATCTGCTGAATTGTTGGTAAACAAATAGTTCTTTTTATGTACGTAATAATGATAAATAAATGCTGAAAATTACTTATAGCTTATGTAAGTAATTTCTTAGTAAACACTTAGAAATCAACGGTAAATAGCTATATTTTCAGACATAAACAAAAAATATGGCTCATCATTGAAGTTCAAAACAATAAACACGAACAAAGATCTCAAACTTAAGGGAATCTAGAAGCCTCATAGTTCCAAAATCTGTTCAAATATGAAATTCATCTATTATTTTAATTTTAAACTAATACTTATTATTACATTCATCCTTCGTCTACAATAATCAGTCCACATACCAAAGCGTCTAAGTAGGTTTTCATCAGCGCCAGCCCTTTACAGCTCGACATTTTCTCGCACACCTTCGATCTGACCGTGTCGCAGATCATCTTGCAATCTTACACTCACTAACAAACAAACAACTGCACGCACCACCGACACCCAACACTCTGTTGTACAACACAGCACACAATTCGGTTTTGAAATTTACCGGACGCAAGGCAATTTTGCGTTGGAGCCAACGTCCGTTTCAGCCGTGCCTATTCGCGCGTCGCCACTTAAGCAATTATCTTCTTTATTATTTAAAAATACATCATGCCAGTATGCTTGTACCTTTAATTTTCAACCAAAAAGGTTTTATCCAACTGTCAAAATTGTTCCAAAATTTTCTTCAACTCACGAAGGAGGTTACGCGTCCTTACTTTTAAACTTCGGAATGCACTATTTATTTGTGTATCAAACAATACGACCTCATCTCACCGGTAAGGTTCGAAAACTGAGGTTATCCAGTCCCTAATGTCTTTGAACCTTAATTGCGTATTTATCTAATGACCACCGATGTTAGTTATCTGTGCCCTTAATACACCTTCCGTCACGTAAGGTACATTAATAACAGGCTTGTTTTGAAACTGTTTTAATGGTTCCAACTCTATTTTATTGCCGTGATTCGAGTAACGTCATGATTAGAATAAAACAAATGGAATAAAACATTACAATGTTTTCGGCGATCGTCTCAAACTAAAAAATATAACGAGGGTAGAGGAAAACTGAAGTTAGATTGAACTACGTCTATGTATTTATCTGTGATAAAAAGTTTGTGAAGGTATTTTTTTAAGATACACTACTCTACCCCATGACTAGACGATCCCTAGTTAGATGTCCACAAAAACAAGGCATCAGTGTTCATCCAGTGCTTAACCGCGGCTAACCACTGCATTCAGTTCAGGTCGCCGAGACGATTAACCTAGAGAAGTGTACGGATGCCATGCCGTCTCAGTAACACCTTTTATGTCTATGACGGATCAGAACATTAGTTATGGATCTTTTGAACGACGCTTCTGATTGCACGGCAGTCAACTTCCCGATATGTGGACATAGAGTTGACTTTCTCTGCAGTTCACAGATGACATTCGGGAAATACGTAAGGACAACTAGTTTAAATAAAGTTTGATATGTAATAATTTCCATGCTAATAGTCACACATTTTAAGCATACCTACATGTTCGATAACACAAATTAATTGTATGGCGAAAAATTAATATCAAACTTGATTATCTGTCGTACCTACCCACCGGTCAACTTGACAGAAAGACGTGGAAAATTAGCATTCTGTTATCTTAAAGTATCAATTCATACATGCCATTTGCCACTACGAGCGCTGAATTTGATTTACAATAAATTGAATAGCCAATAGTATTTTCATACTGATGCATGGAATTTACTGTTATTGCTATTGCTATTTTATTTGCATGATATAACTTGAGGAAAAGTAATAATACTCCCGAGCTTATGCATTGACGATGAATTCAAAGGCTTAGCCGTAAAGCTACAGTTTTAATCTGTTGACTAAAGCGGGGATTTCAATAAGTGGATTACATCCTTCTTCTAGTGATTTGTAAGAGTCCTACTTGCCAAAATTGTGTACTACTAGTACTTACACGACTTAGAACTATTTTGTAAGAGTTTTTAAAAAGATATATGAACAGTAATCTCAGGTATTTCTGTAGTTAATTTCGGATCAATCGCGTTTTATTTCAAGGTAGAGTAGTCAGACATCTGTACAGAGCCAACTTAAAGACACATTGTTGGCTCTAAAGTGGCTGTACCTAACTATCAAAACACTAACAAAAAATCTTTTACTACACTAAAACTGAATATTACCCTTTAATTTCTTAAAACTTACTGGAACTGGAATTGACTTAACTGTAATTTCGAAACTTTAAAGCTAGGTAATCGCTGTAAATGTTAACATCTATTTATTGATGATTTCTAATTGCCAAATCCAATAAATAATTAATAATTTTCAAGTTTTATACATATTTCAAGTAATTGTTTGCACTAATTGGCTGCGTGGGCTTGAAATACTTTCCCAAATCTTTGTTTAGAAATCTAGCTCAGTAAGTTGTTGTGTGGAATTGTATGCAGAATTGGAACGAAAATGATAAATTGAATTCGATCAGGTGAGATCAGGGAGAGTGCAATCTCTCAAAAGTATAGTTGGGTTTGATTCAAAGTTCTAAGGAATACTAACTAACTAATGTGCATTTAAGCGTTTTTGAGCAGTGTCTTCTCGAAAGAACCAGAAATCTAAACGGTTAGTAGTCTAGGTTTGTTGATTTTTTGTCAAATATTATCTATGGATATTTGGGTAGGAGCCTTTTGGGATGTTTTATTAAACTATTCATCCATTGAAGCAAAGTGTACTGTACAAGAACAATGTATTAGTGATTTATCACGTGGTATTTTTTTTTATCTAATCCTACTACTATTTATGCAGACAGATATTGATAGGCTATGTCAATCTCTCGCTGACATGACTGCTAAATACAATAAGGCACGAGATCAAATAAGGGCCCAAATTAAGGCTACAAATGAATTATTGTTTTGTCAAAGTACCTTCAGTACTGAAACCCTACCTCTTGTTGCCACTGACATGACTCAATCATTAGGCACAGAGGAAACAGTTCACTGTGACAGTTTAACTATAAATAATACTTGCTTATTAAGTACTCAGAGAGAGGTGGAGCACCCCACCACTTGTGATCTAACTTCAATAGGGAAAGCGTGCAAATTGACTGATGATAGCACCAGATATGTTATGTTCAGTGATGACCTAGGAAAACATATGAGTAATTTATTGAGTACGCAATTAGATCAGCCAGTTCTGAACATCTGTGCGCCTGGTTCCTCATATTGCCATATAATTCAAAAAATAACTCAATACAAATTTGAGCCCAACACTACTTTAATTGTATTAATAGGAAATAGAGGTAATTTGAACAAGCAGAAGTTAATTAACCATTTCAATAGTTTATGTAGTCTAAATGTTAAGAGAATTATTTTGTACTCATTACCATATTTAGCAGGAGTGTCACAAAAAGAAAATGACTTAAGATATAAGTTAAATATGTCTTTGGACACTATGACATTTGGTAGTTTTAATAATATTATAAATTTAATTGACATAAATACAATTAATAAACATGGTATTAATGCGACTCAGGATAATTACTATCCTTCTTATTATTTTAAACGACAGATAGCTTGTTCGCTATCTTATTATTTTATTTTAACAGCCAAGAACTTGGCTAACCAACCTGCTTTTATTGAGCAGGGTTGTAACTTATCTGACATGTATATTAATGATACTTTGGATGTCAATCCAAATAATTTAAATTAATTAGTAAGACAATAGAGGATGTCTCTAGCAAATCTATTGTAATGACCAAGGATAAGCCTTGTAGTTTTTTCAATCTAGTCCATCAAAACATTCAAGGCTTCTCCGGTAAAGAACTAGAAATAGGATTATTTTTAGACTGTATGGATATACACGTCTTAGGTCTAACCGAACATTGGTTAAGACAAAATGAATGTTTAATTAATATAGACAACTTTACGGTAATTAGCTCGTTCATGAGAAAGTCTGCTATTCGTGGTGGGTCACTTTTGTTAGTTAATAATAAACTTCGAAGCAAAGAACGTAAAGATATAACAGCACTTTCAATTGAACGAACTATTGAAGTAGCATGTGCAGAGCTGGAGCATTACATTATAGTATGTGTGTATAGGCCGCCTTCGTCAGATTATAGTTTATTTGAAACAGCAATGGAAGAAATACTCAAGAAAATATGTATGACCAATAAAAAACTTATTATATGTGGAGATTTTAATGTAAACATTCTTGAAGGTTCTCAATTGAGTAGTCGTTTTATTAATCTGTTTAATTCCTTTAATTTAGTTAATCTATTCAATGAACCTACGAGAATCACGCCCACTACTGCCACCTGTTTAGATAATGTTTTTTGTAATAGTAAGGTGGTAAATAAGAAAATCATAAATTGTATGCAATCAGATCATAGTGGACAACAGGTTCAATTTGAACACTGTGTTTCTTCAGAATCTATGAAAATCATTTGTAGACCTGTCACTGAGAAGCGTAAAAACAGATTTAAAGATACAATTGTCAATAAAATACTTGACATTCCTTTCGATAACCGTAATGTGGATAATATTTATGACAATTTACATGGCTTAATTTCATCGGAATTTAGTAGAATATTTCCTAAAAAGACTATCAATATCAGTAATAATAAAACAAAATTCAGCGACTGGGCTACTCCTGGTATTTATAAAAGTAGAATTAAATTGTATGAGCTATATGACTTAAAAGCATATTCTCAAGATCCAAAAGTGATAGAATATGTTAAGGAGTACTCTAAATTATTTAAGAAAGTTTGCTGTAAAGCCAAATCCATTTACTTGAGGAATAAAATAAATAAATCAAGTAATAAAATTAAAGCTACTTGGAACATTATTAATAAAGAAACATGCAAATCCAAGTCACATGAAAATGATTATACTCTCAGAATTAACGATAGTACTTTTAAAACAGATATAGAAGTAGCAAATGCCTTTGAATATTTTTTCTCAAATATACCTATACAAACCACAAGTGTATTAAATTCCAGTACACATCAAGCCCAAAATATCTTGGCTTCATGTGTTGACGAATGTAACACTATATTTAATTTTCATTACATCACACCAATTAAAATACTAAAAACTTTCAAATCACTAAATATAAAGAAAACTGAGGATTTATGGGGAATTTCCACTGATATTACGAAAACTATAATAGAAATAATTTCTCCCCATCTAGCATACATTTTCAATCAATGCATTGGTGAAAATAAATTTCCCAATTTAATGAAATGCAGTAAAATAATACCTCTATTTAAATCGGGCGACAAAAGTGACCCATCAAATTTTAGACCAATTTCAATATTACCATCATTAAGTAAAATTTTTGAAAAAATTGTTTTTAATCAATTACTTGAACATTTTCATGTCAATAATATACTTCACACGAAACAATTCGGTTTTACTAAAAACAAGAGTACAACCGATGCAGGTATTGCACTTATCAAACATATCTTGGACGCATGGGAAAGTAAACAGAATGCAATAGGTATTTTTTGTGATCTATCAAAGGCATTTGATTGTGTTGATCATTCAATATTACTTATGAAATTAAAACATTACGGTGTCGCAGACGTTGCTCTAAAATTCATAGAATCGTACCTCACTGACAGGATACAAAGAGTTAGTATTAATAACACAAATTCGTCTGGTGCGAAACTACAAATGGGCGTGCCCCAAGGCTCTATATTAGGGCCTTTGCTTTTTCTTATATATATAAATGATCTTCCATACTATACCAAGGACCTCTGTGAGATAGTTTTGTTTGCGGATGATACTTCCCTCATATTTAAAACGGGTAGAAATGAAAAATCATTTGACAAAGTAAACATGGCTCTCTCGCAGGTTTCTCAATGGTTTAGTACCAATAATTTGTCACTTAATGCTAATAAGACAAAATGTGTAAAATTTATGATGCCTAATGTAAGGCAAATTGATACGCAAATTACTATGAATAATGCGCAATTAGAGATTGTCCATTCGGTCAAATTTTTAGGAATAACCATTGATTCAAAATTACAATGGGCTCCTCACATAACTGCACTAACAGGAAGGCTTAGCTCAGCTGCTTACGCTGTTCGAAAAATAAGATATGTCACTGATGTTGAAACGGCAAGACTGGTTTATTTCAGTTACTTTCATTCTGTTATGTCGTATGGTCTACTGTTGTGGGGCTCTGCTGCCGACATTGAGTCTATTTTCATATTGCAGAAAAGAGCTATCCGTGCAATCTACAACCTTAGACCTCGTGACTCGCTTAGAGACGTTTTTAAAGAAATTAACATCTTAACAGTTCCTTCTCAATACATCTTTGATTGTATTTTATATATTAGAAAATACTATGAGAACTTTCAGAAAAAGTCCGACACTCACCAATTCAACACAAGAAATAAGCACAGACTTGCCTATCCAACAATCAGACTTCAAAAAACTGGAAAGACTTTCGTAGGCTTAAGCATAAAATTTTTTAACAAAGTACCACAAACTCTTGTTGAATTACCTTTGCATCTATTTAAACTTAAAATAAAGAATTGCTTAATGAGAAAAGGATATTATAAGATACAAGATTTCTTAAATGATGTCGACAAGAATTTGTGGGTGTGACAATTTCTTGCCTCTCTGCACATGTTGTTGTCATATTTATTATATTATATTAGATTTATTATTATTTTTGACATATATAAATGAACATTGTAAATGAAAATATGGCATTTGAAAAGAGCAACTGTCGAGTTTCTTGCCGATTCTTCTCGGCAGTAACTGCTTTCCGAATCGGTGGTAGAGTCATTTTTTTGTAGTTTTCTGACGATTAATAAGTGCTTCTATGAAGCCTATGTTAATAAAGAATATTTTGAATTGAATTGAATTGAATTTATCTAATCCTACTACTATTATAATCCTACTACTGTTATAAAGGCGAAAGATTGTATGTATGGATGTTTGTTACTCTTTCACGTAAAAACTACTGAATGGATTTGAAGGAAACTTTACCACAATATAGCTTATACATCAGAATAACACATAGGATATTGGAAATCGAAATCCACGAGGACGGAGTCGCGGGCGGCCGCTAGTGGCATAATAAAACTTGATCTGTCAGACTGAGCATTGACGACGGAATCCACGAAACAATAGAACATTATTAAGGCATTATTGTCATCAATCTTTGACATGAAATTGGGAGACAAATGTTAATACCTACCGAAACTCAAGATCTAAACGATACCACGAAAACTTCAAAAATAGTAGGTAAGTAAATTGAGTTGCATTTCGGTATCACAAGCCTAAAACTAGTAACTGTTTTTTAGGGTTCCGTAGCCAAATGGCAAAAACGGAACCCTTATAGTTTCGTCATGTCTGTCTGTCTGTCCTGGCTCGTTCTCCGCCGTTTCTGAACCGATTGCCACGAAAATTGGTGGAGAGATGCATAGTGATAATTCAAGAATTGGTTTTTAAAATAATCGAAAAATAATTATTTTTAACTCCCATAAATCGAAAAGTAAATTCGAAAAAAAAAAATCGACTTACCCCGTCGTGTGGGGTATCGCTAAAAAGGTATTTTAAAATACAACAAAAATTGCCTGGAAACCATGTAGATCAAACCCTCCAGTCTCGAGATATATTAATACAAAGTTAAAATTAGAGCGTCCCCCCCCCCTTAACTTTTGAAATACTAATACAATAATTCTGAAAAAAATGTCCTGTATACCTCCAAGTAAGTACTTTCAACGAAAACTATAGCGAACTCTGTATCATACATAGTTATTTTTATACAACTCGACCAACTTATGACGTGCAGTTGCCCTTACTAAATGGTGTTTTAAGCGGTCGGGCCATCTTTTAGCTACGGAACCCTTTCATGGGCGTGTCCGACACGCTCTTGGCCGGTTTTTAAATGTATACCACTACAACCAATTTCACGTTGCGATTAAACTTTTAAGCACATTTAGTTAAAGTAATTAACCTTTTATAATATTTTCTAACAATTAAATTTGCAGACTGGTTTGAAAGCAGACATACCTTTCCTCTACATCTAATACTCGCTAGCTGTTAACGAGACTGTCACTCTAATAAAATTAACCATTACTGCATTTCTAGCCGAACCGAAGGCTGCGGGCCAAACCAGTCAGATCGGATTCAGAGCTAACGGTGCGGGGACCACGAAAAAATACAAACTAAAGCGACCGGACCACTCAGAGTCAGGGATGCGTGCTGAGATTCGCTGTCATTGGACATTCTCTTAGATTTTTTTGAAGTCGATGGGACGTTTAAGTTTGTAGTTCAACTACGGATTAGTAGAATGTCAATTAAATCATATTGTTGAAGTTATTCTTCATCTTGGACAGGGTTGAACATTGTTACTTCATTTCCAATGACATTAGAGGTGAACTGTTATTCTAGTCTAGGTCTAGTACCTAATTACAAATGCATTAGAGATTCTCAAATAAAATCTTGCATTTAGTCTTGCTATCATATCCAAAGCGAAATTGTTTTTACCTATGTAAATCTGGCAACCCTAGTGCGAACTATGCCCACCAACATTGAACTATCTTCGGGCTAAGGACTCACGAAGCGTTTTTCACCCGCGCCCGCCGCGGTTGCGGGCCCGCAGCCTTTGTAGAATACAGATATTTATGTAAAAAATTAAAGCACATCTCACGACGCGTTTTACGCCCGCGGCGTGTGCGGTTGCTTGCGGGTCCCGCTGCACCGGCGGTCATCTTCTACCGGCGGGCGCGGTTCGCGGTCCCGCAACCGCGGCGGGTTGCTCCCGCGCTTTCTGCGATCGGTTGGCGGGCGACCGCAGTGGGCAGCGGAGGGAACTTATCATCATCCTTCTTTAACTCATTAATAAGAGTGACAAATAATCCATAACGATCTCTTTCCGCAATCAGTGGATGTATCCAGAACCTTTTAGGCCTTCTTTTTTTAAGTCTTCTGTGAAGTAAGTATAACGCAACAGCTCGTTTCTGGTGTGTGTCCATGGCGGTCTGGAGCTCAACTGATCGTTTAACCGCCCGTCTTGCAACCGCTCGTCTTGCGATAATCAACCGCCAAGTTTGCTAGCGATAATCGCAACCGCGACGGCTGCGTAACCGCAAAATTACGCGGTCTCGTGAGTTTTGAAATAAAAACTCTATTCCGCCACCGCGGCGGGCGCGGGTGAAAAACGCTTCGTGAGTCCTTAGCCTAATGATCGACATTACTCACAAACGTACACTCACAACTACCAATTTGTCCGAGCACCTCAATTTTCATCTCTGGTACTTCTGATTAGGATCTATTATTTCGTGCACAAATCAACCACGGGTTATGACGTCAAACGTCAAAAGCTCGAGTGAACTTGACAGTCGCTGTCAAGTCGAAGAACAACTTGATCGGAGCGATGCAAAGCATCAGTTTAGAAAGGCGTAACGTTGTCTGACGCTTCGTAACATCTCCGTGGCGAGTACGGACGCATTCCACAGTAATTATGTGTTTTATCTTCCAAGAATTGACCTCCTCCCAATATTAGTAAAGATGGAATTTTAATAGTTTGAACTAATAACAACTTATCGTTGTTTACGTGTAGTAATTGTTATGAATTCGTAACATGCCTGCCTACATACCTCAGGTTAAGAGGTTTAACAAGTAGATCGATGACGGGTTTGCTTCGGGTTTCACCAGTTTGTTAAATTTGTCATTGTGCAAAATTGTTCCATATCGTTCTATGTCTTGATGTCTTAATGACGTTTATTTATTTATTATAAGGACTACCAACATAAGATACAGCGAAACAAATATGGAAATACAATGGAATAGTTTTTTTGGCTGACTGCTCTTACAATAAAAGGTAGCTACAGCGTGCGACTATTACAGTAACATCCATCGATTTGTACAAATCTATATGCTCACAACCTAACAGAGTAGCACAGTCGACTGCTGGACATACACCTCTTCAAAAGCTCTCTCCTTCAGCCATCTTACACAATACGCTTATTCAGATACTTTCAGATACGCATCGCAAAACACATAAAAGTAAGCAGTCGAATTGAGACTCTTTTAGAAATCAATTAAAACATCCACTCACCTCAAGATCCCTAAACACATCTCTGATATCAGGCTTCCTCGCTCTCGAAGCGGCTCGCTTCCTTCTGACGGTTCTGTTGAGGCGTCTCACGCGGCGCCTGACCGCGGCGGCCTGCTCGCGGGGCAGAGGCCTGACTGCCTCACCCAGCTGCGCCTCCGTCACCTCCAGGCCAGCCTGGAACGGCGCCGCGAGAGACCCCAGCCCTGCAGCTTGCAGCCATTCTGCTTCCAACTCTCCCTCTGTTGGGACAAAGAGAAATATCATGAGTGTTTTTGAAATTAAAAAAAAATTTAGTAATTTTCGTTAGAATCACAGAACCTGTAAAGTCCACGGGTCGTTAAGTATTCGTTTGTGTCTTTTGTTTTCTAGTTAGACCCTGAGTTCTGAGCCCAAATCGAATGCCATGAACTTTTATTGTAAATGCATCTGGACCGCACAACACTTAATCAATCTTACAAACACACTAATGTTCATCACAAGAATATTTGACCTGCATGGAATTGGAACTAGCGATCCCTGGCACACAATCAAAGGGTTTTAGTCCTGAAGTAATAATAATACTTTAAATATTTACCGCGAGATAAATTCAAAGCCGGCTCGATCATAATTATAGTGCACTATTTTATTTATCACAAAATGTAATATGCAAATAATGAAAATGCAACCCGAATAGGCTCGTAACTTTAGCGACATCATGTAACGCAAAATGACGTATTAAAATTTTAAAACAGTCTTAAATATACTCAGAGCATTCCTAAATGAAGATTTACCTACCTAATCAACTTTTTGCGATATCAGTGGTTAAAACGTCGTTTACCTCGTAGAGGCTAATACAAAAGATACACATCCTGTATTTTGTGTAATTTTTCGTTATTATTATAACATTAGTCTATGTAATGGTCAAAAAGACATGAAAATTAGTGATAATTTTTATACAGCTTCAGTTTGATGATAACTTCTCTGCCATGCGAAACTAATGCGTATTTACTATCAGGTAGACTATCTTTGCAAAGAAAACTCAATCATATCCATAAATAATAAAGACTAGGTATCATAAAGTTTGTAAGCACTATTGTTATGATGTCCAAATTATTAAAACTTAAAAAAGAACTTATTAGACGTATACTGTGTAGTTTCTTAATCTCGGATAATGTGTTAAGTATGTTAAACAATCGACAAAGAACTAATAATGAGTTTGCCCTTCAGACCTGCGCATGTGTTAGGTTTTTTGTTCGAGCGTGAATTTTCCGTGGTTTTTTGCGGTTCGTGCGTGCAAAAGAACTACGCGTAGTATACCACACATGTACTCGCATCATAATCGCCAGGCGCATCAAAATTGAACCTTAATGCAGTCCCGATACAATTGGTTTTGTTTAAAACCATAATAAAGTACAAAATATTACTTTGAAGAATATCATACGCTTCCTCAAAGGTAACTTTGAATTTAACATACTTAAATTGAGCAATTCCCAAGGTATGTCTTGAAATGTTAGTAGACCGACAAAATCAACAAAGGTCCCACAAACAATAACAATTACCCAGGTCCGCTACCACCAACAAAAAAGACTACACAACAGTATTGGCCAATCGAGTTGTTTTAAGCAGGTTTCTATTATTGTACCAATGGCAGAGGCCTTTGCCCTTTGCTCGCAGAGAGAAATCAATAGGCTACCTAGTTAAGATATTAAAAAATAAGTTAATTGACTCGCTTCAATGATAGAGACTTTTGCTCTCTGTAGTAAGACCTTAACAGTGTAAATAAATGGTCCTAGATTTCGAGACCCTTTGCAATACGAAAGACAGTTAGACAGTTTACTCGTATATTATCGTAACAATTAATGTTATGATTACAATACGTGAAAATGGTCAGAATTTCGCTACTGAAGACACTCAATGAATAGTGAAAAGCAAGCGCTTTTGTTGCTAATATGTAGCATTTGATTTCTATGATAGAAGTCTTTGCTCTAAGATACAACATCAATAGGTCAGTTAAAACATTAAAAAAGTTACCTAAGACGCATGATGGCCCATCAGTGTTAAAAAGGATGCACAACGCACATGAACACCCAGATTCACAGGATGCAGGCTAAATATAACCTGAGCTGACTAAGCGGTTAGCGCCGCGCTAACAGACTCCATCTTGCCTCTTTGCGAGATTTATGTAAATGTAAATATTTAACTGAGAACTTCATCGCCTCACTTGAAAGCACGAACTTACAGTACCATATTTAGAAGTACCGCTATGTTGTAGCTCCAAAGCTTGCCTAATTAGGTCTTAGATTGGTTATGAGTAAGACCTTTTCTCGTTAATACAGAGTTGTTTAATTCTGTATTATCTTCTCGTAACCTAACTGTGTTAAGTCCAAAATCAAAATCAAAAATATCTTTATTCAAATAGTTATCAAGAACTTTTGTTGATAAAACTGCCCTTAAATAAACTCATATTGATAGCTATGTACCTATAAAGGAGAGTGTTATTTTGTTTCCTTTATCTGTAGCTAAAATTAACGATACGACTTCATTGGATACTCCTATATTCTTATCGAAGACAGAACCGTTTGGATTGACGTACTCTAATTAGAGTCGTCTTTTTTTTAAATACTTAGAAGCAAAAAACTGTACAGTTATCTCGCTTAGTTTTAATTCCAACGCTACAGTTAAAGTAACTAATACCATCACCGGGTGTCAAGTGTTTGTTGTGTCGCTCCGGTCACTCACCCGGCACACATACTGACTCATGATCAATTGAACTCATGCAGTAATTACAAACACTAACTAACTAACAAGTAACACTCATGTACCGCTGATGTAACAGATACAAATAAACACAAAGACATAAAAAGGAGCATATTCTGTAACTCGCTTTTACAGAAATTAATGTCGTATTAAAAATAGTTCAATCAAATTGTATGTAAATTGAGTCCTCGTTAAAATGATGAACTCATCGGTAAGTGTGAGTAATTGTCAGTATAATCGATAATTACTAACTGTAATTGTGTCAGATTGCTGTATCACCGGAATAGGGTGTGCACCTGTGCTTCCGCACTCTCTTGTGCGCTATTACATATCCTGCGTACCTGGCTGATTGTAAGATCCAGCCAGCAGATCAGCATGGCTCAAAAACTGAGGAGAAGTAATACTTATTATTTATTTGCTACGAATAAGCGCTTAAATAAAAAATAATTTTTAAATCAATAAATACTTACTACAACTACTAATAAGCTAAGCTAAATCTTTCTAAACATCATAATAATAATATATTGTTACTTTTAAGTTATAATTTATTAAATGGATGTCCCATAAATCTTATTTTCAATTCCTCAAGGCAGCATATCCAAGTTTATTTTCCCCTATAAGAGACAACTATTGCGCATACAAACGCACGCTTAGGATACGTTTATTCGGCTGCGTATCCAACTATTTTAAGAACGGCAGCGGAACTAGCGATTAAACGTTTTATGGAGAAACATCGGATTACTGCTCGCTGAGTGCCAAACAGTGTCCGAGCTTTTGGGAGCGGAAACACATAAAAACGCCTTTAGTACTTCAGCGGTTACAGCTTAATTAGCTGTTGCGATATGCGATTGCTGTTAAAGATCTGTGAGTGGTTCAATTACATACATACATGTAATTGACCACGTTTTGCAAAGGTGTGGAAAGACATTTGCAACCATTTCATTGAGTGTCTTCAGTAGCAAAATATATATGCCCATTTTTTTCATAGGTACATTTTAACCTTTATTTTGAGTATCTTTAGGT
Source organism: Nomophila noctuella (assembly GCA_958496325.1). Classification (NCBI taxonomy): domain Eukaryota; kingdom Metazoa; phylum Arthropoda; class Insecta; order Lepidoptera; family Crambidae; genus Nomophila; species Nomophila noctuella. Next base: position 1,686,474 of record OY292482.1, read on the forward strand.
TGCCGGCACCGTAAAGTTTTGACTGCTGTAAAACATATTATGAGAATTGTTATTAACCCGTTTACATTTAAAGTATATTTATAATAATAATAATAATAATAAATCATTTATTTGCAAGAATATGGTACATACAAGATCTTAAATATAAAAAGACCAGCATATCCTACCGACATGTCGATGTGCAAATATTTCACATTAATTTTTAATAATAATAATTCTAAATATTACAAAAAATAAACTTAATTCAATTTCAAAAACAGTCATAAATTAATAATATTATTATGTTGTCAAGATTTTAAATTCAATTTTAATTTCAATTCATTCTAAGACTATTGTTAGTAAAATGTCAAGTTTAGTAGGTAGTTCACAATGTCATTTTAGTATTAAAATATTCGTTAACACTGTAATACAGTTTGTCCATTAGCAATTTATATAATTTAGATCGAAATTCGACAGATGTCAATCTTTTTAAGTTGTTAGGTAATTTATTATATATTTTTACCGCCATGCAAAAGTTGTTCCTGGAGTATAATGCTAACCTTTGTGGTGGGATATATAGCCTCTCTTCTATTCTGCCCTTGTGCTTCTTAAATAGGTAATAATATTTGTGTACAAAATTGCCGATCTCAAATATATATAAACAGGGGAGAGGTAATATATTTAATTTTTTAAATAATGGTTTGCAGCTATCTAAATAGTGAGCTCCGCAAATAGATCTAACACATTTTTTTTGTAAAATAAATGCTCTTTGGAAATCTACTGAGTTACCCCATAGAATGAGCCCATATCTTAAAATGGATGATACATAGCCATGATAGGCCAAAGCAGCTGCTTCTTGAGATGACACTAGTCTAATCCTATTCAGTGCATAAACAAATCTATCAAGTTTATTAACAAGTATGTCAATGTGTGCTTTCCAATTGCAATAATCATCAATTGTAATACCCAAGAACTTAGCTGTTTGCACATTGTCAATCATATTATTTTTATAAATTATGTCCAATTTTTTATTTACATTTACACTGTGCGATGCCTGAAATTTGATACATTTAGTTTTACCAACATTAATTTTTAAATTATTATTTTGTAGCCACTGTATTACCTTTTCTAAAGTACTATTTGCAATATGTTCCAAGTCATTGATATTCTTAGATTTTATAATGAGAGTAGTGTCATCCGCAAATAAAATACATTTTTGGTCTGTGACGTTTGGCAGATCATTTATATAAACCAGGAACATCAAAGGGCCAAGCACACTGCCCTGAGGAACGCCACACCTGTTAAAATAGTATGAGGATCCATATGTTATTTTAATATTCTGTTGGGTTTTAGTAATTTCGACACGTTGGTCCCGATTTTCTAGGTAGCTTTCCAGCCAAGATAATGCATTACCACGAATTCCATATCTGTCTAGTTTGCAAAGTAGTAATTTGTGACAAACAAAGTCGAAAGCCTTACTCATATCTAAGAATATGGCCAAAGTATGCAATTTGTTATTTAAGTTTTGTGTTACTTCTTTAATGAGGTTAAAGCAAGCAAGTGTTGTTGAACTATTCCTACGAAAACCAAATTGTTCTTCCTTAAGTAATCTTTCAGCGGAGAGAAAATTATATACTTTATCATACATAACTTTTTCAAAAATTTTTGATAATATTGGTATCAGAGTAATTGGTCTATAGTTGCTCAATTCGTCACGAGCACCAGTTTTATATAAAGGCTTTACAACCGATCTTTTTAGTTCTTTCGGAAATTTTCCCTGCGTTAAAGAAAGGTTAATTATATATGTTAATGGACTTACAATAAAATTTGAGCTATTCTTAATTATTTTAGTATTTATATGATCATACCCTGTAGAGTTTGTTTGTTTAAGTCCTCTTATTATTTTAAGTATGTCATTCTCATTTACAGGTGTTAGGTATATGCTATTGTAGTGTAATGGTATGTCGGAGATCACAGTTTTGTAGTCAATTTTTTGATCAATATTCTTATTTGTCATATTTATATAAAATTTATTGAATTCCTCACTTATTTTTTTTTGGGTCATGTTCATAATTATTATCATGTGTACGTATTTTTTGTATTTCAGTCTTAAAAAGACAATGCCGATTTTGTTAGGGGAGTTGGCGTCTTTTTTTTTTCGAGCGTCCACCAACCAAACTTGGTAATCTATATTCTTGAGGTCATCACAAACAATATTTGCTATGGCAGTATAGCTGTAAACTCAGTCCGAACTGAGTAAATCAGGTTTGAACTTTTTTTCGCTTCATACATTTTTCTATGGGAAATTGAATTTTTTTGTTTCTTGCGTCCATCGACGAAACTTGAAAATATATATTCTTGAGGTCATCCCAAACAATATTTGCTATGGTAGTATAGCTATAAACTCAGTCCGAACTGAGTAAATCAGGTTTGAACTTTTTTTCGGTTCATACATTTTTCTATGGGAAATTGATTTTTTTTGTTTCTTGCGTCCATCGATGAAACGTAAAAATATATATTCTTGAGGTCATCACAAACAATATTTTCTATGGCAGTAAAGCTGTAAACTCAGTCCGAACTGAGTGAGACAGCCAAAAAAATTCAATTTCATACATTTTTCTATGGAAAATAGATTTCATCGACGAAACGTGAAAACATATATTCTTGAGGTCATCACAAACAACATTTGCTATGGCAGTGAAGCTGTAAACTCAGTCCGAACTGAGTAAATCAGGTTTGAACTTTTTCACTCTAGGCGTTCGCTCCTGCATTTTTGTATGGGAAATTGCAGTTTTTTTTTCTCGCGTCCATCGAACAGACATGTAAACATATATTCTTGAGGTAATCACAAATCATATTTGCTATGACAGTATAGCTGTTAACTCAGTCCGAACTGAGTCAGACAGCCTAGAACGATTTCACTCCAGGCGATCATTCCTGCATTTTTGTATGGGAAGTGCAACTTCTTTTTTTCTCACCAAACATGTAAATAATTTACATGAAAAATATATATTCTTGAGGTCATCACAAACGATATTTGCTATGGCAGTTTAGCTGTAACTCAGTCCGAACTGACTTACACTCAGATGACAGGCCAGAACTATTAAAATGGCTAAAGTAAGGTAAAGAATTGAGACCAGATATTTCCATGTGTTTATTTACAGAAATAAAAAAATATGTTAGGTTATACCGCGTTCATGGATCAAAGTCCAATATTCAAGCACAGGTCACAGGTAAGCAGGAAATATCAAAGTCCAATATTCAAGCACAGGTCACAGGTAAGCAGGAAATATCATAGTCCGTAAAGCAAGCGAAGTCTAATTATTAATAATAATTTGTTTTATAAAATTCAAATTGAAATAAGTTCAATCAGATCTAGGCGATGTCAATGAGAAGACTCGGACAGAATAAAAATAAGAGAAAAACAAATTACGCGCGCCATTTGAATTTTGAACTGTGTTCGCGCGCTTGCTATTTTTATTTTTAAAAGTTGTTCGTCTGCGGAGTTTGAAAATATAAATACCAAAAGAGCACGCTTGTTGTATATTTAAAAAAAAATAGTGTAATAATAACCTTATAATTTTTAATATTGTAGAATTTTAATCACATTGTCGGTAATAGGCGAGGAATACAAGCTACAAGTACAAGAGGAAAAGAAAACTGGGAACTTGTTCCCATATTATGGCAAAACTATGGATTAATATTTAGGATGGGGAAGGCACTAGGACAGCATAAGTCCTCCTGCTCTTTTTTGGAAAGCATTATAATTCGGCTAAATCAAGAAGAAGAAGCCGTGGAGTCAAGTGATGCTGAACAACGTTGATATTTTTTTAATAATGGTTTTCAATAGTCGTCATTTATGTACTGTTTAATGACATGATTAATGATATTATGAACGCGGTATAACCTCAGTTTTTTTTAGTTATGTCAACTGGCCTCAATTCCTTACCTTACTGTACATTTAAATAGTTCTAGCCAGTCTCGCCACTCAGTTTGGACTGAGTATACGCCTATACTGCCATAGCAAATATCGTTTGTGATGACCTCAAGAATATATATTTTCATGTTTGGTCGAAAAAAAAGTTGCAATTTCCCATACAAAAATGCAGGAGCGAACGCCTAGAGTGAAAAAGTTCAAACCTGATTTACTCAGTTCGGACTGAGTTTACAGCTTCACTGCCATAGCAAATGTTGTTTGTGATGACCTCAAGAATATATATTTTCACGTTTCGTCGATGGACGCAAGAAACAAAATAATCAATTTCCCATAGAAAAATGTATGAACCGAAAAAAAGTTCAAACCTGATTTACTCAGTTCGGACTGAGTTTACAGCTATACTACCATAGCAAATATTGTTTGGGATGACCTCAAGAATATATATTTTCAAGTTTCGTCGATGGACGCAAGAAACAAAAACATTCAATTTCCCATAGAAAAATGTATGAATCGAAAAAAAGTTCAAACCTGATTTACTCAGTTCGGACTGAGTTTACAGCTATACTGCCATAGCAAATATTGTTTGAGATGACCTCAAGAATATATATTTTCACGTTTCGTCGATGGACGCAAGTAACAAAAAAAAATCAATTTCCCATAGAAAAATGTATGAAGCGAAAAAAAGTTCAATCCTGATTTACTCAGTTCGGACTGAGTTTACAGCTATACTGCCATAGCAAATATTGTTTGTGATGACCTCAAGAATATAGATTACCAAGTTTGGTTGGTGGACGCTCGAAAAAAAAAAGACGCCAATTTTACGCATTGTCTTTTGTGTCATTGGTGTATTGTTTGATTATGTCCCAAGTTGTTTTACAAACGTTTTTTGATTTAGATATATACTTTGTATTGGTATTTTTCTGTGCTTCATAGATACATTTTTTTAATATTTTTGCGTACTTCTGGTAGTGTTTTTTCATGTATTTATTATTCGATATTAATCTGTATTTAAGGTAAAGCTGCCTCTTACGAATACAACATCGTTTTATTCCTTTTGTAAGCCAACTATTTCTTATAGGTTTATTTAGAATTTTCACCTTAATAACAGGGAAACATAATCTATAAAATAGTACTAATGTATCGTAGAAACTAGTGAATGCTTCCTGCATATTGTTTTCTGAAATAACTTCACTAAATGTTAGTGATGAAATACATTGCAAGAATTTCTTAACATTTTCTTCACACATGTCATATTTATACTCAAACGTGGTTTTATACCTATGGCGAAAATGTGAGTTAGCTTCCACATCAAAAGTGAGGCTTTGTCCTGTCTCATGATCTGACAAACACAAATTGTGGATTTTTGATTTGACATTGTTTTGCATGTTGCTTACAATTAGGTCCAAACATGCATTCTTACGTGTAGGGCAATTTATGTGCGATGTCAGATTGTTGTTACTTAACAGACTTTTTAGTTCGGTGCTGTTTTTATTCGTTTGGAGTAGGTCCACATTCCAGTCTCCACATAGTATTACCTTTTTATTTCGTTTTCGTGATAACATGTGCAATAAAGACTGTAATTGGCGAAAAAATGTTTCAGTAATAGATGAGGGGGTTCTGTAGATACAAACTATTATGACGTTGTACTGTGTAAGTTCAATAGCACAACACTCAAATGAATAATCGATGGCCTGGGCAATGTCAATATTTTTGAAGTCAATATCTTTATTCACTAATATACAGGTACCACCTCTACGTTGGTCTCTGCAATACGAAGCAGCTTAGGTATAGTTTTTTAGTACTAAGTTTTTCTCAGATCCTTTTTTTATGAAAGTTTCGGAAAAACATATAATATCTACGTTGATTAGTTCACGTCTTAGTTCGTTCAGACTTACTTCAAACAAATCTTGTTTACTTAATATACTTGCTATATTTTGATGGAATAATGTGAGTTTCTTAGTGCTATCATTCACGAAAAAGCTGGTTAAATTTATTTGATTTTGTACTAGTTTTTTTAAAGTAGTCAGAAATTAACTTTTTCGGATTTTTTGTCAATTTGTGGTCATTATTATTTAGTTCGTTTTGACTAGGCTTTATAAAATCAGATATTAGTTTTTGTGTCAGTTTTGTAGTTTTACGTTTATTAGTTAAGACATTTTGATTTATGTACGAGTCAGTTTGTATTTCCATCATTTTATGATAATTTTTGTTAAGGTATTTGTTTTCGTATGTTAAATAATCTATTTCTATATTAATTCTGTGGCATAGTTCTGTCAAAAATATTTTTTTGTTAATATTATTAGTTTTGATAAATTTGCAATTATTATGATTTCTAGTTATACATTTTAGATTATAGTTCAACAATTCGGTATTCAAATATGGATTAGATAATACATTGGCTAGGAAGACTCTACATTTTTTTAATTTATATAAAGCCACTTCGAGCTCTCTGAATATAACATAGGGATTCCTATCATTGGAACCTATTGCTAATATAACTATGTCATTTTCCTTAAGGCTAGTTTGCAGGCCGTCGCAAGAATTAAGTATCTGTTGGCACGTCGCGTCAGGTTTCAAAATAGTCGTAATAGTGTATGGATTATCTGCGTGTAGATTCCGACTGGTATATATTTTTTTCGACAATCCTCTGATCTGCTGATCACCCAAAATATAAACTTGTTGGAGGCCGTTGCTGCGATTTGGAATACTACTAGCGCCATCTAGTAGTTCATTGTTGATGTTACTGGCGTGTGATATTTTAATTTTGGTTTGGTCTCGTTGGTCTTCCACCTTCCCAATAATCTCCTTTCTTTCAGTGTCTGATTCTTGTCTGTCATTGATAGTTTCGCTTCCAGTAATCAGTGTCGTTATCTGTTGTATTAAATTATCATTGTCTTTTCTTAGTTTTTTACATTCGTTTTGTAAACAGTTAATTTTTTTTGACAAGTTCTTAAATTTTCTGGTTACAGTACGTTTTCTTGTTTTCTTATTATTATTAATAGATTTCGTAAATTTTGTGTTCTTCCTAATTTTCTTTGTCTTGCCATTCCTCTCTTTCTCTTCGGTTAGCCATTTTTGCAGTACCAGTATTTGATTATTTAACTCTTGAATAATTTCTTGTTGTCTTTCATATTCAAATTGGTGATGGTCTGCAACGATCGCTGCTGAATTTCGTCGCGGCGTTTGTGATTCCTCGGAGATACGTAGTCGTTTCCGTTTTCTACCCAAAAAAGGAGTTGCATCACTGTATTCAATTTTTTTATATACCTCTATCAATTTTTGGCACTTTTCGAGTTCTTTGGTTTTTTTTCCGTTCTCCAGTATTAAATTTTCAATTTCATTATTTGCGGAGGATAATTTTAACTCTAGATTTTGAATCTCTTGCCGTAGAGTTGAGTCTGGCCCACTTGAATCCATGTAACTGTGCGGTAGGCTAATTCTAGTCGACTCAAACATAGACACACCCTCCATTACATTTCCTAATGAGTTAGCTCTTGGACGAGGACGGTGTTTTGTGACATTGTCAATGTCCATGTACTCAAAGAAAAAATCCTTATCTTCTTTTTTATTCATTGTTCTTAACGAAAAAGGTTCCCCTTTGTGTCAAAAAGAAGAAAACAGCAAAAAAAAATATACAAAAAAGTCTTGGTCTCGACTAGATTCGAACCCTTGTTCTTGTTCGTAGCTTGAGCAATTGCGCTAACGGGTGAATCACGTGAGTTGACGAAATTGTGGTAGGCTTGATATTTTTCGTGCCGATCGTGTGATGATCGTTATCTTTCGGTAGTAGTTAGTAGACTTCGGGGCACTTCGTATATTTCCGTAAGAAGCGTACTCAGGTCAGCACTCAGCTGACTCACAGCTGTTTAAAGTCAACGTCTTCTTTGTTTATATCATTGTCACACGAACACTTTGTAATTGTTTTTGCTGATTACACTGCACAATATTGTCAATTCTTGTAACAATGATTTTAACACCACACTATTTTGCGTTATGTGTCGATTGTTATACTTTTTATGGCAAAAATATTGTATATTTCACTATTTTAGATTTTTTTCGTACGGAGCTGTGTAAGAACACTGCCGCTCGGTCGCGGGGCGCGCGGGGGGTTAAACACTCATACCTCATTAAAATGTCATAACTATATTGAAATCGGAAGTATTATAAACTATATAAATTGAATGAAATGCGTCAATTAAGATAACTAGGTCAAAAATGAAACAAGTAGAAACGGGAACAGGGACGCGTAGGCAGGATGCGTGCAAATAGATAAACCCGATTTGTCACAACATCGCACTATTAGTGTACCTACACACTTGGCTGAAATTACGCGACCAAAGTTCAGCGGCAATACATTTTTATACAAAATTACGCGACGTAATTTTCGCATAGTGTGTCATCTTCCATTTAAAATACATTGCAGGCGAAATCACGCCGAATTTTGATCGCGTTTTTACCACCTAGTGCGGTTCTATACTTATTATCGCGAAAGTATGTTACTAGTCTTTTTTGAGTTAGATAACCCATTTAACGAGTAAGGCTTTAAGCTGTGGTTAAACGAAATCCTTGCGAACGGAGTCGCGGGCGGCCGCTAGTACTATTTTTAATCGGCTTCTACAGTACAGGCTCGTCCGACACACGATCCTTTAACTTCACCGAGTTATTTTGTAACGAGACGCGGTGTTTACGAAGCCGGCCGGGCGGCCCCGCTCCGGATGCAACCAGAGCTCTGTAATGTCTCGCCGTCGATTTATCGCGAGCACTACACTACACTTGCATTTGTCATTGTTCTGGTTTGAAATTCGAATCATCTGTATCATTCGAGATTCATCGCTTTCTCACCAATGAAATGTGGATTAACTTTTTACATAAAAATCAGATGTTTCACTGTTAAAATTACATTGATCGCGTGTTATTCACTTAGGTAATTTGTTTTTGTTCGTGTTTGAATCATCGGTGAAGCGACGTACAACCCCGTTAAAAATTGGTTGAGTTTCAATAATAAAAAAACAAATAATAAAGTCAGATGCTTCAAAGTTTGTCACGTTTTGATTAAATCTCGCAATAATTATCCACATGTACGATAACATTAAATCTGGGGCAAAGCTTGGCGGATTCAGAAGTTCAAACATCAATCAAAGTTTGAAACTAATAATAATTTCATCAAAGAGTTTATTCTTGAACTAAACTCAGCGCTGTGACAGGTTTTTTCCAACTACGTGAATTAAGAATATGGAAAATCACCAGGATATTGACATCATTTCAAGTGTTTAGATGCGATGCTATCAGATTTTATGTCATTCAAAACTATTGTCAACTCTTAAAATGTATAAAAAGAAGTTGCGATAAGCAGTGCCGTAAATAGGGCGGTGCCAGCGGTGCCCAGGCACAGGGCGCAGACCCTGGAGGGGCGCAGAAATGACCGACTTTCAAGTAAAAAAAAAAAAAAAAAGGTCGCAGTTTTGTGAGCTCGCACCCTGGAGGGGCGCAGAAATGACCGACTTTCAAGTAAGAAAAAAAAAGGGGCGCAGTTTTGTGAGCTCGCACCGGGCGCATATAAGGCTATTTACGGCACTGGCGATAAGATAGTAATTGAATAAATAGGAAACTTACCGATCACGTATTTCGCGTGGAAACGACATAACGCACCCATAACACACATTTAGTACTAATTCAATTATTTAATATTACTAACGATCGCCCATCACAAATTAAAAAAAAATTGCCACTTGTCAAATTGTTGTTTTTTTTTTTGTTTATGCAATTAAAACAGCCAGTGATAATTTATTTTTTCTACACGAGATGGTTGCAACGAAAATAAAATAAAAAAATTTAAAAAGAGGATATACCTATAGTCTGACTTTTCTCCTATCGTTATTGGCCAGATAACAATACTAAATTGTAATCTGCATTTTCTTTAAACGTGGGTGACCCGAGCTTTGCCAAGATGACGTTGTAGTCGTAACAACGATCGCTGTGAATCACCGAAGCGTCACAGGAAACACTCGATGATTCCGATGACGTAGAGAGAAAACAATAGAATGCATTCTGAACGATAAACATATATCTCAGAAAACTATTGTCAGTCGAATTGTTCAAGAATTCTAATATCTAATAAGATGACTGAACCTTATTTCAAATCGAATACGATAAAACTGAAGTTTAATCCGAAATCAGTTGGTACTACGTATTACAAAAGAAACACACATCAACTTCACTAAAATAAAAAATACTTATAAAGAATTTTTTTTTAATTCAAATTAAAAAAGTCTTTGAAATTAGAACTATGCTTGAATTTCGTTATTTTTTACAGACAGTGTTGTCATTATTCTTTTACAAAAATTAAACATGCTTCCCGATTTTTTTAAATCTACATTTATATAATCATGTAAAATCTTTATAATTTAATATTAAAAAAACTGTTGTTTACAATCTCGCGATATGTTTCGTCTGCGCGTGACGTCGCGTCGTCGGCGCGGGCGGCGGTGCGCGTCGCGGGCCGCCCCGGACTGCGCGGGCGGGCGGCGTCTGCGCCCGCGCACCCTATTTATACACCGGGATTTAGAGATCTACATGCATACCTACTATTTAGGACGTTTCCGATGTCCATAAATGTGAGAGGAGGAAGCTTGTTTTTATTGCGGATTGTTTATTTTATTTTTTAAACGGTTTATGTCGACTTAGTGGGAGTGTTTTTAAGTTGATTGCTTTATTTATGTTCGTGCAGCATAAAAATAAGGCAAACTAATATTATATAAAGCTCGATTACCACTTTCGAATCACGATTCAAATATTAAGTCAATGAAGTATTAAATATATTATTAGTGTCAATCCATTTATCTGATTGATGGATTCAACTCTTACAATGAAAATATTAAATTTACTTAAGGGATGGATGACATCAACTAAAAATGTGTTATGATAATTTACTTATCTTATCTCAAAAACAATACCTAAAATCTATTGTTTTTCAGTTAATCACTTTGACACTTATAAAAATGCCTTCTTGGAAGTTCTAACTAAACCAACAAAGCTTATCATCGTCTCTAATTGAAAGTCCGATTGTCATGCCGATAAGATTTAGCAGCGGTATGCGGAATGCCCGGCAAAGTCGATTCATATTCCATTCATTAGTTCATATTTTAGTTCGTTATTCGTCAAACAACATCAAAAAATATTATATATAACGAAACAAACGTATGAACGTTTGTTTCGTTATCTTAAACCAATTCAAATTCGGCTACTTTCGTAACTTCATACAGCATTATCATTAAATTGATTTGGGCACTCATCAAAGGACGAAATAACATAGATTTTTCAAATGACTCACCAACGTTCTCCAACCTGCCTATAATAATTTTACTTTTAATGAGGAAAGATAGCTGTCCGATACCTTTATTTAAACTATTTAGTGTGATACTTTGTTTACATTCGAAAGGTAAACACGACGGTTACATGTGAATGTTATACTTTCAGTAACGCGAGGCGACAGGCGGGAGAGCATCCCGGCAAGTTCCACTTAGCGCACCCAATTTTGAGCACCCGCAACGTGGCCTTGTCCGGTTTGACACCAACAAAAAAAATAACTTGCATATATATTTTTTATAGTGGCTCGGTACATTGACTCCACTCTGCCTGGTGGCAAACAAAAGAGTACCGCCATACCGGCCCGCAAGATACTTCTTCAAGCTTCTCTTGAAGGAACAATGTTCTAAGATGGTGGAAACACCCGTGCTGATAACGCATTCAATCGATTAATAGTACGGCAAAGAAATGAATTGCTAAACTTCTGGTGGAATAGTAGTCACGGTGAATGGGTGACAACGTTGCCCAGCACGCTTGGTTATTTGATATTTTTGACAAGCCAATAATTGCGGATAAGGTAAGGTCCTCAATTCGTAGGTGTTCCAAAATTAGGAGCCCAAAGTTGACTACATCCATCCCGGTATGTGTGTCGGGCATATGTCAACGCTCGCTCGTCTAGACGGGCTATATTCGAACTAACGTCACGCAGCTTTTGTTAGCTGCACCGAGTATCTTGTCACATTAATTATTTTTAGAATAAGAAACATGTCTTACAAGAATTGAAATAAGATTTATCGTTCTGTCCTAATTTTTGGGAAACTGCTTTTAAAAAATAGGTCAAATAAAATAGGTTAATTCGATGTTAAATGCAAATATGGAAGGAAGTTTTAAAACTCGACACAATTATAACAAGAAATTGTATGTATTTGACATGCGTAACTTAATGTCTCGATTCCAAAAGGTAAAAAAAATTACATACCTCCATCTGAAGCGAACAATCCCCACAACAATTCTCCTATTTTATATCTAAGTAGCACAACCATGTCACATAAATCTGATACTTAAATACACCATCAAAGTAAAACCAACAAGACTATAAACAAAACCGTGCCTGGACCAGACACGGCGGGAATGTAAAACAGACTAACTCAAAAGCTACGAAATCCGAAACAGGAGACTTTAGCCGCAGATAAGAGGGAGGAATGACAAATAATCTCACTAATGAGGGCACGTTCCTTGGGACGAGACAAGTAAGTAAGTAATCTTAGAACAAAAGATAATACGACCATTATAAGGACGTAAACAAAATCATTTGAAAGCTAATGGTAAACTTTTATTGGACCACACAACCTTGACCCAAAATTGTTTTATGACTGCATCGTAATTTATGAGACCCTTTTAAAGTCTAAGTATAAAAAAAGAATAGGCTTTGTTTTGACAATTTGTCAAATAACAACGTAAATAAAAAAGTTCTTAACAATTCATTCAATTCGCAAGTTCTTAAGCTCCTTAAATATAAGTCAGGGTATTTGAGTTTCACCGAGAAATAAAGTACATGTTTAAATTAAGATATTTTAATGGATACTTCATCTCCATAGCAACAACCATTTGTTGTAAACAGCAACCAAAAAGATTGCATATTGATACCAATCGTTACTATCGTTCATCTCAGATTCCTAAGTCGTGACAGTAGCCGTGTTTTGCTAGATATTATGTCACAAACCACTTCAAAATTAAGCGTGTGTGGTAAAGTTTTAAGACATGTATCCAGATTATGTATTATGGGGTTTTGTTTTGATTTGGTTATGCACTCAATTACTAATAATAATTTTAAGATGTAGAAAGAAAAATTTGAAACGCGAAGAATTTTTTATAAACAGACTTTAAGTTTTCGTTTTTCTTGAAATATTTTTTACTGTTATTTAAGTTTTTACTTGTGAAATTATGAGTTAAGAAGACCCAAAAGAATCTCTTTCAAAAATACCAGAACAAAAAATGAATTTTAAATAAATAATAACTATTTTTGTTATTTATTACGATAAACAATGACAAAGATACATAAACAATGAAAAATAATAAATCTAGACATTAATTAAACTATGCTAATCGTTTTAAAGTAACAGAAACTAATTTCACAAAAATAATGGAAAAACTTACTGATCGGAAAAACTTTTGCGAGCAGTTGCATTTTTCTTATTAAAAGCAGGTCCCATTAAAGCCGCTATGTCGTCCTGTGATACAACTACGCTTCAACAATTCACCGCGATGACTGATCCAGTTAGGACTATGTTGTGCGTCTGCGCAATTCCGATAATGAAGGATAAATAAGGCGAGATATTGATGTGTCGCAGATCGATAATTGTTATCTGCCGCAATAGAAATTACCTAGTTTAATGGTAACAAATTCAGATTAAGGCTGATTTTTCTCGGACGAAGTGATATAAGTCCCTTACCAACAAAGATTCATAAAAAAGTTATGGAAGCAATCGTTTTTGGTTCTAAATATGCCATTATAAAGTAGGCAAGTTCTAAAATCGTAACAAGAAGATTATCTGATAAGTACTTCGATGTATTTATTTCATTTATAAGATGGCACTAATAGATATTTTGATATTCTATATTTTTCAAGTAGGGTAACCAAAATACATCAAATTGTGGAATTGACAGTAACTATAACAGATACAAACAAGAGATTACTCTGATAACGCAAATCGGAGGCTCGTGACCATTTTATCTTATTTTTGCGCACTCGACTGACGTACGAGAGCTTATAATAGATCCCTCTTGTTTATTTCCGTCAGTCAATGGAGAGTTTCTATTAATAGTCCATAAAACGAACAGTAGTGGTCACGCTAGAAAACGCAAGGTCGTCAGAATGACCGCGGTGTAAACATTTGATTTTTTTCCTCTATCAGACAGAGATACGGAATAATACAACTACACGTTATACATCTACACTATACATGTCGTTTGTGTTTAAACAAAGCATTCACTTTACATTCATCTTACACCTCGATCGGCATAAGAATGTAGTCACATTCCACTGTGTTTACTGTATAATATGAAACAGATATTGACATCTCATGTAAAGATTCAAAGTATGAGTAGCTTAAGCGCTCATGATCTGATTGTAAAATACGCAAAGATGAACATATTAAAAACAAATGAGTTTCGCGAACAGAATCACAATTCTTTACTAACATGTTCCAAAACAAAACACAATCGCAAAAAAAGGTCAAATAAGTTTATGCTATGCAAACTTTTTATCGTTTTCTGAATGGCCAGAATTCTACCTACACATTCTAACTTAGCCATTCAAAACATGCACAGAATCTCACGTAGGTTTTGCATTTCACCTCAAGTGCGATGGATTAACACACAAAAATGTATGTAGGTATGTGTGTCACAGATCCACTGGGTAGCGGAACAAAACCCACGGAGCCTTGATTGCAATTCAGATAACTTGGACAACTCTCAAATAAGTGAACGTATTCGTATGGAGGTAATTAGGTGGCATTAGGATAAACTGAGGAAGTGTTTTCTTGAATCGGCACTGGCCAATACCAAATCGAATTATGATTCGTGCCCATAATAGATATCAGGAAGTAAAACAATTTGCAGTGGTCGAAATAAAGTAGTTAACAAACAAAGAATGATTGCATTCGTGCATATCCGACATTTAGAATATTCAAATTACCTACAACTGTGACTAAATAAGAACAATGTCACATATTCAATTTATTTGCATTTTCTTAATCTAAAACTGTATTTCTTCCTTGATATTGTATATCATAAAACTTTCGTGATCTTTAAAATTATGCTTTTGAGCTACCTATATTTACTTTGCAATCAGATCAAAGTATGTGGGATGTTGACTGACATTAATTTATTTCAAAACACATTCATACTCATTTTTGCGTCGAATGAATTGTATGCGATATGCTCCATAGTTTATCAAATGCCGGCCTAAAAACCTACTATTTAACCTTTTGTTTTCAACAGCAGTCATTTATCTTAATACTCTTGATCATTAATAAATCAGCGCACATAAATCGTTTCTCTAGTCGGGTCAGGCAAAGTTGTGTCAGTTTTTCCGTACACAGCTCGGATCTGTGATCTCCAATCCGCATTTGGCAAGCGTGGCCAAGCCAGAACCCATCTTCGTGACAACAAGATTTCAAATGATGGATTCCTTTGACCTGTAGTGGGTTATTAATAGCCTGATACATTACTTGTTTATTTGAATACCGGAATTACCGCGACATTAGAAGGTGGAGAGCGATATCGGTGCACCGAAAACGGAACAATGCGTCCATTATAAGGATGTACCGTTGGCGCGCCAGAACACCCACTCTCGATCGAGGATAGTGTGTTAAGCGAGTGACGAGAGTACGTAATGCGCTCCAGTTGGACATGCTTGTATACCTGTGCAGGGTAGCTGTATGACTGTGCAAATAATCTTCAATACAGCAGCTAACCTCTAGTAGGCAGCATTAAAGGATTTCGGAACACAGCCAACAGGTATTCTTGGCTAGTTAACACTGATTTATAAAAGTTAGCGTGGTTTTAAGAGCTACGAAAAAAACTAAATGCAATCAAAATAAATGCTTAATAATAACAGTAGCCTAACTATTTATCGAAAAATGGCAAGTTAGTAAAAGCTGCTCCAAAGATATGATTTGCCAACAATGACATTGGCTGTTTGAGCAGACCCTGAGGGTAGTCAGTACTTTGTCACGATTAAGGTTTGAAGATAAGGGAAACAACGTGCAACGACTGCGCTCTCGTACAGAACCAACTGATATACCTAGCATTTTATAAAATACAATTAACCTACTTGGTATTATTAACAATACGAAGATATAGAAGGCCGCAGGAATTCAATTAATATTCTAAGCCGATTACCGCGGTGCGTATATTAGCAGTAAATATTTTAATAAGGTAGGTAGGTACATACCCACTTGCAAATCCCCTCACGGCTCCATTTTAAATACATAGTTGTTGACGATCTTAACTAAATACGTCTAAGACACGTATCTCAGATGCTTGGGGAATTATAATTAGTAATTTATGAACTTTGTTTACGCATCGCTAATTGATTTCCTCATTCTTAGTCCTTGTTTGTCATCAAATAACACAATATACTTTATATTTGTGGCTATATATATTGGTGTACACGTGGCTTAGACTAAAAGGATGACACATTAGATATTCATTCTTTGGGGTAGTATTCGAAGTGACTTGTGACTAATACCGTCGTAAGTGCTTTGTAGCAACCTAGTTGGACTATGTATTAATACATAAGGCATTATTTCAAAGTAAAAGTACGAAATGTTCAAACTTACAAAAACTACAATAGACGATAAATATCCGAAGATATACATAGAATTTTACGAGCGTTTTGACCGTGAAATGTTGAATGAGGAAACCCAAATCTGAGCCTACTTATTTTTTTACCAAGAAATCTATATTAATAATCTCATCTAATTATATCACGTTTGCCCTCAACTTCCTTATATGTTCTTATTGGTTTTTATACATTCGCAAAACATACTTGCTCGATTGAACGCATATTAATTTCCTATTAATTCTGAACGGCTTCAAGCCTCTAAAGAAGTGTCTTTACTTTAGTCAGTATTAATCTATTATTTTGCTGCTAATTTTCCGTAAAATATACGCATTAACTTCATCGGTAGCGTTGCAAAAGCTGTTTTGCCAAACATGAGTGGGTATGTGACACTAAAATTAAGGGCACACCGTGGGTTGAACTCAACTACATAACACCTAACAACAAGTGCGTGTCCGAAATACACTCGACCTTTGGGAGAGTAAGAGAGCTTAGTGGAACATCCACTCGAATGAGCCGCTCGTCTGGGAAATTGCCGCCACCTTACGAAAAGACTATAGTGAAGTAGCCCATCGTTACTTTGCCTTCCTCTTCCTTCTTCCTAGCGTTTATATCGTTTCTGTGTGGGGTCCGCTTTGAAAATGATCTAAGATTCTGCGAGTCTGGTTATTACAGTGAAGCGACTGCCATCAGACCTTCGTAACCCATAGAGGGGACCAGACAGATTGGATCATGGTTACACATTCAGATCTAACTGAACTAAAGTCAGAAACTATTTGAGTAGGTTTGCCTCCCTTTAACACAAAGAGGGGTCTTGGAAGAAGTTGTGCGTAACGCAATCACCAAAACATAACCTCACTTTTTAAATCCTGGATGGTCCTTTCCTTAACCCCGGAAGCCCCCAGCAACAGTCGTCACGCACTCCTGCGCACGTCCCTACGCCCAGGCATGCGCCATTGTCTCTGTGTGACCCGCATAATATTCATAGCGATATGCGCCGACCATTCAACGCAACCGATCATACTGCGATCTGTGACAAGAATACACTAAGACGTTGTGCAATGGAAAAAATAGCCTTTCAAACCTCTACATGTATCACCTATGCATCAAATAAGTGTTATAACAGAATGGAGATAAATAATACCAACTTATTTCTTGTTTCATTGTTTAAAAAGTGGAAGTAATTTAAGCTCGCTTAAAAAACAAATAGAATTGAAGGTAATACATATAAATAATAATGCGAGGAATGAGCTACGAGAAGTAACTCTAACGCAAGCCGCAATTAGCCCATTCAATATAATTAAAAAACAAAATACTACTAGACATTCTACTGGGATTCAAAACTATTGATTCTCGTGTTTCTATGTAAATACGCTAGAAACTTACCCACATTCCAACTTGTCCATTCATTAAATCTTAGCGTTTGAATTAATGAGAATCGACAGTCGACACTCATTTTGTAATTTGTAATAACACCTCACCTAGTTATTAAAGCGCATTGGATTCAAATTGATTAATACGTTACTTCGCCGCTATGTCTCATCACACACATCAATTCAATTGACAGCTGATGTTAAAGTCAGTGATTTGTTACAGATGAGTGAGCGAAAAAACATATAAAGTGGCATTCCATGAAGAACAATAACGAACTGAGTCCATAAAGCGTGGCTGCATACAAATATCCTTATAAATAAATAAAATCTACTCCGTGTGTACAGTGTATGTTAAGACAGTAAGGTTATACTTATGCCGTGTTATGTACCTATTATCGAAAAGGTTTAAATGTATAGGAGTAGCAAACTGCGAATTTTATCAGTTTTCATTTTGTTATACTAAATAAGTCGTAGGTAACCCATATAGAGCAGCATCTAAGTTTGTTATAAATAGCATATAAACATTGGAATTCAAATGTAACAAAAATAATGATTTCCAACTTTATACAAGAAAAAAACTTTGTGTAGGTATTTAGCAGAGTTTTTATTGAAATCGTATAGACTCAGATTTCGATAAAGTACTAATATATTTTATTTTAAGCTGTGACATAATTTTCTATAAAGTGGAATGCCTTAGAAGTAGTTATGAATACCTTAAGTTACACATCTGCTGATTAACAATATACAGCTATTAAAATGCGAAGTTAATGATCCTCATAAAAGTTATATAAATATATCGTCGTAAGACAATATAAATAAAAATCGATTAGGCGTATCCTTAATAAACATTTGTTGTATAACTAAATCATATACGACGTAGAAGTTTATGTAACGCAAACAAAAACAGATTTACTGATGTTTTCGAATGGACTACTAAGTTGTTGACTGTGAAAACACGTTTAAAAACCGAAAGTTATTTCGAAATGAATAAAGTGTTTGTTGTACATTAACTTAAGCACTTTCATTGAGCACTTTATATTTTTTTAAATGTTTTCCACTAATATTTATGATGGTTTTAGCGAAATATATCTCTAAAGTTACTATAGAGTTGTTAATTTCAAGTGTATTTGATGTAAGAATAGGTAACGCTAACCATTTTTGTATTGTGTCACCAGAACTAATTCTGTAATCTCGACAACTATTATAAGAATTTAAGAATATTGTACCAAAGGCCAAAAAAAATTAATTCAAACATCATTATTAGGACATACTTAAGTCATGATTATGTATGTAACATAACTTAAACCATTTTTATCAGATTTATAATTGTCAGACATAAATGGCGTGTCGATGATGATGAGGTTTGTTATATTCTCCTCATATTTGGCTTTACTATTAAGATGGTTTCATCAACATCATTGTAACGATGACTTGTCGCAATCGATACAGACTTATAAAGCGCAACGTATAATTGCTAATGGGCGTTATCTCTTTATTACTATAGATATGTTTTATGTAATAATTTATAATGTTGATTTACGTTTAGGCGCAGTTATTAGGCCTCACCTAGCAAGGTAAACATGACCTTATTAACTAACTAGCGGCCGCCCGCGACTTCGTCCGCGTGGATATCGGTCAAAAAGTAGCCTATGTTACTGTCCATCTCTTCAACTATCTCCACTAATGAAATCACGTCAATTCGTCGCTCCGTTTTGCCGTGAAAGAAAGACAAACATACAGACAGACAGACAGACACACTTTTCCATTTATAATATTATATAAATATTATATATATATATATATATATATATATATATATATATATATATATATATATATATATATATATATATATATATATAAGTAATATAAGTATATAAGTATAAGTATGGAAGTATGGATATCTAATACTAAATGCTTTCCTAGCCGAAACATCAAACTTACACTACAAGTTTAAGTGATTCGGAAGGACCTTTGCAATATCTCAGATCAAACACAAGTTCTGCCGCAGCAAAAGAAATCCAAAAGTATCAGCCTTTTACTGTCCCACTGCGAGGCAAAGGCATCATTTAAAATCATGTTTTCTGTACAAAGATATCTCCAATTTAAACATTTTTAAGAACGGTATTTTAACCTTGTTTACTACGGAAGGAGTCAAACCATTTTCAATGAAACAACTAGTAATTACCACAAAGTCAATAGATTAAATAATACGAGTGCAACGAGTATATAATTATTACGACATTGAATAACATGACCATAAAACGCATACTGGAACACTGCTCTACTCATACGACCTCTACACAAATATCTTTCGAAGGTACAAACAAACATATCCCGTTATCATTGTAGACACATCCATTGAAATATGCCCATGCCATACTTCGAAGCTCTCTGACATAGGTCATATAATGTGAAGCAACTATCGCTTCATATCGCGTAGTATCCTTTGTAACCAACGAAGGTCACGACAATAAAAATAATACCACGGTTTACTGGTATTGGGGCACTTTTAAGGATTTAGATCTTTGCAAACAATCATATCCTGTTATCAGTAAAGACAATTGAAAATCCTATTATCTACTACATCAACAGATCTGGTCTTATTTAAATGGCATTGTTCTTGTTTTATAACTTCCGCAATTGCAGTAAACAGCCTACTGTTATCGACGAATATAAATAAATGGGTAATCGTCATTGTTTTATCTGTTTTAGTATAATTGATTGTTTAGAGATTAGAGAAATGCGTTTAAAATAGCGTTTATAAGAGACGAACTTCTTAGCTATCCATGGATTCTCCGTGCGGGTGCCGGGTCCATCGCGTGGAACAGAGAGGAATGTCAGTCGGTGCCTGGGACTTTCGACCCAGCGTGTAGGTTTAAGGGGCCCCTTTATAGTATACTAACGATCACCTTCACCGATGACATTCCTCTCCCTTCCCAACCATATTTGGTATGAGCCGAGTAAAGCGGCTTTAGTTGCTCTTTCCAGTAACGAGCTAATATTAGATCTTGGTAATCCTAAGTCCTTCAGTAGGTTATAGAGAGATTTCGCTGGTATACCTCTCGCACCTACTTCCACAGCATACAACCGTGCTATATAACCATTTTTAGTCATCTCGTTGGTTAGGTCATAATACTTATTTGTTTTAAACGCGTGATCTTTGGGAATGTTTGTCTCCCATGGAACAGTAAGTTCCACCAACAATACGCGCTTAAGTTTTCTAGAATAAACGAAAAGATCTGGTCTAGACGACGATAACACAATGTCTTCTGGAATAGTGTAGCGCTTTTCATACGTGTCCATCATGATCTTCCAATCTGGAGCTGCACTAACGATGGAGTAAGGTTTGACTTTGGACTTCTTGGTAGATCCTTCCTTGACGAAGTTGATGTTCTTTGTATTCGTCGTCAAACCTTTTGCTGCTCTTGCTATTGAAAGGCTCACCGCTTCACGTATGATCTGCAACACTCCGTCATGGCGGCGAGAGTAGTGACCTCTGTCTAGGAGTACTCTGCATCCCACCAACAAATGCCTCGCGGTACCTACGGCCTCGCCACAGAGTAAACATGTTTTCAAAAAAGCATTATGAAAAGATGTAAAATTTTAGTGTGCCAATGCAAATAAATAAATATCTCACATATTTAATGTTAGGGGAAGGCAAACGAGCAAGAGGCCTGCTGGTAAGTGATCACCGTTGCCCATGGACACTTACAAGCTCACAAAGACTTCCTACAGATTTATATACGAGTAATTAAAAGTATCACCTTCGTAAATTATCTTTTAATACAGAGCAAAGATTTTAATCATTGAAATGATATCATCGCTCCGAAGATGGGTAAGAAACACTGGCTTATTCATAACGATTGCCAAATAAGGATAAACATTCATAAGCTTTACTCGGAAATCCACCCAGGTGTTTGATACGTTAAAAGACCTACTCTTCGCGACGAAGCTAGACGATTTAAAAAAAATACGCGTAAACGAAATTCCTTGTCAATGTAATTGCTGAATATTTATCTTTATCTTTACTATGTGCTGTATGTAGAAATTTTCAGGCTGTGTCCTGCCTATCACGGTACACTGCTGGATATACCTAGGCCTCTCTAAGGGTTCTTCGCATTTAGTTCTCGTTAGTATTAGAAACTTTAAAAGAACAAATATGGCGATGTTCATATTCTCGATGGTTTATATCAAATCATACAAAACCACAGTGGCATAACTTAACTCATATCTACAAGACAAAAGCATCGCAGGTGTACAAAGCCATGCATTCACCAGCGGTGTCGCCGATAAGCAAACAAAGGGGCAGCTAATTATGTCGCTAATTAATGTGATAGAGCGCGTACGAGGCGCTAGTGACTGCTCCCAGTCAACTTCGAGCTTCTTATAATGGTGACACCACGCGTTAAGAATCTGATGGAATTTCCGCATACTCGCATACCTTAAAGGATTGTGTTAACTACCTAAATATATCAAAAATATCTAATATAATAAATCTGAAGTGTTTGTTTGTTTATTTGAGCGCGCTTATCTCAGAAACGACAGATCCGATTTGGAAAAAATATGTTTGTATTGGATAGTACATTTAACGAGGAAGGCTTTAGGCCATAGTATATACCTATGTGTGCGGAAACCGAAAACCACGCGTACGGAGTCGCGGGCGGCCACTAGTTTGTACATTTGGTATCTGAGGTAAGGAGGTTGGCACCAATTAAAATGATATCTATAATAGCAGAAGCGTATCTGCTTTACGCTACCGACCTTTAAAGATAAGGTTTTAGTGTATATCATCGTCATATTATGCTTAGTAATAATTACCTATATTCTCAATCCCTTGTTTATTAATAAAGAAACAATTGTTGATAAACAGGTAGGTTATCAGCGGCTATCACTGGATATGACACAGTTCTGTTGATGATAATAATATCTTAAAATGCAATCTAAACTTGACATTCTGATATTAAGGAAAACCCATTGTGTGTGTTTGGTCTAATAACATCATGACTACTAACACGATTCAAAACATTTTGAACCAATTCTACCACTGATAAGTTAGATCTTGATTGGCATACTGACATCTTTACAAGTCAGTATATGCTATATGTTAAGATATAATAGCATGAATGTATCACCTAATTATGACCTAATTAATAGGTAATTATCTTAAGATAATAATGTGGTAAATTGAAGTTGATACATCGATTTTAAATTTCACCATAAAAAACTGCCGCTGCCGATTCGTTTCAATTGCAGTTTATTTTATAAGGGACTCCGTCTGCGGTTTCACCCACATGTAATTTATTTTTTCAAATATAGGGATCAAAAGTACCCTTTGTTCACCGGGGAAAGTGTAGCTAGCCAACGAGTGAAAGAATTATTCAAATCAGTCCAGTAGCTTTAAAGTCTATTCGTTACATATATATAAATACAAATATACAAATCTTTCCTCTTTATAATATTAGATTAGATTCCAAACTTTCCGTTTTTGACCAGTAGACGGTATCTCTAGAGCTAAGCCCGCCATGGTCACCCTACATGGGAACAGTCACGGTAGGCGTGCGCGCGCGCAGCGTAACGGCAACAGGAACTGCTCCCAACGCTGGGATGCGAGTGTGGGAACCAACAGTGGCCACTTTTCTCCTTCGGCTACTGTTTAAAATGTAAGACAATCTACTATTTTGATTCAAGGAATATTATCAGAGAATAAATATGGTGTATTCTGTTTTTTTAAGTCTGAGGAAAAGTCCTCACCATATAAAAAAGTACCTGATTGTCAACTGAGGTAAGTCTGGATCGAATTAAATTGTATAGTAAGGGCACGTGATTTTTTTGGACAAGTTTGAATTCGTCACATAATCTAACTGATTGCTACAGTTCTAAAAATATATTTCATTAATGGTAACATTAAATCGTTTTCGTAGAAGCCTACAGAACAAACATGCCAATCAACCAACTATCCAGATTTCATAATATTCCGGGCACAGTATGCAAAAGACATCAACGCGTTCTCCTACAATACAATGCATGTGATTTAAAACTATATTTCGTACTTAAATAATTTAAATTCAAAATTCAGTATAGTTTATGTATAAGAATTAAAAATAAAAAAGTTAACATCATCAGCCTGATTTACTGATATTGTGTTGAATCAAATAAAAATAAAAATCGAAGAACATGCAATCCTGACAAACAATAATATTACTTAGTCACCGCTAAATTCGCGTAAACTGCACAATAAAAAACATAAAACAAGGGAGTGATTCATTGAAACATCAGTCCATTTCTTAAACGACGCATTTAAAGGACACACACGGCTGTGGTGGTACTCATAAGCTTATTATTATTTAATTAAATTCATTGTAACAAGAAAAATACAAGCAAAACTTTTCCCACTAAACCTTACTCACTTTTACAATAAAATGTATGTAAACCAATCTATCACACGAAAAAAAATTCAACTCTACACACAAGAACACCGACATTTCCCAAACACTTTCCTATTTTCCCCGGCATTTCTTCTGCGGCGGCTATTACCAGCAATTACAGGTAAAACGATGAGTTAATTCATTACAAGATTGCTCGCGTTTTTACTAATCGCAGTTTCCCGAGGAAAGTATTCAATGTCATTATCGATTGCGATTGTGAGCGAGACAATGGGTTGCGCTTAGAAATGCATCGGTGACAGATCTGTTAACATCGATATATCGACTAAAGCTACCGATAGTTATCGATTAAAACCATTCGCTGGATTCAAACTCAAATCATAGAAATCCAAGGGCGCATTTATATTACAAATCTGCTGACTGACTGCCGACAAACTGTATGACTGATTTGTATAAATAAATTAAAAAAAGTGTGCATTATTCGTATGTATTCGGCATACTAGACCGTTTTATTGGCTATGTAATTATAATTAATTATCATCTCAATCACATCATCACGCTGAATAGGCAAGTCGGTGGCTGCTATATTAGCCGCATAGAATAGGGGAATGCTGCTGCCCATGCCCCCGAAACAACCCTCAGTCGCTTCCTACTCCACCTATGAAAAGTAATAGAGCAACACTATTCTAGGCCTTCAGTACACGACTCTCGTTATAGATACTTGATAAACCTAACCACTATTCGTGAATAGTTCCCACGCGAAAGTGTCGGCGCGTTTGTCGCGAGGCCTCCGCTCAAGTGGAAGCATAGCTGCTAACAATAGGTGCGTTCTGCGAAGCTGCCGGTTCTCGCTACTGCGGAAGCTGAGCTATGTTGTGAGTACTTGTGAGAAGCTTGGCAATAAGTATAATCAACCTTACAGTTCGATTCGCCAGGTGCACAAGATATATTGTAGTCAGTGCCAAACTAGGGCGGTGCCAACGGTGCCCAGGCACAGGGCTCAGACCCTGGAGGGGCGCAGAAATGAACAGATTGGTAGATTCTAGGGGCGCAGTTTTTAATGCTCGCACCGAGCGCATAAAAGGCTAGTTACGGCACTGATTGTAGTGCACAATTGAGTAAGCTCAGGTGATCTCCCTATTTCCTATCTCTATGTTGAGAGATTAAGCGCAGGTTCGCAGCTGCACAAATTGTTAATGATTATAGAGGTTAAGAAATGATCACTAAAATATCATGATTTCTTGGTAAACATCATGATAGATGTCTGAATTCGATGGCATCATCCAAAAGCGATTATAGGCTTATAGCAGACATTACCGATCTAAAGAGGGTGATTATAGAAAATTGTACCCATATTGTAACATATTTGAAAGCTTGGAACAAGGACGCTTAAAACTACCTCAGCAAAACATTCTACGTAAAGCAGACTCTAACAATATTATTTTCAAAGAACAATATGTTAAGATTCATAACCAATTAACAGCCCGTGCGTATGAACGTCAATGAACGTTTCCTAGCAAAAATAGCCAAACAAAGCGAAGTCAAATTAAAACAGATTATCTTATCGATTTACTGTCCGAATGGTCTCACTTATAGAACAATCAGAATCGATTCATAACAAACAGCGAAGTGACAGTGACATACGAGGTGGTACGAGATCTCGACAATGACAGCTCGTGACAATCGACAATCGGAGGTAATCGATGACTACCTATTTATAGATTTGCTACTCGGTACCGATCACGTTGTATGTTACACATCTCTACGCGTAGTAGATATGTAGTTTGATAAAAATATAAATACTTTTTGTCTACACAAGGTCAGTAAAAACAAACTCAAAATATCCTTCACACAAAAAGTTTACTTCATAATATTTTGTCAGAGACGTGATAATCTTAAAATCAACCAACTGAGTTTGGTTGTACTTATTATGTTTTACTAACGGCCCAGTACGTAAAATGAAAAACCACAGGACTAATGTTGTGTAAACTTCTCATAAACCGTCTACTAAATAGTTCGACCAAAGTCTTAACATTTGGTTGGATAGGTGAGCCCTTTCTTGAGTATTACAATTTCAACGAAAAGTGGCGTTGCTTTTATACATATTGATGATGATTAATACTACTATCACTAAGGTTACGATATACTCTTACTAGAACTTATAATATGCCATAAACGATACGACTATATAGGGTGTAACAAAATACATATACTGCAAATATTTCAAGGGCGAATTCTTTAGTGGCAATGTAATCAATATCAGATATTAAAAAGTCAAAATTAATACCTAAAAATTTTGCATTTCCTGCATTGGCCAATTTGCTCTTTTCGTCCTGTAAGCTTCGCCCCCTCTCCACCACTTTGCTTTTGGGGCAGGACAAGTGTAGTAACTGTATTACACTGATAAGACACGACCAGCTGTCTTGCATATGACAAATTTTGTACTTTTCCCAATTATTCACTCAATTTATTTTGTTGATTTTCTCGGAAACTAGAGTATTAACAAAAAAATTTTACTAGACAAATTTATTACATTTCCACTAAACAATTCGCCCTTAAAATATTTGCAGTATATTTTGTTACACCTTATATAATTTAACGGTGTCTGCAATGAAAAACTTGTTGAGGCTATCTCCCGTTTAAATTAATTTTATTTCGCATCCACAATAATAATTATATCCTCATTAATTTCCCCGACAACAAGCACACACTTATCGATGTTCAAGCATTAATTACATTCAATTACGCGTCCTTCCAATAATTCCTGAGGGAAGCTCAGGGCAGACGATGCAATTGAAAACGTCGGTGCAGGCTCTTATTACTGCTAGGGCGGGGCAGGATGCGGCGATTGTCGACGGTCATTAGACATCACACCGGAGACTTTGTAAATAGGGCTGGGGATGAACAGCTGGTTAAAATGACATTAACCGAACTGGAGTTGCATCCTATAGTTATAAAGCAGCTGGTAAAAATAATGTAACTCAAGGGAATCGAAGATGCAGCCACAATATATTAAAAACTGCAGAAAAAACTTTAATTGCCAATAAATGGCTAAAATTATCAGGCTTTTTATCATTCTTTAGACTTATCAAAGTATTCTTAAGCCATTTTTAAGTAAGTACAAATTGTGTAAATATTAGTGTGTTATTTGTAAAGCTGGAAGCTTATCCATTCTTAACTGGCTACTGAGAGCTAAGCTGAGAGTGATAAAAATATTATTATGTAAGTAACTATTTATATTTGCCCTAGATACAGAAATTGTTTTGAATAAATTTCAAATTAGCTCCTAAATAGCAAGCCCTACGTCCCTGAGCTTAAGCATTGCTAAGAGACTTATAATAGCAAATTATAGGTGTGATGTCCGTCCGGCGCATCAATCTCCAGCAGCCATAAAGAAAGCCAGCGGCAGAATGCAACTATTGCAAACTGGCCATGAACGTAACCATCATCTTCACTAATATAAGTTACTCAGTTAAGTCAACCAAAGAAAGGCCAACAAGACTTTGTAATTAAACAAACAAAATAACATGTGCGTTCTGTTTCGGGGTATCGAAGTAGGCGGTAGAATATTCCAGTCAGTTATCTATCAGGTAGAAGCGAATATAAATTCAATTTAATAGTTCGTCTAGGTTTAGACATGTAGCTTTCATTAAACCGATTTTATTCAATTTTTTTCTACCGAACTGACTTGCCCGTTGACATATTTAGTTCCTAAAGCGAGAAATACATAAAAAGCTGGAAAATATGGCATTAGTAAATAATCCTCGTAGTGTGGATTGTGTGAATGTAAACTTTCCGGATGTCTTATGTCGCCCTAGCCTAATTAGCCTCGTGGTTTATTAACGAAGCTAAAACTAATTGCGTGTTATATTCCTGGGTAGGAATTATTTCTGTTATAAGTAGATAGCTAAGAAGTTTGTCTCTCATAATGAAAATTACTGGCCACGAAACAGCATTAACTGGAAATTGATTAATATTAAGTACCCATTAAAGCACTTGGAATGTTCGCTAATTCAAAATAGAAAGGCAGAAATTTCCATGATACTTTAATTAAAGAGTTATGGACATGTTCTAAGCTTTATTTAACTGAATGATAATAAACAATAATGAATAACAAATTCCTTGGATTAATACACCATTTGCACAAATACAAATTAGGCTTAAGATTGTTCTATAGATGCTAGGGAACGAAAATACATAGATAAATACTTGTTATACACTGACTCGAGTTTATCGAGACTGAGCCAATGTTTATCGCACAAACATTAGCTCCTAGTGGGATACAAACCTACGGTCTTGGTTTTATGCTCGGAGTGTCTAACCACTAGGCCAGCGGGACAATCGTTTAAGTATTAAACACACCCAGCCCACTTTAGAACAAACAGCATCTTAGTACGTGCACTCAATGTTGTAACGGCATTGTTCTGCCCACGAGCACATTAAATTTGGGCAATTCATCGTAATGATGTCAAAGTAGGTCGGTCCCAGGACGAGTATGAGTAATGGTGAACAAATTGGGACGAAGGCTGAATTAATAACGTTCCCGGTTCATCACGTTTGAACACTTTACCGTTCTTTCACCTTTGGTTTGATAATTGAAGTCACCAATTACGGCTTGTTTATGCAATAAAGATTTTCAAATACAGATTACAGATTATAGATACATATGTATATCATCATCGGGTAATTGCCAGCAAGACTCCGAAATCACAGCTCGTTACTAAATCCAAGACCACGTGGATTTTAAAATGCTTAGAATCTTATACATATATGTTTTAAATAATACAATAAGTACTACACAATATGTTATGTTTTGTTTATAACGTAATAGTGCATTGCTTCTAAACGTATGTAGGTACCTAATTACAAATGTATGTCAATCCCATAACATTCTTAAGGTTTCACACCTAGGTTACAGCGTCGGTTATAGTAATAGGATTAAAATAAATGCTCCATAACATGCTTAGCGTGCTCTTGCATAATACTGAATACGTTAAGAAGGATTCATGAACAAACTTGCATATGATGTTTTGTCATCAATTGTCATACATGACTGTTTTTCAATGGTCGGTTATCAAACATGCTACCTCTACTACTATAAGGTATTTTAATGTCCCACTAACTATACCTACACCAAATTAGAGTGCACATCAGAATATTTATAGATCTTTAAAATAAAAATGTAAAGAAAGGCGTAATCTCCACAGGTAGATATCGTATCAACTGAAGTTACGACTATATTAAGAAGAATAAGACCAAGGATAAAACGCGAATTGTTACTAGGTCGAGCACTGAACCTGTTAATTATCAAGCATCATATCAATAGGGTCGCGGCCAAGTATATTTAAACAGCGCCCCAATTCAATATTTAAATTGCAGATACGGAGAAAACTTAACTGACAGGCAGACATGATTGTCTAGACGTTTAGATTAGATAAATGCAGGTGAAATGACAATCTTCCTGCAACATGCATTTAACGTATCTGTATGTTGTTATTTTGTCAAAGTGTGGGAATGTTGTGGGATAGCCCCTTCATAGTAATGTGGGAGATTTCCGCATTCAATCTGCAATGTTGTATTTTTATTCTGAATATGATTGTGACTTGCAACCTCACCTATATCCATAGTGCTTGCTAAGACTTTGTAAGTGGATAGCAAACTGTGCACTCAAACAAAGTTGTATTGATTAATTCTTTGGGCAAACACACCAATTTTCTAGCCCCAAACTAACGCTAGGGAGCAAATAGACATATGTACTTATATACAAAAGTAATAGAAGTTAGCCGAGTCATGGATGTTTATAAAAATAAACATCCATAACACGAATTCGAATGGCGATGTTCATCACACAAGCATAGCCAGGGTCTCTGAATACTAGACCAACAGGCCCGTATGTAACTTGTGTATCAAATTCAGCAAAATGAACATGATGGGTTTTTAATATATATACTCTAGGTATAGAAGCTAAAATATGTAAGACTCTGAGGTTTACAAAGTCAAAGCTTGTCAAGTAATAGCACAGGAAAAGGAAGAAAACTCATTGGTGGTCCATGTTGATACATTGCAAATCTAATGCTTATCATTTCTAAAGCATATTCCATAGGAGAGAAAGAAATAGTTAATAAGTACTTTCGCATACACAACCGTGTTTTTGCTCATATAATAGCATTAAAATTACACATTGCTACTGACACTCGCCTCACAACACTTATATAATTAATCCATCTTACCATAACTGATTGAAATCTGATTCAAAGCTTATTTGAATTTTAACTTCGTACCAATAAGTTTCAATTTTGTTTGTGGTGTGTGCAAGGCTTGATATAGAGATGACCTCATCAGTCATGGTGACTCTTGCGCATGTTTAATATGTATGACAGACAGAGATCAACAATGCCATTCCAATGTATTACGTAGGTGGAATAATTGTAATCGCATTACTAGAAAAAACTTGTGATAACCGATTTGGAGTAAATGAAAGTAAATAATTAGATATACCGGTTCGTAGTTTCAGTTCTCACATTGGACATAACACATTGTTGCTTAACATGTCTGTTTCTCTTGGTCTCGAGTGGTCCAAAAAGTGTGATTATAAGTTATAAGCTAATTATATCACTTATAGTTACTTTTAATATTTATGTACTAGGTACAAGGCAAGTGCCTTCAGACCAAACGTCTAACATGATCTTAATAAACACAAAGTCACATAATTAATTTGTGTTTGCTCGCTGCGACCTAGTAAAACATAAATGTTATTAAACTGAACAAAATGGCAGTAGGCATTCTTTTTTTCCAATTATTATTTTTGTTTTTTCGACTTTTCCCAGAAAAATCAATTAGTAAGTTTACCTTAGCGTCTAAATTAAGAAAACAACTAAGTAATGAATGTAATTCTTAATTATGTAGTTTCAAATATCATAGGAACATTTAAAGTTAATTAGAAATAGCATTCATTAATTATTTTAAACAGTGATAAGCGCAAACACTTTAATTTATATTGGAGGAAACGGATTAATACGTTGCTCATTTATAGACAGACATGTATCTGATAAGCCATCATGACTATTCATATTTCGCTTGACATTAAAATGAATCTTCTTATAAATATTTTGCTCCCTTATAAGAAGTAGAAAAGGCTCAAAACAACTGAAATGAAGAATGAAATCGCTTA
The DNA here is from genome assembly GCA_958496325.1 of Nomophila noctuella. Lineage (NCBI taxonomy): Eukaryota > Metazoa > Arthropoda > Insecta > Lepidoptera > Crambidae > Nomophila > Nomophila noctuella. The sequence goes on from OY292482.1 coordinate 1,717,972, forward strand.
ACTTTCGCCTAAAATGTAAGTAGTATTTCATGAACTTATTCATATAAAGAATTGTTTGAACTGAAACAAAATTGTTATCTTAGCAAATGGATATTACATGGTTAATGCTTTTGCACGTCAAAAGAAGCATTTTGTATGAGACCTTTCGTTAATACGTTTTATTAAGTGAGAAGCAGTCACATAAAGCGTTAACGAAAGATATGTCACTTCGAAGATGTCAAGGGTAAACGCGACCAAGCCTATTGAAATAATGCGATGAAATTAGTTGTATAGAGCAAACGAGACTGACATTAGAGAAGTTGCGTCAACACGCAAACTCCGCGTGACCGCAAGAGTTAATATTTGCCGGTGGTTTTTGCTGATGGTTGATCAACAACGTAATCCCCGTTCTTGAAGGTGAATCTTGAGCTGCTCACGGAGCAAGGTTGGAACAAATATTTAATTTTAATCCCAACACAACTTTTTTCGGTACTGAATCTTACGTATAATTATATGAGTTTAATAGATTTAGTTTTTTTATTAAAAGCTGTTTGAATTGGCAATTCCCCATCGAATACATTGACCCTTACAATAACAAAAACAAAAAAGAAATATTTCAAGTACCTCTTAACTTTAGCTGTCAGATCCAATTTGTATATTGACATTTGAACAGGATTTAATCCAGTCAATTTCGCCTTAAAAAAATAACTGTATAAAGACGGAATTTAATTGCTACATAACAATTGACCTTTTTATAGCACTGTGAACGACAAAGGAACTCATTACAACAGTTTACGACTTCGTAGTATTCGTTGAATACTAGTAATTGAGAAACAATACTATAGAATTGTATTCGATCGTACAATACGATTCTCAAATACAATAGTACACGTTTTATGAAGCGGCCACATTAAAAATAAAATAAAATCATAAGTTCGAAAATTAAAGAAAATCTAGTATAATACAACATATAACTATGTTTGCATTAATCCTTATACTTAAGTATTTTTAGAATATTGTAGAACCACAAAAATTTCGTAGAATTACTGTACAAATTGTTTATAACAAATCCAATTTTAAAATCCGGCAGCTTTTTTTTCTATCTGGCAATTTTTATTATTTTTCATCCTAATTCTCGAACTGATCTTCTTCATACGAATGAATTAGAAACTAGCCAGTCAGAAATATGCGTAGTTTACGTAAGCAGTCAGACCGGAATCCGCAGACAATAGACCGGTTCGCGGGGAAGATCTACTCGTACGCAAAATTATGTGACTGCTAATAACTAAGGATGTTGTCAGAGTCAAGCACTGTCACATCATAACAGGACGTAGGATTTCCTTTTCTATAACCAGACAGCGGTTCTTCGAGACACAACGGTACTTAGAAGGCATGTAAGAACTAATCAAGGATAATCGATAAATCAATGGCATGAAGACAATTATGTTTTTCTGAGAAAACGGTATACGAGTTATAAATTGATGTGGTTTTAACTAGACATCTGGTGTCACAAAAGAGATAGCAGTTTTGAAAAATTGGAGTCTCTTGTCTATTCTGTTCCGTTAATTGGAGCTTCAAATAACTTTGCTTGCACGGCAAAACGTAGCAGTCATTTACAAATTACATCCGCCAGCTTAAGAAAAACAATATCTTATTATAAAATATTCCAGCGATTCAATGTAAATGTTTATTACCGAAATATAAGAACACGTTTCACCACAAATCTGTTATGAATACAACCTAAGGATATGCCGCCGTCAGCTAAGAAATTATTGTTATTGTTATTACGCTTGCAAATCTAAATGACTTGAGGCTATTTAAGGTGGATCAAGTTTATGTAACATTGCAAGATATTGAGTGGAATTCCGAAATTGCTAAGTATCTTTGGGAAATATCTCGATTGGCATTCTCGTTTGTTGAGAGTAACCAAACAATGTCTATTTTATTGCGTGAAACTGTTTACGTTATGTTTTTAGTAACCATTGTAGTAATGAGTATATCTGTGTGATCTTTGCAGCAATTACAAGAACTAATCAATTTTATGAGTGTTTTATGTCCGAGTAACTAAATGGACATCGATTTTACGGCTACTAGACAACATAGGCACTTGCTTTTAATTGTGTTTGCTTGGTAATGCTATCGTACATAATAATCTTCATACTCAAAAGGGAATTTAAAAATGAAGATATTATAACAGCCTTAAAGATAACGAAACCCTTCAGACATTTTGAAAATAAAAAGAAATAATTTCTAAGAATATTAATACGGGAATATAGGTCAGTTGATTCACACGCCTTTCCTTCCGGTACCTACCTTGTTTCTAGGGTTGCCATAGTCCTACAATAAATATATAAAATACAGAAATCTAAACAGTCAACAACATTATGGTCAATTAATAAAATACATTACAAAGTCGCCTGGAACTAAGATATTTATTATAATAATATAATTTTAAAAAAACTTATTGATAATTTATAGTTTTTATAAAACATGGATTTTATTAGATGACCAAAAAGGAAATATATCTCCCTCTTCTTCGTTTCAGCTAATAATGTTAACTTTATACTCAATGTTAGGGTTTACCGCTAAAGTCATCTATTCAAGGTGGTCATCCGAGAACATCGCCGGCCCTACAAATAGTTCTCGTTGACTGCTTTCCCGCTGTCAGTACCTGTCTAGTAGACAGCCATCGCGTCAAGTTTCATACCAGTCTGAGCACACGAGAAATAATGCATCCAATTAGAAACAAAGATACTTGCACGCTTCCTGCTAACATCTTGCGGTAGTTTTCTATCTGGTTATCGATAAAAACATCTCGATTATCCATTAGAAATTTTCTTAGGATAGGCTTAGTATTTACTTACAGTATACTCAATGCAGTTGTTGATATTCTGAGAAATTCATACCTGTAACAATAAATTATGGATTAGAAAATCGAGTAGCAAACTTTAATGGCTTAATAAAACTGAATAACTAAGAAGGAATGGCATTAATTTAATGTGAACATCTTTGCATTAACTGAACCGCTTGCATTTTAACTCCCGAGTTCTTAGAACGTACGAGTATTTTCATTAAACACTCTTATCTGTGATAATAATTTAATGTTTCTTTTAATTGTGACTTTATTATTATTAATGGTGTGTGAATGATCCTTGGAGACCATCATTGCCTATATAATATAATTTAATAAAATAATTTAAAAATAAACAAGTAACACGCGCTAATGTGTTGTGCCTTCCCCTATACAGATGGCATAATTAAATAACCGAAAGGAATACATCGAACTTAATCAAGGAAACACTCCAATAAAATTAAAATTGGCTTTAACTACTAGCGCTCAGAACATACACAACACACGTTGGTATTTTCCAGTAATTAAATCAATCAAATGCAAAGTCGATCGCGTACCAAGCTCAGTAGTTGATATTATTGTAATGACAGGGCACCGTTAGTCGACCGCAGCCCACAACCGTTGCTCAGGCTTAGAACACCCTAAAAAACTAGACGGGGCTCAAGAGAGAGGTGCAAAAAGAAAAGTAATTAATAATTTAACCGATTAACTGATCGTTGATACGGAATTTGATATAGCGGTTGTTTTGCTGCCGGCTGATGATAAAAACAACATGTTTGACGACCAATTTACTTAATTGGTTAAGGAGCTAGTACAAAAAAGGCGAAGTTTGATCACCTCATAGTTAAAACATTTGCATCAATGAACGACATGTCTGTTCGCAATAGTTGGAGTACTATAGCACCCATAACAAAATGCTTTGGTAAGCTTCAGAGGCAAATACTTAACGAACTATGCTAAGCCTTAGTATAGCAACTCACTAAACGGAAAAAACGCGACCGATGTTCATTTTCTATGTAACATTACTTGAAGTAATTTTAGCACAGTATGTCAACCTCCATTTTAAATACATTGCGGGCGTAATCCTGCCCAAATTCAATGCTGCCGAATTTTTAATTATTTTAACAGTTTGCACATGCAAGGATCAAGAAAGATCAAACTGCCATTTACTCAATTTCTCACAATGAAACATAGGACTGAATGACTAGATGATATCATCCTATTGACTGGAGCCCATTTCTTGCAGTAACGATCCCGGAAGTAAGCAGTCTTCTATATTAGTATACCAAAATCTAGATGATTTATTATTATTAATCATCTATGTACCTCACTGGATGTAATGCAATAACAATTACTCATGCTCTTATATTTAAAGTGACGTATTATTAATTTCTATTAAAATTAGATCACAAGTCACTGACCCCAAAAGTTGCAAATATCTTCTTATATAACAACGATAACCATGATGTTTGCTTTATCATAGTACCTAACAGCAGTACCGAGGTGTGTATTTATTACACGAATCAAATCATGTGAGATCCAACCTCTAATTTTCCTTTCACTGAGGCACTGGTGGCAAGTGATTTTACTATTTTTATTGAACTTTCTATTTAATACTCTACGTGTGAGCCTATTACGACATTGTATAGCAAGCTGATGGCAACTGGATCTGTCAAAATATAACAGTTTGTTTACTTAATTGGTTCAATATACCTTTATTAGGTGTGTTAATACAAAAAGACGCAGTTAACAAAGAAACAGATTGATTACCGTATTTACATTAAGTTTGTAAAAAATAACATAAAATTAACAATAAAAGGAATGCTTACACTTGAGCTCACAAAGATTTTGTACAAAATTTTATCATTTGGTCTACAATTTCTGACGTCATGCTTTGTAGAATACTTTTATAAAATATGCCTAGTTATTTGCAAATAGTTGTGTCACGTGTCTAAAATACATATTATGTTCTAAGTAAAATTACCGTGTTTGGATATTCAAATTATTGTGGAGATCAGATTTCAGGTCTGGAATAAAAAAATGCTATCTAAGAAATAATGCAAATAATAAATCTGCGTAGTGGGAGAACAATGACAAATGAATTCTGTCATTTCTAATACGAGTAGAAGTCGACGATGGCAATAGCAACGACACGTAATGCGGCCATCACGCAGATCGACCGTCAAATTCACTTAATACTCATGTCGTAACCGCTTGCGCAACCAATGCTCTATGACCATTATTGATTGTCTGATGAATTGACACGAAACGGAGCCGAAATACTTCTTGATCATTGTTATGGTACGGTTCGAAACATATCTTACTAGCAGCCAAGAATGGCTAGCAGCGTCCCAGCATCGTACAAGGGCAATGCTGCTTTCCTTTAAAATATTTACATGCTTGTATTATCTTTACTAATTCTTTAAACTAAGTGCGAATTTCGTTGTAATTCACAACGAAATTCGCACTACCGTATTATCTTGATCATCCTATTTAAAAAACACATCAAAATCTGTTGAGTAGTTTTGACAGATAGCGACTTCGTTTCTATAAGGCTCGTATTAATAAATCACAATCAAGTCTGATCACGATCTTAAGCGCGAATTTGAGGTGCTGTTTTGTATGAGAATGACATTCTCAAGATTGAGCTCAGAGTTGAGTGCGATTTATTAATACGAGCCATAACTTTGGACTTCTTCACTACGTAAAAAAGTTTTTAGCTGTCCCCTTGTCCTTGATGCGTGTTGAAATATTTTAAATGCTAATAAGACTATTAAAATAGACGTTGTGGAAGTCATAAACATAGTGGAGCTGATGATAAAATATGCGAGTAGGAAAGACATTTGAATCAATGGAGACATCGATTGGAGCCATAAAATATTTTATTCCAACATACGATAGGTCGTCAAGCTAGAGCTTTCAAAATATAAATGCATGTGATGCATAATTAATTCTACAGACTACTCTGATGTTATAATTGGCAAACGTTTTAACTTCAAATTACATTTGACTTATTCATCCTTTAAATCATGCATTTGGATAATACCCAATAAATTGAAATAAACTAGGTATGTGGATAATAAAAGAATCGAGTGTTGTCGACAAACTTGGTCCCTTTCTTTGAAGAATTCCTCAAAATACCTATAAATTAAACTTTGTATAAACCTCTTTCGTTCATTTGACACATGACAGCAGGGAGCGTATTCTTTTTAAATATTCTTTTGTTTTTCATTTGTTTTAATATATTGATTTTTGCAGTTGTAAATAGACGCTTATATTGATTATACTGAATTTTGGTATTTTCATTTTACAATCACCCGGCCCAGGTATTTATTAGCATTTGTGGGCGTCGAGGGGCGTCAGGGGATTGTCCAAAGTTAATCTATATCCACATATATCAATAGAAAGTGTCCGTTTACTCCTATTTAATAATTGTGTCGATCTAAGCTGTCACAACTTTTATAACGAATGATCGTTATTAAATTTTATTGGGTGTAAGCGTCATTTTGGAATATTAAAACTCCCAAGTCCTACCTATTTATGAGTTAATAGAATTCTACGACCGAAATGAATTAAATTGGTCTTCATTCTGTAACGGAACGCAGTCTGGCTTCGAAATTAGTTCTATATAATTATGTATAAGCCGGGCGCGTGAAATGGAATGTACTGTTGCGTAAGACCGCAGTATCAACGAGTATCAGTTCATTCATGGGGCTCGGTAGATTGCCCGCTAAATGCGTGTTACAACCTTGTTAAATTTTACAACTGTGAGAATTGGCCGATATATCACTTAAAGACAGTGAATAGTTGCCTTTATGGAGTTTTGGATAGTTTGAATTTAGTAAGATAGCATTTATTTGACGATTAATTTTGTATAGCCGGCTACTTCATTCACATTTACGGGTATGCTCCTCGCGCGTAAACATAATTTTGGAACTGATTAATAAATAGGTTTTCTATGTGATTGTGTTTGATTAAGCTGTCAGCTTGCTGAAGATAAATAGTAAAGGCTGTAAAAATATTACTGGTCCTCATACAGCTGTGTCGAGCGCTTAAGCAACCCATTTCGATGGTATAAAAAACAATTAGATACCATGAGGTAATATTGAATAACCACGGCGCAATCGATGAAGGTTCCAATTACACACTAAGAGGCATTTCCCCTTTGATAGTCCTAATTAACTATCTATCAGATAGCCTATCTCACCTCATTTGCGAGTTCTTTAATCCGCCAATTAAACGCGGTCCCACCGCTTTGACCCAGTAATCACTTCTTAATCACCACAGATTAATTAATCCGCTTGCATTTAATCGGGTGGGAAAGTGCGCTGTGTAACGGGGCAGGAGCGTGACGTCATAGGAACCGGCCGCTACCGTTACCACCGGCCCATTGAACACGAACTGGACTGGTCCGACCGCACTACTTACTGCACTCGATGTGTATCCAATATTAAGGTTTGATAACATATTGACAAAACGTGTCAAGTGAAAACTGATTTCAGCTTCAAGACTCCCTTTATTTTCACATAGGGTGTTCACCAATCGACGATCGAGGAGGACGATCGATGTCGAGTATGGCAGAAATCATCGACCGACATAGACTGGTCCCTATAATATAACCATTGATCGGTACCCTCGATCGACAATCGATTGATTGGTGCAGTTACTCCCTTTGTCTTAGGTGAACGCATAAACATATTTTACAGTATGCAAACTAGCTAGACCTTCTAAAGAGAATACAGTTTTTGGTTCCGAGCTCCAGTAACAGATGGCTCCCGTAAGGATTCTCAGCTATAATTAGCTGAGAATTCTTCCCAAAGAAAATTGATCCACCGCACATGTGTGACATGTTTGACCTATTCACAGAGAGGCAATTTTTAATCAGGTCATTGGTCCAATGAAGGTTAATTTAATTACTGTGCTTGACAGATGCCTTCAAAACCACACTTATGTACTATAATATACCTGCATGTTTGTGAATATCCCATTAACTGTTAGATTAATGGGATATTCATTAGTCTGTTCTGTCAGTTAATTATGTGTTTTTAAATCCAATACGCGGTTTAGAGGGCGATAAATAAAACATACAATTAAACAAAGCCTACATGTTAAAAGTCATACATAAACATGACAGACAGGCAGACACAAGTACTAATGAAACCTCAGCACGCGTGAATGGACCGTATCAGAGTTGCTGACCTTACTTTCTACTCGCTTGTTACAAAACGTATAGTTCACAGATAGCAACCTTTACAATTTCTTTTGAAAAGTCGAAATTATGCGAAGTAGGTACCTAAGGCCTCGGCAATATTCGTAGTTTTCAGTTTTCGCTAAACATTAAAGCCATAAGGGTGAAAATTGCTGCATGTGCAGAATTGAAATTAAAAACTCAAGGGTAGAATACTCTACCGATTGGGTTACCAAATGTGTTAACATTAATCGTAGTTACAGATAAGAAAGTATTTTTAGATAAAAAGAAGGCTACGTGTTCTCTGTTTGATCTTGTTGAGTAAATGTGTGTCTATTTAAAGTAGTATTGCCTCGAATCTACATCATTTTCAGGAGATTGGTAAGTTACATCGTGTTATTTTAAGCAATATTATACATGTAATTCAACCTACAGTCATACTCACAGATCAGAAATATTCTTGTACATGTATTTTTTGTTAATTTCTTTTATTTTCTTAACAAAACATTAGACAATAGTTTCCCAAAGCGGTTGCCACTACCTTTTGCTTAACAGGATTTAACTCTCACGTAATATTACAAGTTTCTACACCAATCAGTGTCAAACAACAGCAAACAAGCCATTGTCGGCGCTTGCATGCCATGAGGTAAAAGTCCTCGGATAAGTGGAAGGTCGATAAGTATACTTTCACCTCTCAAGGCTGCGGCCTACACCTGACACTGATATAATATGTTATCTGGTAAGTTGCCACTTTGATCAGTGGCGAACATCGCTATCTTTAAAACTACTTAACTTTAGTAACATCACGGTAGACCATGTTTCTTTGTTGATTACATTATTTTAACCGAATTTCTGCAACTTTTCTTTGATGGACTAAGCTTAAATCTATACTTATTAATATAATAAAGCTAAGCTTGTTTGAAAGCGCTAATCTCAGAAATAACTAGTTCGAATTGAAAAAATCTATTTATTGGATTGTCCATTTGTCGAGGAAGGCTTTAAGCTATTGTAAAACAATATGAGTGCGGAAACCGAAATCTTCGCGGACGGAGTGGCGGGCGACCGCTAGTATTTCACATATTTATTCCTACCGTAAATAAGAATCATATAATTTGAAGTGGTTCAAAGGTTGGTACTACAGGATTAGATAGGAATATTCTTGGGATGTATAAGTCACGACGACGTGTGCAGAATGGCAATATTAGTCGAGACGATAGCGACATTCGAGATTGATCAAAGTGCTAACTCGGACGGCTATTAGCGAGAAACAACCGTGGAACCATCAGCTTTAACTGTGCTTAGATTAGATTCTGCATCGCCTTTTATTATGATGGAGATGACAGATAACGGTGTAATTGCATTGCGATTTGTTAGGCGTAGCTAGACTTGATGGCAGCAGTTAATGACAGCCCCATCGCACGTTGCCGTGTGATATGTATAAACACAAATGTTTACTCGAAGTTTTATTAAGAATATTCAGATTAGCTCCTCAATGTACATTTTGGCTCTTAAAAAACAGCGCGGGGCAACTTTACAAGTTTCCCCGCGCTTAAAAACTGGAGTGATCTTGCCAAAATGCGTTTCTTTCCAGGCAGTTTAACTCTAAATATGAGAGTTTCCTCTCTGACTAACATTATTCTTGTTAGTGTTATTAACTACATGATATTGCAAAATAATTTGGACAAAATTTTTAGCACGCTAGAATCGGACAAAACGCAAACAAAAACTAATTTGCAACAAAAAAGGCTATCAACTTGACTCACTCAAAATCTGGTCCTAAGAACGCCATTTTCGGTACCAAACCGACCCGTCTAAATAAAATCTCTGTAAAATAGACTGAGTCATAAAAATAAACGACAATCGCTTTGTAATAATTATTACAAAAACGACCACCAAAAACTCGATCTATTTAATGATGGTCGAATTTAGAGCGCGCTCTCAAGGCGATCGGCGAACAAATTGTTTTTCTAATTACAAGTGACTGAACAAGGCCTCTTTTTGCTGGTTTCTTTTGCATATCAACTGTCGAGAGCTGAATGTTATTACTTACGACATAGGTGTCAAATTATAATTACATGTGGAGGTTGTAGGAGGCGCGTGGTACAGCGGAAGGCAAGACGTTAATGTCCACGATAAATATATTAGATCGGTGACGACATTCTAACCATGTATATCAAGTTTTAATATGTATTTCTAATTAATAGTAGTGGGAAATGTTGTAAGAATCTTATATGTAGAATGTTGCAATTCCGTTATATTGAAATCTGTCGATTCCGTTACCCGGTGCCATGGGATTGGTAAATGTAATTCAAGGTCCAGTTAGTATAAGAGTTCATAATGCTAGAAAGATTGCATAAATGTTATTGAATAAGGTAAACGTAACGAAATCGATTAGTAAGTGTGCATGGCTTACAAAATTGTGAATAATTTATGATTTTTTGATTCGCATTCAAAGCATATTTAGGTCCTAAAAATAGGTAACTGACGGATTTTTATCTGCCAAAACAAACTAGTGTGCTAAATGTCTAACAAAAACGCAAATTACATGTATCTTACTCTAACTTTACACAAAATATATGACGGACTTTTATTTAAGTTAGTTTCCGATGCGCTGTGTCATGACCTATTTACTTCAATTGTAGACCATGATAACATAACTTTATCTAATAATAAATCATTACATTTATTAATGGCATTGGAACACTCAATTTAGAATGAATTTAGGCATATGCCTACAAGGTTAATCACCGCTTACTGGACTTATAATTTGATGAACGTTTAAATACATTAGGCCTCTAATCTTAAAATACTTATCTTGTAATAACCACATGACAGATTTTTTCGTGAAACTTACAAATGAAATGAAAATTGAAAGCCGCACGAACATAAATAAAACGTGTGTTTTATTCCATCTGTCACCGAAGTGAGTATTGTTTGATGAGATAATGCAATATTGTTCGCACAATTGTTTGTCAAACACGGCACGGAGCGACTGCAAATATTGTGAGACGTTATGACCTTGATTACCGGCAATCGGTCACTAGACTCACCTTATAGCAGGATAACTTGATTTATTATCCGTAACATGTCAATTAAATTTTCTACTAGCCAAAAGATATCAGATCTATAGGATATTAACATCAACAGAGTATTAAATACATTGCCTACTGGACTACGTTCTGGTACTCTAAATGTTTATTAGTTTAAGTTATTTTGTAGCTGAATAAATGCCAACTCGAAATAAATTTCGTGTTTCGTTCATTATCATTTTCTTTGTTATTTATTAAATGTGGTTGGCTTATAAAATTTTCTTTTTTTCTAATTGAGCGTTCCTAAATGTAATTCGTACTATAAAAAATTACACGATATTCCCTCACTCGGTAGAATGTACCACACATATTAACTACAACGGCATCGAATTAATTAATGTCACGGCTGATATTTATTGTTAATGTTAGCAACAGAGCGGGTTGAGTCACGTCTCTAAGTGCATTACGTCAGGAGCCTCGGTTCCAAGATTTGCAGCCGGAAAACAATCTTTGTAACGGACGGAGCCTTTATGCGTGTCCATTAGGTGATGTAGGTATTCCTGTGGAACTGTGGTCGTTTTGTACCATTAGGACCTGCTATTTTACAGGGCTTTGATATGAGATTTCGAAGTTTTTAACAATAAAAATTATAATTTAAAGTATTAGAACCATTATTTTATCGAGATAGAGATTTATTTTGCTCCGTTTAGAATAATGGACCATCTTAAAAATGCCAATCTAGGTACACGCTTAACACAGAAACAACGTAGTGTAAACGGCAGGCTTATTTTTCTAAATGATTATTTATACACAAAGTAGTTAAAGTGATATCTTCCAGAAGTTTCTCACAAATGAGGTTCTAAAAAATAATCAGCAGCCTTGAGTTTTTCATTAAATTAAACTGATCAGAGCATGTCGTTTATCATTGAAACTTGATTAGCAAGGCAAATAAAGAAAGTCATTGAAATGAACGTGTTTGATGTATTACATATCACCCACTAATGCCCCACAGAGCGAGGCTAAATTTATAATTTTTTTCTTTTACTTAACAAGCGATTAACCCTTGAGTATATATTTGAGAATGAAAAGGATTGCTCGATGTCGTCTTAAGCTGTCGAATTTATTTACTTCAAGTAGATGAATGAATACATACCTACTTTACCTATTAAAAAGTAACCTGAACACTAGTGTTGAGCCAATAAATTGCATTGGCCGTCACCTTTACATTTTCATAGGTTGAATAATTAAAAAAACTTAACATTATTTTACGAGAACCATCGCGACATTTTTCGACTGCCGACAAAAAAACACCGGCTATTCCGGTGTTGGTATTTATTTGTCGCGGAAGCGTCGGAATGCGGAGAATCCCTCACATGGTGCAATCTCCGATCGATTGTTAGATGGAGTCGATTAATCAACAGAAAGCAATCGTCTCGCCTCGACTCGCGGCACTTTCATACGCATTCCTGCAACTGGTTTCGGCCGGTCGCAGTGTTATCAAATCAACTAGCCCTTTCCAACTTGTCTCCTTTTCTGACGAAACATTTCGCAGAATTATCGGCGGGAGTGTGAGAGTAAAAGTACCGAATGGAACTGTTTTGGGCAGGGCAAGTATGTATTTGGACAGATTGGTAGGTAGGTGGTATTCGCGAAGTTATTAAACGTTACATGATTAATTTAATAATTTAATGTATAATGAGTGTAATGGTTCTTGTGAATTTTCTCGAAACATTGTGATATTATTTAATTTTTTAATTTGGAATACCAACAACATAGCACTCAGAAACATTTAAAACGACTTATTTTAAAAATACAAAACTTTTGTATGACTGTCAATAAAAGGTATACACAGCTTTGGCCACTTTAAACATATATTATAGATATAGGCCACACGTAATAACTTCGTTATAAAGTTCGATTACTTTATAATAATTATTATAAAGTAAGTGTAGACTCTGCTTCGGATTCCACCCAACAAACAGTTCCACCATTTCTTGTTATATTGCCATAACATTTCTTTGATTCTTTAAACAAATAATATAGTATATTTAATAGCAGTACTTGATTAAATCATCCATGTTGTTAATAACGAGAAAAGGTATGACCTGCAACCAAAGCAAGTAGACATTGAATACAATCTTGCATTCATTCATGAGCTACGCTGTTAGTCCTATCAGGGCTGCTACCATTCTGGTATCACAGTATTTTATGTTAATTATAGCAATAATAAAATTTGCATTTAAGTTATTGTTTTTAATTTAATGTTGCTTAAAGACGATATACGAACGAGTACACAGTTTTTCCAATCATCCACAAAATTAAGTCAACATAGAATAACCAATTATAACTTTTCACATTAACAATTTACCTCGAAAGTGACATACTCAACTTAATTATTATGATTTCAGGCTAAACAAATCTTTTATTGATTGTTATAACATGTAATATTTCAAATTACAATTCTCAAAAACTTTATCAATACATATTTGTTATTTCCAGACCTTGAGGAAACTCATCTCTCTCACAACTTTCATTTTCATTTATAAGGTTGATTGACATTGGAATAAGAAACGAAAGCGTTTAACGTACAACAATCATGGAGAGTTATTAAAATATAAAAGTCATCGCTTGAACGTTTGCTGGATGACTAAAGTCGAAAACCCAAAATAAAGTATTCAATATTTGTTTAAAATCATTGAATTCTAAGTAGACATTCCATTATGCATTTTACCACGGGAATGGAATAGTTAAGTATCATAGCGTACATTTTAGATTTTATAGCCATTTAAGATGGGTCGCATAGCCGTATATTAGGGTTCAGGACTTAAAAACGTTCGTCTCACCGCCTACTTAATAATTGTTTTGACCTTGAACCATCAATTAAACTTCTGTAGTTTCTTACGCAACCTCCCAAAAGGGAGAGACTGCCTATGTGTCTGTCGGTGGCTGCCTGTTGTCGAATAACGCTAATCGTCCTATGATATATCGCTATCGTTAAACGCCCAACAAAACAAACATTTACTCTCTTCTGTGAGCCCATCGCTCAGCCCTAGCCCTAGATGATTTGCGGGCACGCCGCATCCGAGTAACGGAAGGGCCTCAATTACCGGACAATGAGATCAGAATTACGATGCATGGTAATCGATAAACAGCGGCCGCGGTAATGGGCTCTTGTTGCCTGTTCCCTGTTGTGCCGGCCTACGCTTTTACATTGTTGACTCAAAGGGTGCCGGCAAGCAGTCTAAGACTCTCAGGATATGATAGGATCACTGAATGTGCTGTTCAAATTATGGGCTTCATGTACGATAAAATCAAATTCAACATTAATAATTATGATTGTATGTAATAATAGCGGCCGCCCGCGACTCCGTTCGCGTGGATTTCGATTTCCAATAGCCTAAAACCTTCCTCGTCAAATGGACTATCCAACACAAAAAGAATTTTTCAAATCGGTCCGGTAGTTCCTGAGATTAACACGTTCAAACAAACAAACAAACAAACAAACAAACATACAAACTATTCAGCTTTATATATTAGTAAGTATAGATTTACCTACGTTATTAAAAAAGCCGAAACCGCCTTTATGAACTGACCCAAAAATAAAATAAAAGAAAAAACTTATTTATCGCAAAGTAACGGGCAAAATACATATTTCACTGTGATAAAATCACAATCAATACGTTATATTTTTATTAGGAATACCAACAAATGTTTTCGTCGGCTAGGAAATCATTAGAGTTAATCATGTTTGTATTTAGTTTGAGACGACTGAGAGTTAAAGCCACCAAAAATCAGCCAAAAAAGTCTATACAAACTATTCTATTAAGCATTAAGGTTGCATAATCTACGAAACACGATTACACGGCGGGCGGAAGCAATGGCGGGAGAAATTGGCCGAAAAAATCGCGTGTCAGCGCGCTTGACCCGTGCGTTTCGATTTGAATTTTAATGCCGTGTTTACTCTAGCGTACCGGCTGCTCAGGGCCGGCACGGTAAGAGAGAATGCTGGAATTACTAGAAACAGTCACAGTATTATAGTTATAACAGGTTAAATTAACAATTAACAAGGGCAGTATCATACTTATAACAGATCCAATAATAATAGGGCCGAGAGAGTCCCCATAGGCAGCCACACTGCCGTAAGTAATTTGCAACCCGATTACTGATTCGTTAAATAAGGAATTATGAAATAATTAAGAAATAAGTTAAAGCACATAACTTTTATCTTTTGGGGAGGCCTATGTCACCTACATATGTCCGGCAGTGGTTGATATGATAATGATGATGACATAAATTATGTCTTAGTTTTGGTCTTCAACCAGTTACGGTGAAAAGAACATACGGCCTAAGCACCGCACCTTACTATTTTGTTTACTATCACAGAACACAAACGATTTTTTTTTAAGGCTGGCAACCCTGCAAGTTGTCCAGCCAACCAGCCAATGGGGCGTCGCGGGCTCCGTTACGCCGGAGAATCTCGTCGTAACGGTACCCGCGCCTGGCGCTAATTCACGCACAGGACGCGGGTCACAAGGTCGGCAGAAGTCCCAACCTACTGCGGCGTGATAACGCAACAAATAAATTTTGAATTTCGAATGTTTATTCTGTTTCTTAAATTCGTCACATCATACACGACTCACGGAGGCTTTACACGGAATAATATTATGGTAACACTGCATGCTCTTTTGGTACATATAAAAACTATGAAAAACCTTTAATTTCTTGTTTTATTCGCACGAATAATGACAATTAATTTAGAATAAAGAAAGAAAGTACTAAATATAAAACGGAAAATAATTGATACAACAAAAAAAAGGTTAGAAATTTGAAACCTACTGTTTCATAAGAACGAATCTTTGTAGAACACTTGCTCCTGTCGTTTTAAAGGAAATTTAACAAAGCTATGGTATTTCGAACACGTCGTCACGCACAAGATCTCAAGGTTGGAATAGAAGAGTTGAATGAAAGATATACATTGAACAGGGCTAAAGCCTTCACGAACCATACGTGATGTGTATACGTGATGTTGTCAGTACAAATGTACTGACAACCTTATGTCGCGTAGGTACAAGAAAACAACGGGTTTGACTACAAGACAGAACTTAGAATCTGCATTCGGAGAAATTCAAAAACTTAATCAATGGCTCTGTTAATATAGCAATATTCATAATCATTAACTTAATTACCATGTAATAAAACTTATAAACAGAATCATCATGGCAAAATGGACCTTATCCTCAAAGTAAAAAGGAAGCATATACGACACCCTAATATGTGCAGATACTAATGGTTCGAAATCATAATATTTTTGCATTCAAAAAACATGCAATTCCATTAAATTAAATTCATCCCAATGTCAAGGCTATCACAGTTACTTTTAGTTCAGCAGACACATCTCAATTGGCCGTTCATTAAGAGGGGGTGTAAAAAATATCGCGTATTTTCAAACACATTTTAAACCTTGAAAATGAACTTCAAATGACCCGAAAAAAAAATCGTAGATATTCAAGCATCGTTCCTAAATAGTTATCAAAGAAAATATTGAAAAAATTGCAATTTTCATTGATAAAAAAAATCTTGAAGTTGCGTCTGACTTGATTTTTGGTTACATTTATTTCCGAGACGATGCATTTTGGTGAACCAATATTTTGGCATATAATATCAAATTATATTATCTAAATATTTATCACAGAACATTTTGAAAAAATATCATATTTTACGAGTAATTCAAAGAAAACTAGTTTGGCGCTTACGACGTTCATATTCCGCGCAGTAAGATATCGTCTGTCGCACCTGGCGCGTGCTCACAGGCATGTTTTGTTTCATCGGTTAGTCGCAACCTCTCCGTTGAGACGAGAAGACTAGGATTCAGTACTCTCCCGGCTCGAAAAAATATTTCGTAAAATTATTATAAGGCTTGACGTGAATGACGGATCGGCCGAGAGCAGTATATGCAAGAAAGAACGATGCTTTCAAATAGTCGCTTGTTGGAAGGCTTAGTAGCAATTTGAAATTTAAAGTTTACAATTCCAGCCTAAACTATTTAAACTTATTTTTCATAATCAGTCTTTTACTGTGTACAATAAATGGACGAATAAATTAGGTGTTGCGGCAATATAATGTGTAAATAATTTATTTTGTGTATTACTGTTACTAGATAAGAGATTTACGATTTAGAAGTTTTTGTTTTGCTCCTTTGAAACGTGACAATCTATACATAAAATATTTTAATATTTAAACTGTGCAAAAGGAACTGTATGACATAGTGAGAGTACGAAAGAAAATGTATTGAAAAATAATGTTTATAACGAGGCAAGCTAAATTAAACCCGTTCAAATATGTTTACCTACGTTTTTTAAACTAGTATAATAATTTTGTAGAATTAAGAAATTTAGGAGTACTACCCATTCCATTAAAGTAAGAAATAGTTCTGCCGAGCGGTCGATCCAGCTCGGGTACCGAGCTCCTAACCACACTGTGTTGGTGTAGTAACGGAACTATATATTGTGGCGATGCAGATGGGGCCTTATTTCAAAACACATTAAAATTAACCAGGTCGTAATCATTGTAAATATAGCACATTGTAAATTAATTAATGTTCATTAATTCTTACAAGTTGATGAACAACGATTTAACACGTCTTTTTTTAAACCTACTAGCACTTAAACGGGCCTGGCCGTTCTCTGGGAATGGAAAATACAAATAAATCTTTTTTTAATTTTTTTTTATTGCCATTGGTTTTCAGATACATCAGTTAAATAATTTAAAAATCTAGAATAATAAGAATGACATGGTTCTCATTCTTATTCATGTGCACAGCGACTTGTCGCTGTTGTCAAATTCTTGAATTTGATAAATTCACAAATTATTGTCGACGTTATTTAAAAACTCTTGTATCTTATAATGTCCTTTTCTCTTTGAGCAATTCTTTATTTTAAGTCTAATTATATGTAAAGGTGCAAAATTACGGTTTACGGTTTAAGACATTTATTTCTCAATTACAGAATACATGTTATTCACTTTCACTGAGAAACTTTTAATTATTCTGTACGTTTAACACAAGCACTAGTAGTAACTAAGTAAATCATTTATTAGTAGATCTGAATTTATGTTAGTATTTTCTTAAGTGTTATGTCCATTTTTCTCAATTTTAATGAGGGTATTTGTCTTAATACACACAACAATACTCGAGCGAGAAAGACGAGTCAGTCACAGTTCTATTACGTATTGAAAAACAGTTGCTATCATAGATGCCATTTGCTGCCATGTGTGAGGAATCATGCAGATTTAAAACATGTAAAGTAAAATCAAAAATTGGAAGACGTAATTAAAATTTAAAGATTAAATTAAAATTCACAAAGATTTTGTAGTTAAAAAAACATATTATACAATTATTAATTAAATAACTTGCGCGTACCTTTGCGTATTAATAACTACCAGAAAAAAGTATAATACAAGTGACTCAAAGCATAAACAAAATAAATCATTATAATACTAACATTTATGTATTACTAGCTTTCCACCGCTTAGTTACGTCATCCTGCTTCCAATACTCTCTTTGACAATTTTTATCTGATTTACTTTGAATACTGTGCGGAATCGCCCGAAACAAATTGAAGTGGCGACCTCTGTCTCATTGCGTTGAAGTCATAGGACGAGAGGGGGCCGAGGAAGCGCGCGGGTGCGATCCGATGGGTGTCGAAATTGATGCGCCCTCTTATAGTGGAGTCAATGAATACATAAAACAGGCAATATTCGAAAGTCCTCAAGAACAGCTCCGATTTCGATGAATTTTTTTTGTTAATTTTGTTTTTTTATATTATTCAAAATCAGAAACCTCCTAGAGCGGGGACGGAACTATTTATATTGTATAAACAATATCTACGATATATTTTATACACAAAAAAAAATTCTCCTATACAATATCCATTAAAAACTTGTAAATATATTAATGAATGTTATAAACAATCTATATATATAAAACTCAAATCTATATATATAAAATAAAGCCCGATCTTATATATACAAAACTCAAAGGTGACTGACTGACATAGTGATCTATCAACGCACAGCCCAAACCACTGGACGGATCGGGCTGAAATTTGGTATGCAGGTAGATGTTATGACGTAGGCATCCAGTAAGAAAGGATTGTGATCAATTCAACCCCCAAGGGGGTGAAATAGGGAATGAACGTTTGTATGAAACTTTGTCAATTTTAAGCCGATCGAGCTGAAACTTTGCATACATATTAGCTATTATGATGTGAGCATCGCCTGAGAAATCATTTTGATAAATTGAACCTCTAAGGGGATAAAATAGGGGATGAAAGTTTGTATGAAACTTTGTCAATTTTGAGCCGATCGGGCTGAAACTTTCTATGCATCAAGTTATTATGACGTAGGCATTCCCAATGAACGATTTTGGTAAATTTCACTCATAGAGGGATTAAACGGGGGATGAAAGTTTGTATGAAACCCAAATATACGCGTCAAAATAATATTAAATTATTGTTAAAATATTTTTTGTAACAACTATTTGTAACCATAAGATTATTTTATGGAGATTTTTCTACAAAAAAATAGAGACCAAACTTAATTTTTTTATCCATATCGTTGATACTGTTAAAACAATATAAATAGTTCCGTCCCCGCTCTAAGAGGTTTCTGATTTTAAATAATATAAAAAAACAAAATTAACAAAAAAAAAATCATTGAAATCGGAGCTGTTCTTGAGGACTTTCGAGTCAAATGCTTCATTGACTCCACTATTAAGGATGTTCAGTCTTTGGATTAAGCTATTAACTGTGGACCTGCGAGGTCACAAGGTCGGGGCCACGGTTCTAAATTAGCCAGTTAATTAATTAATTAATTAGCCAGTCTGCATTCTGTGCCGGAAGTTTTATGAGAGCCACATATTATTCATTGAAAACTGTGGGAAGAGTTTTTGTCGCAGCGTTTTTAGATTTATCAACCATCGAAAGGTGCACCAGTGGAGTATATTTAGCTTTACTTCTCAAACTTCATCTAAATCTCAATTAAGATTTTATAAACAAATTCCAAATACAGAAATGAACTATTGGTAACTAAGAAAATATTGGTATAAAATTGGTAACATATCTATTTTTATTTCTCTACAGAATTTTAAATGGTTAAAGATCTTTTTCCCACGGCTTTCAGCTATCAATTTAAGCATAAGGAAGATATTTTTATCTCTCTCTAGTCTTAGTTCCGGCTTCCGACATACTTCTTATCCATGAGTAGGGAACTAGACATTGTTAGATAAAGGGAAACTACTCGTAATTGACACAATAAAAAAATTATGCTGAGAAAGAGTATACACGAGAAGCCCATGTACGAGTATGTAGTTGTATTTTACAAAATTACATGAGACCTCGGATGTTGCATTGAAAACTGTTAATCTTGATGTATGCGAAAGTTTTCATGTCACTCAAACTACGAAGGTTCGAATCACGCTGGGGTAAAATGTTTGTGTGCTAAACTCCTGAGGGTGATTGCCGAGAGGATGGACGGTCCTATCCTCGCGCACTGGTCGTCCGTACACGTGCGGTCTAATCCTAACTTTAGGTTCTATTAGTGGATCTTGAGGTTGGGATTACACTGAACTACGTAGTTTATTTTTTACATTTTTCTTGTTTTTTTTAATAATTTTTGTACCTAAAGATAATATGGAAACTATGTAACTATCTGTTTCTGAAATAAACAATTTCAATTTCAATTTCAATTTAAACATCGGCTTTTGTACTCGAGTCATGGTATTTAAAAAGTATTAAAGTATGTCTATCCGTTCCCTAGCATCCACAGTCTTCGAGCTTAGTTTGGGGCTAGGCAATTGGAGTCCAAGGAATTGATTTATTTATTCTCTCCGCTGGGCATGCAGGTTGGTGCATTGCATCACAAATACGCAATTATTTTAGGCGTTACCTTCGGTACTGCAGAACAATCGACCGGGTGACAATTATTAAGGCAACAATCGCGTTACGTCAAGCGAGACAAGGGTTTTTGTTCTATTATGGCGGCGGCGCGGGCGCAGCGGTGGACGGTTAGATAAAGATAAAGATAAAGATAAGATAAAGATATTTATTCAGCAATTAGATTTACAAGGAAATTCTTTTGCACGTCAATATTTTTTTACCCTACTAGCACTTCGACGTGAATGGCCTGCTGAGAAGAAGTGCCGGAGAAACTCAACAGTTAGCCTTTTTTTAAAAAATATCATTGATATTACATAAATGTCATTGAATTATATAAAATGTCAATTAGTAGATGTGCAGAGATGGTCATAAGTCACACCCACAAATTCTTGTCCTTTATAAAATTTGGTTTGCTTAATTGTGGCTTAATTGTTCGAACGGCGCCCGGAACTGTGACGGGTTACGGCAACCAGGGTATGTAACACCGCAATGCAAGGCTGAATGCATTCGCTAATGCTTCAAGCCGTCAATTGTACAATCGTGTACGCAGCATTCGATTCGGAATCAATCAAAGGTAATACCAACGTGATTGCGGAAATAACGAGTTATTACGAAGTAAAGGTTCTTCAAGAGTTTACTATATCCGTAAAATTAAGCTCCAAAGTTAATTAGCCATTCTACTCGGGCCTCCCCGGTAATAACGCTTTAAGAATTCGACAATACGAAGACACTACCCGCACAATGAGCTATGATTTCTGGAGAAATAAGTATGCTATATGCTTAAATGGGGCTGTAGTAACTAGTAATGTTGCGTAAATGCGGAAAATTACTTAATGAAGTGTGTCGATCAATGGAATAACCCGTATTGACCGCACCCTCTCTCAGATTGCGTACCTTCTGGCCTGATCATTTTACACAACATATTATACCACATATTTTGTTCTTATTTCCAAGTAAAAATATGCGTAACACGTGTGTCCAGCATCACAAATAACACACCTTTATCTAATTTACATTTCATTGATATTTATACAATGGTTTACAAATAACAAAATACCATAAAATTACGCATCACTCATTCATCGAGATTTGTTTTTCAAGGCTTTGGAATTTTAGGAATTGTCTTCTGCTCAAAGGTATAGAAATCGTGTCAATTTTGGACAAGAAGGACTGAAGTTTAGCTGTGTAACTTCAATATATCATTCCACTTTACATACGTTGGGCACAGATAAAAATTACCTTGGGTATTCAGTACAGTATTCGTAGAAACGTACATAATTCAACTTGTTCCCATTTGACAAGAGCCGTAATTACAACTAAATTCCTGCCATTATAACGGTAAGTGCGATACCATTTCGATCGACAATTTGGCCCATAATTCGATGATAGATGCCTTCGTACGCATGACAGGGAAGTAGTAATTATATTCGAAGCATTAAATAGAAATAGAAATACTGATCAATCAAGCTTCGGTTAACGGCAATCACAAGAATGAATATAAAATGCGACAAAAATTCGTGAGCCTGCATTACCTTTATCAAAAAAAATAATATATATAGTACAGATTTAGCTTGGGGCCGTCAAATAATCGGACATTCGGATAATCGGAGTTCTACTGTACTTCTAAACAGACGTAAAATCGCGGTTTAAAGCTCGTATTACGGATGCTAGAGCACGAACATTCCGGAGGTTGAACATCAGCCTTTTGAGTGTGGCCTAAGTTCAGTATTGGACTGCAACAAGTTGATGATCACAGAGAGTAACGCGATGATTCCACGAAGCAATCAACCTGCCCGTCAAGTGTGGTTGCAATCGGAACCAGTGACATTAAGGTGCGACCTTCGTTTGGACGGAGGTCTCTGTACAACCTGTTCGCTTGGCAACCATGGGTGCGGCTGTTAAGTAAGCCTAGTTTTCGACATGTTTCGCTCAAGATTCGAAACACCAACGCCTTGCGGTACTTTCATCAGAGAAACGATTTATTATGCCAACAAAATATTAGCAGACTGTACCTAAACGCGATGTTTAATACTAGCGGCCACCCGCGACTGCGTGGATTTCGGTTTCCACACACATAATGTTAAATTATAGCTTAAGCCTTCCTCGCCAACTGGACTATCCAAATCTGTCTCCAAAATTAAATTCTAACTAGTGGTGATCTGAGCTTAGCGCGTTTAAATAAACATACAAAGAAGCAAACTCTTCAGATCTTATTATATTAGTATAATAGTATAGATGTAGTGCATTCATACTACTTACTGCTTGACGCGTCAGCTGTGTTACAACAGCCGTGGTTTTGTATTTATTAGTCTCCCAAATCGAAATGTAACGCGACTAAAATCATATACAATTAATTGACTCATGATTGGTTACTTATTATACCTTCTTTTTTAATTGTAGCATTGTAATAACAAGGCTTTGTCTGTAATTTGTCTTGAACATTATCTAAGCGTTACGCATAGAGTTATCATCCTTTTAAGTACAACTTGTTTGTACATAAATAATTAATACGTGTATGTAGTTGCACAACGTCGGATATATTAAATGTTATAGCAAGGTTTCATAATGTCAGTGATGTTTCAATCTCGATAATTTCTTTAAATACGGCATATAAACACTGGTCTAAAGGATGAGTAGAAGGACGTAAAGTTCTTTACATAATCATAGTTAACCTTGTAAAAACCGTGCAAAGCAAAGCAAAGCAAACATATTGGCATTTAACGCAAAAAAGGAACATTTAAATTTTTTACGCCCTCTTAACATAAACGTTTCCTACAATAAAGTTTTTAAATGGTCTGAAAAATTAAGTCGCAAATAGCAAGACGGACACTTGTCTTCAAACAGGCTCGTAACCCGATACTAATTTCCATAGAACGAGCGAAACCAAACTTGACCCATTCACACCACTCTACAAAATCGGTTTTAATTGCTGCAATAATACCACTATTAGCACGCAACTTCCATTCATGTAAAAGCAGTCAAAACTCTGGTGAAACCCACACAGAGTTTTTAATCGTGGTTTTGTCAATGTCAAAATGTTTTTATTAGCAAGGACTTTTATATAACATTTCATGGCTAACCAATTAAACTATTATAGTTAAATACTAGAGATAAATAACAAGATAATGAAGTAACATTAATTTGCATTAAGAATTAGAGTCATTTGGCGATTAACTTGGATTAAGGATAAACCCCATGCCATATTTGTATGCAATGCCTACTAAAAAACAAATATGTTTGTATATTTAAATGCCTATAAAAAAATGCCTATAAAATAATGCAAAAACAGTGAGCTATTTCATGGGAGTTCTATCAGCGATGAAGAGATATTGCTAAATATTCAAAGTTTAAGCGGGTGTGGAGATTCAGTAGCCAGTTAAATAAGTAAGAAAATCCTTTTACTTATTTATTCACGAGTCAAAATGTCACAAAGTGTTATTTTAATGGAGTATAGTGAATTAATATTAAAACTGAATGTTCATAACAAAATAAAAAGTCATCTCAAATTTATTATTTCGCATAGAAAAACAACACGTGGTCACGCTCGACCTGTCTTCACTCGAACCAACTCTTTAGTCAGAGCCTTGACCACAGTAAAATAAAGAAAAAACTTTTGAGGCAAAATTAAATAACATAATTATAGTCAATTATTATCCATAATATAATTTTAACATGCTCAATTAAACTTCGAGATAAAGTTTATACATATTTATATTTATTAATAAAAGTCCATTAAATTAACAATACCTAACAAATAACACATTTTCTTTAATCGAAGTTTACTGACACACTTTATCAACACCAATAATAATATTTGATTCAGGTATAATTTTGCATAAACTGTGTTTACAAAGACTTTATTCATTCATTTAGTAGACAAAAGATCTTATGGTCATACCATACATTATTAAATGTAAAATGCGTAGATTGTATAGATAACGAACACAATGAGGTGTGTTTTCAGAAACGATTATACCTATCTAGACCAATATCGGGCTGATAACTATCATACAACAAAGGACGACCACTCCCCCACGATAACGGAAAAAATATACTTGCAATTCTCTGCGCATAGCTAGAGGCAATATACTACAGCCTGAATTACTAAATTATACGTATTCTACAGGAGAACAGGAGAGAAAAAAAAAACGTACGAGGTATCCTGGATAACACAAAAAAAAATCTAATACAGCTGGCTGGAATCACTCATCAAATATGAAAAAAATTGGCCAAGTGCGAGTCGGACTCCCGCACTGAGGGTTCCGTACAATTTCTATTATTGACGTATTAAAAAAACTACTGAATAGATTTCGTTTGAACCGAGTTTCAGTTCTGACTATGGGGACCCCCCACTTTTTTATTTTTTTTTCTATTTTCGTGTGAAAACCTTGTTGCGGTTCACAGATTACATCCACCCACTAAGTTTCAACAGTATAGTACTAATAGTTTCGGAAAAAAGTGGCTGTGACAGACTGGCGGACAGACAGACAGACAGACAGACAGACAGACAGACATGACGAATCTATAAGGGTTCCGTTTTTTTGCCATTTTGGCTACGGAACCCTAAAAACGGTATCCTGTAAAACACATACAATTTTCTAATACTCGCCGTACAGCTGGCTAAAAGACTCGTCAGAATCGAGAAAAAAAACCTATTAGCTCTACGAGCTGACCAATGCACTGTTCATTAGATTGGATGCACTTGTAAAACCGGTCCGTGGTCAGCGGGCCCGACACCTAACTGTGGTCGTATTGTTCCATTGACTCGACCACGCTCCGATGCCGCTCATTAACATATCATCATTGCATCGCTATCAAACTGCTATATTGCTCACTTGATTACGTACTTGTTGATTGTTGGTTGCACTATCGTTTTAGTATTGTGTAATTTTCCTATCAGTTCCTTTGATCAGGGGCGAATTATTTACGCCTACTCTCTTATTATCGCTGTTGAAGTTAATTGAGAACTCCAAGCAAACATATCTTAGAGATTGACTATCCCACAATACGTTTAAAACATATTTTACTAATTCAAAATACCGTCAAGTCACCTTTTAACATAAATCGGATTTTAATAACCTGACAAACGCATACAATTTTTGGAATTGGCCGAAAATTTGTATTGTTATGCCGATCCTCATGGTTAACTTTACCAGTTCCTCATTTACGCTTATCGGACATAAGGTCGCAGCAAAGTATTTCGTCTGACAAATTGTTGTCTGCGCTCGCATTGTACGGTCAGCCGAGCTCGAACACACTCGAGTTCAATAATAACATATAAGCCCTGACAAACTACGGTACAAAAATCAAATTCTTTTATCTTAGGTGCTGTTAGCTGTACACATTTGACTGCGCTTATGCCCCTGTCAAACAACGGTACAAAATTCAAATTCCTTGATCTGACGTGCTGTTGTCTATACGTTTGCCTGTACATACCTTCATAATGGTTGTCGTCGTCATCGAGATGGTGCCCGGCGCTGATCTGGCGGCACAGGTCCTCGTACTCGGCCCAGTACGCCGCCAGCGCCGAGGGGTCCGGCGCGCGCGGCGGCAGCGGCAGCGCCATTCGCACTTCGGGGGCCTCCTGAGGTACAATCAATACATCTGCGTTAATTGCATTGAAATACTTAGTATTTTACAGATATTGCGTTTTCACATACACGTGGGAAACAAATGTCTCGCCATGCTACCACCACCGGGTCTCGGAAGAAGGGGTAAGTCCAAAAAGAGCTGGCCTGTTGTCGTTAAAGATGCTATTCGGGCATATGACCTTACTACGCAAAATGCTGAAGACCTTGCGAAGTGAAGTAGAAGTAGCCGGGATAAACGCTTGGATGATGATGATGATTATTTATACGTTTTAGCAAGTAAGTATTCCAGTAATGTTTTTCCGACTATTTCTCATTGAAAGAAACTACTTTAAACAACTTTAAAGGACGCGACGTGATTTGCGCAACATGGCTGGTTAGAGCTAGATTCGAGTGACTGAAGGTCGGTAAAATTACCAGAAATAGGCATCTCTATTTTACCTCTCATATACTGCTGGCAATAGACTGATCTTTTAACCCCCGCTTTACCGCTCTTTTCTTTCTTTGACACTAATTTAGGCTTGATGAACATCTGCTGCTAATAAAGATCATTAGTATCTTTTTCATCAAAACGTGGGAGGATACACCTGTACAGTGTAAAACCTCCGGAATTACAAAGGCTCGTTGCAAAATGAATGCGTCGATCGCTCGGAATGCTTGCAAACAATCCAATTTACCACATTAACAATAATGAAATGGAACATATGCAACGCGGGCACACGACGCTTGCTAAATAATGCATTAGTCAACCCTTGCAAAATGATCTGATAAATATGAGGAGTCGTTTCATCACGCGACGCGCCTACCACAATAGGCTTTTGATTTAATGCGCACTTCGAGATGTACATTATGTGCCTCGGGCTATATTACATTAAGTATTACTTGCTGCTATTTCGTCTTCATATCTCGAACATACGACTATTTAGGTAGGACCGTTAATATAGGATGGCAGCAAAAATAAATAAAGTTTCTATACATTTCGGTAACTCTACTTGAGCTATAATAAAAAAAAAACTGGTAATATAAAAAATCTTCAACATTACAACATAATGTATAAAAACCTTAACTTAACAAGACATGCACGTCGGCAATACAGTTAAATCCATTAATACAGTTAAATCCATTACTTAACATAGTAAATAAAACGGTGGTATTAAAGCAACATTAAAAGCTCTTAATTGGCATGTGGTTTACTATGCGATTACATTATCATCCTGCGACGCGGGCTATGACGTCACGAGAGGCCACAGATAAACACAATTACCGAATTTCAGAATGAAAACACGAGTCGGTTTAATGAGGATTATTACAGCATCGCGAACTAACGGGAAGGACCTAGCTGTATCTACAGGATAAAATATCTTTATGCGAGAAACATGCAGAAAGCCGGTACTCTTTAGAAGACTTTACATTTATAACGCTTATGAAGTATCCTGAAATCCCCTTCTAACTGTAGGAGTTGTTTGATTTACTAACATGAAAAGTCACCTGTTGCAATATAATATAGAAATTATCATGAAGTAAGTAAATAACTTAGATAAGAAACATTTCTCGGTAAAAAGTCTGTGTTTTTTTAACTGAATAAGAACCACCAATAAAATGTAGCATTAGCGTGAAACTAAGACATTAAGCTAATAAAATCTATAAATAAAACATGATTTCTCGCATATCTAATTATCTTTAGACTATATTTTATCATTTCGATGAAAGTGTTTTATATATTCCGAGATACTATCAATGAGCGCTATTATACTGTTAATCAACGATCGTAAGTGTGTCTATAAAAATGAAACCATAATTATATAGAGTTACGACAGTCTTATAGCCCAGCCTTGCAAATAAAATGCCAATGTAATCAATACACTTGATTGGATGCAATATTTAACTGTATTAGATGTTTACAAAAGCATTGCAATGTGGTAGTCAAACAAAGGTATGTCCACGGTCGTAAGAGGTAGTCCGCTTTGAGCACCCAATTTTAAAGCACCAGGTGGGCTAGCCAAGATGCCACTTTTGCGAACGCGAGCTATCGTTTTCGACACGACTTATTATATCTCCATCTGCTCTCACAAATATGTACCTACTTCGTGTGCGGGATGGAGATATAATTCGCGCCCCTGTACCATGGCCAATCCAAGTTCCGCATGATATTTTTGGCAGGCCTGATATTTTTCAAACGCCAATTATGAATAGGTGGTCAAAGTGGACTAGGCTAGGTGCTCAAGTTTCGGGTGCTCAAAGTGAACTACCTCGGTCGTTATGGCCGCGCCTCAGACTATCGCGTTATCTCTTGCGTTCGCGCACCTCGGAACCAAGACGCAAGGTTAAAAACTCGTATAACAAAAGTCAGTTGTAATTTGAGCAACATCGCAGACAGAATGGACCCCGAGGCTTTTGTTTATTTCGCAGACGTACTGCAACATGTTCTATTCTTATGCTATTTCGCAGTCAAATTTCAAATTGTCTTTGATTTTGACGAAGCTGTTTTTAGGGTTTTTGAAATATGTAGTTACTTGAGGTATTAAATAACAATTAAAGAACTTAATGTAATTGATTAGGGAGTTTCCGAATTACCAAAAGCATAACAATACAATTAGTGGACATAACGACGAATTGACGCATTCATATCCTACTAATATTATAAAGGCGAAAGTTTGTAAGTATGGATGTATGGATGTTTGTTACTCTTTCACGTAAAAACTACTGAATGGATTTGAATGAAACTTTACCACAATATAGCTTGTACATCAGAATAACACATACGCTACAATTTTTGAGGTTTTGGAAATCGAAATCCACGCGGACGGAGTTGCGGGCGGCCGCTAGTAATTCAATAAAAAGATATTTAAAGGAAAAACTAAAATGAACCACTTACTCAACTGACAAATGAGACAAAATTGTTAAATAAAGATTTTAAATTTTAAATATCTCAAGTAATTTGAAGAGATCACGAAAACCAGTCACGGTGAAATTGAGAAACTGAAGATTTCGGGTCTAAGATCGGAAAAAGTAGTGAAAGCAATAACGTGCGGGATCGCATAAACTGCCATAGTCTCTGATTGAATGACGAAACGTCTGCAGCAGAATTACAATAACAAAGCGATAGAAATTGGAGCAAACACCACAATATAATTGAAAGTGATAAAAAAGTTAGAAGAGGTGCAAGTGGAATTACGTGACAATTAAACTATCTTTTAAGAGAGGTAGAGCTTAGTGAAACTTCCACTCGAATGAGCCGCTCGTCTGGGGAAATACCACCACTTTACAGATCACAGTGAAATAGCACTTTGTAAATATGCTATGTTTCTGCTGATGAGTAAGGTTGCCAGAGCTCAGTACTCAGTTGGGAAGGATATGGGGTTTGAAAAGCAGCGACAAACAAAATCATCAACTC
Organism: Nomophila noctuella; assembly: GCA_958496325.1. NCBI lineage: Eukaryota > Metazoa > Arthropoda > Insecta > Lepidoptera > Crambidae > Nomophila > Nomophila noctuella. Next base: position 1,747,933 of record OY292482.1, read on the forward strand.
ACAACACAAAACTACGATAATGTTTAAGATTCAACTCGTCACACATTTAACAGCAAAACTGATCCTAATTGTGATAATTCTGCCAGTTTACGCAACAAATCACTGAGCTATTAACAATACACAAGTGACAAGTGTGCGTTGTAAACAATCGATAAAGCAAGTCCTTGTTGAATGCAGTTATTGTACACTAAGCCACTGTACACAAACGTTTGTTTCCCGGCGCCGGCGCAAGTTACAAATACATAGGGTTGCCAACTATAGTGTTGAAAATAGTATTGTACTGTTCTGCACTACATTACACTTTTAACTGTTGAACAAAAAAAAGTTTACATATATATTGTCTTAAGCAGCAAAATGCAAACAATATTTTTTTGAATCCAAAGTTTTAGATCGGCGTATGAAGTTTTAGAAAAGACTGTGTGGTTGATTAATAGGTAGTGCGCGTGGCTCTAAAATTATGTGAAAGGCGTGATCATCAATAAAATGATGTTTAATTTTCTGGAATACTCTTCAGTTTTCTACGCATGTTTAAATATATTATTTTTCTTGAAAAATAAAAGTTGGCAACCCTAGTTCCAACAGTCGTTCATCGTCCCACGCGGGACAATGGCGTAGATATCTCAAACATCCTGCCTCGATTCCGCCAAGACTATCAACTCGTTATCCGATCCGCCATTTCTCCGGCCAATCTTTTCATTAATTCCAAACGATTTATTTTCATTCGCAATTTTAAAATTGGATAATTGCACGTTAAAATTGGCTAACATATTAAGTCGACATTATCTGCAGCAATTGAGGTATTTTATGTGAAGTTATTAACAGATTTTGTCCATTCATGTACATTTCGAAAAGTATTGTTCTTCAATCATCGTTTAACTTGTGTTTATCAGCAAACGACATGGACAAGGAGAAAAAATTGAATATGAAAGAGCTTTCTAAAAGAGCATTAAAACTTTTATTTTGATAATAATGATAGGATTAATAAAATTTAGACTAAAAAATTGTTCAATGTCAAACGTCTCATGTTTGATAAAAAAGTTAAAATAAAACATATGTATATATTTTTACAAAATATGCAGATTTGCCACGTTATGATAGACTATTACAATCATGTCGTAAATTTTATTGTACCTAATAGCGAGTCAGACGATAGAAACAATATTTGCAAAAGCGCCATACTTAATCAATGGATTTGAGGAAAACGTATGCAAATCTAAACAGGTACCTAACTCAAAGCTTCAAGTAGCAATAAAACGTGGAATGTCGAATTGTATTTTAGAAAATTAGCATAACTTATATCATTGTTAAAATTTATGAACAGAAAATATCCTGGTATATCACCGTTCTAATGCTAAATGTGTTTTCTAAATCTGGTATTAGCATATTATTTGTTATGTGACCTTACCTGACTGATACCGTAATATGTTGTCACAAATCACAGGTAGGTAAATGTACCTATTGTATTTTATGTGTATATTAAACACGACGTCTTTCCAGTTCTTTGGAAGTAAATATATATTTCTCTCACACTTGAATTTAATAACAATAACGAATCGTTAAAATATTGTTGGATGTTAATATAAATTACAGTATAATGCTGTAGCTCTTTCTGGATGGTTTAAATACGTGTATAAATGTGAACCTCGGAGTAATAATTTGTAAACATAGTGATTTGTCTGCTAAATAAATACTTCAGCTGCCCTGCGCCTAAATATCTTGATTCATCTGCATCATTATACAACGCATAAAAATTAAAGACCTTTCATTTTACACAATCGCGCTGTGCATTCCGGATGTACAAGAATTTGTATTTTGAAACTAACCGAGAGGTCGAGGAATGTCGCGTGATGTCATGGCGGCCGCCTGATTCATTCAACTCTCCACTCGGATTGATTTAGAACAGAGATAATCAACATTTTTACCAAGGGCATCGTCTAATAAGGAATTGAATACCCTAAATGTTTGAAAAAAACAATTACAACTAACCAGTGAAAGTTTAATAAACTAAAATGTGTAAAAGTATTCACTATGTAGATGTAGGTACATCAATTTACTGAATCAAATAATAATATTTTTTTTTTTTTGCTTTATCCAAAAGCGCCATGGGACGTGCAACGTCACGTGGCACATGCTGAGCACTGGCCTTTTGAGTGTAAATTATTCTGATTTTGTTTATAATTTTATTTTAATTTTTAATGTATGCCTACAATGTTTACACTCAATAAACGATTTCTTTCTTTCTTTCTTTCTAAACCTTTTTAAAGGAATTATAACATTTATTTACTTTATTTATGCAAACTGAGTCTTAAACAAAAATGTCTTAAATTAACTGTCAATAATTTTGTTACGAATAACTGATGGACCGTAGGTTGACCACATCTGACTTTGACCGTATCTGGCTTATGCATTTGTATATTTACAACCTCTAAGATAACTGATGTGCATACTTAAATGGCATTGACGTCACCTTTTCACACGTATCTTGTTTTTTACCTGAGGTTCTTGGCTTTATGTTAGAAACTGGCTTATGTTTTTGTACATCCTATTTACTGACGTTTGATGTAGGAGCTTATTTTACCTACGTTCAACTACCTTTGTGCCATGAATGAACCAAAAAGTCCTAGTTTTATTGCTTATTAGTAAATATTATAATATGATTGTAAAATTAGTATCAAATTTTTGTAGAACTTACTTTAGAGATGTTCTATAATCCATAAAAACTTCACTTGAAGTTATCATGCTAAGGTATAGGCAATGGAAATTTTATGAAGCACTCGTCCCAATATTGAAATGATCTTGCCCAAACATCGCTTAGCAAACGCTACGACGCTTACTTCGTGAGTATTAAAGATCATTAGCATTCTATATTTTACCACAGTCATGGTTCACTACACTAGTAACCGGGGCAGTAACGTTTCATGGTAATTATCGATGTTTACTAGCTGTCGACTGTTGCGACTAATCACTAACTACGGCCGCGCAATGTCCCGTGTGGCGTTGCGACACTTCCGCGGGTCGCACGCGACACGAGGGTTGACAACAAGCAATTGCTATTTAATAGATGGTAACTAGTGGTTTTAGACAGAAATTGATTACCAAAGTGAGAAGGAATTAGAAATCTAGTTTTTTCTATTTGGTTTAAGTATGACAGCATGTCAGTGATCCGCAGTAAACTTACATAAACATAATTTATTTATCGAGATAGCACAACTCCAGAAAACAATTTCATAATCCCAACTAATATCCCAACTATCCCAACTAATATTATAAATGCGAAAGTAACTCTGTCTGTCTGTCTGTTACGCTTTCCCGCTTAAACCTCGCAACCGATTTTGATGAAATTTGGTACAGACAATCTTTAGACCCTGAGACAGAACATAGGCTACTTTTTATTTCGAAAAAAAGAAATCCACGCGGACGGAGTCGCGGGCGGCCGCTAGTTTACAGTATTCGGTATTAACTTATTGGAAATCCGTGAAGGATTTCCAATAAGTGTTGTGTACATCATTATGATTGAAATTATAAAACCAAAAAGATATAAAAAAATGTCTATGATCGGCTTCACTTTCTTAATTACGGCTTTGCATCGAGCCAGATTTAGTCACTGCAAGAACACTAATGGCGGTCAAGATTTATCAAAACATGCTCTCCGATCTACATAAGTTACTTCCTTCCTACATGTTGGTAACCCTGACGAAGTGGAAACTGCAAATCAGCGCGTGCAACAACCGCCACTTAGCGACCGCAGTGCAGCGGCTTGATGATTGCACGTGAGCAGGAATGCTGCACCCGGATTGATCTCCAGTGAAAACTCTGGCCTCATTTGAATAGAACAGAACTATATTTATTGTAGGGCATGCATATATCAATGTTGACGAGGAGTTTTTACTGTAATGTGGGACGCGGAATACGAAACTATTATGATCCGTAGTCCATCTACCTCAGATGAGCCTGGTGACAGTTTGCCTCCAAAGGAAAATCGAGACTAATCTAAAGTAATTAGACCCTAAGAAAAAATATACAAACTCGTCGTGAAACTTATTGCCTTGAAATAAAATTTAATAACGAAAAAGAAGTACACCTGCCAAAGGAATCATCTAAGCTGATACGGAATAAAGTGAAGGCTTGAGTACTGGTTTACACTAGATATTTGGGTGAAATGACGCACACTTTACACTAGAGATCCAGAAGCGTGACTATAATTATCGAAGTGTGATCACCGGTGTTGTTTTTATTTCCTATGTTTAACGTTATTTTATCACGACAGTTAGTAAAAACACTGTTGGTACTAACATTCATAACACAAGTGCTTAAGCGACTTCATGGGGAGTCAGATTAATGCGTGTAATGTTGTCACATATTTAAACATCGAAAGCCGGAGAAATACCATGACTTTACAGGCATCCGGAACGAAGTAGTACGTGCGAGCCAAGTTTCGCCGTTTATGCGAAACTAACGGAGGCCCTAATCCTTTAATGCTGGCGGCGCATTTCTGTACTAGATGTCTATGAGAGTTAGTCACTTACCATCCGGTGAAAGATATATGTAGGTAGGTACTCATAAAAACGTAGATTGAAATTAACATTCCTTGATTTCAATCTACGTTTAGTAAGTTCGCTAATTTTTAAATTGCAATAGCAAAAACGTCCTTACTTGTCAATCAATTTCGATTTCTCTATCTCAAAATTTAAAACTCCTCGATTATCATCTTATCGACAGCCATTCCCCATATTTTTTAAAGTGCAATAGAAAAACCTTATTATTATTCGTAAATGAATCTTGATTTCTCTCACCCACATCACCGATGACCATCGAGACATTTTTCAAAGCACCTATCTGCTTCCAATGTCCATCTGTATTGTCATTGTCATTTATCTAAGCTATTCAGGTCCATACGTTACTTTCTTTTGTAATGCGCGCACTTGATGAAAGACATTACCCTCTATTAGAACTAGGTTGGTTAACTTTAAATTCTGTGGGCACAATACTAATGAGAGATAGGGTTCAATAGCTTTGATCTGATTACGATAGACGAATGTGTTCTAACGATGAAACTGATAGGTTTGCTTCGGCGACCGAAACCACTAGTTGAATCGCTGATAAATGTGCTACTACTTTTCTTGCTATCACTACGACAGTTGGGTGTTTGAAATCGGAACGAAATTGCCTCACTACAGTCTTTTTGGAGTATCGTAAGGGACAAGTAACTGATGTAAAAAATCAAATAGTATAAGTTTCATTCAAAAATATACAAATGATGTTACTATATGATGCTTCACAAAGCTGCCCTAATCCTTAAGGGTATGACACACATTTAAGACCAGACAGGAAGCATTTCGAAAGACATTCTTTAATCTACATAGTTGCGAATGCACATTCTCAAATTACGATTCGCATTTGCTACTAAATCAGAACATAGTTTAAATTAATGGCACTCTACTGTAAATAAATAATTGTAACGTTACACAATGTAAGTAAGAGTGTCTAATGCTCTGTGCAGCCAAGTGTGAATTCACAGATTACGTAAAAATATAAAGGCCATACTAGATAATATATATTTTATGTGCCTATTTATGAATACTTCAACTGCGGATTGAAGTATTAAGGGCAAAATTACCCCTTAAATTTAAGATTTGAAAGATAACTACCGAATTTAACCGGCGTCCTCTATGTTGCCTGTAATACCTACTGTTTTCATGGCACGTAATTAAATCACACATGAATCGAAAATATAATTTTAACTGTTTGTTAAAAATATCCATGAAAGAACTAAACAGACTACGAATTTTTTTTTCAATATATATAACTAATTAAATTTATTGAAATAAGTCCGAGGAATCATACATAACACTAACCCACATAATAGTCATATAACATTTCGATTTCTACGTATGAATTTAGTTTATTATAAAATAGCCAATTAAGGCTTTAAAGAAACAAAAAATAATGTTTTAAGTAGGCTGTCTAATGATATAAAACTAATGAATATTCGCGATGATCTAACTCGTACAATGCTTTCATCAAATTGTAAATTAGTATACAACTATTCATTTCATAAATAATTTGTTACACAATTAATTTGAAGCCGTGACTTACGTGAATAATAAACTGGTGGCTGGACCACAGCTTAATAAAAGTCAGTGAGCTATAGTAGCTTTCATGGGATAATTTGTTTGAAACAATATGCAACAAACCTTTTCAGAAAATTAAAGAAGTAAATCATATGAGAAATAAATTATATGAAATGATCGGGACAAAGGTCTTCAGAAATGATGAGACACACACGTTCCCGAATATGTTTGGATTGTTTATAACTTTCTATTAACTTTATTTCTATTTGTTTTCTTATTAAATTACTTTGGCTCAAAATCGTCTCACAGAGTCGGTTGATCTTTAAGATTTGCCATGAAACCCGGTTTTTTTTTATTGTTTCTGGTGATTTTTTCCAGAATTACTCGTAGAGGAAATGTTTTATTCAAATCACTACATAGTATAAAACAAAGTCGCTTTTTCTGTCATGTTGTCCCTATGAACGCTTAAATCTTTAAAACTACGCAACGGATTTTGATGCGGTTTTTTTTAATAGATAGAGTAACTTATGAGGAAGGTTTTTATGTATAAATAGTGGACAAGTACCACGGGCGAAGCCGGGGCGGGCCGCTAGTTAGAAATAAATTAATTTTGGAGATCACAAAACCCGGGTGGACATTGTTACCAATATCTGACAATTCATCCGTCTTTTTTTCGGCTACGGCGGCTAACCGTACAAAAAGCCAGGTACTTGAGGTATATTATAAATATAATGCACAAGTCCGAATTGTCAATTTTTGCTGCTAATTTGTTTGTACTGTAAGCTACTCGCGCGCGCGCATCTAAATAGCAAATTATTTCCGATTTTGAAATGCAGCCTAACAGTATTCTCTCGAACGTCAGTGAATGTTATAATTAAGATTTATTTGGAGGCCTTTCGTTTTCGTTGCACTAATTAGATCGTTACTTCCTTTCAAACTTCATTTGAAGGTGAATAAGTAGTAGCAATTATGCCCACTTAAAATCATTCTTCACGCTATAATTAGATGCAGTAATTTTGACAGGTACATTCTATTAGTAAACATTATCTTTGGTCATTTATATTAACCCAGCAATTTTCTTAAATTCAAAAGAGATGTCCCAGAAATGTATGAAGCCTCGGCCTGGTCCATGTACGCTATACCTAAATATAGGCGAATAAGTGTACTACAGTTTTAATCACTCCGATTCTTACGGAAAACCTTAGTTTTTTGGCTGAAACAATAAATTATACCACAATATTGCAACTCAGTACAATATGGCGGAGGACGCATCCATAGAGTAAAGTAAATATACCAAGACGCATCTTTGAATCTTGAATGACGTTTATGTCGTTTATCCGTCAGTTTATTTTTGTTTTGACAGTATGCAGTTTATTTCACAAAGTATTTATATTTTTAGGTTACAAACGACCTAAAAAGGCTGGGGCCCAAAGCTGTAAATCCCAGTAAAGAAAAAAATTACAGTTGCCATCTTTACGAAGTAAAGGGAACAATTATGAATTTGATTTTATTTTTAAGCCACTAAACTACGGACCAAAAATGTTTTATTGTATTTTTATTGGAAATAGCAATATTTTACCGATTTTTTGGTACCACGTACATGGTGCGGGCCTGGGATCATCTCATTTCGAAGTTTTAATATTTGTTTAAGTAATCATTTTCTATTAAACTAGGTATGTTTTGGAAACATCTATAACTGTAATCAATAAAGCACATTGATAGCTGAAGAAGTTTATATGAGTATTATTGACAAGCTAAATTTTAAGTTATCATGTGGAAAATACAATAAAAAATTAATAACATTCATGAACAGTTATTAACAGGTCGTAAGACGTATTTTATGATCATTTTATAAAATTACTCTCTCAGCCCACCATACAATTATTTACCAGCATACAATACACGCGGCAACATATTAAACATAAACATCTGAGTATGAGTAAGCCATAAAGAATTTTCCTCTTATCGGAATTAACGCCACCCTCTTTCGCGGTCAGCTCGACGACGCACGACTTTAGATTAAGATTATAGGTATACCTACCATTTACGATTTTACATACATTTATTTTTAACATTTAAAAGTAATGGATGAAGTTACAGTATTTAGTAAACCATTGAGGGTTGTGAGAATGCTACCTCCTACACCTTCTACAGTTAAACAAGTACATATATGTATGTACGTACGAGTAAATTATAACATACTACCTACCTAAATTGGATTGAATTGAATGACGTAAAATAGACTATGATCTTTTTATATTTGTTTCTGTATCAACAATTGGGAGTCTCCTCTATAACGATAACTCACTTCAGACTTGGGCGTATAAAAATTAAAGATGCATAATTCCAATTCAATTACTTGTAGGTTTCAGTGGGTTACCTCGCGGAATTTTATCTACTCGCTCATAGAGATTACTTGGAAAGTGGGACAACATATTAAGGACGAACAAAAAATAAACCTTATTATTTACCTTATGATGTTTAATTTGAATTAGTGTTATCACGTGTGTGCACTTCCGAGTAGGCTTATCAGTATAGCGTCGCTGGCAACCGCCGCAACGCTGGTTTCCACATACTAGCACGTAGCTGCGCGGGCGCCGATCGCATTACGCGGAACATATAGAATTGCTAATATTATAAGCCTGCATTCTGAATGCAGTTCAACGGTCTAATAGCGATTGTACGTGGGAATTTCATATTAACCTCTTTCAATATGCACTCTGGACCAAGCAAACCCATCAATTAAATAACATTTAAACATACTCTCACTATCGTTACTACGGCTAAGTGAATATTATTACCTATTTATTAGAGACCCAAATTCTGTTGGAAAGACCACAACGAATGTTTCGTGAACCAGGAGATCCACACGACAATCCACCAAAATAAAACAAAAAGGATGTTACCACTTACTAACAAGGTTTTAAGCGAACGTAAAAATCGTATTAAATTGATCGCACGACATTGAATGTTGAAATGCTAAGAGTATGGTAACAAAATAAAGCCGGTTTTATTTTGAAACGTCGTCAATGCACTCGTAAAGGTACAACAACGACTTGCATTTTACAATCTTTGTACAACTGTGGGAATCAAAGAGCTTTAGTGTCGATTTAAAATGGACTATATCATTGCATCTTCGTGTGGGAATATAAAACTGCTTTACATTCAGCGCTGAATACAATAAGGATCTTGACTAATTAATGAGGAAAAAACTGAACCCATTTGGATTAAAGTAGGTAATTTGTTTACAATTCGTTCACAGGCCAGCTTAACTTGTTCAAAATATGTTGATACTTTTGAGTATTTTACAAACTCGGCAGATTTAAATCTCTTATTTTAAATTTCAATGTACAGTCCTTAATGATTAAATTCTAAATATATACGAGCATAAACGACCGCATCTGAATAATGTGATTCAAAAAATGCAAAGTAATTCGTGAACATTGAACATGAGATCACCAGTCGTATAGTCGCTAGGCTGCCGAGATATTTTATTTATCTCAAGTATTTTAAAAAACCCAGTCATCAATAAAAACATCGCGAATTGTGACATAATATGAAATGGCCTATCTGTGACGTCAGCGGTTTTGCTCAAAATCTGCGTCACATATCTTTAGATCTAAAGTAGATGTAATATTCCAAATAGTTTATCTGATAACATAACATTCCACAAGATTATCTGCTTTGCTCAGAAGTAATGATTGATTTACAGTTTGAAACTAAGTTTGAATCAGCTCAAATGCTTTTCTTAAACAAAGGAGAATTTATTCCGATTCCATCTTAATGCTGATACCTACAACACTTTACATCAGGGATACCTACATAAAATTCCTACTTATGAATAGACAGATGCTTCAAGTAGGTACTTTCCATTTCCAATCATGTAATATAATAATAAGTTAGGTGCATGTGTTAGATAACGGCTGCTATGATATAATTTCATTGAAGATTTCTCATAGTTTATTATATCACGTTAGGACGCTTGTATGTTTCAAATATCTGTTGATAAATCCATATCGTTTATAAATATGTACAAGGTTTGTCTTCAGTTAAACTTAGCTAACCAATAAGATGAAAAAAACAACTTATTCAAAACTTATAACACCGAATCCTGTTTTATTTGTTTTAGATAAATCAATTTTAGAAAAAAATATTCTCAAATTGATTTATCTTAAACAAGTGAAACCGAATCAAGATTGCGCCATTCAACCTTAGCAGGTCGCACTCTAGTTGCCGGGAGACAATTGATGACGCAACGCGCGGGCGACCCTCCGCGCGTGCCATGCTGCGCCCGCGCACCTAGCGCCGGAGAAAATTCATTAAGTACGTGTATTGATAGGGTTGCCATCCGTCCGAGTTTCCCCGGATTTGTCCTAGTTTAGAGGGCGGGGAAGGTTTCATATGAAGACCGAGTAAACAAAAAAAAACGCCCGCCCGCTATACACGAACTATGTTTGCACACCACGAACAACCGACGATTTTATGAAGTTGAAGCTATGATGTCCGGCTTTCGGACTATAAAATCCGAGGTTATCTCGCCTCTTGTCCTGTTTCCCAAATTTTAGAGATGGCAACTCTATGTATAGATAGTGCGCACACTCAGGGCGCTCAAATAAAAAGACGCAACCAAATAGTCAATGATATATCGGTACAAAGTTTCCATATTGTTGTCAATATTCTAATCGTTCAAAAAGTAGACACATACAAAACGTCATAAAGATAGTGAAACCGCCATAAATTTGGTAACAGTCATCGTCATCGCGCAAATGGTATCGATGCATTCTAAGTGTTCCAAAATGTGATTGGCGATTTCACGTCTTGCCGTCCGTCGTAAAAAAAATACTAAGGAAAATTCCGTTTGTCAAGCGTTGTAACTATGGGCGGCAATAGGGCATATCCCCGTATGGGGAACCCTCCGTCGAATAATTTTTAAAAACATCAAAGCCAGTATTTAATTTTTCATACATAGATATGTACAATTAAATCTATTACAAAAAAGCAACAAAGTATTAGATTATTATAATTCAAGGTTCCGATTAGATTAATTGTCAGGACATCCATTTGTGTTAGCAATGAAATCCAAAAGGTCAAACTTATTATTGAAAGATATTATGTACCTATTCGTAAATAGCGGCTTATTTCGTCCAATGTCAAATAAGAACTTTATTGATATGATGATCAAACTAACTCATCATTTCGGTACCAGTGACTTAAGATTTTCCCATAACAAATCTCAGCAGAATTCAGCAAAAGTAAGACCAAGCCGAAGCACGTAAGAAATGCGGCAATAGCCGGCATTACAAGGCTTGGAAAAAGCTCGTTTGATGTAAATTGCGGGGAGGCATTTATGACATTGCGAGGCCGTTGCGGCAGTTTGCGCCCGCGCCGCTCATGGAATGCGCAGACAAGACCGATGATGAGTTACCACAATCTCACTTGTATCAAAATAATATGATTAGTCCAATAAATAAATACATATCTATTCTTAATATATAAAGCTGAAGAATTTGTTTGTTTGTTTGAACGCGCTAATCTCAGGAACTACTAGACCGATTTGATAAAATATTTTGTGTTGGATAGTCCATTTGACGAGGAAGGCTTAAGGCTATTAGAAATCGAAATTCACGCGGACGGAGTCGTGGGCGGCCGCTAGTGTAGGATAAAGAAAGGACAAAATCTTTGAAAAGAGATAATTAAGTACAGTTAATCAGAAAGAAGACTTCTTGGAAGCGTTTAAAAAGTCATAGTTATAAGTCAAAAGGACATACACTAATTTGTGACCCTTAAGTTATGAGAAGAAAAAAGTTTAATAGAAAATACCCCTAGCAGCTGGTTATCAAGTGCGTCTGGTGTATTCATTTCATTGTGGCTTAGTAATAATTGTATTATAATGAAGATAAGAATTTGATAAAGAATACTTATCGCCACAGTCAAATTGGTTGCATCGTATCGTATGTGTTTAGATAATCACTATACATATGTACATATATATCTATTTTGTTTTTTTGTATTGTACACATTTTATTTGACTTATCCGTGACAAATAATATTAGAATCTTTCTCTGTTTCTCTGTATGACATGCCAAAATACCGCATTTACATAAATGTTAGAAAATAAGGAGCTTTGCAATCTAACCCGAGTTTTATTTATCTCAGGTAGCAAAATAATACAATACACAATAAAGTATGGTCCGTCACGAAGATACAATACATATCAGATTAGCATATCAACAATCTCTGTTTCAAACCTTGTTATTGCAGCATCATAAATCAAAGGACTTTGGCACTAAGGATTAAAGTACTTTGACATTCAATAATCGGCCATAACACTGCGCAAATATATACTTGTCTCAATCAATCATACATATAAGTTGAAGAGACTATTTTCAACTCGATACCATGATATAGGTAATCAAACATGGCAAGATGAATCCTTATAAATCATTCAATGATTGATGTTAATATTTTCATATTATTTTGCTCTTCAATATTACTTGTCACGGTATGAATGAAATGGTTTATATTTATCACATGTCGTCTTGTCCATTGTTAAAGAAACTCCAAAGGTTATTAACAATATGACTATAAAACCCTTAATCAGCCGACAAGTACGTTGAAACTTATCATATCATCATATTAGTCTACAGTGTAGAATTCGAATGGCTAGTTCGAAAAGATAAGCATTTACATAGTAGTTTGAAACTCTTGGTATTGATAAAATACATAATGACTAGGTATAACATCCTAAAATGTAGATGACGTATCCAATCTTGTAATAAAACCCATTTGACATTATTTTGTTAATCAAAATGACGTCACAATGTAGTTGGCAAAATTTCCGTAAATAGTAAAAACTTGTTAGATCATAATACGCTCGTCCCGTGTTCATATACGAGTACGTTATATTTTCGTATGTACGTTGCAAATATTCCAAGACAGGACTAAATTAGCATTCATCTGAAGATAAACATAATTTTACCTACTGCTCTTGCAATGTGACTAAGACACTATACAAACGACGACGCAACAAGACGGAATAATTAAACCAGTTCAGAAACTTGACACACCTTAACTGACGTATAGACGCATCCAAGAAGCAAAATGTACGTCAACAGCCCCTGAGCCTGACATCAGATAATATAAACGTAACAGAACAACATCTAAGCGTACGTAAAGATTAGGCAAGTCACTCCGAATTGTAACTTGTATAATAAAGATTGAATAAACTCGGAACTAAGTGCTCATCACAAGATGAGCAGAGCCATAACAAGTGAAAAACACAATCATTCGGACAAAGTACGTCCTCCTTTTTTGAAGTTCTTGTAAAAAGTTTATGAGACTCTTTAATTTTCAAAGAAGGGCCGTAAATTTCATGAATTTGAAATTGTATGACCAGATTTAGAATCACACGCAAAAATATTCATAATTCCCATGACGTAAACAAAACATTAAACATCCATCAACGTACCTAATTTAAAATAGCTTTTAATTAAGATTCACCTTGCATTGACGTCAGTGTTTAGTTTCAATGAAGGATCAACGACAAAATGTACCTAATGACTTATAAATTATTCTTCAGTTCTTATTTGTACATCAGACTTGATATATTTGCATACCTATTCTCTTTATAGCTCGATATGACAAAGGTCAAAAATTACTTGATTAATTATTGCATGAACCACAGTGCTTTAAAAAAACATACCACTGTTATTGCCCTAAGACATCTTAGGCTCGTATTAATAAATCGCACTCAACTCTGAGCTCGATCTTGAAACTCGAAACTAGATAAGTCATTCATACAAAACAGCACCTCAAGTTCGCGCTCAAGTTCGAGCTCAGAGTTGAGTGCGATTTATTAATACGAGCCTTAGTGTACTTATAACTCATGATGTTACCTACGTAGGTACTCCTAAGTATATCCTCCTATGTATGATTTATTTTGTGCGCCTCCCCGCGAGGCTTGCACGGAAGATCAGCGTCGAAGCGTCACCTAGACCCTTCGGCATATGCTGAGTGCAAGCCTTTTCGGTGACACATTTTGCCTTTGTGTAATTTCTTGTGTATGTATGTATTTTTGTTTCTACTTATTTTGTTTCATGTTTTTATGTTATTTGCTTTTGTTTTATCTGTGTCACTGAATAAACGTTATTCTATTCTATTCTATTCTTCTATATCTCCAATGTGCGCGTGCGCAGGACTCGCGTAGAAGCTAGCGAGGTTCAAGGCGAACCGGTGCGTGCGCCGGAAAGCGACCAGTAAGCGACCAGTAAGACTCGCCGGAGCTGTGTCAATAGGTAAGGCTATATGTGGACGAGGGCTGCCCGCCCGCCGCGACGGGGTGCCCACACGAGGGAACTAGTTATAGATGTTTACCCGCCTGGTTTACAAGTATTCCAAACAGTGTTGCAAGGATACGGTTATTGCCACCAGGAATGAGCTCGAATGTATGTTTGGATTTGAAGTAATGACGAAAAGATGCGTTTGACTAAGTCAAACATTTCGAAAAATATTGTCAAATAAACAACCGATCTTGAACTAAATTACTTCTTCTTTGAAACTATATTATACTTATCTGCATTATTTCGATCAAATAGTAACCGTCGACCTGACAGAATCCATGAATCAAGATAAGACTAGCTTCAATTATAAACAACATCAACGTACATATTGCCATTAATCATAAACTACGCTAAGATTTCACCCTCCATTAAAGTCAGTTTTAAAAGTAATTTCCAAACGCACCTCATACAAATGTGCAAAAAGACAAAGGATGTAATAACTTTCTCAGTCAACCGAGCACCAACGAAATGTGGTCGAAATCCGACACACGTGGCCAATTTATTAGAAACCGCACTTTCGTCGGATGAAATGAGCGATGTGGCCGATGTATCGGCAAATGAAGTAATAATTGAAGCGCACGAGAGGCGAGAGAAACCGCCGGGACGTAAGTAATGTCTGTCGTACCGACAGATATGTTTAGTGTAGTGATGCACATACCAGATGAAGCATTTTAATATCGGCAGCGGTTTTATTTATCAAATCTTTAATAAGTACTTAAAAGTTATTAAGTGGTTTATGAGAATAGTTTTTAAACGCACTTCATACAGATAACAAAATATTCAGTTTTCAACTTACTAGTACCAATTACGAGTTGTTTTTATTGAAAGGGATGTTTTCCTCTTTGTAATAAGGTAAAGAAATTCTTCGGGCCTGTTAGTCTAGTGGCAAGAGATCCTGACTACAAAACATGTACTCGAGTCATGGATGTTGTGTGTTAGTCCAAAGAATTTATTTATTATTTATTATTTACTACATATAATGCAAAACATACTAGTCCTGGTGCAGATAAAGTATTACTAGATTTGGAAGTCCGATGAAGACAGTTCATTCAATGAAATCGTACAGGATCCAAAATATGGTCCACCCAAAATTTGGAACACTAAAATATTCCAGGACTCGCGGATCGTTTAGCACATCACTAGAGCACTCATTAGTGGACTGCTGCCGACACACGCGACGCAAAAATACAACACTAGAAATAGGTAAGTGGCACAATCCTCGCGAGCGAACACTGCTTAGCAAACAGCCGGCGAAAGAAAGTGATCAGCGTTGCTTTCGATGCGTTTCTCTGTCAACTAGAAATAGCGTTAGGATTTATAATTATCCAGGACTTTCTTATTGTGAACCTATTAACCGCTATCTACAGCAACGAGGATGTTCTATGTGAGGCATCTTCAACCATATTTTCTTGTGCTAATCCAAAATTGTAGGGTGACTTTGAATCGCGATGATTTTCATATTCCCAACACAAAGGATTAATACTAACCATCCTCTTGTTCAATTTTGGTCGGATCTATCTTACTTGCTTTTTCTTTCACCATGTAAGTGATGTAAATAAGTATAGGTGTCTATATATAGGTATATATCTGTAAGCCTAATGAATCACTCGGTTCGACCAAAATTACTAAAATGCAACGAACAATTTTTGTAAACTGTCAACATCACACTTCGTCATTCTTAAAAGAGACATAAGATGATGTCTGGCATAGGTCGGAATTTGACTGTCATTGAATCACTTGTTCTTTTTAGTTATTACTAGTTACGAGTCCACAATCAGTGCATTGAAAGACCCGATTATGTGTCGAGTGCTCGTTATCGTACACAGATTGCAAATCAGGTGAAACTTTATTTTCACACGTGTAATACCTATATGTTATGTAGTCAAAGTACCTATACATATGTTGCTAAAGCCGAAATAACACATAGTGTCGAAGCTATAATATTTTAGGAAAAATAAATCATTGGTTTGAGTTATAGGCCATCAGACTCCTATTCTTGATAGTTGGTACACAAAGGCCGCAACTAATCGCAAAGATGATAAATTGGAATGGAAACTCAAACATTTTGATATGGCTGCTATTGTAAAAATAATAAATGGGATGTCAGTGTTTGGATTGGAAAATAATTTTAATAAAAATACGAATGCAGGTTTCAGTATCAGTATGTCAGATAGGAAGCTATGATGTCCTGTTATAAACACCCAAATGACGCGTAGAAACTACCAACTAAAATTAATTATTATCAGTAAAATCGTGCAAAATTATCGGACCGGAGATCGTAAAATAATTATGGTCCAAGTTTACAGTAAAGCAAATTTCTTTATCACAGAATGCAATTTCACATTTTCGTTCATAATGCATTAAATGCATTGCTGAAATAACGAGTACATGACATGCTTTCTATGTTGAGAAAATTGGTAGGGAACGCTTTAAATAATTCAGATTTAACTTACTTTTCCAACAGCCTTTATCAATATAACTTATTAACGCTAATATATCTGATTGAGTCACTAAAAGAAGTAAAGGCTGTCATTGGCCCAATAAAAGTGAAACATAAACCAAATGTCAAGAGGAAATAATCAAGGAAGAGGTAGTGCAAGTAAACCATATTAATAGCATTGGAGTATGTGGTAACATTCGTGCTAAAGTTCAAGTTTACTGGACAAATTATCTTAATCGCCGTACAGAAACTGAGGATAGATCAACAGATGCCCTTTATGATAATTGCACTTTAACTTTTATTCCTACCATTGTTTATTTTTAAAAGTTACGAATGGAACTTTTATTAAGGTACATCCAGAAAAGTGTTTGGAAGGAACAGGTGGATGTTCTAATAATGAAGATACTTATGTAAGTGATGGATAGTAAAGTCCTAAAGAAAATGGCGAAAAATAGTAAATGCACCTGTATGTCTCCCTCTATAACTTTAGGGACTTACGGCACAAGTTCCAATGTCGTTTAATGTTAATTCTAACACCAATTCAGAATTTGTAACAGAATTTCTGTGGTTAGGAAAATAATGAAGAAGTATTAGCAGAATTAATGGAAGGGATATTACGAATACTTCCCTACTTCGGTGATCCCGCATTTGTTCCAGTTTCAACTAAAATTTGATAGGGGTTATAGGCGGTAGTAATCACCTAGTTATATCATTGCGCTACTTCATAGGAAAACCTATATGCTGTAACCCGGTAGGTAGGTGTTCTGTAATCCGTAAACATCTATCATAGGCAACGTATTTAATAATAAATTCACATTTACATCCGTATTAATCCGTGTACAAAAGTTAATAAAGAAACTTTATACTGAACATGTTTAAGATTGAAACTACGACTCTTTTCTTTTACCTTTGACTCAAATTGGTGATGCTTATGGAACTAATTTGAAATGCAATGAGAGCATGACGCTGAAGTTGTAGATTTGATTTCTGAAGAGACATTTTACTAATGTTTTACGATATTTGATACTTTTAAGAAATTAATCCAATAACTAGTCGATCAGAAAAATGAAAACGATTGTGCAGTAATGCATTATCTACAAAAATAGCTCAATAATATCGGACTAACGTAACCGCACTATCGTTAATTTATCGACTTGATTACAGGCGCTCACATAGACAAGCTGATAATAAACATAACACAACTTGACACTAGTGCTGCTACAACAATAGGACAGGTGGCAATAACAGGACACCATTCAACATTGAAATCGGTCAAAGTTATTCATTTGCATGCAGTTTCTGTAAATACACTTAATACAATAGAACAAGTAACAATGTAAGCTTTATTTACAGAAAATAATGAACCAAACCAGACACTAACCAATTTCAACATCCTTAAATCCAAACAGGAGCGGGAACACAACGTCTGTACATACAAAGCCTATTAAACTAGTTCTAATTGAACTATCAAATCAAGCGTCCACAGCACACACACTCACTTTTGCCAAACTAATTATTGCCGGGGAGCATTCGGAACACGAGACGAGAGTTTGTTTTTATGTTCCGCCACGCGTCGCCCAGGTAAGTGACTGTTCTCAACGATCGATGCACTTGTTCACAACACTATTCAATTCGTTACTCGAAATTCAATGTTCGTTAGTAATTTGCTTGAGGGCGATCAAATCACTCGGACTTCGATAGTGTTTTTATTACGTTAAAACTTCGGAACAGAGCGATAAGAGGACGAGTGCTTCTGACAGCGGCTAGCGCGGCACTGGCGGCGAGAAATCGAGAATGAGTCGAGCAGGCTCGGCGTCCGTCGTGCCTCTCGCTCAGCCTCTTGCGCCCGCGTCCTCAGATGTGCTCGCGCGGAGCGGAGTGACCTCACGCGCACCAGGTTCCACCTTTTTTTGTCAACGCTCCAGGTGCAATTCGAATTTCGACGCCCAAAGAACTTGCCGAGCACCGATTTGATAACCGGCCAATTCAAGGAGCTACTTTTTACAATCTTCGCAGAGTACAGCCAATTTTTAAGGTTTCGAAACATCAAGTTTTGAAACTGGCCAGAGGCATATTTTTCTGATTAGACTCAGAACAATAGAATTGGAAGTTTTGAAATCTAGTTGAATGAATGTTTAGAATGAGAATGTTCATGTAGAAAAAATATACAAGAACGAAGACGTAAAAACACTTGAATTAACAATGAATCATGATATTCACGCTGAAAATAAGCAATTTAGAACGTGTTTGTAAGAATGACTGGGCACTGAGCATGCGTACCGGCATGGTAATTGTTAGCAATTTCGAATGTTATTTTAAGGTATAAATTCAGAAGTATTTTTCAAGGAATGATTGATTATTCGAATGCAATAAGGATCTTGAATTTCAATCAACATGCGTGTGCTGTTAAGTGTTATTATATGCCAAGGCAAAGCAAGGATCTACAGGCGCTAGGCGTAGGAAAAATTGCCTGATGCATTCTGAGTTCAAACGCATAATATTTTGTTACATTTCTGCTATGTTTTGACTAAAGTTACAATCTGATCTCCTGCGTTACTTTTGATTTTGTGAAAAATGCTAAAAACGTTTTAGTTATTTGTTACATAGGGATTTGGACAAAACTAAAACTTGAAATTTGCACACATCTCTCAGTTGTAAGTTAATATAATTTCAAGTCAATAAGCAATATGAATATTATTTGTGCAATATAAAATAAATGTAGGTAAATCTTTTCGCTGTCAAACCACTCAAGATAAAAGGTGACTCGTGCTGTTGGTTATTTAGCACGTGACTTCACTTCATGAATATCAGAAAAATGACATTTATTCAGATAAAAAATATATTTTTACACTTTTACACCAATCAAATCCCAAGATGTTGTCCGGCGGATTTGTTTCTCCGTGTTTATAACATCTTAGAAATCTTAAAAATACAATGGTGTCTTACAAGTAATTTTAATTTTGAGATTCCAAGAGACTATTTGTAAAAATGGATCTACAAAAGAAACGTTAAGCGTATCTAAGATCCCTTTCATTATTGTTAACGATCAAAATACTACAGGGGTGGCACAATTGTTATATTGCATCGCTGAGATTTTGCAACGGATTTATATTATACAAAGAATCTGCAGGATTATCGATCTTCCTGACAATAGAAATACTATTTGTCATTGATGCCTACAACACAGTCGTCATGACTTACTCATTCAACTTGTTAGTCTCACGTGGTAGATAGATATTAAAGTTATTACTTCCAGTTGTATAAACAGTTGTTGAAATCTTTAAGTTGGATTCGTTACTACAGAAAACTACAATTCGTGTAGTTCTATCTTACAAAAAACTATTAGGCATCTACAGGCTTTTAAAGCCTGCTGGCTGTTTGTGCATCTCCGTTAGATTTAAATTAAATATCGTCTAAACGAAAGTCAGCGAACTGCAATTTAGTTGGCGACCGACGTTCCACCGATCTGTTCCCGATCGCGTTAATTTCGTTATGTGTAGTTACGCGGTCGCTGACCGGCGTACTTTTTGCTCATCGTGACAAGTCATTAAACCTTCGAGAATTGATTCCGAGAACAAAGTTACATCGGCTACGAGGCGAAACACTGATTTTAATGATTCTTTTGTAATTACGCCTACGCTACGTCAATTTCCGAAAATTGGCGGTTGGAAAATCCCACTTTGCACCAGATTGTAACTGTAGTTCGGTAATGTTTTAACATTCACAATTTTTTTTTTACTATTTATTTAATAACAGTATTCGCAACTTTTAGTTTCAATAAAGAAAAAGACTAATTTATTGGGATAAATTAACAACATGAAGACAGTCTGGAAGATATCGCCGATTGTGATAATAATATAATCAGCGGCAATTGTACCTTTTGTTTTTGTACTGAATACACTGGTAGATAATTATTTATCTGTTTATTAGTGCAATGAAGAATATTTCTTCTACATTTCCTTAACAAAGACCTCCTGGCATGCAAAATTTAAAAAGTATTATTTTATACAATTCTTGGGCTGTTAATTTCAAGATATAATTTCATTGGACAGATTCCTATTCTTCCATTTACAAAGGCTTCACTGATGGCTATCTTAAATCATCACTTGTCAGGTGTACTAGTTCTATATGTATGAGTACTATGCACTTGCATTCATATCTTGGCAGGTTACTTTGTTGTGCACAATATTAAATATTGCATTGTGCGAGCATCCGGATTGAAAAACTAGCCGTTGCGTCCGGCCATTCTTAGTTGTCGAGGAGACGTGATTCCTGTCAACTTTACGTCATATGATTCAAGATATACCTACATAATTATTTTGCACGAGTTGGCTATTTTGTCTGCTTAATAGTTGCACTTCTTAGCACTTGAATCGAGTGGAGTGGCAAATCCTCAGACCCAAATTAAGAATTTTGATTGCACTCTGCCTAGACATTGTAATATTCATCTTGCGTTACAGTTTTCCTGCCAAAATATCTTTCAGAATTATGCTCAAATGTCATGCGATAGCAAAAGTGTTAATCGAGTATCGTTAAACGCATTCCAAAATAATAACCGCAGAGTAATGGCCAATCCTTTGAAACAAATCGGAGCTCTTATAATTGCTAAGCTCTCCGCCTACGTTTCGCCAATCGAAGGATCAAGAACGGCACCTCCATTGTCACACAGTTCACGAAACAACGACACCTCTATTGACGTCTGTAATTTCCTGTAATTGGGTTGATTATATGTACTATTACGAGGATGACATCCAAGACTATAATGCGCCTTTTCACATTAATGATAAAGTCTAAAATCATTCGGAAACTTCAGACTGAGGTGTGACTTCACACCTTGACACTTTAACCTGGAGAAAAAATAAGACCAACTATCATCTATTGTTCGTTTAATGTGAAGGTATTAAGGTTGCTTTTTGTACCAAAATAATATTATGCTATTATTCCTTAGTGGGACTTGTTGCTCTACAATAGGGGTCACTGTCGTCATGTGGTGAGCGTGAGCTGGTGGGCCCCAACAATTTGCAAAAATTGATAATTTTATTAAATTGCAGGAACATCCGATAACGGGACTCTTTAGAAATCGTGTGAAATTAAATTGTTTAAGAAAATACGTGACTATAAT
The DNA here is from genome assembly GCA_958496325.1 of Nomophila noctuella. Lineage (NCBI taxonomy): Eukaryota > Metazoa > Arthropoda > Insecta > Lepidoptera > Crambidae > Nomophila > Nomophila noctuella. The sequence continues at coordinate 1,769,905 of OY292482.1, forward strand.
TTTGTTGTGAACAAAAAGTTTTACTGTTTTGCTAGCGGGTTCATTTAGTGTAATAATATGGGATCTACAAAAAGAACAGAACTGTGTACTTAGAAATAATCTAAATTTCTTATAACATAATTTTGTGTATAACGTCGGCGAAGGAGCATAAGGGTCACCCACGTGATAGTGAATGTTCAACGCTGCCCATAGACATCCACAACTCCAAGAGAGCCTGGCTGATGATTTACTCGCTGACAGAAACATAGACATAACAGAAACATAGGGATTGCAGGCCTGAGATTCGGCATGGAAATTGCTGGGACTTACATCCGTTTGTTTGGTAAAAGTGAAACCACCACAATTATAGAATCAAGCTAATCGTTGTTGTGTCGCACGCGCATTACTAATCCCACTTCCACTTTTACCATACAGACGCTCGCGTGACCAACCGGTCATTGTGCATAATCGCCTTTATTTGCATTTCTCTCGGCTCCGCCTTCGCTATTGTATTTAAAAAACAAGTTCATTAACGGTAAACGCATTATTTATATAATGCGCACTTGTAAAACGTGGTCTGTACCTATCCATTGTGTGGTACAACTTCCACTCAACGCCCATTTGGCATTTTTAATGAGGGGCGGACGAGCATTCATCTGAAGCCGATGCGGACTGTACGAAATACATTATACCATATGACGATCAATATTACACTTCGGGAGATAAATAAAATAGTCATCAATGACTTGATATTTGTTTGCCAATTCAAATAAGGTTAATTCCTTATATCAAGTATAATAAATAATACCCTCCTAGCCGAATTCGGCCACGGCGGCCAATCTTACGATCAGCCACTTACGCGGGATATATTATAGTGCACAAGCGCATGCGCAAGCACAGGTGCACTCCCTATTCCCTCACTCCCATAATTCGGTGGGACAGCAATCTGACACGACCGTAGAGAGATCAGGCGCAGGACCAACGGCTTAACGTGCTTTCCGAGGCACGGAGGTGTAAATACACCGCCAACTTCCAAACTCCGGACTGTGTCTGTGTTATCACAACATGAAAACATAGACACAATTTCATCGGTCCGACCCGGGATTCGAACCCAGGACCTCCGGCGCGGCCGCCGCTTTAAAGTGCGACACACTAGCCACTGCGCCACGGAGGCAGTGTATCAAGTATAACCAAGTAATCCTCGCGATCGCACATGCAGTCGACGCGGCAAAGTGGTAAAGCCTATTTAAACTATTTTGTACACAACTTTATACGTTAGGCATATACCTATGTAGTTCAGCTGAATAACAAAAAAAAAACGCTAGATAACTATAGCTATAGAGGGACATTATAAATATAATCCAATGTGATGCCGCATTATACGTTTCGTATACAATTATTGTGTTGTATTTATCAATAATTAAAGTAACGTGCAGGTATGGTCATAAAGGAAACCGTTTAAAAACTGTAAAAGTAAATGACACTGAATATAAAATACATGTAAGTATATGTTTCAGTCAGTCACATTAAATGCATTGATTCATAAAGGTAATCATGACTTTAACTTTAACGAGCTGTAGTCTTAATTGTATTACAAAAAAATAACAGTAATTCAAAGACTAGATAAATCACGCGCTCGATTTTTTGTCTGTTATAAATTGTAAATATTAAATAAAAAGACATTTGCTTTATTCAATGATCACTCATATTTGAGGAGCTGGCGAACAAAACCGGACTTGTCCATACTATCAGATTTTTTTTTTATTTTACATTTTACTTTAGAAAGTACACATCTATGTATTGCCGCTATATTGTCAATCAATTCCAGCTCTTTCTCATAGTAAAACTACTTCGAAATTTGCTTTTTCAATCAGAAACGGACTTGTCCTCCTTAAAATTTGATATGCATGTTTTAAAATTTTGCCTCTCCTGTAAAAAAACATTAATTGGACAAGTCCGCTTTTGTTCGCCTGCTCCTCATTTGTCATCATTATACACCACGAATATTTAAAAAGTTTTTTTCGCCAGTTTTCTCAACGGAGAAGCAGACTGACCACTGGCTGTTAACAATTAAAAAGTAACACTAAAACGATTGATGCATTGCTCGGATTGCATTCCGACGTCTATTTGGCCGGTGTAAAGCAAATCTTAGTCCATAAATTGCATCCGCAACGCTTTCTGGTTAGCTGCTAGACATGAATCAATCCAGGCATAACTATAACAAGTATACGTATTCCGGAGTACAGTACTTGTAAAGATCAGTTACCGTTTAATTTCGGGAACGAAACAATTATTTGACAGGCCCGTTGGTCGAGTGGCTAGAGACCCTGGCTACAAAACCAAGGGTCGCGGGTTCGAATCCCGCTAGGGGCAAATGTTTGTGTGATGAACATCGGCATTTGTACTCGAGTCATGGATGTTTATAAAAGTATTTAAGTATGTCTATCCGTTCCCTAGCTTCCATAGTACAAGCTTCGAGCTTAGTTTGGGGCTAGGCAATTGGTGTGTTAGTCCAAGGCATTTATTTATTTATTATTTATTATAATTTAAAGGTAACCGTTTTTTTTTTTAAATGTTCGTCAAGGTTATGAACTCCAAATATTTTTATGTAACCTCTTTTCATAATTTTATTGTTAACCCACATTGACATACAAAACCCTCATCTTCCCTTTGACATTCATTTGTTTTTAAGGTTTTTTAATGTATAAAGTTTGGGACCTCTTTTCAATATTTATTGATGCTCTTAGAAATGCAGGTTTTTTAATAGCCTATTTTTTAAAGGTTATTTTCAGTTTTGGCCAGAATAGGGGCGTGATTGCTGTGCCAGTTGCCACTCATTAGCGCGTTGTTTAATTAGTATTTTCACTCACGTTATCAGATGCAGTTTGGTGCAGTTTGATTTGTCGCTTGCGTTTTCTCACACTTTCGTTTGGCAATTCAGCACCGGCTGCTACGAGTGAAATCGATTCGGTACAGTTTTTTGCACCAATTCCAATTTTTATTGTATCATATTAATTTTATTTTTGGTCTATTCAATTTCTCCCGAGAAGTATATTTGTTTTCTACGAATGCTATTATTTTAACGGCAGAACTGAAAAGAAGGTAAAAATAAACAAAGTAAAAAATACTATGCATTTCGGACGCAAATTCACAAATTAAGATTTTGTCACATGAAATAACTTTAAAATGAAATAATTGATGATTCTTTATCTTTATGATCATTAATCTGCTGTCAGAAATATAATGTATTTCAGCCTGAGTTTTTGTGTAAAATCGGAGAAACGTTCTTGAGCTAAAACTAACTGTTTTAACTCGTGCTTTTATTATATGTCTCTATGACCTACCATAACGTGCCTAATGACAAGCAATATATTAATTACAAAACGTTTAACATTGACCTTTGGCTTCGCGATGTGTAATCAATTTGCGCGCAAACCACAACATAATTAGAGCCTATCGTACCGACACTAAATGCAGATGCAAATACCAACAGAATCGCGATAATTAAAACGTCGAACGAAGTATTGTATGTAAGAAAAATCACGGGACTATTTTCTGAACGTAAACGCAATGTCTTGTGGCGAAAAGCTTGCTGCGTTTTCGTAAGAGTAACTATGTTCTATGTTTAAAACATTTTCCCAAAGATTCAGTTAGATAATATTCTTCATATGATGCAACGATTTCTTTTGTAAGAAAAAAAGGTGTGATTAAATTCCCTTCATTTATTCATTTTAAGTCATCGATACTTTGTAGGTACTACATTCAATTTGCTGTTGGATGCAGCCGGAGTGACTTTAACATTTTAAAGTCAATCTATTCACTCAATGCAATTAATGAATTGATAACAGAATATATTGACTGTGCATTGTTTTTTTCATTAAATAGGGAGGCAAACGAGCAGACGTATCGCTTATCGTAAGTTGACGGCCCTAGACTGGAAACGTCCCCAATGAACACACCCGCAAAACCAGAGGAGGTGCAAGTGCTTTACCGGCTTTTTAAAATGGTGGAACACTCGTGTATTGTAGGATGTTAAACTTAATGTCGAATGCATTTTTGCTGACAAATATTATATTTTTTTAAGACATAACTATCGTGTCCAGTTGCAAAATTGCATCGTATGCACCCAACGCAAATCGCTTCGATCGCCTTGACCGCGGTTCACGATCGAGCGCGCGATTATCGGCCATTGGCTGCACTCGCGCCGCGTGAGTTGATGTTTTGGCTAAAAGTTGATCCTCGATTTATTCGTCAGTGCAAACCATTGTTTTAATGATGTAGGGGTGTTCGATACAGATGCGGAATTCCACATGATCATTCAATCGTCATTCATGATCATCAAATCCGAACTTGTAATAAGATGAAAAATTCCGGAACGGAATAAACCTTGGCTTTTGGATACATTCTTAGTAGACATTAGCTGTCACCATTGATATAAAACAGTAAAAAGTTAATATTACAAGCAAAAAATAAATGCTTCATGAAATGGAATGGTGTATTCATTCGCAACTTTAACGCCAAGCCAGCCTCTGTTTTCAGGTTTCATCCTCGGTCTTCACCGTTAAAAACACAGGAAAATATTAGGAGATAGATCATTTAAATAAATAGTGTGAAAAACAATAGGTATTTAAGTTTTGTAAGTAATTGATGTTTTTCTTAATCTTCTTCTTGTTTTTTAAACCTATCAAAAAACAATTAGCGAAATAAATCCTGTTCTCACGCATCACGCTCACGCTTATTTCCGACCTACAATTCGGGGGTTATTTTAATTTTTACTGATTATATTCACTTGCCAAAATTAGTCACCGCAGCGGAATTAAATTAAACCCATTATTAACCTTATCTATTCATACATTATACACAATGAGTCCGTGGGTGCGAGGCAGCAAACTGCCTGACGAAATTACCGTTTATTTGACAGACATTTCTTTCAATTTACCGACCCAGATTGAAACCAGACCAGGTTATCAAAAACAGAATTACTGTTAGTCATTTAAGGCCTAATTTAAGACTGACCTGACCTGGGTGAAGAATAAATGCCTAGAAATAGTCAAACTCAGTTCAAATGTGGATTTCGTAAACGCCGCCTCCTTATTGTTATTATTATAAGTAAGTGGTTGGGTTGGTTGGGTATCAGTGACGGATTAACCCTTAATCAAATTAAGCAATTGCCTAGGGCACCACGTCTGGGGGGGCACCAGAAGAAGCTCAAAAAAAGGCCGTCCATAGGGCATCAGGAATCACGTCTCACTCTCACGTCACCATAAACCAAATCAAAAAAAAATCTAGGAATAAGTTGAAAAATTGCGCGTTTTTGTGTTACCAAATAAGGGTTATTCCCCCTAGATTTAGGAGCCAAATAAGTGATATAGGATTTTTTGAGGGGCCTGAAATTATAAGAGGTATTTTTAGGGTTTTTTGTATATCTATTCAGACGTTGCATTCTGATGGTCCGATTTACATTGAATGTAATGGTGCCTCATGTACAACATTTGATCAACCCAAAAAAATAACTTTATTTAATTTAACAATGTATGATATCAAAAAACGGAATCTTCAGTTGAAAGCTATATACATATTTATTTAATATGTTAAATTACTAGCGGCCCGCCCTGGCTTCGCACGGGTAAAATTTTACTCAATTTACCCTATGTCACTAAGGGATAGCGAAGCTTACCAACGGTGAAAGAATTTTTAAAATAGGTTCTGTCGGTCCCGAGGTCCGACCTCACAATAAAACAAATATAAAAACACACAAACTTTACTTCCTTATATTATGTGTATTGATTTTTAATAAAAATACTTTGAAATAATTGGCCAAGTGCGAGTCGGACTCACGCACTGAGGATTCCGTACAAATTCTATTTTGGACGTATTAAAAATACTAGGTACTTGCTAGATTTCGTTCATTCTTCTTCAGTTCACTTCAGTTTTATCCCTCTTATTTTAGAAGTTAGAGGAGGGGGGAACCGTTTTTCCACTTTGCAAGGGTCTCTCACGCAAAGTATTCACTTTAGAAAAAAATATGATAGAAACCTCAATATCATTTTTAAAGACCTATCCATAGATACCCCACACGTGTATGTCCAATGAAAAAAAATATTTCCAGTTTCATTTATAACTATGGGGACCCCCATTTTTTATTTTTTTTTCTATTTTCGTGTGAAAACTTTAATGCGGTTCACAGAATACATCTACTCACCACGTTTCAACAGTATAGTACATAATAGTTTCGGAAAAAGTGTCTGTGCCAGACTGACGGACAGACATGACGAATCTATATGGGTACTGTTTTTAGTCATTTAACTACGGAACGGAATCCTAAAAAGGACGAAGATGATACAAGTAAGGCTCATAATTACGCATTTCAATAAATAAATAAATTATTCTTTGGTTTCTATTGTTGTCGCACCACTTCTTAGGTAAGATCTCATCTCGTTATCTTATTTTACAAAAAACTAATGTTTTTAGGCGTTGTAGACTGATTCTAGTTGACATACGGATAGGGGGGCCCACAGGGGTGGATTGCTTAGGGCATCAAGTAGTCTTAATCCGTCACTGTTGGGTATAGATACTATTTTCAGTCTAGATATATTAAAAGTATAATTTTTATTAATCTTGACTGATAATGAAGTACTGCTACTACTACTATACTAGGAAATAACTACTTACAAGTTCGGTTTTCAGTTCTCTCCATGAAGTGAGTGCAATACTTGGGGCGACCGGCACCGTATCTTCCTGCAACAAACAGATACAATCAGATCACCCTCTCTGTCTTTCAACTATAATAATGGAAATACTTATTAAACTAATTGACAATGAAGCGTACATATCGTGACGCTAATAATGGCCAATCTATACTAATATATAAAGCTGAAGAGTTTGTTTGTTTGTTTGTTTGTTTTTTTGAACGCGCTAATCTCAGGAACTTCTGGTCCGATTTGAAAAATTCTTTTTGTGTTGGATAGTGTATTTGGCGAGGAAGGTTATAGGCTATAGTATATATCTATTATTTTATCCCAAGGGGATGAAAAAGGGGATTAATGTTTGTATGAAACTTTGTCAATTTTAAACCGACGGGGCTGGGACTTTGCATGCATAAAGCTACTATGTCATAAAGATCCCCTTAGAAAGGATTTTTATATATTCCACCCCAAGGGGATGAAAAAGGGGATTAATGTTTGTATGAAACTTTGTCAATTTTAAACCGATCGGGCTGGGACTTGGCATGCATGAAGCTACTATGACATAAAGATCCCTTTAGAAAGGATTTTTATATGTTCCACCCCAAGGGGATGAAAAAGGGGATTAATGTTTGTATGAATCTTTGTCAATTTTAAACCGATAGGGCTGGGACTTGGCATGCATGAAGCTACTATGACATAAATATCTCCATAGAAAGGATTTTTATATGTTCCACCCCATGGGGATGAAAAAGGGGATTAATGTTTGTATGAAACTTTGTCAATTTTAAACCGATCGGGCTGGGACTTGGCATGCATGAAGCTACTATGACATAAGGATCCCTTTAGAAAGGATTTTTATATGTTCCACCCCAAGGGGATGAAAAAGGGGATTAATGTTTGTATGAAACTTTGTCAATTTTAAACCGATAGGGCTGGGACTTGGCATGCATGAAGCTACTATGACATAAATATCCTCTTAGAAAGGATTTTTATATGTTCCACCCCAAGGGGATGAAAAAGGGGATTAATGTTTGTATGAAACTTTGTCAATTTTAAACCGATTGGGCTGGGACTTGGCATGCATAAAGCTACTATGACATAAAGACCCCCTTAGAAAGGATTTTTATATGTTCCACCCCAAGGGGATGAAAAAGGGGATTAATGTTTGTATGGAACTTTATAGGTATAGTATACACCTACGTTTGCGGAAACCGGAAACCACGCGGACGGAGTCGCGGGCGGCCGCTAGTCTAATATACCTCGGTTCATTAGCTTAAACGCACACGTGAGTTCTGTCAACAGCGTTGCATGTAATGACGGTGCACTGTGGGCGGAGGTCATGATTGTCAGGGCCATAATGATTGGATGTCAAAGTGGTTAATATTCTTAAAATAAAGTAAACGTTAACGTAAATAGGTACTTGTGAATTATGAAAACAAAACTAGTTTCAAGATAATTTTAACCCATGTTTGGTAAGCTCTTTTTAATCGTACGGGACTGCAGAATTACATCGAGTAGTTTCGAAAATGTGGATTTAGGTAATTGTAGGACTTTTACGAGTATACAACGGTTATAGAAAATCAGCAATATTGTAAAGCCAGTCCTCTAGTTGTTGTAATATAAGATCCCAAGTCTGCACTTTAAGTTAATGAAATAAAAGCACCTACTTGGCTCTCCCACAGTAAAACATAACACAAACAAATATTGGTCAGATGCGAAGAAGCTGAAAATGTCGGTTTAGTAATTAAAACTAATCATATGTCTCAACAGCAAACAAAGCGAATTTAACTGTAGATGCTCAATTGATTAATAACTGCCCTGATTGAGATTAAGTATGAGTGCATGAAAACGGTTGACGCGATTAATCTGCGACAAAGCAACTCGTATGAGTAGTATTTAACTAATTGATAATCCGTGGTTATCATTCTCTTTGTGTTTAAAATGGCGATGACGTCGTCTTACGCGTCAGCATTCGTAGTTGTCACATTCAGGCAAAACCGTTTGTGAAGGCCGCGCCGAATTTGACAGCATTGCGGCACTAGTTTCAGTATGTATTAACTAGAATTTTTTTAATTATTTAACATTACAACGGGACTAAACGCGATATTATTTTTATAAGCAGTAAGTACTCAGGTACTTATAAATATAATTTGTCCCGTTGTAATGTTAAATAATTATAATGCAACTCGAAAGTTTAAAGTTATATAGAAAATTTTTATCACAAAAGAAAACACTTAAAACCTAGTCCTATACCACAGATACCATACATTTCAATATGTGAAGGTACTTCTTTTTGCCAGTTTTTAACCGACTTCAAAAAAAGGAGGAGGTTCTCAATTCGTCTGTATGTATAATATTTTTTTTTTTTTTTTTTTATGTATGTTCATCGATAATTTCGTCAATTATGGACGGATTTCAAAAATTTTTTTTTTGTTGGATAGAGTTCAGTTCTGAGGAGGTCCCATTTTCACCAGTCCAGGATCTGATGATGGAATCCAGGAGAAATCGAGGGCAACCATCGAAAATTGTATGCTCGGATGGTGTTTTTGTTACGTTATCATGTCTTACTCAGGTATATGCTTCAGGGTGTCAACATCTGAAGCTGCTGTCCTGATGATGATGCTACAGTACTCCTTAACGGTTAGGAGTTGGAAGGCAGAACTGCAATTGGTCGATCGAATGTATGTAGGGCTAACGTGATACTTGTGTATATTACATTCAGACTCACGGCGAGAAATCTCGCCGAGAAGTCTCGCTGAGCCTTCACGCGAGAACAAGAAAGAACAATGCTCATAGCCCCATACAAGAAAACTTTTTAACGGAAACACATGTATTAATCTAATTATTGTTGTAAACAATCATCATTGGTATCAACAAAATAAAAAGCTTTCTATTAAGAAGATTCCCAAGTAGGGTCCCGGAAAACATATTATTTAAAATAAGTGATGAGGTTATGTCAGCCGGCCATCTATTCAAACTTCACAAACAATAAATTGTAGTATTACTCTAATGGAACATTACATGATGATTTATATTAAAATAAATGATCATAACTTCCGTATAAGAAGGTGCGAAATGAAATTATCAAATAATCGAGCTAATAAAGTAGGCATTAGTTTTCGACAGAGGCCAAGGCCAAGGTCAAACAAACAAATGACAAATTGACAATGACAGTTTGTCAGTTTGTCTCGTCTTTTTAACACAGTTCGTTTCTACGTACTTATTCACGTAGCATTTGAACTCTTTACTTATTTTTATCTCAATAGTTGATTGTAAGTAAAATAAAATAGCAGATTAATTTATAATGTAAAGCTAGAAACCTAATTCAAAATTATTTTTAACTTTTATTCACGACTTTAGACCGAACGTGTTATTCATAAACTGTGAAACGGGACATAGATTGTCTATGTGTTTACTTCAGTCATATTTTTTAGCATTGGAACGTCGTTTTGGGCAAAAATACATAAAATCGCGTTTTTTTATCCAGCTTGTATAAAAAAATATTTTTGATGATAATTAACTAAGAAAAAAATCTACTTTTTTTTGGTATAGTTCACATCACGATACACGCCAGAGCTATTTTGAGCATTGTTCTTTATCCACACTCTCATTCATTCTTAACAACAACTAAGTTCCTACTAATAATTAAGTTCACAACGCTTTTACACAACTAAAAATCATGAAATAAACTGACTTTTAAAAAAAAAATTAAACCGACTTCAAAAAAACCGTGAACACAAAAATAAACTAAAAATTAAAAAATAATTCCTAATATCTATTACCCCATACTGTAATTTTCCTAAACTATGTTAAAGTAATCTTAAACATACTAACTGAAGTCGGTGCCTGCCCAAAAACAGAAGAGAAGAAGCACCGACTTCAGTTAGTATGTTTAAGATTACTTTAACATAGTTTAGGAAAATTACAGTATGGGGTAATAGATATTAGGAATTATTTTTTAATTTTTAGTTTATTTTTGTGTTCACGGTTTTTTTATACAGAAGTCTCAACATCACAACATCGCATACATTGATTTGACTTTGTGTTAAGTAGCCGAACAAACAGTGCTATTACAATATTACAAAATACTTAAAAAGATTTACCTAACTAACACCCAGATCAGAACAAACAGACATGTTCATGCACACAAATGCTTGTCCTTTGCGGGAATCGAACTCGTTACCTCTTGTACTATAGGCGATATCTTGACCATTACATCAAGCGGGTCGTCAAAAGTCTACAGGATAGTTGTACCGTTTAAGTCGACTGTCGTTCTAATACATGTAAATCCTGAAGGCAAGAAATATTCCGTGTAATTTGCTATGGGCACACAAATGGCCTGCAAGCACGACTTCAAAATGTACACATGTCATATGAACATGTTTGACGACTGGCACTTGGACAATTGGACATGTTCTGAGGTTTGTCGAAGGGCCGCAGACCAACCGTCTGGTTACAACGCCGCACCCACGTGACTCACGTGTCACGTGTCATAAACTGCAATGGTACAAATGCATTCTACTGTGACAGGATTTACGATTGCGAGACTGCTTAAAGGAACATTTTGTCGTTTAATTTAGGTATTGTATGTATATATATGTAATAACCTAGTAATTGGTATAAAATAGCTGTATAAAAGCTGTCACGTTTTAACTAATACAAATTATTATGAATAAGTATATGAATGAGAGTTGTAAATGTGTGGAGTATCCACACCATACCAAAATAATGGCGTTAAATCGTTCCCAAAGCAGTTCACTAAAGTTGAGAAACTATATTAGTCAATAAAAACACCCCTTCGTTCACTTTCCGACAAATTGAAGTGGCGATTAGCTAATGGATATTAATACATGTCTGAAACAGATATTTGTACTACCTACCACGTGCGGTGGTTGCTAACTTTGGAAAAGTTATTGAACCCTTTATCTTAATTTTAAGATTCGCGAGACTTGTTCCAGTTATAGCACTGTGATACCACATGTGTTTCCCAGTTGTGTGCCTGGGATCAGTCAAGTATGCAAGTTTGAATAAATTTTTAAGTCTATCTTGTTAAACGAGTCATTCGCCATCTCGCCCGAAAAAAACTCGCCCGGTCGGGCGACTTGACACATTTCGAATTTACCTAATATACATGTCGTCAACTCGCTCGCTTGTACAAAGTACAGCCAGGTAATAAATACATTTAAAACTGATTTCGAAATAAAATTACATTGTATTAAATCTAAGAATAAATCTACTAACTTTTATCTGAATTAGCTATATAGGTTCATAAAAATACAACAATACATTGGAAGGAGAATTCCGACGCGAAAAAAATAAATAAATAATAAATAAATTCATTGGACTAACACACCAATTGCCTAGCCCCAAACTAAGCTCGAAGCTTGTACTATGGATGCTAGGAAACGGATAGACATACATAAATATAAATACTTTTATAAACATCCATGACTCGAGTACAAATGCCGATGTTCATCACACAAACATTTGCCCCTAGCGGGATTCGAACCCGCGACCTTTGGTTTTGTAGCCAGGGTCTCTAGCCACTCGACCAACAGGCCCGTCCAAAAATAGCGATCTAAACAGGTTTATGCTCTCAAAAGGATAGCGCTGTCTCTTTCTTTTTATCTAGCCTTTTTTGTCAATCGTTTCGCACATCTTAGTGTAATGTGCTTTTGTTCTTTTGAGATGTTCATGTACCTATATTATTTTTTGAAATATATCTAAAATTATGATAAAGCTACATTTTGTTTTATTTCAAATTCAAATCATAAAATAAGTATTAACGTTTTTGTAAAGGGTTTCTGTTGTTGACTGTACATATTTACGGTCTATTGACTCACATTTTTATGATCGGGCGAGTTGACGAAGTAAATTTTATTTAAATTTGAAAGGTGCCAACTGGCCCGATCGGGCGAGTTGTTATCGGGCGAGATAGCGAACAACTCGACATTAAAGCCCAAAACTTATTTAACGTTACGCTGCGCTGTTTCGTAGGCCAAGTGCCCTTGATAGTAAATATTGATGCTTATTTCATGGCCATCATTAAGCAGTATCTTCCTTGACAGGATAAATTATTCCCACATTTATATTACCATTTTTTCTTACAAAGTTAGAACATAGAACCGTTACAAAGTACCTTTGTATGTACTTCCTTATTCATTATTGACTCTAATCCTTACATCACGAGAACGTTGCAAAGAAGTTAAATGACACGCCATCTAAATGATTAAATACAAAACCTAAGCAAATGTTATAAAGTGACAAAAATACCGCTCAGCGACCTTCTAATAACTAAGGCCAATTGTTTAAAAAAAATTAAATACATATTTTTTTATTCGTGGTATTTTAGTTTAAAATTTTGGGCTTCTATATGCGATGGTATGTCGTAGTGGGGGTGTTGTCCATATATGGGATAACAGTAAGGACGCTGACGTAACGCAGAGGCCCGCGCCGAATGCTAAAACCGTGAAAGTGTGTGAAAGCGCGCTCCGCGGCCGGCGCGTGCGCACTGCGCGAGCAAGGATGACACCTCTAGAACCGTACTCACTCGATAAAGAAGAATACCTAAAGGCGATCCTATTCTCGTATTAATAAATCGCTTTCAAATCTGAGATCGATCTTGAGTGCAAACTTGATATGTCATTTTCATATTAAACAGCACCTCAAGTGCGCGCTCAAGTTCGATCTCAAAGTTGAGTGAGATTTATTAGTACGAGCCTTAGTGATCGAAATGCATGCAAGTGTAACCAAAAAGATGACACACATTCGAAAACTTTTCGGTTATTCAAACAAAGAGAGAATTAGAGTCGAGATAGTCGAGAATGATTCAAGTGAATAGTTTTTTTTAACATAAATATACTTAAGTTTCTTACTTAAGTTAATACACATGCACAATTGCACATGCTCAACAAAGTGTAGAAAATCTGCATTGCACCAGTGTGAATAATTACGTAGAGTGTATTTACTTAACGATAAAAAACATTTTGACAACGTTTTGACAAAAAATGCCTCTTCACAATACCTACTAAAGAATAGTAAAAATGATTTGCTAATAGTGTTTGAGGACATCCCTGCGTAAGACGCGTTAGGCGCGCGCAGCTCTACGGCGCGGGCGGCGCGCGGCGAGAGCCTGCAATTAATTATAAATTGTTTTATCGCCGTCGCCAGATGATTGAAAGTGTTCCAATTTCAGCGATCATCGCCAATTTTCACTTTTGTTCCATGCACCCGCTAACAACCTGTTGCTGATATGTGATCGTTTAAGATTGCATCTCGCGATGATGAACATCTTGATTGATTCGCTAGCAACACGTTCTCATTTATTAGTTTAAGTTTTAATGATCATTGTTGTAAGTGACGACAATAATTGGTTCCAAAGCAAAAAAGAATAATGATAATATGACTTCTGCCATGTTCTAGCTTGCAACATTAAAAACTTTAAGTTAAAGAAAAATTTCCTTTGTACATTTTAAAACATTTACTAACCATTCGTTACTTAAAATCGTCGTTGCCGATAACCATGTCCTTCAGGGGTGGCAGCCAGTCAGTCAGAAAAAGGGAAAATATACTGTAAGGATTCGAGCCTACGCGGCCCGGGTAATCAGAGTAGAGCGGCTTCTGTTCAATGTCCGAATCCGTATTACCTATTTAATTGTTTAAACGTGATTCAGAGTGACAAATTTATAGTGTACCATCATACATTAGTTACGGCCGCGATACATCTATCTTTGTCCGGCCACAAAGAGTTACATAACAATGTTTTATGGCGGTGAAAATACTGCTACGTGTCAAAGTGGACTCGTTTTCACTGCCCTATAGGTCACACGCTATTTTTATTTGACACCATAAACAAACACATTGTTACCGTATCACATTCAAATAAATTAGCAAATGTGTTTAGGTACTTTTATTAAGTTAGTTTCAACAAGAATATAATGACATTGTAAGTCAATCGTAAGTTTCAATAAAAAGATGAGTCGTATTTTGATATTATGTATAGAAGGTAAAACTAACTAGTATTAAGTCTTACGGAAACCATTGTTTCATCCGATAAGAGCATTTTTAATATTCAAAGCCGATTAGCTTGAAATTCAGAATATTTCAAGCTAATCGGAATTTATTATTTCAAGAACTAAATAATGTCGTGAATTTAAAATTTGGTATTCCAATCTTTAATAATGCTCATCTTTACTTTATAATTATACGTAATGACCCTCACTCCCAGCCACAATATACATACCTAAAGGATACCCTTACAAAAAAATTACCGCTATAATCTCGCGTGAAGGTAATTTATGAATGTCAAAAACGATGGTCATTTGGCATTTCTTTGGAACACTTCCTCAACGTTTATCGTTATTTTTTCCTCGTTGTAAGGTATACAATTTTGACATGCTTGAACGAGCTCAAAAAAGATTTCGAAAATTCGTTTTAGTCGTGTGAGGTGGTTAAAGATCATTACAACACTAAACTCTCTGTGCAATTGCAATGGTCTTGTCTGCTGTTAAATTTTCTAGTTTTGGAGACAACAAAGAACCACACTGTAGCAGTAACGGAATGGCTCTCCTGGCGAAAACTATACTTAATACGTTTTGAATTTCACACTTTTGATCGTCCCGTGGGATACACATAATATGCGTGCGACATATTCTGCCCTTTGTCTTTGAATGAACTGTTATTTTCAAACGTTATTAACTCCCTGTATAAACTATAAATAGCAGCAGGTGTCATTTAACTTCATAATGCTCTACTATGACATTCACTTGTGCGCTCGCGCCGCTAAGCTAACTCCATAAAAGGAAATGGAACATAAACATAACGCAATGCCTTTATCTCGCCACTGCCTCATACTCCAGATGTTTATTGCTTCGTTTAATAGTCCGATAGTGGCTATCTAACTGGTTACGCCAGTTAAATAAAAATTCATTTACCCAGCTTAAGTGCTTGACGATATCACTTCATCTCCACGTGTTGAGATCCTTCTATTAATCGGACCATGTGTTAGATTTCGAAATTAGAACTAACCACAATGGGGTATCGCTTAAAAGAGTTATCGAGGCTTTTAAAATTTTGAATACACACGGTATAAAGATTTGCTCATTTCGCGTACTACTACAATTCCTCAGATATAAAAATTTTAAAATATTAATACTAGCTGACTAAACGTTCTCAAATTATATAACCTGTATCAGCTTGTGTGTTTATTTCAAGCATTGTGTATTTAAACTATTTTATTTCTGCGAACTGTCATTTAAATAGGTACCAAAAGCTTTCTTTCCAGAAGCTTTTGTTTGAGCGGATCTAAAAGAAATAACTCAGTGTATGCCATAATTGCATAACTTCAATAGATTCATGCGAAAACGTTATATATCTTTTTACGACTTGGAATGCACTTTCGCAAAATTGTTTTAAAATATTCACGCGAATCTGGTATCCATTATTTTAAATAAAGTAAAAATGCAAAGTATCATTTTCATTGTTGTATTGAAGCGTACAGATTACAGAAAAAGTTAATTATCAAGTCTTTATGGCTTTTGTAGATGGTTATCTAAAAAAATTAAGTTTGGACATGCGTGTGTGAACGATGGCTGAACTTAAATTAGTTATTGAATACATTCATTACAAATCTGTACACTTGGTTTTAGAAGATCGAGAACAGATAAACCATTATTTTTCCAGTATTGTGTTCTCAGAATACTAAAGTGTCATTTGGACAATGCCCTAAAGAAAGAGAACCAGAGAGTTCCAATTTCAATGTGTCAACTCCAGGAACAATCCCCTACACTACAAAAAAGTATTCATGCAACCAACTTCCTTGTCGAGCATTATTCCTTCTTGCAACAAATACCAGCGTTTATCCTGTTTGCATTCGGAATGCTTGTCAGTCAAGTGTCGCGCGCTATGACCGGCGCATGCGCAAGTACTTCCTTGCTCTCCACGTAACCGCTCAGATGGTAAGTACGATATGCCTACTACGAAATCATCTTGGAAATAAGCATAAACAATGGGTATTTGTATACATAGTCTTGACCGATCGGTTTGGAGATTATATGGGAATACCTAAATCCAGCTGAGGACTTGGCTTGGCTGATCATGATGGAAATAAAACTTAACCTGTAACATCTAAATGTTTTTTTGTGACTGTGTTGTACACGGAGGAAAACGGGAACTAAGTAGTCACATATTTTTTTATCACCTTTACGTTTAAATGACGACCCGCTTGGTGTAATGGTCAAGATGTTGCCTATTACGCAAGAGGTCGCGGGTTCGATCCCCGCACAGGACAAACATTTGTGTGCATGAACATGTCTGTTTGTCCTGGTCTGGGTGTTATATGTATCTAAGTATATTTGTAATACCACTGTTGATTCTGATGTCTGTAACACAAGTGCTTAAGCTACTTAACACGGGGTCAGATCAATGTATGTGATGTTGTGAAATATTTATTATTTATTAATTTATTATAGCAATAAAGTATTATTAAATTTCATGCCTCCGGTTGTGCTCAGAAGAAAATTGACCGGCAAATAAATAGAAACTGAGATAATATCTATATATAGTAGAGTGGTTTGTTGATTGAAACAGTAGGTACACTACCTTCAATACACAGCCAACGAGTTGGAATCTAACTGATAAGGCGATAAGATTTGCACAATCTCCATCTTATTTTCTGTAAACGTTATACAGTGGAGTCAATGTCATTCGTTATCTAAGTATACATCTCAAAGAATATTGTAGGAGTTATTGTGAATAAGTACAATAATTCCATTTCAATTCCGGTCATAAAAATATGATAATATTCTAGGTCTGACGTGCTTTTTTCCAGCCATTCAGCAAATAGAGTAATAAATTCTTGAATGCATAGTTAATGACCAAATCTTCATAAAATCAATTTTGTTCAAATAAGTTCAACTTCTGTACTTATCTAATCTTGTTCCTATGAATTGTTTCTGGACCATTTGAAGCCAACCTTCGGTCGGATTTCGCCAATTTCGAAACCAAATCGGCGGAACAGCCGCCATTAGTCGGTGGCCGATTGAATTCGCTTTTGTTCAGCGTCACGGTGCTGCCCGGTTATGAGACTTCGGGGCAATTTCCGACGTACCTATGACTCTGCCAATGGTACGAGTTGATGGTGATTTATTTTTTATGGAAGAGGCGGCAAACGAGCCAGCGGGTCGCCTGATGGTAAGCAATCACCGCCGCCCATGGACATCCGCGACACCAGAGGTATCGTTAATGTGTTGTCGGCCTTTTAAAGGGTGTGGGCCTCCGGCACACTCACAAACCAGACGAAACACAATAGTAGATACTATTATTTCACGCTGATGTTATGTGTGAGGGTGTTACATCCCCAGACGAGCCGGTCCATTCGTGCTGTGAAACAGTATGGCTCGACCACTTCTAAAAAGTGATTTAAGAGCAGAGGTAGATGAATCACAACATTATATTTTTTTCTTGCATCTTTAAGTGCCTGCCTGGCACACTTTAGGGGTGGCCTACGTTCAGCAGTGGACGGCAAGAGGCTGATAGATATTTATTTTATTCATTTTTATACATGTGATGTATTAATATGGCTTTATCTGTAATTTTCTTAAATTAAATGAATTATAGATAACGGTACAACATATTATTGCCAAACCAGAGCTTAAGAATTTCAACCCGGTATAGGTATCTAACTTCAAGACAACCAACTTCAGCGTATACTATGCAAGTAATTTCAAATTTGCCTTTATCAAGCTCAATTGAGAATAGAATAGAGCGGAATAAATTAACTTTGCTTACTCTGACCATGCCCATAAATCTTAGCCCATCGACACACAGATTAAATAGAAGTTTAATTGTCTTGTCAAAACAAACAATCGTCGTATTGTGAAGGTAATAAATTCAGTCCACGTACAAGGAAGCTCCGAGTGGTTAAACAGAAGCCTGTTCGGTTTATATAACTCGTTCTTAAGCACGCAGATGTATTTTGATTTCACATAGGAAAATCTTCGTACAAATGTTTGTTTGTACTCGAACATGAATTAATTTTTGCCACATGTGCGAATACGAATATAAATAGAGAGCTTATTGTCTACATATGTTATTATCTGTATCTACTAATATTATAAAACGCAAGTATGTATATACATACGTCATGGCAGTATCTGGGATTTATTTTACTTAAAAATAATTAAAGTCTCTAAAATCTTCGAAGTAAGACAATAAGAAGATGCCGATGGTCTTTGATCTCTTTCTCTCTACGTGACTGTTGTCTCTTACGTTTAAGAATAATTACAGTCCACAATTAATGAGACTTAATTATTAACCTTATAGATATCACATGTAACAGTTCTTGATTTAGTGCCACGAAGAAAGGAACCTGTTTTTAAATTTGATATTTTTGACAGAATATTTAAATCGCAATCAAACGTAACAGCTATACCTTTGTCGACCCATTGACCTTTGCATTATAAAATTCATGAATACTAATTTGGGCTTTGAGCATTTTTATCGCTGTTTCCTCGTACGGTCAGAAGCACATAATTCGTGCGGATTCGTCCAAAATGCTGCGCGCACGCATCTCTCATTAGGCGCGATTTGCCCTCCGCGTGGTCTCTGCGCCATTGACCTGCTTACCCGATTTTGGATTTGTTTAAAATAATGAAAACAGACATTTTTAACTTCAACCTCAAACCTCAAATACTTAATTGACCTTAGATGCGCTCGTGATGATATCATTTTGCTTGAGCTTTCGGGCAATTAAGTGTTGACTCATCTACGATTTTCAATCACAATGTTTATATTAAAACAATATTCAAAGAAGTCTACTTTCTTTATAAATACTACAAGTACAATATGAAATAATAAAACTTGAGTGAGACGGTTATGCAAAACTCAACAATTAAGCAAAATACCTACTTTTAAAAAAGTTTTCATATTCGTATTCATAGTCGTTCTTCACGACAGGCATAAATAACAAATAATTAGCTTTAAGAATAATTACAGCCAAAAATAAAACTCCAATTCTTAAAATTATTTTAATTATACAAATTACAATATTACAACTACTTATTAAAATCACTTTCTGTTTCTAAGCGGAGGTCATTGTCATACGGCAGATGATCAATTACGTAACAAAGATGGCTGCGGTGACGAATGAGTATGATTAACGGTTGGAAATCGGATGTTACGCAAGGAGTTAGGTGTAAGTTCATACGTTTTATAATTCCAAAACAAAAAAGCAAAAAGAGGATCGCCTCCTTGCGAGAAAGTTCTTAAATAAGCATTGCAACATTGCCAATATTATGTCTTATGTTGGGCTGCATATCATATGAATATGACCATGATAATTTTAATTCTATGGAAAATATAAGAAGACAGACATTAGTAATAATATAAGTGTAAAGCATTGCTGGCACTCTTCTCGACATAACACACTTAATTAATGCACGCCTAAAACTCGTGAAGATTTTCTCAGCATGGATTACAAAGTGAGTATTGTTTACACTCAAAGATATTATCTGTAGTCTCGGTAATCACACCGAAATATAATTTTCAAAAAAACCGGTACAAATTATTGTAAGCATAAAAATGGCAATCTTAATTCTCAATCTAATCTCACGCGTTACTCGTACCGTATGTAATCGCCAGCCAGACTGTCCAGTTTGACAGATGAAATGTAGGCTAAAGAAACATCGAGATTAAACAAATGTAAATTACGTAGCGTCCACGCTAACAAATTCAGACCATATAGCATTTCTAAAAAGAGCATTTTTATGCGAAGATGTGCGTTCAAAATTACGTTCCATTCGTGACGCAACTTGTGCGATAACAATCGAGTGACGCAACTATGAACGAGTAAAACGGAACGCACCTGATGTCGAAATGTGCACTAGCGCCTAATTAGCGTGCCCGTGTGGGCTCTTCCGGCCTTCCTTTTCCGCATTTTAAGAGACAGTCTGGCACTAATTGATCTGTTTCTTTTTAGAGGCCCGAGCTTTGGACAATCTCCGGCAGTAATCCATATGCGCTTAGATGAACTGCTTTGGAGCAAATTCAACAAAATCATGTTATAATATTATGCAGTTGATGCATATCTGTTTAGTTCGCGCCAAAATCATTGCATCCATACCATTTTTTATCAAAGGACTAAAGTGAGTATATGGATAGTTAGGTTTCGCCTATCTGTCGCCACGTGGATTCTAACATCCAATTTAATGAATTGCGAATACTCCATTAATTATTTTGGCAATAAAAAAGCAATTTGTTGAAAACGTTCTGGTAATCAATAATTAAACCAACGATCGAATCATCGAAAATGCCGTACTAACAATTAGTGATAATATCATACGAATGAGCATTTAGTATAGCGCCAACCAGAACAATACCCGGAAAAGATCATCCTAAACGCTCAAATATTATCACTTTACATATTGGCGATAGTTATCTGAATAGAATTCTCACGTTCAGTTTATTTGCAAATGAAGTCGATTAAAACAAATGCCTGACTGGCTTATTAGCGCGGTTAGCACGTAAGCGGCATGTTAAATAGGAACGCGTAGATTTGATTCGTTAGATATGTAGGTATGCCCTCGAAATACTTAGAATCGCTCTGTAATTGGCTCAAAAATTTGAAGCGATAGTCGCTTCTTATCTTAATCACAGCATATTAATAAGTACGTCATGGAAAAAATAAATAATGCCACAGTTTTCTGGTGTCGGGGCATATTTAACACAACACTGCGCACGCGCAGGCCTCGTCTAAGACAGGCAGATGACGCGACTCGCATCTCCGAGTGGATGAGACAAAACAACAGTACGCTTTAGGTCATACACAACCTGACTGACACAAAGCTAAAGTAAGCTTTTGGACCTATTCTTCCTGCAAACATGCAGGGTTGACAAGTGATGAAGAATATGTTTAAGTTTTTCCTGTGGGTGTCGTAAAAAGCGACTAAAAGAGTTTCCAGGGGAAAGGCAGCAGCGCTCCTATGGGTTTTATCGTTCATCATATGTCACCAATCCAATATGTCAGTAGTATACATATACTACATAATTCATATCGCGTTAAGTCCCGTTAAATAATACAAGTATCACCAATCCGCCTGTAGTCCAATATTATGCAATAATTCGTAAATAAAAACTAGTAAACGTTTATTTTTGACCACAATCTTAACATTACCACATTTAAATAAAATCTGATTCTGATGTCCATAATACATACAAATACCGTAAGCGCTAATGCTCAAACTTAATTGAATAAATCATTTTCTTAGAGTCAATTCAACAAATGTATTTAGCATAGCATTCACACCTGTCATAGACATTTCAAGGGTAAATACTTAAGCGTTTACATACACACTCGTACGAGTACATCCCACTGCTTACAACTTTGCATTTACATGGTAATGGTTGTAAATACCTTATGGTATTTATACGAACCATAATTTATCCAAATGGTACAAAATATAAAAAATGCTCTCTTCGTAATTATGTATGTACTAATAGGTAAATGCATGACCGAAAATCGTCGCCAGCCAGACGCAGTACCTACTTTTGGACGTAGGGCTGCCCCAGGATATGGCATGTCAAGCTCGCAAATGAGCCGGGTTTGAGACGCAGTATGGTACACATGGCGACCGCTGCTGCCCATTCATTCGAAATCTCCCTAAGTTTTTTGAGCCACCTACAAGAAGAGATGAAGTACAATCTAGGCCGGAACTACCCAGCCTATTACAAATAATATTTGTGTACTATTCGCTCACAGTAATCTTACAAATATGCATCTATTATGATAGTACTTCATCATCTCTTCTTGTGGGTGACTTAAGCAACTAAGGGAGATACATCTCGTAAAGAATAAGCTCTATGCACAGTTTGTCTTTTACTATAGTATACACACTCTGGAACACAGAGAGAACGTGTATTTTAATGGTGTGGAAGTCAATATTTGAGTGATTGATAGCAAACATGCCTTGACAATGTAGGTACAAAGGCGCAAGCAATACCTTTGTACCGCCCTAAGGTTTTCCTCGTCCCATAGCACTCACGCGGCAAGAGACGCTAAATTGTTATGTAAATACGAATGAATAACCACTCAACCGTCCGTGGATACCATAGTATCCAAAAAAAATATGTAAACTTACGTCCGTGGATACTATAGTATCCAACAGAGAAAAAAAAATCTTGGTTTATAAAACTGCTTTAAAACGCCATCTGTTGGCCTGTGACGATAGCCCAAGCTTTTAGAACGATACTCTATTAACTAATACACTTAAAAAATCATAGATGGCCCCATAGTATGCTTTCTGGACTGAATAATATTTTTTTTTGTTTAGTGTTACCTGTGTTTTGAGGGACTTGTGCATGCGCGTGGAATTACTGCTGATTATGTCGTTAGAACTTATTTTATTATATAATTCAGTTGGTTTTTATTAATCTTTATGATTGGAGAACCACATATTTGCTGTGGTGTTTCTTTCACGGCGATGAATATCGAGTAAACCCATTATTACGAGAGGCTGTAACTTTCGTGTACAAACAATAGCCGCCGATAAGGTTTTTTCTAACTATTCCATAAAATTTGTTTTATTGAAGATTCATTAGTTTGTTATTAACATACCTTTATAATTATTTGATAAAAATACATTAAGTCTGCTGAAGATTTCTTAAAATAACATGAAAGTTACCTACTCATGACGCGACCAGCGATGACCAATGTGAGGGAGAAGGTAATCTTTATGAATTTATTGTACCTCAACAACTGTATAACACAAAATTATTTTGGTATCATTTGAAAGGTAATTCAGCCCAGATTAATAATATATTTTTTAATTGTCACAATCAAATTTAATTATGCCAAAAAAGTTAAGTTGAAATAATTAAATAAGCATTTATTCAAGGTTTTGTATGTTTTTGGCCAAATACAGAAAAAAATATGAAATTTTATACAATAAAATATATGTTGTGTGGTAGTGTATATAATCAGCTTCAGCACAATATTTTTTTTGTAGCTGTAGGTTGTTTAGGTAATGAGTTATGAAGCATTTTTCGAGAGTTCACAAGCCGCAATTTTACGCTGTGACGGGCCGCGCGGACCTGGACGTATGCTTACATAGTCATAAAGCGCGCCGGACGGTTGAGTGGATAAATACAAGGTCGTGCCGGGGATCGCAAGCTTGGAGGAACGTACAGTCTGATGCGAATTCCAAGGTATACGTAGGTATAATAAATATTAATGAGCTAACTGTGAACTGTTAGAACAATAAAAAATTGCTAATAGATAGCAGCGCCAGTGTAGTAGATACTTTTAGTTTTCTGAAGGTTGATTAGCGAATAATAAGATAATAATGTGATAAGACGTCAAGTTTATTTTTTAAGGAAGTGCTTTTTATTCGTTTGTAAATACAACTAGAGGCCAATTCGCCCTCTATGCTGTAAAAAATAACGCAATTTTATTTAAATATTACACTATCAAGATCAAACGTAACGTTACTTTCTATAATACCAGTATACTTAAAGCTTGACATTTCCATCGTATTACAACACCTTTGTGTTAAGTGAAAATACGAGTAATTCCTTTCTACAAACGATGTATTTCTATTCCGAATATGTCACAAATTACATAACGCAGTTGTATCACCGCTGCGGACTGTACTCACCGCTTGCAGTGTTATGCGCTCAGTACCTCGGCTGCATGCTAATTTTCCATTAATAAAAGACGTACACAAGTCACTCACATACTGCTAAAGCAATGAAAACACCTTCCGAGAAACCAATCAATTGGACAAGCCCGCTGCCTGTGGCGATGCCCTTCGAGACGCGATGAAAAGATTAAATCAGCCTTTACATGTGCAAGGTTGCCATTTCGCTAATTACTCTCTTTGAATGGAATCAATCCTTTTGAGACGGATTGTTTGGGTTTCGCAGAAATGTTATGAAGGTGGTTTATGCATCAATATTTATAAAATGCTCCGACCGTTAGCCAGACTCAATATGTACGTTGCATATGTACCTACATACGTCTCTACAACATATCGTATGTAAAAAATATAAATATACAAAAACATTTGCCAGCAAACTACTAATTTGTGACGTCAGTCACGACTTTTCCGCAAGAAAATATTTCATTATTCAGTAATAGTGTATATCTGAACGTTCACGTGCTTCGTAGCACTACTTTGTAGTAATTTTTGTAACCCTGTGCCTGCGTTAAAAGTTCCCTGTTATAATGGTTAGGTATGAATGTGTCAATCTAAGGAATCATGGTACAAATGTTTTTCCAATGAAAAATATAGGAATTCCAGTAAAATTTCAAATATTATGATGAATATTTTCATGTTTGTTTGTTTTCTGCGCAGTAAAAGAATGGACAATACTTTGTTGACATTCCGACAATGCAACTATGCAGGTTTTTGCTTTGTCATGGAAACATAATCCGCTAAAGCGTATCATTCAAAATGCAAACGATAAAGTGTTAGTCATCTTATTTATGGCTAAGGAATTGACTGTTGTGTCAGAAGTAACTGGTTTGTTCCTTGTGCTTTACAAACTCTACTAAGGCTCAAAAAAGTGCCGTTAAAAATGTCGACATAATGTAAGTAAATTAGAAGTTATAAGTAAATAACATATTAAAATACATTATTTTCTTATAACATCTTCTCCCGGGCCTGTTCTTAAAGAGTACGTACTTAACTCAATGCAGTTGGTGCTGCACTAATGTTCTTCGCCATTATAAACCACAAGAATCTTTTTTTTATTTGGCACCAGTAACGCCAGAATTACACGAAAAATGCAATGTATGTAGGTCACACTTTACTTTCGCCAACGTAAGAAATTAGCTTACAATCTGATTAAGTTTCATTACAGTTAAGCTGATCCCATTACACGAATTTAGAGTTGATCATGTCCTAAACAAAACCTAACTACATAACATTATAATGACTAACCATTATCGGCATGATAACAGCAACACACCCTTTTGTTTTCCGGTGTAGTAAAGTAACAGACGAAAATACTAAGTAATAAGAGTATGGTATGTTACTACTCATATTGACCTAATGATAGTGACCTATATCGTGAAAAGAAAATTATGTCATAAAAGTACCTTCTTTGTTAAAAGTGAGAACAACAACAGAGCAACTTACGATGCGCAGATTTATTATGATTACAATCGGAGCGGCAAACGATACGGAATACCCACATCACGAGTGGCGCATACAAACTACCGAATTACCTTGCGTTGCGCAAACCACTCATCGCATTGCAAATAGTGTTAACTTTCAACTTTACATTTATAATAATAAGGTCGCGTTTTTTATTTCAACATGGTATAGTGTAAGAGCTTGGTGTCACTTGGTCTTATATGGTAGTGCGCGATAGGACTACAGCTGCTGAAAGAGTTTTCCCCAAAATGAAAACTTCTTCTACATTACAGCATTTATTTTTTTCTTCAGTACAAAATTTACATTGCCACATGCATTTATCTCATCAGAATAAAATGAAATTAAAAATTATTTTTGAAACAATTTTTCAAATAAGTTATATTAGAGACACAAGCGATACAAGGTTATATAGGTCTAGAATTAGGACACTGACGGCACCTAGCGCGTACCCACTTTACACACCGACGAGGCCTGAGTTCGAGTCGAGCCCATCAAAAAGCGAATATTTATTAGTTCATTTTTATGCGTTACGTTCCGCGTGCAATACCTTTTAAGATCGGCTCTTTATCTTGAAAACGTGACGAGGAAATAGCTACAGCTACATGCAGCACACATGTTTTTTTTACTGCGTGAATAAAAACGGCGCCGGCAGTCGTATTTCGAAATGAATTGGAAGCTTCATACTACACCGGGAGAGAAACGGGATTGTTCATCCTTTACAAAGCACAGATTTTTGCTGGTAAACTACACTTTACAACTAATTTGGAATTATTCCATCTAAATCACAAATGTAACGACTTCGTCTCAGGTGATAAAAGTAATTCACGTAGGTCCTGGGTATAGGCTTTATTAAATACTTAAGTATTTAGGTCTACTTATTGGTCAACTTAAATCACTCAGGTGAATTTACCCCCAGGTGATCTATTCAGCTATCTCTTGGCCTAGCAGAGCTACTTATAAGAGTGCTAAGATTAGTTGCGCGATGTAACGATTCGGGACGCGGCTCCGGGGACTTCATTGTCTGTGACCAGCGACGACATCCGAATCTTTGCTAATGGCCCTTTTGTTTTGAAACCTTCGTACCCACGAGCCAGTGACGACACCGCTGACATCACTAGTTATGGTTATGTAGAGCACTTCGGATCAAAAATATTACAACAATTAACTTTATTAATTCTAACAAAATTTATGTAGAACTTGTAAACTGACTCATGCGTATGGATACTTTTACGACAAAGAAAGTACTCAAAAGCGGTGCGTGTAAGAATTTGTATTACATAGTCAAATCATAAAAATGTAAACAAACCCATTGCATCAAAAGCAATTTGAAATACAAATTGATTCGCAAAATCCTGTACGGCTACAGTTGGATAACCGTAAGAAGGAATAATGAACAAAAAACTTTACAGCATTTTTATAATTTTAAGAGCGACCATATTATGAATATTACGTCCATTATATACTTTTTGTTTTAACTGGCTACTTGTCATTCACCTTCATAAAGCATCATCATAATAACATTATAATCGGGGCCGAATCTAGTCTGAACATTTATCACCATTTAAACGCATTTGGCGTGGAGGACCATGCTCTTCCGCAGATTAGATTAAGAGCATTAAATTCTCATTAAAGGCACATCCGCTGGCCTTTGTCTCAAAAACAAAGAAAAAGGGCTTAACACACCGTCGCAACAAAACAATGTGATGACATCTCACATTACAGTGGCCGTGAAGAGGTCCAATTGTTTCCGAGCAAATTGCACACGAATAAACTTGATCGTTCAAACCGGTGCGTAGAGAAAGCATGACAGTTCTCCAATTCTCATAACATTACCCTTAAATTGCTAATGAAAGTGGATGGCTTTAGAGTGAGACTCCACCGAAGCCAAGATGTGTGCTGTGTCGTAAGTAGCCAATAGGATTTCTAGCTGTGATTAATCACGTGTTGAGGCCAAAATCCTATTGGCTCCTTATTATGACACATCTCCGCTCCACAGCACATATCTTACCTTTGGTGGAGAAGAGAATCTCTCGGAAGCGAAGGTTGGATGAAATTCTGATACATGTAGTAACTACTGTACTGTCAGATTTTGATACATCTTGTGAGTGAAGCATTGTAATACCATAACAGTCGCGCTATTGGTTCATCGCTTTCCACTCGAATAAGCATGTCAGCGTTTCTAGTCGTGCATATGAGATACCTTCATTGTAGTCTAATGTGACACATGACAACAAACAAGCGGAGACACGGACCATGCCTGTCGTTGCATAAGGACATGTTTCAGAAGACGGGCACGGGTGTATGACGTCACATGATGAGTGGAGATTGCACCACGATGGGTACATCTGCACAGATACGGGATGGTTTTGTCATTTGTTTTCATGTTGTAGACATGTCTACAAGCATCGGTGAACGAGAGAGGTAAACTATTTGGAATCATTTGAACAATACAACTTTTCTTAATCTTTCTTCCAGATTGCACTTAACCTTGGTGGAAGTGCTAAATCACAATAATAATTATTTTATGTCAGATATGTGTATGTAGGTTAGTATGATGTCCAAGTTAACAAGGAAAATAAGTTGATATCATAACTCCATTTCTTTTTTATGATCTGTGACTCCATATCTAAATGTACCAAATAGATTGTGCTTCTTAGGAGAAACAATATACTTCTATATAATAACAGCTTTTTTCCCAGATGTCATTATTGATAAACACTAACATTGTTGTAGATATTATTAGGGATTGTTTAGTATGTGAAAACAAAGAAAGTAGGCTCGTTATTACTTGTGAGCTCGGGGAAATCGTGTACGATGGTTAGGCTTGTTAAAAGGGACCTCATATCCCATGACACCACATCTCTAGTGGTGTCATGGGATATTTATCTTCAAGATTATTCAGGTAAGCCGGAGCAAAATAAGAATATTATTTTTGGCAGCAATAATAATTAATAATAATAGCGGTAAACAGTAGACCGCTGCTATAAATAATATATTTAGGTGCCTACACATTTATATTTGTCAAAGAAATAAAATCAATATTTTGTGGAATAATTGACGTGACGTAACTAAAGAAATTCTATTACTCGTTTTTCCCGCAAGTTGGCTTAACCGCAGAGAACAGTGTTATGTCAACTTTTAATACCACAAATTGTTATTTGTACTCAAGTTTGATCAATTGTATACCACAAAGAAAGTTGAATGATGGTTCAGTGAATTGACTAATTCATCTGTACCGGAAACAAGGAAAGAGCATTTGATCAAGAACCGAGGGTAAAGCCGTTGGGTCTGAGTAAAATATTCAACTACAGGGTAAAGACCTACTTAGTTGTAGTGAAGTCATCGTAACAATAATAGTTAATTGGCTTAATCACCGATGCGGGTTCGTGGTTAACCAACGCAAATGAACGAGCAAGTTAAAACTAACTAATTCTACTGGAAGGCAAATTCATATCGATAAGAAACGTGAAGGAATTTTATTCCTCGAGTTATTTCAGCTCAAATGTTTTTCTATCACTATCCGTATACTTATATCTTTGATCTCGCTTATGAATGTCTTTAAGTAAAATTTTAGGGATTGCAGTGCAGGCAAGTTGTAAAAACACATGAAAATCATGCGTAGGTATAGTAGGTTTTTAAGTCCGTCTTCTAGTGCAGGCAATGAAGCATTTTGGGTCCGAATTTTTTTACTGTGAACCGATTTGCATGAAATTTTGGAATTAGTTTCATTGCACCCTTCAATTCAAAAGTGAAAATGATGTGAACGCCGCAACTACCCCTGGAGTGGTTGCCACCCCATCTCGGGGGTGAGTATTTTTTTTTTAAGATAACCTCGGATATCGATAGAAAGACTAATTTTAAGCAAAAAATCATCTATAAAGTTTTTCGATAAATCTAATACTTTTCAAGTTATTGTCAATTGAATATTCGCAATTTTGTCACGTTTTTCATCGGTTTTTTGCAAATATCTCCAAAAATATAACTTTTATCGATAATGTTATGAGGAACAAAATTGTGGCAGGTAAAAAACTAAACAATTTTGTTTATTATAACGTATTTTAAGTGCAGTATTAAGTTAGATATTAAAGATCAAAGCCGTTTTTTATTTTGTCTGCATTTTAATCGATGTGGTCAATGTCATCTAGCGGCGAGCAGATGCATTTTATGCATTCTTATAATTAAGAGTTTTGTAGTGCTTGAAATAAGCTTTCAAATGAGTACAATTAAAAGTCTTTTGCACGTAAAATAAGTAAGCTGTATTACAAATAAGAGGAGCATCCAATATTTTTTCTTTTAAAACAATGGGTTTCATAAGTGCCATTTCCACCAGAATTGAAATTATTCGTAATCCGCCAAGAATTAACTTTATTATGAAGTGTTTGATTAATTGTATCAGTTTGGCTGCTTCAGGACCCATATTTTTCAAAATAGACAGGATTAAAATGAAAATATAAAATCTCATATTTTAAAAAATTCCACCTTCTTTTCATAATATCTCAAAAATTACGATAGATGCGTATAAAAGTGTAGGAATAAAAAGTTTAGGTATTTTTCTGACAAAAAATTTAGTAATTTTGTTATTTCTGTTAAACAAAAACTGACGGAGATATGATTGTTTAAAGAGCGCGTGGCAGCGGCAATCACAGCCTCTCTTAAGCCCTTTAACCCTTCACCGTTTTCGAAAAACGTTTTTAATTATTTATTGCAATAAAGGATGTTGTAGTTCTTCTCATTACCTTTTCAATGCTGTTTTAGAAATCGTGATAGCATGAATAGCTTGGAAATGGCACTTGTGAAACCCATTGATTTACAAGAAAAAGCATTCGATGATCCTCTTATTTGTAATACAGCTTACTTATTTTACGTGCAAAAGACTTTTAATTGTACTCATTTGAAAGCTTATTTCAAGCACTACAAAACTCTTAATTACAAGAATGCATAAAATGCATCTGCTCGCCGCTAGATGACATTGACCAAATCGATTTAATTGCAGACAAATTAAAAAACGTCTACGATCTTTAATATATATTTTAATATTGCACATAGAAAACTTTAGGATAAACAAAATTATTTAATTTTTTACCAGCTACAATTTTGTTTCTTATAAAATTTTCGATTAAACTTATATTTTTGGAGATATTTGCAAAAAACCGATGAAAAACGTGACAAAATTGCGAATTTTCAATTGCCAATAACTTGAAAAGTATTAGATTTATCGAAAAACTTTATAGATGATTTTTTGCTTAAAATTAGTAATCCAATCGATATCCGAGGTTATCTTAAAAAAAAAATACTCACCCCCGAGATGGGGTGGCAACCACTCCAGGGGTAGTTGCGGCGTTCAAATCATTTTCACTTTTGAATTTAAGGGTACAATGAAACTAATTCCAAAATTTCATGCAAATCGGTTCACAGTAAAAAAATTCGGAGGTTGGACCATATTTTTCGCTTCAATGACTGCGCTATTCCTTGCGCAGCGGCAAAACATATGCAGCAACTGAAACGTGTGAAATAGTTTCAAGCGGCGACATCTCGAGACATCCGAGATAAAAAGAGCACGCTGTAACATGGCCGGTGCCGAATACAGTAACATGTCTCGGTTCATTGCCCTGCGCCGGCGCACGCCGAGGAGTGCCCGACCAATGTCGCTATGGAAATTAGCCGCGCTGACTGAGGCACAGGTTTCCGAACGGAAACGATGCTGCTGAGTTATCCGCTACACTTCAGGCAAACACTTAGGTTTAGGGATAGATTTAGACTTACCTGGGAATTTTCCAAACTTATCCTCCAAGGTGGGTTTTGTGCGTGATTTGAAGCCAAGGTGGGCCATTGCGCCTGGCAAACAATTGGCTAAAGATTAGCTTGGGATATATGGAATAATAGGGATAGACCGAAAGATGTTTGATCCTCTTTTAGGTAACAAAATTTAGTCGCACGGGACCACAGCCGCCCATAGATATTTGCAACACCAAGGGATTGTTTGGTTTTTCTCTTATTTTATAGGAGGCAAAGTAAATTTGGTCACAGCCACAGTCGCCCTGAGATATCTGTGTTACAAAGGGAGCAGCAAAAACTCTTTTCTTCAACTCTGAGAGAGAGTAAAATAGAAAAACTTTGTTTTCGCAGAAGAAGAAATAGGTACCCATTGATTAAATTCGCAGATAACTCATAATTAAATCTTAAAACGCTTAACTTGATGGAACTTCTTAACAAGCTAATGAGCCTTGCCTTTATTAACATAGAGCAATCACTCCTAGGACAAACTTGTAACAAAGTAACACCTTTTACTTATTAATCAGCTGCAAATTGCCATAAACCATTCAATAGTGTGCACTTTCACTGTTTCTTGTTGTTATATTACCAATCGCACAAACATGAAAACATGCTTCAGATGCGGTCAATGTTTGAGTCTCTGATTTTCTTGTTAGATACCTTATAGTCCTAACTCGGCAGTGAAAGCATAAAGCGTAGGATATTGCGAAGATTAAAAATTTTGCTGTATAAATAATAAAGTACACCATAAATCAGGATCATGGTCCATAAGTACCTATCTACATTTTGATGTAGGTGGCAATTGTTATATGTATGAGGTAATAATCACATTTAATGACCTACATAATCAGTCCTGTCCCTATAATTATTGATAATAAAGCAAAGCAGTTACGTACGACATACGCTGCAAAATAAAAGACATTGCCAAAAACAACACACGTTCTCGTGGACTCAAACTGTAGATAGGTACACACTAAGCGAAAAAAACGCGACCGAAGTTCAGCAACAGTTTTTTTTTTCTATACAATATTGCGCGACGTAATTTCGGCGCAGTGCGTCCTCCTCAATATATAATGCGGGCGTAATCCCGCAAAATTTCGGTCGCGTTTTTTCGGCCTAGTGTGTGCACGCATGCGCTTTTAAGGATGGGGCTGCTGCTGTGTTAATTCCACTCGACAATATCACAATCACCGTAACAATTTTTTTACACGAATGAATACCTATTTCATTCGCAATGCTATCCGGGTCCAGAACCTGAATGGAACAGCAGAGGTACATATATTCATTAGAATTGTCTAATTTTATGATTACCAAAAAGTAATAAAAATAACATCCTCCATTCCTAAACAGTAAGTTGCTGAATGACTGACGATTTCCTGTTTTGATATCATGGTATCAAATCTATTTACATAAAGTGCTTCATTCATTTTCTGCGTCACCATTTAGGCTGACAACCCTGTACAGAGACGAAGATGACTTTCTAAGTTAAGGTTGACGTAATTGAGCATGAAACACACCCATATTCGCTGCGATTTGCACGGTCTTCTCCGGCCGTAAGAGACACATTTGGTTACACCTCATTTGAACGCGAATGTCAATTGCTCTGCGTCGAGTTAATAACGTCATGGGAGGGAACAATGTTGCTGTCAAACAGATAGTACGATAATTATGTTTTAATTCCATACATTAATCTAGTATAGATAGCCCGAAGAATAAAAAAAATCTTCACAAGTAGTCTCCGATACGGCAGTACAGCGATGTTTCGGGATGGAAAACACTGATACCTTTGCGCGTCATACGTTCACAGTTAAAGACATTCGGAAGAGGCGGGTACGTAATTATTTTGGGATGTATCTACCTACGATTAGTGAACAAGCACCGTGACATCTTACATACCTTGTAACCAACGTACAGGAAATAAAATTAACGTCCTTGACCAATGTAAGTACCTTCTTGATAACAATATGATCACTTACATTAAAATTTCTTTTCAGGCTACTTGAAAACACATAAAAAAACTTACCTCTGCTGACTTCGTTTCACTTTCTAACATCTTGACACAGCTGTCCACTTAACACCTCAAATTGTCCAATTACTTATTCAGTCTGAAGATTCACTTGAATTGTCTTTCATGGGACATTCAGCATTGAACACTAAGAAAAACAAAGATAATATGTTTATATGACTGTCTCAGATGATAGTGGAGATAAATTTATCGTATGACGAACGCACTTCTTTATTAGATACCCGAGCGTTATCAGGATTTTGCTTGAAAAAACTGATGTTCAACTCATATGGTGGCACAATTCAGTATTATAATCGACACTAAACGCCGTCAACACTAGAATTCGCGATACCGTGCACGCTCCGTGTCCTCGAGAATATAGTTAAAATAAAATTTTCACGTGAAAATTATTCACTGACATTGACGTTTTTCGTTTTACCTACCCGAAAGCATACGAATTTACTATTCGTTCGTACCTACCTACATGAATAGTTTTCACGGAAGTAGCTAGATGGCGGAATAATAATGACGCTACCTACCCTCGTTTCGTTTCATTAATATTATCAAAGATTTTTTTTAATTTAAAATGGACTCGATACACATTTATTTTATAAAAGGTAATCTGTCATCATTATTTTGATTTTTCTTCATTAAAGAATCACTTTTTGTTCTAAGTAAGTACAAACGATTACCAACCACATTCCGACCGTAAAATCGCCATTACAACTTCCGTTTATTGTATTACCTTTTGAATTACCAATCAGCGAAGACATTTCATTCTATCGATAGACTATAGATTTCATTGACTTCATTAAAGTGCAACAGCTCAGGAAACTGCTATTGTAAATGCATCTATTACTTCCACCATAGTCAAGTCTTCCTGTCATTACGCGCCCGCCGCTTCCGCAAGTGAGCTTGCGCCTATGGCCTTATGTGGACGCTCGACTTCTACGGAAGAACCCGTGAGAGCTAGCTTTCTTCCACATGGTATTGAGACATTCATGGCTTTATGGGCCATGGGTGAGATTAGCACTGATGGAATGACGGTCAGCTCTTGAATGAGCAATTAAACCTAACGACGTATAATTATTTCCGATTGGTTTTGAACTACAGACGGTTAAGACTTCACCAATAAATTGAAGATTATATAGGTATAAAACATCAAGAATTAATAAGTAATTTTACTATTTGAGAAACGATCTAAATACAAAAATATGATGCACAACTACATTCAGATGCGTATTGATAGAATGCTGAAGAATCGCCTGTCATCCCGAGCCCACATTCCTTACAACGGCCCTCTCGCGACAGGGCACATTCCCGGTCGTATCTCCATCGGCTATAACTCGCCGACTCATAACTTCTTACACGCGATCTAGTTCGCTCAGATTTAATCGGACCTAATGAAGTATCCGCCCGGCGAGTAAAGCTGCCACCGCGCCACCTGATAGCCAAGTGAAGCGATTACCTACTAGGTACGATTAATCGATTAACACTTCGTATAAATAACCGCCTACGCGTGAACATGAAGTAGAGTTATTGCCGCTTTTCAACCGAAATGAATACTCGTAAGGGCTTCAAAGTAATTAATCAGTCAGATGATCGTTATATCAGATGATGTTTTGTTAATTACAGCTCAACCTATGTATGTATCTCTTTTAACGTATAGGTAAGCTATGATGACATAAGGATGTGAAACGAAGTTGTGATCAAGAAGGTTCATGTTATAAGAATGTACCATTTTCGCATAGATTTAAATCATAAGATATGCCCCAACACCAGGAATTTGTTGTGGCATTGTTTTGTTTAACATGACGTGCGAGCATGCAGGGACAACTGCGATAAGTTAAGTGCCGACTTCTGAGCGGGAGGGCATATCTACAGATGTAAATCAATGATTTTTCGCATTAATTTCGTATGCGCCTATTTTCTTCAGATGGCAATATACACGTCGCGTCATAGTGCAGGCAATGAAGCATTTTGGGTCCGAATTTTTTTACTGTGAACCGATTTGCATGATATTTTGGAATTAGTTTCATTGCACCCTTGGTGGTTTAGGTTCATAAATATCAAATTACAAATTCACCACGAAATGTACCGTTCCGAAACGTGGTGTATTAGCGTACAAACATTTTTCATCAAAACTATGTCACCAACAGTAAAAGATACTGCAACTTTAGCACTTTCGCAAGCCGAGACCTGCAAGGGAGTTCCATTAATTACAATGTTGCTGCCCAGTTGCCCACGTGACCTAGATCGCGCCATCGCTGTTGAAATGCAAATCCCTACGCGCCAGCATTGCAACTGCTAACGGAACACGCCACTGGCCATAGACAAGCCTTTGAAGCGGACCGAACTCACAGGCGTAACTACTAACTACGCCCTATCAGGCTATCTAGTCAGTACTTTGAAGATACGAACAAATTGACTCGCTCTCGATCTGATTCCTATTTGAATTTGCACGCACGCAATTATGGAATCAATTAGTAATCTCGTCGATAGATCCTGGACTAAAGGATGTCAAAATAAAGTCAACTCTAAAGTAAAATACTTGATTTGGGTGTACTTAGGTTTTGGAGCTCATCATTACGAACAAAAGCTTCTCAGTAATATTACTATCAAGGATAACTCGGTTCTTCAAGGCAAACTCCTTAAGCTCAAGAAATGATCATTGCTGTTATTCAATTCAATGCAATGCAATTTAGGTGAGAACTTCAAGTGCGTTTAACAGAAGGGTGTAATTGAAATCAGCAGAATAATAAAAACATCATTATTTTGTGTAATAAAATTCCTCAAAAGTCTCCTCAAGTGGAGAGGAATCGTCTGCTCTTGGCGGATCGACATTGAGACATAGCTTTAACGACATCACATGGTAAAATAAGTCAGTCATTAATAGATACTTTTGGCAGACTACGAGGAAGACTGCTGCGATGGATATATAATGATACCATAAATAGAGCAACATTTCCCAAAATAATTAAACGGGATTAGGGACCTGTGTAAGTACATACAGGATTCAGCTACGCTCATAAAACAACAATCTGATACGATAATTAATAGGTATAAAAATTATAATTTTAGTTCAGTTTGTTTGCAAAAAAACCTAAAGGCAAACAACGGAACAATCAGTCAAACCATCGCAGCCAACAGATATACCAAATCTCCTACTACCGCAGTGTGCTTTGTTCGCAGCGAGCGGAGCGGATGGTATCTGCGTACAGCTGGTGGCGGGCGATGCAAATGAGCTGCGATTAGTAAACCACCGGCGCTTGACCTTGTGCAGTGTCTGCAGCGAAGAAGAGTGGATGCGGTTACTGCATTGATATTTGACGTGCTGTTAGTGTACCTACGTTAATAGGATATTGTCATATTTGTTGTGCTAGGCCGCCTTGATCGACTCGGCGGGAGAACAACCGTGCCCGAAAACAAAATAACTTCAATATGAATTTGCTTTTATTAAGTAAGACAGAGCAAAGACATTATGAAGAGCGCCCAAAGTCTCGAGAAGAAAAAAATTATAGGAATGAGAGTGTTTGCGATTGAAAACTCCGCTAGATGGCAATACTTATGCGTACATACTTATACTTATGCGTGAGGTCTAACTTCTTGTCATTGGTGAATTTGACATATCCTTTCAATGACATGTCATCAAAATTTACCAAAAGATACCAGTCAGACCCTACGCTTACCTGCTGCCATCTAGCGGATTTTTCATTTGCGAAAACCCTCATTGAATGAATTCAATTTACAATTTGAGCTTACCAAACATTATCAGAATCAAGAAAAATTTGTTGCCTGTATAAGTCGGTATACGGGCGAAAGTTTTACGTGACAACTGCAGTTTCTTGAAGTGTCATCCGGCAAACCAATTTATAAGACGTTGTCACGTCAAAATAATTGTGTAGGTAGAGAAATCTTTGTCCCGGGTGAAATTCGAAACCGCAGTCCCTTGCACAAGTTTGTGCCACAATCACAAACAAATTAATAAATTTGTACAACCAAGGCACATCCAATATTCGCGCATGCGTGTGTTCCAGCCGCGCACGCGCCGCCTCCATACGGGGTGGCGGAAGTCGCTCTCGACGCCCGCTTCGTCGCTCCGAAACCGATAGAGAAACGCTTCGTCTATTAATAGCTTATGGAAGAGCATTTACATGGTTCGGTAGAGCTTTTTTGTATTTGTGCGACGGGGCAAGTTAAATAATATTGGTGTAGTAGTAGGAGAAGAATAAGAATAAGGCCAAGATAAGCATAAGATTATTTCGAAGAGTAGGTAATGTGCGTACGGGATATAACTAAAATCCACATCCAAATGCGCTCAAATTTTTTTATCCCTATCTATGGTTTTTGTTTAATTTGACCTATGTTCATTCGTTGCATCGGACACATAGCTACGTATACATCGACAAATGTAAAGCAAAAATAGCTGACAAAAGATATATAAGTTCAACTTGGACATTAAAAAGTTACCTTCAAAGTTCGGTAGTACCCACGTGTTCTCACATGCATAACCGCGGCCGCGGCGTCTATCCGCCGGCCGCTTACGGTCATAATTACGATGCACTTTCCATTTCGCGGCGAAAGTGTCAGCCGACGCTGCGGGACACCGGCTAGCCACAGGTGACCAGGTGAGCAGGGGTTAGTCCATCTTGTTACACGATTAGTTATAATAACACCTTTTTTATGTTATAAGTAGGTAGGCAAACGAACAAGAGGGTCACCTGATGGTTAGTGATCACCGCTGCCCAAGGACATCAACAACCACACAAGGGTCGCAAATTCTTACCCTCTAGGTGGACGTACTTCCCCAGACGAGGGGCTCATTCGAGTGGAAGTTCCACTAACTACTACCTCTTTTAACACAAAGTTCTCTCCTCCTCTCTTTACAATAACACAAAGTTGATTAAAAAAAGTCTGTGCTGGGATCAGGCCGGATCATGACTGTCGACCGATTGATACGGTTATTGACGCCTTATACGGCGATTGGGTATTTGACAGCTTACGTGCAATAAATTATACGACTTTAATATTAACAGCTTGAAATCCTATTGGCACTTACGACACAGCACACATCTTAGCTTTGGCGGAGTCTCACCCTTCGTCCTTACGCCCAGCAATGGACTGCAAAAGGCTGATGTCGAGATCAAAAACCACTTTTACCACTCTCAGATAACTTACTCTCTTACTACTTCTTCGTTTAAGAAATTAATTTTTATTTGAAAGACAATGTTAAGACTCAGTTCATTTTTATTTTTCGTAATTTGATCGTTAATAAAATATAAATACGACTTTACATGTTAGTTTCCAGGAGAAGAACGCTGATGGATATTAATTCACCATTCTCAAATTTTAATTTTCTTCTTGTGTAACAGCTGACGCCATGTAATGTAGAAAATTCCGGTCAGTATTCTGAAAAGGAAAGTCTCTGTTAGGCGCATATTGCATTTTTTACTTTTTCCCAAAATATTATAAACAGGCATGCTGTTTTATTAAACCTAAATTCGATAAACACAATACAGAGCTTGCTCGACTCAGAAATTAAACTAAAATAATTTCTTATTGAGGATCGGTGAACACAAAAGCGACAACTGTTTGGGTAGACCAACCCGGAATATATAAATATGTATATGCCTTGGCCTAACACACAAATTGCTTAGCCCACAACTAAGCTTATAGCTTATACTATGGATGCTAAAAAACGGATAGACATACATAAATACTTTTATAAACATCCATGACTCAAGTACAAACGTTGATGATCGTCACACACATATTTGCCCCTGGCGGGATTCGAACCCGCGACCCTTGGTTTTGTAGCCAGGGTCCCTGACCACTAGACCAAAGGGCCTGTCTTTACGGTATCCGTTTCAAACGAATGCAGGTTCACTTACTACGATCTGGTACTTGAGCTAGTAGTCCAATTAGGGGTTCCGATAGTAGT
Organism: Nomophila noctuella; assembly: GCA_958496325.1. Taxonomy (NCBI): domain Eukaryota; kingdom Metazoa; phylum Arthropoda; class Insecta; order Lepidoptera; family Crambidae; genus Nomophila; species Nomophila noctuella. The sequence continues at coordinate 1,809,439 of OY292482.1, forward strand.
ATCGTGAGTTGTTTACCTTAAGGGTACTACATGTATCATAATTTCATTAAATGTATTTCATGCAATCTTCCCTTCAGAGAGATTTTCTTCTCCACCAAAGCATATAATGTGTGCTATGGAGCGGAGATGTGTCGTAAGCAGCCGATAGGATTTTGGTCTTAACACGTGATCAATCACAGCTTGAAATCTTTTCGGTTACTTACGACACAGCACTCATCACACATTTTAACTTTGCGCGAGTCTCACCTTAAGTGTTGTGTTACAGTACAGCACGAGGTCCAGTACGTGAGAGGTCGTGAGTTAGCTGCGGTTGTGTCGGTTGCCCCAGCCGCGGCGGTGGTCGTCCTTGTACTCGTCCATGGCGCGCGCGCGGGCCAGCTCCTCCTCGTCATCTGCCTCCACTAGTTGCTCCTGCAAAAGAGAGGGAAAGAGGTGTAGAGATTGATAAAAGAGGTATAGAGAGAGATAAAAGAGGTGTTGAGAATGATAAAAGAGGTATAGAGAGAGATAAAAGAGGATAAGAGAGAGATAATAGAGGTATAGAGAGAGATAAAAAGGTATAGGTAAAGATAAAAGAGGTTTACAGTGCGATAAAGGAGGTGTAAAGATAGATAAAAGAGGAAGAGCGATAAAATGTAGGTACTGTGCGGTGTATAGTGCAACCAACAGTAGTTTTACTAGTCAAGAGCGGAGACTTGAAGTAGAATTAAAATACATAGAGGGCCATTTTACATACCTTGCGTATTCTCTCTGCTTCATCACCATCAGTTTCTGTGCTTTGTATAGTCTGGTGTGGTATATTTGTGCCTCCGGGGAATCTGAAAACGAAATTTAAATGATATTATTTATTTTTAAAATACCCCTAGATTTACTGGACTTGATAAGATTGTGGGGAGTTTTCCATTGTACAGACTTATTTATTGGGTGTGCAACTGCATCTAACATAAATTATGAAACTTTTACATTAAAGAATACATTAAAAAATATTACTTGACAATATGTAATAACTTATGACGCCATATTATTATTTCATAATTTTCCTACAAGCTTACATTTTTGACGTTCAATGAAAGTGATTGATTTCACCAATCAGTCAAACACCGTATTGAATTTTGTGTTTTTTATTAGAGTAATTCCCGCCTACTCACATGCCATCCCTAACCCGTTGCTCGTAGAACTCCTCGACAGTCATGGCGGGCAGCGAGGGGTACCCCGCGCCGAACACCGCCTTCTGCACCGCGTCGCGCGTGATGATCACAGGCTTCAGGGGCGGCGGCCGGCGCCCTTCCTTGCTCGGCTTCGGCTCTGTAGACATCATTGACAGTAAGAACTCTGCAGCTTTCATATCTCAGAAGGTAAATGAATTTGACAGTTATGCTATCCTTTTTCTCCTTATTATGAATCACATATGATAGAGCATGATAGCTCTGGCTGACATAGTCAACTACCAATATTTAAATGTATAATAACTAATTCATTTGTCAGTTTTAAACATTGTGATATGCCCGATAATATCTTATCAAGCCATTATTTCATAACAATAAATAATACCCAATGCAAATAACCCTGTTGCTTATAACAAAAAACATCATAAAATTCCAATGAACCATTTTAACCAACAACATTGTATGTGTATTACTATACCTCCTGCATGTTTCTCCATGTACTCTAATATTGGTTTCTCCTGCTCAATGCTACTAAGCTCATCTAGTGTTTGGTTCACATAGTTGAGCAGCATTGTTGTGAAGTATGACCGCTTAGTCTCGTCATCCACATTTGGTGAATTCATTGCTTTTGATAATGTGCTAAGTTTTTCTTTTAGCTCTTTCATTTCTTTATACCTTTTGATTTTTGCCTCCCTAGTCATTACCTGGAAAAAGCATAAAGAAATATTATAAATTGTGTTTAATATACTTTATTATTGAATCCAACTAAGCTATGAACATGAAATTGTAAATGGATAAAAATGCACTTTTAAACATAGGTAGACAGTTATATTTTCATTTTTTAACATTCCATCTTGAACACAACAAATCCTGTAACAATTTTATCCATTCCATTGTTTTACAATTTAAAAGGTATTAATACCATACAGTGCAAATGCTCACCATGCTTGCGATCTTGGCTGGCTCACTCTGCGGCTTGGCCACAGCACTAGAGCTTTGCTCACTTGTCTGTGGAATCTCTACATCTGTTACTCCATAATCTTTGCACCGCTGTAAGAAGTCTCTAAAAAATAAATATAAATATTTTGATTTGTGAATCTATTTTATAATTGATTTCATCCAAATGTTTGCTAAGACTACTTTGTGTTTGAATGACTAGACGAAATAAAAATAACTTACTTAAAATAAATTTCAGCTACATTAACTAAGTCTTTCCGGGGTGTGCCACACAGTTTCAAAGTCAGGTTCCCAAGCAACGCTGGCAGTAGCAGGTACTGTAAAGTTTCTGTTGGCAACTCTTCAATACTCTCGTTCTTACTGAACATTCCGGATAATGATACCAGATTGGTGGCTTTCTCAAACTTTGCAATTGCTGATTTTATAGTCATCTGCAATAGTTTTCACAATTATCAGTTTTCCGATTGATTTATGATAAAAGTATAAGCAAGATTATGATAGTATTTTTTTAAAGATTTGATTTGATATTACATATAAATATTATGAAACTCATACAAGATTTGAAAATGTTAATGTGATTACATGAATAAGTGCACTGGACAAAATTTTATTTGATGCAGTACAATCCTAAATATTGTTATAATACGGAAATAAATAGCAAAAAAACAAACAAATATTACCTGAACCGGATCGGCGTTCATGGCTTCGTTACCATTTTCTATGTTATCGAAGAGTTTCATGCCTTGTTCAAATATATTTTTCAATGGTTCATCTTCTGTAGATTGTCCAGCATCATGTTGAGACATTTTTTATGTTGGTATAAAAAAGATTAATAAATATTTTTTATCACTCTCTGTCTGCAAAAGAATAGCAAGTCTGAAACAGAAACAGAAATGACATTGACAATGACAACTTGTAATGACAAGTGCAAGTGACAGCGAGTAGCCATTGAATTTATAGCATTGAGTATAAACGAAATAAGATCGAAAGATTCACATACAAATTAAAACTCAATTATGGAGAATGATGATATTATTTTAATCCCGCAAAATAAACTAATAAATTTGTTTGCAGGTATGTTTGTAAGTATATAATACACTCTTTTTCATTAGCTAAAGATGAGACACAAAACGCCTTCAATATTGTTCTCGGCAATATTTTTATCATGAAAAATTGGATTCATATTCTTATCAAGGGGTTATTATTTAATGTTTCCTAGGATCAACCTCCTACTTTCTTTGAAACTACGGTATGGGTGATTTGATCTGATCACAAATATGGATTACTAGCGGCCGCCCGCGACTCCGTCCGCGTGGATTTCTTTTTTCGAAATAAAAAGTAGCCTATGTTCTGTCTCAGGGTCTAAAGATTGTCTGTACCAAATTTCATCAAAATCGGTTGCGAGGTTTAAGCGGGAAAGCGTAACAGACAGACAGACAGACAGACAGACAGACAGACAGACAGACAGACAGAGTTACTTTCGCATTTATAATATTAGTTGGGATTAATGCAGAATTTCAGATCAGTAGAGTTGTTGAAAAGTATCGTAGATATTTGCGTGGAATAAACACAAAACATTAGCGACCTGATCCACCAACACCTATCATAGATATCTAATAATTATACTTACTAAAGAAGTCCTTTATACCCTGATTAAACAACTACACAAAAGTTGGTACCTGAATTAATTACAATAACTTAACTTCGTCTATTAATATAACTCAACTTCTTTCCTTCCATAAGGGAAAAGTTGTAATTTGACTTTACTGGCTAATGTTATCTTTGAGATCGTTCAGCCTGCATCTTTCGTGGAGGCAATATCACAAGGCTATTACAGTTTATACCAGAACAGTCTCGGCGTAATGCAACGCAATAAGGGCCATCGATCTATATGATCACATGTAGAATGCACATCACTACACCGCGGGCCTCTGGCTTCCAGTGAGCATTCAGTGGCCGAGGCAGGCACACGTCAGCTGGTCATTTCTCATGTAAGTCGATGAATGTTTGTTGTCGCGCGCCGGCCGGACTCCGCGGGTTCAAACGGCCTCGCAGCCATAATAGCTGCTTTGTGCGTGTTAATCTTGTGTTTTCAATGCAATCTGACTCGGAAGAGTGTTTCATAACTAGGGTCATTTCGCCTGTTTGCGTCCATTTAGTGCAGTTCCCAAGTTTGACGGCGAAAATAAAAATATCCCAGCACTAGTATCTATCTCAAAATTATTTAATAAGTTCATTATATAGTCTATTTTAAGGTTAACTTTCAAAATTGCTTAAAATACTTTGTATTTATTCCAAAAATATAAAAATATCGGAATTTGGCGTTTTACCCAGTTTGCGTCCACAAAATACAGATTGCGTCCACCCATGGACCAGTTTGCGTCCACCAGCTTAGTAAAGGATAATAGGGGTGATATGAAGAAAAATGAAAAGAAAGATTCTTTTTTATCAGTGTCTTTATTTAAGAATAAATATAAATATTATAAATCAACATTGTAATCACTTTAAAAAAATAATTCGCTACAATTATTGAACTTAAAATATGATAACTATGTAGTAGGCACCTAACCAGTGCTGGCACCTTTAAAGATAAACATTATGATTTCTGTTAGGGGGCCGTTCATTTATCATGTGATCATGTGATGTTTTTTTGACCAGACCCCTCCCCCTTGATTAGGTTTAAGACCCCCCCCCCACGCTACAACACTAGATGAACATAATTTTATTAAGAATGTCTTCACACCACAGATTTAACGCCAAGTTTTTGATAAGTAACTATAGCATATTTGCCGGAAACAAAATAAACATGATATACATACATACATATTACTACACCCCCTCCCCCTTGTGAGATTTCGTGATTTTTCAAGAACACGGCAATGGATGGTTCCTAATTTTAATCTAAGATCAGTATTGATTAATAGTAACGCGCTTCCCTCTTTTCCTTCCTAATATTTTCTTCATGCAGCAGAAGGTATTGTTGTTGAAGTACTGGGATTATCTTTTCCAGCATTGTAACAAAATACTGGTCAGCTGGTCAACACCAGGTGGTGTTCAAATTAATCAGTGGTTCCCTTTTGTGTAGTGGCTGAAAATGGTTGTAATTAAGACTCTGAGGGTATAAAGATGGTAGCGATACAGTTGGTGCTGATGATGAAGTCAAAGGAATTTCTAGAGTAAGTTCCTTCACGAGAGTTTCTTTTTCATCACTTAATATTGGAGTTTGATGTAATATCTTCTAATGGTAGAATTCTTTTGTTGTCTAAGGACACCACAGAACCAACGTCGCAGTAACTACCAGAGAATCATAAAGTTGTTAGTGAAGACAAAATAAGATTTAAATAAGTTTTGTCTACTTGTCATTTAAGAATTTAAGCATTTAAATTATTACTACAAGAAAGTCAATTGTTTTTAACAAAAAAACATAGTGGACGCAAATTGGTATTTTATGTTTATAGTATGCGTCCACCCGGACGCAAAGCGGAAATTTTGAAAATTTGATTTAGTAATTCGCGTCCACCTTATTTTATTAGTTAAATATAAAAAACATAAACAAATTCTTAATTAATATTGTTCCTCTTTTCATTATAAAAGTTTAAAACTATTTCAGTTTCCCAAAATACATATGAAACAATAAAATACTTACCATCGAACGCGCCGCTGCACACTATTTTTTTTCTTAAAATCCCGCGTTCGCGCACTTTTTGTTGAACAGCAAGGACAAATTATTTTTTCATTTTATTTTGGTTTGACGTACGGACCTTTTGTTTATATGTGCTAGCCTATTAAACATACAGGTATAAGTGGTATTGATTTTTCGTTTGATTGATGTAGCAGTTTACTTATTTTCGAGGATTTAAAAATAAAGTGGACGCGAACTGGGCGATGGACGCGAACCGGCGAACTTACCCTATAGTTTATGCCGTCATTACAACATAAGCAATGTAACTTCGCGTTGACGTCAATATTTATAAAAACTTTTACTCAGCGCATTTTGTAGAGTTGCAGGCGCATAAAATTGAGAATTTACCACTTTAAGTTAAAACACTCAACTATAAAGTTTTATTAAACCTAGCGTTAAGTGGGCTAGGTATACCTGTTATCTTTTCTATGGTGAAAAGTGCATTTATCTTATTGACCTAAATAACATTACACTTTCGTATAAATAAGGTGGTGAAGTGAGTGTTACGAAAACTTAGACAAAACATTAGAGAAACATTGGGACTCCGTGCACGATAAGATCGTTTTAAGTTTCACATTATTTTCCATTCAGTGTGAATTTGTCAAAAACATGACTACTTCTGAATATATGATCACATCACCTTCTGCCATCGCTTGCTACCTATAGTTTCTTAGGTAATAAAAATAAATGTCAACTAGTTCTCACGCACAATGGCCCCCTTTGCAAGGGGAGATTATGAACCTAAAATCAATCATAAATACTTTAATTTTTTTTTAACCAGATGCTTTTTCCTGGATCCAGTGGATCCTTTTTAGGTAGATGCCGATGGATTTATGCCCATACCATACAACTCTGAGCCATTTTATTTTCATTCCTAACAATGAATGCTTAGACTCTCCACAAACCTCATTGCCCGATTAACATGAAATACTGAACCTGTCTGCATAAATGAAAACAAAAAAACACTTGAAACTTATAATTTTTCAAAGCGCTTACGGAGTCACGTAGTCAGCTGCAAGCGTTAAGCAGCCTAGATGACTCAACATCAAGAGCTAACGATGACTCAAGATTTGTATCCATCTACTAATTTAATTTTGCAATGTTAACTTTTTCATTGTCTTGTTTATGAAGGAATAATCACCGCTTACAAAAGTAACAATCCTTTCATATTGTCGGTAAAGCCTGACTATAACAAACTTCCGAAATGCCGACAAAAATCTAGTGAACTTTTAAACCACTTCTGCTATTTCTGGATAGCAAAGAAAAATATATAATGTCTTGTCCTGTCCATATACTAGTAACAGCTATTAGTGGCAAAGGTTGGTCCGCTTACGTCAATCATATAATGATAGCCCAATTTCCTGATCAATATCGATGTGAAACAGGGTGTGAACATTGCTTACGTACGACACAAGTATTTACCTACCTGCTGTTCGCATCACTCCACCCCTTCTTTTCATATGTCCGAAAAGTGATTGTTATTTGAAATCATCACACAAAATACCACTTTTTCCTTCAAGTCACCAACTCTTTTGCATTCATGTTAAGTAAAGAATTCTGGAAAATTCTTGCGGGAGTCGTCCGGGCAGGATGAGAGCCATTACGATGATTGTCCAGCCAGTGGCGCCCCACATACCCAGCCACCATTTAAATACAAGAAACGTCTAGACAGGCTCAAATAAAAAATCATCTCCTGTCACATACGCTTCCTATGTTATTTAGGCCAGTAAACAATAACGCAAATGTTATGGTTCGCTGGCCTACCACACCTCTAGCGTAGGTGCATACGATTTCGAGGCCGTACGCTAGCGTAAAAGTTTTAATACCTTATAGTAAAAAAATACGTACTAAAGAGGAAAAAAATGTTTAAAACGTCTGCTTCAGCAGACAAGTCGTTGGTTCTTGTTGTCTGACACAAACGGGTGTAATATAACCATGTTGTTAATCTTGCTAATGACTCCAAGCATAGTTCTACTATACTACAAGTGAACGCATGTGTAGGCACATGCACGCCAGTCCTATTTACGACCTATTTAACACTACCTGACTAACCATGTTTACGACACGACTCTGAGTTAACACGTAATTTTCTCCTGTTACAGATAATATGGGTTTTACGGTTTCCTGCTGAAGTGATTCAGTATCAACATGGCAAGATTCACGGTGCTCGCTCTTCTGCTCATGGCTCACGGTGCGGTGCGGTGTTTCAACGGCGACAGTTTCGAGCTCGAGTGCCCTGACGAGTGCGACTGCCACTACTTCAGGATCAACTGGGTCACCGACTGCTCGGAAAGCAACTTGACCGAGGTCCCGTACGATGAGCTCAGCATGAGCGTCTACATCCTCGACTTGAACGGGAACAACATCACCGAGCTGCAAACTTTCCCCGGCGATATTAAGATGAGGAGGCTGCAGATAGCCAACAACAGACTTACGCGTGTCGAAAAAGATGCGTTCAAAGGGTTGGAGTACCTCATTGACATCGATTTGTCTGGAAACAACATTAGCTACATTGATCCGGAAGCATTCCTGTAAGTTTCTTAACATTCTTACAAATATTACTTTTTTTTACGAGTATGTGAAAGTTGTCCGTCAATCACGCTGAAACAGGCAGGGTATAGGCTGACTTAGGTAATAGTAGGTACTTTTTATCCCGATCAAAGGCTACCTTTGGATAAAACAGGAATCTTGATAATGCAGGCAAAGCCGCGGGCAAAAACAATGTTTTGCCCGCGGCTTTTATAATTTTTTATGCATCAATCTGAAATCGGAAGATGACAATAAAATCAAGTAAAATCTCAGTCCCACTTTTCAAAATTTTATATATGTAGTTATATGTAGTAAGGTAGATCCATTTCACAATTTTTGAGATAATGTAATACGTTGCAATATACTTTTAGTTTAAGTAAAAACCTTCAGTATTGTTTGCATTTTGTAGTGATGAAACATAAGTTGAACCCTAAAAAAGAAGTGAAACCACGGTGACATTGACTCTTTATTATTGCAAGCTACCTATGTAATTACGTCGCCAAAATAAGCGCTCCGTTCTGACTACAAATTAGCAAATGGGGCAGTTGTGGCAGAGGATTCACCACAGCCACGAGCCTTCTGTTGTCCACATCCTACTTTGCTTGATGACGTCATTATCAAAGTGATCAAAAACACATCGTGTCACATCACATGACACAGCTGATGGGCTGGATAAAGGCAAATGTCAATCCCCCTCATGTTTATATCAAGTTGCGAGGCTTATGCGATTAGCCTGGTTGTTATAATCATAATAACACGAGTCCCAGTAATGCTCAATGATCATAGCAGCATTATTGTTTACATTTTATTTTAGTATTTCATACGTACCTACTTATATTACAGGTGAATAACAATCAGCGCATGACTCATTGTTTACATCACACCGTATATATTTTCTCACGGACACCCATTGTCTGGCTGACATTCATCCCTGAAGCACAATGCTGATGACAAAATTGTACCAATTGAACTTGATGCCGCGCTGACCAGAACTGACAATTGACGTTAACTCGTTATGCCAATATTAGATAATGGTCCACAACGAATGCAAATTGAATTCCCTGCCTAGATACCCATTTACAACTCGCCGGAAAATGCGATTGATGTAGGAAAACAATTTACGAGATTTCAATCAATCATTAAATATAATGTTTTCTATTTTCAGTGATTCCCGGGGACTGCTCAACGTTGAATTACAAGATAACCCAATCAGCATGGTGGAAGGACCGTTTTTAGTATCAAGTACTCTGCAATTTCTTGATATCAGCTCCTGTAATTTATCCATCATAAATCCACAGTTCTTTGATAACATAACATCACTTACAACGGTCGACCTATCAAATAATCCACTTCACACGTTGGAAGGCGGTGTTTTCGATATGTTGACCAGTTTGGAAACGCTGAAGCTAAATGACTGCAAACTTACCAGTCTTGCTGCAAATGTCTTTTCGGCTTTAAGTAATTTGAAATATTTGGAACTTGCTGGTAATCAACTAGCAAACACAGACTGGCCGGAAGTGTTGGGGAGCCTTACCAGATTGGAATATCTTAACTTAAGGAAGGCAGGCATAACTTCACTATCTGAAGATGCGTTCTCAAATTGCACTAATTTGGTGACGCTTGTATTAGCAGATAATGAACTGCGTGACTTGGATGTTGCGGCTACTTTAGGAAGCAGTGTTGATCATCTGGAACTATTAGATCTTTCCAACTGTAAAATAAAGGGGCCAATATCTGGCGAAACATTTGCAAATGCCACGCGGTTGAAGACTTTACATCTTTCTGGTAACCCACTATTTGCTCCAGATTTACAGGAAGCGTTGGAGCCGCTTCCGAAACTTGAGAAACTGTTTATGAGCAACTGTGGCTTGAGAGATCTTCCTGATAATTTCAACGTTTTCGAAAATCTTCAGGAGTTAGATATATCACACAACCCTCTTGTAAATGTATTCACTAAACTGCTGGCTCCTCTTGAAAAGCTAGAATATTTGAATATGGGATACAGTAACCTATCATATATCGGGCCAGACACTTTTTCAAAAATGACTTCTATGAAAAGACTAGTTTTATCCGGAAACGATCTCCTATCTCTAGAGGCTGGATTATTTGGAAACTTAACACAACTGACTACTATAGAATTAGAATTTTGCGGGTTGAAAAGACCAATTAACGCAAACGCATTCTTCAAGAACCTCACTTACACAGAACTAAGAGAGATCAGACTAGGAGGCAACCCATTGGTAATTCCTCAAACAGGCCCAGTGTTTCCAAAACAACTATCTCAGGTCACAATATTAGATATGAGTAACTGTAATATAACATCACTGAACCCAGATGCTTTTAAAAATACGGAGGACATAACAGATTTAAATCTGGCTGGAAACAAAATCTCATCATCACCTGAGAGTCTGTCATTCCTCGAAATATTAGTTGAACTGGAAAAAATAAATCTAAGCAATAACAATCTAACAACCATTGATCCTCAAGCATTCAATCACAACCCCAAGTTACATTCGTTAAACTTGATTGGAAATCGATTCGTGTGCGATTGTAAGATCGCTGAAATGTGGGACTGGGCGAACATGATAAAGGGCAACTTAGATGTCCTCGTCGGAGCGAAAAGCGCTGAGAAAGATATTATTGTGAAAGGTAATAAGAAGAAAAATCATTTGTATTGTCATTACAATGAGACACAGCTGCGTAACTTGACTATTGCGGTCAACAAAACCGTGCCAGGCAGGAGGCCGTTCATGAAACCGAGAGAACTGACGTTTGCTAATAGAACTTGGGCTAAGTACGTCAGGGAGTCAGGGTGTGAGCCGATGGTCAAGATCCTTCGACCAGTGGCACAGGTAGCCGAGTTATTTCACTTCACAGATGGTACCGTGCCGTCCGGTGCCGTAGCCGTGTTGACCGTAGCTGTAGTACTCGGCGTAGCGTCCGCTCTGATGACCTGGCGACTCTTTAGAAAAAGGAAGATACCAGATGTTGATACAGAAAATAATAGAAAACAAAGATAGCAAGGGGAAACGATATATTTTTTTGTATAAATTGGGTATTTATTGGTTTCCATTAGGAGCCATGTAAGTGAAACATGGACTAGGGGAATGTCCTTTATTTTTTTACGACAAAAATCAATTGTAATAAGGAATTAACAGCTAATCTAAGTGAAGAGAAGGATCATTGATGTGTATAAAGAGGTATACATTTATAGAACAACTTCCTGTTCTATTATAATAAAACAATCATCATTGATCAATTTAAGTGAGATATGAAACAAACAAACTCCTACATATAATGTAATACTGTGGTGTGGTGGTCAAACGATTTGCGTAAACTGTGTAGGTATGTGAATAGCCGAGTACGAAGAGAAGTTACTATAACTAGTCATATACTATTGAATATAATGCTTCTATAAATATAATTAAGAAAGTTAATAATATTATTTTGACATATAAACATATTTTGTACCATCCACCGATCAAATTATCTTAAATAAAAAAATCCAAAATTGGTCTCGTGTTTTCACTCCCCACGCAAAATTGTACTTACCTATCATACGTTTACCATTAAATTAAATCGACCGAAAAACCAAATAACTTTGCTCAAAACCATTTTATGGTTTTTAATGATATTACATTACAACTTAGTTAAGTGCAATTTACTACTGACCTCAGAAAAGTTTTTGCACATTTCATCATCAGTTTGCGAATTGCTTCACCGTTAATAATCACTTGTTTGCTGTGCGGTCTGGACTTATCTAGCAAGAAAACGCTTTCCTTAAGATTGCATAGACTTTAAGATCTGATTAAACCAATTTATCGGATGACTAGTCTAGTGTTTATATTATAGTAGAAACCGAAACGATTTTGTGTGAAGATCTTTAATAATTAGAATCTAGGCAATACGCGACAAGTGCTGCGAATTTTTTAATTATAAATATCTAGCGACCCGCCCCGGCTTCGCACAGGTGCAACTAGATTTATTTTTATGAACTTTAGTGCGCATCGTAAAATTTGTACAAAAGGCGGACTTAATGCCTCATGGCATTCTCTACCAGGTAACCTTAGATCAATTTATCAGTGTTTCACTACTACACTGTGCATTTATTGTAGTACCTACATATAAACCTACCTTCGTAGTTTTAAAGATCTAAGGCTCGTATTTATAAATCGCACTCAACTCTAAGCTCGATCTTGAGTGCGAACTTGATAATGTCATTTATTAATACGAGCCTAAGCATACAAACATAGGGACAGACAGACGGCGTATAGTGACTTTGTTTTATACTATGTATGTAGTGATCTGCACGATTCCAACTGAGCTTATCAGTTGGAAAAAATCTTTAAAAGAAACCAAGTAAGTAGAATAATCATTTTTCAATGGGGTTTATTACAATTTTATGTTCAAATAAAAAAATATTAGAATGAAAGCAAATCAAATAGTATGCAAATACTCTTCTTTATTATTTACTTTATCAACATTCATGAATATGCTATTTACTTTTTTTTAAAGCGGTGAACATTCAAATCATTGATGGACACGCATGATGGTTGCGTTACGTGTTGCGATATCCGTAAATAGAAGAAAATCGCTTCCTATAGTTATTAATAAATATTTGCATAGGTAATGACCTTCATAAATCATAAATTGTTGCGATCATTTCCCTCAATCGTTTAAAAATATACGTTATTCATTTGTCAATATTATAATTTGTAAGTAACTTGATAAATAAAAGTTAACCGAATACCCATCGTAATGTTTCGCTCAAGAAACTAGGACCTTTCATTGAATTAGCAGTGGCTAGAAAAGGGTTTTAATATTAAATTTAAATGAGAAATACAGTCAAAACAGTAGTGCAGTAGATCTAAACCAGATGGGTGTTCATTGCAGACGCTTACGAAAGCCATAACAAATTGTAGTCTATAACTTTTTGCGAACTCTACGGTAACTGATTCTTTCGATAACAAATTGAGTTTTTTTTTACAAATAAAAATAGGTGCAACTGCCACTTGCCGTCACGTAACTTATGATAGACGGCGAAAGGTTATTGCGCAAGATAGGTTATTGGAGAAGTAACAGATTTTGGATTTTTAGAAAAATGTATTTTATAAAAATATAAAACATTCTTAAAACTATTTTAACATTACAATAAATACGCATAAAATCTATCAGCTAGGCTTACCGCCGGATGTGCTAGTTTTCTTTATGTACCAGTTTTCTTTGTAAATCTTCTTTCTCATGCCCGGCTTTTCTGTTTCGGGGCTGTTGTTGGTGGCCATGGCGGCCAGCTCGCTGTCCAGCAGGCGCGGGAGAGCTATCGGTTCGAAGCCGTATTGGAACTGGGGCTCCACAAAATGTGTTTTACTCTTTAACCTCTGAAAAGTTCGCGAGGCATGGGGCGAACTATCGCGCGGGGACTCCTTCGCGAAATTGTACTCGTATTTAATCGGTTCAGTTTTGTATTGAGCAAAATAGTTTTGCTTCTTCTCTTGCCTAGGACTAAAGTCGAATGAAGGAGCTATCGTATATCTTTCGCTTTTCTTTTCCTGTTTCTTGTTGTGGTCGTTGGAGAAATAATTTGCGGGTTTGTACTTTTTATACAACTTCAAATAATTCGCCTTGTTCGAGTAAAGATCAGCCATACTTTCAGGTTTGTGGATCGAATAATCTAAATAATAATTATCCTTCGTATTGTCTCGGGCATCTTTGTATTCAGCACGTGTACTTTTCGGAAAACTATCACCCTCAGCTACGTATTCTTGAAAAGGATTTTTTTCTACATCAAAATCGCTGTGTTCGCGCGGTAATCCGTAATTCTCCGGGCTGTAAATATCTTTCTCGCCATCTTGTCGTTCGTTATAAGCATCAAAACCATAGGCCGCATTTTTGTAGGCCTTCTCAAATTCTTCTTCATTATTACCGTCTTCGTTAATCATTTCGGCTCTAACGTCCTGCTCCTGATGAGAGTGCATCTCTTCGGGGCTTTCCTCTTGAATGATGATGCGTTTGGCTTTCTCGAGTATGACAGGTGTTGCAGAATTATGAAGTTGAGGCTGTTGTATGGCACGCTGCGATTGCATTTGGTGTTCAATAAACTTTTGATATTCTCTTAACGTCGATAGAGGACTGGGACGAAAGTCATACTCATCATTTTCTTTAGCACCCTCATTTGAACCTGCATTTGAAGTTTCTTTTAAATGAGCGGCTGGAGCTTCTGAGGGCACTATACGTATGTCCTCCTCATATTGTTGTGTTACTGGGTACTGCGTCTGCACGGGCACTTTGATTGCTTGAGTACGGTGCTCTGGAGGCGCATAACTCTGTTCATGGTTAGCGTGTCCCTCCGATCTTGGATAAACGTTTTCATTTGACCTGTGGCTGTGATGGGGATTATAATCTCCACTAGGTCTATGATTATGATTTTGTCTGTAGTTGCCATGACCTCCTTCATGACTATGTTGACTCGATGGGTGGGGATAGTCTCGTGGATGACCACTTTGTGGATAAGAATGACCCTGCTGCTGGTGATTTACATGATTTTCCACCTTTGGTCTATGATTATAACTATGTATGGGCGCGTCATGGTTTTCCTTGTTACTATTGTAGACATGTTCCTGGGGATGGTTTTGGACATGGCGACTATGCGGATGTAAATTTTGTTCAGAATGACTTGACTGATGCGGATGACCTTGTTTATTGGGATGAGATGGCCCATCATTGTCAGATTCCTCCGAGGATTCTTCCGCTGATCCCACATATTCAGACTCAACTTGATGATCATTTTGTACCTTACTCTGCTCGACAGGGTTAACCTTGTATATCAAATGTTTAGGTTCCTGTCCGTTATCTTGATAAGTGATGTGCTTTATTACAGCTGGATCGTCAGACTCGTGTACGATACTATAACTCACCGGTTTCTTTTGCTCAGATTTTGTATAACTGTAGGTTATCGGCTGCGACTGGGTTTTTTCATCGTAGCTGTAAGTCAAAGGCTCGTCATCTGCTGCTCTATTGTAACTCACAGATTTTTCATTATAAGTTTCCTTATAATTTGGAGAATTAATTTCATATGAAAATTCAGGACTTCCATTTGGACTACCTTTTACAGTAATAGTTGGTTTGGCGGGCTTTTGATTAATGTTCTCATCATTTCCCAAGGTCGCTGAGGGATGCTTCGGTTTCTGTTTTGACGGTTGTTTACGTTTAACGATTCCATTGTCGTAAGATTTAGCTTTTTGTCCGGTAAACTCCTTTTTAGTCTTCTTTCCCTCATTCACATTAAATTGAGGAAGTTTATGATAAGTGGCATCGTTTATTCTAGGCAGAAAATGTTGTACTTGCGGAACTAGAGGATTATCGAAAGTTAGCGGCTCTAAGAGACTAAGATCCAGTAAAGGCACTACAGGTTTGGTGTCTATGTTGACGACTGTCTTCTTACCGTTTACGATGGCTGTGACGGTGGCCGGAGCAGCTTGGATTTGGGCTTTATCTTCACGTGATTCTTGAACTCCACTACTGCTTGGATTTCCATCGGTTCTTACAGGCTGTTGCAGGCGTTGGAATTGATCATTATCTTGAGTGTTTGGGTAAACTAACTTGTCACTGCTGGGCTGTTGCTGTTGGACGGTAATGGCTTGCGTATGCGTAGGTACTGCCGAAGGTGAGGCAAAGGATCTCAGGTTCTGAGAGTAGATAATAGGTTGTGAGAATCCTGAGAAGCCGTGTTGTGGTACATGGGACGCCACTTGAAATGCCGGTCCACGGTACTGCGATCCAACGAAGTAATGCGGCGATGGCTGCTTGGCCTGCGACGCTGATGCCACCAGCGGCTGCGTTAAATGCGCGGGCAATGCTTGCAGCTGGAGGAACTGCTGAGGGAAAGCCGTCTTGTAAGCTACTGCGTGAGGACTGTCCACGAATCTGTTCCCATACGAGTCCCTCAGGTATCCGTTCGCGTTATTGATCACTGGAACTATCCGAGACGCCGCAGTCTTCGGCGCGGTCACCAAGGTGGGTAAGTGGAAGGAGTAGGCAGCGTACGGGGCCGCGCTGGCGTACACCCCGAGGGGCACGTTCCGGTACAGTCGCGGGGCACTTTCAGCACTAACCACATCCTTAACTATCGAACCGTTCACAGTTTTCACCGTTCCGCCATATGCTGGCCTTAACGCCAGCCAGTAGCACAGTAACGTGTAAAATGCCTGAAAATTAAAAAAGAAACAATTAGAATCGAAATAATGAAAAAATATGAATAACGAAATAATTATTTACAATTGTTCAAGTATTGATTGATTGCCATATCAATTTCCATTTCGATTTTTTAATAGTAAACGGTAATATTTAAATGTAGATTCAGATAGTAAATATTACTGTCACTAAACTAAGAAATACTGAAAATCCAGTGTACCTTTCTCCACATGGTGGGCCACGTTGTGTCGGAGCCAGTGGGAGCGGCACTGCGCGGCGCGGCGCCCTCCCAGCGCTTATAACCGGCGCACGCGCCGCCGCCCGCCGCGACTCCCGGCCCGCGTTATATCATCCGACACATTTCACTCACAGATCACTCCGCGGCAAACAAAATTAAATTAAAATACAAAATAGTTTCGATAAACAACTTCCTCATCCAATTTCGAGTCTATAACAATAAGTGTAACTAAACGCATTATGCAATCGGCGAATGGGTGATAGAATTGTCATAATGGAAACCATGTTTCTGTTACAATCAAGTCATTCCAATAAGAAAGCAAAGTTATCCTCAAAAGTTAGCACCTACATTGGCCAGATAAATAATTATTTTGACGGTATTTTATTGACGATAAAAGATGGGCAGATGGATAAAGTGCAGGTTGTACTTTGGTACTCGAAATTCCCTCATTTAAGTACCTAAGTTTTTCAAACAGAAAATTACATTTAATAAATTCAAACCAATGATCCAAACACGTAGTTAAAGATTTAAGAATTTTTAAAGTTGAGATTCGAGAAGCCAATTCTTTATATCAAAATGCGACTTTACTTCTTCCTAGTGTTTATCCCGTTTCTGTGCGGGGTCCGCTATGACCATGATCTAGGATTTGGCGCGTCTGGTTATTACGTTATCAAAATTAGTTTACGCTGACACTAATCCTAGCCAATAGCAATGCATGTTTGTTTATTTGCATAAAGACGAAACCATGTTGGTTGTAAGCCGAGCGGGGTTGTTCTCTAGGTCCGTTGTATCGGATGACTTCACTTTCCCGCCCAGCTTTCATACCACGGTCAGGGAGCGCGGTCTACGCTAGAAACACAGTGAAAGTGCCCTTTATTTAACAAACCAATATGCACATGATCTGCAATAAATTTTAAATTAAATTAATCAACGTTTTTAACAGTATTTTAAAAATAAGTTTGATTTATTAAAAATGGGGTGGGTGGAGAAAATAAAAAGAGTAAATAGGCTTTATTATCAACTATGATTAGCGGACCCTGCGATGCGACCGGGACAAACGCTAGGATGATGGAGGCTTTATCAACTATGAGAAAATACTGGATTGTTGAGATGTTATACCTAAACCTGGAGCATACAATTAATTTGTTTTATTATAACAAACATTAGAACACTGAAGTATACATAATATGCAATATTATTCGTTAAGCAGATAAAAAGAACTTACGTATTTCAATATTTCAAGAAGAGTTTAATGATACATATTTATTTTACTAGCGGCCGCCCGCGACTCCGTCCGCGTGGATTTCTGTTTCCAATAGCTTTATGCCTTCCTTGCCAAATGGACTATGCAATACAAAAATATTTTTCCATATCAAACCAGTAGTTCCTGAGATAAGCGCGTTCAAACAAACAAACAAACTTTTCATCTTTATTATAAGTATTAGTAAAGATTACTACTTTAGTAAGTAGATTACTCATAATTGTAAAATAAAAGGAAACCCTAGTTGCCAACAGCTATCGGCCTTGATAATCTTCAAATCATTTAGTTCCAGTTTCGACCCTAGTTCTACAGCAGGTACATAATGTCAGGTTCAATATCTTAGAAACATTTCAAAAGCACCGACACGAATCTATCCGTTAGCAATCAACTAGCAGTGTTGGGAACTAATTCGACCAGTATTGCTTAAGACCCCACAGCACAGTTGCAGCTAAAGTAGGTATCTACTACTCGTAATAATGTCCCTTACAAACAGGGCAGAGGCCTGCAATATCAAATCACGTCATCGTTAATATCAGAAGCAGAGTAATCACCACGCTTATCAAATGCAGAGGTACCTACTGTCAACAATTTGCACACAAGGAAAAATACGAAACGCATCTATATACAACCGAGAATCAAACTGGGGACCCAGAAAACACAGGCACGAGTCGTCAGTTATTTAGTGTTAAAAGCAATTGATAAACAATCATTCACTCTCTAATCATACATACTAGCACCCGCCCACGACTGCGTCCGCGTGGAATTCGGATTCCGTACACATAATGTTATACGTGTGCTGGTATCTAAAAGCCCAAATATTTTTGCAATTAAAAATAGTAGTTTCTGAGATTAGCTCGTTTAACAAACAAACAAACTCTTCAGCTTTATTATATTAGTTGTATAGATTTAAAGTAATTGACTGTCTCACTTTCACGCATAAATTCACTGTACTGATTTGTAATGAAAGAGTCCACTTGACCTTGTGAAAGGGCTGGTCAAATCAGGATCATAGTCGTAACGGCTGCGTGGCAATGGCCGAGGTTGCAGCCGGGAGAGGCGCTGGGATAATGATGATGATGACCTTGGAAAAAGGCATAGGTTACCTGTTAGGATCTCCGAAAAAGTAATTATTTTCGTTCGTCCGTTGAAAGGCAATTATTAAAAGGAATTAAAAGTAAAAACTCCATAAAATGACGTAAGGTGTAGACGGGGACACACGAGGGGTGTCACATTTTAGGAATCGGATTTTCAACCATTGCGAATATATTTATCATGAATAACAATCATTGAAATGGAAAATTAATAAATTCACTGATATGAGATTCGGGCGTAATTGAATAAAATTAAAGAAAGATTTATTCAAAATTGACTTTTATTACAAAATAGAGAACTATTTACATTTCAAACCAGTTTTGAAAAACCAAACGTTATTTTAAAAGTTTAAATGGAAAATTACTGGAGTTATGAAAAATAATCACCTACCTTCTTCTTACCTATCTACCTTAGAAGAACTAGACCGACAGATAAAAAGGAAAGCATCAAGTTCATCTCCGGGGCCCGATGGTATTCCTTACATTGTATATAAAAAGTGCCCATCAGTGTGTAGTCATCTTTTAAATATATTTGGTAAGATTTGGTCGAAAAAGCAGATTCCGGAAGTATTTGGTAAAGCTGTTTTCGTGCTCATTCCTAAAAAGGAGACAGTCACTGATCCAAAAGACGCTAGACCGATAGCTCTTACAAACACGATATCAAAAATATTTTTCTCGATCTTGCAAGATAGAATGTCAAAATTTATGTTAAGCAACGAATACTTTACGCCAAAGCACCAGAAGGGGTTTTTACCAGGAGTTTCTGGTTGCTTAGAACATAACACATTGTTGGCGGAAAGTTTGAAGGATGCCAGGAAACACGAAAGACAAATAGCGGTGTGCTGGATTGACCTAGAGAATGCATTTGGCTCAGTTCAGCACGAGCTGATGTTTTTCGCGTTAGAATGGTATAACTTCCCCCCTTTGGTTTTAGATTTAATAAAGTCATATTATTCTAATTTATCTTTTGTAATTAGCTGTAAAGATGGATACACAAAACCTCTAAATTATAATATTGGTCTTTTTCAGGGATGCTGTTTATCCCCTATAGTATTTAATGTAGTTATAAATATTTTAATTGACACTTTGATTTTTCAGGAGAAGAAATGGGGTTATCGGTTTAAAATCAATAATCAGTACACAGAATCAATCCTAGCCTTTGCTGACGATCTCGCAATCCTGACACGAAACCCGAAACAGTGTCAAGTGTTATTGAAAAAGGTGGATGAGTTCTGTGCTTGGACTGACGGCATGAAGGTGAAACCAAGTAAATGCTATTGCTTATGTCTGGGTAGACGAGATACGAAATTTACATCTTATGACCCTGGACTCACGATTAGCGGTCAGAATGTTGCCACAATTTCTGAAGCGCTCCCGTTCAAATTTCTAGGCAGAAAGATAGACTATAGAGGCCGCACACCATCTTTGGATGGTATTGTTGAGGATTTCATTGATTCCATTAGTAGGGTTGAGAACCAGCCCATAGGGAACATTAAGAAGCTATGGATCTACAACAACTACCTGTCATCGCGCTTGTCTTGGCCTTTCCTCGTGTACGACTTCGGCAAAACCCTTTTATCGCGACTGGATGCCGTTGTTGTGAAATCGTTGAAGTCTTGGACTGGATTAGCCCACTCGGCAGACCCCTCTACACTATTTAGGGGCAAAAATAGTTTTGGGATGAACCTAAACAAGCCATCGGAGCTTTACAAACATCTTAGAGTCACCAAGATGCACATTCTGGGTAAATCGAAAGACAACGCAGTGGCAACACTCCCAAAAGATAAGAATATGAGTGAGTTAGAGTCTAGGCTACGGTTCCATAAGCAGTTTATGGTGGGAGCGCAAACAAACAGGGTAGGATTGGGATGTCGAGAAAGAGAGGATGACCGGAACATCATTAAGTCTTTTCTGCGAATGGATGAAGATAACGAGTATAGAGTACATGCACTTAATCTCGAAATGCAAAACGAGTGGGTGTCCCTTGGTGAGTTTTGTATCCCTTTAGCATTGAAGTGGCGGTCGATACTGTACGATTGGTCTCCGGCGTTGCTTAAATTCTATCTGAATGCCTTTCAGTTGACCCTACCTGATCAGAGCAACCTTGTAAGGTGGGGAATGGCAGTAGACAAAACATGTTTACTCTGTGGCGAGGCCGTAGGTACCGCGAGGCATTTGTTGGTGGGATGCAGAGTACTCCTAGACAGAGGTCACTACTCTCGCCGCCATGATGGAGTGTTGCAGATCATACGTGAAGCGGTGAGCCTTTCAATAGCAAGAGCAGCAAAAGGTTTGACGACGAATACAAAGAACATCAACTTCGTCAAGGAAGGATCTACCAAGAAGTCCAAAGTCAAACCTTACTCCATTATTAGTGTAGCTCCAGATTGGAAGATCATGATGGACACGTATGAAAAGCACTACACTATTCCAGAAGACATTGTGTTATCGTCGTCTAGACCAGACCTTTTCGTTTATTCTAGAAAACTTAAGCGCGTACTGTTGGTGGAACTTACTGTTCCATGGGAGACAAACATTCCCAAAGATCACGCGTTTAAAACAAATAAGTATTATGACCTAACCAACGAGATGACTAAAAATGGTTATATAGCACGGTTGTATGCTGTGGAAGTGGGTGCGAGAGGTATACCAGCGAAATCTCTCTACAACCTACTGAAGGACTTAGGATTACCAAGATCTAATATTAGCTCGTTACTGGAAAGAGCAACTAAAGCCGCTTTACTCGGCTCATACCAAATATGGTTGGGAAGGGAGAGGAATGTCATCGGTGAAGGTGATCGTTAGTATACTATAAAGGGGCCCCTTAAACCTACACGCTGGGTCGCAAGTCCCAGGCGCCGACTGACATTCCTCTCTGTTCCACGCGATGGACCCGGCACCCGCACGGAGAATCCATGGATAGCTAAGAAGTTCGTCTCATAACATTTGACAGCCCGGAGAGACGGGATGACTCTGGAAAGACAGATGACTCTGGAAAGACAGATGGCAGTTGGGAAGACAACTGACTACTGGAAAGACAGTCGAGGGTCATGGCCTAGCAAGCCGAACCCGGGAAATTACTCGCTAAAAGTCCACACAAGAAAAATACCCCTGGGACAGTCCGAGAGGGGGGGCGGAAGAACTGTCCACCGGAGGATTTAGATGACAACCATGGCGAGAATACGGACTTGAATTGCCCTGTGTGCGGGAAAATCTACAAGAGACGAGCCTGGTACCTCAAGCATTTGAAAACGCATGATGGTGTTGAAGAACGACGGTCGTCGGTAAGTATAAACTCTTCAGCTTCCACTACGGATAGAGTTGACCCTCACATATCTCATGGTGGGCCTTCATGGGTTAGTTACCAGGAGCCTATAAACATCCGGGCACGTCTTAGCATCCCTAGTTTAAAAACATCTACTTGGAAATACCATAGTGACAACTTGGCAGTGCTGTTAGAATATCCAGGTACCAACGCGGATTTAAATACCCAAGTTGAAACAATGCAGGATAAGATACACTCATACTTTAGTGAGCATTATCCACCGCCTAATAGGCATGCTCATAAACAAAGAGAGAATATGTTTAAAGCAAAAATGCGGAGGAAGAAAAGAGAATTGGTCAAGCAACTTCGTGTAGCGAAGTCCATGGGAGATAACCACCTCAGTCACCAATTATCAAGAGCACTCAGATCTATCTTGAAATTGATTCAAGGAGTCTCTTTACAAATGACTAGAAACCAGGCGAACCTTATGAGAGCTAGGCATGAAGTTGACTTCGATAAAAACCCATTCTTGTACTCCAAAAATATCTTCAAACAACCGCCCGGAAGACTGCAACTGACGGATGAACAAATATATGACCATTTTAGGGGCACATATGAAGTACCGAAGCAACAGAAGATTTACAATGATCCGAGCTCTAAGAGACCTTGCAATCCTGTGTCGGAGTTTCAGGGTACGGCTCCTACCTTAGAAGAACTAGACCGACAGATAAAAAGGAAAGCATCAAGTTCATCTCCGGGGCCCGATGGTATTCCTTACATTGTATATAAAAAGTGCCCATCAGTGTGTAGTCATCTTTTAAATATATTTGGTAAGATTTGGTCGAAAAAGCAGATTCCGGAAGTATTTGGTAAAGCTGTTTTCGTGCTCATTCCTAAAAAGGAGACAGTCACTGATCCAAAAGACGCTAGACCGATAGCTCTTACAAACACGATATCAAAAATATTTTTCTCGATCTTGCAAGATAGAATGTCAAAATTTATGTTAAGCAACGAATACTTTACGCCAAAGCACCAGAAGGGGTTTTTACCAGGAGTTTCTGGTTGCTTAGAACATAACACATTGTTGGCGGAAAGTTTGAAGGATGCCAGGAAACACGAAAGACAAATAGCGGTGTGCTGGATTGACCTAGAGAATGCATTTGGCTCAGTTCAGCACGAGCTGATGTTTTTCGCGTTAGAATGGTATAACTTCCCCCCTTTGGTTTTAGATTTAATAAAGTCATATTATTCTAATTTATCTTTTGTAATTAGCTGTAAAGATGGATACACAAAACCTCTAAATTATAATATTGGTCTTTTTCAGGGATGCTGTTTATCCCCTATAGTATTTAATGTAGTTATAAATATTTTAATTGACACTTTGATTTTTCAGGAGAAGAAATGGGGTTATCGGTTTAAAATCAATAATCAGTACACAGAATCAATCCTAGCCTTTGCTGACGATCTCGCAATCCTGACACGAAACCCGAAACAGTGTCAAGTGTTATTGAAAAAGGTGGATGAGTTCTGTGCTTGGACTGACGGCATGAAGGTGAAACCAAGTAAATGCTATTGCTTATGTCTGGGTAGACGAGATACGAAATTTACATCTTATGACCCTGGACTCACGATTAGCGGTCAGAATGTTGCCACAATTTCTGAAGCGCTCCCGTTCAAATTTCTAGGCAGAAAGATAGACTATAGAGGCCGCACACCATCTTTGGATGGTATTGTTGAGGATTTCATTGATTCCATTAGTAGGGTTGAGAACCAGCCCATAGGGAACATTAAGAAGCTATGGATCTACAACAACTACCTGTCATCGCGCTTGTCTTGGCCTTTCCTCGTGTACGACTTCGGCAAAACCCTTTTATCGCGACTGGATGCCGTTGTTGTGAAATCGTTGAAGTCTTGGACTGGATTAGCCCACTCGGCAGACCCCTCTACACTATTTAGGGGCAAAAATAGTTTTGGGATGAACCTAAACAAGCCATCGGAGCTTTACAAACATCTTAGAGTCACCAAGATGCACATTCTGGGTAAATCGAAAGACAACGCAGTGGCAACACTCCCAAAAGATAAGAATATGAGTGAGTTAGAGTCTAGGCTACGGTTCCATAAGCAGTTTATGGTGGGAGCGCAAACAAACAGGGTAGGATTGGGATGTCGAGAAAGAGAGGATGACCGGAACATCATTAAGTCTTTTCTGCGAATGGATGAAGATAACGAGTATAGAGTACATGCGCTTAATCTCGAAATGCAAAACGAGTGGGTGTCCCTTGGTGAGTTTTGTATCCCTTTAGCATTGAAGTGGCGGTCGATACTGTACGATTGGTCTCCGGCGTTGCTTAAATTCTATCTGAATGCCTTTCAGTTGACCCTACCTGATCAGAGCAACCTTGTAAGGTGGGGAATGGCAGTAGACAAAACATGTTTACTCTGTGGCGAGGCCGTAGGTACCGCGAGGCATTTGTTGGTGGGATGCAGAGTACTCCTAGACAGAGGTCACTACTCTCGCCGCCATGATGGAGTGTTGCAGATCATACGTGAAGCGGTGAGCCTTTCAATAGCAAGAGCAGCAAAAGGTTTGACGACGAATACAAAGAACATCAACTTCGTCAAGGAAGGATCTACCAAGAAGTCCAAAGTCAAACCTTACTCCATTATTAGTGTAGCTCCAGATTGGAAGATCATGATGGACACGTATGAAAAGCACTACACTATTCCAGAAGACATTGTGTTATCGTCGTCTAGACCAGACCTTTTCGTTTATTCTAGAAAACTTAAGCGCGTACTGTTGGTGGAACTTACTGTTCCATGGGAGACAAACATTCCCAAAGATCACGCGTTTAAAACAAATAAGTATTATGACCTAACCAACGAGATGACTAAAAATGGTTATATAGCACGGTTGTATGCTGTGGAAGTGGGTGCGAGAGGTATACCAGCGAAATCTCTCTACAACCTACTGAAGGACTTAGGATTACCAAGATCTAATATTAGCTCGTTACTGGAAAGAGCAACTAAAGCCGCTTTACTCGGCTCATACCAAATATGGTTGGGAAGGGAGAGGAATGTCATCGGTGAAGGTGATCGTTAGTATACTATAAAGGGGCCCCTTAAACCTACACGCTGGGTCGCAAGTCCCAGGCGCCGACTGACATTCCTCTCTGTTCCACGCGATGGACCCGGCACCCGCACGGAGAATCCATGGATAGCTAAGAAGTTCGTCTCATTTTTCATTAATAATATTAACGGCTTTTTTCACAGATAAATGTTTTATTAACGTTATTATTAGCTATTATGAAAGCATCTTTAAATTTAATTGTGAGGTAAACATGACTTTTCTTTAAGTAGCCGTATAATCAAAAATCTAATCAAGTTTAAATTCATTAGAAATTGTATTTATCAGAGGTATTGTATGGTCTTCTTAATATATTTTGAAATTGCCTGACACGATACCTATGTACACAGATTGCCACGAAATTTTAATGAAGTTAGATAAAACACAACTCTTAATGTTAACAAGTAATATCAACTTAAATTTACAAAATGCTTAAATTGATAAATGATAAATTTCAATAACGGGGCCAACTAATTGATTATTATGCCAAATATTATAATAGCCAACCCAAATGAAAGAGTTGACGACAAAATTAAATCCTTTTTTCAAATAAATTTTACCAACCTTTAAAACACAGAAAGTACCGCATGAATGATTTTAATTCCTATTTATCCCTAAACACAATTATTTTATTGAATTATTAGTTTTAGTTGCTTACTTTGAGATTTCAGTTCTATATCTTTCGTGTGTTATTTATTTAACTATTCTTTTGTAGGCACCACAATATACAACAAACAGTAAAGCGGTTTTGTAAAAAACTATTTTACGCAGTTTCTTAAAAGTTCGGTTTGAAAACGTCTATTTTTAATAAGGCAAGACGTTTAGAGATTCTCTTCTGCGCAGTATTTTTTTTAACTGCTACACAATATACCTACTAATGTACGTACATAATAAAACAATATACTTATGTACACAAACTTAAAAATACAAATACATATGTATTTAAGAATATTTAGGTATGACAGGACAATACCTACTTTTATGGCGAAATTAAAAAGGTAATTAACTCTTCTTAAAAAATTATCATGGAAACATTCAGTCAATCCAGTCAACCATTCATCGTGTTCTTTTCAAGGGCTTTGGTATTCATAAAGACTATTTGAACAACGTTTTCCTACTTGACAGGACATACCCTCTCATATAGGGCAATCAGTTCACTGATTTTGCAAAATAGAGCACCTTAATTAATAAGCCTGTGGTTTTTTACACTTTGAAAACACAAAAATAAACATTTGTCAAAGTACACCAGTAAAATTGTCTCCACATGTGCTGCTTTAGGAAACATGACTGTACCTTATTTGCCAACATTGCAAACAAGTATTTTCTATCATATTATAATAAAACAATTGAAAAAAAAATATGCATAGGAAACAATCTCAATTGGTCCCTTTCCACGCTCATTTTCAGGTACCAATAGAAGTTTGAATCCAACAAGCTATCCTAGATAGCGATAGCCATTCTACTACCTATGGGCTATAGAGCAATGATGACGTACAGAGAGAGGCATAATTTTAAATATGTAATACATCTGGTTTTTAATTTACTTTTACACCTCCACGCACATTCCCTACATAATATTATGTCAAAAGCATAAATGCAAAAATAAAACAAAATTCTTGTAAAAAATTGTACTCACCAGTACACATCTTCTTATTTAAGTATTTGAACTTCCAAGTTGATTGAACGAAATCTAAAAAAAAAACAATCACTCCATCCATCCAACGATACTCCTACTTACACTTAATAGTCAAAAAAAACCTAATTATAATACAGCACAGAGACTTATCTTCATACACCTAGCCTATTAAAAACGTTTCTAGTTATCGTTAAATTGTTGGTATTTTTGGAGCCGAGCCGGGCCTTGACGCCGTTGGCGCCCTCCGGCATGGACAGCCGCCGCTCCGGCTTGTTGAACACCGTCGTGAGCTTCGCCAGCGGCTTCACTACTTGCGGGCCCGCCTGCGCGACCGCCTCAATCTCCTTGTACTCGACGTGGCTGGAGAACTTGACCGACTTAGACTTGGGGAAATCCAACTTATCTTTAACACTGACGGGCGTCTCGTCGGCGCGCATGGTGCGGGGCGAGTTCATCGCGATCTTGCGCACGTTGTTCTTGGTGGTGGTGACGGTGACCGTCTTGCGGGGCGCGGCGGGCGCCTTGAGGATGCCCTCGTACTTGAGCGCGTCCTTGGGCACGGGGATGACGGCGTCGGCGGCCGCGGGCTTGGACCCGAGCCGCGCGTAGATGGGCTTGGCAGGGGCCTCCACGGCGGCCGCCTTGGGTTCTGACACGCCAAGCCTTGAGAACACGGTGTGTTTGCTGGATGCAACTGAAATAATAAATTCAGTTTTAAAATTAACATTGACAAGGTAAAGAACCCTTCTGTCATGGACGATTCCCTGGTACTATATTAGCAATCCCTACTTATATTATTAATGCGAAAGTAGCTCTGTCTGTTTGTCTGTTACGCTTACCCGCTGAAACCTCTCAAACGATTTTGATGAATTTTGGCACAGACAATCTTTAGTGAGACCCCATATAGGCTACCTTTTATTGCGAAAACAAGCCATTTGAAATCCACGCTTACGGCTATGTAAAAGTTAATCTGTTCCAGAAAAACTTTACTTGATTTTCTATTTAAATTACGAAGGAAATGAATTAATGTAATGAAAATTACCTTCTTTGATTTGAGGCTTAGTGGGCGAGGAAAAACGTATGAGTCGAGCCTTCTTTCCCAAATCTTCAGACCTGTGTAAAACAATAAATTGATTAAATACTTCAAGATTTTGAAGTGAATGAAATTGATACAAGTAGAAAATACATTGTTACACTGTATTTCAAAGTTATTATAACATTCATGACTTTTATCAGTTCATGATTCAGTTAATTTCTTAATTAAACATTTACCTTCTTCTAGAGTTTCTAGAATTTCTTTATAAAATTGCACTTAACCTTGAGAGGTTACTACTTTAATTTGCTATTTTTAATTATTTAGACTGACAACTTAGAATAAGATAAGAACATTATCAACTGAATATGTACATAACTGATTCCTTTACAAGAAAATAAAGATGGATACTCTACCAAGCTTGTTATTGGAGCAGAATAATTATTAGCTAAGTTACCTTGTGTCAGCAAGCTTCCTCTTTTGTGCTCCAGTGGGAGACGTCTCTTGTGGGTTTCGTGTATAATGTTCAAGCATGCGACTGGCCGCTGCAATCATCAAAGGAACAAATATGAGTATATTCTATATAATCAATGAGTATATTCTATATAATCAATTCAGTATATAATGTGAGACTGGTGTTAAAAACAAGCATGTGGATTGATGGCCACTACCAGAATATGTTTTAAACAAGGCTGATATTCCATTTATAAATTCAAATATCATGAACATTGTTACACATAATACACATTAAAAGAACTTTTGTATTATCAACATTGAATTATCAGCAGAATATAGGGAATGCTAGTAAACTTACGAGAAGAAGGCTGTGAAATTGTGGATCGTCCTGTGACCGCAGCAACGGGAACTTTAGTTGTTGTTGTGTTGGTGGTACTCAACACTCGGTCCCGAGCTGTATTTTCATGTACTTGTTTGGCATGTCTGTAATGAAATAGAAATGATTGCAATGAGGATGTAAAACTTTATCAAGAAAACATTTTAAATCACTCCTTATTCCCTTGTTTAGTAATTATTTAAAGTAATGTATTTAATTATTTAATAAGTATTTAATGTATACTAGAAATCTAAAGTACTCATTTTAAAAGTAAATAAATGCCTTCAGACTTTTACAACACATGAATGTGAGGTATTAAATCATTGCTGTACCAAATATTATTTTACAAGTTACAACATATCCCATGATTGAATAATGAATTATGAATTAAATAAATAAAGTGATATTTCCAAGTGAACATTGCACATAGAACACAAGAGGACACAATTTAGGTCTACAACATAACCTCCTTAACTTCTGAAGCTTACAAATATTAAAATGAGACAAACTTCTTAGCTATCCATGGATTCTCAATGCGGGTGCCGGGTCTATCCCGTGGAACAGAAAGGAATGTCAGTCGGTGTCTGGGACTTTCGACCCAGCATGTCTGTTTAAGGGGCCCCTTTATAGTATACTCACGATCACCTTCACCAATGACATTCCTCTCCCTTCCCAACCATATTTGGTACGAGCAGAGTAAAGCGGCTTTAGTTGCTCTTTCCAGTAAGGAGCTAATATTAGATCTTGGTAATCCTAGGTCCTTCAGTAGGTTGTAGAGAGATTTACTAACAAAAATAAAAACCCCGAATACTAAACTACTCACCGTAATATAGCAATAACATCTCCCATTCTGGATATGCCCATGTCTCTCAGGTACTCCTTGTTGAGATCTAACAACATGTCACTCTGAATCCGGTTCTCAGTGAATGTCAGGGCATACGTTGCAGCCACATCTGATGGTATTCCGGCTGCTGTGAAGAAGCTCACCCACATCCCTAGAAAGTAATTATACTATGTGTGAAAAAAGGCAATACTTTATTCTAAGAACTCTAATTAAGTAACATGAAAATGGAATCAAATTATAAATTATTATGAGCATATTTTTCTCACTTGTATTTCAAGTAAATAAAGTATTTGTAACCACTTCACATACAGATTAACTTTTAAATACAGTTGAAGTCATGCAAAAACATTTTAGTGAACAATAACTACTATCAAAAGTCAAAGCCATTTCCTTATGAAAATAGAACCTATATGTTACGAAATTCCTTGATACTTAGGAATTTTGGCTAAACAGTATTACAAATAAACGCTAACCTGGTATTCTTAAAATCCTCAAGTTATGGTAAATACCAGGATTACACAATAAAATAAACATCACAGCAAATGGTCAAAACATTTGAACAAACAAACTTATTAATAAAAAAAAATACTATTCTGATGATCCAATATTCCAAAAAGCATACAAATAACCTTGAGTATTTGGGGCTCACAAAATGATGCATTTTTTAATTTCTACAAACAATAATGCAACAACTACTTGCCAGTCAAGTGTGAATCCATTTTCTGGGATGCAAAACTCATGTAATATGACCTAAAACAACAAAATATCAAGTTTCAGTTATCCATTCGCTGAAAACGACAAAAATACTGTATGAAATATAATTTGACAGTGACCAGGGACTTCAATCTCAGTATAAAATCTTGGGCAATATGGTAATATAATGGTGCTTAAATGAGATTGTCTGTCTCCCCATACATTTTTGTCATTTTATGTAGCATTTCAATTTCATCGTATTATAGTTTTAGTTTACTCACTTGCGCGTAGAGATGGCACTAATTTCGCTATAATATGACCAAATTCAAATAAGGAAAACTAATAAGATGAAATCTAGATGACAACAACCTTCTTAATTTTGACGTTTTATAAGGAATTTTAATTACCCACAAACGTCTTTTTCTACTAGTTAGTAGAATTGGAATGTCAACATGAGTTTTATTTTTTAAATCTATAAATGTGTTAGCCTTATAAAAACTTTAGATTTATTACTCTTATATATTTTTAAATACATATTTGAAAGTAATTTGTAATGTATTCTTTTAAAAATGTTACTTTGAAGTAACATTTTGCAAAATTTCGGACTGTTTCGGATTGGTAGAAATTATTAGGTGATCGTGCAGCACCGTAAGTAAGAAAAAAAGTTACAGTGTCATGGTCGTCGTTCCGTGTACATTGTGCCCTTGCGTTTTTAAGTGTTTTACCCTTAAATTCGTGTGCATTTTATAAATCCGTTGAGTCGAGTTCTCTCCTCCGGTACTACTTCGTAGTTGTTTGTGTTTTTGTGAGAAATTGACTCTTGTTTTTGTGAGAAAGGACTCCTTGAATTCCGCTATGTCGTCGGATAAAAAGTGTTGTGTACCTGGGTGTTTTAAGGCCGATGGTGGTATGTAAATTACCGACTCTTGTAGGATTCTATTACTGATATCATTCTGTTAAAAATGTATTTTGAATATGTTACATAACTCCTAACTAATCCTTTGGTGTTGTTATATTTCAGCATCACAACCTGTACTTCATGTATTTCCTAATCCAAACAAAGACCCTGAGCGATTTGAGGCTTGGAGATCTTCTGTTGGTGGACACATACTTGAACTGACCGACGAGCATATTTATAAGTATCGTCGTGTCTGTCATGCTCATTTCGAAGAAAAATTTCACTGTCGCTACAATAGACTTTCTAACATAGCAGTTCCAACTGTCAATTTAGCAGGTAAAAATGAATTTTAAAATTACTTAAATTTTTTGTTAGCAATCTTTTCATTATTTCTCAGTTGTGTATTACTTGCCTGGTGTGTATAGGACCGATAGTTTTAAAATTAAGTTGGTCAGGTCAATGGTTAAGTGAGCAACGTCTGACCTATGTAGAGAACTCACATGGAGCACTACAAAATTCCCCATATTAAGTTTTTCGGAATATTGACATAATGATTTTATGGTATTATTTCAGATGAAAGTAGAAGAAATGAACAATTTAAAGAGAATATACCTGAAGCTGTATCTGTTTTATCTGGGGGTAAGTAAAGATTTATTTTGATGATCTCTGTTACAATGAGAAGTAGCCAGCATTCTGGTTATAAGCATGGTTGAAGTTCTCAGTTTGGAACAAATTGTCTGGTTTCCCTTGTATGGGTTAGGGAGGTCAGACAACGGTTGCTCAAATAGGTTCAGTAACCAGAACAGTATGGTAATTGAAACTGAGAACTTCAACCATGCTTATAACCAGGGCCGGATAAACGAGTTTCTACTGTACTTATATACTTTTTGTCCAATATTTATCATTTACATTTAAATATTTGTCAAATTCTTAAAATAATTTCATGAAATGAATACTAACAGTGATTTGCCTTCATTTTCAGATGCACCTAGGCCAAGAAAAAGACCATTTGCTTGTATAGATAATGTTGATGCCTGCTTACCGTCTACTTCAAAAGGTATATTTTTTTATGTTTTTACATTTTAAATTATAGGATATGTTAGTGAAGTGTTCTCTAACATTTGAATTATGTACTTAGTGTTACTTTTGAACTATAGTTATTAAAACATGCATTAGCCATTCAAGTATTGGAAAAGGGACCATATTAGATATTTCTGTGTAGAAAACATGTATAAGACGTACAAATCAAAGAAATAGTTTTGTCTCACTCAATAGATGTTGAATGAGTTGCACCCCCATGGATTCACTGCTTAATAGTGCATATGGGTATGCGATCCTGGGTACCTGAGCTACTACGACTTTGTCCATAAAAGCTGTCCGAGTCTTAGTATCCTTTTCTTGCTTTGTTACTGTTTTGTTATACTTACTAAATATTTTATTTTCATTTTGTTTCAGAGTTTGATAGACCTGCTTTTAAAGAAAATAAACATTATGAAGAAACTCATTGTGCTTCCCCTGTAGCACAAGTGGATCAACTGCATTGCACAACGAGTTGTAATAAAGGTACATAATTCCAGAGATTTTTTCAGACAATAAGGCAACCCACACACAACTAATTTATTGTGTAATTTGTAATCAAATACCAGATAACCAGATTCTATCATAAGTTTAAAAACCTAAGCCATTAGTAATTAATTGGTTGTTAAATTGAACATAAGTGGGAACTACTTTTTTATATCCTTTTATTACAAAATCCTATATAGGTAGTCTAGTTAAAAAAAAACTGTTTTGATTTGAATTTTGACATGCGTTTTTCAGATTCGAAACAAAAAATGGGTTTAAAGATAAAAGCTGTAAGCCTTGCTGAGAAAAGCTTACAAAAAAAGCTAGTTGCTGCTAAAATAAAGCTGAGCAAGTGTAAAAATAAGATAAAGAAACAAGCAGCAGCCATTAAAGTAGCAAAAAATATTATGAATAACCCATCCACCCTTAAAGCCTTGGAAGGTCTACCAAGAAGTGGCAAAATAGTGACCATGTTGCAGTTGAGAGAAGTGAAAAAGGAAGACAAAGGCAGAAGATTCACTTATGAAGAAAAGATTGTGGCTTTGTCACTATTTAAACGAAGCCCTAAAGGATATAGATTTTTGCGAAAAATCCTCATACTGCCAGCACCGCAAACATTAATTAAATTAATATGTTTGGCAAACATTAATGCTGGTGTGAATAAAAATATTTTTACGCAATTGAAGAAACAATCCGAGAAGATGAAACGGTCCGATAAATTATGCATTTTATTGTTTGACGAAATGGCACTTCAAGCTGGCGCTATGTTTAATGAAAGAGTGGATCGAGTGTTTGGGCTAGTAGACAATGGTCAAAATTGTGACCAAGAATATGCAGATCATGCACAAGTTTTCATGATTAGAGGACTAATAAAAAATTATAAACAGCCTATTGGCTTCACCTTTTCAAGGTCAGCAACTAAGGGCCCTGAATTAGCCAAACAAATAAAGAAATTTGTAAAAGAAGTCAAAAAGTCAGGATTAATAGTTGTAGCAACTATTTGTGACCAAGGCTCTGGCAACAGAAATGCCATAAAGTGCCTATTAGAAGAATCAAGAGCAACTTGGCTTAGAAACGGTGAAGAACCAAAAAATAATATAATTTTGGTAGATGATTCTGAAATCATACCTTTATATGATACGCCTCATTTGATTAAATGTATAAGAAACAATTTAATTACAAAAAATTTAAAATATATTAAAAATAAAGAAACCAAAGTGGCCAAATGGTCACATATAGAATTTTTATATGACGAGAATCCTGCTTATCAAGGCATAAGACTAATACCAAAATTAACAGAAAACCATATAAATATAGCAAAAATGAACAAAATGAAAGTAAAATTTGCGACTCAATTATTTAGTAGAACTGTAGCCACAAGTATGGGATATCTTGCTGGTAAGTGTTGAGAATATATTCTTACATATATATTATAGTATAGATAACCCGGCTTACATGACATCTATTTATTTATTTATTTAAGCCTTTTTATTTCTTGTTTTACAAAAGTTTTTATATTATTATTACTCAATTTATTAATCAACAAGAACCCCAGCTTGGGTAAAGGCCTCCTCCAAAGATGCCCATTTTTGTCGGTTACATACATTAGAAAAATATTGAACTGATTCCAAAGATTTTTTCAATTTTCAAACACATATTATTCCTGAGTGTTAGCCTTTATTTTGTTGTGATCAATTATATTTTTTTCATGCCCAGCAAAGAACATCAGTTTGGCTAGTTGTTGCTGTTTAGGCATTTGTTTAATGGATAGAGTTTAATAGGATATTTTAAAAGTCTTCTTCTATTTTCTTAAATTCTGAAATGTAATGATGTTATTATTTTCTTTCAGACAAACAAATCATCCCCATGGAATGCAAGGAGACTGCAGACATTTTATTGTTTTTTGACAATTTGTTTGACAGTGTAAACGGGAGTTTCAATAAGAAATATCGCCATGCCAAACCAGCTCTTGGACCTGTTACACCAAATTCAATTCACCATAAAATTTGGGTAGAATCCAAGCAAATGTTAAATAATATGAAATTTGTGAAAGAAAATAAAATTGATTTCACACCAACTCTAGCTAATTGGGTATGGACACTAGATGGGATGGAAATTTTAGTTACTCTTTTGAATAAAAAATATGGAGTAAGCTCTGTTTGGATGCGACACCTAAACCAAGACCCATTAGAAAACTTTTTCGGGTCAGTCAGAAGCCATGGGTGTCGCAACACCAACCCCACGCCTGAAAGGTTTCAAGCCGCATTTACATCTTTATTAATTAACAGCCTCTCTAGTGTCCATGCCCCTGGTAATAATTGTGAAGACGATGTAACTGCATTTTTATACGCCCTCGTCATCAATGAGGACAGCAAAGCCCAAAATAAGGAACCTGTCCAAGTAAGTTTAGATGTAGTATCAGAAATAAAGTTTACTTCGATAGAAATTAAATTACAAAATATCAAGATAAAAGCAGGCTTGGAATATTGTAGTGGATACTTTGCAAAAAAATGTAGAGAAAAAGTATTTAACAAATGTTTAGAATGCAACAAAAATATGATAGATAAAAACGAATGTGAATACATAAACTATAGAGAATTTGAAAAGAAACGGTGGCTTTGCAGTCCTACAATGGAGTTAATAACAAATATATCTCAAATGCAGGATGTAATATATACAGTTTTGAAAAAAAAAATCGAAATAAAATTGTTAAGTGAATTTATCAAAACAATTATATTAATGTTAATTGATTTTGATTATTTAAAATGTGAAACTCACAAAGAAAAATTAGTTATATTTTTAATGAATTGTGTTTGTCGATTTTTTATACATAATTATTGTAAAAATATTAATAAAATATTACATGGAAGAAGGTGTATAGATGATGACGAGGACGTTATGCAATTAAAAGCCAAAATGTATTTTGATACAAAATATAAAAGAAAAAAATAAATGTTTACTGACAAAAAATTGTTTTTAATTTCTCAGCTTCATAGAATCTTTTTATGGCAAAGCAAAGCTATGTTTACATTTAGCTGTTGAAGTGCTGTAATTTTCCTCAGAGACAGCAATTTGTTTTAAGACATTAAACAGTCGGCCTAACTACAAAAGGTTTTAAAATACTGTTTAACTTAAACACTGTAATTTTTTTGACAATATCGTTTGTAAGCGAAATAAGGACATAGATGCAGTGTCTAAGTAAAATAGTATTTTAAAATCTTTTGTGGTAAGGTCGTGATCAGTTGGAATCATTTACGTACACAAATTTGAATTTCCCGCTATAAATTTTTTTTACAACTTATAACTAGAGATGGCGCCACTATTATCGTTGCCAAAAAAAACCTCTAAGACAAGTCTCTATTTCCTATATAAAAAAGTACTCTGTGACAGTGACTAAAATAAAAAGTGACAACTGACAGACAACGGCAACACAGAGTACTTTGTATTGTATCCCACAGCAAATGGGCCCGTATACCTACTATATTACTCTTTGGGCACAAGTGTCCGTACGTAAATAATACAACTTTTAATGCATATTGAGCAAACAAAAAGTTTTGTGATTTATAAAAATCACGTTGTATTAATGTTATAAAATAAATATTATGTGTTGACTTGTGACTCACAACTTGTGAGTAAACTCCTTTGCTTGACAAAGGTAAAAAATATGAGTCTGTGACATTGATGACAATGACATCCAAATGACATCAGTCTGACTGACATATACTATATTACTCTTTGGACTGACACTTGATTGAAATATCTCAAAGAGCCCAAAGGTACGATTATTCTAGTAAGAATGTTTATTATTAATCCAATCACAAATTCTAAACATTTTATTCGCCTTATAGATCAGCTACGAATTTCTGCTAAAGGTATTCATTAGCTTAGTCACTTCAAAACGAACATAACCTATTAAACAATATTAAGCCGGTAGACTTGTCTAAGGATTTTATAATAATATATTTATTTTGTTTAATCCTTTTCAGCTTTTTATCAAGTTCGTAGTATCCAAAAAATGTGTACCTGCCCATTAGACGCGATACCCAAGGTAGACATCGACCCCTCCGGTGTGTTTAAATACATATTGGTAAAAGTTCATGGAGAGGAAAAAGATGGAGAAGAACCATCAGTCACTGTTGTAAGAGGATACAAGCGATGTAACTATCACTCAGACATTTTCGATGAGGTAGGTGTTTCAAATGTGTTCATGAATCATTTTCGTAAATCACCATAACTACAATACTTTATACTCTATTCAACTTTAAAGTTCCTTAAATATGTTATGTTATTAAATATATATTCTTGTAATAAGAAGTTATTTTTAAGCTTTATGAATACTCTGTTTTTCTCTAAATGCCCATTTCAAATTATTATGTGTAATACCATTATGTTTCTAGGTTCAAGAGAAGTTGAAACCATTTGATTGTGAACCACTAGGAGGTGGTAGAATATCTCATGAGCCTGATAATAAAAAGATCCACATCTATGGATATTCTCAAGGATATGGCAAGGCAGACCATGAAGTGGCAGCAAAACTTGTCAAGGACGCCTACCCAGGATACACTATCACAATCAGTGATGAAGGATACTAGAACTTTAATAAATTTATATTTATTTCACAATACTAATATAAACTTAAAGTGTTAATATACTGGATTCCCATTTGTAACTTTTGGTCATATGATAAATATCATCAACATAAACAGTTTATAAAAAGTTTGATTTGCTTCAGTTTTGTGCTGTTATCAAGACAGAACAAGCAACTATTAATATTATTTACCTGTGGATTGTATTTACGTAAAATAAAGTAATATCATTGCCAAACCTGTGTTTTTATTGAACAAAACTACATCGTAATTTTACAACATTAGGACTAACATTCAGCAGACGTATCGGCCTTGGTCATTTTATAAATAAAACAATATTTTCTAAATGTACTTTCAGTACTAAACCTGTTACAAAGAGGTAGATATCTTCCCCTCGAATGAGCTGCTCGTCTGGGAAAGTAACTCTACCTTACAGAAGACCACAGTGAAGTAGCACTTCGTAACTGTTGCTGGTGAGTAAGCTCGCCAAAGCATAGCTGAGGACGATATGGGGTCTTATTAAAAGCAAGCAGCGGTGATTGATCAATTTGACCCCCTTGTGCGTTTACCTCCCTCTAACATAAAAAATAGAATATTGTAAGTATGTATTTGGCAGAAGGCTTACAAGCCAAAGCTCAATTAAAAAACATTTGGCATTGACATTGACAGCTGTCAGCGACGCGAATAGAAGAGCGAGTGCGACGGACGAGCTGCTGTTAAAACGTGAAAGTATTTGTTTATTAAAAATGGCAAATTTTGCTACAGATGGACAAATTTGTATGGAACGAGAGATAACAGTTGCTGAACCTGCCGTAGAATTTGATAATTTTTCAACCCTTTTTGATATTCAACAATCATGCGAATGGATATCAACAAACAACTTTGCAAAGGTAATTTGAAGATACTTGTTTATTAAGTTCTTCGTTTTTTGTTGCATTGAAACACATTGAGACCCATTACTGAAGCTTTTTGTTATATTGACAGGTTTGTCTTCAATTCCCCGATGAGTTCATATTTGCCAGCGCTAAGATATATGAAGAAATAAAGAAACATGTTGATGTTGACTTGTACATACTTGGAGACACTTCCTATGCCAGGTACAACACCATAGCACTAACCTCTATTTATACTAGTACTTGGTAAATACAGTGCTGTGCACTTACATCCAAGATAAATAGTTGATGATTTTTCAGGCGATATGTGTTGCATATGGTTTGTTTATTTACCATTATTTTGCAGTTGCTGTGTGGACACTGTGGCAGCCATGCATGTTCAAGCAAATGCAGTGATCCACTATGGCCACACATGTTTTTCTAAATGCAATATCCCTGTCTATTATGTGCTACCACAGTCAGAAGTTGATATTTTGAACACAATGACAGTACTCAAGAAAAACTTTTCTTCTGATGAAAATATAAAGCTTTGCCTGTTTTATGCACAAGAATTTGAGCACTACAGAAGTAAGTTAAAATAATATATTTCATAACTCTTTTTTAAAATCTTGCATTTCATGACATATGCTACTGAATCAATTCATCATTTTACTTACAGGTGAAATCAGTTTAAACTGGTTCAAGCATTATCCCAAAAGCTATATAGCATATGTTCAGAAAGAAGAGAGTGATAAAAGATTTTTAGGAAGAGTAATAAAGGATTCCAATGAAGATCACTTTTCTGTAGACGAGTTGCAGAACTGCATCTGCATATACTTTGGCACAAGAGGGCAGACTTTGTTCAATTTCAAGATTTCAGTTGCTGGTAATAAAAAAAAATTGTGAATATTTTATTGCTACAACAAAACTTTAACATGATGACTTAGGCTTCTTATATTTTTTTCAGCTAAAGAGTGGTACTTCCTTGATCCCGGCACTCACAACTTGGAACATTTGGAAGAGACAACCTGGTTCAAACGCAGACGCTTTTTGATTGAAAAGTGCAAAGATGCTAATGTAGTTGGCATTCTCATCTGCAAACTAGCTGGCGACCAGACAAAAGACATTATCAGCAGAATGAAAGAGCTGTGTAAGGCTAATGGAAAGAAGAGTTACATTGTTTCTGTGGGAAAACCAAATGTGGCCAAATTAGCCAACTTTCCTGAAGTAAGTAAAGCCAAAAAAAAATTAAAATATTTTATGCAATTGAAAAAATTGTTAATGATAACTTTATTGTTTTCAGATTGAGCTTTATGTAATGGTAGCATGTCCAAAGAATGATTTGTATAGTTGCAGGGACTTCTACCAACCAATAGTGTACCCTTATGAGCTCGAAGTAGCACTGAATTCAAACAGAGAACCATACTTCACTACTCATGTCATTGATTATGATGAATTACTACCTGGAAAGCGTCACCATTGTGACATAGACAATATTAAAGATGAGACAGATGTTAGCCTCATCACAGGTAAAATAAGGGAAACCAGGGTTGGATCTAGTTTAGAAAGCAGTATGGCATTAGAAGAAAAACAGAATTGGGCTTTGGAAAATATTGGAGACAACCTCAAAGAGAGATCCTGGAAGGGGTTAGAGCAGAAACTGGGAGAAACAGAAGTGAAAAAAGCTGAGGACGGACGCAAAGGCATTCCACTACAATATGAAAATGAACCAGACAAATAAAATCAACATAATTTATTTTACATTTGCTTTAACTGTGCCCTAATAACTTGAATGTCCTACTATTAAGACTGTGTATTTACAAAGAAATAAATTGTTTTCATAATTATGTTCCTTTTTTTCTTACAATAATTTATCATCCAATGTGTGAATATCAAAGAATCCACATTCTCAAGTATCAAGCCTCTATACAAGACAAATCACATTTCACAGCTTCTGGTTGAGAGGGTTTTGTGGAGATTTCAGCCATTCCTTCCTTAGCATTTGTTTCAGCTGTGACAGTCGCAGAGTGGGGTTTTCAGCCTTCAGTCTTGGTAGATTCACTGTTTCAAATGCTGTGTAGGCTGCTTTCTGGCGTTTCTCAGGATGCTTATCAACGTCAACTTGATCACTGTAATAGAAGAGAAAGGACAATAAGAATATTATTGCACCAAGTATATTTGATCAGATTTTTTGCAAATTTTTATTTAGTGTTATCAAAGTTCATTCTAAAAATAACCAATAAAAATAATCACTTACGTTAGAACTGTAATGGCCTCCTCCACAGTCTGTGCCACCTCACCGTCCAACTGTAGCCTATTGAGATTCTCTTCTAAAGGTGGCTCTTCAACTACTACTCTAGATGGCTAAAATAATCAACAAATTAGTTATGTAGCTAAGGTTTTTAAGGAAATATGCTCAGCATAAAATATAATTTATGCTGAGCGGTGGCCTTTTTGGTGCAGAACAACAAAATGTCATTTCACATTTGTAAACTATGTAATTTCTGTGCCAAATAAAAACTTTTTCTTTCTTTCTTTCTTTCAAATAAATTTAACTTTAAGTATAAAAGTGGGATCATGAATAAATATTCAAATTTATTTCTTACCACTGGTTTGGCAGGCTCCTGCCTGACCACTTTTTCTCGAGCCTGCGAGATCTGCGCCCTTGTAATCTTCGGAGGCGGCGGCACGTTCTTTGCAGGTGCTTTAATGGAATCCAATTCTTTCTCTAATAAAGCCTTAGCCTCCGCCTTTTTCTGTAGTTGTTCCAGACGTTTCCTTTCTTGTTCCTCCTATAAAATCAAACACTCAATATACTATGAATGCAATACGTTTGCGTGAAGTCAGGCAAATGTAGGTATCTATAACAAACCTTTTTCTGTTGCTTCTTTTTTAACTTGTCATCATCGTCCTCCCACTGAGCATCCTCTATCATTTTCTTTAACTTCTGGTCCTTTTCTTGCTTGGCATCTTCTTTGCGCTGTCGAGCAGCAACAGCTTTGCTGTTCTCACCTACGAATTTTTTCGGCATTTCGATAAGTAACTGAAACAATTCAAAGGTTCGTGTAGAATGACGTATGTAAAGGATTTCGAATTTCCATGAAGAACCTTACCTTAAGTGTTTAAAATTTTAAGTAATACTGCAACAAAGGATAACCCTCTGTAATTAAGGTATGACAATCCACTTCACTGCTAAATTTCTATTCTATTTTTTCCAATTTTCTAACAAGTTCGTGCACATTCGATTCCATAAAAAGTACTCTGTGGATTCCGTGACACTGACAGTAGTTTTTTTAATTATATATCGGACGGAACCGGCTAAAACCAAGATCATAGAGTAAAGTAAATATACCAAAGGAAGGAAGGAAGTCAAGATCATGCTGCCATTTGCTCTCGTAAATCTACAAAAAATATTTTTTATAAAAATTAGGCGAAAAAAATATCACTTCTTGGGTGTTTGGCTAGGTAGGTCTAAGCGTACTATTAGTTAACTTTGTCTTTGCATGCACTGCAGTGCAGAAAACAAAATGAAGACATAGATGACATTTTTTGACAAGTTTCTTTGACACTCAATCACTAAAAATAATGCCATTTGCCCAAGCAAGTGTTTATTAGAATTTAGGAGAGTTTTACAGAGTCCAAGTTTAATTTTGATTAAGCTACTAGAGTACCATAGTTATAAATATCTTTCTAACTGAAATTGTCATAATAGAAAAGATGGCCTTGGTAGCCTATGACGACAGCGAAACAAGTGATGTTGAGGAAGATGAAGATGTTACCACTGTAACATTAAATACAAATACAAAAGGTAAACAAAGAACACTACTCACCTACAAATTTACTAAGAACAAACATAGTCACTGTTCTCTATCTTCGTACAAAAATATCCAAATTGTAATTATTCAATTTTCTTTATAGTCATGTCACTACCAGAACCTATTAAAGATGTAAAAATCAAAGAAGAAATCCCGGAGCATTCAGGCACAGATGATAATCTTTTCAACCTACTGCCTCAGCCATCAAAGATAAAACCAGTAATGGTGGAGGATGATGATGAGTTTCTGCACAAAAAAGAAACAAATGTTGCAGTAAAACCTAAAGCCAAGATCACAGTGCCGTCTTTGAATGATGTATGGTAAACATTGTATATATTCATAATTGAAGTTAATCATCTAGAGTATATTTATATGTATTCTTTTATATTTCAGTTCAAAGATGTAGAAGGCATCACACCAAGCAACAAGCCTAAAATCACGAATGGGGTATGTACATTGCAGCAGTATTTATTAACCATTAAAATCACATAACCAAGTAATGGAGGTAGCTTCTAGTATTTGATTAAATGAATTCTTTGGTGTACTTGATTTTATATCTTTTTACAGAAAAAGTCAGGGTTACTGAGTATACTGCCCCAACCTAGGAATGCTGTATCAATAGCAACAACAACCAAGTCATTTGTGCCACATGTCTTGACTCAAAAGCCAAACACAACAGCAAAGAAAAAGCCATTACCATCCCCTATGAAGAAGATCAAAACCGAGGTCAAATCTTTAGCTCAAGACTATTCTGATGACAGTGACAATGATGATGAAGTACAGAATGACTTCTTCTCCATAAACAAAGTTGAAGCTCCAATCGAAGATGTACCTTTAGACATTGATCTGAAGCAAGAATTTTCAAAACCAATTCCAACACAGAAAGAACCTCGTACTTTACAATCTTACTTTAAGCAGGAATCGCCGGAGACTGAAGATAATGATCCAAGCAACTTAGAAGGTGGTAATGAGTATTCCACAGAACATTATAGTAATAGTAACGCTGAAAGTTCAAGTTCGGGATATGAGCATCAATATAATGCAGAGACAGTGAATTCCAATGAAGCTGTATTAGATGATGAAGCAGTAAGTACATAATAAAATCTTTAATACTTTTAAATGAAAGACTGTGTAAAATGTTGAATTTATTTATATAAGTACCTAATTATTAATATTAATATTAATCTTCCAGATTATGAAGCTGTGTGGTGCTCGTGGCAAACGGAAGAGGGAAGACATCCAAATAGTTGATGTTAACCAGAAGGAAGTGCTGGCAGACGCTAGAGAGTGGCTGCTCAAGGGGCTGATGGACGACACCAGCAAGCGGGTGTCTTCCAGCAAGAAACGAGGGAATGAACCCACGAGCCAGCAGAGGAGGAAACACCAGATCACATACTTGGCTCACCAGGTAACTTTAATAGTATTAGTTAGAGATTGTTATGATATTTTTATTTACTGATTTTTACTATCTACATTACATTTATGAATTGAATTAATGATTATTTTTCCCTTAGGCTAAAGCAAATGAAGCCGAGTTACAAAACCAATGGGCCAACAATAGACAGACTAAGAGACAAACTCAATCAAAATATGGTTTTTAGTTATAAGGAGTATTAATTTTCTGTAAATAAAAATAGATAATAAAATCATTTTTTTAATTACAACTTTATTATTTAATACCTAATTAATTATTCAACTAACAAATGATGTAATCTGTAAAGATTACAGTCTCCTGGCCTTCCTTGGTCGTGGAGGGTTCCAAGACACCCTGGTGGCGTCTGTCACTGACACAATTTCCAAACCACCCATTTGTAAGCCCTTGACAGCCGACTGAAATAAAAAGTTTCACATTCAAATCTTATCAAAATGTAAATTATCACATTTTGATAACAATAGAATTGTGGAGAATCACAGTAACATACCAATCTACCAGGGCCCAATCCCCTCACTTTCACTCTGATAGTCTTGAAACCTCTGTCTATAGCTTTCTGCAAACATCATAACATATTTTTATGATACCATCTTAATTAGGAACTTAGGACATTAAATATCATACAAACTAATAAAACATACCATAGCTAAACTAATGGCAGTTGTCTGAGCTGCTATGTTTGTCCCTTTCTTTGTGTTTTTGAATCCTTCAATACCACAGGATTTTATAACTTTGACCACACCTGCGGCATCTGTTAGAGTGAAGATGGTGTTGTTGTGGGTCACTCGAATATTACATATTGGCAAGTTTTTGTAGGGAGTTCCACCAAATAACATATCATCAGATTCCAGAGTTGGAAATAAATTTTGTTTCCTGAAATAAGAATAATTAATGTAAGAGCTGTAACCTCACAATAAGCAACGAATTTATTGAACAGTATGCTTTAACTCACGATGCATTTGAAGAGTATTAAAATAATATTTTCTTACGATTTAAATGCGGCGTCAATGTCTATAACTTTTTCTCCCTGAACACCTTCGTCGTCTAAGGGTATTCGTTTGTGATCAAATTTTTCCGTGGCTTGTGGCGGTGTTGTATGAAA
The DNA here is from genome assembly GCA_958496325.1 of Nomophila noctuella. NCBI lineage: Eukaryota > Metazoa > Arthropoda > Insecta > Lepidoptera > Crambidae > Nomophila > Nomophila noctuella. Next base: position 1,854,248 of record OY292482.1, read on the forward strand.
AAACCTTCCTACACTGGCGAAAGGTGCGCGGAGACTAGTTCTAATTGCAGCAAGCATTTCTTATTAATAAAATAAGGACTTTTCAGCCCAAAAGACTAAAAATATTTATATAGTAATCCAGAAGATAACCTAACCTAAAATTCTGACATTGACAGCTGTTTGACAGAAAATACGTTCCGTTTCAGGCTCAGATGTTGCGGTTTCCAGTCTGGGAATAAAAAAAACAATATTCGGTGATTTCTTAGGACCACCTTTTTTAATGTTATAGGGTCAAAAACGAACAAGGGTGTCACCTGATGGTGAGTGATCACCACTGCATATGCGTAACTGTGGAAGTTTCACTAAGCTCTACCTCTCTTATGCAACAGTTGATTTTGTTATTTTACAACAGTGATTTGGTGCACACAATAATAAGAACGTGCTTTATGGCAACAAGGTGGGGTAGATTAGTTTCGGAGCATTTTCGTTAAAAACTTTTTTATTAATGTGTCATCATCATCATCGATTTAATTCTATGATTATTTTTATCATTAACAGCCTATCATTCTCCACTGTAACAAAATCAACTATAAAAAGTTTTTTACTTTAAACCGTCGGGATTATTGACTTAAATAATAAATAAAACGACAAGCCCATGATACGTTCATTTAATAAAGTAATAAATATCTTATAATACCGTCTGTGCTCTAAATATCCTTTATGTACTTATATTATTTTGTGCTAAATATATTTCTGCAATATTGAATAGATTGCGAGAACCCTCGTAGTGCGGAAGGAACGCCTATGGCTAGGAGCTGGAGATGTCCCGCCTCCGCCAGGAAGTTTGCCTTGTACAACTCCTCGACGGCCCAGGACACTGTATAAACGCTTGTGGACTCCCCGCTATCGGATTCACGACTAATGATGTAGTATATTATAGAAGTGTACATGGGAGTGGAAACAAGTTTCAAAAACATTCCACTATCCAGCATTTCTTTGACTAAGTCGTCTTCGATTTCTTGCTTTTGTATTGTGTCCTGTAAATAAAGATAAAATAAACTAGTTAAGTACACTTGTTAGTAACATCTTTATTAGTCTCCAAATTCTAATATTAGTCTAATGTTTTTAAATGGCAGTCGCTTCACTGTAATAAACAGACTTGCCAAATTCTGGATCATGGTCAAAGCGGACCCCGCATAGAAACGGGATAAACGCCAGGAAGAAGAAGAAGAAGTGCGTTTTTAAAACCTTAATAATTTGACATGCACTATAATATATCCTGCGTACCTGGCTGATCGTAAGATCGGCCGCCATGGCCGAATACGGCCGGAGGATATTATTATTATTAATTTGACATACTTTGTGCTTGTGTAACAATCCCAGTATGATGTCGTCTTTCTGCGGGCCGCAGCGGCTCAGCAGCGCCACCCACACGGCGCTGAGACAACTCGCGCTTGGCGCTTTCTCCGATAGATACGTCACCTCCTGGAAATTAATAATACATAAATCATAATTGAACTAATGTAGAGACAACATATCAAACGTACTTTAGACTTTGAACTCCTTATGACAGGGGCATAAGGAGTCATTATTGGTTCCCCAAGATATAGGCTAAGCCTAGTTTGAGGTTCTCTGTTTGAAAAGATTGATTTGTTTTCTGTGTGTGCACTACTAATGTTACTAATGTAAGTATACGCGCTTTTCTTGTACTGCAAGTGTTACCATGTCGAGCGGCTGACCGTACACGTGTGAGTTGCCGCTTTAGTTCCGATCAAATCACGTCGTTTGTTTTATTTTCTTTCAAAAGTAATGCCCCCTATTTTGTATAAATATTTTAATACGTGGACAACGGGGTTGATTACACTTTTAAATAGTCGTATTCTATACTATACTCATTAATGTACTCGCTAAGTGTAACTGTTTGATGTTCCGAAAAAGAAAACTATTTGCGTTTTATGTAAATAATAAGTAATAAAATAACCTCTTCCACAAGCAGTGGTCGGCGGAGTAGCAATTTGATTAAGACCAGACTCTCCTTCGGGTCGCTGGTGTCCGCTAATAGAGACTCGAGGTAGGCGCAGTGGAGACTTCGGGATTCACTAGAATTCAAAATAAATACATTTCACAACGTTAGGATATTTTGACTCTATCAAACATAGTTGAAAAACCGTATTAAACATACGCATTTATTATTTTTGTTCAACAATAGGGCACGGCACTAGCCATGAACTGATTTAGTTATTTTTTTTCCGTTTTCATGCGCTATCACAAAGAAAATTAAATACTTAAAAACTAGTGTCCTTCCTTTGCATTCATTTCCGTTTTTTAATGCGAAGGCTTTTAACTAGTCATTCGCCTGATGGTAAGCCCATAAGTATTTTACATAGTCGCTGATGGTAAGTCTATGCACTTAACAACATTGTTAATAAATTTACCAGGAGAGGTTGTTTATTAGGCAAGATAGTATGATGGTGTCCAGGCTCACCTGTGCTCGGTGTGTGGCCAGCAGTTGAGCGTGTCGACGAGCGCCTTCTTCCGCTGCCAGGCCTCCGTGGCCGCCAGCAGGGCTTCAAACGCTTCACGCCGCCCCTCTGGAGTTAGAAGCTGCTCTTCTGTTATAGTAAATTATTAAGGATTTAGCTTGGTCTTCTTACTACTGTTTTTTATTATTTGTGGCCATATCTCACTCATTTACACGTTTTCCCTCCATTTAACCAGTTTTTTTTATGTGATACGGAGGTGAACGAACAAGAGAGTCACCTGATGGTAAGTGATCACCGCTGCCATGGACATCGACTCCGTAAAAGAGATGGAGATGCGTTTCCCGCCTTCATAAACCCCATAGCCTTTCCAAATGAGCTTTGTCGATTTTACCCACCAGCAAAAACAAAGTACAACAGTTACGAAGCGCTTCTTCACTGTGGTCTTCGGTAAGGTGGAGGTACTTCTCCAGACGAATGGCTCATTCCTGCCAAACCACAAGACTACGAACAGCCTTCAGTCTCATTACGAGCTGAATCTTCTGAGCAAACTTCAATGCTTTGGGTGAGGTCTCCGGTGCGCACAAATTTCCTACCTTGGAGGCTAAGAGTAGAAAATCCCATGTAAACCAAATCTTCAAACATCACATTTACCAGTTAGGTTCTGAGCGTACTCCAGGTCCGGCCACTCGTTCTTGATCAAGTCAGCGGTGTACTGCGCGACCTTGGGCAGGTCGTCGCCCTCCTGCACGCGAGTCTTCTGGCTCAGTGACAGCAGCCCGATCTGCTTATGCGGCGGCAAGCCCAGCTCCGAGCCCTTCGCCATGACAACTTCTAGCAGTTCCTCAGGGAATTTGATACCCTCCTTGTGGTACTGCATTATTCTCGTTACTAGAGTTTCCACGTCCCTGTGAAATTTACATTGTTTGAAGGTTAAACAATAAAGCAGCTAATTGTGTTTGATTTTTTATATAAATTTACTCGATAAAAAATAGTAATTAATATTTAATGTAGTTGTTTATACAAATTGGAACTAGATGAGCTCCCTGAGAGACTCCGAAACTGATTGATTTTAAACGTCACTTAAGATGAAAATATACTTAGATTTTTTTTCCGAGTTTTTTGGATTGAAACAATTGGATAAAAAAAAGAATTGATATTAGTTTCATGACGTTTAACCTATCAGTGTCCAGAATGAGACATTGATCGGTCATTCCTACTTTGGGGGCGGTCCATGATTCATAACAGGCGTTCATAAGGCATTACAACACTGTGCAGCTTCAAGGTTCGTCAGCTCCTACTGTGTAGATCGGAACGTTACGAACAACGAAAGTGAAAAAAAAATCTGTTAAGTACTTCCATTGTACAATATTGTACAATAATTATTATCAACTCTGTTTCTTTGAATACATAACTTGCAATCTTTAATAAAACAGACTAAAGTTTTATCTTACCTTTTGATTAAATAATTAAAAAAAAATACTGAAATATTTTTTTTATAAGAGACGGACCTAATGCCTCGTTGCTTTCTCGACCAGTCAACCTTAGGGCAAAACAGAAAGCGAAAAGTAGGTAGGTGGGTACATACTCGAGGGTGTGCAGCTGGTGCGTCGCCAGGTGTTGGAAGACGGCGGGCGGGTCGGCGGCGACGTGCAGGCACTGCAGCAGCCGCGCCAGCGCGCCCGCCGGCAGCGCGCCCGCCCGCAGCAGCCGCGCCGCGCCGCCCACCGCGCCGTCACGCGACCCGTGAGACATCTCGATCTCGCTGTGACACGGGATAGTGTTACTTAGGCTCGTATTAATAAATCGCACTCAACTCGGAGCTCGATATTGAGCGCGAACTTGAGGTGCGGTTTTGTATGAGAATGACATATCTAGTTCGCACTCAAGATCGAGTTCAGAGTTGAGAGCGATATTATACAAACGATGCCTTAGTAATGTTAATCTAAAACTGTGGTTCTTATAGGTATGAAGGATCATTTTGCTAAATTTCTCTCTTTATACGTGCACGGTGTGGCTTCCTAACTTAAAAAGACGACGTGGCAGGCCTAGGAAATGATGGCGCAACGAACTCGACTTCTACAGAAAGGACTGGCCTGAATTTGCCTTAGACCGAGGAAAGTGGAACGCGGAGGGGGAGGCCTTTGCCCTGCAGTAGAACGATATGAATAAGAATAAGAATAAGAATAAGAATTTATTTATTGTCTACAAAAGTTACACAGCAAACAGTATATAAATAATAAAAAACTAAATTAAAATGAGACAAAGGGAATGCGCTATCTATTAATAACAATCATTATAGGGACCATCGAATTGGTTTATTGGTAATATCCGGCTAATTGTTTCGCGGACCACTCCAAGGACCACCGGTAGACCGCGGATCATATTATGTTAAGAACAACTGTACTAAAAATTAGAACAGTCTCGTGCCCATATGTTTAATAAACTAATCGTAAAAAAATCAATAAGAATAAAAAACAAGTATTCTGTATAGTAATAACAATTGTAAAAAATCAATAGAGAGAGGTATTATAAATTTATCAATATGAAAGAAAGACTTCAATCAATTTTACACTTACTACCCTTACCGTTATGGTTCAATTTCAATTAAAGTAATCTACTCACGGCCAAATGTCGTCGCGCGGCACGCCGCTGGCTGTGATGAGCGCCTGCACGCTGTCGGAGTGGAAGTTGTCCAGGAACCGCGCCCAGCGGGTTAGCTCCTGCCCCACGCTCGCCCACGTCTGCTCGCTAGGGTTAGGCGTACACATCAACATAGAAAATATTAATAACCAGTAAATACTAGAGATTGTAGTCAGCGAAACGTGCCTGTTTCAGCTGACCAAATTAGGTAGTAATATAAAATTGTATTTCCATATCAAAAGTGTGATCACCAATGCTAGTTTACTCTGACAAATATCACTGGTAGTAGTTATTAAAAGATTTTTCGTTTTATTTGTTGGCAACACTCACTTCTTGTTAAATTTAAAGTCGTTCTCCTGCTCCTGCTGGCAGTAGTCCGCTGCTTGCATTATCATCAGGCTGCGAGTGCCCGCTGGTATGCTGCAACCATGTAAAAATACGTTTAAAGAATCAATATTTTTATTAATTTGAAGGAAGTGTATAATTAGATATTTCTTATACTACGTTACCGATCAATGGCCTCCCTAGTGAAGCAGGCATTGGCGACGAACTCGAGCAGATCTTCCTTGGACAGCTTGTTGAAGTAGCTCGCGCACTGCCGATACTGCTGCATCCATTTCTTGTTGCTGGCTGCACTTGCTGGCACCTGGTTACAAACGTAGGCCATCAATAAGGATATAATCACACCGCCCACTTCTAATCTTCAATTCCTAACTCAGTTTTCCGGAACCTTTACACAATTGGGTCCATTAAGACTAGAAGACTTATATTTCTTCAAAGGAAGGCTTTTACGTTTCATTTTTGCCGGGAGCAACGTAAAGAGATGTGGCACCGCCGCAAAATATCTGTATTTTTTTTTCAATTTTAAATGATTCAATTTATAATACAGGACCCCTTGTGTTAGACAAAGATAGTTGATGCATCAAATACGGCCCAGCGTAGTGACTATCGGCATAACCTCCCATCTGGAGGAAGGTCTTTGTCCAGCAGTAGGCTGCTATAGGCTGATTGATGATGATTATGAGCCACTGAAGATCTTATGACAACTCACTAAACTTCACTGAACATATATATATTTATTTATAGTTACAAATGTATAGACTATGTATATGTATGTATATTTGGACATGTATAGTTATTTTTACTTCACTTTCTGATAGTCCGCCTTTTGTACAAAATATGTGTAGTACAATAAAGATTTAATAAATAAATAACTCACGCTAAACAGATGCTTAGTGAGCCACATGGTGTAGAGCGCGTTAACCGGCAGCGGCGCGCGGAAGGCGGGCGGCAGCGTCCGCAGCAGCTTCACCACCATGCCGACGTTCTCCGGCCGTAGCACCTGCAGCAGGTGCCCGGAGTACTGCTCCGCTGTCGGCTGTTCCACTAGCAGCTTGTAGTCCAGCTCTCAGGGGGGAATACGTTGTCATGACAACGTAAAGCCCGTTGACCGAGAACCCGAGCCGGCGCAGTCGGTCCACCTCGCCCATGCCCGTCAGCCGGTCGATGCACTCGCGGATGAACTCCAGCTGCCCCTGCGACGCGTTCTTCTGTTCGAGCGTTATGTAAAACTATTCAGAGGTATGAACCTGGCGACGCGGTAGATGGTCTCGGCGCGGTAGTCGGTGTCCGCATTGAACAGAAGCCCGTTGACCGAGAACCCGAGCCGGCGCAGTCGGTCCACTTCACTTTCTGATAGTCCGCCTTTTGTACAAAATATGTGTAGTACAATAAAGATTTAATAAATAAATAACTCACGCTAAACAGATGCTTAGTGAGCCACATGGTGTAGAGCGCATTGACCGGCAGCGGCGCGCGGAAGGCGGGCGGCAGAGTCCGCAGCAGCTTCACCACCATGCCGACGTTCTCCGGCCGTAGCACCTGCAGCAGGTGCCCGGAGTACTGCTCTGCCGTCGGCTGTTCTACTAGCAGCTTGTAGTCCAGCTCTGAGGGGGGATACGTTGTCATGACAACGTGACCTTGTGATGATACTCACGGAGAATTAATTAACAAAAACGAATAATTGAACAATAAATATCTCACAACATGACATAAGTACGTATGTACATTGATCTAAATCCGTATTAAGTAGCTTATGCACTTGTGTTACAGATATCAGAATCAACAGGGATATAACACCCAGACCAGGACAAATAGACATGTTCATGAACACAAATGTTTGTCCTGTGCGGGGATCGAACCCGCGATCCCTTGGTCTACTACACCAAGCAGTTCGTCAATACTTCAGCAGTTGTACATAACAGGCAGATTTCATCCCCTCGGTGTCGTTAAAACCAAGAAAGTACGCTCGTCAAAATAAAGCGCACCCTTGCTATATTTTGCCAGTGTTGCAATGTACTTTGAAAGGATAGGGTTACAAAAACTCTCACCAGAAGATGCCGCCTTCACTTTCTTCAAAAGCTTGATGTGCTCAGCGGCGGTGAGGCCGTGTATCAGGGGCTTCTCGTCGACGCTCTTCAAGATCGTGAACATGTTTATCAGGCCGTTGTGGTCGTCGCCGCGGATCAGAGGCCACATAGTTTCTTTTATCCTACAAAGATATTTGGTTTCAAAATTATTAATTAGGAGTACAGTGGACACATTAAAAAATATAAAAACTTGTGAGGGCACGAAATTCAAATTCAGTACCCTGTAGTAAGGGTGTCAAGAGTGTCTCTGTGTGTGCCTTGTGTATTCTTCCGTATCTTTCTCCCCGCACGTTCTCGCGGTAGGCCGCCCCCCGGTTACTGGTAAGCTCGCCGGGCCTCCCGAACTCACCAGGCGGGCCCATGTGCATAGAGGCCCGCGCAGCGACGCAGGGAGAGAGATTGATCGGCCCAGGATGAGGCCGGATATATCCTCACCAAGCACTGGAAGACACGGACGACGACGACGACGCCCGCGTGTTTGTGCGTGCGCGTGAGTGTGTGTGTGTATGTGTGTGTGTGTGTGTGTGTGTGTGTGTGTGTGTGTGTGTGTGCGCGTGTGTGTGTGCGCGTGTGTGTGCGTGTGTGTGCGTGGTGTGTGTAAGCGTGTGTATGTGTGTGTGTGTGTGTGTGTGTATTACTGTGTGTGTGAGTGTGTGTGTATGTCTGTGTGTGTATGTCTGTGTGTATGTCTGTGTGTGTGTTTGTGTGTGCGTGCGTGTGTACCTGGCGTGCGCCCGGGGCTGCAGGGCGGCGTGTGGCGGCGCATGCGCAGTGGCAGGATGCGCGGCGGCGTGCTGCAGCCACACGTCCAGAGCGCTCATGCTGTACTTCTCTCCTAGCGCGCACGCCGCTTCCACGTGCTCTTTCTCCGAAGACCTGCCGGAAACACACATTTTGTTAAAGCTATACTAGCTCTTAGGAACTCTTAGCTATTGGGAGATCCGCTAGAAGTAGTTTCGCGATCTTCACTCAGTATTTGAAAACCTTATTAACTGCGCCAAATACAGTTGTCACTGTAACTACATATGACATAATTTCAATTACATAAGTAATTGAAATTATTACCTTAACCTTAAGTTTTTACCTCTGTATTTCACCTCATATTTCATATCTGACGAGCCGTTTGGTGTAATGGTCGAGAAGTCGGCTATTACACCAAAGGTCGCGGGTTCGATCCCCGCACGGTACAAACATTTGTGTGCATGAACATGTCTGTTTGTATCGGTCTGGGTGTTTCTATGTATAATATGTATGTATTTACAAAAAAAAATGTACATAAGTAATGTTTATCCGTTGTCTGGCATCCATAGCACAAGCTAATGCTTAGTTTGGGGCTAGATGGCGCTGTGTGAAAAATGTCCAGAGATATTTATTTTATTTTTATTTATTTATATTATTAAGCATTAAACCTTATCACATTTATACAACTGCATAGATTAAACATCAAGCGGTATGAACCTGGCGACGCGGTAGATGGTCTCGGCGCGGTAGTCGGTGTCCGCGTTGAACAGCAGCCCGTTGACCGAGAACCCGAGCCGGCGCAGTCGGTCCACCTCGCCCATGCCCGTCAGCCGGTCGATGCACTCGCGGATGATCTCGAGTTGCTCCTGCGACGCGTTCTTCTGTTCGAGCGTTATGTAAAACTATTCAGAGGAATGTACCTGGCGACGCGGTAGATGGTCTCGGCGCGGTAATCGGTGTCCGCGTTGAACAGCAGCCCGTTGACTGAGAACCCGAGCCGCCGCAGTCGGTCCACCTCGCCCATGCCCGTCAGCCGGTCGATGCACTCGCGGATGATCTCGAGTTGCTCCTGCGACGCGTTCTTCTGTTCGAGCGTTGTACGTGCCATCTGTGGAGGAAATATAAATGATGGAGGCAACTTCTCTGTCAAGGGGTTTAAGAAACTAGACCAATCGATCTATCGTCGATCGACCACACCGCACCACAAGCAAAAACTGTCGACTAGGTATTCGGTTCTACTATCGCTGTAGATCGAGAATGATCGATTGGTTTGGTAACACCATTTTTGTTTCTCTGATCAGTGATGTCTCCTCCTTTGTGATTAATAAAACTCTTCGTACCATATTATTACATCAATTTAAAAAGCTTTTTTAGTCAGCCCGCTTCCAGAAAGCCAACCTTTTTTAGGGTTCCGTAGCCAAAATGGCAAAAAAACGGAACCCTTATAGATTGGTCATGTCTGTCTGTCTGTCTGTCTGTCCGCCAATCTGTCACAGCCACTTTTTTCCGAAACAATAAGTACTATACTGTTAAAACTTAGTGAGTGGATGTATTCTGTGAACCGCAACGAGGTTTTCACACGAAAATAGAAAAAAAAAGTGGGGGTCCCCATAGTCAGAACTGAAACTCGAAATATATTTTTTCATTGAACATTTACGTGTGGGGTATCTATGGATAGGTCTTTAAAAATTATATAAAGGATTCTAATATCACTTTTTTCTAAAGTGAATACTATGCGTGTCAAACCCTTCCAAAGTGGAAAAAAGTGTCCCCCCCCCTCTAACTTCTAAAATAAGAGGATGATAAAACTGAAATAATTATATAATGTACATTACCATAAAAACTACCAACGAAAATTGGTTCGAACGTAATCTATTCAGTAGTTTTTTCGATACGTCAAAAATAGAATTTGTGCGGAACCCTCAGTGCGGGAGTCCGACTCGCACTTGGCCAATTTTTTTATAGTAGCTCCGTATATTGGCTCCACTCTGCCTGATGGTAAGCAAAAGCGGAGCCCTAATAGCGATGAAAGCGGATGCGGTACCTGGTATCCTATCTGCTGGCATCGCCATACCCGCAGGCAAGGTACTTACTACAAAATTCAAAGCGAAGATAGAAACTTTTGTTTTTTTTCCTTTGTTTTTTTTATTTTGGTTAGTAGTGTAATATTATATTCGAAAGTTGTGCTCACCTCTTAATGATGAATATATCTGATGTGAATGTGTTGCAAATATGTAATATATGTTTTGGTGGGCCTTAAATAAATAAATAAGCGTCTCACCACGGAGGGCTGCGTGAGGTAGACGTTGTCGCGCAGGTCTGGCGCGTTGCACTTGACGAGGGTGGCGTAGAGGCCGGCGGCGACGGCGGTGTCGGTGGCGTGCGCGGCCACCAGCTGCTTGGTGCGCGCCGCGTCCTGCGTCGCTCGCAGCATACACGCCACGCTTAGCGGCGTGTCTTTGTACAGCACCTCTTCCGCGCACTTCGCCACCACTAAGGGTATACAAATAAATTAATGCGTTGGATTAACACACCAATTGCCTAGCCCTAAAATAAACTCGAAGTTCGTGCTATGGATGCTAGGGGACAGATTGACATACTTAAATAGTTTTATAATCATCCATGAAACGAGTGCAATGTTCATCACACCAACATTTGCTCCGAGCGGGATTGAAAACCGCGGCTCTTGGTTTTGTCTCTAACCACTAGACGAACTGGCCCGTCATACGTTTTTATCTTCATTAACCTCCTTTATTGATTAGCAGCGGCCGTCCGCGACTCCGTCCGCGTTGATTTCGATTTCCGCACACAAAGTGTTATACTAAAGCTTAAAGCTCACATCGTCGAATGGACCATCCAAAACATTTTTTTTAAATCGTTCTAGTAGATCCCGAGATAAGCGCGATCAAAAAAAAGCTCTATACAGTATCTTTAAGCAAGATCGAAAGCAAATCGACCACCTACCTTCAGTCTCCAGCTCAGCCATGCCGCCATTATCGAGGCAGTTCTGCACGTAGTACCAGGCGAGCAGCGGCTGCGCGGCGGGCGCGGCGTGCGCGTGCGCGTCGGGCAGCGTGAACCGGTCGTACGCGTAGTGCGCGCGCGACGCCGCGGTCCAGCCGTACAGGGAGCGGTAGAACTCCTGGCAGTGGACTGTGCGCTCTTCTGGTTCCGTTGATTGGGATTTGTTGTCGCTGCAAAAAGGGAAGGTGACAGCTGTCAAATTAGCTCAAGAACCTACACACCATGCAATTCAATCATGATGGTGCAAAAAACCCGTGCATGTTGTATATTATGGCGTGGTACAGTCTTTGATTTCAATATGTAAGAAAACTAAAGTTAAATAAACATTACTGTGGACGCGTAATTATATCTGCCTGTCGGCAGCTGCTTTTTAACAGAACTGGGAAGACATCTTAAAAATGTCAGCTTAAAAATATTAAAATCTAAGAAATAAAGTTTAATTAAGTGTCTTAATATTTGTGATTGCTTTCTTTAAATATTTCTTCAGAACCTATTTAAGTCAACTTCAACATAAACTATCAGTATCAAAGTGTTTCATTTCATACCTCATCGTGAACTTATTCTGAATGGTGTCCAGTAAGTAGTTGAAGAGCGGCACCTTCCTCTCCGGCTCCGCGGGCACTAGATCCTTCTTCTCTATCACTGGCTAAGGACGAAAATAAAGCTGAATCACTATAGTGAATTAACTTTTACAGCCCAAGAAAATCAATAAATTTTTCTAATTTCATTACAATCATTCTTGAGTGTGATGAAAAAGATCACAGCCACACACTCGTTGGTTTTTTTTTCTTTTCAGTTTAAATAAAAGGCGAAGTATTGACTCACAGTGGTGATGGCGTCGTCGAACTCGTCGTCGGTGGAGGGCCAGCGGTCGATGAGGCGCGCGTGCTCCTTCACCGCGGCGCCCATCTGCTGCAGACCCTCCAGCTCTAAAGACAATCTGCCGAGCAATAAAATCATTTATTTATAAGATATATTAAATTCTATTGATCATTCTTGGTAAAATAGTATCGTAGCGGACAATAAGGTTAAGGGGTCATCGAGTGTGATCAACAAGTTTTGTCTAAACGATGGCTGATTCGATGCAATTATTTAAAGGAGTTTGTCAACGCTTACATAAACCATATGTTTGGTTTGACATATTATAATAACTTATTTATTTGTTTTCAGGCAACGTAGTCCCATTGATTAATGTTAACAGAACAAACGAAAATAAAAAAATATACCTATATCAAAACAGCTTTTGTAAGTAGTTTAGTAGGATGATGAGATATTTACACCCGAAAATAAGATGTAAATTATTTCTCATACCTGGCTCGCAGCACGTCCTCGAGCCGCGACGGATGGTCATGCGCAGCGGCGGCGGCGAGCAGATACCGTCGGGCGGGCGCGTCGGCGTGCGCGTGCGCGGCGGCGGCCACGTGCGCGAGCAGCGCGGCGGCGGGCGCGTGGTGCAGCGCCGCCAGCCGCCGCGCCGCGCCCGCCGCCGCGCCCAGCCCGCCCGCCCCGCCGCGCACTGCGGCTGCGCCCACCAGCTGCAGCACGAGGCCCTCCCTGCACAGTACGCAGCGCCCATTAGTACGATAATCATACATGCTTAGCCTACATAGTTGTGTGAGGCGACCGTGCATAGGTGGTAGTAGTCAGCCCGTGCATAGGGTGCATAGGTAGTAGAAACCATCCCCGCTCCCGCGCGTAGACTCTTTAACACGGTTCATAACGGTCTGAGATTCGTTGCCTGCTTTTAAAACTCTTTACTATTTATCCCTTGAGATGAGTGTGTGAGATGTATACTAGTACTGTAGGATACCGAGAAACCGACATACGGACCAGTAGGAGTGATAGTGCGAGCAATATACCTCCACTGATGCCAAAAACGCAAAAGCGTTATTTGCAAAAACCTTTACATTACACTTTTACTCTCACATTATATTCTTAAACTAGCGGCCGCCCGCGACTCCGTCCGCGTGGATTTCGATTTCCAATAGCCTAAAGCCTTCCTCGTCAAATGGACTATCAAACACAAAAAGAATTTTTCAAATCGGACCAGTAGTTCCTGAGATTAGCGCGTTCAAACAAACAAACATACAAACAAACAAACAAACATACAAACAAACTCTTCAGCTTTATATATTAGTATAGATAGCGGCCGCCCGCGACTCCGTCCGCGTGGATTTCGATTTCCAATACCCTAAAACCTTCCTCATAAAATGGACTATCTAACTCAAAAAGATTTTTTCAAATCGGTCCAGTAGTTCCTGAGATTAGCGCGTTCAAACAAACAAACAAACAAACTCTTCAGCTTTATATATTAGTATAGATAAAAGATGTGATAACCAAAACAGATTGTCTCAAAACTTGATAACAAATATTTATTTATAAACAAACAATTATCATTAAATATGATCTAAAACTAAACTTTCTTCTTCTGGATTGGATCTTCTGATCTATGATGATAGGGAACGAACAAGCGGGACGTTGTTTGCCAGGAGAAATTATATTTACTCTTGTAAATAGTCCAAACCCCGGGAAAACAACGTCGGGCCTGGCCGATCTAGTCTTGCGCCGAACCAGTCTCGATCTCAGCTTTGCTTGAAAAATAGCTCCACTATAACACCACAATGCATACACTCAAATGATGACGGTTTCACGCACAAATTTAAATGAAAAAGTGTGCAACACTCCAAAAGAACGACCTCCTGAAAATTATTATATTTTCTATTCACAATAAAATATAATACTAAGACATTGGAGGAAGGAAGCGGCAAGCAATAATTTGTCTCCTAAAATTCAGACGGTAAATCAGTAAAGTTTGATACGAACAGAACGGAACGCAACAGATACTTACCGCAAACGTTCGTCGTCACCGGCTATCCTTAATAGCGTTGCCAACTTGACCAACTTATTGCTGGCCAGGAAAGCGTTAGGATTGGCCTTCAAGCATTCTTCGATTAGCGACAGCCGGTCCTCACACAATCGCACTAAAATAAAAAGATTATTTTTGTGTGCGATCTTTATCAATATTTGTAAGATTTATGCAATAAATAAAATGAACAATACAATACCTTGAATCGGTAGAAGGGTTAAATCAAAAGCAGCTAATATTTTAAGCGCTGCAATGAGGTCCAACTCTTCTGAAATTTCTTGATTTCCGTCCTTGATGACCGTCAAACAACATCTGAAAAGGAAATTTCGTATGAAACATAACAAGCTAAGAATCTTATGTCAATGATGATTTTCGTCAGGAAGGTAAATATAAATAAATAAATGCCTTGGACTGACACACCAATTTCCTAGCCCCAAACTAAGCTCGAAGCTTGTACTATGGGAGCTAGGGAACGGATAGACATACTTAAATACTTTTTATAAACATCCATGACTCGAGTACAAATGCCGATGTTCATCACACAAACATTTGCCCCTAGCGGGATTCGAACCCGCGACCCTTGGTTTCGTAGCCAGGGTCTCTGACCACTCGACCAACGGGCCCGTCAATATTAAATATTTAAATTCTAATACAACGTGAACCTATTCCTCCTTCTTGAGTCGTATTCCTCATTGCAGAGGGTCGTGATCATAGTATGAAATGAAACACATAACAACTCTCTTGGCGATTTTAATGGAGTGGTTTGCCATGACCTTGTCCAGTAGTTGCAGCACATTGTTTTCCTTCACCGTACAGCTGGTATGAAATTATGCACATAGGTTTTTGATAAATTCCGGAGGTGCATGCCAGACCGGATTTGAACCGCCGACCTTATGCATGTGAAGCGGCGACCTTACCACTAGGCTACCGAGCTGTTAAACTTATCACCTATCACTGCGTAGACAAGAAGGCCCAGTCACATCAGACCACTACAAACTGTCAAAACGCTTCAATTGACATTAAAAAATAGAAGGGGAGCCCAAGCGGGGATTTTTGAAGTGACTCGAGCGTGTCCAAAATCCTTGCGCCCTTTAATGTACCTCTTCCAATTGTGAAACCTCCATATGGTGGCGTGTGTTGAAGGGAACCTGTCTGGCACGCTCGAGTCACTGCAAAAATCCCCACTTGCTCCCCTACTAAAACTGATTGTTGGTGTCAGTACCTCGCGAGGTCGAGCGCGGGGTCGCTGAGCGAGGCGGCGGAGTTGAAGTACTCGCGCGCGGCCGTGGTGACGAGGCGCACGCTGCGCGCGTAGTCCACCACGCGCGCGCCCGCCCGCGCCTCGCCCGTCAGCACCTCGCCCGCCAGCTTGATGCTGCCCGCCTCGCCCGACGTCAGCAGCGATGATGCGTAGATCTGACACACATCATCATCGTCAGCAGACCAGACTTTCCCACTGGGATAAAGGGCACGTGCCCAGGTCCCCACGATTTATTGAGGCCTGCAGACCAGGTTTTGGGGGCCCCACGTATACCAATCAAGAGGTTTAAAGACCCATGTGCCCAGGGCCCTTATTAGGTAAAAGACGGCACGGATCGTCAGTGTCAATAGGCACTAGGCAGGCAATTTAATGACGTCGGTAGGGTGACCAATAAGCGCATAGGACGAGCCGATCCCCCGAATGTACGCGTAGCGGTGCTCTTGTCGGTGTCATTGATTGAAATAAAACAACTATCTTGGTAATATTTAATGGGGTGATTAACCATAGCGTTCGCCATCAAGCGTACCTACCTCATAAATCTCTTCTTTAGTGATGCAAGTGAATAGCGACGACTGTAGCTCCAAGAGGTCCTTCAGCAAATCTGCCCAATGCTGTTGTGTCGGCTTCTCGTCCCTAGAAAGTCAAAATGTGTTCACTCAGCGTATTCCTTAGCTTTAATACTAGCGTCAAACGCACAAAGTACAAATAAAATAGTCCAATTAAGTCAGCCCCATGGCTCGTAAACACACGGAGTGTGTATTTGCTAACACAGGAATTTTGGCTTTCTTATGTAAGCAATTCTTCCGAGCCGACGCAATGTTAAACACACTGGACATGTTAACGTCAACTCACCCGCGGGCCACCGAGCGGGCCAGGCGCGTGAGCAGCTGGCGCGAGTGGGTCGCGATGCTAATTCGTCCAAGCCAGAGCTCTGTTCAACTCGCTCGGCGATTTAAAGTCAACTCACCCGCGTGCCAGAAAGTGGGTCAGGCGCGTGAGCAGCTGACGGCAGCGCATGCTCGCGATGCCAATTCGTCCGAGCCAGCGCAATTTTAAACTCGCTCGGCATTTAAACGTCAACTCACCCGCGTGCCAGCGAGCGGGCCAGGCGCGTGAGCAGCTGGCGCGAGTGCGCGGGGTCGCGGTGCAGGTCGCGCAGGTCGCGCAGCGGCAGGCGCACGCGGCGGCACGCCATGCGCCCGCACGCCGCCACCAGTCGCTCCAGCGCGCGCACGCGGCGGACCAGCTCGCTCGCTGATATGCTGCCGTCGCTGAACATAGAGATAATAAATTCAAATTCTGTACCTGTTAACTTGAAAACGGACAACAAATCGGTGTTCATTAACAGCAAAAATGTTCATATGGCCACATTCCTGAGTGACATATTATTTTTTCAAATCAATTCAATTCATTATATTTATTGCATGTCACATGTTTTGGTACAAAGATAGCGGGTTATAATTTGTTTAAATAGAACAACGACAAACGATCTTAATTTTATCTTTGACATCATAAGCGAAATGTATAGAAAAGATTTTTAATAAAATTAGAAAGACCCGCCGGTCGCTTAAAAAAAACTTATAAATATGTCAATTCGTTAAAACAATTTAAAATAGATTTAACTAATCATTTACATATAACATTTTAGACTTTCGCGTTGCATTATATCACTGAGTAAGTAGTATACATATACTACATAATTAATATCGCGTTTAGTCCCGTTAAATAATATCAGTGATAATCATTTACATACCTCTCTTTCAGTATCGTATCCAGCAAATCGCACGCTTTGTCAAGTTGGTCAGTTCCCGTATGCGCGAACAGACATCTTTCAACGAGTTCAAGATGTGTGCGAACATCGAGTTCAAACTCACTGGGCGATTGCAGCACCTAAGAAAATATTATAAAACCTCATCTATCTTATAGTACCCATAATATTGAAGCAAGGAGTTCGAGAACTAAACAGCTTAATCAAATATTTTAGATGCCACATATTATATTTTTTGAGGTTACAACACTCAAAACACACACGTGTGTTCCAATATACGTGACTTTGCGTGCGCGTATTATTATTATCGTATCATGTGCCCGTGTGATAATAATACTTGACCTAAACGTTATTACCTAAACTATATACTCACGAGTAAGATAGCAGAAAGATCATCAACGCTGATGCTCTCGAGGTAGTCGGTGAGCCCGCTCAGGCACGCTTCGGTGCCGTTCGTCAGGTTCTCATACCGCTTGAGGAATGGAATCACGAACTGCTTCAAGTCCGACACGAAGGTCGCTGGAGACGACTATAGACAAACATAATGTTTTTATGATGTTCTTAAGTTATTATATGGAGTAATTTAATTATGTTAATTTGCAAATGAAATACCGTTATCAAATGAATTCCATCAGTTTTATTTATTCTCTGGAATCATTGTCGAAATAAACGACAGAAGCGGAAAAGTTCCATAATTCAAAAAAATATTTTTTCTGCTGCTACAGTACGACTCAATTTATTAACTCTTTAAATGAGTTTTGCGATATGGCAGATCTGGTCATTTCAATAATTTCTGATCAACTTCACTCTTCACTTAATCGTTACTCACCATCTTCATCAACATAGTGCAGGTCTCGAGCGTGGTCAGCTTCTCTATCTGATCCAGCGTGACTCCCTCGACGTTGATGTCGTAGATGAGCGTGTCGAGCGTGAGCAGGTGGAACATGATGTTGTCGAGCCCCTCCACGCCGCCGCCCACCGTGGCGAGCGTAGCCAGCGTGAGCGCGTGCGACGCCAGGCCGCTGCGACGCTCCACCTGACAAATTATTACACTGTAATCGCACCACTCATTTTTCTCTCACAAAAGAGCGATGCTCTTGTTGGTGTCATACAATGGCACCGTTAAAGAGATGTCATTCAATTATGGTTATTTAATTATTGTCATACAATGTTGCCATTAAAGGTTTGTTTTTTAATAATGGTTAATGTGCTTCATTTATTTACTTAGGAAAACCAACAAGTCGTGATTGATAGTACATTTTAGTTTTCTTAGGTCTAAGTATATTGCTAAGTGCAGTTTCATCTATAAGCTGGCATGACCTACCAATGTAAGACGAGACAAGAAACTGTTATATAATTATAAGATTTTTTTCAGCATTTTTCTGGTTTATTTATCAGTCGGGCCGGTGTTTTCGTCCATCTGCAAGAGCTTCCTAAACTATACGACAGGTATTTAAAATGGCCGCAGTTTTCTGCAGTTGTATGTGCATACATGTCGGGCTCAAGTACCTTACATGGCCGCAGCTTTCTGTAATTGTTAGTACATACATGTAGAGCTTCAAGTCGATCATAATGCTTACCTGTCGCGCGCGCGCCGCGTACCACGCAGCGATGCCCGCATCCGACGCCGCGTCCGCCGCGCCACCCGCCTGATCCCCCGCGCCCGTCGCCGCCGCAGCCCCGGCCGCCGTCGCCAGCGACCCGCCCGTTTCCGACTCCGGCGTCGTCTCCTCCGACCAGTTTGAGCTCCAGATTGATCTGGATCATTCACATGAATATATCATCACAATGTTTCTCAGTTATGTTTACTCTACTCAACAGTAGAGGAAATATAATTGGACCCAACATTCCCATATGCAACGCAAGCATTAGATCCAATTACTGTTCCAAGTCAAAGTCAAGGCGTTTATTTTACAACTTGATTTACAATGAAATTCTTTTGCATGTCAAATATTCTTTTACCCCATTGGCACTTCGACGTGAACGGCCTGCTGAGAAGAAGTGTTCTAAAGGAAAAGTCAAAGCTTCATTTCGAAAACTAATTCCAGCATAACTTTGACCCTATGTTTACTTTACATCAGCTAACGGAAATATAATTTAGATGTACTGGGGTACAGCTGGGGTTGGAATTACTATGTGCTTTGCTTTACGCTAAATGACTATCTCAATCTGACGATTACTTACCTGAATATATCTTTCCTACACCAATCATGCTCATACTCGGTCTCCTTTATCTTGATGGGCGACTTCTTCTCAAACCACTGCTTGAAGGGATGCTTGGTCGGCAGTAGATGCTGGTACTCCAGCGGGTTGATGGTCTCGGGCAGATGCTCCAGCACCACGAGCTGCATGGAGGTGTTCTTGATGTTGGGCCAGAGACAAGTGAGGGCTTCGATGCGGCCCTCCTTAGCAGTCTCGATGGCGCTGTGGACGATGCTGTTGCTGCGAAGACGGTCGTACTCGTCCTTGTCGTATGTGGATTTCTCGCAGCGGAGTATGGACTGTAATACACTTATTTAGTTAGTGGTGGCCAAATAGTAGTTAATGCTGAAGGTTCTTGTAGGAAATAAAAATAAATGTCAACGAATTACAAATGTAAGTGCAATGAACCAAATTATCCCATTTTGCGAGATTTTTAAGCTCTACTACACCTAGTAACATTTAAAGGCGCAATAAAAAAACACCTTTTTCTGTTCGGAAAAGCTTTTACCTTATTTACACTTTAATTTTATTGTATTTTTTCAGGCGTGTCTTAGGTGCACATATAAACTTTTTATGCAAAATGTTTCAGTATAAACCAGACCCTTATTTCCCACTGGGCACAATGAGCACGTGCCCAGGACCCCATGATCGATTGGGGACCAGTTATTGGGGGCCCCGCGTTTACCAAACGAGAGGTACAAAGACCCATGTGCACAGGGCCCCTAATAGTTGAAAGACCGGTATAAAACACTAACCTCATAAAGTTTGAGTCGTTCCTTGTAGAACAGCATCACGTGCCGGCAGCGCAGCAGTTCACTTGTGTACGCGTTGAGATCCTCCAGCGTTATGTCGTCCGGGTCTTTCGCGTCGTTCTCATCTCGGTCCTTGTTGATTTCTAAACAGAAACAATTATTCGTCAGATTATAGCCAGTTTGTATGCTGTTTATTTCAAGAACAGTATCAGCCTATTACTGTCTCACTGCAGGGGAAAGGCCTCATCATTTGAAATCATGTTTTCGTTACAAAGTTGGGACTTGGCTAAGTCACCACATTTACCAAATGCGGGTTGGTGATCACAAACCCTGCAAAATCTGTGTTCAGCAAAATCGACACGATTTTTTCCCGACCAAGGAATCAAACCCAGGACCTCGAGACCACGGCTCGTTACTTAAACCACTAGACCATCGGGGCGTTTTTATGATGTAAAGAAAGATCCTTAAAATTTTAACTGTTTTATGGCACTCAAGCTAAACACTAGGTATATCTCAGGAACAAGAAAAACAACTGCTCAACCAAAGAAAATGACATAAGCAAAGTGTGGGTAAGTAGTTAAAAACAATTCGTTCACAAAATCGTTACCATATAATATTCTTTCGTTAGTAAGTTCCAGTCCGAATTGTAGAAGTTCTTTGGCCGCTGGCAAGGTTTCCGGCAGTCTGTCCACGCACTGATGCACCGCCCAAATCTTCTTTGATACTTTACTCTGAAATAAAAATGTTTTTTAATATTTGTGCATAATAACCTACACACACACATTAGATGAACGCAATCAAGTGGGTTACTTATCTAGAATACTTCGTAGAATATAACATCAATTTATTCCCTATCACGATACGGCCTTATAACTTATCCGTTTCGAAGGACTTCGAAACAAGGGAGATGTCGTAACCAGAAGATTTTGTTATTTTCTTATTGAAATCTTATTTTTCATTCCTGTCATCAAAATTATATTATATTATCATTACCAAATACTTCTGAATAGCGTCTGTGGAGACGGGATTCTTCCTCCACTGTTGCTGGTAGACGAGATCGCTGTCCAGGTTGAACGTTTCCGCCAGCGTCAGCGCTTCGCTGTAGTTGCCGCTTTCGATCTGCGCACGAGAATAAATGAGTATTGTTGTTGTTAAAAAAATGTTGTCGAAATAAATAAATAACTTACGAATTAAAAGAGCATTCATTTGGGCGAAAAGAATTGGTATAGAAATGTAATGGAAATCTTGAAAAAAATATATTACTCCTCGAAACGCACGTGAAGCTGTGGATTTCTATGCCTTTTTTTGCAATTAAAGGTAGCCTATGATCTTTTCTCAGAGTCTAAAGATTGTATGTGCCAAATTTCAACAATTCGGTTGAGCGGTTCAATCGGGATAGCGTAACTTACGCATTTATAATATTAGTAGGGATTTAAGTATGTCTATCCGTAGTACAAACTTCAAGCTTTGTTTGGGGCTATGCAATGGGTGTGTTAGTTCAATGAATTTATTACTTTATTGTTTTTATCATTACTCACTTTCCTGGAGAACAGCTCGTTGGGCGTGGTGCTCTTGACGCCGAGCAGGCGGTATATGCGCGACACGACGGTGATCCGCCTCGGCCGCGGCTGGAACGCCTCGATGGGTTACTATGACTCACTTTCCTGGAGAACAGCTCGTTGGGCGTGGTGCTCTTGACGCCGAGCAGGCGGTATATGCGCGACACGACGGTGATCCGCCTCGGCCTCGGCTGGAACGCCTCGATGGGTTACTATGACTCACTTTCCTGGAGAACAGCTCGTTGGGCGTGGTGCTCTTGACGCCGAGCAGGCGGTATATGCGCGACACGACGGTGATCCGCCTCGGCCGCGGCTGGAACGCCTCGATGGGTTACTATGACTCACTTTCCTGGAGAACAGCTCGTTGGGCGTGGTGCTCTTGACGCCGAGCAGGCGGTATATGCGCGACACGACGGTGATCCGCCTCGGCCGCGGCTGGAACGCCTCGATGGGTTACTATGACTCACTTTCCTGGAGAACAGCTCGTTGGGCGTGGTGCTCTTGACGCCGAGCAGGCGGTATATGCGCGACACGACGGTGATCCGCCTCGGCCGCGGCTGGAACGCCTCGATGGGTTACTATGACTCACTTTCCTGGAGAACAGCTCGTTGGGCGTGGTGCTCTTGACGCCGAGCAGGCGGTATATGCGCGACACGACGGTGATCCGCCTCGGCCGCGGCTGGAACGCCTCGATGGGTTACTATGACTCACTTTCCTGGAGAACAGCTCGTTGGGCGTGGTGCTCTTGACGCCGAGCAGGCGGTATATGCGCGACACGACGGTGATCCGCCTCGGCCGCGGCTGGAACGCCTCGATGGGTTACTATGACTCACTTTCCTGGAGAACAGCTCGTTGGGCGTGGTGCTCTTGACGCCGAGCAGGCGGTATATGCGCGACACGACGGTGATCCGCCTCGGCCGCGGCTGGAACGCCTCGATGGGTTACTATGACTCACTTTCCTGGAGAACAGCTCGTTGGGCGTGGTGCTCTTGACGCCGAGCAGGCGGTATATGCGCGACACGACGGTGATCCGCCTCGGCCGCGGCTGGAACGCCTCGATGGGTTACTATGACTCACTTTCCTGGAGAACAGCTCGTTGGGCGTGGTGCTCTTGACGCCGAGCAGGCGGTATATGCGCGACACGACGGTGATCCGCCTCGGCCGCGGCTGGAACGCCTCGATGGGTTACTATGACTCACTTTCCTGGAGAACAGCTCGTTGGGCGTGGTGCTCTTGACGCCGAGCAGGCGGTATATGCGCGACACGACGGTGATCCGCCTCGGCCGCGGCTGGAACGCCTCGATGGGTTACTATGACTCACTTTCCTGGAGAACAGCTCGTTGGGCGTGGTGCTCTTGACGCCGAGCAGGCGGTATATGCGCGACACGACGGTGATCCGCCTCGGCCGCGGCTGGAACGCCTCGATGGGTTACTATGACTCACTTTCCTGGAGAACAGCTCGTTGGGCGTGGTGCTCTTGACGCCGAGCAGGCGGTATATGCGCGACACGACGGTGATCCGCCTCGGCCGCGGCTGGAACGCCTCGATGGGTTACTATGACTCACTTTCCTGGAGAACAGCTCGTTGGGCGTGGTGCTCTTGACGCCGAGCAGGCGGTATATGCGCGACACGACGGTGATCCGCCTCGGCCTCGGCTGGAACGCCTCGATGTCCGTGATGGCGTACAGCACAGACTTCACTAGTTCCTTCCCTAGTGAGTACATTGACTCGTCGAAGTCATCGTCTTCCGCTTTTACCACTTCCATCTGAAAAATGTCTATAGATTAACCTTTACAGATAAGTGGAAAATAAACTTTATTCGTGAAAGCTTTAGAAATGCACATATCAATACATGTTTATGGTGAACGGAATATTCTATCGAGATTTAAAATTTTAGCATGATATTACTAACACTTTCATCGCTTCTTGATTTTTTGGCAGGAAGAATGTTGGATTCACATTCCAGTGCCATAAACGCTCCATCATACACACAGGTCACCTGAAAAATAGAAGATATTTTAAACCTTATTCTCACTAAATACTTGAATCGAATTGTACCCACATAAAATGACGAACATACCTGAGGTGTCCCTTGAAAAAATTCTGGTTTCTTCCCTAAAATGTTGATCATATCTTCAACGTTGCAAATTGTAACAGCACCGCTGAACCGTGATAAAATTATTTCCTGAAAATATAAACGAAAATTATCAAGGTGATTTAAAAAAAACAAATGGGATTATTTATGCGTTATCAAGATGTTACATTATAAAATATGAGCCATCGGTTGTACCATGACATACGTCTTGTCTTGCGGGCACTATGGTACGCGCTAGTTCAGACTCCGCACATTGTAGTGTAAAATAAACCTTTAATATATAAACAAAACACCACCGTTACCTCGTTACTCCACCAGCTAACATTCGCCGGGTGGAACACAGTCGTGTTGCCGCCCTGCGCATGGTCCGGTACTAGCGGGCTGCGCAAGTCATGCCCGGGTTGTGTCGCCAGGGCGTGTCGTCGCAGGAGACGCAGCAGCGGCAGCCGCCACGCTGACACCGCGCTGTCGCAGTGCAGGCAGACTAGGTGCGACCCGTAAAGATACACAGCCATCTTTAGCAAATAAACAAAACACCACCGCTCCTTACCTCGTTACTCCACCAGCTGACATTAGCCGGGTGGAACACAGCCGTGTTAGCGCCCTGCGCTTGGTCCGGTACTAGCGGACTGCGCAGGTCATGGCCCGGCTGTGTGGCTAGTGCATGTCGTCGCAGGAGGCGTAGTAACGGCAGGCGCCACGCTGACACGGCGCCGTCGCAGTGCAGGCAGACTAGGTGCGACCCGTAAAGATACACAGCCATCTTTAGCAAATAAACAAAACACCACCGCTCCTTACCTCGTTACTCCACCAGCTGACATTAGCCGGGTGGAACACAGCCGTGTTAGCGCCCTGCGCTTGGTCCGGTACTAGCGGACTGCGCAGGTCATGGCCCGGCTGTGTGGCTAGTGCATGTCGTCGCAGGAGGCGTAGTAACGGCAGGCGCCACGCTGACACGGCGCCGTCGCAGTGCAGGCAGACTAGGTGCGACCCGTAAAGATACACAGCCATCTTTAGCAAATAAACAAAACACCACCGCTCCTTACCTCGTTACTCCACCAGCTGACATTAGCCGGGTGGAACACAGCTGTGTTGGCGCCCTGCGCTTGGTCCGGTACTAGCGGACTGCGCAAGTCATGCCCAGGTTGTGTCGCTAGCGCGTGTCGTCGCAGGAGACGCAGCAGCGGCAACCGCCACGCAGAAACTGCTCCGTCACAGTGCAGGCAGACTAGATGCGACCCCTAAAGCTACACAGCAATCTCTACACATAAACAAAACACAACCGCCCCCTTACTTCGTTACTCCACCAGCTGACATTAGCCGGGTGGAACACAGCCGGGTTGGCTCCCTGCGCTTGGTCCGGCACTAGCGGACTGCGCAAGTCATGCCCGGGTTGTGTCGCTAGTGCGTGTCGTCGCAGGAGGCGCAGTAACGGCAGCCGCCACGCTGACACGGCGCCGTCGCAGTGCAGGCAGACTAGATGCGAGCCGTCCGGTGACACCGCCATTTGGACTATGAACGCCTGGGGACATACCACATAGAAGTTAACTAATCTGTCACTTATGTATTGTTATATCATATGGACAAAATATTTTACTAATACACCAATTGACTTACACACTAAATATATTTGACCCAGCGGTCAATCCGCAGAGCGTCAAAGTCAACGAGCACTTATTATGCAATTTGATATACGACTACATACAACAGAATGCACGTCAAACTTTACACACAATAATGTTAACGTACTTACCAAATTCTTAGCGGTGACGAACGGTATGTAGACCTGGAAGCGGTCAGTGGCGAGCATCGCCTCCAGTTGGTCAGATACCACGCTGAGCTTGTAAAACGGATCGTCGTTCAGGATGCGCCACGCTGTTATACCAGCGCTCAGCGGTGATGATGGGTCCTGGGAACATAGGAACAGTGTTACATAAAACAACATAGACTTAACGCGATAATCCTTATGCTACTACGGAGAATTACAGCACCAGCTTGCATATGCGTACACAGGTTCTGGGCCAGAGGGAGTCAATCCGATTTTAATAAGACAGGAGGCGGAACGCACAATTTAATAAGGCAAGTGCTTATAAAGAATAAAAAATAAAACATAGTAATTTTATATTTCAAATAATTCGTATTGCAAACAAAAGCCAAAAATTAGTTTTCATCATTCTTGTCTCTAGACAATATATAGGAGGGGGCAGCTGCAGCCCCTGCCCTACCCTGGGTACACCCATCAGCTAGCTTAGGCTATTCAGTTAACCGCTACATCTATTAGTGAGTGGTTGAATATCTTGACTAAATTCGATACAAAATGCGAGTGCACCGTCCTCCTCTCTCACTCTTGTTCCCTCATGGAGAGTCTGGATGGGGCTGTTAATTAATGCTAATTCTCACCTTTCCCGAGCCCCTGGGTAACCCAGCCACCAGCAGCGTGGAGTGCGCGACACTGCAGCAGACGGCCGCCACGCCGCCCGGGAAGCGGAACGAGTGGTGCAGCGTGTACCCGTCCGTCTGCGACACCAGGTACCCGCGCAGCTTACCGTCGTACGTCACCACTATCACCTCCCAGTTCCTGAGGGATAGAAGTTAGGTCATAGACTTTAACACTGACTACGAGTATATTAAACTATTTCTCTTATGTACTCGTAGTTTTTATTATGCTATCTATACAAATATTATAAAGAGGAAAGGTTTGATTTTTTGTTTGTTTGTTTGTTTGTATGAATTGAATAGGCTCCGAAACTACTTGGCAGATTTGAAAAATTCTTTCACTGTTGGAAAGCTACATCATTCCTGAGTGACATAGGATATATTTAATTTAAAAAAAAAAAGGCATCCTTACTAAAATTACGATAACGTAATCCAAGGTGTGAAAAAAATATCAAAAACTACAAAAAGGCATAAGTTTCGCTCTGTTAAAGTTGAAGGATTCATCAAGTTTGAAATCATTTGAATACGGTTTAGCAGTTTCGAAAAATGTTCCTAAACGTTCCGAGACGGGTAAGGTCTTCGATAACAGGGTTAGAACACTTTTAAATATAGACTTAAGCGAGTTTTAAAAGACGCCTACCACTTGTTATCCTTAACACGGAGTGGCATGAATATTATGTCGGCAACCGCATGGGTATTGTCCGTGCACTCCATACCACCGGGTCTGGAGCAATCCTGTAAAGAACACACAAAAGCTTTTTCTCCAATTTTGAAACCTTAGGAATAGAAACAATCATTAGGTAAACTCATTTCGATAAACCTAGAGATGCCTGTGAATGCGCCACGCATCAAAACGTTTTGACATTTGCTTGTCAAATATTATTACAGCCGACAAGCGTTTTTAGCAGAAATTGCTTTGAACACTTACTGCTGGTATGTTAAAAAGGTTCGAAGCGGTGAGGTCGAAGAAGCTGACGACGCCATTTCCATAAGCGACGACCACAAATGAACAATCTGGACTCCACACCAACTTGCGCCACTGACAGTACGCATCGCGGCTCACTGAAAAAAGAAAACTATTCTTACTTTGGGTTCAAGGTGCAAGTATCATGGAGCAACTATTATTCGCAAATACTTAGATGACATTATTAAGAAGTTATTGTAAAAAAGAACAGAAGATGATTTTAAGAATCATCAACGAACCTGTAGTTCTTGCGGCGATAGTAGCGTACTCAGACCTTTTTGTTCGAATCTCTAAAATGTTGTCGGTGAGGACGGCAATAACTTTACCCTCGTCTCCGAGAGCGATTTGCCATTTCTGCTGACGCTCTTTATGACTGAAATCAAATACAACACTTTAGAATCTATGGGAACAAAAAAAAGACAAAACAATATTATAATTTAATAGCCCTTACGCTGTAACACTGTCAATAAGACTTTTCTTAGGTCCAAAAAACTTGAGCCACCTCCACAAAGCTGAGATATTTTCTGGTAATAGACTATCTGGTTTTTGCTGTAAACAAATATTAATAGTAAGTTACTTGTACATTTATTACATATGTTTTTTATATATTTAAAATTATCATTTTTCGCTCAGCAATCGCGTGCTTATTACGCACAGCATTACATTTTAATTAGAGCCAAATTATATGGGGAATTAAATTTTCCAAGCCATCAATAAACAAAAATAATTTAGAAAGTATGATATTATTAAATAAGATTTATCCATATGCACAAAAATATTTTTAATTAAATCACAGAAATATCCAAAACATAAACTGATTTACATAAACTTGACACTAGTACAAATAGTCACACAAAACAAAGCAACTAGTAAAATTTTTAAACACAACTTTACAAATAATTTAATTATGTCCACAAAATTACATAATCTTCCAGCTTATATTAAATTAAAAGATTTACTGATAAGCCCTATATTGATCTCTCCCACCCTACCCTCTCCACCCATCCCTCATCATAAAACCACTTTTAACAATCCTTTGTTTGAAACAAAACTTAAAAAAAAATTCATTTCACATTTAAATCAATTATACTCCATGTCAACAAGTGATTTAGAATCTAAATAATTTCTATAAAATTGCATTTGTATTATCTAAATTTTAGATAATACAAATGCAATTTTATAGAAATAAAAACATATTTAGAAATTAAATTTAAAATATTGTAGCCCCGCCCAATAACTGCACTTTAATTACAATGTCACATCCCTATGAATAACGGATCCAGACTGGAACATTGATCTCACACACACTGAACCCCTCCCCTCACCCCCTCCCCACTGCACTCCACACTCCTAGAAGTACATAAATAACAAATAGGATAGATGTATGAGTATCTAGTGCAAAGGGTGGTCCCAGTCTGCACCTGCGTAGAGCATAAATATCAACCGTTATTGATTCTGTCTGACTGGGATGTGAATTTATAGGTACTAATGTATAGGTGAACAGGACGCACCCTTTAGCTCAATGATACATGTATCAAAGGTACAATATTACTGATACAAGTACATTCATTAAGTGTAATATTATAGTGTGCCTAATTATATAGCCCACATAACTCTAAATAAAACATTGCATAAAATAATACAGACCTTGTCAAGAAAATTATATTCTTCAACTCAGATTCTGATACTTAATTCAAAACAAAGCAAAGAAGGAAAGTTAATTATTAAAATTGCATTTGCAAACACAACAAACATGTTGCCAAATACCAAACACCCGCTGTAATAATAGTTCCCAACTAATCTTTTGGAACCTACTGAACTAAATGGTTTTAAAACACGTAAGAATATTTAAAATCTTGATCAAATTCAACTTAACATCATTGGATATGGCATAAACAAACAAAGATTCGACCGGTACCGGCGTTTAATGTAACTAGGCCAATAATAACTTTTCCTCAAAACTTACCAAATACTCCGGTTCCGGTTTCCATTCCGAAAACACGTATAATTCGTGCAAGATCGACTTAGGTTCCTCCATGGTTGAAAGGTAAGTTCACCGATTCACGCAGTTTGCGAGGGACACCATACACTATCGTAGCTCTCGCTCTGGCCAATCAATACCTAAGCCATCTAGCTATCTAGATCGTATGTAAGCACTAAATTGATATAGCATTCCCTAGGTAAATATGTTTTTTTTTGCGAATACACTGCTCTCTCCCACTTCTCTCGACTATCGATCCATATGTTTTTGACAGATATGGTGTTGTGCACTAACCTGTGTTGAAGTATCGATATTGTATTGTAATGATTTCGATTTATTAGAGCCATAATTTATTTTGTATCAGTCTTGTATTATAAACTTTAGTTTTAAAATAGTCATAACATTAATTCATTCTCTCAATTACATTAAATATTTTTTTTTTGCTTGTAATATTTTACCTACCAACACTTTGACATTAATGGCCTGCTGTGAAAACTTAGAAGTTGAACTGAACTCAGAAAAATGTACATGAGCACGAGCCATGCACTTTTAAGATAATTCATGCTGTAAATAAATTAGCTGAAATAAACATACCTTTGATCAAAACCAATAGCTTAGCAAAATAAATAGCTATTTTACAAAATAGTAAAATAACAATCCGCTCGAGCGTTTCAACTTCAACAAAACATTTAATATATTTTTTTTTCATCGATATGTTATCGATAAACATATTTCTACAACACCGTTTTAAACGTCACGTCATGTCATCGTGTAAGCATTACGTGCAGAAATAAATGTAATGAGAAAATCATTAAGCAATGAAAGAATTTTAACAAACCCAACTTTAAAAGTCATTTTTGGAAATGACTATTACGAAAATTCAACACTGATTATGAGATTCAACAACTTGTAAGAATCTATTTTTAATTTTCAATTTAAAATGTTGTCTTTAGGTCGCAGCTACCGTTCTGAAATGATTTTACAAGCTGACATTCTGACACTGATAACTTGGTTGGAGGTTATTTTAATTTTTCAAGTTCAATCAATGAGAAAAATAAAACAACTAACGAATTACATACCCAACTAGGTTTTAGGTACACGTACGTGAAATTTTAATAAAGTTACTCATTGTTTATTGCCAAAGTGGCATAATTAAATATATTGTACTAATTGGATAATGGACATTCTTAGCAATATTTACTCGAAGGTAAGAATCTCATTATCAACTTATAAAACAAAGTGCATAATATTTTATTTTCCACTCATATATCATCCTTTTTTCAGTCTTTATCAGAAAATGAAAGAAATTTACGTTTTTGGGAAGATTACTTAAAAAGTTTAAATGAACTTGATTTCAAAGTGTACTCCGATAAGCTTACTGTCCCGGTAATGGTGCCAATAGGAAGCCGGATTCTGTTCAGAGGAGAGTTGAAGCACACAAACGAAGTGACTGTTGCAATCGGTTCAGACTATTTCGCCAAATGCTCCATTGCCCAGGCTGAAATTTTAAGACAACATAGAATAAAAGGTAATATAAAGTAAAGGCATGGTTTTACAGTAATTTAAGAATTGATTATGAAACATTTCAATCTTAATGTATTTTTTCAGATGCAAAATCAAAAATTGACATGTTCACTAAAGGAAAGGAGTATCTTGAAAATCAGCAATCATTTAGAAAGGACAATTTGTTTGAAGATGGGGGCCAAGAAATAGTAGAAGTTTATTCTGAAGAAGAGGATAGAGCCTGGAGAAAGAAACACAGGGAAAATGTTAGGCAGTACAAAATAAAATCTAAAACTGAAGTTGAGAACAAAGAAGAAATAACAGATGAAGAGTTGTGGAACAGACTTGAAGAGCTGGAGTTGCAAGAAGAGCTAGAGAATGAACTGAGACATAATACTGAAAGTCCATTAGAAAAGAAAAAGCTTTCAGATTTTGTTATTAAAGAGGAAGATGCAATTTCAGGTGTAACACATAAAGAAATAATATATGAAGACCTAAATGTAGATGTACAAGAAAAGCAAGTTAAAAAGAAGGACATAATTAATTCTAAGCCCAAGCAAATTTCGAAATTAGACTTATTGCAGAAAGTGATTGATAGGCAGAATGAATTAGAAGGAAAACTGCAAGAGCTGAAACAGAAGGAAAGGGCCAGAAGCAATACTGAGAGTGATTTGATGGCACGACTTGATGAAATGGAGCAATTGGATGAACTTGAAGATGAGATGGACAGGTTTGTATAGTTATTTGTTTAATGGCTTTATTTCCAAACCATGTCTGTATTTTATGTTATTTGATACAAAGTTTACTGTTAATGACACTTGCTAGCACTTTTTCTAAGTGTTTAATGACACACTATTTTACAGTCACTCTATCTTAGAGCTATGGTCAATAAAGTGTGTTTTTTTTTGTGTGTGAGTGTGTGATTTGAATTGTTTGATTACATTTATTTCAGATTGGAAGACATAATTGAAGGTGAAGATGATAATTCTGAAGAATCTCAAGAGACAGATATTGATTCAGAAAAAGAGGAGGAGAGCACACAATCTAGTTCTTCGGTAATACAGCGCAAGGTCTCCTTTGCTGATCAAGACGACAGTGAAACCCTGGAGATTGTATTCAAGCATAGTGATGTGCCACCAATAAAGGAAGCATATGATCCAAATAAAGGCATACAAAAACCCAGTGATATCTACAGTGCTTTCCCAAATATGTTTAAAGAAACAACGTCTATATTAAAAAAGACAAAATATTTAGATGAGAAGGATTCTGAAAGCTCTAATAAAAAACAAGGTCCACCAAAAGTAACTTTCATGCAAACTGAAGAAGATGATGAGTATGAAAATAAAACAATTGTTATAAGAGATGTTGTAGAGAGAACAGATCAAAATGGAAATTCGTTGGAGAATACTGAAGCTAGACCAACAAGTCTTTTTAAGAAAAAGAGAATGCAAAATAAATCATGAATTAAAAATAAATGTTTCCTTATTTAATATATTGAGTATTTTCTTTACATCATAAGCTTTAATATAATTAAAATTATAAATTAATTCAACTTATTGCTGCGAAAAGAGCGAAATGGTACTTAATTTAAAAGCACTCACAGTTTCAATAGAACAAATTAAAGCATAGCTTTCTTTGCCTATTTCTGTGGAGATCATGCCTTAAAAAAACAAGTGTCAGAATGACATTTTGAGGTTATTTTGCGAGATACACCAATTTCTTAAACTTTCGTATTTTGTGATTAAACTTAAGGTTTTTTAATTAAAATTGTAATCGACCATCATGCTATCACGTAATTGGAGGCTTCTATGCCGCCGATATTCACAGGCAGCCACTTTTAGGACCGCTGAAGTTTCTCCCGTAAGAACAATATTAAAACTTTTATTACTTGTATCAAAAATATAACTGATGCTTTAAATGTTTATGTGACGAAGTATAATTTATATTTAAAAACATATTTCAGGCTCAACAAAATGATAAACAAATCGGTCTATTCTATACCATGGATAAAGACACTTGTAAACAGTTATTTGCTCACGGAGGTCTGCCGAAGAGCTTTATGAAGCAGACGAAGACTTTTACAGAAACTGCTATAATGGTCCGGCAGCCAGCATTGGATCTCATCAATTGTATAAAGGCTACAGATTTTGATAAGCCAGTCATACGCTATGTGCTCTGTATCCTTTTGGTATAACCTCTATTTAGGTTTTCAGCGTTATATTATATTTACACAAGAAATATATGCTTTTGTTATATCCTTTTGTGTTAAAAATACTCTTTATTTACGACAAGAATCAGATTGTCAGGTTACATGCATGAAGTATGTTGTTTAATATGTTTTTTAAAGAATTCCAAAATTATTATTTTAAAAACATGCAGTGGTTTATAAGGAAAGAAACAGTTATCTGTAGGTTTTTACCTAAGTAATTTCCTTAGCAAGTTATGCAGATGGTGAAAAGGGCAGTGGCAAGTCCTTAACAATGGCCCATCTCTTGCATTATGCTCACGAAGATGGATACTTGATAGTACATGTCCCTTGGGGTGAGTTTTAAGGGCATAAAGCATTATGATTCAAACATTTATATACCAATTTTACTAAATTAAGTAGAATTTAAAAATGGTCTTATGTCTATATATAATAATTTCAAATAAACTTGTGATCATCTTCTTCTTCAGTATCAGAGTGGCTTCGAAGAGTCCCCCGTCACAAAGAGATGTCAAACTCATCAACTCATGAAGGCTTTGTAGATTTGCCAATGGACGCAGCTGCATGGCTTATACACTTCAAAGCACAGAATTTAACAATATTGAAAAATGGAGATGTAAGTTCCTGTTTACTAGACTTTAGTGGATAGTATTTACTCAGTTTTAATGGCTGCATAAATGTTAATCCTATGAATTGATTGATTGAGTGATTTTAATTCTAGCTAAAAGTGTCCAAAGAATATGTTTGGAGTAAACGTGAGAAGACAGAAATTGGAACCCCACTATCCCAGCTAGTTGAGCTGGGCATCAGCCGTGTGAAATATGCCTGCGATGTCATTGATGCCCTAGTGTATGAAATTAAATTGCTGTCCAGTAACAAGCTGTAAGTATTCATTTTCATTGAAAACACATTCTGATAAGCCAAATATGTAAGAAAATTCAGATAATGTTTTATTCATTTAATCTTTATTGTACTACACAAGATAATATTCAAAAGGCGGACTTAATTCCTCATGGCATTCTCTCTCTACCATATAGGACAGAAAGTAATACAAACATTTGTATTCACTCTGATAGCTAAATATTTCATTTTCAGATGTAAGACATTTGTGGCAGTAGATGGTTTCAACAGTTTCTTCTACCCTCTGACAAGACTCCATACACCTACCAAGAGGACAGTGACACCTGAAGAAGTAACTCTCACAACAACCTTCCTGGAACTAACTAAGAATGACTGGGTAAGATAGAACACATAAATATTCAAATGTTGTTTACTGCACAAGATAAGATTATTTAATTAAATAATATTTTTATATTGTTTCAGTCAAATGGGGTAGTACTGTTATCTGCTGACCAACTTGCTTTACCTGATGATCACCATGACAGTTATTTCCCCAAATATCTATTATTTAGAAAGGTATTATGTTTAACAATTATTATCCTATCCTACTTCCTACTACTATTATAAAGGCGAAAGTTTGTATGTGTGGATGTATGGATGTTTGTTACTCTTTCACGTAAAAACTACTGAATGGATTTGAATGAAACTTTACCACAATATAGCTTATACGTCAGAATAACACTTAGGATATTGGAAATCGAAATCCACGCGGACGGAGTCGCGGGCGGCCGCTAGTTATTCCTATAAAGAATTATTCTACCAATGTTAAATTTCTTCATGACTATCTAATTATTATGTTTCCTTGCAGGGTTTTGAGCATTTGGATCCATTTGTGCCTGTGGAAGTGGGGAGATACAGTGAAAAAGAATTCTTGTCATGTGCTAGCTACTACAGAGACAGGTTGTGGCTCCGTGGTCCTCCTGAAATTGAGACTGAATTGAAGTTTACCAGTGCTTGCAACCCTTACAGGTTTATGGAGCAATGTGCACCTTTGTAATTAAAGATAGATTTTAGTAGACATTATTTGTATTATAATAAATGTATTTAAAACTATATATTTTTTTTACTAATTTTTACACTGGAAAATCATACCAAAAAGCAATACTGTGAAATCCTTTTTTTATAGTAATATTGAATCTTATTACAGTTGATATTTATTTAATTCATAATACCATATAAGTACAAATCGGTCTTTACTTAAAAAATCCTAACCAAGTTTGTAAGTGAATTGACATACTTTGCATTTACGTTAAGGTCTGATGGGGTTGCAAATTACTCTGATTGAGTTATTCAAGTGAATTATAGTTATTGTTAAACTTATTTTATTTTATGTGAAGCTGGACATTTTTCTTTCGACACCACCACCAGTCCATCTATCTTCAAACATCTGAATCAACTCCGATCCAAGTTAATTCAGATAATGTGTGTTATTCTCTAATGCAATTATTTACATGTATAAATAAATAGTAAGGAATACAAAAGCATATATGCAATAAGCAAGCTTTAATAATTTATTTCACGGATCCTTTATATCTACACATTTACACTTAACAATATCTAAACTTTGTAACCGACAATGTGGCGCTTGCCAATGCATTCTCCAACATAAAACCAGAAGAGTACTTCAGCGCCGACGAGGGTGTTCAGAGTGGCGGACTTCACAGTCTGGTTCTTCCATGCACTGGTTTTGGCACTTGTGAGAAGCTTGCCAATACCAGCCTTGATCTGAGGAATTTCACTCAGTTTTGGGGGTGCCAGTTCGACTTTAGCATACTTTAAGAAGATGTTGAATTTGGGGCGAGCTTGGGCCAAAGCCGCTGTAAATCAAAGCGATTAATTAGTTCCTAACCTTAAAATGAACTTAACATTGATAAACTATTGATCGATCAATACGTTAATTTGACTTTGAAGCATTTCTTTGCATATAAAGAAAACATTAACATTTTTATTAATCTTGAAATGTTAAAAAACAGGTTAAAGTAATAAATACGATTTATTTTAACAATTACATAATCCAGCTGAGCAGTATCAATAATGGCACAATATGAGCCGGTAATGATAATACGTACCGTTGATCATAGATGGAATTTTTGCGGCTGCCATTTCGTTTATTTAATAAAAACAAATGAAGTTACAAAGGATCTGAAATTTTTAATTTTCGAATGAAATTCCACCAGAAATTGACGGAAAATGAACTGTCAATTAACCACCATGGAATTTGTCAAAATTCTCTAGAGGTTCTTTGTTTATTGGTCGTTGTAGTTCAGAAATTATTCATGCATTATTATACATGGGGAGATTTCTTTTGCAACTTAAACTAAAGGTCTTAACAGTTAAAATAATGACTTCTTATCATCAATCCCTAATAACATCATCACCCTAAGTCATCTTCAAAACGCAGAACAATTAAAATCGAGAAATAATTTTTATTTTTTTAAATGGCAGCACTGTGTTGCTACGTCGTGTACTTCTGTCAAAAAGGGCGACCGGCTGAAAAGGGGGTCGAATTGGATTCGAGATTTCAATGTTTTCTTAACAAATCTGAATTATATTTAGTGGAAATAATATTATTTATACGTGATCAGAGTGTCTCTGATCGTAAAATATATAGACATGTATTGCAAAAGTAAGTAAATACTTCGAATGCTTTGTAAACAATATTCTGGCGTGGTGGTCATTTTATAAATAAAATTGTGGGGTTGAACCTATTTCGCAAATGTATCTTTACTAAGGGCTGAATCATTTGTGCTAGAAATCAGTTTGATGATCCAACTGACCAATGTAAAGGCTTTTCAAAAGGTTTCTGTTTGGTACACGTCAGTGTATTGATTGACGCGTCGCCGCCGGTCTATTCGATCGCTAGGTTAATGATTCGTGATAATAACGACGATGACAATTATAATATCATTCTTTTTCTGAACTATAATAATACTTTTAAAAAAGCACTAGAACACACTGTCACCAAATTATTAAAATGTATGGTTACGTTTCAGCTCTTTTTATCTTGACACTATGTGTCTTAGGCCTGTGCAGCGCCAACACGCTGCAGGGCACTATCGACCTAAAGCGGCTTCAGGCTATATTCGAAGAGGGTCTGAAAAACAAGGACATTCCTGCCTTATATTATTCAGTTAAGGGAATGAAAGACCTTGGTCTGACAGTGCCCTCTATGGAAATTTGTAAGGTAAAGTCTACCTTAAATGCTTATCATAAATGCTAAAACCTTACTTTTGTTAGTGCAAAATAGTGCTTTTATCAGCCCAGAGGCCTTACTATCAAGTCTTATAGCGATCTTAAAACCAGTGTTTAAGTGAGATGCTGCCTTACATGATGTAGTGCGGCATCTCCTTTACTCACGCGTTGTAAAATTGCTATAAGACTTGATAGTAAGGCCTCAGTTTTCTGCTACACTATATGATAAGAACTTCTACCCTTCTATTACTTACATCTAATTTTATATGACTGCTTAAACTGTAACTCTATGAATAAACACTGACTGTATAGAAGCTAACCAACAAACTTTTTTCACAGGTAATAAATAGCAACAAAGACTATGAAAAGATGTCTATAGAGCAGATATTCTACCTTACGAATGCTGCTGCGCTCTCCGATTGCCAGAATTTCCTCACACCCAATATCCTCATAGCTCCAACACAGATGCTGAACAAGGACAACCCAACTTTGCAAGAGTTGTATTATGCCATCTTCTCTCTAAAAGCACTTGGCAGAGGTGACTCTTATGAAAAGGAGCAAGGCCTGAAAAACCTTATTCAAATTTTGAAGAAGGATGATTCTCCTGCCAAGTATGTTTTTTAATTTATTTACTAAGTATACTTGTACAAAATACTAGATTTTTTTTACAAAATTAAATGAAGAAGGATTTATTAATCAATATATAATAAAATATTTACATATTTCATATTCTTTTTGTCTAAATAAGATTGCAGTAACAACCAACATTAGATGATTCTTTTTAATATTTAATTCTAGCTATGGGTACCTTTTCCTGCTGTGCGAGCACATGGGCTGCACCAAGTGGACAGTCACCCACGCCGAGGGTGTTCTTCTGGCAGCTGATGAGAGCGACTCCAAGACTTTGCACTTTGATGGCGGTTTGCCTGTCACTTCTCTTGTGGTCTCTTCTATCCTTAGGTGGGTTCATTTTCAATATTAATTATAGTAGAAACATTTGGAGGCTTTGTGGGTTGTTTATTGATATTGCTTTATAGATTGTATGATGTTATAGTTCTGTCTTCACAAATACATGCTTACATGTTTTGATTTTAGAGAGATAAAGCATAACTTAACACCTTAGGGTCTGTTACCTGGTCATCGGCGACCTGGTCTCTTTGAGCACTTTTTTCACTTGCAAAAAACATACAAGTTTTTAGACAAAGCTACCATGATGAGAGCAGGTGACATGACTACTTTGGGTATCAAATGCAAAAACGTTCTAGTTAAGCCTATCCTAACTAAAGCATATTTTGTTGTTCCTTTTATATCATGTGATGTTGCAGGGCGTACAAGGAGCAGAAGAAGCCGTCGCCTCTAACTGACGAGCAGCGCGTCAAGTTCGCGGAGTACGCGCTGTCGCGGCGCTCCGTCACCACGCCGCGCGGCGCCTCGCTGCTGCTCGACCTCGCCTCCGCCATCGCCGATGACCAGGTAACACACCTTGAGGTGTTTAGTTAAGGTTCAATATGTTGATCCTACTACTATTATAAAGGCGAAAGTTTGTATGTGTGGATGTGTGGATGTATGGATGTATGGATGTTTGTTACTCTTTCACGTGAAAACTACTGAATGGATTTGAATGAAACTTTACCACAATATAGCTTATACATCAGAATAACACATAGGATATTGGAAATCGAAATCCACGCGGACGGAGTCGCGGGCGGCCGCTAGTTATAATATAAATATCGAAGCCTTATAAAGGATTAGCCTTTTCAATATTAGTTAGGAGTTATGAGCAATACCTGAACTCAGCCTCTTTGTGGGACATTGCGCCTCGGCACAATAACCTCCAAGGAGCCGGTCCCAAGCCCGGGTAAATGAGGAGGGATCAAGGGAATGCAGAGCTCAAGAAGCCAACGGGCCTTAGGCCGGCATACTTGGATCTGTAGTCCCCTAATGACACTCATACAAAAACAAAAACACATCATCATCATCATACACACATGCATGTAGACACACACAGCTACACAACGGAACCCTGTGGGGACAGAGGTTCCGCAACACAATCACACCCTCATCTTTTCTCAAACCATGCAAGCGAATTTTAAAAAGGTACTACCCCAGGAGGGTACCAGGGCTTATAGCGCTGGAGAATCCCTCCCCGTGCAAACGGGCAGCCCCACGTACTCTGGGGGGGGCGAAAACTCGCTTTACTGGTCCACTGTGGACGGCAGGCAGGCGGGCGCAATGCCTGAAAATGAACGTACCAACGCGTACAAGCGAAGGCGCCACCATGAGCGCGCACACCATGAGCGCGAACACCATGACCGAAATAGAAGATCGGCACATTACTATAGAACATCACACAGAAAGCATCCAGTAGAATGCAGAAAGTATACAAACACGCCTGCTAGCATCTCAGATCTCTACCATGAGCACAGAGATAAACAACTTAGCGACAGTGAGGACCGTAGTCGCAAATCTGCACGGCGCATGAGAACGCCTGAGCCGCGCAATGCTCCGACAGCCTCGTGGAACGAGGATTCTATCGAAACCATGAGATACTATGAGCGTAGTGGCCACCAAGAGAGCGCGCATCAACATCAACAAGACGTATTTTCTTCGCATAATTACGAAAGGAATATTGGCAAAGCTGCAAAAGAACCCAGCAGAAAACATCCTGTAGAATCCGGTTGCGCCTCAGGTTCCGCCTCAGGTTCCAACCGCGCGCACCCATACCGAAAAAAACGATGCAGTCACAAATCTACGCGAACGAGAACCACAAGCAGGCACTCAAGGAGCAGTCAACTTGAAATTACGATACCCGTTTCCCCGGTCGCCCAACGCGACGCGCACAGTCCCATACGTGACTTCCAAGGGGATAACTGGCGACTGTCCCGGGAAGGAAGCACTGGTAGCCAAGCGGGCGAGATGCCGCGCAATACATCGACTACCATGAGGCAGATTGATTCATATGATATTACAAGATATCACGGGCACAGTCGCGAACATGAGAGTGCGCTACACCAACACCACCAAGATGTACCGGCGCATTATAACGAAACTACGACGGTGGACGACGCTTTGAAGGAGCCGCGTAGAACGCATACCGTAACACACAGTAGCGACACAGGTCACAAGCCCGCGCACAAACACCGACACAAAAAACGCCACCATCGCCACGACCGCCACGACGAACAACGCTGTCTCCAATCTCATCAACCGATAGCGGCTAGCAGGCGATCGAAGAGTAGTGAGCCCGATATACCCGGTTTCCAGAAAGCCCGACGCGACTCGCAAACTCCCATGCGTTCATGGCAGGAGGATAACTGGCTACACCAGGAAGATACTAGAGCTTACAGCACTTGTGAGCAAACGGACGCGATGACGCGTAATGAACCGATTACCTCGAGGCGGCTTGATTCATGTGATACAACGAGAAAGTACAACGAACAAGTTGTAGCGAACGATTGGGAACATTTTTACGGAACAACCAACGACGATGGTAATGCGCAGGAACCAGGAAGAACGCATCCGGTTTCAAACAGTAGCGTCCCAGATCATTGCCGCATGCACGCGTATCGAGACAGACAACCCCGCCATAGTAAGGACTGGAATCACCAATCTTGGCTCACGAACACCGCTAGCGCACGATCGATCAGCAGGGAACCTGTTGTAACTGTACCCGCTACGCCAACACAACGCAATGCGCATAGTCCTACGCGTGCCTGGCAGGACGGTACCAATGTTTACACCTCTAGGGAATCCTTCCCAATGCATATGAACAGCCCCACGTACTCTGAGGTGAGCGAGAGCCCGCTTTACTTGGTCCCAGAGGAAAGCGGGCAAGCAGAAGCGATACCGTACAATGCACGGAATACTTCTTGGCAGCCGGGCGATACTATTGCAAACTACAGGCGCAGTCACGAAGATGAGCACGTACCACAACACCAAGAATCACCGAAGGTGTGGGAAGATTATTACAATACAAACATAGTTGTTGATGCTGCGGAAGGGCCGTCAGGTCACCACGACGCGCGCCAATACCGAGCCAGACAACGCCTCGATAGTGAGGTTAGCTGTCGCCAATCTTCTCCAGCTAGAGCTGCTAGCAGGCGATCGGAAAGCAGTGGGCCCGATATACCCGGTTTCAAGATCACCCGACGCAATACCCAGGAAGGTACCAGTGCATACATCGCTGGCAGGAACTCGATGCCGCGCAGTGTAACGACAAATTCATGGCAGCATGATTCAAGCGATACCTCGAAATTCCAAAGGCACAGTCGCGAACATGAGCGAGCCCAACGATACGAAGATGCAGCGAACGTTTATGAGAATTATAATCAAACAACGGAAGTCGGCGACGCTGCAAGTGATCTATGTAGAACTTACCCCGCAGCACCCAGTAGCATCTCAGGTCGGAGTCGCAAGGACGCGTACCGTGATAGACAACCCAGCGATGGTAAGGAACGCAATCGCCAGCGTTGGCACGCGAAAGAATCTTACACGACGGAAAACAGCCTCTCTGTTGATTGGTCAGTAAACCGCGAGTATTATTCATACGAACCCGCCTCCTCGACCACCCGTCGAGACACTCACAATTACATACACTCCTCACAGGACCAGCACGTAAACTCAACTGAAACCAATGAGTCGGCAGGACCGAGCCGACAAACGCACCCAGACAATCCTAAAGCGTCGGACTCGACAGAGAAGCATCCTATCAACATCAAGAGCAAGCATCGAGGTACGAGGGGAGCTCGCAGATCTGTGAAGTTGATGGAGGATCTGCTCCACATCCCGCTCTTTAGCAAGAGTAAGCTCTGTGAGTCTAAGGAAGTTCTCAAGCCTGATAAGATAAGTGAGGCTCCTCTTGACAAGCCAACCTACAGCAAAACTAAGCCCTGCGAATTAAGAAGAGATTGCAAAACTGCAAAGTTGAATGAGGCACCTCGTGACATGCCGATCTACAGCAAGAGTGATTCTTTTGAATTCTGGGAAGATTGCAAAGCTACAAAGTTGAATGAGACTTCTTTTGACAAATCGACCTGCAGCAGGAGTAATCTTGATGGATTGAGTTCAGCTCCCATAGCTGCAAAGTTAAATGAGAAGGGAAGATGCAGAAGTAAGCCCTGCGAATCGAGAAGAGATTGCAAATCTGCACAGTCGAACGAAGCTCATCTCGACCATCCGACCTCCAGCACGAGTAACCCCTGCGAGACGAGTGGAGCTGCCAACTCTGCAAAGCTAAATAAGGCTACTCTGGGC
This sequence comes from Nomophila noctuella, assembly GCA_958496325.1. Classification (NCBI taxonomy): domain Eukaryota; kingdom Metazoa; phylum Arthropoda; class Insecta; order Lepidoptera; family Crambidae; genus Nomophila; species Nomophila noctuella. Next base: position 1,896,482 of record OY292482.1, read on the forward strand.
AAGCGCATAAGAACTACGCACCGAGGAAAGAGGGGGTCTCGCAGATCGAAGAAGCCTTCTCTCGAGGAACCAACCTCAACGACACTGCTTTAAGGTCACACCTAGTATGTAAATATGAGTAGTGCTTAAAATATTCCAATATTATACTTTGTAAGCATGTTTGAAATGATTTTCTTTTCTATCAGCCTACACCGATCAGCATCACAATCAAAGGAAAGAAATACGTGACTTCGGAATCTGACAGCATCGAGTTCGCCATCACCGACCTGCTCGCGAGGCCGCTGCCGGCGCTCAAGGCCGACGAGGTGGTCGCGCAGTCCGGCACGCGCCTCGCCGACGACGTCGTCGTGCTCTCCAAGCAGCCGCTCGCCCAGAAGCAGAACGAGCCGACGACCTTCGTCCTTAACCTGAGCAAGATTAAGGCCCAGTATGGCTTGTACAAGATAGCTCTTAGCGCCGCCGGAAAGACAACGAACGTGAACATTGCCGTTCTGGGCGAGATCCAGGTGTCGACTGTCGAGGTCGGCATCGGCGATGTGGACGGCACGACCAGCCCCAAAGTGACAACGGTGACTTACCCCAACAAGATTGCGGAGAAACTACAGGCTGATCATCTGCAGAAGTAAGTTGGGCACATTGACATTATCTTTCAAAGAAATCCTAAACATAATTTGCTAACAGCACATCCTTCGTTTAACTTTAATTGATATTGAATAAAAAAACCATAATTGTGTTTATTCATTCAAAATTAACACCTACTTTAAAAAACTTATCATCTGACTAAGCAGATATCTTTACGTAAGAATGACGAATAAAATTGAATTTTCCACTCAACCAGGGTGACCCTAAAGTTCACGGTGCGCGACAAGTGGAACAAGCCGGTGAGCGTGCAGCAGGCCTTCGTGCGCGTGGGCAGCGCCGCCGACGACGACGAGACCATCTTCGTGGCCGAGCCCGACAACACCAAAGCCTACAAGGTTGACTTGGTGAGTACACTTCAGTAGATTTATTTAAACAATATAGTATCACTTACGATCATCATCGGATGGGTGACCGAAAAATTTCATCTCGAGCTCCTCCGTGCTTCGGAAATCGGAAGGCACTTTAAGCCGTTGGTCCTGCGCCTGATCTTTCTACGGTCGTGTCAGATTGCTGTCCCACCGAATTATGAGAGTGGGAATAGGGAGTGCACCTGTGCTTGCGCACTCACTTGTGCACTATAATATATCCTGCGTACCTGGCTGATCGTAAGATCGGCCGCCATGGCCGAATACGGCCGGAGGGTGTATCTTTCACTTACGACGATAGAATGTTGTCGCCAGAGTGCATTTAACTTACAGCTACAACTAACGCTTTGGTAGACACCGATGCCTGATATTATCTCCGTTATATCAATAAGCTCGTAACAAAAGTTTCGAGTATGTATGGGCACAACACAAGCCCCCGTGGCATCACCTCAAGCACAGTGATATTTATTTGGCGTTACCAGTCCTTGTCTTGACAGCAATAAAATAGGTCTGCTGCTTGAAAACCTCTATGATCAAAAAGATTGCGCCCGTAGACGAAACTCTGTTGTACTCTGTACATACTTTTATTAAAATCTATTGTCACAGAACGTGGGTTCACTGGCGAAGCACCTGCGCCAGGCTGCCGGCGCGTACTCGCTGAGCCTGTTCCTGGGCGACAGCGCCGTGTCCGCGCCCATCCTGTGGAACCTCGGCGAGATCGTCTTCAACATCGGCCGCGACGCTAATGCACTGGGTAAGTCACTCAAACTAGTACTTAGGGAAAAATATGTTCACAGCAACCATAAAATATTAATATATTAATATAGCAAATATTCAAAAAAATATAAAAGGAGTAAATATACATACGTTTAGCAATATTATGGTTATTTTTAAATAAATGTTAAATTATTTTCACAAAGACGGACACAATTTCGGAGTACAAATTGAGGACATGCCCCATGTTCGTTAGCAGCGTTGTTACAAACGAGAGCCAAGATTTCGGCGCACTATATCACATGTCAGTGATAATTGGGTATTTGACTGCATACGTAATAAATTATGACATTCTAAGATGAAAGACGAAATCAAAAATTACGCACAATTTTTTATTTCACAGTTACTATTGAGCTTTTAACAAATTATTACATCTAATTGAAGTTAAAAGAGTATTGATTTGACACTACAGCATCGTGACGTCACGATTCAATATTTCATACATTTTTTCCCACAAGGTAACGTTTTTGACATTTAAAAAAAGTAGGTGATTTGACCTATCAGTCAAAGACATGTCATTGAATGCATGTAAATGTGTGGTTCGCCCCGCAGACGTAGCGGGCGCTGGCACTGGAGCGCGCGGGCCGCTGCCGGAGATCGCGCACGAGTTCCGCGCGGCGGAGGCGCGGCCGGCGCGCGCGCTGTCGGACGTGTTCGCGGCGCTGTGCGCGGCGCCGCTGCTGCTGCTGCTGCTGCTGTGGCTGCGTCTCGGACTCAACTTCGGCAACTTCCCCTTCACCCTCAGCGCGCTCGTCTTCCATCTCTCGCTCGGAGGTCAGTGACGCGACGATCGAGGGCTCCAGCTCTCGCTCGATAGCTTTATCTATGCCAATTTTAACTTTGACTTTAATTCGGATAATGTTTTAGTATATCTCTCTAGTGAGTTAGTCATATCCATTCCTCCTGCATGTTCCACTAGTAAACACCCACAGTTTACACCTCATCGGGACCTTTTTAAAGATTTCCTGAACGACCTGAAACCAGTATTAATTACAGTAGTGTCAATTTAATCAAAAAAAACACCAGGCTCCAACTTATTATGCTTTTTGTACATCTAAAGTTATTTGACATAGAAAAGTTAAAACCTCGTCATTTTATTCGGCAGCATCCCTCGGCCTGTACGGCGTGCTGTGGCTGCAGCTGTCGATGTTCGACACGCTGCGCTACCTGGCGCCGCTGGGCGCGCTGACGCTGGTGTCGGGGCAGCGGCTGCTGCGGCGCCTCGTCGCGGACAAGGCCTCGCGCTGACCGCGCCCGCCACGCCGAGCCAGCTGGACTCCGCCTCCCGACCACTCCACCAGTCACTTTGACGGCCGCCCACTACACGTGTCACCTTGACAGATTAGGATGGATGATTATCGACATCCCTAAAATCGTCTACATTTTCAAATTAATACTTTAATTTTCATCCTTACATGAAGTAGTTAAGATGAGGTAGGGGATGTCGGGAATAATCCCAACTAATCCTGAGCTGCACTCGGTCCTCGATCGTTCCCTACCTTATATTTCGTGGCGTCCTCCGACCGGGACCTAGGATCATTTTTTAATTGGAATTAGGTCCTATTGACCCATCCAAGAAAGTTTGCTACTATAGTGATAAAACAGAAGTTAATAATAATAGCATAAGATCTCAAATTAGTAATCTAAGTCATTGTAATAAAACACCCACATTCATAACAATTGTAGGTTCACTTCCTACACGTTATTATATTATTACTACTTTGTAACGTCACATTGGCAATTTATTTCCCTGTACTTAGTTCATAGTTGTCTCGGTCGACTCGGCTGAATTTCCTTTTAGTCCAAATATTTGATTATGTCTCGAGGATTAATACTACCATTTCGTTGATCAAGTCAATGTTTGTACCTAAGTGTAGCAACTCATAACTAATTGTGCGCAACTCTGGGGAGGTTTCACAGTATCAAGGGCTCCAGCTAGTTTTAGTTAACCGCAATAATTTAAAGTGTATGAATGGGAGAATGTGCTTGTATTGATGTATGCATCTAACGTTACTTCTGTCACACGTGTTCCTTTATTCTTACGCGTCATAAAATCTGTGTATATTTGTACTGCGCTGGAGTACGTATAAATGATAATGTAATTTTTAAAATAAACTACGTGATTTGTTGAACATGTGTTTTATTGAAGACCTTTACTGGAATGGAAAATAATAGTGTAGATACTTAGGTAACTAAGTGGTCATATTGAGATGAATGCATTGCAATACGACATACTTGTATTCGTAAGTACCTCGCTCGTATTAACAATAACGAGTCTCAAGGTCGTTTGGTGTTAACAAACTGGGACTTTTCACACTTCTAGAATATTCCATTACATGAACACCTTAGGTCATTATATCTTAATGATTAGGCCCTCTGTAGTTTACGTTTTAACGCAATACTGATGATAAAAAGTTATTAGGCAAATACTTAGGTACCTGCCTATGTAATTAAATTCATTCACATGGATATTTCGGGTCAAATAAAAGATGTCATACATATATTATTGCGTTTTTTATTTATAAAAAGTCTTAGAATCGAAATTATACTATATCACACACTTCGTAATCATTTGCGCAATGATTGATTTACATAAGTATCTATCAAGTAAATAAAGCTAAAAAATATTAAGCTGTAATGTTAAGTTTAATACATCTAAAATTATGATTTAAAAGCTGAAGTAACATTGGGAACTTCCAACTTTAAAGTCCATTCATATCAAAATAAGTATAGTCTATAAACTTTTATATAGAACCACTCAGGACACATACATTATTATTCTTCATGTCAAACATACAGGTACTCTTTTCACATTATATGCTAGCTTCATTCATATTATAATATGCTATCAATGGATTTATGAGATGTGTTTCGGATCAACCGACGAATTGTCCTTATAGCTATGTATTCATGTCAATTACTTGTTTAATTCAATGTTGGAATTGGGATATATAATACTGTAAGAAACCAAATTTAAGTAGTTTTCATGTCAATTTTCAGAATTCAGCGTCCAGAGTGAACACATTGTCCATAGGATTTGCCATAACACCCCATTTCTGGTACTCTCCAACTTTCTTTTCGAAGAAGTTTGTTTTACCTTCCAGGGAAATGAGATTCATGAAGTCAAATGGATTCTTGGTGTTGTAGTGCTAAAAGAAAAATGAAGAAAACATTAATTCATATTAAACAAAACAATAAGATGAGTACAATTACAGGTGGCAACTGCATTCCATGCTTACTTTTTCTCCTAACAAGTCGACCAGTAGTCTGTCAGCTACAAACTCGATGTATTGCGACATGAGCTCGCAGTTCATGCCCAGCAGCCTGACTGGGAGCGCGTCCGTGAGGAACTCCTGTTCGATGACGACGGCGTCCTTAATGATTTGCAGAACACGTTCCTTGCTAGGCTTCTGTACCAGATGTTTGAACATGAGGCAAGCAAAGTCTGTGTGTAAGCCCTGAAATAAGAATAAAACTCAATTAGACGACTTCTTATAATCAAGTGATAAAGAACATAGACTACTAAAATAATTCTTTATGCAATCTATTCAAAACAGTAAAGTTACCTCATCTCTAGAAATAAGTTCATTGCTGAAAGTCAGGCCCGGCATGAGACCCCTCTTCTTCAGCCAGAAGATAGAGGCAAAACTGCCAGAGAAGAAGATTCCTTCAACTGCAGCAAAGGCAACAATGCGCTCGCCAAATGTTGCAGTCTTGCTGCCAATCCACTGCAGGGCCCAGTCAGCCTTCTTCTTCACGCAGGGCAATGTTTCAATAGCGTTGAACAGGAAATCCCTGATGGAAAAAACCCGCAATTATAATAGGCATGCAATTTATAAGTTGTTGATAAAGTATTCAGTCAATACAAGATGGTTCTATTTTTGTGGTAAACAAACTCATAATAAAATTATAACAAGCACTCTATTATGAGTCACTGGACAAGTTGATACATGAATACTACAATTTTCATTTAACTGAGTTCAGCCTACAAGATAAGTAGACAAGTGGTTGACATACAAGATAAGATACAGAGAATTTATTGATTTGTAGATTTATTATCATGCTCACCTTTCCTTAGGGTCTCTTATGTAGGTGTCAATAAGTAGTGAGTACATTTCAGAATGTACATTTTCCATTGCAATCTGGAAACCATAGAAGCACCTGGCTTCAGTCACTTGCACTTCTTGTGAGAAGCGTTCAACAAGGTTCTCATTTACAATTCCATCTGAGGCAGCAAAGAAGGCTAGGACATGCTTGATGAAATGCCTCTCACAGTCCTTCAAACTCTCCCAGTCTGACATATCCTGTACACAAAAACAACACATCTTAGAAAAAGGGGACACCAAAATGAAAATTAATTACAATTATTATGTTTTAGAGTAACCATGATGGCAAAAGAATATTATTAGCTTGGTATAAGTGAATTCCTATAAAAACAAATTTGGAAAATACCATGACCTACATATTACACCATGATTTTCCATGGAATTTTTAGGTTAACTCACTTTGGATAGATCCACTTCTTCCACTGTCCAGAACGACGCCTCCGCCTTCTTGTACATGTTCCAGATGTCCTGGTACTTGATGGGGAAGATCACGAACCGGCGCGGGTTCTCACGCAGCAGCGGCTCGAGTTGCGGGTCGAACTCTGCTTCTTTGTGGGGTTTTTCCACTTCCATATTTTCAACGGCAACGTTCTCGTTTTTTTGTGTAAGAATGTTGTTTTTAACTGGGGACTAGAAATAATCAATTAGTCACAGCATTGATGATGAAACCGAGCTACATACACATGCACGCTTGTCGATGCCAACTGAACTTATAATGACGAACTGCACCACATAAGTACAAATGATAAGACTAATATAATGAAGTTAGTTTGCATTAATCCACAACATGAACAATAATATAGGATATCTGGGACTAAATATGTAGAACTAAGTAGAACAATATAGTAACAAACCTTGATGTGCACATTGTTGATTCCATTGCTGAGATTTTCCTTGTCACTGTGCACAGACATTGTGTTTATAGTTAAAGTTGAAATTACACACTACAGCAAACAAGTTTTTAAACAAATTCTGCAACGACTCCTTCGGCTGCAGGTTGCTTTCTGGCCGCGGATTCTAGCGTTGCAACTATAGTTGTAAAAAACCCGTTAGCTACCGTTAAATAACCAAATTTTTGGTTAGCTACCGATAAAATGCAGTTGTTAACGGTTAGTTATCTGACAGTGACAGCTTAAAACGGTATAGTTTTTTTCCTTTGTGAAGAGAAAATCGATATTCAAAAGATAAATAAAATACATTTTAGATGTTATCCTACTACCTAATCCTACTAAGATTATAAATGCGAAAGTTTGTAAGAATAGATGGATGGATAGATGTCTGTTACTCTTTCACGCAAATACTACGAAACGTAAATGTTAAATTATATGTCGCTTTAATTTATAATTGCGTCTAATATACAATCTATTACTATTATTATTATACAAACACTTATTTACATCTAGCGGAATCTAGTGGAATTTAACCGTAAAATGCATAAAATGCGGGTTATTAACCGTTTCTAACGAAAAATGCATATTTACCCGCACGGTTAAAATCGTTAATAACCGGCGTCGCATCTATAGTTGCAACCAATAGTATAAAATATCGATAGTCTATCGATACTATTGGGACCTTGATAAAAAGTAATACTATCGATAGGACTATCGATAGTATCGACAGTATCGATACTATCGATAGTATCGATAGCCAATAGTATGCAATACTATTGATGGGCAGCAATATTTTCGATACTATCGATACTATCGAATTTAGATACTATCGATAGTATCGATAGTATTGATAGTTTTTAATTGTCTTGTTCAATGAAGATATTTATTTAAAATATTTAACAACAACGTCTATTTGATTTTTGCAGTAGGTCTGCGTATGACATAGAACGAATAAAAAAAATGGTATGGGAACGAATTCAAGTAGGCCACGACCGTGAGCCACCACTTTAGGTTGGTCATGCATTAGCGCCATTTAAAAATACGGATAATAGCGTTTTTTGTGTTCAGTTGCAAGTGCAAGGCTCTTAGGGATCATGGAAGAACAAGGTTACGTTAACATCTGACGTTTTAGTACACAAGTATTTAACTAATCAAATTCATTCAGAAATTAATACTATTGCTTATTCGCCTAATATCGATGTAACAATACTATCGATAGTTTTTAGCTATCGATAGTTCTTAATAAAAAATAGTACTAATAGTATCGATACTATCGATACTATCGATAGTATTGATTAAAAACTATCGATACTATCGATACTATCGATAGTATCTAAATTCGATAGTATCGATAGTATCGAAAATATTGCTGCCCATCAATAGTATTGCATACTATTGGCTATCGATACTATCGATAGTATCGATACTATCGATACTATCGATAGTCCTATCGATATTGTGACTATTTTTCGAGGTTAACTATCGATAGTCAAACTATCGATAGTTCTGCAACGCTAGCGGATTCTGTTACTCAGCCGGTGTAGAAGGAGGGCTTTTTGTACCGCTACAGTATTATGGCGGGAAAGTCATAGCAGTCCGATTTGCCGCCTACATTATTAAATATTTTAAAATAAGTTAAGAACAAAAAATATTTACTATTGAAATTTTACATAAGTTGCAAAATTATTAATGTCTTTTACTATATTTTTATACTTTGTTCACAATACACAATGAAATCAGAATAAATTGTTCATTTTAAAACATTAGACGGAATTGTCAATCGTAAAGAGTAAGCTTCGGACATTGCCGGAGTTCATTGACCATTCACAGCTGTTTTACGTAAATAGCGGGAACTGAAGTGAAATTTGGTCATATTATTTTAGAATTAATGGTATCTGCATTCACTTGACATTGAAATGATAGTGCTGTATTGTAAAACAAATATCTACACAATGCATTAATTATTAACAAATATTTATGATTTCTTCCTAGATAAATAAGCCCCGTAACCTTTCGCGCGTAAAATAAATTACTAAAAACATCAATACCATTGGTCAAAAAGTCCACCAATAATATCTATCAATGCACGACGCAGTTCCATCACAAAACGTTCAAAAACGCAAAAAAAAACTTTGAACTTATAATCTTTAACATAATAATTTTAGGTTAACTTTGATGATGGGTTTATTACGAATAAAAGTTATGTTAATCTTAATAAAAATAACGACGCCCGCCGCGCTCCGGTCGTTGCAGGTAAATTCAGGCATTCACAAAATAAATCATTGCGAAGTTTTATGATACAAATAAAAAAAAACAAATGTCAAACTGTCAAGTGATGTCGCTATTTCCCAGTTTGCCGTCATTTCATCGTCAAAAAATTGTTAAATTTTAGGACTTTGTTGAATTTGTAGAAATGTCTGACAATGACGATGATTATAATATGTGCGAGGAAGAAGAGGACTATGGCTTGGTTTGTATTAAATGTCATGATACCTATAGTTACATTTTTCATAGCCAATGCATACCATATTTTGTATTTACTCGTGCCTAAAACGAGGAGCAGGCAAACAAAACCATACTTTATTGCATGTAAATTCGCGGTTTCTTTCTGCTGAAACATAATAAATCGATTGATATATTGTTGTAAATGAGTTGGTACCTATATCGATACTACGAAGCTGTAAGATCTACCTCCGACATATATCAACATATCCCAAAAATACATTTTTTACCTGAAGAATTAGGATAATACGATAAGAGTAATAGAGAGTAAAATTGACATGTTTTTCTTGAGTTTGAAGTTTTTGAAGACAGTGACAACATATTTTTCAAAAACTTCAAGAAAAAATATTTATGTACATATAGCATAAAACATTTGAAAATTCAGTTTTAAATTCATACCATTTACCTCTCACTATGAATGATAATTGGGTAGGTTAACATATCACAAATTGAGCATATTTTGTTTTGTAAAATAATAATAACCCAATTTTATGAAGACATACATTTATTCATTTCAGGAATACTCGGAGGACAGCAACTCCGAGCCTGATGTGGACTTGGAGAATCAGTACTACAACAGCAAGGCGCTGAAGGAGGATGAGCCCCAGGCCGCTCTGCTCAGCTTCCAGAAGGTTCTGGAACTGGAGGGGGGTGACAAGGGCGAGTGGGGCTTCAAGGCCCTTAAACAAATGATCAAGATAAATTTTAAACTTGTGAGTAACTTAGACATAATTAATAAGCATACCCAAATAAGTCAAGAACAATGTCTGAAGAATCCATATAAGAGTTTAAATTATAGGATTAATGCATATCAGGCAGAAGATACAATATCTCTAGTAGAACAAATTATAAATGGGGCTTAGGCATCAGACACTATTCCTTAAATCAATTTCATAGTATAAAACAAAGTCACTTTCGCTGTATGTCCGTATGTATGCTTAGATCTTTAAAACTACGCAACGGATTTTGACGCGGTTTTTTTAATAGATAGAGTGATTCTTAAGGAAGGTTTCTATGTATAATACATGTAAGTAAGTACCACAGGCGAAGCCGGGGCGGGCAGCTAGTAGTTCATAAATTAAAAGTAGAATAATTATTTATCAATGAAACATTCTAATTTATTTGTTGGTTACTTCAGGGCAATTTCACAGAAATGATGTCAAGATACAAGCAGCTTCTAACTTACATCAAAAGTGCAGTCACAAGAAACCATTCTGAAAAATCAATCAACTCAATTCTGGATTATATTTCAACTTCTAGAAATGTAAGTATAATTGATCAGTGCTACCTATTTTATATTAAAGTGTATATAACAATGTAGTAAGTTATTTAAACCAATATTGTAAAACTTATTTTTCTTATAGATGGAACTACTGCAAGATTTCTATGAGACTACACTGGAGGCGTTGAAAGATGCGAAAAATGATAGGTTATGGTTCAAAACAAACACTAAACTAGGGAAACTGTACTATGATAGAGGAGACTTTAACAAGTTGGCTAAAATATTAAAGCAACTTCATCAAAGTTGCCAGGTAAGTGGCATATTCATTTAAGCTACAATAATTAATTATGTTTACTTGTTTGTTAAATTAAGCATTTATGTATGTTGAAATGAGAAGAACATGAAGTAATTTTATTTCATTTACTTTTTTTATAGACAGATGAAGGTGAAGATGACCTAAAGAAAGGGACACAGCTCCTGGAAATATATGCCCTGGAGATCCAAATGTACACTGCACAAAAGAATAACAAGAAGTTAAAAGCCCTGTATGAGCAGTCTCTGCACATCAAATCTGCGATACCCCATCCACTTATAATGGGCGTCATTCGAGGTAAGTTCTCCAATCCAACAACTTTATACATACATATACTGATTTGCAGGAAATATATCATATTTCTTTATATTACAGAATGTGGTGGGAAAATGCACCTCCGTGAAGGTGAATTTGAGAAAGCTCACACAGACTTTTTTGAAGCTTTTAAAAATTATGACGAGTCTGGCAGTCCGAGAAGAACAACCTGCTTAAAATATCTTGTATTAGCCAATATGTAAGTGCCTACATCTAATTAGAAAACTGAATACTTCATATTAGAATCTAGTATTTTATGTTTATATATGGAACTGTGAATGTTAATAAAATTTTACATTTTAGGCTCATGAAGTCTGGAATCAATCCCTTCGACTCTCAAGAGGCGAAACCTTACAAGAATGATCCTGAAATACTCGCCATGACAAATCTAGTGATGGCCTATCAGAACAATGACATCAACGACTTCGAGTCAATACTCAAGCACAATAGGAACAATATAATGGACGATCCGTTCATCAGGGAACACATAGAGGACCTCCTGAGAAATATTAGAACTCAAGTGTTGATCAAATTGATAGGACCGTACACTAGGATTCACATACCGTTCATATCCAAGGAGCTCAACATCGACGAGAAGGAGGTGGAAAATTTGCTAGTAACCTGTATTTTAGACAAGTGAGTATCTAATCTACACATATCTTTTTAATTTCAATCAGACAATAAATTAGGTGATACTTAGTGAACTACTTTAAAGGAAAGCAGACTTGTTTTCTGGTATTTGTCTATGTACCTACTCTGGGAACGATGCACGGTTATTTCCCATCGGGGGTCTCCAATCTTGTCGGGCTGTCTAATGTAAATGCATTTTCCCCGTCAGCACGATCAGCGGGCGCATCGACCAGGTGAACTCTGTGCTGGAGCTGGCGGGCGGCGCGCGCGGGGCGGCGCGGTACGGCGCGCTGGACAAGTGGACGCAGCAGCTCACCGCGCTGCACCACGCGCTCGCCAACAAGATGGCCTAGCCGCGCCCGCGCCGGCCGAGCCTCGACGTGCGACGGACCGCCTCCCTCGATAGTGACCTAGTGGACCGGTACGTGTAGACCTGGCGGACTTCTTGAACATCGGGTGACGTTTGTGAATGTGCACATCGGGACCGGTGGCCCACACCGCACTGGACGATATCTAGGCGAGGAAACAAATAAGCAGTACCCATTCGTCCGCAAAAACGAGTCATCTAGTGATTGAATCGTAGGATAGCCTCACGCCTGAAGCACTCGCCCCCGTGTCCCACTTGACACGCAATGACTAAAACCTAAAACGACTTCCTACCTATATGTTCAAGTTGTTCGCCGGCACCTATACCGTATCTCCTCACCTCCCTTATAAGGCTGCCAACTCAACGGATGTGAAATGGACTTCGACTCATTTGGTTGATAAAATATTTTGTACCAGGGAGTAGTATACGCTTAAAATTCGATCATCGTTTGAAATCTTGAGATGAACTATGAGTGCATGTATTAATTGATCCAGTATTTTAATCACATAAAGTTTGAAGGTTGCATCTAATTAATTAATGAAAACTCAGAATCTGTTTAATAATCATATTGAAAACTTACATAGTGTAGTGTACCTATGATTCGAAAGGTATCACTCTTGTATACTCATTGCATCCATCCTTTTTAGCTTCAAACAATTTTTATTCCAATCATGTAAAATGTAATAGCTTGACCTAAAACAACGTTTAACAGGGGTACTATTTTACTATGTTTATTTTCGTAATGGAACCAGTTTTTTAAATGTCAAACTGTAGTTCATATTCCCCTTGCAGTTTACTACCATTTTACAATTAAAGTTATCCTTGGTATAGAAAGGCGGTGTGGAAATACCACAGTCGAGTGTTAAAAAGAAAATAAAAAAACAATTCTGTATGCAGGAAGCGTTATATTTAGCTTAGGGCCATTTGATATGAATGTAAATAGTTTTCTATCTCAATGGAACAATTTTTTTAAATAAAGCCTTAAGGTATAGGTTCTCAAAGTTCACATGATGTCAAGTCATGTTTGTTTGAGCCTGCTTGGATGTGTTTACTTATACTTGGTTAATACAATATAATAGCTTTTTATAGTAACATCAAAGTGAGATTTTAAAAAGTGATATGATAATATAACATCCAAGTTTTATGGCCAAACATCAAGTCCTACTCGGTTAATCGTCTGTAATTCCAAATATGAATGTAAAGAATCTACAAAGTAAGCAAACGCTTTGATAATAATAATTTGCAATAAAGTAAATTAATTTGGATAAAAATAACAAAAATGAATTATGAAAAAATGTAAATGTCCTCACTTGTCCAGTGATTGGTAACAAAAATACACACATTTTAAGTATAGTATTTGTTTTATTTCTATAAATAACAATCTTATAATACGTAGTATACCTACAGTATACATAGATTGGACGGATAGGAATATCACAGGTTAGTTTATACATTCTTAAAATTTAGTTAAAAATAGACAATAGCCACCAGCACTCCTCGTAAATTATAAGTAGTCATGACTGTGCGAATGGTATCACACCTAAAAGAAGTTGTTATGCAAGGTTTTAATTAAATGGCACTAGCACTAAAATACATTTAACATGACTCATAAATTGATATGGTCTTGTGATAATGTAAACAGCATTAAGAACACATGGTTATTTTACGAAAAAAAAAAATTTTATTTATTTATTTTTTGACAGGCAGGCAGTGACAACACTGATGGTAGCCTGTATCCTACTATTTCCACCTCGTGGGTTAACTTTTTCTAGACATCAACAATACACAGTATTTTATAAAACTGGTATTGTCTCGCCTTTAGCTTTAAGCTTTACCCTCGCATTTAACCTATCACTGGAATCCTTATTATTAATTACATAACATACTGGTCAGATCTATTGGATTCCCACCCTATTAGGACACAGTTCATTTACTTAAATCCAACTTAATTATAATTCTGCTAATAAGATTAACAAACATAATACGTAATTTATAAAAAAGCTCAAATCCTGCTCAAGTTTTAGGATGATTATCCTTAAATATAAAAGTACATAACTACATACTAAAATAAAATAAGTGATTTAAAAAGCATTTCATAAACCTAAAATCGTAGTAATTTAGTTTAAATTAATCTAATTGGAATAATGTTGTAGGTGTAGCAAAAGTCACTATAAAATTAAGTGACTCTACTGGCACTTACAGAATATCTGATGACACTGATAACAGTGTCAGTTGAGATAACTCAAGGAATGGATTGTCTTGCAAATATAGTTCTAGATCATGTATGGATGCTTATGATGGACTTATTACATGGATTCATACCTAGTCTTGTATAGAGGCAAGGTCTCAAAAATAAAAATCAAAAAATACGGACGAATTGAGAACCTCCTCCTTTTTTGAAGTCGGTTAATGAACAGATATCAACATGACGCTTATACAATGTACTCTGTTAAAGACGGTAAACGAAGCGTTTTTCACTAGGTAGAAGATGATCGCCTGTGCAGCGGCGCCCGCAAACAATCCCACACACCGCGGGCGTAAAACGCGTCGTGAAATGTGCTTGAATTTTTTACATATAAATATATGTAAACTGCCTCCGTGGTGTAGTGGTTAGAGCGCTGTGCTCTAAAACTACGAACTCGGAGGTCGTGGGTTCGAATCCCGCGGGGAACACTTTCACTTTGTGTTGGTTTTCCCAGTTTGGTTAGCTTACTTAGGACATTGCAGGCTTGAATCACCTGATTGTCCGATAAGAATGATGATTCCGTGCTTCGGAAGGCACGTTAAGCCGTTGGTCCCGACTATGATCCAACTGGTCTGGTTTCCCTTGTGGTTACGGAGGTCAGACGACAGTCGCTCCATTGTAATAACTAGGCATGTCAATTCAGGATCATAGTCGCAGCGTACCCTGGGCTCCAAGGCAATGGCCGAGGATGCAACCGGGAGAGGCGCTAGGATGATGATGATGATGATATGTATTTTGCGAAGCTGCGGGCCCGCAATCGCTTCGTGAGTGCTTAGCCTGAAGCGGAGGGTCGTAGTTGGTGTTGTATGCAGGGTCAGTGGGCGGGCTTGTCGTGCAGCCAGGCGCGGAAGACGGGCAGCGTGCTGGGGTAGTGCGGCGGCGGCTGCGCCTCGTCCTCGGCGCGGAACGGGTACGTGCCCATCAGCACCGGCAGCTGCAGCTTCACCTCCTTCTCCATGCTCTTCGGCTCGATTATGAACTGCGGTAACACACATTGTCATGTACTCATCTAAAGTTAAGTATCAGCATATTAATGTCCCACTGCAGGGCAAAGGCCTCCATCATTTGAAATCATGTTTTCGTTACAAAAATGGGTTTTGGCTTAATCACAAACCCGGGCTGTGTTCAGAAAAATCAACACAAAGTTTGCCCGACCCGGGAATCGAACCCAGGACCGTTTATTTAAGAAAACATAACAATATAAAGAGACTGAAGTAAGATTTTTGTACGGAAAAGCCTGCACTTTTTTAGCATTTGTTTCCATAGATCGTATAATTATTATATGTATTATAAAAAATATAGGTAACCTAACTACTACTTCTAACAAGTAACTGGTGAGAAATTATTATTCAAATGTTTCCTAACGAGTAACAGTGTCACAGGTTTCGGTGTGACTAGTTGGGTACGATGTTAGAGGCCGATGGGGTCAAGTCGGTACAAGCGTGGACTCACAAAGACGTCGTACTGCACGCTGATGAGATGGCAGCCGCGCAGGTTGGTGGGCGGCAGCGGCGGCACGTACAGCAGCTCGTGGCGCCACACGTCGCTGGCGCCGGGCCGCGTCTTGCCGTGCGCGCGCGTCGCCAGCTCGCGCACCTCCTTCGCCGCCACCTTGCCGTGCGCCGAGTACTGGATCGTCTGTGGTCCGCATTACGTTACCACCGTAGTTCATCCCAACTAATATTATAAATGCGAAAGTAACTCTGTCTGTCTGTTACGCTTCCCCGCTTAAACCACGCAACCGATTTTGATGAAATTTGGTACAGACAATCTTTAGACCCTGAGACAGAACATAGGCTACTTTTTATTTCGAAAAAAAGAAATCCACGCGGACGGAGTCGCGGGCGGCCGCTAGTAATAAATAATTAAATAAATATTTCACAACATCACATACATTGATCTGACCCCGTTAAGTAGCTTTAGCACTTGTGTTACAGACATCAGTATCAACAGTGGCATTACAAATATACTTAAATAGATACATATAAAACCCAGATCAGGACAAACAGACATATTCATGCACACAAATGTTTGTCCTGTGCGGGGATCGAACCCGCGACCTCTTGCGTAACAGGCAACATCTTGACCATTACACCAAGCGGGTCGTCGTAATGGACGTCCAACTTTCTTTCACTCGAATGGAAGGGAGGATAACTATAGAGAAGTATTCCACGATGAGCATAGATTTAAATGTTCGAAAACTAACATTTGGACTGCTGCATTAACTTGGTCTTAGATTTTTTTTTATTCATCTGATAATTTTAATCATGTCATAGGTTTATGAAATAATCTTAACAGGTTATTAAGAGATGCTTACTGTGGTGGTGAGACTGAGACTAGTGTCCAGTTTTGGCAGTAAATCGAATCATATTTAGTGGTCGGGAATTTTACATAACCAGTTGATTACCCACAGATGATGATTTCCTTACGATGGAGAGATCAAGTGATCGGTACCTCAGTTAGCGCAGCCCGCGTAGCCTTAATAGTAGTCTTGGAGTTGTTGACGAGATGTGCGGTGAGCGCGATGCTCTCGCCGGGCACGTAGGCGCCGCGGTCCAGCGCCACGCGGCACACCACCGCGCCGCCGCCCACGCAGCCCACGCCCAGCCGGTGCTCGATGCTGCACTCGAAGTCTTGCTGTCGTCCGGCACAAATTAAACAATATATGAGAAAACACTGAGTCGCCGAGGATCGGGCTGAGTGGCGAGCCTGAGGAGAGGCCTATGTCCAGCAGTGGACTGCGATAGGCTGTTGATGAGAAAAGACCGGCGTGGATGCGGATCGCACAGGATCGGGACAGGTGGCGCGCTTTGGGGGAGCACTACATTCAGCAGTGGACAGCAATAGGCTGATTGATTGATGAGAAAACAGGCTAGGAGACCACTTGATGGAAAGTGATTATTGAGGCTTGGATGACACAGCTCTACCATAGGCAGGGCCATCTTTCACCTATGAGGGCCTAGGGCCTATGTACATGGACAGTTAAACCTCTTGTTTGGTAATTGTGGGGCCTCTAGAACCAAGGCCTTTAGAGGCATTTCATTGTGCCCAGTGGGAAAGATGGGTCTGACTGAACATGGGATATCCACCTCTGGTACACCTATCATACCCCAAACGAATTCTGGAGAATTTACTAACTAGCAGAAATACACACAATTTTTAAGACATAGTACATTAAGTCATAGTCAAATAAACTCTGGAAAGTTTATCTGGTGGAAAGTTGTTTAACATTTTGTGTGTGTGTATTAATTTTTAAGATCTGTGGATTTTGTGCAAAATAAAATAAGTAAAAAAACATTATCTGTTGGATAACCAATTAAAATCTTGTTTTTTTACATCCCACATGGAAGGAGTTGTAAGCTTAGGCTAGTCTAGTAATAGATAAGTCATATCTTGTACTAACCTTCAATGGTCTATGAACAATTTGTAACTTTATACTTATATCAGATTACACAATGAATGTCAACAAAGGAATAACATAACATAATGGAATATAGCTTTTTATGATCTGAGTTTTTTTGAGTGAAAATCAATACCAATAAAGATTTTATAATACACTTCCAAGTTGAAAACATAATTGTACTTACAGATAGCACTGGGGGTTCCAAATTTAAGTCAATAGGATTCATCACAATGAACACTTGCTGGTTCTTATGAGTCAAGCCATTGGGTTCCCTGAGGGCCGCTTTGCAGAAATACTGCACCCATCCATGTGTCCCCAGGAATGTGGATGGGAGGCCCATTGGCAGCCCTAACTTAAACGGGAAGCTGTGGATACCAGGCGATAGAACTGATGTGCCGTGACCTGGAATAAATACATTGCCATGTAGTTTTCATGTATAAAATATAGAAAGATTACAGAAAGATTAAAGATAAAACAAGTAAGAAAAGTAAGATATCATGAAGGTGAAAGATATTGCTCATATCACTATTTTGTTTCACATTGTAAATCATATAACTTCTTCTAAATTGTGTAAAAGTAAAATATTACCTGGTTCTCCGAGTAAACGCATTCTGAAATCAATATAATTTTCTTTGTCAAACAATCTTTCATGTCGCCCAGATCCTACTCTCACTACTCCTTCTCCTACTACATGAAAATGTAGACCTGAAAATAAGGACAAGCAAAGTACAAGATAATTTACAATTTAGTAGAAGCGTTAAAAAAAACAAAAACTAATAATGTATCAACTGAACCTGATTTGAATGTTTTTAATTCTTCAAGAACAAAAGGTAAGTATTGATGGTAATATCCAATAAGAGTTTTGCCAAATCACAGTTTATTTTCTTGTTGTACACAATAATTACTTGAAAAGGTATAATATTTTATTATCATTGGAAACTTACCTAAAACTGGAGTATCATCTTGCAATTCCATCAACACTTTCCCCGACAGGAATTGTCCAGGGAAGTATAACAGTGATGTGTTATCAAAAACTATTAAGAATTTTAATAGTTTCCTGGGCATTTTCGCTGTCGTCCACGCGAATGATTCGCTCAATCAAAACCAATTATATCAGTGAAGAAAGTAACACTCCAACATGAACTTCCTACGAAAAATCCACGTGAAATGTTTATTTATGTTAATGTACCTAATGACTTATGTAATTACAATACCGCACGAAGCACACCTGGTTGTCGCAAGCTGAATAAATCGAGTAATAGTTCGTGATGTATTGATATTAGTGATTCATAAAATAACTTTGGAATTTCTAACAATAGGAAATTATTAGGGAACCTTGTAATAACGAAAGATACGCCTACGATGACATTATCCTCAAAAACTTCTCACGTCGTAGGCAGTGGACAACAAAGTTGAGAAATATGCTAATCGAAGGCCATCAACTTCTAAGTTAACTTTAAGTCTTAAGTACAAACCTTGCAGCAGGATGTTCAAATAAATGCTAAATATTCAAGAATTTACACAAACATGATCTACAAAATAAGTTCTGATCTATATTTAAGTTATAAAACTAATTTTATTAGTACAAATAAAGCAAAATAAAAGTTCTCTCTCAAAGCCAAAAGTAAAATAACTTTCTGACAGTAACTTTTTTCAGCACTGTGCTGTCATCAGTGTCATCTGTCATACTCTTAATGCTGTGTTCATAGATCTTTAAAAATATGTGTGCAAATAAAATATTACAAAAAGCCTTTCGATATTGATAAACGGCAAAAAATAAATTTTTATTTGTTTATAAAATAACAAGCGTTATGTAAATAAAAAATATATTTTCTGAAATTTCTGAAATGAACGCACTTTTAAAATTCAGTCTGTTTTGATTTTCAGACTATTTTCGGTAAAAATGTCAAATTTCCTGTAATCTTACTGGCTACGAACCGCGTATTTTAATTAATTTGCCAATTAAAGTGAAGGAAGCGTTTACAAAAATAATTTCAGTGTCGAGATAAAGGAGAATAACCTAGCGAATCAAATTTGAAGGCGGTTGGGACAGTTGTTGATGATTTGTTTATAATTTGATAAATCAGCTTTAACCGAAATTGCGTCTGAATTAGTATCAATTAAACCAGAAATACAACATCAAAATGCCGAGTGAAATGATTACCCTTCAGCTGGGCCAATGCGGCAATCAGAGTAAGAATTTAACATGATCAATTAAATTAATTCCAGCATTTTATGTACATACAAACAATAACAGAATTGTTCAATTTATTTCCCAGTTGGTTTTGAATTTTGGAAGCAACTGTGCATAGAACATGGCATATCACCTGAAGGTATACTGGAAGAGTTTGCGTCTGCTGGCTCAGATCGCAAAGACGTGTTCTTCTACCAAGCTGATGATGACCATTATATTCCAAGAGCAGTGCTCCTCGATTTGGAGCCTCGTGTTATACATACTATTATGAATTCCCCGTATGCCAAGGTATATAAGATTTTCTTATAACTAAGAGTCCCCATGGGATGTCACATGTATAATGTACTGGACTTTATACTATAAGACCTGAGTGAAATACAAAATAAATATGTAGTAAAAAAAGAACATAAACACTTGCTAATGAATGTTATGTCGTTTATAGCTCTATAATCCAGAGAATGTCTACCTATCAAAACACGGAGGTGGTGCTGGTAACAACTGGGCATCTGGGTATGCTCAGGGAGAGAAACTGAATGAGGAAGTTTTTGATATTATCAACAGAGAAGCAGATGGCAGTGATAATTTAGAGGTACTTAGTTTTTATTATGGAGGCCAAGACTCACCTTGGGTTCTTGTGCCAACCGAGTAAGTTAGTAATTTTTATTAATGGAAGAAGGTACTTTGCAAAACAATTTAGAATTTATATTTATGGCAATGGAAAATTACTCTATTGAGGTTTATCAGTGCCACAGAAGCCTTTGTCGTTAATTTCATAAAGTGACATCTAATGAGGAATACAAATCAAGGTAGCGGGAGATGTTTACCTACATAATATTATTTTCTAGGGTTTTGTACTGTGCCATTCAATTGCCGGAGGTACTGGATCTGGGATGGGCTCCTACATCTTGGAACACTTATCAGACAGGTTTCCAAAGAAACTTGTTCAGACTTACAGTGTATTCCCCAATTTGGATGAAATAAGGTAAATGCTTTGTATAATGATTGTATCCTGTGTGTGTGTGTCTTAGTTTGAATTGGAATAGTGTTTTGTGTTTCAATTTATCTAATATTCTTCCTGATAAATTAGTTTTTTTCTAGAAATGATTAATTCTGTATAGGTATGTGAAATATATAGTTAAGATAACTGCATAAACTAGCAATTTCACTACACAGTGTAATAAAGAAAATTAATTCTTCAGAATTTAAACTTATCTAAAATTTCACTTACTTAAAAATATTTTATTTATTATATGAATGTTTTTAGTGATGTGGTAGTCCAGCCATACAACAGTTTGCTGACCCTGAAGAGGCTCACAGAGAGCGCAGACTGCGTGATGGTGCTAGACAACACAGCTCTCAACCGTATCGCCAGCGATCGACTGCATATACAGAACCCCTCGTTCGCACAGATCAACACACTCGTCTCCACTATCATGAGTGCCAGTACAGCAACACTAAGGTAATTGCTTCTTTATAAATTTTGGAATTAAATGCTGTCTTTTGTTATTAAATGTTAAACTTACTATCAATGATATAAACAGGCTAGAAAAATTTACTGTGCTGAAAAATGAGAGTTCATAATTTTATTGTTAGTTCATAATTTTATTGTTAATTTTTCGATGTGGAAGTTAATTTATGTTTAATCTTTTATGCTGTTTTCTTTTTGTTTTCAGTTATTTTGTACCAAGTAATTGTTTATTCCATTCTAACATCTATTGTATTGTATATGGTCACAGGTATCCATCATACATGAACAATGATCTGATCAGTCTCGTGGCGCCGCTGATACCCACGCCGCGTCTGCACTTCCTCATGACTGGGTACACTCCGCTCACAGCCGATCATGAACTCAATACTGTAAGTTATAAACAATTTACTAGACTATTTTGTATTGAATAGCTGGATCACTCCCATGTTCACAATGCATTCCCTTGTCTGAATGTGAAATTTTGCTGTCACATACTTGCACCAAAACTTGGAAGCCATTCCTATGTCTCAAATATCCTGACAATTAGCAATTAATATTTGCAAAGAAAGCAAATGTTGTTAATTTTTTATTGACAATGTTTAATTTTGCTTTAGGCACCGAAAATTCGAAAAACGACAGTTTTGGACGTGATGCAGAGACTGCTACAGCCAAAGAACATGATGGTCTCACTCAGTCCCGACAGGACGAATCAGCACTGCTACATATCAATACTGAACATCATACAGGTAACATTGAAATATTTATAAAGCCTTTTATTTCTTTACTATTTTCTTCTAATAATTGAATGAATTATGCAGACCCAGCATGCATGTAGACCTATCTATTTAAAATTCTTGGTGCTGAAAGAGTCCTTTTTCTGGGACTAGACAGCAACTGTCGTTTGTTGCACATTTCATTGTCGGTCAAACTCCCCTTTGCATACTTGACTTACTTTGACTTAAGGTCCTAAGTCCCCTCGATGGGGCAGAGGGCGTCCACAGTGCGTCGCCATCCCGGTCGGTCTTGAGCAACGCGTTTTATTTCGCTCCAGGTCTTGCCTATCTCCTTCACTTCTGCAGCGACAGTCCGCCGCCAAGTTTGTTTTGGGCGGCCTCGTTTATTCCACACCTTCCTCGGGGATTCCAGTCTTACTTTAAATAAAAATAAAAAAATTGCATACTTATATATTCTTATATCTAACCATTTTCCCGTTTTCATATCCACACTGCATGAAAAATATAGGTGGAGGGTAGTATTATATACATATAGTCGGGTAAATGTCCTGATTGTCTCCCAGGGCGAAGTAGACCCGTCGCAAGTGCACAAGTCGCTGCAGCGCATCCGCGAGCGCAAGCTGGCGTCGTTCATCCCGTGGGGCCCGGCCTCCATCCAGGTGGCGCTGTCGCGGCGCTCGCCCTACGTGCACGCCTCGCACAAGGTCTCCGGCCTGCTGCTCGCCAACCACACTAATATATCCTCGGTAAGGATTTTAATTTTCTATTATATATACAAAATGTGCAAGAGGTTGCTTAAGACGGGCAACGGGGGTGTAATCTCGTGTTGAAGACCAAGATCCAGGTCGCTGAGCCAGCAGAGTAAGTATAACATCTACTTACCATCAGGCAGGCTGTATGTATACTTGTGGGTTTTGTCACCAAAGTGGTAAAGGAAAATGTTTCCCGTTTTCTGGACAGATGAATGTTATATGAATGCTTAGCTTTAGCTTTTTCCCAATGAAATCTAGTTATTAGATGATACTATTAATGCTCTAATATTCTAGGAAATGTACATTAAAGACGTTTTGCAGTTAAAAATATTTGTCCACACGAATCACCTCAATAAGAAGATTTTTGTCACATTGACTAAGTGACTTTGATTTTCCCTTTCAGCTGTTCGACCGATGTCTCCAGCAATACGACAAGCTGCGCAAACGCGAGGCTTTCCTCGAAGTGTTCAGGAAGGAGCCGATGTTCAAGGAGTCGCTGGAGGAGTTCGACGAGTCGCGCGGCGTGGTCGACGACCTGGTGCAGGAGTACCAGGCGGCCGCCACGCCCGACTACGTGCACTGGAACCCGGGTAACTAGCAACACTACTGCATGATACCACACATGGGCCACACTTGCATGGAATGTTCTGGAGGGTTAGTATTATTGATATTTATATTTATCTACATATTGAGATCTGGGGTCCACAGGATCATTTAAAGCATGCTTGGGGCCAAAGCCAACAGCGCAGAGGCTTATAGGTACCATTTAATCTAATATGCGATGGGTAAATCTGCCAGAATCTGTCTCTCAGTAAATAAACGTAATGATCTACTGACAGACAACACCTGGCAAATGTAAGAACTATTGATGATATGAAGAAAAGAAAGCCAGGTTTATAGCGTTTATGTTTGGTGGACCAGTTTGTTGGGTTATTGATTATTCTTGTTAGGGGCCTGTAGTGTCCCACTGTAGGGCAAATGCTTTCCTACCTTCTTTCCACCTTTTGCGGTTTTTGGCAATGTTGTGCCAGTTGATATGAGTCGAGCTAATCTCGCGCTCTCCTTTGAGATCCACCGCGAGGTCGTACCCTATTGGAAGGTATCCATTCAGTGGATATTTTGGCCCCAAAGCTGATCAGGCATGTGGAAGACATGACCGGCGCAGTCCCCTACCCTCATTATCCATAATGTAAAAAAAACAAAGAGAAATATAAATATTGTTGATCAAGAACTGAAAATTCATTTAGTAACAAAAAGTTGGGTAATAAAAAAAGTCGTGTAAGAATTTAATTTATAAGTAATATTAATTTTCATTTTTCAGAGAGCAGTCAAATATAACATTGCGAAAATTGAAGATTGGAACTAAATACTAATAACAAGGTTGTACAAGCTATGGTGTAGATACTCGAAGAAAACCAGCTTTGGGAAGCAAGAATGAAGGAGGATGGAAAACTCAGTTGTTTAAGTTTTTTGTTTAACCATTGTTAAGTGCCATTTTTATTTTTATAGTTAGTGATAACAGCAAACTTGTTACTCAAATCAGTCTCGAATAAAGATTCCGTGTACAGGAGATGAAATAAAACGATTTCGCTTTTTATCAAGAGTTTAATTTTAAAATCGCTAACCTTTAAACATTCCTTATCCTCCCGTACACCATTATATCACATGTGTGAACATACTCTCTGTGGTTTGTACATGTTGCTATGCCTTCTCCTTAATTGGAAAACAGAAACATAATTACATACTTTATTGTATTTTGAGATTAAACTCCAATTTGGATGAAATATAAAGCTTATTGCAAATATTCATATGTATTACCACAAGTGGCAGCTGTTAATTTGTATCATTTCTCATGTAGTTTGCATAATTGAAAATAGAAGTAAATAAGCCCTTTCAGGCAATATTTAATGTCTTTTATTATAATTACATTACATAAAAAAATAAAATTCGTTTTACAACTATTGTTTATATACTAGCTATCATTTAAACTAGTACAGGAGTAGTATATCCCACAGTTCGTGCTAGAGAGCAGACCTATCAGAGTCCATACATATTTGCTGCTCAAACGATTTCTATCTATGTACAGAGATCAGGGTTTGAAATACGCCAATATTTGTGATGTCTATAATTCTTTATTAGATAATGGACTATGTAAGCATGAAACACTTATGGGATTGGTTATCTTTATAAACTTGACTTCTTAATCATACATCCTATTTAATTACATGGCATAATGTTGGTATGTTAAAATATGCCTACATTTGGCGGCCATAATACCTGAATATTAAGGCTATGTGTGTACACAAATTTTGACAGTGCACATCTTTATAAACCATACTGCTTCATTTTTGGAGAATGAAGAACAGATGTTCTACCCCTTAAAATTTAGAATCAAAGTACAATATTCAATCAAGTTGTGCATGTGCATAGTCCATGCAATTATGGCAAGTACACCTAACTGACTCACCATCAACTCATATACATGGTATGAATAGCCAGTGACATAAGGTCCTCAAACAACACAACTGCAACATTACTAGAATAACATAATACACACATCCTCAACATGCAATATCACACCTAATTATTTTATACAATAACAGTTGTTCTTATAAAAGTTTTGATAAAGTCCAACATATATCACTAATTATGATGAAAAAACCAAAATCACATTTAAATGAACTTTCAGTGCCAAAGATGATGTGTGGAAAACCTAAACTAACATAGTAACGCTAATAAAATGGGTGTGAAGATTGTTAAAATTAAAAGCAATGTAGTGCAATGCATCAGCGAAACATAATTTGGAATAGTAACGTTAGTAACACAGCCTGACTGCTGTGGCCGATGGATGAGGCTAGGAGGTCTGGCTCGGCGGCTGGTACTTGGGCTGGATGATTGATGTTTTCCTGACCGGCACAGTTTCTGGAGTAGGAATGGCATCACCAGTGGGCAGCTTGGCAGGAACTGCTGGAGCTTTGAAAGGAGCGGTTAGATTCCCTGGCCTCTGTTTAGCCATCTGGTAATCTCCTGAGTCAAAGAATTTTTGCTGCAACAACAAAGAGCATGTTAGTTTCTTGACCATCATGTAGACCAAACTTTTTCTTTCCATATTTATTTGTGGTGAATTCTGTAATGAAAGTGTTAATTTTTGTGGTAAAAAGTTCTATTTACACAGTCCTCCATACCATCATAATAAATTGTTACAGTAATCATTCTGGTTCTTGTATATGGCTAAAAAAAACTGTAGGTAGGCTTCTATGAATACATACTCCTTTAGCCAGTCGCTTTTGCAGAAATGCTGAGTGTCCTCCAGGCCCCCTTCCTCCTAACATTGCATTTGGGAATTTTGCTTTGAGTTTGGCTTCTTCAAGCTTTTCCAATTCTTTTGGCTGCAAAGAAGAGAGCAAAATTACAATACATTCAATTGAAAATACCATAGAGACATCTTGTTGATACTTAAAAGAATTATCTTTTTAAGTATTTAAGGTTCTGTTAAGTTACAAGTTGTAACATTTACATTAGTAAGTAACCTTAAATACATAGAAACTGAAACAAGGAGTAAACATTGCAAACAATTCAATATTCCAATATAACTTAAAAAAATATTAAACTTACATCCTTTGGAGGGTCATTTTGATCTGATGAATCACTCATTTTAATTTCTGTAAAAAACAAAAGATGTTTATTTATTTTAGATACATTAAGGTTATTAATAGCACCAGTCCATAATAGTAAACAAAAGATAAATGGATAGAATTTAACCTTCATTTAGAATCAAGGTCAAACAATTACTGGAATCTTCCAAATCAGAAATAAAGCAGTTATGAACTAAATTAAAATCCTATAAATTATTCAATAAATTACATTTTCGTATTCACCTCATTATCTCAATAGTAGGAATAATTAATATAAAGATTTTTTTTCATACATATTAAACTATGCCTTCATTATTTTTTTCGTAATCTACTTTGATTTTGAAAAACATATCCGTACGAATAAAAAGGTAACCAATGAGTCGGTTGAGCATCTGAAAAACATGTACCATGTACCTTTTGTTTTGTTTACCCTCGATTATTTTTTTCATGTGGTGGTCATGTAATCATCTAATTATTACTGGTTATCATTGAGGAATTGTTTTGACTAATAAATTAACAATTAATATCCCATATCACACAACACATAAGTGATAAAACCCAAAGAGATAATTTGATAAGTTTTACAGGTGGAAAGTTGTTTACCTTGGAATTTGCGCGTCTGCCACAAGATCTTAAAATAGTTATAAAGTAGTCACAAAACTACACGTTTTGAACAAAATAAATCAACAAAACCAATAATAAAACCCACAAATTGACGAATCAACAAATCGAAATATTCTCGTGATTTTCACAGCAAAAAATGGCGTTTAAGAAAATGTTGCCACATTAATGCCAATAATTTTAATTAAGCAACCATAACGTACATAAAACCACCTATTCAATGTGATACAAGGTTAACGGAGAATGTCGGAGCTATACACATGGTCTTGCAATTGCAATGAGTAATCTGTGGATATGGGTATGGCTGTATGTTGGCAAGCCTGTATTTTATCTGTCAAGAATGTCAAGTAACTGTCAATTTATGAAAAGAAGGTGCCTCTTTTCAACTTTGTTGGCTATTTATTTTCGATGTTTTTGGCGCAAAACTGTGTTTTATTATTATAATTCTTAGAAATGGATGCGGATATGATAGAAGAAGAAGATGTGGACGGATCTATTCATAGTATTCATGTGCGTAACTTTTTTTGCCATGATAACTTAGAGATTAACTTGAACAAAAACGTGAATTTTATTGTCGGTCGCAACGGTAGTGGTAAAAGTGCAATTTTAACAGCATTGGTGGTTGGTTTAGGAGGTAGAGCCTCAGCAACGAATCGAGGGAGTAATTTACATTGTAAGTTAACAATTATTTATGAATTGACTTTGAATGTAAACAAAACAAAAATGTTATTATTAACTTGTTATTGTTCAAATTTCTCCTCTAGCGTTCATTAAAAAAGGTGCCAATTCCGCATCAGTAGAAATCAAAATAAAGAATAGCAGCGCAAAAGCATATAAGCGCCATGTCTATGGGGACTACATCACTATTGTGAGAAATATTAATGCCTCAGGAGGTTCCAGTTACAAAGTGAAGTCAGCATCAGGTATGTAGTTGTATTCGAAAACAATCATTGTTTACAAATTATTTCCCGAATGTACAATACTCGTAAACTGCAACTTTTTTTCGAGGCCAACTGAATGGATAATTTTATATCTAAGTACATAAAGTACATAATGTTACTTTGTATAAATTTTGATCTATGAGCCTGTATAGCAACTTAATCATAAATGTCATCAATTTATATTATTTTTTATTAATTTATAATATCTCAATTATTATTTTAAAAAAAGGCTAACTGTTGAGTTTCTTCCGGCACTACTTCTCAGCAGGTCATTCACGTCGAAGTGCTAGTAGGGTAAAAAAATATTGACGTGCAAAAGAATTTCCTTGTAAATCTAATTGCTGAATAAATATCTTTATCTTGATCTTTATCTTTATTGCTATTGTGTTCATTCTTGACTTACTTATCTTGCAATCAGGTGAAGTAATATCAACGAAGTTTGAAGAGGTGAATGCAATTATATTAGCACATGATATACAAGTGGACAACCCGATATCAGTGCTCAATCAGGATGATGCAAGGAGTTTTCATGCCTCAGATGCGAAAAAGAAGTATTCTCTCTTTCGAAAGGCAACTAATCTTGACCAAACTGAGACTAACTACATCAGAGCCTTGGAAAACTGTAATAAGGCAACAGCCATATGGAACAGAAAGAAAGATGTAAGTTAATGTTTGAATATCCAAACTTTTGATTATCCGCATCAACCCCGGTCCAAATTAATTGGGCTAATCAGCATGCTACTGTTATTATTTGCTAAGTTATGAATGTTTGCTAATATTTTCTTGTTCATTATTTAATTTACTTGCTCTTCAAATACCATTTCACAAAACCAACCTTAATAAAATTGGTTGAAAATGTGTAAGATAAAGAATTAATTTTAAAAAGAAATGGTTTATATATAAATGGCAAAAATACTCCACCCTCAACAGGCTTGTCAAGAATTGGAGAAGGAGTATAAAAAATGGAAGACTAGCCATGAGCAGCTTCAATCCAGAGATGAGATTGAGGCACACAAAGTTGCCCTGCAAAATGAGTACTACTGGAGTGAAATAGCAGAGTTTGAACGCGAGGCGGCCTCGGTGCAGGCACAGTTTGACAAACAAAAGATGAAAGTTGACAGGCTAATGGAGAAATTGAGCAATATGAATGACAACTATGGAAGTAACACTAAGACAATAGAGTAAGTAAATGTGTTTGGAAACCTTTGCTAGTTTAATTACATGACATGAATTATCCATTTTTTTTGTAATAGCAAAGTTAGTGTGTTTCACTTAGTTTATTTTTGACACAATCTACAAATTTTCAATGATATTTTCGAACAGTGATCCACATATTCAACTCTTTTCACCATAGTTATTGTTTGCAGCAGGTAAATGCCTGCTAGAGTCAACTTATTTAAGGGTCTCTGAACACTAGACCGACGGGCCCGTTGTTCTAGTGGTCAGAGACCCTGGCTACAAAACCGAAGGTCGAGGGTTCGAATCCCGATACTTTATAAATGGTATTTAAGTATTTCTATCCATTCCCTAGCTTCCATAGTACAAGCTTCGAGCTTAGTTTGGGTCTAAGCAATTGGCGTGTTAGTCCAATAAAAATAAAAAAATTACCACAGTGATTTGAAGAGTCAGCTGGACGAAAAGACTCTAGAGAAGACAGCGCTAGAGCAGGAACTACGCGCGTTAGAGAGCGAAGTGCGCACGACCCAGGCCGCGTGGCGCAGCGCGCAGCAGGCCACCGCCAAGCATACCGACCTCATCAACAGGGAGAAGAGGAAGGTCGCCGATATAGAGAGGGAGATCAATAGTATTGAGTGAGTTTGTATTTTTAATAATTAAAAGTTTAGGCAAGGTTGTAGGGTGATTTATTGTCGAAGCATCTTACATATTGTTATAGAAATAATTTACAAGCCGAACTTACTTTTTTGAATGACTTTATAAAATTGGCATATCCACTCTCTACCTAAAACATGCCGGTACCGGCACATTTCCTTTAGATTTTAAACAATTTAGAATAGCCTTGCCGAAAACAGGGTTTGCGCTGGGGCCACCAAACGCTTCAATTGACCGTATTCTTAGTTTGGTGTGTGGTTTGGGGCCGTTATCGTAGCTGGGGCGGTGTGTGAAGTAGGAGCCGTAGCCGAGAGGGTGGTTGAAGGCAGCACCAGTAGAGTGCAGCGACTTCAGATTAATGAATACCATAGATGCTCCCTTTGTCACATTTTATTGTCTCCACCAAAACGTCAAAAATTCACCTAACTTTGCACCTTAGTATGTTGATCTCTCATTTTCTCTCAAAGAAACGACGACGGCCACGTTATAATGACGTCCTCACACATGACAGTTCAGGCGGCGGGAGTACGGGTTTCTGCTATCTTGCTCTATAACAAGTTATTTATAATAAGGAGAAAGAGGATAGCATAACTGTCAAATATTCGCTGCATATATTGCTGAGGCGGCGCCCTTAACGTCGTCGGTCGGTCCTCAGCTCGGGCCAGGCAGCATCTCGTCGCGGCGAGCTGGAAGCAGCGGCAGCGGCGGCGGCGGAGGCGGCGCGCGCGGCGCAGGCGCGGTACGAGACGGCGCAGCACGACGCCGAGCAGGCGCGCCTCAACGCGCAGCAGGCCGCCGCGCAACACGACAGTGCCGCCGCCGCCGCGCAGCGACAGCGAGACGACCTCAGTGAGTTGCTCAGGACGAAACAGTCGTATCTTGAAACTTTCCATCATTGCTCGTTCGCTCGGGCAGTACCTCCCACCTTACAGATGATCACAGTGAAGTAGCATTTTGTAACTTTTGTGCTCAGTTTCTGCTGGTAAGTAAGGTCGTCGGAGCTCAGTTGGGGAGTGTGTTGGGTTTTAAAGGCAGGCAACGCATCTGCGACCCTTGTGCGGTTGTTGATATCATGCAGGGTAGCAGTAATTACCTACCATCAGGCGACCCGCACATGCTCGTTTGCCTCCACATTAAGCGGAACATTATCATTCGCCTGCCCTGTTACCAGTTTATCTAGAGTCAGCGCAATGTGTGTACTTCTACCATATAGACCGATGATACGTCATCGAGTCATCCACACCTAATTTACTCATGTCACCCTGCATGCAATCTCGATTGATTTTCTTTGGTCTGCCTCTTTTTTTCGACCCGTTCACATTCGAATTCATCGATCACATCGTCACATGAGTTTCCTCTCATCTCATTAAGCGAAGTGGCTAACGAAATGATATGAACGCCATCATCATCCCCGTATCAACAGTAACTCATCCCATATATCGCAGAGCGTCTGAAGCAGCAGCTGCGCGAGCTGGAGTCGCGCGGGAACGACTCGCTGGCGCTGTACGGCAGCAACATGGCGGAGCTCTGCCAGCGCATCAAGCAGGCCGTCGCGAAGGGGGAGTTCAGCGCGCCGCCCAGGGGACCTATTGGTACCGTGGTTTTTTGTAACAGTTTATTTTTGAAGATTTTATTAGCTTTTTTGCTTGCCTTTCTTGCTTGTTTTTTTGTGGGTTTTGAAGTTTAATGCACGACATGAAAATTGTACAAAAGGCGGATTGAATGCCTCATGGCTTTGCTGTCAGTACCTATTTTCCCCTATTCACTTCACCTTCTTTGCATTACATTTTCTAGCGTATATTTTTAATGAAAACAAAATTTGATCGTTTTATTATAATTTAAATGACACTCAAGATTTGTGTTGTTATAAAAAATATTTCTATTTTTCTTTTTGTAATATGTTGATGTTCGTAGGTTCATATCTGAAGGTCAAGGACAAGAAGTGGGGTGGTGTGCTAGAGCACATAATTGGAGGCAGCATAATGAACTTCTGTGTCAACACACCTGAAGACTCCAGGAAGCTGTTTGAGATCATGGGAACAGTAAGTTTATTCTATATTCATAAGACATTCGATACACTATATGATACAATATTAAGACAGTTATAATAAACATATTATCTGCGTCAGCATGACTTTAAAAAATCTATATATTTTTTTAATTTCATTTCTGTAACACTTAGTTTTCACTGGGTGCATGCATAACTCAATATAATTAAACTAGCGCATCCCGCGACTCCGTTCGCGTGGATTTCGGTTTTCGCACACATAGTGTTATACTATAGCTTAAACCCTTTCTCGACAAATGGACTATCTCACACAAAAATATTTTTTCAATTCGAACCAGTAGTTCATGACATGAGCTTGTTCAAACAAACAAGCTCTACAGCTTTATCATCACTACATAGTATAAAACAAAGTCGCTTGTTCTGTCATGTTGCCCCTATGAACGCTTAAATCTTTAAAACTACGCAACGGATTTTGATGCGGTTTTTTTTAATAGATAGAGTAACTCATGAGGAAGGTTTTTATTTATAAATAGTGGACAAGTACCACGGGCGAAGCCGGGGCGGGCCGCTAGTATAAGTATAGATTTTATCCTTCGCAATGTTTATGTGTTGTGGATACACGAAGTGTACATAAGGCTGGTTCATCGTCTGCTTGTGTGGAGTGCGTGCACATACGGCTATTTAACTATCTGCTTGTGTGTATGCGCGTCTGTGCGTGTGTATATGTGTGTGCGCCTGCGTGTTTGCTGATGGTGGCGTATGGTGCAGGTGTACGGTCGCGCGCGCAAGCCGGGCGTGACGTGCAGCAAGTTCCTGGGCCGCGCGCACGACGTGGGCGCCCACCGCGTGCGCGCGCGCGGACACGCCTCCGCGCTCGACGCGCTCGCCGTCAGCGACGTCGTCGTCGCCAACTACCTCATCGACAACCTCATGCTCGAGTCGGTGCTGCTCGTGCCGGATCATGGTGAGTCTGACTGAGAACCAGCATTTAAACTGACTTCAAAAAAAGAACGTTTTTCAATTCGACCGTACATATATATATTCCCATCCGCACTCCCATTGATAATGGGAGTGCCCCAGGGCTCAATATTGGGACCACTCCTTTTTCTTATATAATATTAATGATCTTCCTGCCTTTACAAATGGTCTGTGTGAGAGTGTGTTGTTTGCTGATGATACCTCTTTAGTTTTTAAGGTAGATAGACGCAAAACACAACTTGACGAGGTAAATAACGCCCTCTCACAAGTCCATCATTGGTTTACAACTAATAACTTACTACTAAATCCTAAGAAAACAAAATGTATTAGATTCACAATGCCAAATGTGCCACAAGTTATGACAAATGTTTTAATGAATAATGAACATATTGATGTAGTCAAATCAACTGTCTTTTTAGGAATAACTATAGATTCTAAATTACAATGGAGCCCCCATATTGTTGCTTTGGCTGGGAGACTAAGTTCTGCAGCATTTGCTGTAAGAAAAATACGACGCCTGACTGATATTGAAACGGCGAGATTGGTTTATTTCAGCTATTTTCATAGTGTTATGTCTTACGGTCTGTTGTTGTGGGGGTCGTCTGCTGATATACAAACAATTTTTGTATTACAGAAAAGGGCGATCCGTGCAATATACGACCTTAAGCCGCGTGATTCACTCCGTGAGATATTCAAGGAGATTAATATTTTAACTACAGCGTCTCAATACATCTTTGACTGCATAATTTATATACGCAAAAACCTACATAACTTCTCTAGAAAAGATAACTTTCATAGCTTTAATACTAGAAATAAACATAAGCTTGCCGTTCCAAGCCACAGGCTTCATAAGACTGGGAAGTCTTTTATTGGACTAAGTGTCAAAATATTTAATGAATTACCAGAAAATGTTATTGAATTTCCTAAACAAAAATTTAAGTTGTTTATTAAATCAACCTTGATGAAGAAAGGTTATTATAGAATAGATGATTATTTAAATGACAAATATGCATGGACATGTTAATCTGCTCAGCCGCACTAATTTGTATTTATTTTTAAGGTATATTTGACATAATTGTAAAATTGAAATTTATTTTTAAAAAAGGCAAAACTGTCTGAGTTTCTTGCGGCGTCTCTTCTCAGCAGGCCATTCACGTCGAGGCGCTGGTAGGGTAAAAAAAGTATTGACGTGCAAAAGAATTTACTAAGTGAATCAAATTGCTGAATAAATTATTATTTCATATATATTTATCCGTACTGTGCTTTGCTGCTCAATAAATCTATCATGTTTTTTCCGACTTTTTATCATTCAAAGTCTGGGCGAAAACAGCATAAAACCTTTACGTACTAAGCATTTGCATCCCTTGTGCGGTTGTTGATGTCCTTGGGCAGCGGTGCTTCCTTATTTCATAAAAATAGAAAAAAATAAGTACTCATAAAAAATACCAAATGATTATTAATAATAAATTTTGAATAAAACTTATTTTAAAGAAATAATATTGCGATTTAATTTAAATTGCCAACAACAGTTTAAGATAACTACTGGTAAGCTTAAAATCATGACTGTACATAAAAATCACGATAACGCAGAGGAGGCGACCCGGCTGTCGGACACTGTGGAGAACGTGCCAGAGAACTGCTCGCGCATCGTGACGCTGGACTGCAGCGAGTACTACCCCGCGCCGCACTACCGCTGCTACGGCGGCGCCGCGCGACCCAGCCGCTACCTGCAGGTCAGCACCACGGAGCGGAAGAGGTTGGTGCACTTGGACCATTGACGGTTTATGATGTTTGCTCAAAGTGTTAGTAGATTAAGGCTTAATAATTCGACGACCGGCTTGGTGTAATGGTCAAGAAGTTGCCTATTAGCCAAAGAGGTCGTTGGTTCGACCCCGCACAGGAAAAACATTTGTGTGCATGTTACATGACTGTTTGTCTTGGTCTTGGTGTTCTATGTATCTATTTAAATGCTTATACTTATACTAACTTAGACCTGCTCGTGGAACGACGTAAAGTTTCAATGCAAATTCCACAATAAGCTGTTCCGATGTCACGACGACGCGCGGTGCGTTGACGGTACACTCACAAGATCGGTTCAGCCAAAATGCCATAAATATGGTAACAGTCTTCGTGCCTATGTTGTGTCGAATTTTTTAACGAATATGATGATGTCAACAATTTTGAACCGATATGGTTGACTATTTGGTTGCGTCTATTTATTTGAGAACCCCGTGTCACTATCTATCAGACGCCGACTGGACGCTATGCAAGTGATCGTCCATTGTCCATACTCTTTAAATGCAAACGTCGAAAACGAAACGCTTTTATAAGCTAGAGGGGTTCGAAGGATCGAGAAGTCGCTAACAACTTTACTTTCTGTCAGACGCGGATTGGACGCTATACAAGAAGTTAATCATCCAATTTTTCATACTCCATATTAGCAAGCTTCGGAAACGTAATGCCGTTATACGCTTTCGTGTCTCGCAGGCAAGTACTGAACGAGATCGCGGAGGCGGAGAAGACTCTTGCGTCGCTGGAGGCGGCAGCGGAGGCGCGCGGCAGCGAGGCCGCCACAGCTCGCGAGACGGAGCGGCGGGCGGGGCGGGCGCTGCAGGCGCTGCTGGGCGCGCGGCACGAGCGCGCCGAGGCCGCGCGCCGCGCCGCCGCCGCCGCCGACACGCACCACGCGCCGCACCACGCCGTGCTGGTCAGTCGCCCGCACCTATACTAATACGTCTCATAAAATATTTGAGACCCTATGAGTCTCACGCTGTCTACCTATTTCCGGTGATTTTCGCAGTGTTTAAGGATCATTAAATGTTTCCGGAAACGTTGTTATTACATACTATAACAATGGTCGATGTACTTCATGCTCAATTCTCTTATCGTTTTATTCTGCTATCCTCTAAACCGAAATGCATTATACCAGTGTCCTGTCCGGTAGTCCGGTGGGGCGAAACTATTCGCAGAATGCTGTTTGTTACCAGACTCGGTCGAAGCTTTCGATTCGGTCTTGATTACTATTTTTATTAAATAATTTAAAGATATCCATCGTAGCGGTGCTTTTTTGACCATTTCGAGATTCCGCTGCTCGATAGAGAACAACTTATGGAAATAAATTATCTTAAAAGTTAGCGTCTCCAAACAAATTCGGGATACCGCAAGGTAGCGTACTGTATCCTATACTCGTTAATTTTGCTACTCAAAATAAATTATATTGAAAGTTCTTCCAAAATTTACTATCCATAATGGATAAAATATTTTTGTAGGTGGGCGAGCTAAACATCTCAAAAGAAAAGCTTACCTCGCTGAATGGGGAGTTGGAGACTTTCTCGCAAAAGGAGCAGCAGCTTCGACGCAAGATAGACGAATCCGACACTGAAATGAGGAAGATAAAGAACAAACTCGGGCAGGTCGCCGCCTCCTGTCGGTCGCTGAGCGTGAGTACATTTTTTTGTGAATTTATTAAAGGCTTTTTAGCAGACCCTTAAAATTAAGAATTAGATAATTTTGTGCCTTAATTTTCAAAATGTTACTGAATGTTTCCTGGAGAAAGCTACGACTGCTGCTGTTATGTCAACAGGAGGAGGTAGACCAGGAGCAGCTGAAGCTGGAGCAGGGTCAGTCGGAGCGCGCGACGTGCAAGCAGCGCCTGGCGGAGGAGCAGCGCTCGCTGGCGAGCACGCGCGACGCGCTGCAGGACAAGCACGCGCACGTCGCCCGCCTCACGCAGGAGGCGCTCACGCTCTGCCCGCGTGTCGACAACCCCAGGTGAGGCACCGAGGAGCACCCGGCAGCGGCTGCAGCTGGAGCAGGGCCAGTTGTGCGGCAAGTCCCTTCCCCACGCACATCCAACGACAGTTCAGTTCTATATGTCAATCAAAGTTACTAAAAAGTGATGGTGCGCCAAGAGACTGATATTGGCCTAGTGGTAAGAATCGTACGTGGCGCATACACACATACGTGGTTCGAAAACGGGCCAACATTTCTGGATTTTTCGTAAATCTATGTGTGGATTTGTGCCATTGCGGCGGTGAGGGAAAACACCGTAAGGAAAGCTGCACTTTCGCATAGTTTCCAACTTGAGTTCAGTTAGATCTGAGTTAAGTTCAGTTAGATAGACCATGATCCAATCAGTCTGGTTCCCCTCGAAGGGTTACGAAGGACTGATGGCAGTCGCTTCACTGAAATAACCAGACTCGCCAAATCCTGGATCATGGTCAAAGCGGACCCCGCACAGAAACGGCATAAACGCTAGGATAATGATGAATCAAAGTCGCTAGAGTGCTATATTTCTGCCACAAGCAACACTTCTAACAACACTCTTGTTACCCCAGAGACCGCAGCATAGTGACGAGCGAGCTGAAGAAGACGCAGCTGAAGCTGAGCTCGTACCGCAGCGACGGGCTGAGCAAGGCGCAGGTGGCGGAGCGCCTGCTGGACGTGGAGCGCAAGTACCGACGCACCAAGCACACGCTCGATAGGCTCAAGACGCTTATAGATGAGGTAAATAATAATTAATAAATTCATTGGACTAACACACCAATTGCCTAGCCCCAAACTAAGCTCGAAGCTTGTACTATGGAAACTAGGGAACGGATAGACATACTTAAATAAATTTATAAACATCCATGACTCGAGTACAAATGCTGCTGTTCATCACACAAACATTTGCCCCTGCGGGATTCTCTAGTCACTCGACCAAAAGGCCTGTCGAGGTGATATGTGATTAAATAAATTTCCTTTAACAGTTTTCCCTTTACTATACCGTTGATTGGAGCTTTCTTTAAAGCAAATATGGCCTGGATTTTGAAGTATCACAAGTTATAAAGTCTAAATAAATAAGTTGTTTGTTATAAACAGATAATTACATTGTTTCAGATTAAAAGTACGACGGACAAACATTTGAATTTTTGCCATCGAGTGCAAACGTTCATTGCGCGAAGGGTGCAATTCTGCTTTCAGTCTATTTTGACATTGCGAGGATATTCCGTAAGTATCATGCATATCTTTTTAAAATAAAAACATAATTGATCTTAAAATGGTAGATTATGTTTTCGTTGGAACATCATTTTTTTTTTGTAGCTACGTGGCCAATTGGCCTCTTTATTGTACTCAAGTTGTTTTCTTTATCAGAAATCCCATACCCAAAGAGAGAGCTCAAAAATGAGATATTCTATTGCCCTCCTTACCGCGCCTGCGCTCCGCAATTCGACACCGATAGACATTTTTTGTCCTATAGAGGACAGGCAAAGGAACCAGAGCCTGTACAACCACGGTCTTAAATAAATATGACCATTGACAACATAGAGTTAGCAACATCCTTGCTATATAACAGGGCAGCATGCAGATCGACAACGCGGCGGGGTCGCTGGAGATCGCTTGTACTGGGCGCGAGGCGGGGGCGGGCGGGGTGCCGCTAGCACGTCGTCTTTTACTATTATATTATAGACATAGTATTTGTACCTTTTACACTTGACAGGACAGATCAAGGGATCTGATCCTATAGGCAACGTGCAGAATCTATAGAGACCGTTATAATCCCGATTTTTTTCTGTGGTTTAACAGTAGAATTTGACATTGAGCGTAAAAGTTTCGAATATGAGTCACTAGATGGCAGAATAAGGCACCGTGTACTTCCGTGGTTTGACAGTAGAATTACCGACATTGAGAGTAAAAGTTTTGAATATGAGCTACGAGATGGCACAGTCTAAAATAAATACGAGTACGTACAGTCAGCATCGGCCATGTTTGTTTCTTAGGGCAGCATGCAGATCGACAACGCGGCGGGGTCGCTGGAGATCGCGTGTACTGGGCGCGAGGCGGGCGGGCGGCGCGCGGCCAGCACGTCGTCGCTGTCGGGCGGCGAGCGCTCCTACTCCACCGTCGCCTTCATCATGGCGCTCTGGGACTGCGTCGAGCTGCCCTTCTACTTCATGGACG
The DNA here is from genome assembly GCA_958496325.1 of Nomophila noctuella. Taxonomy (NCBI): domain Eukaryota; kingdom Metazoa; phylum Arthropoda; class Insecta; order Lepidoptera; family Crambidae; genus Nomophila; species Nomophila noctuella. The sequence continues at coordinate 1,935,360 of OY292482.1, forward strand.
AGTTTGACGTCTTTATGGTGAGAGATTTATTTGTTAGGTCGTGGGCTGAATTAATTAAATGTTCATGGTGTGTCATTTATTTGTATGGGCATCGGCTGAATCAATTAAATTCCTTGGACTGACTCCAAACTTGGCTTGAAGCTTGTATTATGGATGCTATAGTACACAGACATACTTAATTACTTTCTAAAATTCATGAATGACTCAAATACCAATGACGTGTTTCGTTCATTGTGGGAATCGATCTGGGACTCTCGGTTTTGTGGTCAAGGTCCCTAACCACTAGACCTACGGAGCAGTCTATGAGCGACTCACTCAATTCCCCAGACACCTTAAAAAGTAGCAATCATAAAAAATCTTGTGCCCTTCCAGTTGTTGAAAGCATAAGCAGACAATAATACGAGTGGCATAAGAATTCACTTACAAAGATCAAAGTTTTTATGTACTTACGAAACTGTTTTATATTTTAACTGTATGTATCAATGAGCCTGCGTTATCTAACAAGAAATAAATAAATAATCAAAACATTAGCAGTAGTAGGATGATCTAGTAAAGTTCCGCATGTTCCCAGGACAACGTGAACCGCAAGATCGTGATGCAGCTGCTGATCGACCACGCGCTCAAGAACACCAACCGGCAGTTCGTGTTCCTCACGCCGCAGGACGCGTCCTCCGTCACCGCTGGACCGCAGATACAAATACACCTGTGAGACCACTTTTGCGATACTTTCTTCATATAAGATTTTAGACTTTCGCGTTGCATTACATATTGTGTGCTTTCAAGAAACACAAACAACTTATCTATACTTATAATAAATCTGTAGAGAGGTCAATTCTGTACATGAAATATATTTTCAAAATAACTATCAGGGGGTGATTAGTGATCGATACTGATGCCAAAAATGCAATCAGTAAAATTTTTGTCTGTCTGTCTGTCTGTATGTTCCTTATAGAAACAAAAACTACTCGACGGATTTTGACGAAACTTGGTATAATTATTCTTTAAACTCCTGGGCATATTATAGGATACTTTTCATCACGCTACAATCAATAGGAGCAGAGTAGTGAAGGAAAATGTTGGGAAAACGGGAGAAATTCCTCCATTTTTAAAGCTTCTGTCGCGTGTGCAGCCTTAATGGTTAAAGTTACATAGAAATCAAGTAAGACGGAAATATTCTAAATAAAATTGCCTAAAAAATATTGCTTGACAGCATATATCTATCTTTTACGGTTTACTCACAATAACCCGTGTAACTGATCAAGATAGGTTTGAACGCGCTAATCTCAGGGACTACTGGTAGGCTAGCCAAGCTGCCACTTTGACGAATTCGCCATACGCTTTCGTCGCGACTTATAATATTATATGTATTGCCACCCCGTAGACGAACTGCATATTTATGTGAGTGGGATGTTGTGTGGAGATATAAGTCGCTACGAAAGCGGATGGCGAATTCGTCAAAGTGGCTAGCCTATCAGGTTCGAATTGACAAAATCTTTTGAGTTGGATATTCCACTTACCGATGGTCAAGGAAGGCTTTAAGCTATCTATAGTAACACTGTGTGCGGAAACCGAAACCCACGCGGACGGAGTCGCTGGCGGCCGCTAGTTATGAATATATTTTTGTTTCAGAATGGCTGATCCACGACCGTGATATTAATTTTAAAGTCTAAGCATCCAGTGATAACAGTGTTATTCTAGAAATTAAGTGTTGCAGTTTTAGTTACCAGTGGTATTTTAAATACAAATTGTTGTAATATGAATCGACAAATTGTATACCTCCGTATCCAATCGTACGAGATTATTAAGATTTGATTAATATACTTTTTATCTTTTCCAACTTGCTTTATTTCCTTCATTACATAGAAATACAATCAACACTATATTTTATTTAATACTATTATCCTCGAAACATTCACTCTTTGAATTGACAAAAATGTGATCTAATGCATATTATTATTGCACAAGCGAAACACGAACCGACTCGGAACGAATACGACTATGGCTCCTGCTGAATTGTATGAGATCACCGCACCTCATCCGAAAATACAATAACAAACATCTACTTACAAGTAAGCTTTTTATATTAGTTCAATAAATTTATATAAAATAACTTAAATCTAAAAGCGCCTTAAGTGTACAGTTAAATGAATATTTTAAATTATTTCAATATAAAGAAACAAGTTTTAAGTCTTATTTATAAGGCATTATGTTGCCTAAAACGATAAGCGTATTCGGTGGCCTTAATTCTACACCATCAGTTCACTCGGACGTCCTACAGCTTCATCATAGTCGATGATGTGGTATCACAAACACACTATGAAATATACACCTTATGACCTTTGTTTAAAATAGCTGAAACTAACAATAATGAAGTCATTCAGGAATAGCGTTCTTCTGATCGCACTTCAGTTTACGCGGAAGTCGACATTTAGACTAAGTTATATCACACGATTCAAGTAAATATTAGTATGTGAGATAGAAATAACAGGGCTATAAATACATTTCAATTAGATCATACTTTTGCATTCAAGCTGTTTTTTTTTTCAAGGATTTTAAATGAAATATTTATTTGCTTGAGTCGTGCGTGTACGCAAACATGGATTATCATATATCACTACTAAAAATAAATAATACACATCTAATTCAGTAGAAACAATAGCCAAGAGCAGATGAAAAAGTATCAAAGACAACTTTGGAAATATCTATTACGAATATTATTATAATATTTTGTAACAGTATTATTTTTAAAGATTATTAAGCCTTATATTGCCTCATATTGTAAATGTAGCATCCATAACAATACCTAAGATCCAATGTCTAACTTTCATCTAGGATCTTACTTAGGTCTTTATTATTTTGAAGGATGAAATGAAAATGGAAGAATTAAGAGGTTATTTCCTAGACTGGGTGTTTATACACAATCTAAGTGAATTCAGACACATTTTTGATCTAAAGTGGATCCCAAATAAAAGTTAGTCTCTCAATTGGTTGTATTTTTTCATCTTTTTTGATATCAGCACTTTAGTTTCAAAGTTCAAATCATGTCTTTGGTTAAAACAATACAAAACTGATAATCTGCGGAAATATTTAATAATTTATATTTGATATAAAAGTTTCTATAATCAGTCTCACAAACGTATCATGTTAAATTAAAGATTAATTTATATTTACAGAATTTGCTTTAAGAAAGAAGAAATTACTCACTCACCAAGCATGTGTAGATTATTTTCGTGGGAGCTTATTCGATCTTTACATCATACCAGTAACCTATTCGATAATTCAAGTTTTAATTATTAAACTTAGTTGTACTTTATAGATAGAACATAAAGTTATCTTAAAAGAGCCTATTATTTATTACATAAAAATTACAACAATATGATCACAAATGAGGGTCTAGTGTAACATTAAAAAGTTGATACTTCGATGTTCGATACGCGCCAAACTCATTAAGCTGAAGGTGGCAATATAAATGTTGATTGTAATAAATGTTGAGCGATTAGATTGCAATGCATTCATACTTTATTTACAAAAGTAATATAAAAAGAAAATACGCCAAGAATAAAATTAAAAAAGAATTGAGTGCACAATACCTTGCATTTTCTGACAACACACATAGAAAAAGATACTATTCTTGCTAACGTTACTCATTAGTAACAACATTCTTACAAAACATTTGGAATGTTTATATCCAGACTTGACATTTCAGCCAAACTCAAAGTCAAATCTATTTCTTGTTTACAAAAACATATTCCATAACATACGGCTTAGGAACAATCAATCACGATTGGCTATTTTGTATTGGTTACACATTTTGATGTTCAGTCTTGAATTTTTAATCATTTTGCTTAGAATTAAGATGTTTTTCGGATAACTATCCACCGATATACGTGTAAAAAACGGTAGCGTATTTATTTTCATTATACATACATATGTAGTATTTCATATTCGTCATCGAGCATTACCCAAACTAGGAAGGTTAGTAACATGCATCAAACAGCAGTTAGCTCTGGATTAGCACGTTAATAAGCCGCAGTCACTCGAAGCGTTTAATAAATAACACTGTTGATTAGTTATTTGTCTGAGATAATACCGATGAACTCAAAATAAAGTATATTATTTAAGTATGGGGTGAAAGGGTCTTTGAAACATGCACAATTACTTAAATTGTTATCACAGAAAAATAGTTTAACACGTCTGCCGCGACTTGCAATAAACCTTTGAATTTAATAAGTCATTCAGTTTATTACGATTTTCTTAACTGTGCAGGTTTTATTTATGGATTTAAAAAAAATATTTAGCTCGAGTGTCGCAGTTCACGTGTTAAAAGTATTAGGTAGCGATACCCAACGATGGGTTTTCGTTTATATCCCTACACCTTATCCCAACATTCACCCGAGAATATAATCCGTCAGCATGTTCGAGTGGACAATTATCCAATTAATCCTAGATTTATCATAAACAGTTGGTTTGATATTCGAGTTGTAACGTCGAACATATTTCATTAAATGCATAATCAATAGAATTACGCAATACATAACACATTCACAAAATTGCCTACAAACTCCTTAGAAATAAACATTAAATCTATTTTAGTTATAGTTTTCTCAATTCTACGTCAAGTATAGTCATAAGAAAGCTGGAAGAAAATACCGCTAAAATAGGTTTAAAATGTTTATAAGCAGTGGTCTGGCCTGAACACTACTCTTATAACGCAAAATGATCAGTAACTGGCGGTAAATAGTTCATACCGGTTTTTGGAGTGGGCAATCGGCTTTCGAATTTAAGTCAGAGTTTTAGAACAATCTCTATAACCAGCTGTTAAATACAGTCGACGAAACGTACATTAAGCCAATTCATCCTTCCACATTCTAACTCCGACCGATGTGCAACACTTATCGCCAGTTCCGTACTCACAGCGTCTGCTAGAACGTTAACAACATAACAAGATACGGAGGTTTCACTCGACCTCAGCGTACAGTTCTGGTGCCGTGGAATGCCTGGTGGATGGTGTCTTGGTGGTGGGCGTCTTGGGGCTCTTCTGGTCGGACTGCGGCGGGGTCGGTGGGTAGATGTGATCCGTGTCCTGCGACGTTGACGCGCCCGAGTCGATCTGCGTCGCCGACCGGTCCAGAAGCTGGGGGTATACTTTATCCTGAAAAATAAAAATGCAGCTTTTAATGCAAGTATTTTTTTTATATATTTTTTGTTATTGGAGATAATAAAGTTATGCAATGTTAAATGATGAAAACTATATTAATACAGAATTCTACTAAACATTATTTCCTAGAATTTAGAAGGGCTCGGTGGCCCAATATTTTATCCACTAGGTCAGCGATGCAACTTCCGCATAGGCTAGTCTTGCTTTGGTGACCAAACATGTTTCATCTCGACCTAAGTGATTCGTAAGTGACGTTAAGCCGCTGGTCCTAGCTGCTTTAGCAATCATTGGTCCGTCTCCGTTTCCAATCGTTGGTAAAGGCCGTGCCCCAATAGTAGGGACGTTAATGAGCAGATGATGATGTTGGACCCTTATTCCCGGACTGCGGCGATACTCACGAACATGTCGAGCGTGACGTTGTGCGCCTGGATGCGGTGCGACTCGTCCATGTTGAGGTCGGGGCAGATGAGGTCGAGCCCGGCGGCGCGCTGCAGGAACTCGCCGTCGCCGCCGCGCACCACGCACGTGGACCCGTGCTCCCGCACTGCCGCGGCGAACGGCTCCAGCCACCGGTAGCACGGCTCCAAGCTCTCGAAGCTGAACCCTGCGGGAAATTGTTAACTTTACGTATCGGATCGGGCTGTGTATATGAATATCAAACCATTTAAATGTCATCATTTTCTCAATCACCACAAGGTTTCACCCTCGGTTTTTTATGAGTCTGTTTTGGGATTACTCCTGCATACACTGAGTTTTTCAATGAGAAAAACTTATCGCTATAATAGCTTAATGAGTTTTGATGACGAGTCTACAGTATAATGTCCACTTTTACGATTGGGACAAAAATTACAATAAAAATGTTTACGGATCCACATTCACACGACTTCCGAAAAAAGAAGCAAATGTAGGTATTAGTAAAATATTCTTTCGATAAAAGAAAACTCAGCTCACCCGACACCCTAACCGCCAGCTCCTTGCTGAAGGAGTGCGCAATCGCCGCGGCAGCGACGGCGCTCGACGAGAACAAGTTCACATCCACGTGCAGCACGGCGAGATCTATGAGCTGGCCGCAGACGACGAACTCGAGCGACGAGTACTGCGGGAACACGAAGGTGTACCCGCGCAGCGCGGAGGCGCCGGGGTCGCTCTCGCCCAGCAGCCGGCGCCGCGCGCTGCGGCCCTCGCTCACCAGCTGCATGTACACGTTCAGCCAGCTGTTCGTCGTGATCGGCGTGATGCTCCACGACAACTTCTTCACGATCAGCAGCTCCTTCTCCAGTATCTCCTCGGACGTGCACGCGCCGTCGGTCACGTACGCGAACTCGCCGATTTTGGGAGGGTACACTTCTTCCACTTTGGCGGCTATGAAGAGGCAGGTTATACCTGGAATTCGATAGGGAACTTCTAAGACTAACTTCGGTTAACATTTTAACACACCCTATTCGGTGCATAGGGTGCGCAATGGCTAAGAAGAAAGAAAAGAAGATTTAAAAAAAAAACAGAAAAAGATGTTCAAATAATCAGATACAGAAGCAAAGCAGAGCTTAAAAAAATATTTGTTCAAAATTATGTCATAATTTACACTTTATTATCTTTAAACAGAAATACTCTGCACTGATTCGGCAAGTTTGCGGTTAACTTATCTGCGAGTTATCATTTAATATATTGTCCTGTTAATAAATAAAATTATACGCCATTACATTAGCCCGATCATCTACGCAATACCATAAAAATACACGATGATACCACTACAAACAAGTATTAATTAGAACTCACCTATTAGCTGCAACTGACTCTTCTGTATGTCTTCTGTGTATGATAAATACCGGTCGACATAGTCCACTGTGAGGTGGAACGTCTCTCTATGTAGTTTGTACACTTCGCATACCTGCAGACAAAAAAAGATTGTGTCAAAGACGATAGGACACAATCATACATGTACCCTTACCTAAATATGTATTGTTTATCCCGTTATTAATGTAAGACGGGCGACATAGCTCAGTGCAGACATTCATGAGAATAATACTTACTATTAACACGTAAGAAAATTTACATCTGACAAGCATTGCATCAGTATGGTGCTCTACTCTTTAAATAGTTTGCGACTTAGTGTTCTTTTTTAGAACCTAGCCTGTTTATCTTAAATAACGAATAGATAAGAGAGTTGCCAGGGTTGATTCGCACCGGCAAAACCTATTGTTTGCAAAAAAAGGTAAATGCAACTGTTCCCTTAACAATAAACCTTTTACAATATTAATGCATTCCTGTCCATTAGAATTTAAGATTCTAGTCAACCTAACTAGACCAAAATAATTCGTGCAGTCTAGTTTCGAAGACAGGCAATAAAAACATTATGATTTGATCAAAGATAAAAAACGAATTTACTAAAGGCTCGCTCCAGTTCAAAGGACTGTTATAAATTGAAGATTTTTTAAGGCAGTTAATGCTCACTTCGGCTAACACCAATTAACAGCGAATAGTCTGCGAGACAAGTCATTGTCCAGGACAAATAACATGTTTCTGTTGTTCTCCTAGATCCGCATCGTGAGTAATCGTGACCAACAGTGTTACCACAATTCGACTGTATTTGTTGTTTGACTAACATAATGCTTGGTGGTCCTGCCCCTTCTTGCGGGTGAAAATATACGTACTTATATCTTACTGCTAAGAAAATTAATAACATATTAACCTGTTTACACATTCGGCAAATGGTATGCGAGAAATGAGAGCAAATTGGGAATAGATCTCCCTAACATGTGACCGTGATAGATAGAGCCTTTACCTTGCTATGATCGTGGCTTCAGCTAAATTCTTAAAGGAGATGGCACAAAAAATAACAGAAGAAACTTCTCAGAAACTTCTCATGTTCGTTTTGATAGGGATTCCATAAATTTTCTAGGAAAATGTTAAATAATCGTATAGTTTAAACGACAACCTCAGGAATTAGTACAGACTTAATAAAAAATAATCACGAATCTACATATTTTACGAAGTTGATCGTCATCGAAATAATACATAATAATTGATTTAAATACGCGATCAAACAATATCATAAACAACACTCCAGGTGTTTAAGTCATTGCACTTAAATTCCCAATTGGAATCGCACAAAAAATCTAATAAAACGACCTGTATGAGTTGAATATGGATTCCCGAAAGTAAATCGAAGGTGATCAACATTTATTTCTTCCATATCTGCAAAGCGATATGTGCATTTGGCAGTGTTTAAGTATAATTTTGGTATCCGCCCGTATCGTATCGTCGGCCGATATGCGACGAGGGATGCCAAATGAATCAACCCAATCCAATAACTTCGTTCGATTTATTCGAAAAAGTGCAGACAAAGAGGTAAAAGATCATAGATGAATATTTTAATATAATATATAATTTGTCATTATAAAAAGGAAAGGACAAATCTATCTATTCAATTTATCTCAATCACACATTAATACCGCCTAATCATTTATCTTTCATATCTGCTATCCATCTGAATTAGTTTTAATCAAACTTGATAAAACCTTTATGTAATAAAATAATGCAATTATCGCCTCAGTGCAAACATAGAATCTTTGGTTTTAGCAGCCCTATATGGTATTGATAATTCTTATTTTATTTGGACATCTTTGTTCCAATGTAACGATAATTTTATTTTTGGTAGGTAGCTAAACGGATGATATTACTAATTTCCAAAAACACTTTTGAAAAAGTATCAAAAAGAATAGTGAAGAAACTTTTTTATTAATTGAAAGACGAGATATTCACCTAATTTCACGTCCTTACTCGAATGCTACGCTTTATTTTGTGTGAGCATACCGTGGCCTAGCCATGTGAAGGTTGATTGGTATGCTCCCGAAAGGGCTGTAGGCTAGCTAGACCAGGGGGGCGATTCACTAAGCGCAAATGTCATAATCTCACGGTTGTGTCATCGGCGACAGTAGGAATTTAGTACTAATTTTGTACTGTCGCCGTTGATACAACCGTGAGATTATGACATTTGCGCTTAGTGAATTCCACCTCTGTGTATGGATCTCCGACTCAAGACGTCCGACTACCCACTAGACCCCTGCGATTTGCACCCGTATAGGGGGAGGGACTTATCTGCTTGGTGTAAGTGTATGCCCGGTCCGTCCCCTATGGAGTCGCACAGTAGGTACTTGAATAATGGAAACCGCCTTTTATTCTTCCATAGCGGCCCGCCCCGCTTCGCCCGTGGTACTTGTCCACTATTTAATGGATGATATTATACATAAAAACCTTCCTCATGAGTTACTCTATCTATTAAAAAAAACCGCATCAAAATCCGTTGCGTAGTTTTAAAGATTGTAGCGTTCATAGGGACATACAACAGACAACATGACAGAAAAAGCGACTTTGTTTTATACTATGTAGTGATGAAGATATTACACCGAGAGTGAAAAAGAGAGAGAAGACTGGAAGAAGTATTTTGAATTGTAATAGCACTTAGGAAATATCCCGTACTGAAATTACGCGTATTGTAAAACGCTAGCAGACAAAAACTATATTATAAATTGTATTCTTACAGATAATTGAACCCTATTGATACATAAATTATACTAGGTCCACGACTAGTCGGCGGCTAGACTATAATTTCACACTGATTACATTAGGCATGGGCGATCGTCTTCATATGCCTCGTCACCCTTGGCCTTGACTTCTGTTATATTTTAGCACAAGCTTCCACCCGCGACTTCTTCCCCGTAGATTTCGGTTTTCGCACACATACATAGTGCTATACATATTATAGATGAAAAAGTTAAAACCTTCCTTAAAAATTGGACCATCAAACAAAAAAATATTTATTCAATTCGAACCAGTAGTGCCCTTAGGTTAACTTTACTATATGATGATGATTAAATATCAGTTCAAGGAACTGTAATTTTTTAATCTGTTAGAAAGCTCCAGATATGAAAGAAAATATTTTTTGGTCTTTTTTTGTCATATTCACTTTCTTAGATACTTGTATGTAAATATATATTATCAGCCCTTTAATGTCACATTGCATGGCAAATGCTACGAGACTATTGAACTCTACGATAGATACCTAAATTACGTATAGCTGTAGCCGGAGGAAAAAAAACTGTATCGCAAGTCAACATTTATGTCCTTTTATATCAAAAAACCGTGAACACAAAAATAAACTAAAAATTAAAAAATAATTCCTAATATCTATAACCTCATACTGTAATTTACCTAAACTATGTTAAAGTAATCTTAAACATACTAACTGAAGTCGGTGCTTCTTCTCTTCTGTTTTTGGGCAGGCACCGACTTCAGTTAGTATGTTTAAGATTACTTTAACATAGTTTAGGTAAATTACAGTATGAGGTTATAGATATTAGGAATTATTTTTTAATTTTTAGTTTATTTTTGTGTTCACGGTTTTTTTGAAGTCGGTTTAATTTTTTTTAAAAAGTAAGTTTATTTCATGATTTTTAGTTGTGTAAAAGCGTTGTGAACTTAATTATTAATAGGAACTTAGTTGTTGTTAAAAGTTAATGAGAGTGTGGATAAATTTCTTGTTCTCGCGTGAAGGCCCAGCGAGACTTCTCGGCGAGATTTCTCGCCGTGAGTCTGGATGTAATATACACAAGTATCACGTTAGCCCTACATACATTCGATCGACCAATTGCAGTTCTGCCTTCCAACTCCTAACCGTTAAGGAGTACTGTAGCTTCATCATCAGCACAGTAGCATCAGATGTTGATTCAAGCATACCTCACAAGCAACATGTAAGCCCTACATACTACTAAATAGTTTCCATCGACCAAATTGCAGTTCTGCCTTCCAACTCCTAACAGTTAAGGAGTACTGTAGCATCATCATCAGGACAGCAGCTTCAGATGTTGACACCCTGAAGCATATACCTGAGTAAGACATGATTACGTAACAAAAACACCATACGAGCATACAATTTTCGGTGGTTGCCTTCGATTTCTCCTGGATTCCATCATCAGATCCTGGACTGGTGAAAATGGGACCACCTCAGAACTGAACTCTATACAACAAAAAAAAAATTTTTGAAATCCGTCCATAATTGACGAAGATATCGGTGAACATACATAAAAAAAAAAAAAAAAAATATTATACATACAGACGAATTGAGAACCTCCTCCTTTTTTGAAGTCGGTTAAAAAAGGTGAAATGGAGACAAAGAAATTTCAAGTATTGTAAAAATACACAATTATTGTGTTTACCTAATTAAATATGTATTGTACTCTTAGTTATAAGTTCGGTATGATTATGCGTGTTTTGAACATCAGACACTCCGCAGATACCTAAACCGCACCTGAGGAATATTTTCCAGGGATTACGACAAGTTTTAAGTCCGATAATTCTAGCATACAGGAAGACATGAATTATAATGTATGTGGTCTTGACATTTTAATAAATCGGTGTATGTATTTCTAAGTAATTTTCATAGCGATTGTGCACATGTATCTATAACTCCGACCTTTTTTACCGGCTTTGTTCCAGATACGGTTAATTTAATGCCATAAATTGCGAGACTATTCACGAAATCAACACTTTATACGGTTTTTGATGTATCCCCTTTAAATAAAACCTTTTTATTTGTGGTATACTGACTAGAGTCATATTAAATAACAACGTACACTAATTAATAAAGTAAGCACAAAAAATCAAAATTAACAAACAATTTATAACAAGAGCGAGGTGGTTATTCACGATCTAGTGAATGAAAGCAAAGACGACTTGCTCTTAACTTTTTGCTGTTCAATAAAAACGCAAGAACAGAATTACTTTATCCACGTCTAGGTACAACTAAAAAATTAAGTGCAGGGTTTTCCGGTTATTTCCTCATCAGCTGATATAAGATTGAGGAAATGTACATAAAGATAGAATTTCGAGTATTGGTGTCACATCGAGATGTAGTTTTAGGAATATTAGTGTTTTGTTTACTGTAATGTGATGTTGTTGGTATGCGGAAGTATTGCTAACAACAAACATGTAGGTATAATTTTAGGACCTTACTATAATGTATGATGTGTTTGAACTTTCAATACAATACATGATAAAATGTGCCTACCACCTGGACTTCGTAAAAACGAACATAAAAATATTGAAAGCGTCTTTTACTGAAACGTCATACAACTTCTGCTCTTCTCCACATTCATAACGTGGATGCAAACAACTTGAATTCCGATCCGATTCGTGAATTCTGATAAGAAAACGCACCATACATTGTATACAAAATAATTTCATCCATTTTGTAAAGAGAGCATTCCTTGCGTTATGAGGACCACATGTTGCCCACTGGGGCGTCTGCTAGAACACTAGGGGCCAGACAATTTAAGAATAAATCATGCCGGAAATAGAATTGGTTAATTCTTGATTGCCTCCCGAATTTATGAATGGGACGTTTTGCCTAGGAAATAAGGGTAATGAACTATTTTACAACTTTGTTATCAACGCGTTGGTCCGATTACAACATACAAGCGTTTGGAATACGTAATTTTATTAATCTTCAGATTTAACAGAGACATAATAATAGCATAGAGTTATTTTTATATAAAATTGAGATTTTCTTAAGACAGCTGTCTATCGGAGTACCATGGCTTTAATGGTTTGGTCTCATACACTTTTCCTTAACCTTTAACTATGGACGTTCCATTTTTGTTACACTAATATGGACGTGCGGCCTCACAGACCGCTACATTTACGGGCTGGTTTTATATCTTGATGAGTAAGTATTGTATTATTTTTTGTTTTTATCCCTTAGGGGAGTTACTAAAGATAAATAAAAGAAGTAATTTTAATGAAAAATATATTTATTAAAAACTAAATCTAACGATATAACAATCAAAGGCACTTTTTAGGCTTTTTAGTTTGAGATCACTTTGTAAGTATATAACCACAGTAAAATGCCTTTTTTGATTAGTTTAATTTCTTTTACAATAAAATATAAGGAACAAAGAACATAAAAAATTTAATATACTCTTCTCAGAAGTAAACATAAAAATTTTGACAAGAACTCAAGTTGGCCATATTTGTTGGCAGTCTTTGCATAACGGCTTAGAGCACTGTAGGCATATTGGCTGCTTACAGCTTACGTCTTATTTACTTCAATAATATCCTCTTCACTCAAACGACTTTCTTCAATGTCGGCTTCATAAAACAAACAATCATCAACATCCCCATCGCTCTCGCCCTGATCCGATTCTAAGAGCAATCGTTGAAACTCGTCTTCAAAGGATCCTGTAATCGCAAATCTCGTAGGATCATCTAATCGCAATATTTTACTGGCTCTCTGAGTCGACGAATTCGATATTCGTTTGACTGCAGTCGTAAATTCATCGTTTTTTGACATTTTTACTTACTAAATCTTAAAAAAACAAAATCACCGTCAGCGTAAATTTACAACACAAACGTGGACGCGCGGTCTCACAGACCGCACTCAAATTTTAAATTGAATTTACTTACGCAATATTCAGCCGGTGACGTTACCTTCTCTCTTAACGGTTGTTTCGCCACTAAAACCGAAGCTACTGACGCGGGTATACGCGTGGGGTACGTGGGAGATGGGGGATGCGAGAATTGCAAACTGCAAGCGGCCTGTGAGACCGCACGTCCATAGTTAAAGGTTAATCTCAGGAGGTGGTAGCATTTACTCGCTTTGGAATAGAGAGAGAATACCTATGCCATAAATTAGTACAACTTACCTATAACAACTCATTAAAAATTTAAAAATGAATGACCTTAATAATAGTCACATTAGTAAATGACTCCACAATGCAATTACGCATATAATTATTACGGGACGAATAAATAGCTGCAAAGAAATCTAAAGCTCTAATTCCTCGTAAGTTATGTCCGAAGTATGTAACTTAGGGATGATACGTATAAGCCGTCCGCTGCGTACGAATAAGCCATTCCCGAATGACTTTAAATAAATATAAGTGCATATGACATGTTTGTTACCCTTTCGACTTTTTGTGAGTTAGTTTTATAAATTAAACTTTTTAAAGCCGAGATATCCGTTCTCGAAACTAAACTTAACGCTACCCTAAGACGCTACCATCGAATTTCTGAACTATTTGCGATGGTGTTTGCGAAACATGGGTCTGCAAAACTCTCTTTATGAAATAAAAACTTTATTCAAGATTATGGATAAGATGTCCCAAGACCCTACTACGAATCTTAAGTTAACGTTACGTGATTTCTCAAACCGGACTACACCCAATTTGGCGTATTTTGACGTATTCGATTATAATAAGAATCAATTTTTATCTAAGCCTACTGTGGACCTATGTTTCGTAAGATGGGAACAGTTTTAAACGAGTTGCATTTACATCCAGACGGAACCCGAAACGGCGGATATAAAACGGCAGACATTACGCAGTCCGTCGGGGTCGCAGCCATCGTGAATAGTTATCTGCATGTAGGTATTCAAATCAATATACCACTGAGGCCCGCCGGGGTACCGACTTGGAGGCGTGGGTAAAAACTTCACACCACTAATGATGTCCTAAAAATAACGGTCGAGCCGGCATCTTTCTACCTAGACTTTCCGCAAAATTGCTCTAATCTCGTAATAGATAGGTATCGTACCTACTCTTTTTAGTATGGCATGGCGCCTGAATTTTTTTACTAGCGCATACAATACGTAATGCGTTCAATCTTGTAGTTCGAATAAAAATACCCTTGCGACTTTTCATTCAGTCACGCTCCCATAGTATAAACGAATATTAAGCTACAGAATAGTACCGGTACAGGAAGTAGTACCGGCAGACAAGATATATTAGGCTTGCAAATAGTTGCAAATTAAGTTCATGTTGTTCCGAAATATGCACGATTAAAGTACATTTATTATAATGACTCATTAATTTTTTATCAAAAGATAAAAAAATGATATGCTTAAATATAAAGTCTCTAGGAAGGTCCACAGTCTACACTGAATGAAACGCGTTGGTTTTGAGGTCATTGAACACTACAAAAAAGAGGTCAATGACCTCAATATTACATCACTTTCAAACATGCAAAATCAGTTGTCTATGAAATATGCTTAAACTGCAAATTTCATAGCTAAGAATGCAGGTGATCAATAGTTATTCAATAAAGAACCCTGATAACTTACCTGCTCAAGCCTTCTGTAGGTGCAGCATGAAAAGAATGATTTACATAAATGCTAATTTCTTCAACAGGTTCTCGAGTATCACAAAAAATACTACCATATCAAATCACATATTTCAATGGCATTATGTCATTATGCAAGTATCCATTTGATAATTATCATCATTATTATTATTTAACAGAACTAATCAGTGCAGTGTTTACCTTCAACTTCATCAAAACATCTTGACTAATTTGTTATTTTGTAATATATTTCACACAGCATAAACTTTGAATGAAGGTTGGAAGATTTAAAGAATGGCCAGTAAGAAGGAGGAAGGTAGTCTTTGGAGAGGCCTGTGTCCAGCAGTGGACTGCAAAAAGCTGATGATGAAGTAAGAAGGATAGCAGGATACATACCTCATTCAGCCAGTCCAGGAGTATGGCCCGCATGCGTGGTTGCAGGCTTGGGTGTCTGTCGAACATGTTGGGGTTCTTCTTGGACTTGGAACGAGCATCACACTCACACATGCTGTTCCACACGTCCAGGGGGTCGGCCCAGGACAGCCCAGGTAGTGGACACTTGCGTTTGGGGGGCGAGGTGCATTCTGATTTATTTGTACTGGAAGGGAAGGATGGTTTTCAGTCCTCAGGTAATTATTAGCTGTATAGGGACTTTGTTTGACAATCAACTTATTATAATTATAGCTCTACACTTACTTTAGTAACTAAGTTTCAGTTCACAGTATCACAATAATTTTTGTAAGGGTACTGGGTAAGACAGTGCTTAAACCATTGAAAGAGTGTGAAGTACCTGAATGCAGTTGAATATGCTGACTTACCTAGGTCTTTTATTGGAATGAGGAGTAGACTCTCCTCTTGCGACATTTTCTAATGGGCTCAGCACACAGTTAGGAAGTTCAGGTATACTTTGAGGGCTTAAGAAGCTATCTGCATTGTTATAATCTAAGTCAGTGCATACACCCTCATCATCACTGGAGCAGGACGAGGATTCAACAACCACATTGTGTGCTGGCTGGTCATACAATTCCTCTTCAAGCCTTGAAGTAATTTTCAACGGGGGCATATTTTCAACCTACAATAAGAAAGTTCACTTAGAAGAAGAGCAACAACACTGGAATAACACTCTTTTAAAAAATACAGACCTCATCTTCGCAGGAACTTCTTTTCCGTTTCAAGTTCATACGTCTCTCATTGTCTTCACTGGAGGATCTGCAAATAATTGGTAAGAACACTGTGTAAATAATAGCTGACCAAGGTCGACGTGAAAACGTGTGAGCAATCAGCTGGTTACATACCCAGTTTGTGCCATTGCAGGTGGTACAAAGTCGCGGGCACACTACCTCCAGTGCCTAAAATGTAATGCTGATTAGGTATACATTCACATTATAACAATAATTTACTCTAAATTGAGGATTATTGACCTAAAATTACCGCATGTCATGTTCAAATTGCAAATAGGGTTATGTCACTCGACAACCGTATTGAGAGCATTTTTCCGAATATATTTGAATACTCAAGCCTTCCGACACAACTAATGATCATTTATCGACAAGAAAATAATTAACAACATATGAATTTATCGAAGATATAGCCTCTACAACACGGCAAACCTTCAGCGTGCCCCCCGCTGATTGGCGGGAGAATTTTTTTCTTGAGCACTTTTAACCACGAAAATACTATTAAATCCAATTATTACTATATTTTACCACCACTAGGTTATATAAGGAACCAATTCATCGCATAAAAATGCATAATTAAGCTAATCAGCTGTCGAAAAAAATGCCACGAATCCGTCACAATCGCGCGCGAAATCCTCCGTCAGCGCCATTAGACACGTCGATAGCTTGGGTTTCTCGCCCCATCCACTTTTGGATATTGATAAAAATAGCACATAGGTGACACGGCAGCATTACAATACCGATTTATAATAGAAATAGAGCACTTAGAAACAATATTACAGCCCCTATAAGGACATAACTACTGACAGTTTAATTGGCTTGGCTTATCGCCCCCCTAAGCTTTATAACCTAAATTTAACGTAAAGAATAAAATAATCACTATTAAATCGGAATGCAAAAGATACTTCGGATCCTCAATGTCAAGAATAGTGCACTCGAGCATACCTGGTCATTCAAAAATTATATCAAATTCCTCAAAGCAAAATTTCCTTGATCACCAGATATGAGCCAGCTTCTTTGATCACAAATACACCGTATTTTATTGTATTTTTTGCACAAACGCTACTAGTTTCACGAAATAATAGAAGAAAGGTAACACTTCGCCTAATTGTCTAAATTTGAACACCACTTTTCAGCTTTCCACGGCCCAATAACGCCCGGCTTTACGCGCGAAAATGTCGCGGTAAAACCTAAGCACTCAGCAAGTGGACTGGCACCTAACTTCAGCGTTATTTTCTACTGAAACGAAATGTCATTTCCAAGTACATTCCTGTTTACGCATGAGTTGTTTCAAAATGTTACAATTGATTCAAGTTGGATTTGGTTAGATAAGTGATCCATAAAAAAACAGATTATTTAAAAAATGTCTAAAATAAAATTTATTTTAAGAAAAAAACACAAAGAATTACTGTAACAAGTAGAGTTATTGGATTTAATTCATTTTAACCATTAATTTCTTAGGGTAGTGAAAAATCTATGGCAATTTATCTAATAAAATAATTTATGAATTAAAAGTATTATTTCTTATTAACTTTAAATTAGAACTTAATTTTTTATTGTTAAAAATAATACGTAGTGTGGAACGTGTACACAATTTTAATGCTTCCACCTGATTGGTTCATCTAAAACGGTTCTGCCATGTTTGATGGCGTTGGTAGCTGAAAATTTTATTTATAACGTTGGATAACCTGAAAAGCTATATTCAGCGTATACTACAGCTGGGCGCCAGCTGATAGAAAATTGAGCGAGAAAAGTCAATAAAGGTGGACTGTTACTATATTGATAACGTGGCGACACAGTGATATAATAAAAGTATGTTACAATCGTAACAGGTGAATTTGACCTCTTTATTCAAATAGACATGGCAGCCCAGAACATTGCGGTGAAATTGTGCGGGGTGCTACAAGCACAATCTGATGAAGGTATGTTAGATGTTCGCAGAGCGTTCATTGTTTTTCCTCCTTTCATTATTGTTTTGTATAAATAATTCCTTATTGCAGAAGTAACCGCGCGAGAATGGCGTTTGATCGGTCAGGAACAGGATGGATCTCAGATGTTGACATGGATCTCCAAGGAAAACACTGACAAAGAAGTGTTTAACATCGGCGTTTATACTAATAAGACTAAAAAACTTACAACACTTCACACCTTCGAAGAGAAGCTGAATATAATCCAGGGCTCTGTGAATGCTACACGCAGCCTCTTGGTGTACATTGTGAAGGAGCTACCAAGTGATGAAAATGACATTAAAGAACCAATGTACTGTCCCTACCTGATATGTCTGCTGAGTGATAAAGACAAAGTGCCAGTTGAGGTGGAGGAGAAGTCCACAAAGCAAATAATGGTCCAGTATGTTTATGGGAAAAGCAATAAATACAGCCCAGGAATAAGAAATGATAGATTCTTGCTGTTCAAACATCTAGAATGTAAGTGAAGTTCTCACACTTTATTTCATTTAGTTATAAGATAAATAAAGATTGTTGCCGGTGTATATTATTGTTACCAATATATTGGATTTTGTCAATGTATCTGCAACATTGAATTCAGTTTAAGACTTAACATTATAGTGTCCATATTAAGTGACAATTTTCTTTCAGGTATAAAGATTTACAGAACTCCAATGTTTTTGAATGAATGTGACGATGGTACTGATAAGTGGGGATTTGATGGCATTTACACTGAACCAGAAACAATTGTCAAAGTGTTCTCATGGGCTCAATGGGACTGTGCTAATCAGGTAACTATTAAAAAATAAAGATAAAGGCGAAACTAGTGCTCAGTTGTGGAGGTTATCAGGTTTGTTAAGTGCATGGGCAGCAGTGATCCCTTACAATCAGGCGAATCTCTGGCTCATTTGCCTTAAAAAAAGGGGTACAAGCATGACACCATAATTAACATTTGCATGTTAATTATGTTGTTGCCATGAATTTATTACTTAATCAGTTTTTGCATAATCACAATTTATGTAAGAACTCATTGTTATATGAGTATGTGGGCAATATTTACCTTTCACCATGAAGTGTAATGCATATTACATTAGTTTCCACTATAAGAGTGAAGACGGATTTATTTATTGTTTTTATAATGAGAAAATATGCATAAGAAGATATTTGTGCTATTGTCAATTTTCTCTGTACATTATTAGGAAGGAATCCATGATGTTTGAATAATACTCTGTTATTTCAGGTCAGAGTTTCTTGAATTCTTTGAGTAGGTACATGTATTTGTAAGATAAATAATCCTTGAACCTTTCTCCATTCAAAACTACATGCTAACATTATCCACCCATTGGATTAGTTTGGAGAAGCTTATGATGAAAATTAATGTAAGTATTTTTGTGGACAGGTTTTATACTACATCCATTACCGGCAACCGTCCCAGAGCTTTGCCGAGGGCGAGGAAGTGAAATCACCGTCGGAAATGACGCCCACACTGTCAGCTTTGCAGTTCCATGCAGATTTGCCTCATGAAACTGTGGTATGTATATATACTGAAACAGTTTTTTATTAAGTTAAGTTTCTATTCTACATTATTTTGAAAGTCTTCCCTTCTTGTCATTTGTGAAGTCTCAGTATTTTTTTTGATAAATATTCTTGTATTTCTTTGCCTAGTGGTCACAATTGTTTACTTAGGTTAAGGTTAGTTAAGGTTGTAATAATTTAAATATCTCATCTAAATCTATGTTTATTTAAAATGATTTTTTAATCAGGCAAAAAATATTGTAAAATAAAATTTACATCAGATTACAAAAACGCGGTATTTTTACCAGTATTGTGTAGGCTGCGTCTACTTGACACAATAGTGATGCGCCAATCATTGATCCAATTTTACATCTAACTTTTTTTATAATTTTCGCGGGCTTCTGTCATGTGCATTCAGTTAAGGTTCTGTTCAGGCCGTTACCCCTGTCAACCAATTAGTTCAATCATAATCTTTATACCCCAGCTAAACATCCCGCTGAGCCTGCCGCACGTGCCGAGCTCGAGCGAGGGCGCGGCGTGCGGCGCGTACGAGGACGACCCCGTGCCGCTGCGCGTGCACGACTGCAGCCTCGATCTGCAGATACTGTGCGACCAGCGCGGCGTGCTGTGTATATGCCATCATTATCTGTATAAGGTGAGGTGGAAGGTTACAGAGCTGAGAATTTTGAGTACCTACATAATCATAATGTGGCTTAGAAGATAGGTGTAAAAATTCAATTGTTTGTCTTGTCATCATTATCTCAAGCCTTCCTCGACCAATTTGGTGTAGGCCTCCTTAATTGAATGTAACATGTTTTACTTCTGAAATGTCTTGAAAATTGTGGAACCTGATTAAATTCTCTTTGGACAAGATCGTGCTGGTTGACATTATTTTTAAGTAACTTAACTCAAAGTATAACATTGGCACATACTCTTCAGCCGCTAGACGACTCAACGACATCTCTAGTACTCGAGGATAGCGTGGACCTGAAGGATTCCGGCGTGAACTTCGCGTACTCCATCACGCTGCTGCAGCACGGCTGCGTGGTGCACAGCGTCGTGCCGGACCTGCCGTGGGTGCGCGCCAAGTCGCTGCGGCCTTCCTACACGCTCTATGCCGGTGAGAGTCGCTTGACAACTGTGACAACACCTCTACAGCTGCGAGATGATGTCGCTAGTACTCAAGGACTCCGGCGTGAACCTCGCGTACTCCATCACGCTGCTGCAGCACGGCTGCGTGGTGCACAGCGTCGTGCCGGACCTGCCGTGGGTGCGCGCCAAGTCGCTGCGGCCCTCCTACACGCTCTATGCCGGTGAGAGTCGCTTGACAACTGTGACAACACCTCTACAGCTGCGAGATGATGTCGCTAGTACGCAAGGACTCCGGCGTGAACTTCGCGTACTCCATCACGCTGCTGCAGCACGGCTGCGTGGTGCACAGCGTCGTGCCGGACCTGCCGTGGGTGCGCGCCAAGTCGCTGCGGCCCTCCTACACGCTCTATGCCGGTGAGAGTCACTTGACAACTGAGGTAACACCACTATAGCTGCTAGATGATGTCGCTAGTACTCAAGGACTCCGGCGTGAACTTCGCGTACTCGATCACGCTGCTGCAGCACGGCTGCGTAGTGCACAGCGTTCACAACGTGGGAAAGAATCTACTAGACCTCAATGGAGCTGAAGATGATCCCTTAAAATTTTAATAAATTTCTGTTACTTTTTGGACATACCTGGTTATAGTGTTGGGTTTGACAATTACATAATTTTTTTGGGCATCCTTTTTTCTCGTCAACTATTATTATCTCTCTATACGTCCTATAGTTAATGACGTATTGAAATTGATCATGACTTTTCCTTACAGACAACCATCTCCTAGTGAATATCCCTATGCTGTTCACGCACCTCATAGACATCAGTTTGTACCATGAGCCGTGTTGCCACATCGTGCTGCCTCTAGAAGAGATTGAGAGTGGGCCGAGTCTGGCACCGTTACTTGGCTGGGGTCCACACGCCATGGTCGATCTAAAGACACTGGACGTGGTGGCTATGACTGTTCAGGAGAAAGACCTGACCGCTACCTTCAAGAGCGGGACTGCCATAGAGAATAAGCTGGCGATCATGCATTATCTGATCTTGCATGAGGGAAACCTGGAATTGGCTGAAGAGGTAAGTTGTTCATGTGGTTATGAGGGTTCTAAAAGTACTAAAAGCCAATAATTTAATCTTGGCTTTTTCTGAGTAAGTAAGTATGTTTCATTTATCTAAAAGTTTCTGAAATTCAATAAATCTATGTTAAATACATACATATAAAAGCTTTGTAGTTTAACGAGTTCGTATTTTGAGATACTTTTCTAAGAATCTTCGATAGGTTTTAGTTGGTTGAGGCATACATTTGCTCTGCTAACTCAATAACATCATTTCAGCTGATATCGTGGATGTGCGTGAACCAGCGCGACGGCTGCGGCTCGTTGGAGCGCGTGATGCAGGAGTACCTGGTGGCGGCGGCGTACGCGCTCACGCGCCGCTCCCTGCCCACCTCCGCCGTGCCGCTCATGCGCATGCTGCCCTTCACGCTGCACGCCGACTTCGCCGATGTTAAGGTATAGTGCTGTGTGTCATTGCAGCTGATAGCGTGGATGTGCGTGAACCAGCGCGACGGCTGCGGCTCGTTGGAGCGCGTGATGCAGGAGTACCTGGTGGCGGCGGCGTACGCGCTCACGCGCCGCTCCCTGCCCACCTCCGCCGTGCCGCTCATGCGCATGCTGCCCTTCACGCTGCACGCCGACTTCGCCGATGTTAAGGTATAGTGCTGTGTGTCATTGCAGCTGATAGCGTGGATGTGCGTGAACCAGCGCGACGGCTGCGGCTCGTTGGAGCGCGTGATGCAGGAGTACCTGGTGGCGGCGGCGTACGCGCTCACGCGCCGCTCCCTGCCCACCTCCGCCGTGCCGCTCATGCGCATGCTGCCCTTCACGCTGCACGCCGACTTCGCCGATGTTAAGGTATAGTGCTGTGTGTCATTGCAGCTGATAGCGTGGATGTGCGTGAACCAGCGCGACGGCTGCGGCTCGTTGGAGCGCGTGATGCAGGAGTACCTGGTGGCGGCGGCGTACGCGCTCACGCGCCGCTCCCTGCCCACCTCCGCCGTGCCGCTCATGCGCATGCTGCCCTTCACGCTGCACGCCGACTTCGCCGATGTTAAGGTATAGTGCTGTGTGTCATTGCAGCTGATAGCGTGGATGTGCGTGAACCAGCGCGACGGCTGCGGCTCGTTGGAGCGCGTGATGCAGGAGTACCTGGTGGCGGCGGCGTACGCGCTCACGCGCCGCTCCCTGCCCACCTCCGCCGTGCCGCTCATGCGCATGCTGCCCTTCACGCTGCACGCCGACTTCGCCGACGTCAAGGTATAGTGCTGTGTGTCATTGCAGCTGATAGCGTGGATGTGCGTGAACCAGCGCGACGGCTGCGGCTCGTTGGAGCGCGTGATGCAGGAGTACCTGGTGGCGGCGGCGTACGCGCTCACGCGCCGCTCCCTGCCCACCTCCGCCGTGCCGCTCATGCGCATGCTGCCCTTCACGCTGCACGCTGACTTCGCCGTCGTCAAGGTATAGTCACCGTGTAGAAACTATAGAGGACGCTAAAATCCCGGTTTTTTTTCTGGGGTTTGACAGTAAAATTTTACATTTAGCGTAAAAGTTTCGAATATGAGTCACTAGATGGCAGAATAAGGCACTGTGGTTTTCCGTGGTTTGACAGTAGAATTACCGACATTGCGAGTAAAAGTTTGAATATAAGTCACGAGATAGCAGAGTCATCGCTACGCACGGTGCCTATCTCAGGTTAATTTTGACAAATCAGTCTGTCAAAGTCATGTCAAATTCACCAATCACATACCAGTTAGACCCTACCCCTACTAAATGCCATCTAGCGATTATTTTATTTTGCGAAAGCCTTCATTAATGTGTGTGCTGTGCTGTGTCGTTGGCCAGGTCGGCAGCACGGTGGTGTCAGTAAGCCAGGAGAAGCTGTGGAGCGGGGCGGCGGTAGTCCTAGCGCCGCGTCAGCGCGTACTGCAGTTCGCGGAGGACGTTTGGACGCGCGTGTGGGCCGCGCTGCACTGCGCGCCGCCGCCGCGCCTCGAGCCCGCCCACGTGCGCGCCAAGCTGCGCGTCAGCCTGCACTGCTACCAGGTACACTGCCGCAGTTCGCGGAGGACGTGTGGACGCGCGTGTGGGCCGCGCTGCACTGCGCGCCGCCGCCGCGCCTCGAGCCCGCCCACGTGCGCGCCAAGCTGCGCGTCAGCCTGCACTGCTACCAGGTACACTGCCGCAGTTCGCGGAGGACGTGTGGACGCGCGTGTGGGCCGCGCTGCACTGCGCGCCGCCGCCGCGCCTCGAGCCCGCCCACGTGCGCGCCAAGCTGCGCGTCAGCCTGCACTGCTACCAGGTACACTGCCGCAGTTCGCGGAGGACGTGTGGACGCGCGTGTGGGCCGCGCTGCACTGCGCGCCGCCGCCGCGCCTCGAGCCCGCCCACGTGCGCGCCAAGCTGCGCGTCAGCCTGCACTGCTACCAGGTACACTGCCGCAGTTCGCGGAGGACGTGTGGACGCGCGTGTGGGCCGCGCTGCACTGCGCGCCGCCGCCGCGCCTCGAGCCCGCCCACGTGCGCGCCAAGCTGCGCGTCAGCCTGCACTGCTACCAGGTACACTGCCGCAGTTCGCGGAGGACGTGTGGACGCGCGTGTGGGCCGCGCTGCACTGCGCGCCGCCGCCGCGCCTCGAGCCCGCCCACGTGCGCGCCAAGCTGCGCGTCAGCCTGCACTGCTACCAGGTACACTGCCGCAGTTCGCGGAGGACGTGTGGACGCGCGTGTGGGCCGCGCTGCACTGCGCGCCGCCGCCGCGCCTCGAGCCCGCCCACGTGCGCGCCAAGCTGCGCGTCAGCCTGCACTGCTACCAGGTACACTGCCGCAGTTCGCGGAGGACGTGTGGACGCGCGTGTGGGCCGCGCTGCACTGCGCGCCGCCGCCGCGCCTCGAGCCCGCCCACGTGCGCGCCAAGCTGCGCGTCAGCCTGCACTGCTACCAGGTACACTGCCGCAGTTCGCGGAGGACGTGTGGACGCGCGTGTGGGCCGCGCTGCACTGCGCGCCGCCGCCGCGCCTCGAGCCCGCCCACGTGCGCGCCAAGCTGCGCGTCAGCCTGCACTGCTACCAGGTACACTGCCGCAGTTCGCGGAGGACGTGTGGACGCGCGTGTGGGCCGCGCTGCACTGCGCGCCGCCGCCGCGCCTCGAGCCCGCCCACGTGCGCGCCAAGCTGCGCGTCAGCCTGCACTGCTACCAGGTACACTGCCGCAGTTCGCGGAGGACGTGTGGACGCGCGTGTGGGCCGCGCTGCACTGCGCGCCGCCGCCGCGCCTCGAGCCCGCCCACGTGCGCGCCAAGCTGCGCGTCAGCCTGCACTGCTACCAGGTACACTGCCGCAGTTCGCGGAGGACGTGTGGACGCGCGTGTGGGCCGCGCTGCACTGCGCGCCGCCGCCGCGCCTCGAGCCCGCCCACGTGCGCGCCAAGCTGCGCGTCAGCCTGCACTGCTACCAGGTACACTGCCGCAGGGGACAACAAGAACAGCATACAGAAACTATGGGTACAACTGACCACCCCATCTGGAGCAGTCCTACGTATTGCAAAGGACTGCAACATACTGATGATGATGATGGATGTTTCGGGTTCTTGTTTTACCATCCATTCTCAATAATTGTATGTTCATCATCATCAGCCTACAGCCTATTGCAGTCCACTGCTGGACATTCGCCGTACCCAGAGCATGAAAACATAGACACAATTTCATCGGTCCGAACCGGGATTCGAACCCAGGACCTCCGGCGCGGCCGCCACTTTAAAGTGCGACACATAGCCACTACGCCACGGAGGCAGTTAATAAAGGCATGGAGCATGAGCACCAACATGTATACAAACACATTCAAATATGAACTTTACTGCTTTAATAAGAGTCGATGTGTATGTCGCAGGCATTTTGTAAGAATGGTCTTTTTACATATGGCGTCGTCATTTTGCAAACGGGAAGCGCTTTGTAAATTGCCTAAGGCATTTTGTTGTTGCACTGAATGATGTCAATGAGTATGCAGAAGTACTACGCTGACGGAAGTAGGTTAGAAGAGGAAGGCGGGAG
The DNA here is from genome assembly GCA_958496325.1 of Nomophila noctuella. Lineage (NCBI taxonomy): Eukaryota > Metazoa > Arthropoda > Insecta > Lepidoptera > Crambidae > Nomophila > Nomophila noctuella. Next base: position 1,961,458 of record OY292482.1, read on the forward strand.
CTCTGCTCCCGCCTTGCTCTTCGTGGTTATTTTTTTTTAAACCCTTATAGAATATTTTTATTTCTCGAGTTTGTTTGTTTAAATAAATATTTATTGTAAACGACGCGCGTCCCCAAGGTTGCAAGGTATTTTATAAAATTATGACATTTTACGATATGCCTTCGGCAATTTACAAAGCGTTTCGCGTTTGCAAACGGCGCGTCGCCAAGGTTGCAAGGCATTTTATAAAATTACGGCATTTTACGATTTGCCTTAGGCAATTTACAAAGCGCTTCCCGTTTGCAAAATGACGACGCCATATGTAAAAAGACCATTCTTACAAAATGCCTGCGACATGTATACATGTTGGTGCTATGACTGTGTATTACTGTCCGCTTCAGCCGGAGGCGGTGTCGCGATGCAGCACGCCGCTGTCGCCGAGCGGCGCGGGCGCGGGGCTGGGCGGCGGCGCGGCGGGCCCGGCGCTGGGCTCGGCGCGCCGCTCCTCCGCCGCCGGCGCGCAGGACCTGCTGCCCTTCTTCGAGCTCGACGTCTGCACCGCTAGCAAGCAGGAGCATGTTATCGCTGCGGTAAGTTAGACCGTACTATCTTGATTATTAATAAGGATTTTGATTGTACTTTGTTTTCAGACATTGGTTATTGCAAATCATGAAGTTACTTTTTCCTGAAACATCAAACATCGTGCGCAATTTTATTTCTTTAGCAGCATCATCATCATCAGCCTATCGTAGTCCACAGCTCTCCACTCAACAATTGTATTTTATTACAGTATTTTATTGAATGTATTGCGTGCATACAACTATGTCCGAGACGAAAGTCAACATGCATATTCTTGGTGAATTTTGCGACTGAGCGTGTTAAGCTAGCATGCTTGTTTTTCAAGCTAAGAAAATATTTTACTGAGGACGAGTGTTACACGTAGAACATGTGAAGGCCAGCGCAAAGGGCACGGGCGTGGTTACCATGGCCTATGATGAGTGCGGGCCAGGGCGTGCTTTTTCAAATTCTACAAAACTTTACACACCAAGTGTATAAATAGAAATGTTTTTTTCTTCTTAGTTATGTAAGTGTTTATTTTTTATTTGATCACCTACAAGGTTACATTAAAAATACTTTAAAATACGTGGCCACGTTAATCACGCTAAATGCAAACTTAATTGTAGGTGACAACTGCAAGCAATTAGACAACAACCAAAGTCAATATAAAAAAAATTGAAGTATATAAAAATAAAATAGATTAAATAAGAGTGTTGTACTAAGCGTGAGTGTTACTTAGAACTTGCGCGAAGTCAGCGTGCACCTGATGCGCACGCACGCGGAGGCGGGCGGGGCGGGCGCGGGCGCGGGCGGCGGGGGTGCTGGCACGGGCTCGGGCGTGGAGGGCGGCGTGCACGCGGCGGCGACGCGCTGGGCGGGCGCGCAGCTGGACGCGTCGCGCGCGCTGTGCCGGGCGCTCGCGCGCGCCGTCGCCGCCGTGCCGCACTCCAACCAGCAGAGGGGATTCTCTTTCATGTACACAACCTACTTGATATGTCTGCTTCGTTTTTTGTTTTTGTTGATGGTGTTTTTTTGGCGCTAGTGTTTCTTAACATGTTTTTAGCTTGTAAACATAGATTTAAAACATTAGATTTGCCCTCTACATACTTCGAAACTGGCACTAAAACAAGAGCGAGACAGCACGTTGACCATAGATTTAAACGTGTCAACTGTAGCACTGACAACGTGCTGCCTCGCTCTAATAAGCGACTGTCTGCCTTATTTTAGTGCCGATTTCGGAGTCTGGCGAGGACAAATCTAACGATATAAATCCATGCTTGTTAGGGTTCCGTAACCAAAATGGCAAAAAAACGGAACCCTTATAGATTCGTCATGTCTGTCTGTCTGTCTGTCTGTCCGCCAGTCTGTCACAGCCACTTTTTTTCCGAAACTATAAGTCCTATACTGTTGAACCTTGGTGAGTAGATGTATTCTGTGAACCGCAACAAGGTTTTCACACGAAAATAGAAAAAAAATAAAAACATGGGGGGTCCCCATAGACAGAACTGAAACTGAAAATATTTTCATTGAAAATATACGTGTGGGGTGTCTATGGATAGGTCTTTAAAAATTATGTTAAGGTTTCTAATATCACTTTTTTCTAAAGTGAATACTTTGCGTGACAGACCCTTCCAAAGTGGAAAAAAGTGTGTCCCCCCCCCCTCTAACTTCTAAAATAAGAGGATGATAAAATTGAAATAAATATATAATGTACATTACCATAAAAACTACCAACGAAAATTGGTTCGAACGAAATCTATTCAGTAGTTTCTTTAATACGTCAAAAATAGAATTTGTACGGAACCCTCAGTGCGGGAGTCCGACTCGTACTTGGCCAATTTTTATAAGTGTAGCGAAGGTACAGCAGATTTTTAGGGTTCCGTAGCCAAATGGCAAAAACGGAACCCTTATAGTTTCGTCATGTCTGTCTGTCTGTCTGTCTGTCCTGGTTCGTTCTCCGCCGTTTCTGAACCGATTGCCACGAAAATTGGTGGAGAGATGTATAGCGATAATTCAAGAATTGGTTTTTAAAATTATCGAAAAATAATCATTTTTTACCCCCCCTCCCATACAGCGAAAAGTTAATTCTAAAAAAAAAATCGACTTAACCCATCGTGTAGGGTATCGTTAAACAGGTATTTTTAAATACAATAAAACTCGCCTTGAAACCATGTGGATCAAACACCCCAGTCTCGAGATATATTAATACAAAGTTAAAATTAGAGCGTCCCCCCCCCCCTTAACTTTTGAAATACTATTTTTTTTTTTTTTTTTTTTTTTTTATTAATAGGGTAGCCAACAAAACTTACACTATTGCTTACAAAGGAAACTTAGGTACTAAATTACAGTCTAAGTGCAGTTTTAATTATAGGCCACCACGGCATGCATTGTGGTCTGACATTTTTTTTTTAAATCTATTCTAACAATACATATATCTAACACAAAACAAAACTGGTTCAAAAAAACAGAGCGAGGTAAGTAATTTCTTTGTTTTTTAATAACAACAGACCTTCACAAAATACCCAAAATACCCTTCAGCTTTTTTTTAAATTTGTAAGGTGTGTCCGAAAAGATGTCAATGTCACCGTCCTTGCAAATTTTATTGTACTGCCTCTGTAACCTATTCATAGTGGAGTGGTGTCCTAAGTTACTTTTTGACCCTCCTATCAAAAAAGGAACATACCTATCGCGGCGAGGCAACTTCAAGGGAACGTTAAAATTTATAGATTTTAGAAGCTTAGGACAATCTACACCTGCATTTATAATTTTGTATAGGAACATTAAATCAAGCAATTGTCTACGGCTAGCTAAGCTGTCCAAACCAAAGTATTTCAAACGTTCTTCGTAGGATGGAAGTTTCTTAGCCTTGTTGGACTGATAGGAAAGATGCCACATAAATCTCTTTTGGATTCGCTCAATCCGCTTAGAGTGCACTTCGTAATGAGGAGACCAGACTTGGCTGCAGTACTCAAGTCCAGAACGGACCAAAGTTAAATACAGAAGCATTTTTGTGGAAGTCCTTCTGAACTCCTTCCCATTCCGTAACACAAAACCAAGCATCTGGAACCCCCTAGTGGCAATGTGGTCTATTTGCTTATGGAATTGTAGTTTTTTGTCCATTAACACACCCAGGTCCCGAATTGTGTCAACTTCAGCAAGTGTTTGACCATGTACCGTATATACCTGTGATTCGTTTAGTTTAGTTCTAGAAAAACGGATATATCTGCATTTATTTAAGTTTAAATATAGCCGATTTGTAATACACCAATCTCCTAGACGATCCAGATCCTCTTGCAATAGTAATGAGTCTCTTTTTTCTCTGATTTGCATACAGAGTTTCATGTCATCCGCGTACAGGAAGCAAGTTGCATATTTGAAAATAGACGTGACGTCATCTATAAACATATTGAAGAGGATTGGACCAAGATGCGAGCCCTGTGGTACTCCAGATGGCGACTCAAATTGCTCAGAGGAAAATCCGTTCACCACAACACACGACTTTCGCTGTCCTAGATAGGACGTGAACCATTTCAAAAGATTATCAGCAATACCAAATCGAGAAAGTTTACAGATTAAGAGTTTATGATCAACCGTGTCAAAGGCCTTGCTGAAATCGGTATAAATAGTATCTACCGCTATGCGCGAATCAAGGGAATCCGATACTAGTTGCACAAAAGGGATCAGATTGGTTGCTGTCGAACGTGAAGTCATAAAACCGGATTGATAGGGTGAAATTGAATGCCTTATGTGACGAGACAAGACAGGACATACTAAGGATTCAAAAACTTTACCGAAAACCGACAGTATCGAGATGGGCCTGTAATTTTTAACAGAAGATGCATCACCGGATTTGAACACAGGGACTATTTTGGCTTTCTTCCAGGTTGAAGGAAAGGCACCTGAGGCCAAAGATGCGTTAAAAATAATGGTCAGTGGCAAAGCAAGTGAGCCACTGCAGCGTACAGCTAGTAGAGCTGGAATACCATCAGGGCCCGCACCCTTTGTACTGTCCAAACCGCTCAGGGTTTTCAAAACTTCCGTTTGTTTGAATGAAATCTTTCCTAGGAAACCCGTAGTAGGATTTTCTAGTACAGAAACGTCCTGAGAAGATGAGCTAGTGCTATATACTGACGAAAAGTAGGAAGCAAAAAGGTTACAGATACCTGTACCTGAGGTCTCCTCCAAGTTATCGAGATTCATAGAAGAAGGGTATGAGTTACTATTAAGTCTTTTATTTTTCAAAAAAGTCCAAAATACCTTGGGTTTAGTCAACAGAGACTCCTCTATTACGTTTATATAATTTCGATAACAAGATTCCACCAGTACACAACATCTTTTTTTAATAGTCTGGAAGGCCAATGTGTCAAGAGGGTTCTTGTATTTCTTGCACCGCAATCTAAGATTATTTTTTTCTCTTAAAAGACGAATAAGTTCTTTTGTGTACCATGGGGGATATTTCGCGGACTTTGGTAAACTTTTAGGGACATATTTCAGAATAGCACTTCTTAATTCAACATAAAATTTATTGACCATTTCGTCAATTGTTACACACGCGGCAAGATCAGTTTCCCACGGGATAGAATTAAGGTGGGAGGAAATTTTATCATAATCAGCTTTGTAAAAGTTATTTCTCATGACCGAAGAGCAGGCAGCCAATGTAGATGTTTTACAAAAAGATATATCAAATTCCAAAGGTGGGTGGTATGTGTCTAAAGTGCTGAGAATATTATCACTATGAGTCACGTTTAGGGTATGGAAATTAGACAAGGTCAAATCAAGAATTTTGTTTTTAGAATTTAAGACATTATTGTATTGCTTGAAACTATGTAAGGCCAAAAAATCAAGGAAAGTACTTTCTATTAAAGGTCTTATCGGTTTGTCAACCGACAACCCCGCCGCGTTCCAGTCAATTCCACTGAGATTGAAATCCCCCACAATTAACCTTATGAACGCCAGTGCTCAAACGCATCGGCGCCCTTCCCACGCCAAGCCATAAATTCAGAGCAAATACCTACAAATAAAATAGGAATGCCAACGATGTTATCGATAAGTTGTCAATAACCGATTTAATCTCTGCTATTCGTCACATATTTTTTAAATTAAATATATTTTATTGATTTCGTATTATTTAACAGCAGTTACAAAATTCTATACAAAGTAAAAGTAGACATTAGAACTACAAACGAATAAATCAGGTAATAATAAGATACATCACTAATCTCGTTCGTGTAGGCATTCGCTGTCGGGAAGACCCGACTCTGGCGTGGTTGGCACGACCTTTGACAGCTTTCTTGCGTGCGAGGTAATGATGTGACATTTCAAGTAAACTTATAATTATTATTATAAATTATAAACAACAAGGTAAAGAAAGGGTTGTCTATTAGGAGTACGAATTAATTACTTAGCTTTAGTTGATTTTCTCCGTTTTTACTTAAAGAGGCCTGTTACATCTCGATCATGATTTTTGCGTAAAATGCCCCTTTTCACATTTTATAGTAATTTTCCAGTTGTATTTATCGTTTTTATGGAAATAGGATAATAAATTCATGCTTAGTATAACAAATTTTCACTCTGCGAGAAAAAGCTGAGTTCGGACGGCCGGCACATATTTTGTAGTAATTTTGCAGTTGTATTTATAGTTTTTATCGAAATAAGATAATAAATTCACTATAAAATATTATGAAGTAACAATTATTCTGGTATAAATTTTGTTCAATAATATTATCGTATAGGTGAGATTCACAGCGATCTTAAAGCGATTTTCGACGTTTTTTGGTTTAGAATAATTTCTAAGTAAAATCAATGACATCTAAAAAATCAGAGGCCGCTACGAACTATTCGACTACTTAAGAGATAACATTCTATTTTTTTTAATTTCATTTGTTTAGAACAGTAGTTCAATCTAGGAGCTCAAAAGTGCCTTCGCGCACTTAATGAAATTTTTAATATAAGTCGGTATTTTGGTAACCCAATGAAACAAAAGCGTTCAGATCTTGAAAGTTTTATTCATCATCCTCTTCTACACTTCCTAACACACGAAGGAGTTCTTCGGTAGTCATTTGACTGCTATCCATTTTTATTCATATTACCTACACTCCCCGTTATAAATTATAATAGGATAGGACATCACTAGCAGTCTCCCGTAGCGCTAATGACGTCACCGCTTGACGTGTCTTCCCGACTGTGGCGTACAGGTAACTGTCTATGCGCTGTTCCGTAGGGATGCGCGAGAGTGAACAGTTAACTATCGATCGATAGATATAAATAGTAATCATTTTTCAATAATTTCATAAATATTACGCATTAAGAATATTCAGATACAAATAGTTGCTATTAAAAAATAATTATCGATGTAGTAGTAAGCTGCTTTCAATAAAATATTTCATAAATTCAAAATTTAATTTACCTAACTTACCCATCACTAGCTGTCGTGTCTTGCCGACTGTGGCGTGGGGAGAACACCATTTTGGTTAGCAATATTTAGTGATAATTTTTGCTAGTGAAATGTAACTGATGGATATATCTTCGTGCCATTTTACAATACATCATTAAAGTACTTTTAAATAATAGGAAAAAGAAACACAGAAAAGTTGATTTAGTATGTTTATTTTGTGTTTTAAAAATGTCGTTTTCTCGTCGGCCATACACGACGGTGGCGTGTTGGGCACTTTTTCATTTGTCGTCCAGTGCCGACCGTGGCGTTCAAAAGGTTAATGTTGTCATGTTCGAGTCTAACACGCAATTAGTGTTATCAATGAAGTGTTCTAACATATTCATTTGTACGGGTGGCGGTAAGTAAACGCCGCATAAGAATAATTTATTAATTGATTTATTTTTTAAAGGTATGTTTATTTCTAACCATAGATCCTCACATTTACTTTCAAATTGAGGTAATCTACGTGATTGTATATGCCTGGCTACAGCTATAAGAACCCCGCCACCGGACTTATGTTGATGGAAGCCACTACTCTCACGATCACGTCTGTATACGTTATATCGATCGGAAAACAATTCAGAGTCGAATATAGTTTTGTTCAACCAAGTTTCGCATAATACTATGACATCGAAATCGCAACTTTGTACACCTTTGTAAAAATCGGTTGTCTTTGTTCTTAGACCTCGGACATTTTGAAAATAAATACTTAACTTATCGTATGGAAATACTATAAAAATTATAAAAATGCGTTAAACTAATAAGGAAACAAATTAAGACAGTTTCTCCAATGTTTCCGCACTCCGCACCAGGACGTACTCCGACGTGTCCGTTTTGCGCATGTATACACGACCGCTACGTACCCATACATATTTATAGTTAAGTTCACTAGCGCGAGTACGCGCCAACGCATGAAGGTGTTTGCTTGCTGGCGAGAGGTTGTCCACGACGTAGATGGGCGATTTCTTTTCAGATTCAAATCCTATATGTCCCGTGTTTAGCTTATCCTGAAGGTGGCTTTTATTGTAACGTATGGTGGCAGCCAACAGCGAGTCCCTCGAGCGAGGACTGCTTAATTTGACAAGAATCGTGCGAGGACGAGGGCTATCTGGTTTCTTTTTCGCAACGCGGGAACAATATTCGATCTCCGACTCATTGATAGGGAAGTTAACGGCTTTGCCTAATTGAGTTACAATTGACATAACATTCTCTGATTTCCGTTCCGGAACACACTGTATTTCGAAATAAGACGCTCTCGAGACAAGTTCAATCTGGTTAAGACGGCTGGTAATTATATTTAGTTCACTTTTTAGGGCCTCATTTTCATCAGTAATCATCTTAATTCTAGTCATACAACTATTTAGATCAGTTTTCATTGCCTCGAAAGAGTCGTTCATGAACTGTATCGATTCCATAATCTCCTTCATTTCCCCTTTAAAATCTTTAACCCTTACCACGCCAACGTCTGATATATCAGACATTTAACTTTCGTGCCCTCGCCGCCAACGTCTTATATATCAGACATAAATATCTAACCAATTTAACTCTATTTTTTCTTATCGTTATAGTACGTGACGACATATGCATACAATTTTCAGACTGTTTATACTTTAGTTAATCAAAAATATCAATTTCATAAAGTATTATAATGTTATTTTAATGATAAATTATTAAAAACAAAACCGTGTTGAATCGACTCATACTATTTTTTTTTTACTTGGACCCTCTGCGCCAACGTCTGATATATCAGACATTGGCGTTCCATTAGTGATGTTCCATTTCAATGTTCCTACCAAAACCAGAAATCTGGTACCTCAAAATAGAAACATTCAAAAATGTAAAAATTATACAGGTTTTTGTTTTGGGCATATTTTTTGTGTGTTACGAAATCTTGCCAAGTTTTACATTGGTTAAACTTGGTAAGATTTCGTAACACACAAAAAATATGCCCAAAACAAAAACCTGTATAATCCACTCGATAATAATGCAATCGAAAATAAAGCGTTTACATTGATAAACGCTTTATTTTCGATTCATGTTTTGCATCAAAATTTGATTTGGTGGATTTGATTGATACTGGGTTTCATGATCAAATCCAGTAAATTGCATAGTATGTCACAACACTATAGCGACACGATCATGCATGAGTCTCGTACGCCAACGTCTGATATATCAGACACGGAAGTGACGTCAGAGGCGATAGATGTTTCTAGAACTACTTATTTAGTGTTGTACAATGAGGGTTGGAGATATCGATAAATTATGGAAGTACCCTGCAAAATTATGTTATTTACTGTGTTATGCATTGCGTTGCTGTGTAGATTTATTACGTTAATAAATTAATGTTTATTGAAATATGACCACTGCAGAGGAGTTGATTAGGATTTTAGAAGGAACTGATGATGTTGAATTTGAAGTGTTCTTACATAATCAACAGGTAAGTTATAAAAAAATATAATATGTACTATAAAGCGTCCCAATCTAATGGTCCAACCATGGTTTGACACAATAAAGTGTTTGTAATTTTCTTTTTTTTTAGAGGATTATTGGAATACGTAGATGTATTTACATTAGAAAAACTTACCGGTCATTATTGATATTTTTATTTCATGTAACTAAAATCATAACTACTATTATAAAGGCCAAAGTTTGTATGTATGGATGTTTGATACTCTTTCACGTAAAAACTACTGAATGGATTTATGGATGTTTGTTACTCTTTCACGTAAAAACTACGGACGGAGTCGCGGGCGGCCGCTAGTAATAACATAAAACCCAAGAAACTTAAAAAATAACTATAAATATTTTTTTCAAATGATTTATTTGTTACAAATTAATAATATCGATACTCAACATTGTCAGCACTAGTTAATCAACCAGTTATATTGCGGTGGCGTGTGGTGAACGTTTTTGACGAAAACTCGTGGCGTGGAAAGGGTTAAGCTGCCCACTTAAGTCGCTCTTCAAGTCTCCGAGGCATTCCTTCAAAATCGCGCGTACCTCTTCATTTATTATCTTACGCAGTTCCGACCGCGACACATTTAAATTTGAAGCGGTGTCACTAGTTTCGCCGGGCTCGGACTTCTGCTGCTTACGACGCATGGTGACGTTCATATTGGGATTATTAATATTTGTCGGCGTCGATGGCCTAACTGGCGTATTGGTGTTATCGCTGCGCGGCCTTTTATTCTGACACTCAGGGCACAGCCAGTTGCCTCTTACCTCTGGTGACAGGCTTTCTAGCTCAGCATTAGAAATAGCAACGCACAAGCTGTGGTAGAAAGATGCGCAGGAGCAGCATTTTATTCTATCACAATCCGTAGTTGCAGATTGACATGCGGAACAGCTCTGCATTTTAAGTTCAAAGTCGTTTGTACGCACGTTATCAATCAGTTTGTCAACACTCCAGCCGCGGGCGCAAAAAGGACAGCAATTATGGCGACTATCTCATACAGCGCCGGGGGAGAGGCAATGTCCCTCCGCGAGTCAGCTGCGTGGTCCGGGTCTCGCTTTAATAATTGATATTTTCGAAGATGCACTCTGTTCACAGAATATTCGGAGGTCTTGCTATCTGTTTACACAGTCTTTATGTATTAAACTCGTACGCACAGTCACTGAGAATTTGTTAGATAAACTGGCAAAGCGACCACTCGCAAGCAAAGTTCGGACGAGAAGGACTATTACAATAATTCTGAAAAAAATGTCCTGTATACCTCCAAGTAAGTACTTTCAACGAAAACTATAGCGAACCCTGTATCATACATAGTTATTTTTATACAACTCGACCAACTTATGACGTGCAGTTGCCCTTACTAAATGTTGTCTTAAGCGGTCGGGCTATCTTTTAGCTACGGAACCCTTTCATGGGCGTGTCCGACACGCTCTTGGCCGGTTTTTACTTTCCTAAACTGTCAAGTGAAGTCCCACTATTTTGGTAAATTTTTGAGGTTCCGTTCTAAAGTGATATATTTACGTTTGGAAGAAACATGATATTGAAACACTGTAACACCATTTTTTCAGTTTTACTGTTTTATCACTTGGTGCAGTATAGGACCGGCTGTGATCTTAGGTCGAGAGGGATAGTCATGAATGCAGGGGTCGTTATAGTATTGTTTGTCTCTAATTTTATGCTATGTTTGTTTTCCTGGATTGAGAGGTCGTCACTTGAATGAAGTAATATTCTAATTTTTACCTGATTTGTTGGCGAGAGGGTTAACAATTTATCATTCCACAACCATTGGTTCATTCCTTTGACGCTGTTAAAACTGTTTTAGCGGTTTATATTAGTAAATTCGTGAATTTTGTAACACTTTTCTGTTGTCGAAATAAACAAAACCTTGTCAAATAAGAACGGTGTCAGTTTGACAGCGACACCTGACATTTGACATTTACGTGCGCTGCGTTTTATTTTTACAGTCGTAGGCGCTAATTGTTTTTAGTCTGTTAAAATGTATAATGTTTAATATCTAATTTTGCTAAGCTAGGGTTTGCCGGAATGAATTGATTTTCCGAAGTCTTCCAAATTAATCATTCTAAAGAATTTTTAGTAGATTGTGTCTATGGTTGAGCGTTTGGCATTTTTTTTGTTTCTCGTTTGTCTATGGGTGGGTGAGCGATGACAAGTCTTTTTGATGGAGATCGCGATCCCTAGAGTGGAGTGGACGAGTAATCTTGTGGCTGTCTCCCGGAGGAGCCCTTTTTATATCCACCAAATGCGGTGAAGTTTCGTCCCGCGTCTTCCGAGATGCATTGTGCACCGTACGCCCAATAAAATGGTGAGTATTTCAAGCCGTTGATGTGTAAATGTTCCTCGAGGATGTATCAGCCATAGTCACGTGCTTGTAATTTTTGTCTTATTGTTTTAGATCATTTGATTTACCTGTGCTCCGGCCAAAGAGTCTCTTTGTGAGCTGCAAATCCCAGTGTTCTGGTAAGAATATTAATGAAAATTTTATTGTTCGGCATAGCCAAATATGTCACGTTGTGAAGTGTTTAGAATGTCGACTTAATTTGTTCATTGTGGTGATTGCAGGGCTCCATAGACCGGCTAAAAAGCCTTTTGGGTGTGAATGTCGGCAGCTCGGTGTGCCGTAGACGTGGCGTGGACACGTGGTACCTCCCGCCTGTCAAAATGTCGACGGTGAGCTGATCCCAGAACCGATTTTGCATTGGCTCGGAGTCAAGGTACTGATGACAATGGATTTAATCATTTAGGGCTGTATTTATTTCAATTTAACAAGTGTTCAACTTCCCCGTGTTGACTTCTCGGTCGAGGCCGATGGAGGAAGCGCAGTGACTTTATCTCAACTTAACTTTGATAACTGAACAAAAATTTCAAATAGTGTTTGTTATTAGTGAATAGTTAGTAGTGAATTTCAAATAGTTTTTATTAGACATGATTTGTGGGGTGTGCATGCGTACTGACTTGGCTGACTCTCTATGTTGAGCGGTGGGCTGACCTTCAGGGCTGGTGGTTTGAGTAGGTGGTATCAGACTTTCCCAACACGGTCCTCCCATCGGTACTGAATGTACAGCTGACCGCCCAATATAGTTGATCAGATGCCACCCCACCATAACGGGCATGCTTAAGCTAATCCCGATTTACTGATAAGGTGTAGTACCATGTGTGATAAGGTGTAGTTCGCCGGACGAATGTTAATTACTGTCTCGGTATCATGTAAATTTTTTTACTGTATGTAACTGCTCCCGTTTTTCAACTGAATCTAATGTGTATCGAAATACTTAGTATTAAACCAGTCTACTTTTAAATGAAGTTTTGTTTGATTTACTATTCTCCACTTGCTACGGTTCATGGATCATTCATTTATTTTTGCTTCGTATTTAACTTTTTTCCTCTAGCAGGATTTAATATATATTTTTTTTATTTTGGTACGGAGTCACCTATTGTTACTCCGTCCCCTTTCAAGGCGCCCAACATTTTATTAAATTGGATTGATCCAGGAACGACTAGGCCACCGAACCCGAGACCCTCTCATGCTCTGCCGCCGGATTTTTCCCTGTGGGACGAAGTGATTCTTATTCGAATCGTTGCGCACCCCCACGGGAAAAATTGATATTACAGTGGCGCCCAACGTGGGGCCTAGAAAGTGAGTTTAGTACTTCAACATAGTGTATTAAATGTGATATTATGATAATATAATATAATTTTTATTTTTATGGAATTGTGAAATTTTTATATAGTACAATTTTTTTAAATATTTTAACTGTCATGTCGGAACAATGTGATAATATGATAATATAATTATAATTGTTATTTTTATGGAGTTGTGAATTTTTTATATAGTACAATTTTTTTATGTTTTGTTTGACATGTCGGAACTTAATTATAACATAAATGACTTGCTTACGGACGAACTTGAACACGAGTTAGCTAACATTTCATGTAATCTAGGTTCTTTGAATTTAATATTTAGCAGTGATACTTGTGTTCGGGCGTTTATATCGAGGTTGGAGGAGTTGTGTGCCGCATCCTATATACAGATAATGGTCCCCAATTCACTTCTAAGGAATTTAGGGATTTATTGAAGGGAGCTGGTGTACCTCATATCTTATACAATCCTCGTTACCATTCTCCATGTAACCAAACCGAAGTGTTAATCGGGATATTGTTCGAGCCATTGCTTCTTATGTGCGTTCTGATCATCGATTATTATTATGGGATCAGAACATTCAAGAATTCCAATGTGCTCTCAATTCGTCTGTTCACGACGGGACTAAGTTCACTCCATTGTTTTTTAATCATGGTAGGGAGATGGTAATCGATGGAGCTGTCTTTGATTCGGATCAGCCTTTGATATATTCAATGTTTAGCATGAGTTTTGTTTGTTTCCATTTAGTTTGCTGTCGCTTTACCATTATGGTCGAGGATCGACGGTATTTTTAGTAATTAAGGTTTCTGTTGTGTGTCCAATCCGTAGGCCATGTAGCATTCGCATATTTCGCGATTGATGCCAAGGATCTGGACATAATTTTAGTAATGTTGTTAGTGTTTAATCTGGGTTTGTGTGAACCACAACTAAATTAAGGATTTAAACATTTAGTTTTTTTTTTGTATCAGGTAAGTCCGTTGTGTATCTTACCTTGTACTCCTTATAGTGTCTGAGGTATGTTGGATTTCCTAATCCTCACACTGTGTTTTTGTGAAGTCCCTGTTGTCATACTTCATTTTTGCGTGTAATTTACCCCGATTCGTGGTGTGGTAAATTACACTATGGTCTTGGTTTATCCAGCCATTGGCGTGAGATAAGTTGGATGCTCCACTTCTCACTTTGTGTAACCTTTAGTGTTTATCACTGGTTACGGGTTTGAACCTGGTGTAGTTTTGTCTGTATCAGCGAGCTCTCCGAATGGTTCTACCAGTCTTTCTAATAACCTTTTCAGTTATTAGGTTTCCCTTCTATGATTCAAACTCTTATTGAATGAGTTTGGTGTCTGGAGGTGTTGTTTTTGTATTGTTCAAATGTTTGTATTGTTGTTAAGATGTGGTAGTGTTACCTTTTGTCGTTTCTCTCGACGAAAAATTTTATTCAAAATTTCAATAAAATTTTCATTTTGAATAAAATTTTTCTTTCCCAACTAAGGCGGTACTGTAACACCATTTTTTCAGTTTTACTGTTTTATCACTTGGTGCAGTATAGGACCGGCTGTGATCTTAGGTCGAGAGGGATAGTCATGAATGCAGGGGTCGTTATAGTATTGTTTGTCTCTAATTTTATGCTATGTTTGTTTTCCTGGATTGAGAGGTCGTCACTTGAATGAAGTAATATTCTAATTTTTACCTGATTTGTTGGCGAGAGGGTTAACAATTTATCATTCCACAACCATTGGTTCATTCCTTTGACGCTGTTAAAACTGTTTTAGCGGTTTATATTAGTAAATTCGTGAATTTTGTAACACTTTTCTGTTGTCGAAATAAACAAAACCTTGTCAAATAAGAACGGTGTCAGTTTGACAGCGACACCTGACATTTGACATTTACGTGCGCTGCGTTTTATTTTTACAGTCGTAGGCGCTAATTGTTTTTAGTCTGTTAAAATGTATAATGTTTAATATCTAATTTTGCTAAGCTAGGGTTTGCCGGAATGAATTGATTTTCCGAAGTCTTCCAAATTAATCATTCTAAAGAATTTTTAGTAGATTGTGTCTATGGTTGAGCGTTTGGCATTTTTTTTGTTTCTCGTTTGTCTATGGGTGGGTGAGCGATGACAAGTCTTTTTGATGGAGATCGCGATCCCTAGAGTGGAGTGGACGAGTAATCTTGTGGCTGTCTCCCGGAGGAGCCCTTTTTATATCCACCAAATGCGGTGAAGTTTCGTCCCGCGTCTTCCGAGATGCATTGTGCACCGTACGCCCAATAAAATGGTGAGTATTTCAAGCCGTTGATGTGTAAATGTTCCTCGAGGATGTATCAGCCATAGTCACGTGCTTGTAATTTTTGTCTTATTGTTTTAGATCATTTGATTTACCTGTGCTCCGGCCAAAGAGTCTCTTTGTGAGCTGCAAATCCCAGTGTTCTGGTAAGAATATTAATGAAAATTTTATTGTTCGGCATAGCCAAATATGTCACGTTGTGAAGTGTTTAGAATGTCGACTTAATTTGTTCATTGTGGTGATTGCAGGGCTCCATAGACCGGCTAAAAAGCCTTTTGGGTGTGAATGTCGGCAGCTCGGTGTGCCGTAGACGTGGCGTGGACACGTGGTACCTCCCGCCTGTCAAAATGTCGACGGTGAGCTGATCCCAGAACCGATTTTGCATTGGCTCGGAGTCAAGGTACTGATGACAATGGATTTAATCATTTAGGGCTGTATTTATTTCAATTTAACAAGTGTTCAACTTCCCCGTGTTGACTTCTCGGTCGAGGCCGATGGAGGAAGCGCAGTGACTTTATCTCAACTTAACTTTGATAACTGAACAAAAATTTCAAATAGTGTTTGTTATTAGTGAATAGTTAGTAGTGAATTTCAAATAGTTTTTATTAGACATGATTTGTGGGGTGTGCATGCGTACTGACTTGGCTGACTCTCTATGTTGAGCGGTGGGCTGACCTTCAGGGCTGGTGGTTTGAGTAGGTGGTATCAGACTTTCCCAACACGGTCCTCCCATCGGTACTGAATGTACAGCTGACCGCCCAATATAGTTGATCAGATGCCACCCCACCATAACGGGCATGCTTAAGCTAATCCCGATTTACTGATAAGGTGTAGTACCATGTGTGATAAGGTGTAGTTCGCCGGACGAATGTTAATTACTGTCTCGGTATCATGTAAATTTTTTTACTGTATGTAACTGCTCCCGTTTTTCAACTGAATCTAATGTGTATCGAAATACTTAGTATTAAACCAGTCTACTTTTAAATGAAGTTTTGTTTGATTTACTATTCTCCACTTGCTACGGTTCATGGATCATTCATTTATTTTTGCTTCGTATTTAACTTTTTTCCTCTAGCAGGATTTAATATATATTTTTTTTATTTTGGTACGGAGTCACCTATTGTTACTCCGTCCCCTTTCAAGGCGCCCAACATTTTATTAAATTGGATTGATCCAGGAACGACTAGGCCACCGAACCCGAGACCCTCTCATGCTCTGCCGCCGGATTTTTCCCTGTGGGACGAAGTGATTCTTATTCGAATCGTTGCGCACCCCCACGGGAAAAATTGATATTACAACACTAACGAAAGTTCGGCGTTCACTAAGATTTTTTTATTTGCTGTGTTTTTGTGCGGTTATTTTTATTTTGTTTATGTTGTTTTTTTTATTGTATATGTGGTGTTGTAGTCTACTTAAATTTTAAATTAAACTTTATTTTTATCACAGTAGAAGTTGTTTAATTTTAATGAATACTTTTGTTTTTATTGTTGTAAATAATTAATTCCATCTGAATCATTCAACATCATGTGCAATATTAAATTGTAATTTTGTTTATTGAATGTTAATCATATTCATTACATTCATTGGTTCAGGTGTGTGGCAAGGTTGGATTGGTGGCACTTGTTTGTTTTTAATATTGTTTGCTAGTTTACCCAGTTCATAAAATCCAAATTAATATGTATCAACATGTTTTCTCCAATTGTGCATAAATTAATTACTTACATTTAACATTTTTTCAAATGATGAGAATTGCTATTGTTTGTTAAAAATTAACTCATGAATTTTCTACCCCTAAGGTCGTGCTCGCTCAAGCCCAAGCCTAGGTTTTAACATGTTTTCTCTAATGATGCAGAAATTAATCGCATACATTTGAAATTTTTGTAATGATGAAATTACTGTTGTATGTTAAAAAGTATTAAATAAAAAAAATTATACCTCTAATTTCGTGCTCGCTCAAGCTTGTTCAGTGAGACGACCTACCTTCGTCGCAAACTTACAGTATTATTATACCTTCCAGCGATGAAATGGAGCCGAGCCACGCGTTCATAGTGTTCAAAGTTCTCGAGCAGTACTATCTCGCAGCGGAGTCGATCGCGTTCCCGCTGCCGCAGGGGTTCAGCTCGTTCTTCACGTACCTCGGCTACCGCACGCTGCCCTTCTCCGCGTTCGTGCTCTACGTGCACCGGAACGTGTTCGAGCTGCAGATTGACGTTATGAAGGCGATCATCACTTGTGAGTGTTAGTTTTGTAATAAAACACGGAATCTTGCGTGCTCGCTCCACCTTGAAATGTTCGCAATCAACGGTTTGAGAACATTTTCAAAGCGGAGCGGATTTCATGCGAGTGTTTTTATTTAATTTTTGCCGGTCTTCTGTAAGGTGGAGGTACATCCCTAGCTCATTCGATTAGAAGTCCCACTAAGCCCTACCCCTCTTTAAATTGTGGCACGTCACTCTAACAGTCAGTTGACTTATTTCCAGCGAAAGACGATGACAGCAAGCGGTCGGTGAACAAGAAGCTGCGGCTGATCCAGCTGGTGGGGGAGGGGCGCGCGCGGCGGGCGCTGGCGGCGTGGCCCAGCCGCGCGGCGCTGCTGCTGCGCGCGCGCGACCACGCCGCCACGCTGCTCAGCGGCGGCGCCTACGCGCACCACGAGCGCGAGCGACACCGCCCCGTGCGCGACACCGGTCAGTACCGCCACACAGATATACATGCAGATGCACACGTTCGCACCCGCACACACACACACACACACACACTCACACTCACGAACACACACACACACACACACACACACGAACACACACACACACTCACTCACACTCACGAACACACACACACACACACACGAAACCGCGCTGCTATGCGCTTCGAAAACGAGCAACGCCCAAGGGCGGATCAGCTTTTGCGCCGGGGGGGTGGGGGGTTAGTACCACTTAATACCACATAGACGTGGTCAAGAATAAATAAAATAATTATGTTTACTTGGTGGTCTACCTAAGACCAGCTCAGGGGTGGTCTTAACCCTATGACGGTAGTCATTGCGCACACGCATCCACGCACGTTAAAATATGTACTTATACAAAAAGTGCTCCTCGAACAAACGCGAGTCTTGTGGTGCGGTAAAATTTCACAATATCATAATTTTTTTTAAATATTTTAACCATCTATCAATTTTATCACTTCTGAAATTTAAAATTATAAGAAACAGATAATAAATCATTTTTCGTGTTCAGGTATTGCAGCCCTGCCATCTGGTGAGAGGTTGTCACCACTCGACACATTTCTGGATCTCCTCACTGCTAAAGCGAGCCTCAATGAGCTGGACTTCAATCTCATCATCGAGGCGACTTTAGCTTCCGTGCAGCAGGATGCAGCTGCATAAGCATAATATTGACATTAATTCTGTTAAAATAGTATACCGTGAGACTGGTATTTGTGTCTGCCATATTAAAGGCCATAGTTGTAAGATTTGAAAACGCTTGAAGTAATTGGTGTGAGATTATATTGGCATAGCAAGGAATTTTCTGATCAAGCGCTATTCTGATGAAAGTGAGTACATATACAATAAACCTATTCAAATTGAATTGAGTTACATGGCAGTTTTGATCATTTATACAAATCTTGGATAGAGAATTTCTATGTAGTAATCCTAGTCAGAATGACATCCCAACTAATATTATAAATGCGAAAGTAACTCTGTCTGTCTGTCTGTCTGTTACGCATTCCCGCTTAAACCTCGCAACCGATTTTGATGAAATTTGGTACAGACAATCTTTAGACCCTGAGACAGAACATAGGCTTTTTATTTCGAAAAAAAGAAATCCACGCGGACGGAGTCGCGGGCGGCCGCTAGTGTCATAATAATAATGAAAACAAGTGCCCCAGACCCTTGCTATTATGGGTTGTCGTAATAATAATTATGTAGATTGATTCTCTACTTTTGCCATAGATGGATAAACCCATGCGAAACATTACTTAGTACAATACATCCCAAATAAGTTATTTAAGAATATAAGTGCAATCATGTAGCTGTACACATAATGTACTTAATTAGTGGGACCTTAGGTTTATTATTTATTTTCAGTGATATTATTCTTAATAGGGACTCGTGTTATTTTCTGCTTGTTGACAATTAGTTAATTTAACATTCCATCGAAGTATTTATGTGACCTGATTGTGTTGAGACCAAAGAATGCACAAATGTTTTTCTAATTGGCTAGTTTTCTTATTTTTGTGCAATACTTTACAGTGCAATTGTTGATTTGTTATTATTTTCGTTTCTATTAAATAAACAATATACATTAATGTGGATCTTTTTTTATTTACTAATAACCATCACATATACATATACATGGAATTTACACTAAGTCAATTTAATTGTAGAATGGGTTATAAGTAACCCAGTGTGCCCTCTTCTGTTCCTGATCAGTTTTGTGTGAGGTAAATAGAGATTTGTAAACTTCACTTGACTGCGGATCCTTAGCTATGCTGTAGGTCTTCTTTGTCTTCTTATATGATGGATCCTGTACTAACTCTGATGGGTGTGCTCGCTTGCTGGATCCAAAGTGTCCCCTTCCTTGTTTGTTGGGGTTGAACTTAGGTAAAGACAGTGGTATTGTTTCAATTTCTTTCTTTGTAGCCTGACTGGGACCAGCTTCTGGCTCCTGTTTGATATCTTTCTCTGTTTTGATATCTTCGCCTGATGTTGATGTTGATGGAGCATCTACAGATGTTGATGATGTAGATGTAGATGGAGCATCTATCGATGTAGATGTTGACGGTTCAGGTTTAACTTCCACCTTGTTTGCTTTAGACTTCTTGCTGCTTTTACGGTTTGCAACACGAATTGCCATCTTCTCCTTATGTTTTTCAATGTCCTCATCAGTCCCATTGAGCACAACTACATCATTATCTGTGAAGGGTTGTTGACACTGCAAAGAAAAAATGTTTCAATCAGTGAAACAAATTGATTGTATGTCATTTATTAAGTGCCAATTATTATTAACGTAATGTCATTTGTAGTGATGATGATCATTCAAGGGCTTTTAATAAATATCATTTAATAGTACTAAAATCTTACCATGTGGCAAATATTCTGTTTGACCTCCTTCAAAGCTCGCTCAGCCAGTACACAGCCGCAGTTCCACAAGAACACGAATCTGAATTTTCCAGTCATCTCCAGGCCGCTGATGGGGCAAATGTAAGGCGCGCTACCATCACCCACGGCGCCCTCGGTGTGCTCGGTCGCTACGTAGGCAGGGTTCTTCACCAGTTGCAGATCTTTGATGTCCTTGTAAAAAATACCAATTTTTAAAATGGATTTATTACAATAAGTGACCTTACTGTCTACAACTAAAACTTTTATCATGCATAAATAAATAAACATTTCACAACATCACATACATTGATCTGACTTCGTTTTAAGTAGCTTAAGCACTTGTGTTTCATACATCAGAATCAACAGAGGTACTACAAATATACTTAAATAGATACATACAACACCCAGACCAGGACAAAAAAGTAAATCAACAACAAAAAAGATAATCAAATTTACCTTGAGATTTTTGATGTGACTGATTGATTCTGGTTTTGTCTCCTTGTCCAATAATGCTTCCAGCACAGAGCTCTTGGTGTACAAGCGACCGAGTCCACAGGCCACCACTGGCTCTTGCAGTGGTTGTTGAGACAGCGCGCAATTGCGCCACTTGAAGGAGCGCTCTGCATCTTTATCTTTCTGTAAAATTTATGGAATGTTTAGAAATCACTCAAGATCTTATGAACGTATATCAAAGATTTTGGAAATATATGAAATGTCACTGTTTATACTAACCTGTTCTGGCTTTTTCTTTAGTCGAACAAGTTCGTCTCGACGCGGGATAGTACCTCCATCACATCCCATGGTGTTTAAAGAAGATATCAATAATTTATACGAAATAAACTCTCAAAAACCACACCAAAACAGACAGCACGACAGCAAAACACAACTTCAACTTGACAGATTATTTTTTTTATGACTCACTGACTCAGAATAAGACCACAGACCATCCGTGCCATAGTTCCCGTTATTAAAGCCATTGCCAGGGAGAAAAAAAACTGTTATTGAACCCTTTGACTTGACAGAATGACAATGACAGTGACAGACTGAGTGCCATGCCGCAAGTTGTTTTGGTTGTTTTCATGATTAGTTAAATAATTACGTGTTTTATCTCAATATACTGAAAATAAAACATTACTTCGCAGCAATTGAATCTTTATAAGGCCTGTTATGCCTACCTTAAGCATGGACCGGGTTCCTGAAAACGGTTCTGATTGCGGTACAAGAGACAGTATTTCAGACTCAGAAAACGTGATTTTGAAGAAGAAAGTTAAAAAGCGTGGTATCATTTTTCTGTCCACTATTCCTCCATACATGAACGTTGCAAAGATAAGGGAAATATTTAGTCAGTTTGGTGAAGTTGGGAGAATTTATTTACAACCTAGTGGCAGTAAGTAGTAAGAGGTTAACTTTGTTTGTGTGTTTATTTTCAATATATGTTATGATAATCGGGAGGTAATATTCACGTTCGTCCTAAGAAGTAAAAGTAACATAAAATGTTACTTTTTATTTAACATAATATGATATAACAATGTTCTTACTTTTTCAGAGCCAGGAGAAAAACGAAAACGCGTTCCAAATCAGTTCACAGAAGGATGGGTGGAATTCGAAAAGAAAAAGGTTGCTAAAGAAGTGGCTCTAAAACTGAACAACACCAAAATTGGCTCTAGGAAAAAGTCTCGCTATTATGATATGATATGGAATATAAAGTATATTCCCCGTTTCAAATGGATCCACTTGAGTGAAAGATTAGCATATGAGAGGGCAGCATACAAGCAGCGGTTACGGGCTGAAATATCCCAGGCTAAGAAGGAGGCTCACTACTTGCAGACCAATGTTGAGAAGAGTAAAAAGATGAAGAAAAGGAAAGCTGCTGAAGAGTAGGATTATAAATGTAAATAAAAATAAAGTTATTATTACTCTCTGTTTAATTTTCCTTCACAGTATATTTTAATTAGATCTAACAACAATATACAAGTTAACATTAATGATTATTGAATTTGAGTTTGTGGGCAATTTTTATGTCAACCTACTAATTTAAGTACATTGTAATCATTGTCCAAATGAAAGCAAGGTTTCTTTTACATTATTAGAACCATGGCTGTCCCATGCATTAGCAAGATTAGCATGTTCAATGACTGCAATATTTTAATACGTTATAAACAACATTTTCTTTTCACATTGTTTGCTACTGTTGGTGGGAAAAGAAAAAGCAAAGCCTATTTGAGATTCATTTATTTACTGATTCTGATCTATACATTGTGTTTTTATTATATTTACTTGTCATTAAAGTTGACTCTGCCACTGATAATCTCCTCCACTCTCATTCTTTCATGTGAGTTGAGTGGGTCTGGTGTAAGTTTTTGTATGTAGCGTCGCGGTGGTATCTTGTGAGAGAGAATGCCCTGAGAGAACTCTCTATGGACTCTCACGCCATCTAAAGCATTAGCTTGCAGCCTCTCAAAACTATGCAGTTCCCTCATGAATTGCTTGCGCTGAGCAACACTCGCCCAGTGGTAGCGATGGCGGCATACCACGCGGCTATAATATCAGGAATAAATCATATCAAAAGATTATAACTGCTTCTAAATAGCAACAAAGCTTTATTGTAAAGATTAGATACATGCATTTACATGGACCATCGTAAAGCGTTAATTAATCACTTGACAATGGGTACCAGTCTCAGCACACTGCTAAATGTAAATAAATTCCCAGGTGGTTTTCTTGCCTGGCTCTTCAGAAAAATTATAGAATCTCTGTAAATCCATAATATTTATGTTATGTAATACATCACTTACTATGCTAATGCAAGTTTGGAGTATGAAGGGTAAATGCTGACATCAGATCGGGCCAACTCAGGGTAGCCTGGGTACAATGGTACCCTTCGTTTTTTTACCTCTTCAGGTGGTGCTTGCTCTTTTTGTTGGAGGGCCATCTTAATGACTGATTTTCTTTTTAGTATATTTCTTTATCCTGTTTTGCTGCAATTTGTTCAATAAAGCCATGGATAGAAAGACATTTACTAGTTGCTATGGAGATGTCAAAATAGGTTGTCTAAAAACCTTGACTTGTATCTTTTTTGTTGTAAAATAAATTTTGCTAATATACATATATGTTTTAAAGTAATATGGCTCACTAGAGAAAGAAGTTTTATTTAGTTTAATTGTAAAAAAGAAAGTGATTTTAAATTCCAGAACAAAAACTCAATAAAAATTCAAAATTAAATTAACATTTTATTCATACAGCATTAATATATTAAATCTACATCCAGAGCCAACCCATTAATTTACTGATAGTGTTGCGACGACCTTCCTGTACAATGTATATCACTAGCGAGCTCAGGAGGAGGCCGATACGGCGGCGACGCGGCTTTTGCAGACACAGTCATTGAATTCATTCACTAACACTGAACAGGAGAGCGTCTTGTTGGGGTTCGTACTGTAGCACTCGAGGACCTGGAATCAAAATAAGTATTTGTATAAATATTTATGTATGTGAAGAGTTTATTTAAATTTTTTCACATTTTAAAGGCTAAGATTATGTACAAATAATTAAGTTTTATGATAGGGTGAAGTTATGTTCATTTAAATATTTTTAAGGGAGAATTAATAGATGATAATTTACATGGCTATACAGAGTATTTATCTATATATAAATTCCATGTTCATAAGACATGCTAATACAAAGGAAACTTGATTTGGAATGTTCAAAACTTTTACAATGAAAGATGTTTTTTACTGAAAAGCTATAGTTATCATGAAAAGGTACTGTCTGTATCTGTTTATCTGAGAATTAAACAGAATTATTCATATTAATTTACAATTAAAAACAAGAAAAATTAAATCTTCAATTCAAACAAGTCTAAGATTATAATAAAATCTTTTATTACCTTCGCTTTCTCATCCTGACAAGGTGGAAGCTTAGTAGCGACTTTGTTTGCCTGCGTCAAGTCGAACAGTTCATTGGCCTCTTTTAATGTCTTTTGGTATTCCAGAAGCATGCTAGTGTTGATCTTCTCGTGCGCCCGCTTCAAGTTCTCTATGCGCCGCGCCCAGTATGCCTCCTCTGCAGCGTTATCTACTATTGGTTTGCGGTCGTACGAGGGAGGCGGACTATACTGCTGAGGTGTCGGCGAAGGCTGTTCAGCTTGCTAAAAAATACAGTTTTAGAAGATTAGTCACAACTTCTTCATAAATCATGGTCGAGTTCTGTGGCATATTATACGATGAAAACTATTTTCGGCACAATGTATATCAATTCTGGTGTAAAACGAAGAAAATCTAACCTAAAATACACACAATTTAAACGAATATATGCAATGGTAAAGCTTGTTTATCCATCTTGAAAGCTTCGTAATATAATGAAAGTTTATCAAGTAGGTGTCCTATATTACAAGTTTTTATTTACTGTTTAGTTACAAGGGTTGACATTGATCTAAATTATGTAATGTAACATCATATTTACTTTTGAGGACAACTGGGCCTGTAGCCGATCTAAAGCTTCTTGAGATACTTGTATAGCATTCTCGTTGTCGACAGTAACTTTGCGAGTACTTTGAGAACCTCCCATGTTTTTAAAAATGTGATAATCAAATAATTTTATCGGCAAAGCACCTCAAAAACTCATTTTTTGACATTTCCATCGACCAAAGACAATATAGATGCGTGTGACATACACTTTTTTCTCTTTTATCTATGGGCTGTTCAAGACAGAACCTCCTTGCAAACCAAAGATATCTTCGTTGCAAACGTCTTTTTTATAATCTGTGTACCATCGACAAAACGATGTTGCAACCACTAACCGATAGATGGAGTTAGTAGGAATAAATGAATAAAGGTGGGAATGTGGTTTGTGAGGTGGAAGAGCGTTAATTCTAAAACAAGTAAGTAGAAGCATGTTTTTCTAAATCTTTTGGAGAATATTACGATGCTTAATACACTTATAAGCATAAATCCGGCCTATGACAACTTCATAACTATTTATTATTTTGATTATTTTAAGATGAAAAACCT
Source organism: Nomophila noctuella (assembly GCA_958496325.1). Lineage (NCBI taxonomy): Eukaryota > Metazoa > Arthropoda > Insecta > Lepidoptera > Crambidae > Nomophila > Nomophila noctuella. The sequence goes on from OY292482.1 coordinate 1,986,929, forward strand.
CTTGAATTCAAGAGGGATATTTTTCAACCCCTAAACATTCTAATTACACTTAACATTCAAAGATATAATTTCTTCCAAAGACGTAAAAATATGTCCTAAATCACTCGGGGCATGTAGGTACACTTCTCGAGATCGGACTGCAATTATTTTTAAAACATTTTACTGGAATACCACTCTTATAGCTTTTAGAATAGAAGTGCTACAGAGGCTGCATTGCATGCGCCCGCGCCGGGAGATTTATTGAGCTTCGATGAAGGATTTCGAACCGTATTTTCATGAGTGTAAGGGTGAATTTATGAAGGGGTTAGGTGTGGCCTTACAAAAACTGACCACAATTGGGTTTATAACCGGTCGGGGCGGTCGCTCGCCACCGCTATCATCCCGCGCCCGCCGCACTTTCTTCTGTCTGATCGAAACGCGATCCGGCTCGCAAGTAATATTAAAATAAAAATAAATAACTTCGTAACATATTTGTGTTATAAATAAATAATTTCTCTGATAATATTTATGTTTGTAAAAGAAAAAATATGACTTTAGGATGTTTTATAAAATTATAAGGAAATATGTATCGCTCGGTTACTTATTTTGCCATTAAACCAACCCAACAACTAAAGGCTGCAAATAATTTGCTAGTTTGTCTTCAAAATACAATAAAGCTTTAAGCTTTGCGGCTTTTTGAACAAAAAAACGATGATTGAATAAAGTGTTGCATTGGAAAAACCCGATTATTTCCATTTATGAGGGTTTCTATTCTATGGCATGCCTTATTTGTATGTATTCATCGAGGCACTGAAAGATCCAGTTTTCTGTCTAGTTTGAGTAGACCTAAGTCCCTGAGAATGTTGAAACTGGCAATGAGTAAGTTAATAAAGTATTTGGCTCTTAGATAATGTTCTACTTTATTTTTTGAATCTTATCTTAATTGTTACAAGTAAGTGAAACAAGAATTTATACGGAAAAGTACTCGAGTTTAAGTGGTATAATTCTTAGAATAACAGAATTAACTGTGGTATTTGAAAACCAGTTATCTTTCAATATTTCTTGTACTTCTAATCTTTCTAGTCTAATAAAGAATAATAAACATCAATGCGCGTGAGCCGGATCGCGCTTCTCCTCGGAGTACCCGGTGTCCCTCTTGCACAGAACTGCTCGATACAACGCGATACACCCACGGCTCTGGAGTACCAACTCTTATCCGATGCCTCCGCCGGTTTAATTAATGGACATTTACTAGATCACTTAACGACGACACTGATATAAATAACTGTTGCGCTACTTCTGGCTTGGAGAGGAGTGATACAGCCTTATTGTTGATTTCTTTTATCAGGGCGACATAATTGACCTCTTTAGGCATTAAGAGATTGATAAATGAAATATTATGAGTAAAAAAGGTGTATTAAAGTTACTTGCATGGTGGCACCTGTCGATATGATAATCCATACTAATATTATACTTAAATGGGAAAGTGTGTCTGTCTGTATGTTTGTCTTTCTTTCACGACAAAACGGAGCGATGAATTGCCGTGATTTTATATGTGGAGATAATTGAAGGGATGGAGAGTAACATAGGCTATTTTTTGACTCATTCCAAAAAATCGATATCCACGCGGACGAAGTCGCGGGCGGCCGCTAGTATGTATCTAATTCTACATTCGTTGAATGGGATCGAAGATCCAGCCAATATTTCGGAGTTTAAGTAACTTAGGTACCTCTATCTAGCGTGATTTTGCCATCCGTATAAGTTTGCTTTAGTTAACCTTTTACACACCAAAGAAAATCTAAAGTCTCTGAGGTATCATCTCTGTAAAAGATATTGATATTGAGTAGAACAGTTTGCACAGGCCTAGTTTTCCAACTCCACAAGTTTAGTCGTGATCTCTTTCAAATGGACTTGGATAGAATTGATCTTAACATTCCTTATAAATGAACGGTACAAAATTGCCGTTTCAATAATGTTCTCGACATAATTCAATTTGCACCGCTTATAATACCTACTTGTAGAGTTCCTTTAGCAATTTATGCGCCCAGCAATATCATTTACACATTTCGCTACATTTAAGAGCGTACATAATTTGCCTTGCGAGGCACTGTCCGACATTTGCCCTAGCTAGCCAGTGTTGCCATGTCAATAAATTGTGAAATTAAACACATTTTTACTTGAATTTTAATTCGAATTTATAAAAACGTTACAATCAACGACTCACAAAATCTTTAGCCAGGGCATAATAGAACGAAGAAAAATTATGGTACTTTCCGAAGAATGTACTTTCCACCCTTAGAGAATAATGATCCACAAACAAGAATTTGGTGAAACGCCCAGGTTTTAAGCTAGAAGCTTACATTACCAATGTTGTTATTTCGTGACCATTCTCACCATCACATAAAAATATTTCAATATTTACTAATTTAAACTTGCTATTGTAGCATGTGTTATGTCTTTGTTTTATCTATGTCTATGAATAGTTTCCAAAATTTAAAACTACAGGGAAAACTCCTTCGCAACGCGGCAAAACCAGTCAGCCATTGCATCCCGTAATTACTAAGCTGTTGTAATAAAATTAATATTGCTAATATATCGGATAATATCAGATAGCAGTCGCTTCCTCTGACGTGTGACAAGTGGGGCGTAATTGCGATTTATGCTGCGCGTGCGACGCTTTTGACGTATCGTAGTTTGAGTATGCCGAGCAGACTGAATTACTAATCTGTTGTAATCTACATCTACACTATCTACACTTCGACATCTACACTAATATTATAAAGAGGAAAGATTTTGTATTTTTTGAATACCTGTATTTTTGTATGTAACGAATAAACTCAAAAACTACTGGACCGATTTGAATAATTCTTTAAAAATAACCCTCCGGCCGTATTCGGCCATGGCGGCCGATCTTACGATCAGCCAGGTACGCAGGATATATTATAGTGCACAAGTGAGTGTGCAAGCACAGGTGCATTCCCTATTCCTCCACTCTCATAATTCGGTGGGACAGCAATCTGACACGACCGTAGAGAGATCAGGCGCAGGACCAACGGCTTAACGTGCCTTCCGAAGCACGGAGGAGCTCGAGATGAAATTTTTCGGTCACCCATCCGATGACTGGCATCTGCGAATAATTCTTTATCTGTTGGTTAGCTAGCTACAGTATCCCCGGTGAATATAGGGTTATATGTATATAGGGATATTTGAAAAAAATAAAAAATACGCACGTGTGAAACCGCAGACGGAAGGCTAGTAAAATTAATATTGCTAATATATCGGATAATATCAGATAGCAGTCGCTTCCCCTGACGTGTGACAAGTGGGGCGTAATTGCGATTTATGCTGCGCGTGCGACGCTTTTGTTTTGACGTATCGTAGTTTGAGTATGCCGAGCAGACTGAATTAGACCGAACATTTGAAACCACAGGGAAACTCTTTCCAAACACGGCAACACCTTAATAACTTATCTGTTGTAATCTACATCTACACTTCTACATCTACACTAATATTATAAAGAGGAAAGATTTTGTATTTTTGAATTTCTGTATTTTTGTATGTAACGAATAAATTCAAAATCTACTGGACCGATTTCAATAATTCTTTATCTGTTGGTTAGCTACACTATCCCCGGTGAATATAGAAAAGTGGAGGGAAGGGGGGATATTTGAAAAAAGAAATTACGCACGGCACGGGTGAAACCGCAGACGTAAGGCTAGTAAAATTAATATTGGCTAATATATCGGATAATATCAGATAGCAGTCGCTTCCCCTGACGTGTGAAAAGTGGGGCGTAATTGCGATTTATGCTGCGCGTGCGACGCTTTTGTTTTGACGTATCGTAGTTTGAGTATGCCGAGCAGACTGAATTAGACCGAACATTTGAAACCACAGGGAAAACTCCTTCCAAACATGGCAACACCGTAATTACTAAGCTGTTGTAATCTACATCTACACTAAAATTATAAAGAGGAAAGATTTTGTTTTTTGTATTTTTGTATGTAACGAATAAACTCCAAAAGTACTGGACCGATTTGAATATTCTTTGATCTGTTGGCTAGCGACACTATCCCCGGTGAATATAGGTACCTACCCACCTACTTTTGATCCCGGAAATGTGGAGGGAACGGGGGGATATTTGAAAAAATAAATTACGCACGGGTGAAACCGCAGACGGAAGGCTAGTAAAATTAATATTGGCTAATATATCGGATAACATCAGATAGCGGTCGCTTCCCCTGACGTGTGACAAGTGGGGCGTAATTGCGATTTATGCTGCGCGTGCGACGCTTTTGACGTTTCGCACTTTGAGTATGCCGAGCAGACTGAATTAGACCGAACATTTGAAACCACAGGGAAAACTCGTTCCGAACACAGCAACACCAGCCAACCAGCCATTGCATCCCGTAATTACTAAGCTGTTGTAATAAAATTAATATTGGCTAATGTATCGGAACGCCTCGGTGGTCTAGTGGTTTAAGTATCTGGCCGTGATCCTGGGTTCGATTCCTGGGTCAGACAATATTTTTGTCGATTTTTCAGAACACAGTCCGGGTTTGTGATCACCAACCCGCATTTGGCAAGCGTGATGATTGAGCCAAAACACATCTTTGTACCGGAAACATGATTTCAAATGATGGAGGCCTTTGCAGTGGGACATTAATAGGCTGATATTTTACTTTACTTAATGCATCGGATAATATCAGATAGCGGTCGCTTCCCCTGACGTGTGACAAGTGGGGCGTAATTGCGATTTATGCTGCGCGTGCGACGCTTTTGACGTCCCGGGCATTTGAGCATGCCGTGCGGTGCGGCCCACTCTAATTAACAATTTATAAGCATCACATTTAATGCAGATGAAAATGGATGTAAAATGTATTTAGTATTTTCAGATGAGAAGTGCTTGCCTAGAATAGTACATAGGTATAGGTAGGTATTGGGTTTTAAAGGAAGCGACTAAATATATGGCAGGTTTGTATATAAACTTTATATACATACATTTATATTTTAAAGTCCTTCGTTCAGCAGTGGGCTGCAACAGTATGATTTTGCGCCATCAACGCCTTTAGTTTTCATTAAATAATGAAGTTTTATAACTAAAACATTTACTGCATGCAACATCATTCTAAGAAGTTTAAATACAACGGTATATGGGTACCTACTGTAGTGCGCGGTGAATTTGCTTTTGTTGGCGTGATAACGAAATATGTATGTTTGAGCGCATGACAGAGAATGAGACATTTGTGACATCATTTATAGGTTTATTTTAGAAACTAGAATTAATTAATTGTTTTGTTGATTCTTGCTTATCTAGAAAACAAAAAGTCAGGAGAATACAAATTCTTTTTCAAGTTTCACAATGGCAAATTGAATTTATAGAATTAAAGATACAATATTTTTCGGATCACGATTTATAATATAACATTATACTGCATTGATCTCATTGTGAGACGGACTGACACCGAATAACAATCGATTTTCTACCTGCTCGCCCTAGGCTGTCAGTGGCCCTGTCTTCTCACCCTCTGTTTAAAAGAACTCATTTTTGAAAACATCCCAGTTTGATTCCACAAATCTCGACTCTCCCAATCACAGTTTAAAGTTCATTTTTGAAGGCAGGGTAGTTAAATAGTTAGTTTTATTTGTACAGAAATAACCAGTCATCGAAGTCATCCCGACGGCTTTTAGGCACAGGTGCTCTCCCAATAAAAAAGGTCGAAAGAAACGTCGGGTTCCGTCAATTAATGGATTACGTGGACAATGCGATGTGCCGCAGAGCTTGTACAGGACGCGGAGAATGACTTGGCCCGCCTGGAGATAAATATCTAATAGAATGCCAGACAGGTACATTCCCAGGATCTACAAAATTAAGATTTTTTTATTCTACTAAGTTAAACTTCATCTGCAAAATTAAGATTTTTATTCCTCTAAGTTTAACTTCCTAGACGATTATTTCATCATCATCCGAGCGTTATCATTAACGGTTTCTAGGTGATATTACTCGTAATTACCTAACAGTGTGGCGAGTGGCCGAGGATTGGTCGAAATGTTGAGATATGGCGAAGCCTATAGATGTCTAGCACTGGATTGTGACTAGTTGATGATAATGACCATGGAAATGTCGAAGCTAATTGAAAAAAAAATCAAACTGTTTTAAAACTTCTTTATAAAATTCGTACAAAAACATGGCATCAGCACATTCACTAGTGACTATTTCAATGAGGCCAACCTATTCGGCACGCACTTTACCGCGGCAGAGTGCCGGGCTGTGGCTCGTATGCTTGTTTGTGATCTTTACAATTTTTTTGCCGAAGTCGTTGATCTTTGATTGAACGTTTTTTTCGTGGTCGATATGTGTTGCTTCTAACGAATTTCTGACATTTTATAGCAAATCCGACCGGTCATAATTTCGAATGGGATTTCATACAATTAGGATTTGATTTATTTTACAGTTATTGTCAGTTGGGGAACGGTTATAACTAACCTTTTTGATGATATTGGATAAAGATTTTTTCTTGTTAGTCTTCTAATCTAGATGACAATTTGCGGATTATCTTAAGCAGATTTAAAGACATTAACAGTTGAAATATCTACGTTTCATCTAGCACTAGCGGCCGCCCGCGACTCCGTCCACGTGGAATTCGATTTCCTCACAAATAGTGTTATAACGTAGCTTAAAACCTTTGACGACAAATGGACTATCCAATTAAATAAAAAAAATAGTTCAAACCAGTAGTTCTTGCGATTAGCGAACAAACAAACAAACAACTCTTACGCTTTATAAATGTTTATTTGAATTGAATTTGATGAAACTCCTTGTGTTGTGTCTTCTAGTAGGTCACTCTCAAATGGTATTACTCGTTTGTAATTTCAAATATCCAGATAACCAATTAATCATATTGATCTTCAATTGTGGAAGGTTAGGAATGAGATCAGATATGAGTTGATACCTGTTTGTAGCGATTTGGAGTGGGGCCAGACATAACCGGATATTACCGGTTTTAAACTAGACGAGAAAATTATACGTAAGAAATGGACTCACGATCTACTAAAATAAAAGCATGGTTCTTGCTTGGTTCGAACCAGTATTGATAAAATTATAAAACTACTTTTAGTTATAAAACTTTTGAATAAATACAAGATTTGTGACAAGTCTGGCTTAGGTCAATAAATCAGGTTCAGATATTCCGAATGTACTATTTTATAGACCATTTAGATAAGAGAAGACATCATTAACGTTAACAAATCGAATTTATTACAAGTCTTATAATTTACAAGCGGCTGCCCGCGACTCTGTCTGTGGAATTCGGTTTCCGCACACATAGTGTTAAACTATAGCCTAAAGCCTGCCTCGACTAATGGACTATCCAAAACAAAAATAAATTTGCAACAGATATTTCAAATCGAATATTGGTGTCGAGCGAATTCAGATAATTTCTGAATACATTTGAGCACAATACATATTATTATATTACATATTAGAAGGGTCTTAGACTAGCACTATGGGAACGAACCGCGACATTTGCAGGAGTCACGACATCGCACGTGGATCACACTTTTATACTGTAGTCAATAAGACAAAAGAGATAAAGGTACAAATAAACTGGTTCTATTTTAATTATTTAAATGTTTTTTTAATTGTTATAGGTACGCAAATGAACAAGAGTGTCACCTTGAGGCTAGTGATGACCGCTGCCCATGGACATCAACAATCGTACAAGGTGCGTTGCCTACATTTAAGATCTCATACCCTCCCCGATTGACCTCTGGCGACTACATTTACCAGCAGCAACATAGCACAACAGTTAAGAAGTGCTTTTTCACTGTGGTATTCTGTAAGGTACTTCCCCAGACGAGCGGCACATTGGAATGGAAGTTACACTAAGCTCTGCGTCTCTTAAAAGAGCTTAATGCAATTATCGTCCTAATTACGGACGCCATAGAGCTGTAAATTGTATCTTTTCGGTTGATATTTAGTCCCGACTTTACTCCCTATCTGCGTTTGCGCATAGTGCTCGTTGATGTCTTTTGTACGACAATTTTGCTTAGGCCATGAATTTAGTTTTGTACTGATTTTTCCGATTGTTTTCTGTACATTTTAATTTAAGAAGGGCATGTTAGATTCATATTTATGTTTTGTGTTTTAAATTCCTTTATTGCTTATCCAAACTCTCAAGCTAAATTATAAAGTAAAACCCTTGCATTCTCACAAATTTTCACTTTAAGCTCATCATTCTCAGATGATTCAACGTCAATGACTACACTACACGAGGCTGACACAGTGTTATTCAGGCGAGTAACTCCAGGTCAAGAGTCTAGCCGGCACTCGAATCGAGGACCCTTGAGCCTGCGCAAGCACCGGTCGACGATGACTTTGCTGTAGCAGAGGAACCGATTGTGTACCCAAGTAAGTTTGATTTAAAAAAGTATTAAGTAGGTATCTACCTATTCACATAAGTACCACAGTAAGACACAGGCGTCTATCACGAAATTATTGTCTTAGTGACAGTTATCGTAAAATTTATCACTCCGTTCGCGTGGAATTTGTTATCCGAACACATAGTGTTATACTATAGCTTAAAACCTTCCTCGACAAAGGGACTACCCAACACCTGAAGAATTTAAAGATAGACTGCTGTGTTTGACTTTAATATGGAAATCAGGTGTACTCATCGTGTTTACTAAATGAAGAGTGACCACGAACCCGAGCTGTTTTTAGATAATAAACCGTATTGATAAATAACGCAGACCGTTGTACTAGATCGTCAAATAATGTACGTATTTACCAACTTTAATGTCTCACCAATCTACTTCGAAGCTATAACTCACAGCTCTGATTTGCCCCTGCCTAGAAATCTCATTACCGTTCGTGACTCGAAGGGCATTCATAACAGTGCAGTAAAACATTACTAAATTAATATACATTTTGTTCTTAATTTCTGCCTAAAACTTCTTCTTTCAATGCCCTTAACATACACATGTATAAACTGATGCGGTTTTTATAAATACACATATGTATGTATTGAAATTAGGAATCATGGACACATGTCTGTGCTAAGCGTGAATCAAAGACGTGACCTCTATTAGTATAAGCAGGCTTCTCAACCATTAAACAGTATGTATAAATAACATAGACCGTTGCACTAGATCGTCAAATAATGTACGTATTTACCAACTTTAATGTCTCTCCAATCTGCTTCAGAGTTATAACTCACAGCTCTGATTTTCCCCTGCCTGGAAATCTCATTACCGTTCGTGACTCGAAGGGCATTCATACCAGTGCAGTACTAATGCATATTATTTACTGCTACGCTTTACGATGCTCTATAGACGTAGCGTCATTACCTAGAAAACGAATCTATTTATTGATGTGAAAGCAATTGTGTGTAATAGCAACTATTGCAAGTTTGAAGTACTGTTGGAGTTATTGTTAGCTGGTTTAGTGTTGTGAGATTTTCGTGCTCAAATTATGTAAATGGTAATGTGGTATCATTAGTACTCGGCTAAGTGGACTGAGAAATAAGAATAGGTAATATTACCTATGTTTAAAAGGTAAATAATTAAAGTCACAGAAATTAAGTCATAATCTAACCTCAAAACCACAATGAATCATACAAGCATGCGGATTTGATTTCATAAAACCTAGGCGAGTTACAATTATATGACAAAAAAAACTACAAGCAGGAAATAAGTTTGTTCTAGATTTACATCTACACAAAACAAGGTTTTCGGGTAAGTTAGCTATTACTAGCTACCCGAAAACCTTGTTTTGTTTATCCTAACATATAGCTGGACATAAGATAGCTATGTTATTCCATTTAACAATATGATTAAAAACCACTTGCTTAAGTTCGTCGTTTCGTAACTATTTTAAAACCAGTCAATGACTCTTTATAATTATTTTTGTAGACATCAGCCTTTGATTTACAGCAGGTATTAATGAAAATGATCCCATTAATCGTAAATATATATTTCTCAAAAAGACGTGCTCTCAATTTTGGTACTTTATTATAAAATAACGACTCCAAAATCGGCTTAGCGAAATTAATCCCCGAGGCACTGTTGCGTAAGCTAAAGTCCATTTCCATCATTTATGTTTATTTATTAAACGATGTTTTTATAGTTATAGTCCATTTTAGCTAAGATGATCTCTGTGACGGGCATTAAGCACCTCGAGTTGTTCATATGACTATGGCTTTCCATAGGGTTCGTAATGCTTTCGAATAGTGTCGATTTTCCTTTGAACCGTTAAATGACTCCAGGATCATCTAAGATGAAATGTACTATAGTTGTAAGTTGACAGCCACCAAATATGAGAAAAATTGGCGACACGCCCCGACTTCGTATAGGTGAAATGTTCTAAAATATACTCAAGTAGTTTCATGTATTATACACATAAACTCTCTTAGATTATGCTATCTGATGAAAAAATTCGCATCAAAATCAGTTGCAAAGAAAGATATTTTGTTTTATACTACTTACTGAAGTATAACCACAGGATGGCTTGTGGTTTTCTTAGTGTCAACATATTATGCTCTAGGATTGATTAAAGATAAAACATAAAAGTAATATTTCTTTTATTATAATAAAGAATAATATAATAAAGCTCTGATTTGGTTGACAGCACAAACCAAAAATTATTTATTTCGATAAGATGATTGCTACTCTTATTTTTGTGACAGTGTCTTGATTATTTTTACATTCTAAGATGTTTTCATTGTTAATAACTCTCAGGGAGCAATTTATTTGGAGAAGAAAATAACTTTTTTGTAATAACTTTTGTGTTTAAAAATTATATTTCTATTTGTAGTTGATTTGTATGAAAGATGTCATTGTTAATTTAATGCCCATTATGTTCAAATTCAAAATAATATTTCAATTTTAATGAATTAAAGAAAATTACGTTCTACTTTTTTCATCATCATCATCAAGCCTATCGCAGTTCACTGATGAAGATAGGACCCATGTTTTGTTAATTTTATAAACTACTTTAATCACATTAAATAAGGTAACCTTTGATCTCTAAGTTAGTATACTCGTATTTCATTATCTGATATTTTGTGCAACCAAACAAAAAAGTCGCTCGCTTCATCCCAATCAAATTATAAAACAATAATCTCCGCGACAGAATTGCGTAAGCGAGCCTTTGCGACCATTAAACCAGACGATATTTGTACCGACATTTTCACATAACACATTATTTGCTTCAAATTAATCCTTTCCGTGGTTTCGCCGCGGTTAAAAAAACTACTCTGATCAGTGCAGGCCACAACTTTGCATTTGCGGCTCACGAAGCTAACTAAAACTCAATTTTGTACTCTATTTCTTTGGTGATAAGAGTGTTCGAAGGTATGCAGTGGCCGCAATGTTCAGTGGTGTTTATAGTAACATGTAGCATGCGGGGGGCGCGGGACGAGGCGGCCGGAATGCGGTCTTCTGAGATACCCCATAGGCTATACTCGGGTATTGATATCTGTATAAGCTTTTATATCGTGTAGGCACCTACACCGGTTGGCTGCTTAAACTTTGGAATATGGAATCGCTTTTCAAACTTAACGGACAAAGTGACGGTTGTTGTCTTTGCTAGGGGTGTCGAAAAAGTAATTACAAAATACAATCAACTATTAAGTTTTGGTTTAACTCATTAAATAAAATATTATTATAGACATGCAAGCGGGATACATTTTGTCACAAATGTGTACTCGAGGGACTATTAAATTAAACCAGTACATTTAGGTGCTTCTCTATTGGACGCGCGCCCTGGTCATCATCACTGGCTTTGTCAATGCTGAGGATGAATGGAGATAAATTATTTTCATACAAGTTACAGCCATAGTTCCTACTCTTAAATTACTAAGCTCACTACTTGCATACGCGGGTTGGCGGTCCTATACATATGTAGTTTAATATTACGGTCTGATCGTGGTGGAAAAAGAAATTGCGGATGCTTGATTCGACCACATAAAGACGTAGTCCTCATTACAGAGGGCTGTGAGTATTATGATGTTAAATACACATCGTCTTTCATGTTTTAACTCATTATTTTGCAAAATTTCTCAAGTCCACAGCGTACGGGGTCTCCCAGGCCCCATAAGAGCGCAGCAGCCCGGTCAGACTAACCACTAGCCGTTTTTTGGCCAGCGAGGTCGACGACCCGCTTAAACAATCGAGCGGAGTTCGCGATTCATTTATATCACTTATTACTTACGGCCAACCGAATGGGTTAACTATTACTGGTCGATGTATTAGTTTTACCTACGTTTCAATTTAAGTTTGATTGCAGTAGGTACGTGGTAGATTTTGGTCCGATTCATTAGATACTAGTCGCTTTTTACTATGTTTCTGAACTGATTGAAATGGTTTTGGTGAAATTTTATTTTACTTACTACATCATTTGGTACGCCTCTTAACCGATGGTTGTAGTATGTTCAAGTCCTACCTTGTTCCTGAGACAAGATGGGTGTTTTTTCTTTTTATCAATTTGTCTGTTCAATAATAAGGTATTAAATAATAGTCATTAAAACTATCCAATGTTCCTTTAAAAGTGGATCTTAACATTTCACGCAAACTGATATTTCCTCGGCCCCATTTTCAGGGTTTAGTGAGGTCGCCATTTCGTCAATTGATAACATGTGGACCTATGTGCGTGAAAGTCAATTTAGACCTAACTATTTGCCGACCAATTTATTTAGCACGTACTGTAAAAAGTTTATTAGGACTGCGATCGTCAATCATGTGGAATGGGAATTGGATACGTTAACCATTCCGCAATTACACAGACTGACAGCTGGTATTAGTCCAGTAGAAGTGTTGGCTCAGTTTCTACGAGTAGTTACACTCGTAATAATTGGAACTTTTAAGTAATATGGGGATGGGGATATTAAATATTTATTAGTTAAGTAGCGCATTTGGAAGAAATAATTACCTATGCATCCGATGCAGGTTAGAAGTTATAAGAAAAATGATAATCCGAGTTTCTTTTGTTTAAATCTGGCTTAGAATATGTATTTCTATCTATCGACTAGGCAGAGGTAGGAGGAGACAAATGGACAATCCAACACAACAAGATTTTAAATTCGAACCTGTTGTTCCTGTAGATTAGTGCGTTCAATCAAACAAACTCTTCACCTTTAACATATTAGTTTTGATTTGCCACGGACAGTTTCATATCTTCAGCATTACTTTGTATGGTGAACGGTGGTTATTTAAAGGGATACTACCGGAACATCCCTTAGTCCCTTCTTACGACACCAACGGAAAGAGATGGGGTATTTCTAGGGGTAATTCTACGCCGGCACTGCACGACCAGTCAATTTATATTCAGGAATGTTAATTGCGTTTTAATCTCCATAGTGAGTGTTGTCGGACGGATGTCGCCGTCCATCAATTGTGAACATCCGTCGACATGTTTCTCTGTTTTTGCAAGTCCCGCTACATGTAGACACGAAGACACGACAAACTAATACAAATTGTATCGATAATGCCTTCGTACAAACGGCAGAAACTTATTTCGTGTGCTGGTCTATAATACACTCGCGAGGAAAAGTTCCATTTCAGAATCTCTTTTCGTGGGTGTCGTATGAAGCGAATGAGGGAGATTCTGGGCAATGGGCAGCAGGGTACCCCTGTGTTACGTCTGATGTCTAAGCTTTACATACTTATGAGCCGCTTTTATGAAAGCATGACATGCTCACGAGAAAGCGCTAAAATATAATAAACTCTCCTGAGTTTAATAAATATTTTCCTTTTCAGTCTAATCCCAAATTTCCTGTTGTCTGATGGTATTGAGACCGGCTAAATTCCTGTATTACCAGAAATTAGCATTATCATACACCTCTTATTTTTCGGTAAAAATAGGGAAGAAAGCATGCGGTCATGTTTAACTTTGATCATTAACTTCAGGCTAAATAATTACTTTCTAATGACCCAACCGACTACTTGATTACACTCACGAGTGCCATTCCCAAGTCCCATCAAATATTCAATTTAATTACCTACTCCATGTGTAATTAAAAAATCAATTTAGCTTTTATAGCACTTTGTAGGTAGCTATATGCCATCGAAGGCCTGCTGCCAGTGCGTCGCGAATGTAATCGATGGAAAACTATCGAATCGAAGGTCTATTACAATCACAATCGAGACTGTAACAGGCGTGTCGTATCAGTTTCCCACGAACATCGGATTGTAATGAAGAAAGTTTGTTTCAAAATTAGGTCTTGACAGTTGTTGATAGGTCCCTATAATCGATTTAGGAATGGAGTCTCTTTTGCGCGAGCACTAGAATTAGTACGGTGGTGAAAACCAATCCTACTACATCCCAACTAATATTATAAATGCGAAAGTAACTCTGGCTGTCTGTCTGTCTGTTACGCTTTCCCGCTGAAACCTCGCAACCGATTTTGATGAAATTTGGTACAGACAATCTTTAGACCCTGAGACAGAACATAGGCTACTTTTTATTTCGAAAAAAAGAAATCCACGCGGACGGAGTCGCGGGCGGCCGCTAGTATATATCCTACTACTACATATTATAAAGGCGAAAGTTTGTATGTGTGGATGATGGATGTATGGATGTTTGTTACTCTTTCACGTAAAAGCTACTGAATGGATTTGAATGAAACTTTACCACGATATAGCTTATACATCAGAATAACACATAGGATATTGGAAATCGAAATCCACGCGGACGGAGTCGCGGGCGGCCGCTAGTTACTAAATATGTTACATTTAAACTGCCTCCGTGGTGCAGTGGTAAGAGCGCTCGGCTCAAAAACCACGCAGGTCGTGGGTTCGAATTCCGCGGGGAACACCACCACTTTGTTTTGGTTAGGACATTGGAGGATTGAATCACCTGATTGTCCGATAAGAATGATGATTCCGCATTTCAGAAAGAAATTGGTTGCGGAGGTCATACGTTAGTCGCTCCAATGTAATTACCAGGCTGGTCAATTCAGAATCAAAGTCGTAGTGTATCCTGGGCTCCCAGGCGATAGCCGAGGATGCAATCGGGAGGCTTAGACGATGATGATAATGATTACACTTAACCCATAGTTCTCAATGTAACGTCAAACTTATCATAAAGGGTTTATTAACTCAAAACTGAAAAGAGTAGTTGCTTCTATCTTCAATACTGAATTGCAGATTCTGTGCTGAAATATGTATGTTAAGGTTGTGAAAATAGTTGGCTGTACATATTAATGAAGCATCGGAGCCGTAAGATAATATCGCCCACGACGACACTTCACTTCATTTAAGGGCCCTGTAGGGCTGTCCACACTAATTTATCCATTCTCGAAATATTTTTAAGAGTCATAATGTTGTCTGGATCAAAAAGATTATTTTAAGACATACTCGTAGTACTAAAAGCTTTTGTTTATTTTAACAACAAATGTCTGATGCCTTTGAGACTAAAAGTTCTGAAGACTCAACTGGATCGTCTTTGCTAACTAAACAAAACTAAACTTTATCATAGATCATATATCGAACGTTTTGAATCAATAAAACTTGAAACGACAACGTGTCTTGCTCTTGGATTTAACTTTTTGATATTATTATTGTTGGTTTAAACTTCAGAGAAAGCTATCTGATAACTAATTGATGTGGATACAAAAGTTACCACTGTCAGTGTTTTCATCACCCAAACTTTCCCGTGAAAGCTTTGCGCAGACGAAACGAAAGCAACCTCTAATGTTTCAGAAAAGTTTTAAGTAACGAATAATTGATGGTTGCGGTGAGAGCTTACTCGTATTTTATTTGTTACATCCCTAGTGTCACATCCCACACGCACCACAGTTTGAGCAAACTGTTCACACTCACTGTTTGCCCAAGTCTACCGTATCTCTTCACAGGCCATTTCCACCCTTACTCCCTTGACATATACGTCAAATTTCTACAAAAGCTGCGAGTATCGAAATTAAACTATGTTTGGTGCAATGATGGGGCACTTTGTGTTCGGCTGGAAGTGAAGCAAATAGACTTTCGTTTTTGTTGACTATGTCGTCGCTATGCTCCTATTCTTACGCTTGTTTCGTAATTGGCCGGGAGGTGTGAGTTGATAGAACCTTCGGAATCTCGAGAGACGTCTAATTTCCGTAAAATTCTAGCAGGGAACTTACCTTGGCTGAGGACAAAAGTCACACATAAATAATTTATTGATCACTAGCTGACCCGGTGAAATTTATATAACTGTCTGTGTCATAATAACGTTTTACAGGCTGAGAATACAGCAGGTAGGATAGTTTGCGTGAGAAATTAGAGTTGTCGTTATAAGTTATTTTCACGAAACTTTTCTACATATTCTTATTATTGAACATTACAGCCAGCGAGTCTTTTCAAAATAAAACGATTCACATTACAAGAGCGGTAGATTGTAATGCAAAGTCAGCTGGATTTATCAGTACACAGGCGCACATGTTCACGAGGTTTGTCCCACAAAATCTAACTGATACGTGTGTCTATCCAGTTTGCTTAACATGAGTTGGACAGACTATTGTAAATTTCAGCAGTAGGAAATTCGTCTCTTTAATGATGGATATTTGTTTGTACTCCAAGTAATCATTTATTTATCGTTGACCCACAGGGCTATGAGATTGAGGGTAGAAGTGGTTACCTACCTTGGCTTGCACGCTCTCGTGTAGCCTAAACTATCGTACTTGATTGATCGTAAATATTGGCCACCTTAACCAAAACCCAACAGGTAGGACTTACAAATATTAAAAATAATATACCTAAATGTTCGAAGACACGGCAGTTGGTCTGCTTTGTGGTACAGTTACGATCTTGAAGCAGTTACCGCACATTTTCGTCCCCCTGAGTACAGTGCATAGTGACCATCTTCAAGCAGGCCAAGTCATTTCACCCGTACTGTACGTGTTCGTACATATCGGCGAGGCAGCGTCCTCCCATGTCGGGTCGGTAAGTGCCGATTAATCGGACAAAGTCGGGGAAAGGCGTTATCGCACACTTTCCGTATAAATGTCCTCGTGCGGGAGATATCTGGGAGACGATAGTCGTTAGGTGGAATAGGAATAAGAATATCGATGTCTGCATTAAATAGTGTTTGTTTTAGTCTTTGTTTGCTTTATATAGAGTGGGGAAAGTTGCAACGATAGAAAAACGCTAGCTGTCATTTTTATATTTTGATTAGGAAATTAAATATGTGTTTTTATAGTTGGTACTGAAAAATTAATGAGGCGCCTTATGTTTGTTGAAGTCTGCTACTATAACGGCGGACTCCATAAAATAAAGTTATCCAGAGTCTCTTACTTAAAAAATACCTTAGTTTAAGAGACAATAGCAGTGTGAGTATAAAGGGTGGAATTTGTCTTCCCATCTGAAGGGGAATTATTCTTAATACTGTAGATAGAACATTTTACCCAAAGGAATGTCCTTTATTTTTGAAAAGAAAGAAAAATTCTTTCTCGCGTCCCCAGCCCAGCTCGAGAGCTCGGCACAATGTGTTATAAATTAACCTGTGCGAATGTGCCTTGTGGCAGTCGTTAGAGTAAATCTGGCAGGGGACACGCCGGGATATTTATACAAACTGCCCGCCGAGTCTAGTTTGCATGCCATCTTGGAAGCGGACTGGGCATGTTAAGAAACGCTTTTGATGTGTTGTTACTGTTGTATGTACAGACGACAGCACGTCAGATGAAATATTCTAGGTTTCGCAAAGCCCTTATACTAGGGGCAAAAGCGCTACTTTTGGGCGGCAAGTGTTTACCATGAAGTGGGGCTGACCGTACATACTGCTTTGCTTGGTTTGGTCATACTGTCCTTTCTCCTTTGTTATTTCTGTATAAGATGATAATCGGATACATTAGAACAGTACTGTATAGAATCGATACAAACAGTTGAATTACATATTTACTGAAATAGCTACATATAAACACACAGACCAGACCATTTTCCTGTCAGATCGTAGTATCTCTCTGGGTGAACCAGTACCTATATTCAAGCCATTTTCTTCAAGATAATTCTATGTAGGGTTAGCGGGTTATCATTACTTGATATTAGAAGCTGTGTAGTTTCGTCTCGTTAAGTTAAAGCGTAATACCACTCGATTGTAATCTATTTTGTAATTTCACGTTACATTGATCGCGGCAAGAGTTAACAAAGCGAAGTAACCGAACTATCATGCCTATAATTTTCGAGCAACCGTCACAGATTTCATTATTTGCTATTCGTCGTTCATATAAAGATGTTTTGGAAGACTTATTAAGACTTTAGTGAGACTAACTTAGAAGAGTAAAAAGCTTAAATGTTTATTTTACGAGTGAAATCTTCAAAGTTCTGGTGTAACAAAGTAGCTTTTGTTTAATCACTTTCGAATATCATATTCACAAGGAATTTAATCACTTTAGTCGAGAATGTTAAGCTATTCAAATGCCAGTTATTCTCCTTTAAAGGGAAACTTGAATAAATACGCCGCACTACCCAACTTACACTTAGCCATTCTCAAAGACGTGGAACTACTAAGATATGTTTATAATTAGCCAAATGATATGCAAAATTGCTGCGTTCGCGACAAATTGTGAAACATTCCCATGATATTCGATACGTATCGTTGCAATAAATCGTTTCGTATAGTTTTGCAGGCGATAAATAGTTGTCGATAGCGCAGTGTCACCGGCGACACGTCTTCGCGGTCGATGGAAAATGTTGCACCTCTGACCATAGATGCAAATCGTTAGATATAATAAATCCTACTACTATTATAAAGGCGAAAGTTTGTATGTGTGGATGTATGGATGTATGGATGTGTGGATGTATGGATGTTTGTTACTTTTTCACGTAAAAACTACTGAATGGATTTGAATGAAACTTTACCACAATAAAGCTTATATATAAGTACATCAGAATAACACATAGGATATTGGAAATCGAAATCCACGCGGACGGAGTCGCGGGCGGCCGCTAGTTAATAAATAAATGCATTGGACTAATACACCAATTGCCTAGCCTTAAACTAAGCTTGAAGCTTGTACAATGGATCCTAGGGAACGAATAGACATACTTAATTACTTTTATAAACATCCGTGACTCGAGTAGAAATGCCGATGTTTATCACACAAACATTTGCCCCAAGCGGGATTCGAACCCGCGACCCTTGATCTTGTAGCCAGCCGACCACTTTTTTTTTCTCGCTGGGAAACGCATTGACGCGTCATAACTACAGGCTAGCTAGACCTGCTGCCGTGTGTTGGCTAAATATTGTTTCAATTACAAAATGTTACTGTGATACTGTCGTCCGCTATTATGAACTAAGAACTTATGCGCAAAGAACGAACACTTACGCTCTAATTCTAAGTCGATATGTAATTTTAATTGGAAGCTGGTTTACACGATCAGTGGAAAGCATATTCGCATACAGTTATGGCTGCTAATCGAGCATTTGACGAGCCGTTTGGTGTAATGGTAGAGATGACCTTCTACACCAAAGGTCGCGGGTTCGATCCCCGCACGGTACAAACATTTGTGTGCATCAACATGTCTGTTTGCATCGGTCTGGGTGTTTCTATGCATAATATGAATTAACAAAAAAAGTATATAATTTATGTTTATCCGTTGTCTGGCACCCATAGCACAAGCAAAAGCTTAGTTTGGGTCTAGATGGCGCTGTGCGAACTACGTCCAGATATATATAAGCTATAGACGTAGTTACTGTTTAGTAATCTGGTCCCATAGTTATAACTAATAAACAACCGTGTTAATGGACCTGCGTACGCGCAATCGCCTCGTTAGAGCGATGCGGTCAAACAGTACTTAGTGAGCTAGTATTAGTGATCGGGTCCTGTGATAATACTAGTGATTTATTATGCGCTGCCTGAATTAAACAGCCGATGAACATTTTAAGGTAATTCATTAATCTTGGCATAGGATCGTAGAGCGTTTGAATTTAGAAATTGTTGCAAGGATTAGAGCAATTTATGGTGTGAAACTTTATGGTGTTCTCGATCGTAATAAACTCATCATCATCCTAGCGTTTGTCCCTGTCACTTCCTGGGCCTTTATACGCAAAATAGGAAAATTGTGACCTTTCACCTCGAAAAATACGCACAAGCGGGATCAATGGGAACTTTTGACATCTTTGTAATGACGTATTCAAGGCCCGCACAAAAATCCAGTTTGTAGGGAAGTAATGTCAACTTGAATCATAATTTTGTCTATTTTGACTGGACTATTACGCTTAAGAAAAGCATTTATTTTCATTATGGTAAATAGTACAAAAGTTTATTTTTTGACATCATTAAATAAAGCTAATGTCAAGTCAAGATCTCAGCATTGGGTCATGGTAGTTGGAGCTGCGATAGAGTCTTAGCTGTCGGTTCTCATGTCTGGGCTTGATACCGATTGCTTCATATTTTTCGTAACCTCACTGTTGCAGATTAGGGTTGGGTATAATTATATACTTTAATAAAATAAAGCTGAAGAGTTTGTTTGACCACTTGACAAGGAAGACTTTAGGCTATAGTGTAAGGGTCTAGCCACAGCTACGGCGGCGAGCGGCGCGGCGAGCGGCGCGGCGAGCGGCGCGGCGAGGCCGGCGACGGCCGCCCTAGTCGTGGGTATGGCCGCCGCGCGTTCGCCCCGCGCATCTCGCCGCCGTAGCTGTGGCATGCTTCATACAATTTCCTTAATTTGATTTTTTCGCTCGCCACTTTCGCTGGCGCAAGACGCATCGCAAGTCGCACCGCTGTGGGCTGTGGCCAGGGTGTAACAGAAATCCACGCGTACGCCACATGGCCGCCAGTGTTATTATATTTATTGTAGAAAATGTCTACCCTGCTTCCTTGTAAAAACAGACTTAAGTTAGCTGTTGCTGCGTTCGGCTTGTCGTAAGTTTCCATTGAGTGTGCGCTGATTACAGGCCACAGCTCGGTCTGATTAGATCTTTGTTTGAAAAACACGCTCAGGTACAGCTTCGGATATCTAAAGGGTCTCCACTTACGTTGTTACGTGTGTACGAGATCGGTTCGATCGCGAACGAATGAGTAACGTGAATTTTATCGTAGCATCTTATTTTATAATTTTGTCGTTTTCAAAACGTCATCATCTATGGCCCAAACGAAGCAAAGTAATCACGATGTAACTGCTGTGTGATTTTGGTGAAATTTTGTATTCAGGCAGGGTATGGGCTGACTTAGGTGATAAGATACTTTTTATCCCGACTGAATACTCTCATGGGATAAAACAGGAATCTTGATAAAGCGGGAAAAGCCGCAAGTAAATATTAGTAATACTTAACTAAACTAAATCCGAAAATGAATAGATTAATCAATTGTGTTGTGAATAATATCATTATCCAAAACATGAATAAGGAAAAATGTTTGACCCCAGAGATATTGTCAACTGAATAAAAGCAGTCAATGAAGCGCACACCTAGAAAATCCAAGAAACAAGCAATGTCACATCTTGGGCCTTACAGTCGTAAGATCTAGTACGTATTCCTTCATCCCTGCTGACGTCCTAATACAGCTTTAATAGTTTCAATTTGAACGAAGCAATTCCGAAGTAGGAAGGCCTAATAAAACTCACAGCCATTAGCTCCTGGCTGGTAGCTGGTGATAAATACTGTTGTAACGACGACAGTGGACGCGAAACAAACTGCTCTTGTAGGCATTAACTATGTCGATTATTAAGCAGCTGTGTCTGTGATTGCTTGTACCTTCTGACGCCGTCAGCAGGTATTTATTTATTTATTTATTTATTTATTTATTTATATTTATTTGGAAGACTAACAGCTAAAATAACAAATGTAAGTGTTACAATGAATCCTTATATGCTAATTATAAGTCTCCACCTATAAAAATCCAGTAAAGCTTGAGAAAATAACAAAATTAAACAGAATATGAAGTACCTAACTAAGAAGTTATCACTCTAAAGACATTTAAGAAAAAGAAAACAATGATAATTTACCTAAATATTATCAAACCACATTAAGTGAAGAGTTTGAGAAGATACCAAACAACAAATGATTATGACTTAAAATATTTATCAGCGAGTCGGCGTTTGAGCGATGCGGTACTGGTGCAGAAGAAGTCGAACTCTGGTGGCAGCAAATTGAATGCCGCACTGGCACGCTGCAGGAACGCGTTGCCGCGGTAGTTCGTGCGCGCGCTCGGCACCACGAGTCTAGTGTTCTGGCGTAACCCCGGGTGACTGTGCCGGATACCTATTTTGGACAACAACTCGCCACTGTCTATCGACCCATTGGCAATGTTCGCAAGGAAGCAGAGATCACTAATATCCCGGCGCTTGTCGAGCGGAAGAAAATGGTATCTTCTGCAACGATGATCATAATCAACAGAGTACTGACCCGTTTTGTAATCAAGGTATCTTAGAAATTTTCTTTGAATACCCTCAATACGCGTTTTATATACATCATACTGAGGGTTCCACACCTGGGAGGCGTACTCAAGATGACTACGGACGTATGCGCAATATAAAATTTTAATTATCTTGATGTTTTTGAAAACAGAAGATGTCCTCATAATGAAGCCTAGAGATTTATTCGCTTTTTTGACAATGTGGTCAATGTGTCTATCAAAAAGTAGTTTTGAGTCTATAAAGACACCTAAATCTTTAATGACATCATTTTTTAAAACGGGTAACCCCCTTATCGTGTACCCTTTTTCTATCAGTTGGCGTTTTCTAGAGAAGGATACATAAAAACATTTGGATACATTGAGGTCAAGTTTGTTACAATGGCAGTACCCCTCAAATCTAGTTAAATCAGATTGAAGATCATTGATATCTAGTTGATTACGGATTGGCTTTAATATTTTCATATCGTCCGCAAATAATAAAATTTTAGAATGAGTAAAACATTTCACTACGTCGTTAATAAAAATAATAAATAATAGGGGACCCAACAAGGAACCCTGGGGCACCCCGGATGGTATGGGTAGCTCAGATGAAGCGTAACCCTGCAACACAACCGTCTGACTACGGTTCCGAACGTATGAGCAGAACCATCTATATAGATCTCCGCGGATGCCTGCTGCATATAGTTTGTTCAACAAGATACTATGCTCAATCCGGTCGAAACATTTACTGTAATCAGTATAGATGACGTCAACCTGCCCAGCTTCTTCCATGCCTTCAGTTATGTATTCCAAGGCAGTAATTAGGTTAGAAGCTGTAGAGCGTTTCCTGAGAAAACCGTGCTGCTCCTGCGCAAAAGAACCCTGGACACACGAATATAACTGATTGTATATTACCCTTTCGAATATTTTGGCGAATAAACAAAGCTTGGATATGGGCCGATAATTTTCCATTTTTGATTTATCTCCCTTCTTGTGTATCGGGGTGATAAACGCAGACTTCCATATAGAAGGAACAGCACCATCCCTCACGGACCGCTCAAAGATTGTGCATAAAGGCTGCAGCAGACTTTTGGAACACTGTACTATAAATATCGCCGGAATATTATCCGGGCCAGCAGATTTCGTTAAATCAAGCTTCTGTAATAGTTTAGATATTTCTGCTGGATCAATAATAACAGAATTGATACTGCTGATACTGGTTGAGCTGTCATCGAACACTGAATACTGACCAGGTCCATCATCGACAGGGTTTCGAAATGTCGATTGAAAGTATTCAGCAAAAAGCTGACAAATTGATTCACCTGTATTAGCTTGAACGTCATCACAAGTCATCACTGCAGGTAGGCCAGCAGTTTTCTGTTTACTTTTAACATAATAATAAAAAGCTTTAGGATTTGATTTAATTGACGTTTCAATATTGGAGATATAAAGATTATAAGCTTCTTCCTCTATACGCTTTGCCCTGTCACGTAATAATACAAAACTAGCATAATCTGCGCGGTTTCCGTAAACTTTGAATTTTTTGTGAAACTTGGACTTTTCTTTAAGGATTTTTATTAAAGCAGAGTTGTACCATTGGGGATAATTCTTAGGGTACACAATTTTAGTAGGTATGAAGTTATCCCTTAGGCTATAAAGAATATTATAAAAATAATTTACTGCCTGGTCAATCGTGCCTGTCGATAATGGACTCCAGTCAGTTTGGTCTAAATTAGAACATATCTCGTCATAGTTGGCACGATTAAAAATATATTTAACAAAAGCTTTATCGGTCAACTGTGGCAGGCAAGCAACATCTGACTGGATACATAAAGGGACGTGAAAAGAGTCCGCCGGTACTAGAGGACTATCACATGAGCTAACATAAACCAATGAATTAGATAATACAAGATCAAGTACTCTGTTCATATGATTATGCTGTGAGTTATATTGAGAGATGCCGCAAGAATCCAAAATATCTATAAACTCTAGGACCTGGTTATTACTTATATTTACTGGCAAAAGCCCTTCACTCTGGCTGG
This sequence comes from Nomophila noctuella, assembly GCA_958496325.1. Classification (NCBI taxonomy): domain Eukaryota; kingdom Metazoa; phylum Arthropoda; class Insecta; order Lepidoptera; family Crambidae; genus Nomophila; species Nomophila noctuella. Next base: position 2,011,257 of record OY292482.1, read on the forward strand.
ATGTTGTCCATGTTACTGTGTCTGCCAGATTGAAGTCACCAAGAATAAGGAATCTATCCAATGGGTGAGATAAAACAATGTCTAACAGTTTATTTCCAAAATTTTGCAGTTGTTGCTTATGGGAGTAACCAAGATTTTCATCACACAAGTAAACAGTGCCAATGTGCAGACGCTGCGCAGTGGCGGAGTTGTGCCCCATCGAAATAGTAACCCATAGGTCCTCAGCCTCGCTGCGCCAGTCGTACTGCTCACTAACCACGAAAATACGTCTAACCGCGATCAAAACTCCCCCACCGTATTTTTGCCTCGTACGTGAATAATCGCGATCGCGCCTCCACACTAGGTACCTTGTATCAAACAGTTCCGCATCACTTATTCCGTCTAACAACCAAGTTTCGTTTATAATGATAATGTCATAGGTATTGAGGTGTACGCTTCTAAGAAAGTTGCATGTTTTTGTACGTAGCCCCCGTGCATTTTGGTAGTAAATGTTAAGAGGGGCGCCTTTTAACAAAATTCAAAAACAAATTAAATAACATTATAATGATATTAGAATATTTCCAATAGAATGAGCGGTAAATAGAAATAACAAAAGTAGTTACACAACAAATAATTAACTTGAATAGGTACAAATCCATAAAATGGCATTCCTCATTGCTCACAAAAGATCTATTGAAAAGGGGAACAAAAGAACTCGACAGCAACAGCGATAACACTAATTGGTTAGATATTACAACAATAAACAACCCTGCACGCAAGTAAATAAGGCACATTTTAATTTTAAAGTTGCAACTAACTAGAAGCGCATTCCCTGCCCAGCAACACATCACACCTTCGTCGCTCGCAAAACAACCATTGGTTCTCAAAGTCTCAAAACTCTTAATACAGCAAACTAGTTTAACAAAGATTAGGTACATAAAATAGTTACAATGAACAATATACAAGTAAAATGGCACATCAAGTATCACCATTATTGTGACAACTTTTTCAGGTCTTTTTCCGACTTTATATGAATAATGGGAGAGGTATCCGATTTCCGGGCGAATATCTTGGTATGCCTGACCCATACGTACTGAAAACCCTTTTCTTCCTTTAATTTGCGAGCTGCATTTAGGAGGGTTTTATTGTGGATCGTTAAGTGATCGTTAATATAAATTCGTTCACTGCCCTGTAGACCAAAGGTAGTTGGCATCAAAGGAGATTCTTTTGATGCTGTTCTTGCTGCAGCTATGAAGTCTTCTTTGACATATAGGCTATTGAAGCACACGATGATGGGTTTAGTATGATTAGGATCACGCGTGGGAACTCTTGTTATAAAATTTACAACTGTTTTGGGTATCGGGTAACATATTTTGGCTCCTATAGCACCGACAAGGTCAAAAAGGTTCTCATTTTTTGATTCCTTAACCCCTTTTATCTCGACGTTGTTTCTTCTGGATCGTTGCTCCATATCCCTCATTTCCAACTCCATTTCATCCAGCCGTGTCAATAATATATTATTTTGATCCTTCTTAGCATGCTCCAGCTGATGCAGTCGATCTTCAATCTCCTTGACTCGCGACGCAAAGGTGTTAAGTGAGTCATTCACGACTTGTGCGATATTCTTAAACTCCGTGAACTCTTCTCTCATAGCTTTAACATCCTGCGACAGAGTATCAAACAAGGTAAACCTGGTTGCCAACGCTCTGATCTCCTTCAGAAGTGTCATAGTTGAAGGGCTTTCGGCAATTGGCGATTGAGACAACACCGACACAGATGAGGACTCCCCGGTGGGTAATATTTGCTTCCCAGACTGAACGCACTTAGAACAGCGCCATGAAGACTTCCGTTTCCCAAGCTTCCGAAAACCAGCTTCGGTGACTCCCGCACAATGATAGTGAAAGTCGTGGTCACATGCAAAGCAGTGAGTCTCCTCCATCACATCCTCACTGCATATGGGGCACAATTTAGATTCCATAATATGGAATTTACCAAGCAAACAATATGATGGGTTGTTATCACAGTTTGCGAACCACTGGAACGTGTTGCAAAAAATCAACGCGCGTGCGTACGATACCGAGTCACGAACAGAACTGAATGTAGGGTATAATGTAGGGATGTTCAAATTAATGAAATAACAACAATCAAGAGTTTAAACTGTTATTGCAATGAGATTTGTTATACCATTTTGATAAGCAACATTAGTTTGAATGAATGTTTGATCGTTAAAGAAGTTGGTGATATACTGGTGTTCAAATTTTGATTTTGCATAGGTATGAACTATTTTACTTTTGTCAAAGGTCTATCGTATGTTATGAGACGTTTAACTATCCTGTAAAGCTTAAATCTTTTGAGAAATACGGTTTACTTTAAAATAATAACAGATATTTCTTCGCACCCAATAGATGTTGGAGTCAAGAATTGCTCCATCGAAAATCCTATCATAATCAGCATTTTTCTTGAATTAATTTCAGCTTAATGATTTAGCATTGTATTGCATTTGATTGCATTGCATCAAAGCTACATGGTTACAACTGACTCTACTGCTTATATGAATAACACAAGCGTTAACTTCTCGTATGAACATCAATAAGAAGTACTGTAAGAATGTCCCTTTAATCTTGTAAGTCATAAACTATGAAACTAATCATCTCCGTCGCTTCTAAATCGTCGCCAAGCCTTAGTATGTGTCTATGCACGCATAAACTATGTCAATTGTTTAGGAGCTATTCCTGCAATTGCATGTACACTCGCTCTTCTCATATTGGCTACACAGTTATAGTTAAGGGTGCGTCCACATCTCATAAATGTACACGAGCTGCGCGCGTACAAGTTAGTTTCGTTCTCTATACAAGCGAGGCTTACCAAACGGGCTGTATGGACTCACCTTAAGTTACTTACAGTATGTCCTATGGAACGGGACGACAACAATTAAAACGCCTTGTAAGCGTAAACTATGGCTGTTATCTAGGAGATATTATTGTGAGGCGCTCGAGTGATGTCGTCCAGTCGTCTGGAGATGCGAGTAATGCACAGTAACATGATCCGGGAATACCTGTCTAGGACATTATAATTGCGACTTTCGAAGAAGTTGATTATTCTACATACTTCATTGTTTGCTTCATTTTTGCTAGAATTGGTTCCATCATTGAACCAAGTAAAAAAAAATACGGTTGTTTTGCGATCTAATTTAAATGTGTGTACATTCGCTTTGTCTAATATTCCCCAAACACAGACATAAGTACTTACTACTGCTAGAAGTAGAAGAGAACTGAAAATAAACTTATCAGAAAATAAGGAGTTTTATGCTTATCTTAATTTACTCGGAAAACTTTCATGGTTGATTATATTATGTAGATGATAAATGGTAAAACTTGTAATGAAAATATATGCACCTTTGATCTTCCTTTATATTCTTTACCATAAACATTCAAGTTTACAGCGGTCCGCTTAAATTAAAACTCTGATTTTTAATAAAGTAAATCATGTTCGTACTTCATCTAGTGATGTAGGTAGACATCAAGCTTAAGAATAGCCTTATAAATACTATGACAATTACTATAATTTGTGCAATGCCCGTTCGCATAGCCCAGTGAGTGGTGACAAGGGTTTTTATGGTATATCCAAGTACAGAGCACAGCGACGTCAACCATAAACTGTAATAATCATCAAGGAGGTTTTTATGTGATTGTTAGTTCAACACGATGTTGCACGAGATGTTTAAGTGGAACTTTAAGTGAATTTGTGTAAATGTAACTGAATACAGCAGTATCTATTATCTAAAATATTAAACTTTGAAGACTAGCCTGTTCATTACGATTGTTCCAGTTGTTACCAATTGGATTTGATACCACATTTTCCAGATTAAAAGGCATGTTGAATGTTGGTAAATTGACACTATCACACACAAAAAACTAACGTCAAAAGCTTTTGTTCTTTAAATATTTTGGGTTTTTTAGTAACCAACTAAGAAGAAAACCATTTTAAACAAATCCTTCCTCAGGATTTCTGACGAGATAGGTACTGTACATTATTTAACCTGAAAATTACCTTAACTGATAGCCTACATATATTCACCGATTGAATTTCGGCGGTCAGTTAAAATTCGACCCAATTCCGGTTTTTGGGACACCGTCACCGAATTGTATAATTAGGTAAGGATTATGGAAGGTTAGAGCAGTAGGGACTGAGTATCAAGAATTATTATAAAATAAATATATTAACTTATAAATTTGCCATGACTTAAAATAATAATTCGTAACTCAAACAAAAGTAACAAGAGAAAATCTATAAATTTACAAATAATTTGTTTATCATTCAAAAGTCCACCATTTTATCATTAAACTTTTATTTTAGTTGCGAGTTTATATTGACTTAAACTTGTAAATTGGTAAGTCAAAAGCAAGCCTTAAGTTGCGTTTCTGATTGAATAACAAGTTGCAATTGATCAACAATTCTTATGCCTGTCCTCTTTATTTTACGCAGCCATTTATAATAAATAATGAGTTCATTAGGCTTCCCCCGCAATTTGCATAATTCAATCAACCGATGCCGATCGATAAGTCTTATTGAATTCATGGAAATAAATGGGATTCTATCTCAAGGGACAGTAACGAGAGAAATTAGTACTCGGCTGGGTTACTTAGGCACTTTAATTAGAATTTTCGTTTTTCTTTTTAGTGACTAGGCAGACGAGAGGCCGTCTGATAATTCTCCTTCATTTCTCTACAGCCTTGTGTACCTAATAACGTGGTCGGAACTTTAATTTATTAAGCCAACCACGCCAACGATGCGCCGTACTAATCCCATGCTGTAGTCTATCGAGAGAAAAATGAAAAATTCCCCGACCCTTAGAAAACATAAAGAATTTGCTACCAGCACTGACTCTGCCTGTAGACCCGCTCTTCTTTGGCGAGGACCCTCATGCTGTACTTACTCTATCTAGAGAAAAACCGCCATACCCTTCTAGAAGAACCCAGTTGCGGTTTTTACTGTCAAAATGTTCTCGGCGGTTATCTGCGGCCGAGTTCCGCGGCATTCGGCGACCGGTCCGGACCGGTCTGTTTTTGCGCAACCCGCTCCTTCCTGCCGCGCCGCGTTCTCACACGGGTTTTCGATACTGCACCACATACTTATATGTGGCGGTATAGCTGTTATATACCTACCTTAATACAGGGTATGCGAAATAAATGTGCCTTTGGATTTTGTTCACAAAGCATTCATGCCCCATTTTGGGGGAGCTTTATGCAGCCTGTCAAAAATTGATGCTTTCCTCCGCTGCTTTCGTAGCCGAGTAAGCAAGCTGGTTGGCTACAACTTTAAGGCCAGGCCATCCATGACCAATCTCTTCGGTTTAGCTTTCTTACCCCAAGCTCAGATTGTCCAAATATAAATGGGTACCTACTGTTTTTAATATCAAGTTGGATCTGTCTGTTAAATAGCAATTTAAGGACCCTAAGGCATACTTAAATTTAGCGGACCCTGGACTCCGAGGCAACAGCCGAGGATGCGACCGGGACAAACGCTAGGATGATGATGAAGGCATACTTACATTTTCGATAGTCTGGAGGTCTAATTTTTCAAATCACATTAAATAGTAATCGCTTTGTAATCGATAATCGGTAGTTCTTATTTTTCAAATCACATTTGATAACAATTTCATCGCTTAGTAAATGCACCTGCTCGGAGTGCATTACTAACGTGATTGCTTATGATTTCCCTGCGCACCTCCGCGTCATCGCCCAGTATAATATTCTTAAATATTCCCCCGGAGCAAAGTGCGCATTACCTGTACGTCTTTTGTTGCGCGCAATCCGACGGGCCTTATGCATTCCTTACGAATGCAAGTAATTACAAACCTTCATTTCAGCATGTAAATCATGTATCTAAGGCGCGCAGGAAACAGTCAATTATATTCTGACTGAGTCGTAAATCAAAAGTGGACAGTGAAATTAAACTTGGTTTTTATTAATTTTTGTTTTTGGTTTAGAAAAGAATAGGCTTGTTTTAATAAACACTTAATTGGACTTATTCGTTCAGTCGTCAGGAAACACAAAATTACTAGAGGCCGCCAGCGACTTCGTCCGCTTGGATTTCAGTTCCCGCACATATTGTGCCTATAATACATATAGTGTAAAAATACTCGAGACTTGTAGTTTTCGAGTAATGTTTTCTTGACATTCTTTAAGACAGCAATTTAGTTGTACTATCTTATAATGAATCGTGTTTTACTTTATGTTGCATTTTATTTACGGGGTCACTAAGGATGCAGAAAATAAAGTTTTACGTCAGTCATAAAGATCTTATGTCTTAAGGAAAGAAAGGTCCTATTTCCCAGTAATTTTAATTAAAAATACAGGAAGGAGTTATGGCCTGGACAGTCATAAAGAATTAAGAAGGGAAGAAGGAATACTATTATCGTTACACTTGTATATAACGTTCATCTTGTGAGTTTAAACGATGGTATCTTCTGAAAAGTGTATATACTCGTCTGTCCGTTGCGAGGCTTTATCTTATAGTTATGTAAATATGACGACGAATACATTATCAGTTGAATTTTTGTTTTTTTTCAATTAACGTGATCATCTAATAACCGAACTTCGTTTCTGCAAAAACTTCGTATCATTACTTAAGGGAAATCAATTTTACCCCTGTATACACAGTGCGTAATTTATGTATGTATCCCGATAATTGGACACTAAAAAAGGCAACATGGCCGAATCTGTAGAGCGTTGACTCCAGATGAACCATTTAGCCGATAGTATTATGTGTATGTTCGCGTACTTATGTACAAACGAGTTTCGTGCGCGTTTCCGTTGCGCCAACGCCGCCGGCCACTTTGGCTTCGAGATGGTCAGCCTGTGGCAGTTGTAAAGCGGTTGCATCAGTTATAATAATAATTTAAATTATAATAATAATGTAATAACACCACTTCAGTATTTCCAGCAAACGGTATAAAAAAAATACCTGTCGCGATTTCAATCCGGTTCTCGAATTGTGGGTATTGTATACCTAAGCGTTGTTTAATTAATGAGTTGTCGATATTAACTACATACATATTTTAATAACAATCTGGTAATACTGTGGTAACAATGTATAAAATACATTTTTAACCCTTCACTCTCTTCCACTCCTATATTTACATGTCATTCAATACTAAAAATATAGTAACTTAAGCTCAAAACCTTTTGTTTATGGACCAAAAGACGTTTGTTCGCGTCAATGTTTTACCACTAAAAACCTCACCGATTCCTAGCAACATCAGTGTCTATTTAGAGTCGTAAAAATGTGAGGAAAATTCCTGCGAATAATACCCGCTATTAAGCGTCGAGACGAGATGCGCCCGCGCACACGCGCGCCGGCCACGCCCCGCGAGCGCACGAGTTGTGCGCAGGGCTGGCAGTGAGGAAAATGCATGAGAGAAAAGTATTCTGCCTTACCTATGTGTTAAGTTGCATTTTTTTTTACTACTAAATTGTTTTATAATGTTATCCATCAAGAAAACTAAAAGTGCACATGAACACTGGTGTTGCGGATTTCCATGGGCGGCGCGGCGCTGATTGCTTATAATCAGGCAAGACGTCTGCTCGTATGCTGCCTACTAAACATGAAACTGGCGCTACCGTGGAAAGTGATGCAGAGTAGAGCCAAAATATCAATGTCTAAAATGAGTTAGTAGTAATAATAAGTGCTACCTGTCCTTTGGCATCGCTTTGCATTTGTAAACAGTGCTTGGCGGAGGCAATTTACGGAAATCGCAAATGGATTGTGATGTGGACAATTTTCGCTTTATGCATTTTAATCTTTAAACTTTATGATTAACCTATAATTGACTTCAAATCATTCGCGTAGTTATCTTTTAGCTTTGCCTTATGGGTGACATCATACTTAACTGTTTATTTATTTCGCCATCTAGGTTAAAAGCTAGCACAATTAAATTCGAATTACAGCCGTTGGAATTCCAAATGTGTCCAGTGGCGGCCCTAGGCGAGTCACGAACGGAGCCGAGATTATACGAAGATTGTCTTCTCTTGTCTAGGCCGGCTTCAGCCTATGTAGTACATAGTCTATGTGCCTATTGTTCGCGATCACTCGTATACTTCACTGCGAAAGCCAACTGAAGACGTTGACTTAGGTATGGAACGCAAAAAGAGTTAAACAATTAAGAGAACGACGACCGCGGCCGAAGTTTACTCCGGGCCGTGTCTATTAATCAAAATATTGTTTCTCAGTGACTGTACACGAGATGGTTTTGTGATCTGTAAGATTATTCATACAGTTAATTTTGGTGTCGAGTTATAAGATGTGGTTTGATTTTGTAGAAGCGCTGTGATAATTGTATGTTAAAAATGTGCATTTGAAGATGAAACAAACATCTCTTTCTTTATGTTGCCATACGTTTAATGAACTGCCTCCTTGAATAGAATGTAGAAAATGGCTAAAAGTTCTGTTTTGAACATCACGTAGACCAAAAAAAAAATTCGGTTCCTTTTTAAGTGTTCATTTTTCCCTCTATGTAAGGTTTTTTTATAAGTTTCAAGAAATTCCTAAGTATCGGGAAGCATAGCTCGTAACAAGCAGGGACAAGCCAGGACGTCGGCGTCGTTCTAACCGCGCGTCGCGTAATTGGAATTAATTGTGTCAACCGAGAGCGTACGCAGATACGCATGTGTCCATAAGACCTGTTGAAGAACGGAAATTCCTGTTTATACAATTAAATTCAATTCACTATGAAATTAGCTAAAAATAACACAGTACTTCACAAATATCTAATAATAATTCAATCGATCGCATACGAAAATTATTTACCACCATCATTATCTTTCTCTCTTCCCTTAAGTTTTACCGGAGTTAGTGCTTACATAGTTATATAAAAAAATGTCCAGTATACTGGACCTAGTTGCACAGGCCAATCAATTCAAATCAAAATGTATAGAATAAAAGCGAGATTGAAAAAAACTGTCCTTACTAAACGTTAAGAGTCATGTTCACCTCACAACAGTCGTTAAGAAAAATACTATTGCATTAGCAGTTTACTTAACGGCGGGAATGCGGGAATAGTCCACATCGCGCGCGTGGTCGCTCGCTGTAAGAATGCGCGTCTCCTCCCACGGATCTGCGCCTGCGCTCTTGCAAAGCGCCAATACTTTACTTCAGTCACTCTTAAACGCAAAAATCGGTTTTCTCACAAACTTTTGTTACTGAATATCATTTATCTGAAAAACAAATAACACAAAAATTGTTAAACTATAGGCACTAAAATATTATGGAAACACAAATACTTTTAATCATACTTCGAATCTTCGCGTAGAATTAAAACGTAGTTGGGACGAAACGAGATTCAAATTATGTTTTAAAGGTTAACTTCACAGTGCCTCAAAAAAATCGTGATAAAGAAAATACTGTCGTAAAAAATTATATTTGGGTGAGACGAAAGCGGAACACCATTAGTAATACTGGAACTAGAATAGGGAAGGTTACGAGTAACTAGACATTTATTTACAGGTACCGCCACTACGTGTTGCACTTCAAGTATATCATGCTCAAACTTTATGCCCCAGCCTTCAGGCGAGACTTGAGTAATATACGACAATGCGGCTTTATGCGACTATTCTCACGTCCTTTTCTATTGCAGGGAAACGACTTTAGTGCATTTTCCAGGTTGATATTATCTCGTGGTTGCTTGGTTGACTTTGACACTTACGGGTCATGGAAGTGAAGTCTGCGTGTTAAGTTTCCATTTGCTTTACGACGTCTATTTTGGTTGGGTTGGTTATGATTTTCTATATATTTTACGTTTCCATTGGTCTGTTTTTTGGTAACCCTGTTTGATGGTTGGGCTTCCAACTCATAAGCAAATAATGAACATCGGCTTTGTACTCATGTATAAGCGAAAATTGTTTCACCGCCATCCGTAAGTTTTCCTCAATTCCTACCCTTTCTTTCCGTCTGAACTAATTTAATAGTCCTTTCATAATTTACACTAATGCAGTACGTCCTAGATTAGTGCAAATTATAAACTCTACTCTCCAGTGAGACATCATTATCTCTTGGCAGAGCAATCGCAGTAAATTAGACCGAGGCCTAGAACAGCTTGGCAGTGAAACCTGCGCAAATTTATTCTGTTATAAATGCCATTTTACTGCGCAGGGCCTGCGTAGAAAGTTCCCTTGAGAACGGTAGAAAACTGTGGAACAGATTATCGAAATGGTTGACGTTTTGTCGTAACGTAATTAGGATTTAATGAGTGGCATATTTATGTTTATCTGTTTTGGATCTTAGTGTATTTATCACATTAATTATCACACAATTAATGTGATTTATTTCAGTGCTCTCGCTCAATCGAGCGAGTGGATGAATCAGTCAATAGTTGGAAGGTAGTTTTGGTGCTTCGGCATTAAATCAAATGATAGTTTTTCATCAATTTGAATAAATTAACTGTCAGTGAGTTGTTATTCAGAAAAAAGTTAAATAAATGGGTGGAAATACTGAGGTTTTGAGTCGCCAATGACGCTAACTTTGGAAAGACGAAATTAATATTAACTAAATGCTTATATGATGGAATCAGATAACAGGACGTCAGCTTAAAAAAACAATCATAATATTGCAACATTTATCAAACACACAAAAGTTCCCATCATATCTCCGCCACGCTTAACGAGTGACCGTTGAGATTCTTAAAAAACGTCCATAAAGTTCAAAGGATGTAAAACAAAGATCGTTAAGCGTACAAAAACGCGGAGGCAGCACCATCGATCATAGAGCGAGATCGGCTGATCGATCGTGCCGTGACCCTTCCTGCGCCGGCCGCATCGTTATGCCTCCAGGTTAGCTTTGAGATCAAAAATAGAAGTAGTTTTTTTATATTTTGCTTAAACATTTTACTACGACTTGATCCCCACTATACTTCTTGATGACAACTCTATCTATGCATTACTTACTAATTTTGTGGTATGAATAATTATGCTTAAGTACACATATGGGTGAGCACGATACCACAGATCATTAAAAAAAAATACGTTGGGATTGTGACGCCATCGACGTGGCATCGAATGTTAAGCAAAAATGCTGGCTAAATCCTTTTGGCTTGCGACCAAGAATCTCAAGAATCTTAGCTTTTCTGGGCAGAATGTTTGTTAATTTATATTATCTACATATATAAGAAAATACTGAGAGGAGCAGTAAGAATTAATAAATTAAATGAATTTAGTAATTTTAAAATTGAACAATCTACGGTGACACCAACTAAGCAAACATTAGGCTTAAGAAAGTAAAATATTAGTCAGCTTTTCTTTACATACATATTAATGACAATATTAATTGTTTCAAGATCCGTCGCCCAATCAATTAGGGCTTGATTGACTCATCTGTCCCACGCGTGGTCTAGAAATGGCGGCGCTCATTAATTGACAGTTTGTATCAGTACGGCGGATTAATCCGGCGCGCTGAATTATTTATGACCGCGAGTGGTCGCGGGGGGAGAACAGGTCCGCATTGTGTCGGGATGCAGGGATGCAGACCCAGCAGGGCTGCCTGATCTCTGGTCGTATTAATGCCTTAGCATTAATGCTACAACGTCTTTAAATCTTGCCGCTTCTCCTCGATATATGAACAAGGATTACAGTTTACTAAATTCAGTAGAAGAAACAATCTGTATTTTGGTTATAATTAACGATTCATTCGAGCATCTAAGAAGCAAACATACAAAAAACATCGTTTATTATTTTTATTTTTTATTTGGCTACGTCTTATGAATTTATGATATTGACTAAAGAAACGAAAATGTTTGCTTTGGTCATGTAAAACTTCTGACTTATCTGACTTCTATCAATTGAAAAAAACTCAAGTTTAAGTTACTGTCAAGTAAGTCCATGTTTTGTAAAGTAAATTGGAACTGTGACAAATAGTGGAGCTCATTAATTGGTATCTGCATGCGCGGATTAATCCGGCGTGTTGAATTATTTACTATCTTCGGGTGAAAATCTATGCATATCATTGGTTTGATGAATACAGACCACCCAGAGATTCTAGTTAAGTCTGACAATTAGCTAAGAAATATGGATCAATTGAAGTTTTCCCAGATGTTGCTTTTAACAAGTGAACTTGATGATTGTTATTAATCTTTATTGATTCCTCTGAATCAATTGATTCGTGTAGTTTATGTGGTTTGCTCCACTTTAGCATATATATTAGATATTAGATTAAAGTCCCTTCGTAAACTGAAGTAAATTTTTGTCATATCAAATGAGTAGAGTAAGTGAAGTGCCATAGAACGTGAGAGTTATAATGCTATCGGCACTGACAATTAAATTCCAATTTTAATTGAATAGTGCGAGTACTACGGTATACGACATTTATGAAAGTGTCATAATCACCCTCTTGAGCGAAGTTGAAATTGCGGTTTACTAATTGATAGGCCATTACTGACCGGGTTTATCCAGCGGTTTTAAATATCATAAATGATAGATAAACATGGCTTGAAAAAAGTGTTCGTTAAAATTTCTGATAAAACATGATCATGTTTATGAGAATTACATTTATTTCTAAACTTATGATCCTAATGGAAGATAGATTTGTACTTGCATCACATGGAAACATAAAGTAGTAAAAAACATAATTGATGCGACAAAATACAGAAAATTTAAGATTTGGGTCTGAATTCTGATGTCCTGATCTTTGTCCAAAACGTTGACACATAGCTACCCAACATATATGTTGAATGAATCCTAGCCAGATTTGACTTACACCCACGGCTGTCATCCTCACGTTTAATTGAATAGAACCAGTACTTACACATTCCCTGGCGCACCCCTACGCATCGGCGCGGGCGCACGGCGGAGGGGCGGCGGGGGGGAGAGCGGCAGGAATGCAGGCTCTTGTTCGTTTTGGGGAGCGTCTGCGCAGGTAGGCGCGCCAGCCTCCCGCCCCGCGCTGTTGCTATGCCGCGCTGGACGAGACTCGAGGCGATTTCGTTTTTAAATTTTTAAGTATGAGTATGACTTGGTGTTTTTATGTAGGTACTGTTCAGAATATAGAACTTAAATTTTATGTATGCTGGCTTGTATTTTGGTCGGTGCGAAATAGTTTTGTCTTAAGTGGAATTTTAATTTGAAATGTCAACGCTTTGAGGAAAGCAACAAACCTACCAATGTAAAAAAAACCGACCACGTATATAACTTTAAAGCTATGAAAATACTTACTACTTTTAGGCATCTTAACGTTGTCTTTTATAAGGACTGCGAACGGCTGCACCACAAACGATATTCTGGTGTTGCTGTCTTAAAATTGTGTCAAGGACTAATAAAATAGGAGAAGACATTTGATGTGAAGAAATACTTATGTGACTTTATGAGTTGATAAATATCATTTAGATTGTAGATTATTTATATTTTAGTTAAAGAGAGTTAATTTTTACATACGAGTAACATCTCGACTAGTTTTAAGCTTTATAAAGTTCATATTTCAGTGATCATGAGAAGTTTAATCAAAAAAATATATGTAGGTATATTTCCATATTTAAAGATTAAGAACAACGTAAAAGATTCCTTCCCAGGTCGTCAGTCGACTTCTCGTAGCAACAAGGCCCTTTATTTTTTACTCCTGCTCGGAGGTCAGGCGAGTAGTAAAAGTAAAGTATTAAGTCGAAATAAAAAGCGACCGCGCATGGGAGCCCAATCCAGGTCATAAACGAAGCGACCACTTAACCAGGTAAATTCGTTTTTTTACTCTGTTTCCCGCCATTTCCGACGTTGGTTATTATGTAGAATAATTATTGTTTATTAATAAAGTACTTTATTTTGCTTATTTCTTGTTTAATGGTGATTCGGGTAAATTTAGACTAAGGCTAATATTTTGTATGTTTCGTTGTTTCTTTGGTTGTATTGTAACACCCTGGCCACAGCCCACAGCGGTGCGACTTGCGATGCGTCTTGCGCCAGCGAAAGTGGCGAGCGAAAAAATCAAATAAAGGAAATTGTATGAAGCATGCCACAGCTACGGCGGCGAGATGCGCGGTGCGAACGCGCGGCGGCCATACCCAGGACTAGGGCGGCCGTCGCCGGCCTCGCCACGCCGCTCACCGCGCCGCTCACCGCGCCGCTCACCGCGCCGCTCACCGCGCCGCTCGCCGCTGTAGCTGTGGCTAGACCCTAAGAGTGGCGCAGTGTATTTATTTATCTGATACGATATAAATTGGACATTTTACATTTTACACATTACTTACCTTTTACTTCTCACAAGTTTTTCTAACTCATGTGGATCTCTGTGGCTGATTTATTTACACGTTAAGTAATACGTCTTCTTACTGTTAACATAAAAACATGTCATATTGTTCAGAAACATGTTACAGCTGAGTTAATTGGAAGTATGGAAAATAAAGATAAAATAGCATAATATTTTGTTGTTGGAATAATTTGGTGAAGTCTGCAGTTTAATGAGTAGACCTCCTTAGCCTCGTCAATGAGGCAAAATAAATTGAATTATAAATCTTGGCATCTTGGGGTTGTCGGCGTCTCATTTTATTAATCAAGTAAAGTAGATTACAAACAGGAGTTCTTACTATCCGCTGACAATAAAAGCAGTAGAGTATTTCTCTTAAATACACCAATTTTTGAAGGAACAGATAGGGTCATTTAAAGACAGTAAAAATCTCTTACCATTCTCGTTTGAATTGTCAAGAAACATAACAGATGGATGTTTCCATTAATTTTATAAAAAATATTTACTATAATATAAAAGTACTCGTAGTCCAGCAACCAGTTTCACTTAGACTTTTATAAATACTGATTTCTTTTTATACGACTTAACTGGTGAACATGGTGCGGTGCATGTAGTCTCGTCAAATCCACAGAGTAGCGACACAAAATACTATTTTGTGGTAGCGAGTTCTTTCCAGCCCAGTCAATGAGGTAAATCCGATTAATGTTATTAAGAAACTCGGCCGTTAGCGGCTCGCCTACGTGTTGGAGGATTTAAACTTGTTTGTTTTAGCTCCGAGATGAGGCCTGCCGCGCTCCAGTAAGCGACGAACAAATCCGATTTGAAACAATTCCCCGCTCGTAAGGCAATCTAATGCCCGGCTTTGTTGTTTTATTTGAAAACAGGATATTTCTTAAGAAGTAACCAAACGATAATATGAATATAGAAGAGCAAATAATTGGTATAAAAGTATTGGAATTTTAATGCATACTGATTTATTAAAGAAATAGGCTTAGGCGATGTGCCTTCCAATAATACAAAGTAAGTCGTCCGTCATTGTGTCACTCTTTCATCAACTTTAATGGGGTGATTTGCTATTTTCTTCTCTATTGCATGTGGAATACGAGTATTCCGGAATTAATCCTTCTCAATTTGAGCTCTTGAGACCGAACTCGCACACAGAAACATATACCTATGTACCTAAGGCTCGTATTAATAAACCGCACTCAACTCTGAGCTCAATCTTGAGTGCGAACTAGATATGTCATTCTCATACAAAACAGCACCTCATGTTCGCGCTCAAGATCGAGCTCAAAGTTGAGTGCGATTTATTAATACGAGCCTAAGTTATGAAGTTGTTTCTAAAAATAATTTTCCAGTAGACTTCAAGTAGCTGTTACTAATAATTCTTGTGGTTTTGGGTAATCCCGGTTTGAATGTGTCATGTGATATTTTGAGAGTCATCGTCGAGAATGACCGATCGAAACAATTTAAGATGTTTGAGAATAAAAATAATAATGCCATTGGGCTTTCGAGAGCGACGACCGAATTCAAAAAATAAGATTGTTAATATTTTTAATGGTGTATTATATTTTATATCGATATATTTTTGGTCCAATTTTTTAACTAGCTACGCCACAAGTTTTTCTCTAATAATGTATTTTTATTGGAAAATAAAAATGGCCTCGAACGTTCTCCGCGTGTTAGCATTTTGTATGTACGTGACTGCTACACCCCCAGACCACGATATCAGGGTTTTCGAGGGAAAGTATGACGGCTAAGGCGCAAATTGGTTATGTATAAGCATTTTGAAGATAGTGATTGGGAACTACTGAGAAGTTCTTAATAAGGACATCTTTTTCATTGTTCCACAGGGATGCCGAAGTGCCTAGTGAAAGAAAATTACCTTGATCAAGTTTATTGTGGGTTAATGGAATCAGGTAAATGGGGCGGCCTGACTGTCAGTTAACTGGGTTTATACTAGTTTAAAATCCCAATAGTACGTTGATTATCTTTTATCTCTAACAAAAAGTAGAGAATAAAAGTGTTCGGAATTGTTCGTTTACCGAAGGTAACTTTTCACGTTTCGTTTGTCTTGGCTTTTCAGGGAATTCGCCTAAATTACATTGTACATTGTGTCCATAACTATAATAATGTAATAAAGCTTAAGAGTTTGTTTGATTGTTTGAACGTGCTTATCTCAAGAACTGGTTCGAAATGAAAAAAATAATTTTTGTCCATTTATCGAGAATGGCTTTATGCTATAAAAATATAACAGTCGTTCATTATATCTATTTACAAGTATACAGAAAAAACATTTATCTTATGTTTTATCAAAAAAGTTGAAATCGGTATTCTAAAACAGTTTTTTGGCATTTGAATAATGTAAATAATTTTTGTTTGAGGCAATCTTTAAAGGAAATGTTGGTTTGATTTAAATACGTAATACCGGTTGTAATCCGACTTTCGTCTTCTAAAAAATCTTTTTTCGCAAAGTAAGTCGTCTTCGAGTAATTGAAAATTAGAATGCTCGTTCGCTGTCTTTATTTTCGTTTATGTTTACAGCCAGGGTATGGGCTGACTTACTTCGTAGGATAAATTATCCCATGGGATGAAACAGGTATCTTGATAACACGGGCAAAGCCACGGGTAGAAACTAGTAGTAAATAGGTTTGCATTTTACAATACAGGTACGTTATAATAGTTCTATCCTGTGTTCAAGGACTCCCATCAATTTAAGTTTGCCAAGTGCTCACTTTCGTCTAATCTAAGATACCTAGTCCAGTTTATATTATTTGCAAAGAAACAGATGTAGTCCAGTCGCATCTCCAGTAATAAAATAGGCTATTTTTACAACGGCACGTTTAAAAATAGAGGGCAAACAAAAACTAATCATAAAAGGCTCCGTAACTGGTTGAATGTGGAGCCTGGTTTATAAATATGTAGCTGGACCAGTGTGGAAGCGCGAATAATGCCATTCCAACCAGCTCCTTGTACCGATGATACTACTGCGCTTTACTAGTAGATTTGGTGAATAAATAAATAAATAAATATCTCTGGACATTATTCACACAGGGCTATGTGCTATGGGTGCCAGGCCAGACAACGGATAAACATCATCATCATCATCAATCATACTTATATACTTTTTTTTTTGTAAATACATACATATTATACATAGAAACACCCAGACCGATACAAACAGACATGTTCATGCACACAAATGTTTGTACCGTGCGGGGATCGAACCCGCGACCTTTGGTGTAGTAGCCGACTTCTCGACCATTACACCAAAAGGCTCGTCAAAATGAATAATAAATATAGAAGTAAAGTCAAACAAGTTAAGCACTATTATAATTATGTGCACCCACAAAATAAATGCGATTGTGTCACATTAATTCACTATTCATTTCTCAATGATATTTATATTGTCTAAAGGTAAATAAGCTATAAAAGATATGTCTTTTTTAATTTACCTATATAACTTGCACTAGTGATGCTAGGAACTGTAGTATTGGCTCAGAATCATCTCTCGTATTTATTACTGTTTGATTTTCGTCATAGTAACTAAGCCAATTGCTGTGACAGTCATTTTGTGGAACGAACACAGTTCAGTCCCAGGCAGTGATTTCTTTGTCATTGCAACTGTTATGGGCAGACTTAGCGTTTGCCATTATGTGAGCAATCTGCCCGTTTTGTTTTATAATGACATTAACAAACGTTAATATAATTTTGTTGAATTTGAGTATAAATTATTAACGATTAATGTTGTGGAGATATTTAATACACACTCGATTTTGATTATATTAGCTGTGGAATTATTTGCAGATAATTAATGAAAATTATAGAACCGCAGTTATTTGCCATATCGTTTGGAACGTTAAGATTTAAAGCAATGTAATTTTAACGTGTTCATAACAATATGCGTTAATTTGTATGAACAGATGAACCAACTTACGGAGTATTTGTTTAAACAAGCACTCAAATTGAATTGAATTCAAGACTTCGTTTATAGAAGTGCTAGATTATGGCTAAATTGTTATCAGGGGATGTAGCTCAGTGGTAGAGCGTTCGCTTTGCATGTGAAAGGCCCCGGGTTCGATCCCCGGCATCTCCAATTTTTGTCAACAGGATTATGTGTGTATGGTACCGCTAATAACATAAAACAAAATAAAATACATAGTGATAATCAAATATTAGAACTACTCATAAAATATGATTCTGTTTTTAAACACTGTTTTTTTGTTAAATAATTTGATTTTTGTTTTCGCTTTAAATCTAATATACCCAACAAAGTAAATATTCCTTTTATAAA
This sequence comes from Nomophila noctuella, assembly GCA_958496325.1. Lineage (NCBI taxonomy): Eukaryota > Metazoa > Arthropoda > Insecta > Lepidoptera > Crambidae > Nomophila > Nomophila noctuella. The sequence goes on from OY292482.1 coordinate 2,029,747, forward strand.
AACTTTCGAATCCCATTTACAAAAAGTAATATGCGCTTATACTCCAAATATCTCATTTAATTCAACTGTAGCAGTAATGAAGCAAGGGTTCAACAGATAATAGAATTTTCGCTGGAACACCTGACCAGAGATAAACATTTCTTCACTTCATAGCCCGGGCTTAGCCAGAGCTGCACTCTGAGATAACTGAATAAATGTCCGAATGTTCTTGGCTCTCGAATCTGGCCATTGCATGATATTTTTTACTTTTTAGGGTTCCGTAGCCAAATGGCAAAAAACGGAACCCTTATAGTTTCGTCATGTCTGTCTGTCTGTCTGTCTGTCTGTCCTGGCTCGTCCTCCGCCGTTTCTGAACCGATTGCCACGAAAATTGGTGGAGAGCTGCATAATGATAATTCAAGAATTGGTTTTTAAAATAATCGAAAAATAATTATTTTTTACCCCCCCTCCCATACATCGAAAAGTAAATTGGAAAAAAAAAATTCGACTTACCTCATCGTGTGGGGTATCGTTAAAAAGGTATTTTTAAATACAATAAAACTTGCCTTAAAACCATGTGGATCAAACACCCCAGTCTCGAGATATATTAATACAAAGTTAAAATTAAAGCGTCCCCCCCCCCTTAACTTTTGAAATACTATTACAATAATTCTACAAAAAATGTCCTGTACACCTCCAAGTAAGTACTTTCAACTAAAACTATAGCGAACTCTGTATCATACATAGTTATTTTTATACAACTCGACCAACTTATGACGTGCAGTTGCCCTTACTAAATGGTGTCTTAAGCGGTCGGGCCATCTTTTAGCTACGGAACCCTTTCATGGGCGTGTCCAACACGCTCTTGGCCGGTTTTTTCATATGTATTTATGGCCAAATTAAGATTGGCTTGAATCAAGATGTCTGATTTGGAAAGTGTAGTTTTTTGTAATATGTACTAGTTTTTACCTGCGGCTTGGCTTTGGACAATTGGCGGACAAATGTCCAAACAAACAAACAAACTTTCACATTCATAATAGAAGTATGAAGTATGATTGTAGTGCTTAGAGATTTTTCATCTTCGTAACATTAAAAATGTCTGTAATCAGATTGTTAAGAATTTGCACGAGACAATGTTACCTACACTTTTACGAAATTAGTTTCTGATTATTACCGAGAGTGTAGGGACATACTAGCTTAATAAATTAAGTTTTATCCCACAGACTTTGTCGTAGCCATTCGAAGCATTTACCAGTAAATAACATCGTTTAATATATCGGATTGAATTGAAAACATGAAGTCCGTATTTGTAGTAACTTGTGAGATTAAAATCGAAATGCATTAATGGCATTTAGAGGCGAGAGTCGGACGATCGCAATAGATCACTGAGATATCTCGAACACGGACAAAAATGTCTCGAAAGGTCACAAACATCCCATGGCCTGGTAATACGGATGGCTACATTTCGAGTTTTACCGTACTGAGATACCGCAACTAGTCTTTGGTCAAAGTAAGTGTGTGCGTATTAGAAGGATATGAAGTTTCAAGTTCTTATTTTTATTAAATCTAATTAAGGACACCTGGTTGGTTCGGAGGTTAACTAGGAGTGGGAGTTATGTAGGAATTAAATACGATAAAAAACTCATGTCGACCTGTGACTTTGTAATACACTTCAAATCTTTATAAATATATAACAAAATGTATATGATGTAAGTACATATATTAGTATTTGTATTCCAGCGCCTTTCAACGGTCAAACTTGGAATGCCATATCAAATTCTAACTGACTGTACATCGTTCAGCGTCTGAGTGAGACAGAATACTTACTCTTAAGTTTATCTGAGAAGTTAAATAATAAAATCAAGCGTAGTGCGGAACGATAAAAATAATATTGGTGCAATAAATTTTATTGAAATACTTCGGCCGGCTATTCTTAACGCGACCCGAGGCGATGCTCCAGTGGATGAGAGTGCAAGAAAACAAGTTCTTTTTTAATCAAGAGATTATTCGAGATGAATTTGAAGAAGAAAGGATCTGTTAGTGACTATAATTCATTGAACCTTACACATGGATTGAGAAGTAAGAAGTGAAAAGAAAGGAAACATATTAAACATACAACATATTATGAACAATAGACAAAAAAACACAGGTCTGTCAAAAGGTAACAAACATTAGTGGTCAAAAACGACCTTAACATTAATTAGTAAATAAGTTTGCTTCTTCATCAAAGCTTGGTCACGTTTTTTACAGAGCACCTTTTTGAATTTATATGATTTGTATAAATACCTAATGCCTTTTCAGAGTCTGGTTCCCACAACACTAACAAGGTTAAGTGAAAAATTATTGTGTTTATTCAGGTACATGATAATCTGTGAAATGATCAGATCCGTTATTTTCACAGACATCTTAGCAGTCGTTATTTGTAACTTAATTTCCAGTTATCCATTATTATTTTATTCACTCTTTGTCCTAATCAGTTCTTCAAGCAATTGGCCTAGCCTGTTTCAATTCACATGAAAGGATATTTCATATACATATAAGTTTATATTATAGGGCACACGATATTATTTGCCCACCACCGCCCCTAACCTCTCAATAATTCCATAACAACAACGTTGCCGACCTTTGACAACCTGTGCTGTCCCCATCTAACTCTAAAGACCTTCCCTGCCTCCCCAGTTGAATCTGACCTTACCCTTGAGATTCATCGCGAAGTTGCGACACCTCCTCATGCACCGACTAAGTGAGTAGGATACGATATCATTTATTCACCTTCCCTGCTCCAAAACCCGTGTCAGGAATCATTTGTCATTCCTTTATTAGTCAGCAGTTCCGTAATGGAATTGGTTGGTATATTAGATCATTTCCTTGGTCCTTGTGACTGTAGGTATACATACATTACATTATGTAACTAATGTTACCAGTTTCGAAGTTTTTTATATTATGTTAAACCGATCAACGAGTATAATTAAATTAATTAATTAATTCTTTGGACTAACACCCCAATTGCCTAGCCCCAAACAAAGCTCGAAGCTTGTTCTATGGAAACTAGGGAACGGATAGAAATACTTAAATACTTTTAGAAACAGCCATGTCTCGAGTACAAATGCCGTTGTTCATCACACCAACATTTGCCCCAGCAGCGGGATTCGACCACTAGACCTCCAGGTCATTTCAATTGTGTCTTTGATTCTCAGCTTGGGAAAATATTTAAACACGAATTCTTCAATGTCAGTATCAAATAAAGGACTTTATCTTCACGATTACCTAAGTACGTACACGTCATATGCGCGCGGAATACAGGTGTACGACAATGCTTCATACTTATAGCTTGGTGAGCAATCTAGGACTATTGTTGAGGGATCAGTGGAATCAAGAAATACGGAGCCACCCAGACAGAGCTAAACATCAATGGAGATGCGTATCTTTTGTGGGGCTCGTTTGTAGACTAATCTGAGAAGATAGCAACATGAGCGACCATTGTATCCACCTTGTACAAGATTTCATTCGTGTACGTGTCCTCTCACAATGGGCTCGAACAAGATCTACACTTTCCTGATCGAAGCTTTTATTAGGTACTATACCAAAACGGATTTTCAATCATCCACAATCGGTTCTATCGGGCCGGATGCCATCTACTCCTTCTACGATCTCCACAGATCACCGGGGCAGATAGCCGAGACAATACGCACACAAATACACGCCGAACTCAATAGTACGTATCGTCGAGTCGCGAAAAGGTAACCTTGGTTTAAAAATATGTGAGTACGATCAACTTCGATGATATTGCCTTTCGCTGTTTGATTTTGATCCCTATTTCATTGGTAATAAGAGTGCCGAGTTGTGATGGAACGCGGCCGCGACCACAGGCGGGGTCTGCTTTTTATTCGTGTTTTTTGTCTTATTTTTTCACCGGCTCGCCCTGACAGAAACGGCCGTTGAGATGTCGAAGCCGTAATAGGAGGCTGCGATGCAGTAATTCTTTTTTGTCTGCTATTATTATTTATTAAAAATGACAGAGCTTTACATTGTAGCGAATGAAAACCTAAAAGACAGTTTAAGGTTTCTTTAAGCCAGTGCTCATGTTTAATTTAGTTACCATAACAGTAATTTGGAGGTGTTCTCTTGAACTTTGTGTCTTAGTGCTGTGCAGTTTGTATTAAAAAGAAAGCAAAATTAACGTTATAAGTAACAAATGAACTACTGTAATCCATGTTGCTTGTAAAAGATATTGATACTCATGATCTATGAATATTTTAAAAACAGATACAATCTTACTACATAAGAAATATCGGGAAGAGCCATGTAAAAATAATTGAGTACATGCTATACGCACAGTGATTGGGACAGCGATGTTGATCCACTTCTTCTCCCCATCATGTAATATTAAAACAGTCGAATAATAATACTCCTCTTGAATTTCAAGTAAAGTTACTGTTTACAAAAACGTTACACTGTGGCGGAGGCTGTTATTGATAGATTGTAGTCACAAAATAAAGAGTTCTCTTAGTGAGAACAAAAACTTCGAAGAAGAAATAGTAATAGTATCATTTATGCTAGTACATTTTTTAAGACCGAATTAATTTAAGAATTACTATTAAACTTGGCTGGAAAACTCGTTTAACTTTCGATATCTTTGGGATTATAGAATCCAATTTTGTCCGAGTATTTTGTACAATTTACCGAAGGTACGTGATAGTAAAATAAAGGGCTTCTTAAGCCCAATGGGATTAAAAAATATAGTGATTAAGTAGAAAACTTTCTCAGTGCTTTCATCGATTTCCCTTGGGTCCGTCTCTGCCTACCTAGTAGATATTATAATGTAGCCAGGTGTATGTACTCAATGAAATGTACTGAAAGCAATATTTTTTTGATGGAATAAGATTCTTTAAAAGTACACTACTAAAAAAAAATGAAAATGAAAATGAAATTATTTGAAAATGAAAAAACTACTACTGATGTAAAAGTACACTACTACTACTATTGATGTGTTTTTTCGAGCGTGAGACGATGTGTTTTTTCGAGCGTGAGACGAGATGCCATTGCAATATAAAATATAAAAAAAATACAGATTTTTTATGTTATAGGGAGGCAAAGGAACATCAGGGTCACCTGATGGTAAGTGATGACCGCCGCCCATGGACATCACCGACCGTGAAAGGGTCGTAGAATCGTTATCTGCCTTTAAGACCACATACAATCCCGAGCTGAGCTCTGGCGACCTTACTCACCAGCAGATACATAGCACAACAGTTACGAAGTGCTACTTCACTTCTGTAAGGTGAAGATGCTTCCCAAGAAGAACGGCTTATCCAAGTGGGAATTCCACTAAGCTCTAGCTCTCTTTGACTTATATTAATTTGAAACTCGTATTTCAATCTTCAGTTAAAAATTCATAATTGAATAAACTGTAAACCATCTGTAAACCTATGCTAACTCAATGCCATTTATCAACTGTTATCAGATAATAATTAAATCTAGCTGTGATCCTTTCTGTACTAGGCAGTTAGATCTTATCTGATAATTAAAAACCGGCCAAGAGCGTGTCGGACACGCCCATGAAAGGGTTCCGTAGCTAAAAGATGGCCCGACCGCTTATGACACCATTTAGTAAGGGCAACTGCACGTCATAAGTTGGTCGAGTTGTATAAAAATAACTATGTATGATACAGAGTTCGCTATAGTTTTCGTTGAAAGTACTTACTTGGAGGTATACAGGACATTTTTTTCAGAATTATTGTAATAGTATTTCAAAAGTTAAGGGGGGGGGGACGCTCTGATTTTAACTTTGTATTAATATATCTCGAGACTGGGGTGTTTGATCCACATGGTTTCAAGGCAAGTTTTATTGTATTTAAAAATACCTTTTTAACGATATCCCACACGATGGGGTAAGTCGATTTTTTTTTTCGAATTTACTTTTCGCTGTATGGGAGGGGGGGGTAAAAATAATTATTTTTCGATTATTTTAAAAACCAATTCTTGAATTATCACTATACATCTCTCCACCAATTTTCGTGGCGATCGGTTCAGAAACGGCGGAGAACGAGCCAGGACAGACAGACAGACAGACAGACAGACAGACAGACAGACATGACGAAACTATAAGGGTTCCGTTTTTTGCCATTTGGCTACGGAACCCTAAAAACGGCCCATGAATGGAATCTTCAATAAGAAATAACAGATGTATACGAGTGTTTCTCTGAAGACAATCTTAAAGTAATTGGAAGGCACTGGCGTAGACGACTGCTAATATTAAGTAAATAAATGTTGAACAAAATGTGTTTACCATATGAATAAACTAGTTATTTCGAGCGCTTAGGCAGGATTATATGTACGTCAATATACGAAGAGCTAAATAAGCTTTAGGTCCCATATAAGTTAAAAACAGCTCATAAAATTCTTCACGATCATCAAAACTACAGAAAATGTCTCTTAAAAGTATAATGTTGTTGATGTCCTCATAATCTACTTACGTACTTCATTATGTTTTTACTATTTGTGCATTCCGTACTATATTTTTATTATGAGAATCTCTGTCTAATATCTGCCTTACCCACTTTTAATAACCACGCAAAGGGCAGAAGAAAGCGCGATAAAATATGCGAGTGAAAACTCGACCCAGTCTTAAAGGTCTCGGCTGTTTGGTATTCCTCCGGCGATTTAGAGTACATCCTCATACTTGAGATAATTCCAGGCGAATTATGTAAATTATTCTGATGTCGAGCTTAATTCAAAAGCAGCACGCCTGGGTTTATTTTAATTAACGTCTAGTCTCTCCGGTGGTCTTAGATCTAGTGGTCCCTTTGTCGGTGTGAGGCGACTCAAATCGCTAATGATACCACTATGAGACAATATACTATTGTACTATGACCCCCCTCTGTGAACCTTATGATAAGGCAATAAAGTACATTTTTCGAGATGAGTTTCTTGTTCTTTCGCCAGGTCAAGACAGCGTTATTTAAATTTTGACAGCGCTAGAAAGTTCGATGACCTTTTGTAATGCTGTTTTTTTGTTATCGCATTTATTGCGCTCTGTGCGGATGATCATTACGTGGTCCATATTGGAATTTGTGGAGAGGTTTTTGTATGAATAATGAGGTCATAGTGATGAGGTCATCTCGGTTGTGCGGATGAAAGTTGAGTGTAAATATCATTTATCATATTAATGTAGCGCTTAAGGCTACTTCTTATATGTTTGTAGAGATAATGATAATAAGTCATAAGCAGAGTACTGGTTGATTTGGTGTCAGAGAATCCTACTTCTGCTTGGTGTCGACGTAAATTCTTGAGAAATCTATTTGCTCTAGATTCCAAACTAACATTGAAACTTTTTGAAGACCGATTCAGGTCTTCCTTACCTAACAGAAAGCGCCATAGCTTTGTTGACGATAGTAAGAAAACTTTTAGTCTGGGCTAAATTAACAATCAACAGTTAAAGTTGGTCTAAGGAAAGCATCCATGACAAATTGATTATCTTTGCTAATTTGGCGGTCACTCTACGTTATAACAACCAGAGTTGTGGGTCACTCAGCCATCAGTGTAATGGTCCGTATTCGAAGCCAGGGAGGCTTAGCCATAAAAAATGTTCTGTCGATACCAGACCAAGATAAGAACTTTCCCGATTTATCTAGCTAATGCGTTTGCATCGTGAGAAAATCCGTTCATGTTAACGGATGGTGATTGGTGACACTAAAGCAGTGCGTGGTTTTAATATTATTATTGATTTGCAGCTTTTAGTCCTTTAAGTGATCTTTACGAAAAGGCAGTCGCGTATTTTTTCTTAGCGCATTCAATACTCGTGTTAGATATCTTATCTACTTGTACTATTATACGAAGGAGGATTGAGAATGTTAATACCAAAATGAAACAAGCTAGCCCAATCTATACTATACTAATATAATAAAGCTGAAAAGTTTCTTTGTTTCTTTGAACGCGCTTATCCCAGGAACTGCTGGTTACAATTGACAAGTTCTTTTTGATTTGGATTGTCTACTTTTCGAGGAAGCCTTTATTATTACACTATGTATGCAAAAATATAAATTCACGCGGACGGAGTTGGGAACAGCCGCTGGTGTATCAATATAGAGTAACTATTCATTAATGCATCTCTGAAACCTCCATAAACATTTTCTATCTTTCTCCCTTACTTAAAGATACCTTAGGTAGGGGAGTTTGCAAATCTACCAAGTCAATGAACCTAAATAAGATAATTTTCTCTTAAAGAGAGCTTTGTCTTAAAACTCTGAAACGTCATATTCGTAAATGGTGGTCTGTGTACAAATGCACCTAGTTCTGTTCTACGCGTACTTTTTTGAGTCTTTTTACCCATCTCGTACGGCCGGTACAGACAAACGACATACGAGACTGTCGAGCATTGAATGCAAACAAAGGGGCTGAGCCTCACGTGGTAGATGTTAACAAGCATCGGACAGCGCTTAGTGCTTATATGGACGCCGCACAATTACCAGCCGATGGAAACACGTAACAGCGAATGTACAATGCTTTTTGCTTGTACACTTTTTACATTTTTTTCTGAGATACTAGCCGACAGCGTGTAAGTGGGCAAAGAAAACGAAATTTACAGCCTATTACATAAAGTATTGGATAGAGGATGGCGGTACATGAAGGGGTTGTTGTTTGAAAGACATTACGATGTAACCTGTACTCTATAAATTGATGCTTGGTGAAGAACAAACCCAGCTTATGCTTGTCTTTGAGTGGTAGGTATCGTAACTATCGAAGTAAAATAATAAATAAAAATAAATAAATTACTTGGACTAACACACCAATTACCTAGCTCCAAACTAAGCTCGAAGCTTGTACTATGGATGCTAGGGAACGGTTTCACATATTAAAGTATTTTTATAAGCATCCTTGACTCGAGCACAAATGACGTCATCACACCAACCTTTGCCTTGTTTTTTAGCCGGGGTCACTGATAACTTCACCACACAGGTCGTTAAATAGCCACCAAGCCTATTACGAAGTAGAAGCACATTCCCATTCCTGTGGTGTAAATCGTTCCAAACAGACTTCCACGGAACTTCAAAATACTTGATCTCCCTCCCGAGACATTGTATCAAAATGACAAACAATTAAGATCTCCTGTCCCTTCCAATAGCTACGGAATGCAATAACTTTGTACGTGTTCCCCATTTTCCGAGTTCAAGATAAAGTCGGTCTTGTCGTGATAATATAACGAGTGCGCTATTACGAGTCGCACGACTCTCGCCAAACGGGGAGAATTCACGACGACGATTGCACGCATTCAGAGACAAAACGGAATGGAATTGTAGAATAGTAGAATCTGAATCTGTGCGGTGTTCCATAGAGGACACCCAAACGATGCTCCTCCAGGTGAGGTTCCCTTCTTCAAGAGGCTGGGGAAATAATCCGGGAAGGGATATAGCTTCTAGTGGCTTTTTTATGTAAGAGGGAGGCGAACGATAAAGAGGGCAGGGAAAAGATATAAATAAATAAATGCTGTGGACTAACACTACAATTGCCCAGCCCCAATCTAAGCTCGAAGCTTGTACTATGGAAGCTAGGGAACGGATAGACATACTTTAATACTTTTATAAACATGCGCGACTCGAGTATAAATATCGATGTTCATCGCATCAACATTTGCTCCTAGCGGTATTCGAACTCTCGACCCTTGGTTTTGTAGTCAGGGTCTCTGACCACTAGACGTTGGTCTAGGGTTTGCCCGTATTTGATGTACTCGTGTTATTAAAAATATTATATAATATTTTTTGTTCGCAGTCAACCGACAGGTGATCTCAGTGGAATACACTACACTGCGCTTGGATGTGCATCGTATGGGTGTCCTTCGTGGAATACTTCAATTCGGATACAATTCGGTATGTAGGACAATATTTTTAGTGTTCCCGGTCTAGGTAATTGGATTGCGTTGAAGTGGATTCGTGTGTTCGCGAACGTGGTTTTGTCTAACTATTGCAATATTTGATTTTAGATTTATTGAAACGTGATTCAAAGCTTTCAATGACTTGCCGTTCCATTTGTTCTTCATTATTTTAGCGTGAATATGTGTTTGATGATCCAGTTTACGATTGTAGGTATTATTAAAAAGTTTTAAATTGCTAAAATAATTATTTAGCTCGTATAAGTTAAAGATTTGCTTATTCAGTTTGAAATTGAATGGTAAAAAAACTTTCTTCGTACAATAGTCGATTTTTACTCATGGGTATATTGATTCAGATAGTTCTTGTTAATGTAAAAAAATCTCTCGATTGCCGAATAGAGTGCTCCTTATTTTGCTATCTTATAATCGGCCTCTGTCCGACTTATATACTTTATAGCCGATATCTCGAGTATATCCCAAGCAATTTTCCGCTTTATCTCATTTATATTAAAGCCGTAGGGTGAAGTATATGGATACAAGTTCTTCGAAGATTATAATCTTGACGCGTATTGTCCAATGGACTTGAGTTACGGCTGCGTATAGTTCGGACGCCGTAAATTGGCACTTTAGTTTATTTTACGATTGGCCTTTATCGATGCCCGATGAGGTTCTCCCAACTGCCGGCAAAGAGTGGGTAAATAGCGATTTGATAACTCTGGGAATCAAAAACCTTAATACATATTTTTTTAAGAAGCTCTGCTTTTGTTTATCGCATGCAAAATGAATTTATTTTTGTTGAAGCCCTTATCATGATGGTTCGATTGGAGAGATACTTCGATGTCAACAGAAAGTTCATACTCATTGCATGTTTAGTCCATCATTCACCAAACATTAAGATTGTTTTTATCGCTAGGTTACCGTTAGGATATTTTTGTTACCTAACTATTAGGCAGTTCAAGAATATGTAAGGAAACCTGCTAGATTTAGGTTGTCAGTCCAAGGGTCATTTTCTTTAAGTTACTTAGTTATCTTGCAGACTATTAAGCAGTATTTAACGCGAATATTTCTAGTCTTTACGTTGTCAGTAAAGATGCTCACTAAATTATAGTGTGAATTGGAAAAGGCTAATACGCTGAACTTTACGGTTAAACTTTGCTACGTATTTTATGTAGGCACCACTAGCGGCTCGCCTCGTTTTCGCACAGAACTTATTAGTGGTCTGTTCGTACATATAAAACCTGTGCATAAATTGTGTTTATCTATACTAGTATAATGAAGCTGAAAAGTTTGTTTGAGCGCTTTAACATCAGGAACTTCTGGTTCAAATTGACTAATTATTTTGTGTTGGATTGTTAATTTGTTAAGTTTAGTATAAACTACATATCTGTGTGCGGAAACCGAAATCCATGCAGACGGAGTCGCGGGCGGCCGCTAGTATTTTGTAAACAGCACAACGTGCTTTTACATCCGATTTATAATTAGCACTCATCACTCTTAAACATTTCATTGCAATTCGTAAAGAGGTTCGTAGTTACATAGTTGTTGATGCGAATTCCGATTTACTTGCAGCTTTGTTTTAGCTCACAGGTGCTAAATTGCTAAAGCCGTAAAAAGGACTCCTCCATAAATCTTGGTGATTGCACGTAAAAGTGATAGATTTCGAACAAAAAGATTACTGGAATATATCAATAAAAAAGTTAGTTAATCCCTGTGCTCTTTACTTGCTTATTTTCATTCATACATCATATATTTAGAAGCCAGGTCATGCGATACTTAGCGGACATCAGTGCTTTATTCTGTGAGTAGAATATTATGAAGCAAGTTTAGTCCTTGTACAAGCTACTTTCTTCAATACAATGTATTCGAATCGCCTGCCATTAAAATTAAATTTAATTATCTCCACAATTATCTTGAGTTCCGAAGTGAACGTGACAGAGTGACTCAAGCGGGGTCCGGTTGCGATTAATCGGAATTGTTACTAAGTGTAGTGCCGGCCTAGAATAGTATTATAGTACGGGATACCTTTTTAATGATAGATTTGATATAGAAAGAAAAGAATTTATTGCAGTAGCTTAGGCTACTGATATTGCTAATAATTGAATATGATAACGCATCTGCCAGGTATCGGTGTAATACGTGAACTGAACTGACTAATAGACGCGCGTTCGTTTTCGGTTTTACCTTTAATTATTATTGCTATATTTAAAAAAACGGTTGTAACGTACCCCTTTTCATATTACTCGGTGATCACTATACAATCAGGTGACATTTAAAAAAGCTCTTGGTCTCGTAAGGAGCAGACTAAGGACTCTCTGGGAATGGGCAGCAGCGGTTCCCATGTGTCTTAGTGTTCACCACACTGTGGTCTGACAATGGGAATAATCCCTCATCGGCAGGAAGCTCACGTCCAGCAAGAGAATGCGATACCCTGATGATGATTATATTATCCGCAATTATGTATTTATTTATTCGACAAAATGACAATCATAAGGCGAACTTTATGCCTCATGGCATCCCTACCCTCGAATTTGTGAAGTGATCGTGACTGCGTGTGACTCAAACGGGGTCCGGTTGCGGTGTTCCGATTAATAGGAATATCGGTGATTCAGATTGTCTCGAGAAAATGGGCTATGTTACTCAACCAAAGCGCGCTTACGAGCTGTACGATTTGAGTCTAGATATCCTACGCATAATAATAGGTGGACACCAATCGTAGTAATCGTACATTATGTGACTTGTAGTACTAGTAGTTTGATAATACTCTCGTGAAAGTTTCTTCGGTGAATTAGCAGTTCTGAAAACTTCAAACTAGAACTTGTTCTAAGCGTCATGTATATACCATAGACTTCCGAAAGATTCCGGAAACGTGATAAAGATTTTTATACGACCCTTGTCGATTTTGTTAACCATAAATAGTCCTGAAGCTTCCACTCCGAGTAAAGGCAGTTCGATCAACTACCTACCTATCTACTCCATATCATTCTAGTTCCACAGATTAGTATCAGTACACGGTCAACGGCCGATCGGATTTGATCAAGCATCGGTCCGATGTGTATCGTCATAATTTGTGTCGACTGATCTACCCGGGGTCGTTGACACCGAGACCTGTTTGGCAGACCAAGCCAGCCAGTTGGCACACTTACATGTATTCTGTGCAGGAAAAGCACTTACAATTAAACTGTATATCGTCGTGTACATCAATCTTAGGCACCCAACAGCGCTGTAATTAAAAGCTACTGAATTTTCTAACGAGATTCTTCGTAATTACATACATGGTTCAGGTTGCATGCATCTCGATGTCATTTGTCATGTTCAAAGTAATCATAGATTCTATTAAAATTAAAATTTATAAACGCCTAGGTTTTTTTTATGTGATAGGGAGGCAATCTTAGAAGAAGGTCATCTTATGGTAAATGATCACCGCTGCCCATGGACATCAACAACCGTAGAATAGTCGCAGATGCGTCAACTTAAATGCTGATGCTGGTTCCTTGAGTGTTAAGTGATAAAAAAATATGCTAAGGAAAATATAAGAGACAAGATAGTCAACTATATAAGGCCAAAAGAGTGAGGAGTAATTTGTCAGTTCATTTGTTCTTCAGTCAAACTCATTTGTACTTCATAACCTTCAAGCCTTTGCTCCACACTTAATATTATCACTTGAAGCTGCTTCTGTTCTTATTAATCTATGAATAGAAGCACTTAATGGGACACCTTTAGAGATCATAACTCGCAAGAACAAAGGAGAAAAAAGCAACGCCATAGGGCAAGTCAGTGTTCCGCCGTGAAATATAGCCGCGGCCGCCGCCTACATCCCTCTAATAGAACGACTATTGTATCAAACCGGATCCATCGACCAGTCTTACTAGCGTACAGTCAAATATGTGTAGCAGTGAAGAGGTCTGCCACTATCAGAGCTGCTTCTATTAAATGAAACTTGTGTAACTATATGAAATAAATGACACTAGCGAGTCGCCCCGGCTTCAACTTAATTTATCAATGGTTCTCTACTATAATATGCACGTTTTATACATATAAAGCTCCCTTACGAATCACTCTATCTATTAAAAACCGCACCTGAATTCGTTGCGTAGTTTTAAAGATCAAATCATACATAGGGACAGACAGACGGTGGATAGCGACTTTGTTTTATATTATGATTTTAAAGGTCTGCCGCTTTATAATAATAATAATATAATAATAATCATTTAATTCAGATAAATTACATCCATATGTGTTAGTAACAAATTGCTTAAAAACTATGGTTAGTACTTTCAACTTATAATTTTAATTTCCCTCACTACCCTGAAGGGTGGATAGTTGGAAAGGGACTAGGAATCACCCTTTTTATAAAACACCCCCAAAGCGGCGATGAGAATCTGTCAGCTAAGGTTTTCAGAATGCTATTGTTACTGCCCCGAACCCTGGCAATCAGAGAAGCTGTTTTTTTGCGGATGATAGCATTGAATCCGTCAGTTCGGTATTCAGCAAACATTCCTGATGCACTACAAAAACGGGGCAGTCCCAACAGCATCCTGAAGATATTATTATATTGAATACGCAGGGCTTCTAGCGATCTTTTGGTGTGGCTGACCCACAGGTTTCCCGTGTACAGACTTTGGCAGTATGCCTTAAAAAGTGTAACCTTTACTTGATCTGTACAGCGGGAAAATCTGCGAGCCAACATGTTGCCTCTGACCGCCAGAGCCCTACGCTCCCTTTCAATATCAGCATCATCTTTGAGGTCGCTTGTAATTATATGTCCTAGGTATTTAAATTGCGTGACTCGCTTAATGCTTAAGCCATTAAGGGTAATACTAGGAGAGCTACCAGGTCGTTTACCAGCGGCCTCAAAGACCATGTACTCTGTTTTGCTAACATTATAAATAAGCCCATGCTCCGCTGCATACTTTTCACAGCCTCTCATCATTTCCCCAAGACCCCCCACCGTAGGGCTAAGCAGCACCATGTCGTCAGCGTAGCTAATATTATTTATATTTGTACCATCTATTCGACACCCGACACGCATGCTGCTCAGCCCCACAATGAGATCGTCAATATACATGTTGAAGAGCTTCGGAGATGTCAATCCGCCCTGTCTCACTCCACATTCCAACACATATGCCTCCGACAGAGAGTCAGCCCATCTCACAAAATTGGTTTGATTTGCATACCAATACTTAAATATATTAAGAACCTCCAATGGTACACCCCTGTCCCCCATCTTTTTCCAAAGCACATCATATGATACAAGATCAAAGGCCTTGGAAAGGTCAAGGAAACAGGCGTACACCGGCGTTCTGCGATCGGTATAGTAACGGACGGCATGCTTGACACTCAAGATAGCGCTTTCGGTAGATAGTCCGGGGCGAAACCCGAACTGGGCGTCATGTAATTTACTATAATTTTGTAAGCAAGAGTCGAGCAGTCCGTCCAGCACCTTAGCGATGGTTGTTGCTAAAGAGATGGGGCGGTAGTTACGCTTGTCCGAAACATCACCAGTCCTGTTCTTAACAATGGGCACCACAATTGTTTTCATCATTATGAGTGTTTACATTTGTGTTAAGTATTTTTTAATCTGTGCGGTTGAATCAGATTCTAATGGAACTTTTCTGAAGGTGTAGATCCAGTCTACGAGTAGGTTAGAGCGAATATACTGTTATCCATTTCACTGTGGTACTACCACCAATATATTATAATCGCAGTGTAGTAGGATCTAAATACGGATATTATCAAACGACTTAATTATAATGGTTTCTGAAGTTTTATGGTAACATGTTTTGGTAGTCAACGGTGTTTAGACAAGTAAATAAAATAGTTTGTTAAATTAACTTAGATATCGGATACATACTGGATCGCCTTGATATTAAGAGTCTAGTGGAACTTTTAAACTGTATCCATAGTCTTTGCGTGAGTAGGTTTTAGTGGGCGACCTATTCCGCTAGACCAGTTTAAGTTCTAATAAATAAACAATAGTTCTACGAAGTTTTACTTTGAACAATATTTTATTACTTATCATCAACACAAAGTTGACGTTGAGTTTAAGCCTAGTAAGTGTCTAGAAAGGTTTCAGAATTTCGAACATAGATCAAGTTTGTGATAATTACCTTGCAGTAGCGTGTTAATAGGCTGATAAGTTGTTTAACTTTCCACGGAAATACGATATATTGAATTAATTGATTAGTGTTAGCAATCAGTTACCTATTAGTATAGAAAGACACTGGGCGGAAATAAAGCGGCTGAGGTTCGGTGAGACTACGCCTTCAATGTATTTGAAATGGAAGATGACACACTACGCAGAAATAACGTCACGTAATTTTGTATAGAAAATGTATGGCCGCCCAACATTGGTCGCGAAATAACAGTCTTGTGGTTCCGACACTTAAAGGAATCTACGATAATAGTATAGTATTATTACGTGCTGATAAAAGCATCGCGTAGGCCATATTTAGTTTGAATGTTACGCCTTTAAAAGGCAACAAAATCACACTCTCCATAATAATTTATAATTAATTCTCACAAATACCATCTTGACACGTCGTGTATTTCACAAGACATGATTTTACACAGTTTTTAGTCCTAAAATGGTGTTGGAAACCGCTTGGTCCAAACATGGCAGTTATTATCACGCTGTATAGGCGGAGTTAATGCAGCTTATATCGGGACTTTCTAAGATTACGTCAGGTAGAAAGGCGCCGCCTACGTCTGTGAGCGCGGTTGCTAGGGCACCTAGGTAATGCTAAGGCTGTGTATGGATTTATAGTTCATACAATATGAAGTTTCGACTATGACTCGGTGGAGCACTTGGTTATGACCCTTTTTATGTGATTGGGAGGCAAACGAAAAAGAGGGTCACCTGATGGTAAGTGTTAGTAACCGCTGCCCATGGACATCGACAACCGCACAAGGGTCTTACTAGCAGAAACATAGCGCATCATTTACGAAGTGCTAGTGGTCTTCTGTAAGGTGCGGATAATTCCCGAGACGAGCGGCTCATTTGAGTGGAAGTTTCATAAAACGGCTTTATAGTCGCTTAATAATAAACAAAAATGTTTTTTTAAACTTATCAAACTCGGACTCCTAAATATGCTAAAACTTCTTTCTATTCATTTGATAAAATAATTTTGTTTACAAACTCTTGAAATGTTATAAGCTGCTAAAATACATGTAGTCCAGTAATTTTAGCAATTTTGATCCACGATCTGCGGAATAATTCCTAGTGAGCTGATTTTTTGTATACACCTTTATTATGATATTGTAATGATGATGTGAAAAATCGACATTGATATCGTGCCGGCTAAAAAAGTTATAGGGGTCCAAACGTCACGAAAATCAGTTTTTCGCAAATATCTCGCGATCTATTGCTCAGAGGTCAATAATGGTTTCATAAAAGTTGTTCGTCGTAAAATTGTCTACAAAAAAGGTCTCTTGCATTTTTCTGTAGAATTAACCGTTTTTGAAATAGAGACTAGAACGCACTCACATATGGTATTGTATACCGTACGGCGCATACCACGGCATAAGCCCTATTGTTTGTTTTTTTCCCTTTTTTGTTTATGTGTTTTTTGTTAGTATAATGATCTACATATAGAAATATAAAGGACTTGTAATACTAGCACAGTCGGGAAAATAGGAATATCAACTATAAAAAACTAAGTGGCCCTTTTTTTTGTCACTGTATAACTCAAGAACGGGCTCACCGATCCAAACCAAATTTTCAGGGTTTGTACAAACTATTTAATAGATGTTTTATGTGAAGTTTGGACAAAATCGGTCGTTCACTTTATACGCAGCGAAGCACGTACCGGGCCGCTAGTAATGATATAGATATGCTATGTCCAGTGACGTTTGACCCCTATAACTTTTTTAGCCGGCACGATATCAATGTCGATTTTTCACAACTTCATCACAATATCATAATAAAGGCGTATACAAAAATTCAGCCCACTAGGATTTTTTTCGCAGATCGTGGATCAAAATTGCTAAAATTCACATTGCATATCCATATCATTACTAGCGGCCCGGTACGTGCTTCGCTACGTATAAAGTGAACGACCGATTTTGTCCAAACTTCACATAAACCATCTACTAAATAGTCTGTACAAACCCTGAAAATTTGGTTTGGATCGATGAGCCCGTTCTTGAGTTATACAGTGACAAAAAAAATTGCCACTTAGTTTTTTATAGTTGATATTCCTATTTTCCCGACTGTGCTAGTATTACAAGTCCTTTATATTTCTATATGTAGATCATTATACTAACAAAAAACACATAAACAAAAAAGGGAAAAAAACAAACAATAGGGCTTATGCCGTGGTATGCGCCGTACGGTATACAATACCATATGTGAGTGCGTTCTAGTCTCTATTTCAAAAACGGTTAATTCTACAGAAAAATGCAAGAGACCTTTTTTGTAGACAATTTTACGACGAACAACTTTTATGAAACCATTATTGACCTCTGAGCAATAGATCGCGAGATATTTGCGAAAAACTGATTTTCGTGACGTTTGGACCCCTATAACTTTTTTAGCCGGCACGATATCAATGTCGATTTTTCACATCATCATTACAATATCATAATAAAGGTGTATACAAAAAATCAGCTCACTAGGAATTATTCCGCAGATAAAATCTAAAATTCCTGGACTAATGGTTATTATGTATAAAGAGTTATTTGTTCCTATCATACTTATACAACTTCTATTCAACCGCTCTGTCCACGTTTGTATGTGTAGGTGTAGGTATTTATTCGTTGAAACGAGGGCTATAAAAAGGCGCCATTTTCACACAGGCGCCATATTAGCATATTTAATTCTAAAAGGAACGGTTTAGATATTTTAAACTTTGCAACAGATTCTGAATCGCTCTTTTTGACGACCCCGTTGGTCTGGTGGTCAGAGACCCTGGCTACAAAACCAAGGGTGGCAGGTTTGAATCCTGCTATTAGCAAATGTTGAAGCATGTACACAAGTATTTAAGCATGTATGTATGTATATCCGTCCCTAAGCCTCTTTAGTACAAGCTTTGAGCTCAGTTTGGGGCTAGGCAATTGGTGTGTTAGTCCAAGGCTTATTCAACTGGTTTTTCCTTTTAACCCGTATTTGTTGTATATTGTATAACAATGCATAGTAGAGGATCATAAATATAGAGGTTCACCCGTACCAAGCCGGGGCGGGTCGCTAGTCGTTACATAATCTCCGAGCCGTGGCTAGGTCAAGACGATAGCCTGGCCCGGTGAGTCACGACTCCTACGCTGCAAGCATAGCTGCATTTGCACTTTATTCCGCGAACCCCGCTTAAATAAACGACAAGATCACTTATTTACACCCATAGGTACTTAGTTGCAGGAGTACGTACTCATATATTTTAAGCGGCATTTACTATTTGAGCTCGTAAGGACCATGAAATCGGAGCCCTGTGCGATAGCAGATTACATAGTTCTAATACTTTGTTTCCTTGTAAAATAGGATCCGCTAGGTTTGTAAGGTCTTCAGAGACAAGCAAATGATTTATTTATTACCTTTTTGAATTGTGGATGTAAATAGGCACAGTTTTTAAAACCTCCTTACAAGGAGACTAACAAGTCTACCACTTAAAAGCAAAACGTTATACATGTAGTTCGTTATTATTGTTAATCCAACTTGCACCTAACAATTTTAGATTATGCGATTTTATTTTTCTCAGATTGTGTCGCGAATATAATGTCGATGCACATCCTTGGTATGCCCGAGCACTTCAACAGACCTTAAGGCTTACGTTACACCACAGCTGCATAAACGCACAAAAATATCCGTAAATCTGCAGCTCAGGTCAAGTCTAGGTCCTGAGTCACGACACCTACGCTAGCTATTGTAT
Organism: Nomophila noctuella; assembly: GCA_958496325.1. Lineage (NCBI taxonomy): Eukaryota > Metazoa > Arthropoda > Insecta > Lepidoptera > Crambidae > Nomophila > Nomophila noctuella. The sequence goes on from OY292482.1 coordinate 2,049,451, forward strand.
GCATAGCTGCAGTTTATTGCGAGAAAGCGCAGCGGATGAATGCTGGCCCATTGTCTACGCTTGACGTGGATCAGAATATTTAACAGTTTGCATGTGGAGTGGGCGCGGGTCACGAGGCTTTGCGTAGTTAAGCCACCGTATTAGGGCAAGCGGCGAGTTGTAAATGTCTCTAGTCGCTCTCAGACTTTGGAGGCAAGTTATGCGTGCAAGTTTATATGCTTTACTGATGGATGGTATTCAAAATATTCAATGTGTCATGACAGTTATCATGTGTTATTTGCATGTACATATATAATTTAAGAATGACATATTTTGCTTGTGAGCTTTGCAATCGTGTGTTTATGTAGGCCTTTTAGAAGAAAATACTTATTAGTTCTTTACATCATATACCCTTCCCTTCCGGCCATATTCGGCAATGGCGGCCAAACGTTCAATACGTTCAGCCGGGTACTTAGGATATATTTTAGCGCCAAATTGAGTGCGCAAACACAGTTGAACTCCCTATTCCCTCACTCTCAAAGTTCGGTGGGACAGCAATCTGACCTGGTCATCGGATGGGTGACCGAACATTTTCATCTCGAGGTCTTCCGTGCTGCGAAAGGCACGTTAAGCCGTTGGTCCTACTTCATATAATGAAAACCTGTATGATATCTATATCTTTTGCTTTGTCAATACAGAACATGTTTTTCCTTTCCTTTATATATAGAAACATGTTTAGAATTATGTAGCTGTTTTGTGAATCAGATAATCACCGCACGGCGCCATCACAGAATATAACCTAGCAATAACTGTAAATATTTACGATTGCATTTCTACGTACGTCTGATTCACCTTAGATTAGCCGTGGCTTGGAACAAGGGTCGCGTCGAGTCAATATGAATGGATGCATGTAACATAGGTCGGCTTATGTTTGACCCCGCGGGTTTTATTTTACTAAGATGCGAATGGCAACCCTTCTGTTTCCATGTTAGGATTTCATATTTTATCATATAATATTGTTCAATATTGAACATTATTATTTAAAAATCACGTTGAAGTTCCCATGATAAAGTATTCATAATAAAAAACATGTTTTATTTTCAATTGATGACGGAATTTGTGTATATCATATGCATAAATTTTTGTAATGCTGGGGATCAAACCCGCGACCCCAGGCATTATATAAAAGGAAAGAGGAAATCTCTAATAGAGATCTAATGGGTGAAATATTCAAAACAATATCTAAATTCTTTACTTAAAGATACCTACATATTATACCAAAACGGCACATTTCGATCCTGGTATCCTTTCGTCGATTCAGTTAACTGCGGACTGTCAGTGAACCAGACCCTTAGGGATAATATCTTTGATATTCCACAGCCCGCCTGACAATACCATGTGGCGAATACCTGACTTGTGCATACTCGTATATACTGATACGATGAATGCGCCCGATTGGCCATCTGCAATCAATTTGGTAAATACATCAACTGGGTATTAGTGGAAGGCCAAGAGTTAGATATGTTCAATTTACATCCGTATATGAACATGCTTCAACCAATCTCGAACGTTCTAGCTAAGAATCTAAGTACTCGCTCAGAAAATATAAATAACCTAAAAGCATATTCATGTTCCACTGCTGGGAAAGGCTTTATTATTTAAAATCATGTTATCGTTACAAATGTTGATAACACGCTTGCAAAATGCGGATTGGTGATCACACAAACTCGTGCTGTGTTCGAAAAAACCGAAACAATTTTGTATGACCCGAGAAACTCGGGAATCAAAACCAGGACCTCGCGAGCACGGCGCGGCGCAGCGTACTTAAATTACTAGACCATAGAGGCGTCGAGAAGTTAACTCTTTACAAGTATACTCCCTTTTATTAGGAATAAAAAAATAAAGAAAAACGAAAACTTCTAGAATCCAGTATTTTCTAGATAGCTCTTTCACATTTGCCCTAAGACGCCAACGCCGCAGACAATCCAATTTAGAGTTTTACGGCCCAAGTGACTCCTTCACGATCATTAAATTTTCGACTCTAACTGATGTTTTCTGCGTCTATTGTTTCCGAGGAAAACGCCGCGGCATTGACCGCCGCAAAGAGCCGCGTAATCTAATAAACCGCCAAGTGCGGACTGAACGCGCATGAAGGGGTCCGTCACGTTTACCACTTCTATTGTATCGAAACCCACTCGGATTTCTTTTGGTATATCACTACATAGTATAAAACAAAGTCGCTTTTTCTGTCATGTTGTCTGTTGTATGTCCCTATGAACGCTTAAATCTTTAAAACTACGCAACGGATTTTGATGCGGTTTTTTTTAATAGATAGGGTAACTCATGAGGAAGGTTTTTATGTATAATATCATCCATTAAATAGTGGACAAGTACCACGGGCGAAGCCGGGGCGGGCCGCTAGTAATAAATATGTTGACTATATATTACATTTTGTTAATAATCAGACGTAAACCTGATGTCGTTCTTACCGAAACCTAAATTAATTTTAAACAATAACTTAAGTTTATATGATGGCCTCCTGTAACATATACTACATATATATTCTATTCTTAGTATGAATTGACAAAGTAGTACCTTGGTCTCGAAAATGTACTGAGCTTCGGTTTCCATCTCGCCCGCCATCGTAGGGACATTGTTCCTCCAGTTTTGTCACAAACATTAGACAGTTCGACGTACAGAGGGTCCCGTTCACACCCTTTCTGTACGGAACCCTAATAAAATTTCACGTTCCGGCGGCCGGAGTGATTGTTGCGAGCTCATTAGGCGACTCCCACGGGCGCTGGCTCGGGTTTCGGCGCATTGTTTTTCGGCGCAGTATACTCTATACGTGCCCAATTCACATTTCAACAAATCCGATAGGGCTACCCGATTTTTTTCCAATATTAAGTTAATCCCGTTTACATCCATTGCAGATCTAAGGATACGGATTCGTGTTCTAGATTGGACAGGTCTGGTTATTGAAGGACCCGTTGGTCTAGTGGTCAGATACCCAGGCTACAAAACCAAGTGTCGCGGGTTCGAATCCCGCTATCGGCAAATGTTTGTTTGGTGAACATCGGCATTTGTAGTCGAGTCATGGATGTTTATAAAAGTATTTAAGTATCTTCCGCTCCCTAGCTTTCATTGTAGAGTTTCGAGCTTAGTTTCGGGCTAGGCAATTGGTGCGTTCGTCCTAGGCATTTATAATTTATTATTATTATTTATTTTATTTATTGTTGCTATGGAGCGAATGCCAACTGTCCTCCGTAGCGCTAATAAGGGAAAGCACATACATTTTTGATCATATTCGGGGACCAACGGCTTTCGGATCAGACAATCAAGGGAATTCCAACCTGAAATGTTTAAATCAAACTGGGAAAATCGTACAAAGTAAAAGTACCCTTGGTATTTGAACCCGCGACCTCCAAGGTTTTAGAGCTTAGCGTTATAACTACTACACTAAGGAGGGCTATCAGTACTTTGTATCGGCCAATTGACGGAATTGAATTGACTAAGTGATTGTAAAGTGGTCCTTTTACTGGTATTTCCAACTGAAACATTGTTCGTTTGCTGCCTTGAAGGCGCCTGTCTGATCCTATCTTACTATAAATTATACGAGTGAAGTGCACATTGTACGAGTATAATATAGGAATTGTAGTGCGAGTAATATAATAAAGCTCTAGATGCCGAAGTTTGACTACGTTATGGTTACCGTCGTGATATTACGATTGACTTACTACGAGTACTTACTTACATAATAGTTATCACATTGCTTCTGTGTTTGTGAATTTCTCACTTCCCCACTCTAATAGCTTGGTAAGACAGAGTTCTGTCGTTATAGGAATAAAGCGGAGACAGAGCAACTTCAGTTTTATTTCAGAGCTCGTCTGTCTAATAATACCGTCCACTTCCACCCTTATGCCTGAAACTGAGCACCAGTTTCCGAAATAAAAACCTATCTAAATAACAATTGCATCTAAGTAGCACTCGTCCCCAAACCAAGCATATTTATCCATCTACTGCCTGTTGCAAGCCACTATTGGACGTAGGACCCATCTGGATGTGTTGTTATGCCCATACTACACGATGCTTAAAAAAAAAAAATATCAATTCTGTAGGCAATATAGATTTAGTAGTTTGCCATTGCCCTCTCCATAATCTTTACCTATACTAATAAATAGGGCTAAAGAGTTTGTTTGTATGTTTGTTTGTTTGTTTGAACGCGCTTATCTCAGGAACTATGGAGCGATTTGAAAAATTCTTAAATTTTGTGTTGGATAGTCCATTTGACTAGGAAGGCTTTAGGCTACTGGAAATCGAAATCCACGCGGACGGAGTTGGGGGTTGCCGCTAGTTTTACTATATTTTTTGTTAGCAAGAAAAAGTGGTAGCCCTGAATCGAGGTCGTGCGTAATGCAATGCGTTTTGGATTTCGAGTGAGTAAGCGGCGGCTGATCCGATTAGTCGACGTGTTTTGAATAATTTCCCTTTATTTATTTCGAGTGGTTCGCGGTTTTTACACGCATTTGATTTACTCACTTTTAAATGAACTCATTCATTCATGACTCCTGTGGCAGTTGGACTTCTCACTTTGGGCAGGCGCCAGCGTCGAAGTTTTGAATTCAAAGCTAGCTAGACTAAAAAAATGTTGTTGGGCTTTTTATTTCGGAAAACATCATACCTAGTTACATACCTACAGTTGGTTATTATCTATCCAGTTACTCAAAAGAATGAAGCAAGAACTTCCTTTTCGGTAACTTAAAAGTTTTTGGTCAATTCGTTTTTTGACGATATGTAAATAGAGCAAATTCCAACGAATTAAGAATAAAATACACATTTAGACAATTCCTATTTCTAGTTCAGAAATCTCTTAAAGAGATAAATCTGTACCAGTTTTTCTAGAAACTTCCAAATGTGATTAATTAAATTCAACTCATTAATCTTACAAAGGATATTTTGAGAAATATTTTGTTCACATTAAAATTTTGCATTAACATATCAACGCGGGGATTAAATCTTGTTTCATAATTTATTTTTATATAAGTAGCTCAGATTTGATATATTAACGAAGTGTGTTAAAAACCAAATTCATTGAAACATGATACATGTAGTATCCATGCCTCAATGAGTTTGGTAAAAAACATCTTGGTTTCACATTTAGTATTTACCATCTCGTATTTATAACGTTAAGAATGATAAGTAATTGTTTTTAAAATATAAAATACAAAATCCAAGTATGGATTGCGTTTATTGTCATGTCTAAGTTTGAAATATTTTTGTGTGGCAGAATCGTAATCGGGAATCATATCCGAATTTGAAATTGCAGAAATATTTTTCTTTCGTCTTTTGCTTAAAATGTTTAGCACACCATAAATAAATACAAAATTCAGAAGTAAACATCCAAAAACAATATTACAATCTTATCACGGATATAAATCAGATGCAAACCGGCAGTTCTATCAACGCCAAACGCCGTAACGTTGATAATTTAATTCCCTCGTAATAAAAGTAGTTTTGTTCTCTCGCCACCCTCCGGAACGGTTTCGTTGCACAAGTGAGATCAAAGACGCTACTCGTAATATTTGGTGGAGAAGCCGTGATTACACGAGTCTATGGCAAGTGTAGCGAGACAGGCGCCTCCCGTGACGGTGAGAACCGACGACGATGTCCAGGGCAAAGCCCTCCGTTCATGTGTGCTGGGCCGCAAGAGGTTTAGGGATTTAACATTCGTATTTAGAAGCAGCCATGGACGTGACAAAAAAGTTGGTATAAAAGTAAATAAAGCTAATTATTTAAATTGCCATAGGTTCATCATAAATTAATAAGACATTAAATTCTGTGAAAAACAAGATTCTGTAAAGAGTAAGCCATAATAGCAATTTCATAATTTAGCGTGACATTGTAACCCATTTCCTGAAATAGAAATGATGATTTCTTGTGCGGTCAAATCCCAACTCTGCTCCCGCCCGCCGGTTGAACAGTGATACAATAATTGCAAATATGTCCTCACTGTCATTGCAATGAATGATACAGCTCACCCTTTGTCGATATAAGTACATCTTTTTCTTAAGATATAAGTGTCACTGCTATAAGTTTTCTATTTTTCTAATGTAGTGTGCTAACTACGGTACTATTGCGTGCGGTACGATGGATTCAGGTGAATAGCCTAAAATGTTTGTTAACATGACGACACGACATGACTAGCGTCACAATGATTGGGAAAACCTTTACAGATTTTCCACGAGAAGTTCCGACTCAAGAACTGATGTAATAAGACGCTTCAAGATTTTTGACGGGCAGTTATTAGAATATCTTTGGCTGATATATTTTCATAAAAAAAAATATTTTAGCTTCTCGCGCAGTGCTAATTCGTCGCCAAAACCAAACAAGTGATGTGTTTTTCTTTCGAAGAGGAGATTAGACCTAGCGCCACTTTAAAATGCAAATTGCTAGCCATTTAATTACAATATACATATGTGATTCATGTTTATAAATTAAACGATGTGTTCATATAATCTGAGCTTCGGGCGGTCATGGCCGGGCAAGGTCAGCGCAGCCGTTACACAAAGCCGCCGAAAGCTCAGCAAAAACTAACATTAAATAAAGGCTTAGACTGCTAGATTTTAGATTAGTTAGATTAGCTGGTGCATGCGAATTGTGAAGGAGATGATTACCTGAAACATTCTGAGAAAATTTATCATATTTTCATTGTAACACTTGAACGGTGGCATGAAAAGGCTGTCTTGTTATTTGTGTGAGGCGCGGGATTGTAAATTCCGCGGATTCCCTCACAACGAGTAGAGATGGACCGGTACACTTTTTTTTTAATTCTTGCCTCCTTTTGATTGATCACGACTATGCTCCAACTTGTCTAGTTTCTCTTGTGTATGTTACGTAGGTCGGTCGACAGTCGCTCCTATGTAATTAGCAGGCTTGTCGATTCAGGATCACAGTCGAGTCGCACCCTGGGATCTAAGGCAATGGCAGAGGATACAACTGGGAAAAGCGCTAGGAATCTTTCTAGCGCTTATCCCGGTTATCATCATCAGATGATGATGATGATTATCCTTGATGAACTTCACATTATCTTATACCTTCATGCAGACTACGGGGGTTAACCGCTAGCGGAAGGCTATAGAATATGACATTATTAAAATATCGATAAAAAAGAGACCTAATGAAGCATCAGACTAGTCCCACGTTATTCGGGCCCGCGGTCACGGCCGGGCAAGGCCACCGCAGCCGTTACACAAAGCGCCGACAGGCAAAAAGCTAAATACCTAGACGGCTAGTTCGCGGAAACACCTAACTAACTCCTTTCGGGAAATAGTAAACGGAATACCACTGCTTCGAGAAACTATAAATGTTCGAGAAGTGGAAATTAAACCGAAGTTATTGGGACAAAAGCATTTTTGTTCAACATTTTATAACTTCTGCTGGGATTGAGCTATTCGGTATTTCAAGAAGTGGAATCATAAATATTTCGAGGACTTATCAAAGCACACGTCGTAAGAACATGTGTTCTTCGTATAAAATGGATGACATAAATTTCACCTAATATGGGCAAAAATAATAAATTGTCCGCGAAGAGAAAATTATAAGAATTACTGTTCTAATACAGAGCCGGCATCATCATACATATTTGGCGATACTCTTAGCTCATATAAACTTAATGTGTTTTAAGTCTTATTTAAATACTAGCGGTCGCCCGCGACTCCGTCCGCGTGGATTTCGATTTCCAATAGCCTAAAGCCTTCCTTGTCAAATGGACTATACTCGTACAACACAAAAATATTTTTTCAAATCGTATCGGTCCAGTAGTTCCTGAGATTAGCGCCTTCAAACAAACAAACATACAAACAAATTCTTCAGCTTTATATATTAGTAAGCATAGATTAATAAGGCTGATTAGCACCAGTTTTTGCCCTACCAGATATAGGCTAAGCACCTTACCTACTAGATTATTGGACAACCTCAGTTAATTTAATTTGTCATTACAAGATAAGCTTTATAAGTAATACGAACTAAAATATTACAAAACCTCCTAATCACACTATTCTATAAATCACTCGTTAAATATAGTACACCCACTAAGACTGCTTTTATCTTAATTCCTAGCTCATTTCCCCGTAGGTATTCAGATAAAGGCGGATGCACAACGCGTGGGCGTCCTAAGCAGGCGTTTGTCTGTTATTTGTCGAGCTACTGCAGATGAGATAAACCCACTTTATTTAGTGCATTCAACTTGTATGCGTTCATGAATAGGACGTAACGTGCGCCGTTTGCATGCAAAGAGATCTGGGCTTAGATTAATAGAGGCACTTTTTACATTGTTAAAGTTTATGTAGACTCTTAGTTAGGCTAAGGGCTTGGTTGCAAAAGTGTTGTAAGTATTAGATGTTTGTGTAACGTTACTTGATAGTTGAATAGGCCACCCAGCAAATCAAGCCCAGCCCTTATTAGGCTAAACGATTATTTTGTTTTTAATGATAGTAGTTAAAAATGGAATGTTTTTGTCACCATCTCATAATAAAAACTTTTCTTGAGAGATGCAATTGAAACTGGAAGATACCCCATAAAAAAATCGGTTTATTTTTATTTCTTCCGTATAAATTTTCAGCGCTTTGCCAATAAGAACCCTAGTCTAATTCATGATGCACGGCAGTCAAACTACCAGTATATGGCATTTCCATTCTAGCGCATAATCCCTTGTGGAAAAAATAAACGGTTTAACATTTGCGCTTCCCGAATATTTATATTGGCTGCTTAAATCATCGGTAATCTTAAACGATTACATATAATATTATGCTATACTGCTGCAATAAATGCACAATATGTTCGCGTAAATCAAACACGTTAGCCAGTTCTCGGCGTGGTTATAAAAATAACTTACACAAGCTGTAATGTAAATTATTTGCTTAAGTTTGACGTAAAGCACTCAGTATTGAGTTACGTTGAGTGTTCGTGATACAGATACATAAAACATACGCTTTGTTGGATATTTTGAAATAAGCTCGTAATTCGTTTTAAACTGCGATGGATTTATAAATGTTACTGGGATATGGTGAGAGGTGCACTAATCTGCATAGTGAAATTTTAATATCTTGGTATTTCGTCATTTAGCTGATAAATCTAATGGGCTGTTTTGTTGTCTGTTTTATTTTACTGGAATATAGATATAATAATGTGTTAACCACTGATTTTAGATATGGAGATTAACACAAGTTTTGTATAAATTAATAGTTAGATTGAACACGTTATGAGCGCAAACCCCTTGCATTTCCAAATACACCATTATTACTGTTTCAATTATGTGCTTCGATGAGGTAAAATTATATCAACACACAATTAGCATTAATACCTCTTTTGTATTGAATTTACACCGTAATGTAGGTAATTAATTAACGGTGTTCTGAGTTTTCAGTTTGTTGCTACAATTTTCGGACCATGTAGGTACAATTTTGGGGATTACCAAACATGTTTAGTCCTTATTTAACTAATCATGTTTCTATAATTAATTATGTTACTTAGACGCTGTCATATGAGTTTTAGCGCGAGAGACACGATGCCAACTTTTTTTTCAACTTTTTCTTTTTAGGATCAGGGACGGATCTCTCCGATGTTATTCATCAGTCATTAGAACTTGCCGATAGTAGTTACTATCAGGAGGACCGCTTATCTGTCTAATGCAAATAAAAAGTAATGATTTACCTTAATAAATTTTGAGTAACTGTATTCTGCTGGTGAGTAAGGTTCAGTTCTTATTTAGGCAGGGTATGCGGTTTTAAAGGTAGGCAATGCATCAACGACCCTTGTGGTGTTGTCGTTGTCCAATAGGCAGCGGAGATTACTTTCCATCTGTCACCCTCGGATCGTTTGCCTCCTGCTTACATAATAAAAAAATACAAATGTCATACGTTATGACTCAGAACGTGTCTTTTAAAAATAACACTGGAAGCACACAAATTAATTTGAAACAATAAACGTGAACAAATACCCGCTGGCCGCGAGCACGGCCTGACCCTTTTCATGAACATGTTTGTACCTATATATAAGTAGGTACATTGTACCCACGTACACTCGTAATATATTGACGTCATTACTTATGACGTAAAAACGTTGATATTTAAACGTGTCCACTTGAAAAAAACAGTTAAATATTTGGTTACCAGACTTCGTAAATGTTTTAATGGTTCTTCCTGAGGCCTTGATTGCCCCGTTGATAAGATTGGAGTACAATTCATGAACGTATAAATATATATAAAATAATAAAGTATGTTTTTATAAAATGTCCCAGCTCGGCTTAATATTAATCGCTATAAATTAAATAGTACAAAAATTCATCACTAATGAAGTACCTAATCCAGTTGACAACGGTTTTAGTCGACTTGGATTAGTTTCAAAACAAACTAAACAACCTCTGGTTCAGCCTGACCGCTTTCATAAACTGTTTATGACCACTGAACTTGTTTGTTGTTGTCTCCGTGACCTGTCATAAATCTGGACGAACTATTGGGTTTTATGACTATGAGCGTTACGGTCGTTTCGACCAAAACACAGACAAGTTTAAAAAACAAAGCGTTTCTAAACTGTTTAACGAGTAGTTCGGAATGCGACGCTTGACGTCTACACCAGATGCAATATTTATTGGTTAAAAACTATTAAAATGCAATTTATTCTCCAATCTGTGCAACACAAACAACCTAAGATTCGGTCTAAAGTCCGCGGTCCGCTTTCATAAACTGTTTATGATCTCTGAACTTGCTTGTTGACGTCGATCTGTCGAAACTATGAATGAATGACCGACGCTTATGACTATAAGTCGTGCGGTTTGCAGATAATTTTATATTTGACACAAAATGCAAGATAAGAAGCGCAGTGTAGAAGGTAATCCTGAATCTGCAACCGTCTGTTCAATAGACAGGCCTGTTGGTCGAGTGGCTAGAGACCCTGGCTACAAAACCAAAGGTCGCGGGTTCGAATCCCGGTAGGGGCAAATGTTTGTGTGATGAACATCGGCATTTGTACTCGAGTCATGGATGTTTATAAATGTATTTAAGTATGTCTATCCGTTCCCTAGCATCCATAGTACAAGCTTCGAGCTTAGTTTGGGGCTAGGCAATTGGTGTGTTAGTCCAATGAATTTATTATTTATTATTTATTATTTATTAATAGAGGTCAGTGGTCGCAATGGGTTAAAATTAAGATTTTCTTAGGTTTACGCGACTGTTACTCATGAAATAAAACTACTTTTATACGGATATAATCGCGGTATATTCTTGAAACTACATATTTACAGGAAAACCCGACGTTTCGACTCCTTTTCAGGAGCCGTGATTACGGAATGACTCAGGTGTTATGCGTCACTTGTCATATTTAAATTATTGCAAAAACTACCCTCAATATCCGTTTAAAAGTAGTTTTATTTCATTAAAATTAAGAGTTATAAATCTGAAAGTATATATTGCCAGGAAAACAAGTTGCCTAGGTAGGAATGTTCAAAATATTGGCTGCACATAAATGAGATGCTTATTAAGTTATGACATGTTGTAATTAACAATAGTTGGTTTAGTTAAAAAAAAAAAACCTTTGTGGAATGCGACAATGTTTTTTTTTAAAAGGTGTGTTATAAATGCAGAGTAATTGTCTAAAATTAAATGGACACTACAAAATGCCTCATCGAGTTGCTAATTTGGCATTCATTTTCTCTCTTTTTGTTCAAATAATTTATTTCACGTACAATCAAAAAAAATGTTTTTTTTTTGTATTTAATGGAAGGATAAAAAGAATGTTAATAATTGAAATGATTAATTGAATTGACTTGCTTAATAAAAAAAAAGCTGAAGACAAACCCTTTCGTAAGTGTCAACGTATCAGTTCAGTATATATTATATTCCAGAATAATCTTCAGCGTCCTTTATTAAAGGGTAAAGCAGAAATTCCCGTGGTTCCCTCTTGTACATTCGCGTCGCGAGCTCTGCTAATTAAGTTTAAGTAATGACGTGCGCCGGCGCATGTTCTAATCAAGATCGCTGTAAAAGGTCGCGTTGCCTCGCTTTTGTTGAAGCAGACGACGCGGGGCCAGTGATGTCGTGTGGATGACAATTATGCAGGCTTAATCTTTACTCGAGAGAGTTTTATTAGACACCTCTAATAAAGTTCAAAAATAAAATATCTAAGTAGCTTCTATGCTAATTTGTATTTAAAAATGGGCCTTAAGTTTAAGGAGAAATGTTGTTAAGTATATATTTAATTTTAATATCCCTTACTTCTCACCCAATATTAAGAAAAACCAGTGAAAAGTTAAGGTGATGTTACATTTTCGTCTTTGTCATTTTACAAAGCAATTATACTCGTATGAGCTATGTCGCAAGCGTTTAATAAGCGTTTAAGAGGCTACATCGGGAACTTGAGGTGGTGAAAATGTGTCTCCATCACTATTTTTGAAATACTGGAGATGTAAAACTTTTCGACGTTGCTAATCACATCACTACCGCTCATTCCTGCTAAGGTCACCATATACCGTTGCTTGAACTCCGTACGGCCACTTATCAAATTGCTGCCTAAAACTTTGCCTCGGGCCGTTGTTTTTGTTCTGACAGAATGTTTTCCGTACGCAAAGTAACTAGTTATTTGAGAAGTCGTTATGTTGTGACCTCTAAGTTTGGTTGATGAAGATCGGTTATTTTGGCTTTCGCTTAATTGTAAAGAAATGTTTCTACTCATTTTTATATTTTGATGAACTTATGAAACACGCATGAATTAAGTGCTGGTAAAAGTTCCACCTAAATGGTTTATATACCGTGTAAGTCTTACGTCTAAATAAACTTAAAACGTGGATTTAACCCACATCTTCTGGTAGTTTATTTGTAGCCGTCTTCTTGTTCTTGGGTTAACAAGAGTTGAGTATTTTCCAAAACAAAGAAATACAAAAAGAAAGAGAAAACAGAACTGTTAGATACAGTTCTGTTCTGCATCGACATAGCCCATGTTGCTGTTTATGTAACACCCTGGAAACTCGGTCCAGCATCGATGAATACCATTACACCTAATAGTCTAAAGGGTACGTGATGTCATAGAGTAAACCACGACATAGAAATCAAACTTAACAATTTTCAAAAGTCGTGTGATCAATCTTTGAAAGATATTTTATGAATCGCTTCCTATAACTTGGCTTCTTGGGAATTGGACTTTAATTACTTTAATCATGATCACTGTTTCGAAATAAAGCGCGCGGAAAAACATAAGCAAGACTAGAGTATTCTACTAATTGAAGCTCAATTTTAAAGAATAACTAGCAAGGGAATAAGAAAATTACATGCACACGTATTTCCTAATGTGTTTATGGGGGACAGTGATCAGTAACCACTAACACAAGCACTTCGATTGAAGTTTCAATATAATATTACCCTTGCCTCGTCTGCGTAGTACTCTGTGGTGCTCGGCGTGTGCGCATGCAAATGCTCGCTATGAGAGCGCTATCTCGCTGCGATTTCTCTCTGTAATTGCAAGGGCCTCGGTAGACGCAGCGCCGAGATACAGCCTCGAAGCGAACTTGTTACTCGTATTTAATACTCGATTTTGTATGTTACTAGTGAAACAAGAACAAGGTAAATGGTTACAAAATAAAGAAAATGAAATGAAGTTTCTGCATCGCAACTTAAATGATGGTATACTTTGAAATGTGTACAAAGAAACAACTAGGATTTCTAGCGGCTCCTTTGAACACAAGTTTACACCCAAAGTCTTTAAGGGAAACTTTAAATAATTATGTTATTGTCAATGGCTCAAAAACAAACAGGTTCGACAGAAATTTTTGAGTGCTAGTCATGTCAGAAACCACAAATAAACATTTCCGCTTTTTCGGTAAGAAACAGGATTTTCAGTACAAAATGTATGGGAAAAGTTTTAAACATATGTTTAATGCACGTGTTAACCCCTATTAAAACGGAAATCCGAAGATTCTGTCGACGCTGGGTATTTTGTGTACGAATGTTAAGCCATCTCCTTTAAAAAAATTAATTCCTCAAATATTTCATCACGTCTGTATGCATGCTCTCTAATAAATAAGAAACCTTTTCTTGTGAGCAGTTTTATCAGGGTGCGTGCGCAGGCGCATATCGCGACTCGCGGAATCCGAGCCTTGGTGCGCGGCGCCGCGTAAGGAATGGCATCCCCGAGCTTATCTCAGGAGTACTTTCGAATCGATATTTTATTTTATTCTTTATTCGCGCGCCTTTGTCTCCCCGTTATCTTAAGAATTTAGGTATCCAATACTTTTAAGAACTTAAATACTTTTGTGGGTATTGCCTGAAATTCGAGTCCTGACTCGAAGGTACTATACAGGGTGGAATTTAATAATGCCATCTGGAGGGGAAATGCCCTAAATTAATACTATAACTATAGTTACAAAATCCCACACTGTATACGAGTATTAAGCATTTTTTTAATTATTAGACTTCTGCTTCTTCTAGAAGTAAAATAATCTGTCCTGTTTGTATTGCGGTCATTTGTGTTTAAGTTCAAAGACCTGAGAAGTCTATAGTGTGATTAATTAATAGTACCATCATAATGTTTGCCAAATAAAGTAACGTAAATCAAAACAGGAAAATGGTACTAATATCTTTCTGAAGCGGCAGGGTAAAACGTTTACTGTATGTGTTTAATGTGTGGGTTCATAGAACGGGGAACATCAGTTTTCTTTAAGTATTTTCCTCATTGCGTGGACTGTTGAAAGAAAATTTCGAATGAGGTTAAACTTTAAACAAAGGTAAAACAAAATCCATTATGTAGTTATACTATTGGTTTTGTTATACATATGTATGTATGTGATGATGATCGAATATTTTTACCGCCACATAATTCCTGTAGTTGAACAAACAAAGATAAAACTAAATTCATGACATACGGTTACAAGGTTGAATGTATTTAATGATTAAGTGTTTTAAAATTAACTTAACTGTGATTTCTGTAATTATTGTGCGGTAGGTGGCTGGATTCTGGGTCAGTGTAATTTGTCAACCCGACGAATCACTCCGTCCAAAGCTGTCATTGATGGATGACTCACAAAAGTTCATTGAAATAAAATGAATTTGAAACAAAAGACTGACATAATTTCTTAAGTGATATTACTGGTTTTGAAAGCGTAAAAACAACAGAATAAGATGGATGCTCTCACTATATATTTTTTTATTTCTGTGATTGTAAATTATTAACCTCGTTTATGTGGAAATGCGTAAACTTTTCAATAAGAATGTAAGTCACAGATTAGTATGGCTGGTACCAAAAAAATACATTAAAAAACAGGAGAAATTTTAAAGATTGAATTTGAAATTGAAGAATGAATTTCTTTTTTGCATTATTTACATTAACATTTTTTTTAACTAGAATATAAATAAAGGTTGATAAATTCTTTTAAAGGTTTAATAAATAACAGTTTCCATCAAATTCTTGCTCCAATGAACCAAAAAAGTAATAAATTAACTGGCAAAGATTTAAGAGCAGAAGTTTACGATCTGTTTTACGCGACTTTTACTTGCTCCGCATATATGGCACACAACAGTAGTTTTTCCATAAAAGGAATCATAAAAATCGATAAATACTCAAACGGTATTATTTGTGATAATAATCGAATTTCAAGCAGAAGTAATTTTGTTAGTGCACAAGTGAGTGCGCCAGCGTTTAAAAATCGATACATACTCATATTAAAAGACATGTATAACTGGGATTGAACCTGATTTTTAACTCATAGATTTCATAGATGTTCAACATATCTTCAGCAATCGCGATTTTTACTAAACTGTCTGATACAGCTCAACGTTTTGATTGCGTTCTCTTGCTCGCAAAGTACCTACAAATTTCTATTTGATTCCACCGAACTACTGTTTTGGGGATAATAAAAAAGGGTGTGCACCTGTGGCGACGCACTAAAAGGAAATATTTTCCTAAGTTAGTTAAGCGGATGATAGATTGGCCGTCCAGATTCGGGTAGAAATACATTACCTACAGCTCGTATGACGCCTACAGATTCTATTAAGTTAAATGGGGAACATCCTGCGGATCTGATAGGATATTCTCGCCCACTACCAAAGCTGGGCTTCGTGGACCTCATAGTTACGTACTTGGGGCGACGACATACCGCCCCGGCGGGGGGCTAACGAGAACGAGGCCCCGTCATACCGATATGATACAGTCAGCAGATTATATTCAGGTAGGCTAGCCAAGATGCCACTTTGACGATTATTCGCCAACGCTTTAGTAGCGACTTATATCTCCATCCCACTCCTAATAATGTGCGTCCAAAGTAGTAGTAAAGAATATAATTAAGGTAACAATGAAAAAGCCCGCAAAGGGCTCGTGAGACCTATCTCAAATACCACTACAGAAACACTGTACAACACTGATTTTGTAATACTAACAATGAGATCTTCTAATGGAGGTTGACTAAGCTCACTAAAACTAAATTCTTCGGGTTGCTTTTCACTTTAGACTCGTATATTATAGATTACATTATATTGTGCTGCTGGCCGTACTTTTGTCCGTTGTTATTGAAGACATTACATTTTTATAACACAAAGGAACGTGTAACGCTCTACTTGGAATTTAATTAAATACATTGTCCTGCTATGCAGAATGATTATGTTAATTCGTAGTAGTAAAGAATATATCTTTTATTTTTGGACTGAGCTGGAATTATTTTAATGAACAATTGAAGACTATTTAGAGCATCTATTATTTACGTGGCTTTGCTATGACAGGGCTACACATCTCGCTGATGAAGGAGAGTTGGTGGAAGTTGGAGGTGGTTACACTTTCTTTTGGAAAGGTACCGCCACCACCGAGGACAGACGTTCTGGTGTAGGCTTTGCTGTCAAAAATCAGTTGGTAAAGACTCTTGAGGAGTATCCTGTGCACATCTCGGACCGCGTTACCACGCTGCGCCTCCACTTGGATCAAGACAATTTCCTTAATGTCATTAGTGTCTATGCTCCAACCTTAGACAAGTCCGATGACATTAAGGATCAATTCTATGAACAGTTGGTAGCGTGTCTTGACGGAATAAACTCGAAGGAACAGGTTTTGCTGTTAGGCGATTTCAACGCCAGAGTGGGTCGGGACTTTGAGGCCTGGCCTGGGGTCCTGGGCAGACATGGAGTTGGTAATATGAACAGCAATGGTCATTTACTGCTCAGTCTTTGTGCTCAATTTCAACTAGCGATCACAAACACCATGTTTCGCCTGCCCGCTAAGCACAAGACAACGTGGATGCACCCACGATCAAGACACTGGCATCTGATAGATTACGCTATCGTACGGCAAAGAGACATCTGCCAAGTCCTAGTCACTCGTGTAATGCGGGGTGCCCACTGTTGGACTGATCACCGGCTAGTTGTCACTAGACTGCGATTGCGTCTGCATCGGCCACGCAGATCCAAAGTTATAAAACCAGTGCCCGTAAACTTAGACAAGCTTAAGGACAGAACGGTGAGGGAGTCTTTTGCGGATGCTCTTGTACCTGCGTTGTCAATCTCAAATGAGGCAGATGATGTCTGTGCTGACTGGGGCACGCTGTCTTCTCATCTAACAAACACCGCAGTAGCTACTCTTGGTTCAAAAAGACGTCGTAATGAAGATTGGTTTGATGAGAATGATGCGGTCCTGAGGAATGCACTGGACAAGCATGCGGCGGGACTGATGCGATTGTCAAGGAAAGTGACTTAGAACTGCGTAAGCTGTCTCGAAACATCAAAGACAAGTGGTGGCATGATAAGGCTTCTCACATGCAAATGCTTGCTGATACTAACCAGCTCGGGGAGTTTTATAACGAGCTGCGCAAGCTGATTGGGACGACCTACCGAGCGAAGGTTCCTTTACGGTCAATAGATAGCACCCATCTTATTACTCGTAAGGAGGACGTAATGAAACGCTGGGTCGAGCATTATAACGCCTTGCTTAACGTAGATCGCTCAGCGGATCTACAACACATCACATTAATGACCCAGCTTCCCCTAGCAACTGAGCTGGATGAGCCTCTAACCCGTGAAGAAGTTCTTGTTGCCATCAGACAGCAGAAAAACAATCGGGCGGTTGGCATTGACGGTATACCGGGAGAACTGTTAAAATATGGCGGTGGGAGGTTGCACACTCGGATTTGGGAACTGTTTGTTCATATGTGGGAGAAGGAACGGGTCCCAGACGAATTCAAAACATCTTGTATTAGCTCTCTCTATAAGAACAGGGGTGACCGTTCTGATTGCAACTCTTATCGAGGCATTTCACTTTTGTCGGCTCCTGGAAAGGTTTTTGCCAGAATTCTGCTAAACCGTCTGATTCCAATATCAGAAAATATTCTGCCAGAAACACAGTTTGGCTTCCGACCTAACCGGGGCACCTGCGATGCTATATTCTCAGTACGACAGCTACAAGAGAAGAGTAGGGAACAGGGACGTCAACTTTATCTATGTTTTGTTGACTTGGAAAAAGCATTCGACAGTGTGCCTCGTGAAGCTTTGTGGATGGTGCTAAGAAAGCTAGGATGCACGGAGAAATTTGTGAAACTTCTTCGACTCCTGCATGATGACATGCAATGTTGTGTCAACGTGGATGGCAAGCAATCCGATTTCTTCCCCGTTACCTGTGGGGTGAAACAAGGGTGCGTTATTGCACCCACATTGTTTGCTCTTTACTTTGCAGTGGTGGTCGGGGAAGTTACACAATCAGTCCCTTATGGCGTGCGTATTCGTTTTCGCACCGATGGTGGTTTGTTTAATCTGGCTAGACTTAAGGCACGCACGAAGGTATCGCATGCATTAGTGTCTCAAATAATGTATGCCGATGATCTGTGCTTTTTAGCAGAATCCCCAGATGACTTGCAGCAGCTAATGTCAGCTTTTCACCAAGCTTGCTGTAATTACGGCCTGAAGATCAGTGTTAAAAAGACGGAAGTTATGGCTTTGGACATACACGGTCATGAGACACTGGTCATAGCACTTGGTGATGACCAGTTGCAGCAGGTCCGTTCATTCAAATACCTGGGGAGCACTATTACTTCTAAGTGCGATCTTGATGCCGATATAAACAGCAGAGTTGGTGCGGCAGCCGCAGCTTTCAGCAGACTATGGTCCAGGATCTTCTGCTCCCATGACATTAAACTGCCTACTAAAATTTCTGTATACATGGCCATTGTGTTGCCAAATCTTCTTTATTCATCGGAAACGTGGTGCTTGTACCGTCACCAAATTCGCACACTGGACCGCTTTCACCTTAAATGTCTTCGAAAAATTATGAACATCAGATGGTCTGATCGTGTGCGCAATACCGAAGTTTTGCGACGAGCCAATGTAGGTGGCATAGAATCTTACATAATGCGTCGTCAGCTTCGGTGGTGCGGCCACTTATCGCGGATGCCGGAGGATAGAGTGGCGAAGCGCATCTTTTACTCTGAACTCGCGGAGGGGCAGCGAAAACGCGGCGGACAATTGCTTCGATATAAAGATGTGCAGAAGCGGCATATGAAGCGATGCAACATTGTGCCCGCTGAATGGGAAGATTTGGCAGCACAGCGGCCTGAGTGGCGTGGATACGTACAGAGGCAGGTACGCGACTTTGAAGAGCAGCGTCGATTAGATCTGGACGCTAAACGCGACCTGATTAAAGCCCGTACTCCCGCAGCCATTTTTTATAATTATGTAAACGGCAACTTGACGTGCCAGCTGTGTGCACGGGAATTTGCCGCAAAGATCGGCTATGCAAGCCATCTAAGAGCGCATCAGCGCAGATCTGACTAGGGGTCGAAGTGGTCGCCATGGCCGAAACCGGTCGGAGGAATATATATATATATATTTACGTGGCTTTTATTCTAGAGAATCATTTTTTTAGTTGAGACCTTTCGTGTTTTACACACACTAGTAATTTCAATCTAAGTTTAACTTATAAGTGATTACTATTCTCAGAAGTGAACTTCAGCGGGCTGATAGTAACTAATTAATTATTGTAAATGAAAAGTACATATAATTTGAGATAACTTTACAGAAGAATCCAACCTGACTGTTCTGAGTCCTACTCAGTGCGACTTTATTACATACTTAGTGCGACTTTATGACCAAAGGCAAAGAGGCAATAAACCGACAAACATTAAATAAAAACTTTTTAAAACGGTTACAAAATTGTTTGTAAAACATCGACTCTTTCTTGTCACAAAGCGACGCCGAAAATAGAAGTAATCACAGACCGTTGTCTGAACAAAGTATTTTATTTTAATACCAAACTGGACCCAAACAAGTTTCAAACAAACCTCGAAAATTTCCTCTTCAACGGGCTTTACAAGGAAACGGGATTTTTCTTTGTAATAGCCTATCAGACTATGCCTTTGATGTACTTATTCAATACTGAAATAAATAAATAAATTGGACTAACACACCAATTGCCTCGCCCCAAACTAAGCTCTAAACTTTTACTAGGGATGATAGTAAATACTTTTTATAAAAATCCATGACTCGAGTACAAATGCGGATGTTCATCCCACAAAAATTTGCCTCAAGCAGGATTCCAACCCTGAAAGACCAACGGGACAGCCGACCTTTTGTTAGAAATAGGCTTGATTTATAGGCTAGTTCTAGACACCGGAGTAACTTAATTAGATATTTCACAATTTTCCTCTAATGCGTAGGGAGCTGACGGAAAACTGGCGGGCTTAGGTATAGGTTACCAGGACGCGTTTTCGCACTTAGCCTCCAACATTTGCAATTGGTTAGCCAGGTATAGATATTTTGATAACAGATTATGGAGACGAATTCTGAACACGTGAATTTCAAGTAATCGTCGCATGTGAATAAACTCCAATGTATTGGCGTTTTGAATGAAGCTGTTTTGTATATTTAGAATTAATGACAGCGTTTAATTACGATGTTGTTTTGTTAAAGAAGATTTCTATATTTCCTCTTGGACAGTCATCAAATTTGTGAAACACAGTTAAAGTGATTGCGGTGAGTTGGCTTTGTTTGTTAAAACATAATGTAATTACAATTCTTGTTTAAAATAGCAACATGGTAATGTTAACGTCATTTGTGTGCCGTAACGCGGGGCTCCTGCGTTACTCGTGAATGCGCCTTTTGAAACACAGAGTAATAGAAAGGATGTTCGATTAACCGTTCATACGCAGTAAAGACATATTCATATTAAAATAAATAAAAAGGCATGTGTACCTTGAACACAATGCACATAATATTATAGGTGAAATTGCTATAGTGACATGTCAAAGGTGAGCTTCTATGCTTATGATTTTTGTACTTGTCTGAAATGTTAGAATGCAATATTTACCATATAGACCCCTAAAATGAAATCTACTAGGTACCGATCAGTAACTTTAGCGCTGACAACGGCCAGACACCAAATCCCCTTTCTCCAAATCCTCACTGGCACAACCTCCACTGTGTAAGGAAACTTTGATTTTGCTGGCAATTTCACACGAGTCGGTGCAAGTTGCCGAACTGTATGACCTTCTCCGTGGTCGTTATAATCCGTCGTCGGTCGACGACCCCGGTGCAGAGATGCGTTGGCTGTTTCACATGTAGCGTTACAACCTCCCACGTGACGCTGGACAAGTGATAAGCGGAGCGGTCGATATAAGACGACGTATATAAATGCCTTCTGAAGGAAAACATCGTGAGGAAACCTGCACACTACGAGTCAGTGTGTGAAATGGAGAAGGCAATGGCAACCCACCCCATCAAAAATTGCCAAGAGAGTTGTTGTCTGTTTCATTTTCATGTGACCCTCAGTAATGGGAACCACGACTCAAGTAGGAGGAGGAAATGCCTTCTGAAAGGCGTTTTGGTAGGGAAGTTGATGTTGATCATGGCCATGATTTTAATCAGATAAAGCTGAAGAGTTTGTTTGATTGACCTTAGGATCTACTAGGTCGAATTGAAAAAAATATTTCGCGTTGGATAGTCCATTAGTCGATAAAGGCTTTAAGCCATAGTACAACTATATGTGAGCTAAAACCGAATTCCACGCGGACCGCTAGACTCTTATAACTTGAACTACACAAGTTTGTAAGAAGTCCGCCTACACAATGAGTTTTCGAACTAAATCCGAGGCGATTTGAGAACTTTTTTGTTGGCATTTAAATTGGGTGCCTCGTTACAAGGTAGTTGTGAGTTGTGACGCACAGACGGTCGGGTATGAGATCTCCTGCACACTCGTATTGAGGCTTCAATTAAATAACTGTTTATATAATTATCAAATTGTTTCCACTTTTACGCTTTTGTTTATTTTTCGTGATATAATTATTTTGGTTTATCATCTGATGCGATGCATGTTGATTTCAATAATAATAAAGAATGCAATTGTTGATAAGAATGATTTTAAGGAAGACTTAAAATCATTCTTATCCACAATTGCACATTAGTGTAGATATGGGCATGATTTTGGACTCGTACGCTTAGGAACTTGAAACTAAAAGTTTTGAATTGGCACTTCGCAGTATAAAATTCCAAAATAAAATATTCAATCGCCTAAATCAGCCCATACCCAGCCTGTATACTAAATTAGTTACAGCGTTAGTGACGGACAAACATACAAACAAACAAAATTTCACATATAAGATTAGTATGATTTCAATTCACTCGGTAGTCCTGAAGAGGCTTCAAGATAACAAATTCCTATTAGGAAAGTTAGTGGGGAATTAGATGAAATGTAATATTCCCGATGGCATAGGACGTCGACCAATAAAGTTGGTCAGACGAAGTTGAGTGGCACTCACTTAGAATGTTGACAGCGGGTTACTTTGTAGTTAAAGGTTTAGCTGCGGGCTAAAATACTGATAGGAGCGTTTCTAAAAAGGGATAGTTTATTCTATAGTGGCATTGGTATTATTTTATTTATTTACCAACAACATTTTAGCCGATTTGGTAACCAACTTAGCATATTCGTAAAACTTCAGACTATTGGACCCAGTAAGAGAAATTTAATTTCAAATTATATGATGATCAATCATACAGTTCCACAATAATTACGACAAGATAAGTGTCTTAGAAAAAGATGCGTTCCAAATTGATTTTAGGCCTTAGAGTCTTAAACGTTCCAGGTTTCTTATTTCTGATGGATCACATAAAAATTACATCTGAATGAGTAGGTGTCAATTCGGATATTTTTTTCTTGGAATTGTTATTTTTTTAATTTTAATATTATTTCACTGTAAGTTCGATCCACGAGAAAAGTGGGTCATGTACGTACAGTCTAATTGTTTTTTTTTTACATGTGAACCAAGTTAGTAATACTATTAACTGAAGCACTAACGACAAAAATCCTAAGTTCTATTTCTATTCAGCAGAATCTATTTTCAACAAAATCTACCATAATTGAAAACGGGACGGTACAAAGAAGATTTTAAATATAACTACACCTTTTATACTTAATTACTAATTACATTCGTAGCCCTGTCCCTTCATTAATCCAGTACCGTTATTATAATTAAGTCTCTCAAAGTATTCGTGGGTAAATATTTAGATGAAATTATTGTGTTGTGTTTCTCAAAGGCAAACTACCCGGGGGCAATTTGTAGTTAAGAAAAGTAAAAGGTGAGATGGGAATAGCTAATTACGTCTTAAAGTAAATTTTATCGCTATAATTAACAGCGAGTACTTGGAACGCGAACGTTTCGATAGTCTAGTTGTTTAAGTATGTATGTAAGTAAGGTCCGGGCCTTGCTCTCGGGGTCCTGGGTTCGATTCCCGGGTCGGGCATAATTTATGTTGATTTTTCTGAACACAGCCCGGGTTCGCGATCGCCAACCCGTATTTGACAAGCCTGAATTTGCCAAAACCCTGCTCTGCAGTGGGTCATTATTAGGCTGATAGTTTTACTTGGAACTTAGACCTTTTTAGTTTTTTTGGAGTATTATTTATTTATTTAATCTTTATTGTACTAATATATTAGTAGGAGTATTGTATTTTTTTTTATGGCAGAGGCGGCAAACGAGCTAGCGGATCGCCTGATGGTAAGCAATCACCGCCGCCCATGGACATCCGCGACACCTGAGGTATCGTTGATTGTTGCCGGCCTTTTATTTGGGGGATATGGGGGTGTGGGCCTCCGGCACACTCACAAACCAGACGAAACACAATAGTAGATACTATTATTTAACACTGGTGTTATAAGAGAGGGTGGTACTTCCCCAGACGAGCCGGCCCATTCGTGCTGTGAAACAGCATGGCTCTACCACTAGCAATAATAATTTGATAATAGTGTTAGAGCAACTAATAAATGTTATAAATAAGCTTTGCCAGACGATATTCTACAATCAATACAACGTTTAAACAACCGATTGACCTATGATTTATGACCTCCTAACTTAATCGTTCCGATTGTTAAACCAACATAAGAAAGGATGGAAGAGCTCGGTTCGTGACTGTATCCTCGAATGGGTCACACCAGTCATGTGTCTCGAGAGGCGGTTACGTTACAGAGTAGGGAATAGGAGTGAGTTACGTGAGTTTAAAACCCTTTTTACATAATCTGAGAGAAAGGTCTTTTCAACGAGTTTTTGAAATCGAATTTATACTGTCCGAGGCCTTTGCCTTGGATGTCTCAATAGGCGCTGTGCATACCCAAGTAGTAGTAGTCGAAAAAAGATGTTGAACTATTTGCCTTGAACTATTGAAAACTTCCAATGTACGCAGAAGAAGAATAAGTTGTTTTTTGGCAATCAGATAGTTAGTTTGATAATAGCTAATTGAAATTCGTATTTCAAAGATTATTAAATGGCGCTAGTCTAACATCGCACACAGAAATGGTACAAGAGATCAGGGTTTTCTTCTTATGCGTATTTTATTTCTCTCTCTCTCTCTGTCTCTCTCTCTCTCTCTTCTTCTATGTGTATTGTCTACACATGCTATATGTAAAAAAAAAATACCATGCAAATTCATAAAATCTTTATACTTAAATAATGAAGCTTAAGAGTTTGTTTGTTTGAACGCGCTTTTCTCTGAAACTACTGGTTTGAATTGAAAAAGTTTTTTTTGTGTTGTATAATCCATTTGCTGAGGAAGGCTTTTAGCTATAACACTTTGTGTGCGGAAACCAAATCCAAGGACCAAGTTGCGAGCGATCGCTAGTGGTACAAACCTAAACTATCGTATTTAAGTGGATATTTAAAACTGAACTATCCACTTAAAAACTAAAAAAATACCCATGAGGTCATACTGCCTGCACACAGACTGTGCCGTCGCCGCTAGACGCACGACGCGCGGTCACGACTCGCCGTCTGCCATTATAACCGTTGCAGCCCCAGGATTCTACACTGCTATCTGTTGTGTCTCGAATAATTGTCATACCTTAGACTTTTTCACTTCTTCTTGCGGTTTTGTGGCTTTTTTAATACCGGGATATAAAAAGGTGGGGTTCAAACTTACGTACGGTCCGTCTTATAGTAAACGGTAGTTATTGTCTACGCAACATTAGACGATGACACTCACCACTGACTCTATAAAAATCTCAAAACAAAGGGGCGTTTCGTAAGTGATACTACAATAATAATATATAAACTCACGCTTTCGATTCACATACAAACCTTCTTGCAAAGCCGGTAAATATTTCAATAAAACTGGCTCCCACAGAATAGGCTTAATGTTTTTATTTCTAGTCACGTAACTTACCATTGATTGAGTGGTTTAACATACAACGCTGTTTCGGGTACATTTTAATCATAGTCTGCATGATAAAGTGGTCATATGACAGAAGTCAGGGCACACTTACAATACAGTCGAATCACGCCGGTCACACCGTTGGTTGTCATGTGGTCACGATTATGTCTGTTAACTTATTTTTGTTACCAGCTATGGTAGCTGTGGTTTAATGACAAAAGGCTAGTGGTTTAGGCATTGGCACTGGCTTCCAGTTAATTTTTAAATGAATTTACTTCACTTTTAATGCTGGTCGCCTGTTAGTTACTGTTGCTATTTGAAACTTCAGATTATTGAACAATATGCTACCATTCTTGTTGAATTAGAGCCAAACAAAGTCACATGCCTCTATAGATAGGTGACGTAATTTAAGAAAAGAAACGAATGAGCCGCTCTTCTGGGGAAGTACCTCCACCTTACAGAAGACCACAGTGCAGTAGAAGTTCGTCAGAGCTCAGTTAGGGAGGGTTTGGGGTTTTTAAAGGCAGGCATCTGCGCCCCTCGTAAAGTTATTGATGTCCATGGGCAGCGGTGATCACTTACTATCAGGTGACCCGCTTGTCTGTTTGCCTCTCTACCACATACAAACATAGATATTAGCTAATATTAATATTTTGAGTCCAAACAATGGAATCTGAAGCAAACATTTTTACAGTTAAAATGAGGCTTATTACGTCTTGTGCTTAGGCAACATATCTATTTATGTATTATACAAAAGCATCTACCAAATGACAGATCAGGCCTTTACCAGAAAAAACTCTTCCGTTAGTACCAAGTGAACCGGTACAAATACATATATCGTAGGAGTGGGCGGGAACATTCTGTACCGAGGCACACGTCACATTATATGTCAGGTACTAACTGTACTCGGAATGATAGAATTACCTGCCCTCTTTATGTAGCCTTCTAGCTGAAGTAGTTTTATCTGACAGCTGAATCATAGGCGGAAAATAAAGTTACAGAATTGATTTGAAGGACGATTGCGCTTCATAGCCGGTATACCTAATGGCGGAAGATTTCAAGTTATGTTTCTCTATAGATTTTTCTCAAATTTAATTTGAGGATCCGTTTTATTCTTTCGTTAGGTAGAGTATTTAAAGACGAAGAATTCAAAGAATAAACAAAAGGGTATATAAAAAAAGGCAATTAATAAAAAATAACCATGATAGGAAAAGCTGGTTATGTTTTTTTTTTACACTAACATGATATCTTACATTTCTGCTTTCCATCATTTATTAGAAAAGTCTAACGGTATATATTTTTTGCGATAAAAATAAGAAGAAAGACTCTACTTTCATTGAGAATGTATTACCCTAATAACTATAACATTCGACACAAAAAGTCAATTTAGCGAGCGAATGTCACAAACTCCCACAGGAAAGTATATAAAAAACTTTATCCGTATTTAGGGGAATAATTTTTCCGCGTAAAGTCGTATTCAGTGCCAAGAACATGCCAAGGGACTTATTACTCAGTGCCCTGTCTAAAGGAATGAACAGGGAATTCGCTTTAGAATTCCAAAGAGTTTTCCGCCGTCTGCCTACTACGTGTGAGGAATAAACAGATGACTCTGTGAGAATTGTAACGTCTTTTTTCATATTTGTTGGGGACAAGTTAAATGCCGCAATTACTGTTTGAATGGAATTTTGAATGAACCTAGAAATCTGTATAAGCACAGAGACACGCAAATCTATACTAATATAACAAACTGGC
The DNA here is from genome assembly GCA_958496325.1 of Nomophila noctuella. Lineage (NCBI taxonomy): Eukaryota > Metazoa > Arthropoda > Insecta > Lepidoptera > Crambidae > Nomophila > Nomophila noctuella. The sequence continues at coordinate 2,076,828 of OY292482.1, forward strand.
GGTCACCCGCAATTCCGTCCGCGTGGTATTTGGTTTCCGCACACGTAGTGTAATATCTTAAAGCCTTCCTCGACTGATGGACTATCCAAAGAAAAAATATTTTTTCAATTCGAACCAGTATTTCGTACGCGTAGTACGCGTTCAAACAAACAAACTCTCTTTCAGTATTGAACAAGATTCATGTTGCGATTTTCGAACTCGTGACTTTCAAACATCACGGCAAACTATCGACATTATTATAAACCCTATTAGAAGAAACGAAGACTGCCAACGAACGCGTACATCCATACATACTCGGATACATAAGTCCGTTATGTATTTCACTAATCGTCCGAGGCATTGACCTCTCGCCGGGTCGGCTCGCGAATATCTTGTTTAAATAGTTTGAATCATCCTCAGTGATGGAAGCATACGCAAATATTACAGAACTTAGAAGATGACACCTGTAAGTATTAGTCATGCTCTTATAACCTGGTTGGTGATTGAATTCGTATGGCTTAAACTTTATTGAAGATTGAAAAGATACAATAGGCGGAATTAATGCCTAATGGCACTCTCTAACAGTAAAATGTTCTTGCACACTTACAAATTAGTGATCATGATATTTGATAGAATTGCATTGGTCTTTGGGAAAATTTGATGGCCTTGAAAAGAAGCAAAACCCAGTTTTTCTATGTGCTACCAACTGCCAGCACAGTGTATGGCGAACGTTTGTTAATAGAGAATGGTAGCGTCTACGAATATTGCTTTTCTTAAACCGAGTTTACTCGGAATATAGTAAACCGAGTTATTCGGCTGAGTACAAGTATCAACCCGCCGAGTACGCCGAGTACCGAGTACCTACTGAGTGTTCGGCCCATCTCTAGCGATGATAGAACTTTCCAGGGGTTGGGTTATGCCAGTGTACTGTAACAGGCTGGTGATTTTGACCATGAATAAAAACTGCTTCGCGACTGGATCGAAGCAGCACATGACGTAACCTAAAAGAAAAGGATGCGAAGTCAAATATTTTCCTTCTTAGGTTAAAAAGTCGGGGCATAAAATCTGTTGGGCTGCAGCGGCGTGGTCGGGCGAATCTGCGCTGGCCGCTCGGCGAGATCCCAAACCGGTTGCCGCGAGACGCCATTGATACAGTCAAGAAAAGGCCAGCGAGGAATGTCTACCGCAAACCAACTTTGTTCAGAGCGTGGCTTCAAGAAAATAACAATAAGATATTTACTGCTCTCTAACACACTCCTCTTTAAATTAAGAGAGGTTGAGATAAGTGAAACTTCCACTCGAATGAGCCGCTTGTCTGGGGAAGTACCTCCACCTTACAGAAAATCGCAGTGAAGTAGCACTTCGTAATGGTTGTGCTATGTTTTTGCTGGTTAGTAAGGTCTCCAGAGCTTAGTTGGGGAGGGTATGGGGTTTTGAAGGCAGGCTACACATCTGATTGCCTATTACGGTTGTTGATGTCTATGGGCAACGGTGATCACTAACCATCAGGTGACCCTCTTGTTCGTTTGCCTCCCTATGACATCAAAAAACATGTAATCGTGTAATAGACACGAGAATCAACGAGAGCAAGTAACGAATCTGTAAATGGGAAGTTTGAATGTATGTGTATCTTATTTATCAAATTCTAATGCATCGGTGAAATCTGTAAATACTTAAAGCTATGTATTACCGATAAGTGAAGTAAATCTCATTCTTTATGTGGGTAAGAAAATACTGATATAGCCACGGCAAATAGTTCTCAGCCCACATACCTAACACGTTGTGTTTAAACTCAATGTCCTTTTCAAAGACATTCGTTGCAACTGGTCATAATCTTACCGAATATACTTCACTGGACAACGCCGCTCAACTGTGGACCAGACGCCATTGCGAAATTTCGGCCATGTTTGTGTCGTGTAAAAACACCGGCGTCGCTGACGGCTATCGCGGCTATTCCGACCGAAGAAGTTGCTGATTTAATTGGATATCGGGGATGATTTAATCAGGAGAACAGTTGGAATCGGGACTATGAGTGGAAAAACTTGCTTGAAAGCTCATGCATACGGAGACTGTCGAACGGTTTTGGCTGTTGATAGAAAATAAAAGAAGACAAGAAAGGGTTGAATTATCGTAATAAGGTAGGATAAGAAGATTAAATGTATTTGCCGCCGAAATTCTTTTTCAATAGGTAAGGCTGCAAGGCAAGGCTGTTGCTCGTTTGTCTGACTTTTATACCAAAAAAAAAAATATATATGAAATGTTTCATATTCGTAATCAGAATCCCTCAGTAATCGAGACTACAATGTCTAGAATAATGATTATGTAACCTTTTCGATACTTTCTCTACTCACAGTATTACATTCCAGGTCTCCGTCCAAAGAGATTTTTATGACTCATAAATTAATGTTTTACTGAAATTAGGTATAGTCTTTCCAACTTTCTTATAAAGAGTGAAAAGTAAATTGTTTCTACAGACTTCGAGTAATCCCATTTTGGAAATAATCGTAGCGTGGTGAAGTGTTCAAACACAAGTCACACCGAATGCTCGCCGCGAGCGTCTGGTGTGCTTTTTAAAGTTCGTCTTCTTCTGCGAACGAATGCTACGAAAAACATGGAAGAGAAATACTTATACGGCTCAGTACACATAGTTATCGACTACAATTTCGATAGTTTCTTTTGATTGTGAACGTCAATGTTGGTCAAATGAGTATTTTTTAAAGATTAGTTGGATAGTTCGTTTCTGGTGATTTCTATAGCATTGAACCTTTTCGCATGAGAAAATACCAATTGGAGAATATGAAGTCCCTTTCAGGCAGGCGCAGTGTTACTGCGCCAAGTGCCATGCCACGCTGTGACGTCAGCTCGCTGGCAGCAGCGCGCGGCGGGTGCCGCGTAGCCGGCATCGATGACTCTTATTTACTAGGTGACAGTAACTTCTTACCATTCTTGCGATTCAAAGTCAATTTGATGAGTAATGAAACTTTGTTTCTTCGACGAAGAAAGAATCACAGCGGTAAGTTAGACCGAATATTCGCTATGCGCTTGGCGCCCGCCCCATGGCGATTTGATGATAGTAGTGCGGCGCAGCGCAGGGCGGGTGGCTGCACGCCTGTTTTATTTATTTATAAAACTTTATTGACCACACAATAAGTAGGCACAAAAGGCGGACTTAACGCTGAAAGCGTTCTCTGCCAGTCAACCTTTAGGAATTTTTAGTATTTGGAATAACGGATAGGATACCATTTTGTTACCATATATTCTTTTGCTTGCCAGCAGGCAGAGAATAGCCAATGTGCTGTGCTAATATACATAAAAAAAGTTCGAAAAGAAGTAACGAATGTTCGCCAGGCCTTAGTCAAAAATTGAAGGCGGCAGGCTTGAAAGCTCGCCGCTCGCTCCCATGGCGTCGATGACGTCACGGCGGCAGCAGGGCGGCGCAGCAGGGCTGGTGGCTGCAAGCCTATAGCTTTAGCATCACCTTTTGGCATAAGTCGCCGAGGATCAAGCTAAATGGAGAGCCCTAGGAGTCTCCTATGTCCAGCAGTAGACTGCGATAGGCTGCCAATGATGATGATGATTATTGCATAAAAAATTCACCCGTCATTGAAAAAAGAACGTAACGAATGTTCGCCAGTTCATAAATCGAAGGCGGTAGGCTTGAACGTTCGCGCTCGCTCCCATGGCGTCGATGACGTCACGGCGCGGCGGCAGCAGCGCGGCGCGGCGGGGCGGGCGAGCGCAGCCGGCAGTCGCGCGCCGCCGCCGCCCGTGCGCGCGCGCCGCCGCCCGCGCCCACAGTGACCGTGCCGGACTATACCCAGCGTTCACCACACCATCCCTAAGGATGTAGGCTAAGAACCATCCCACGCGAAACGAATACAACATTTTCAGAACTTTTTTCGAAATTAAACAAAAATTATATTGGTCAGTAAATAATTTAATTTTGATCTTATAGCTGGACGCTCCGACAAATTAAAATAATGCCCAAAACTGTTGTGCTTAGATTCGTAGTCAACAATCCCGAAACTGAATGTTCACTAATACATTGTTTATCAATATTTCAATATAAATTTCTTCCAAAATCGGTTAGTAAACATTTTCAAAACTTCGAGCTGGTCAAACATATACCGTTTCCCTTTTTTCTTATTTTCAGCGTTTTTTTTATTGTTGTAACGCCCACCAGTGGGGAGCGTGGTGGTGGACGCTGGGAATAATCCTGTGTGCCTCAGCTCTGCCTCATTTGCACGCCATCGACGATGCTGGCTACGTACCCAAGTACAGTACGCGCCGACTAAGCTGATCTCAAGTGTACACGTTCTCAAAGGTATTTTTTAAATATGTTTTATTGTTCTTTTAATGTGCATGTAAATTATTTCCACCGAATCGGTCAGTCGTTGACTAGTGACAAACTTCAATCTAACCTTTTTACATTTCGCGTTGCCAAGCCGTGGCCAAGTCGTAGCCAAGTGAGTACGGAGTAATAATTTCGATAGGTATCTCATTTTAAAATCGTATATTCCAATGATTTGGATAGGTAGTCAGAGCGTCGTGGCGTTATAATGAGGCAGGGTTCTTAATTGGAGCGCTTAAACCTTCACCACAGACTCCTGCGCCGGTTTTATGGTAAGTTTTTTTACACTTTGGACCGGTTTTAGGCGGTTTTGTCCAGTTGCTAGTATTTTTTAGCGTGGGTTTGAATTTAAGCGTGATTGGAAACACTGTGAAACCTTTAAAAAGAGACCTCGTCTGAGAACTTCTTATTTTATTGATTCCGAACAGAAATCGATGTCGAAGTAAAATTTATAACTTATAAATTTTTTTTCATACTTTGAGGCGCGTAAAGTCTCCCAAAGATCTAGATGGAGTAGGTAATCTAAAAAAAAACGCCTGGGGCAGCCTTTTCAGCTTATTTCAGTTTAGGCGGGAAATTCTGCAAGTTACAGAGTTGGCCAAAACTCGAAGAAATGAACCACCATTTTCCACAACATCCGAGCATAGATAAAAAATATAATCACCCATTCAAATGTCCAAAAGCGTTTTCCCACAGCGCGATTATACTTTGCTGTACACTTAGTCGTGAGTCTGAGTGAATGTGAGCTGTGGTGTACGGTACATGCTCAGAATCAGTACGTACAATCTAAGTTGACCGTAACTAAAATTGTAGTCCCAAAAATCCACTTGCGTTTCAGGAATTAGTAGTTTGGCCAAGTAGTGCTTTAGTTCTTTTTACGTTTTGTTTTTAGTGGCGATTTTGTCAAGATTGATAAAGGCGTTTATAGTTTCAATGATGAAAGTTAAGTAAGCCATGGCGTCTTAATGTTCAGTTCTTGCTGTCTGTCATTCGTACCAAGTACCAAGTTTCACTCCGAACAAGGCGCCTCGACTGTAACAATGACATTTTGAGTTCGCAGCCAGTGGCATTGACAAGTCTTTTTAATATTTAAGCGTTCAGTGCCAAGTTTCACTCCAGCCAAATCTCTAACATCGCCATGGCGTGATTCTTAATCTTGGCATCTGACATTCATTGCAAAGTCTCAGTCCGGCCAAGCCGCCTCAGCCGCAGTACACGGTCAGATACATCCGGGTTCGTTGTCTACGGCCGCCCACCGCAGGCCTTGACCGGCGCGAACTCTTGCGCACCCGACGACGCCGCGCCCGCGCATATCACAGTGACGTGTAAGATATAAGACGTTGCCCAATTTTGTACTGCACTAGCGGCCGCCCGCGACTCCGTACGCGTGGATTTTGATTTCGAAAAGCCTAAAGCTTTCCTCGTCAAATGGACAATACAACACAAAAATAATTTTTCAAATCTGACTGGTAGTTCTTGAGATTAGCGCGATCAAACAAACAAACAAACATACAAACAAACTCTTCAGCTTTATATATTATTGACAGGCCCGTTGGTCGAGTGGCTAGAGACCCTGGCTACGAAACCAAGGGTCGCGGGTTCGAATCTCGCTAGGGGCAAATGTTTGTGTGATGAACATCGGCATTTGTACTCGAGTCATGGATGTTTATAAAAGTATTTAAGTATGTCTATCCGTTTTCTAGCATCCATAGTACAAGCTTCGAGCTTAGTTTGGGGCTAGGCAATTGGTGTGTTAGTCCAAAGAATTTATTTATTTATTTATTTATTAGAGCACTGAGGTGCGATTCACTAAGCGCAAATGCTATAATAGCCTTGGTCGTAGCATGTAATCGGTGGCAGGTTACTAATAAACAGTTTTCCATTAAAATATACAAAGACGATCGCTCCAGTTGACTGTCGACACTGTAACCTCCTGATTATGAATTCCATCACAAAAATTAACTAGTGGAACCGTTGACATCGCCGGTGCGACCAAGGCTTTTATGACATTTGCGCTTAGGGACCGCATCGCACCTCTGCTCAGGTACAGTACCACTGAAGAACAAAACCACTAAATTAAGAGTCAAGAGGGTGATAAAAATATCACCTCTCAGTGTCACTTAATCCAGCTATGATCACAACTGATCACAAGTACACATTTCTTGCTAAAACTCAAATGTCAAGGAATGGCGGGAAAGTTAGAAATGAAGTCAACCCTAGATTCTTACCCAAGTAACTGAAGATATTTTTAATCGCGTAATGAATAAAATGAAGTTCATTCTAAACTAAAACCACTATCAAAAACATTGAATTCAGGCTTATTCTTCAGCCATGTATTTTTCTTAGATTCTTGGCTTACTTTCCTGTCATGCTTGTATACTTGTAGATAGTTGTATGCCTTCGTGGTGAAAGGAGTTAAAATCATGAGCCGACTCTAGATTGCGTGTAAACTGACATATAGCCCAGACTTTACCAAAGATAGTATAAAAAGCATCGTTTTAATAAATTAAAACGTTGTTATTTAGTATAAAACGAAAAATTTACTACATCACATCTCTCTAGCAACTCGATCTTTTAAACTAAGCAGGCATATAAAGTATACAACTATTAATAAGTACAACATAGTAATTTATGATTAATTTTGTACTTTTATGCGTGTGAGTGGGTGGATCTAGCGCGTTGATGTCTTCTGTACGGGGAGGGGCGGGCGCCAATCCAAACTAGTTAACATACGTGATTATATAAATGACTACATTATATACCACGTTTTCCTTATGTTTAAAACAATGTGGTAACGCGGCAAGTTATTTTTACTTTGATGATGCGTTTGAAATGTTTTTTTTTTAAGGTAATGTACGCTCGTGGTATTTTGGACTTAGTTTAGAGCCGTTTGTTTGCGATATGGAAGATAAAAAATATATTGTTGGGAATGGTTACTTATTTTTGAAGTTACATTTTTGAATATGGAATATTGTTATAGTTGACCAAAAATATGCCCAAAACTAATATGTTACGAGTGTGCTACATCATCTTATAATATAGATATTTCAAAATATGGAAATGCGTTTCTAACTTTTTTATAGCAACCTAAAAGTAAATAAACGTTAGAGTTGACTGGACTTAATTCAAATAGAAAAGTAATAATTCCAAACAGCATAATATATGTTGTACATTATTAGCCATTCGCCGACGAGTTACTGCGAGTGTGGGAATCGGAGAAGCAACGGTAAAGAGTACGTTTTGCATTGCTAAGACATCGCGGTGTGTGTTCCGTTTAGCATAATGAATATCGTCTAATGTCGCGGAATTACATTTTGAGATAACTCCAGACTGGGTGTATATGTAACTTGATCTAGTAGTTAAATAAAAAAAATGAAACATATTTGACATTTCTTGACATTGTATCACTTAGCATGGGTTTAAAAAATAATAATTTAGTTAAATTTAGGCTCATAAAGAGTCTGCTTAAAGAAATTGAAAAGACTGGTTATTAATTTTCATATTTCAAACAAGCAGTAATATATCTTGTTGACAATTTTATTTTCCATTTTGAGTTGTCTTAGGTATATTTGTACATATGTGTATAACGCAGTTTATTTAGCATGAAATATTTATTAACAAATTAATTTAACGGGACGGCAGTTAAACCATTATTTCGCCATTTTTATTAATTCCAAACAATCTAAAGTATTCCGATGAAGACCCGGCAGATCCGTTGCAGAAATAACATTAAAACTAATATCGTAATGGTATTCGTCGGTATCTCATATTGACTGTTGATTCGCCCCGTCTTCATATGAAACGTGGGAATATGTATTCCGTCCAAACGTTTTTATTAAACATTCTGGAGAATTCGAGGAAAATATTATTCGAGATGGCCGTATGTTATGATATTGGTCTTGTATTTTTAGAATATTTTTACTGCGTTATTTGCCAATTTCCTTATTTTATTTTAGCATCTGGAAGTTTTGGTAGAGGAAGACATAATATACGTTATAATTTATTTTTCCTTTATAATTAAAGCAAATATACTCATGATGATACCAAGGACATATGTAAGTACTAGTAGATAACCAAAAAGTGTTAGATTTGTATCCGATTTTCAATTTGTATCATATTTTATTGTTCAAATAGTATTATTTTCAAGGAAATTTATCAATCACAAACTTGCATACTTTTTAATACCTCAATTCATTTTAAATGACGGAGAGAGATACCCACCTATTATATTTCTTAAAGAGAATGCTCGTTACATGGACAATTATTTTGTATATAATACTCGTATGCGTTAGAGAAATCTGTGCGAACTAACGGACTCGACTATCGGAACTAATCGGATCGGACATAGCACTCGGGACAACAGCCTCTTACCGACTAGAAATCAGCATATGTATTTAACTTTTTACACAATGTCCACTAGCGATTGTCACGCAGTATAAAGTCATCATACTTTATCACTACGCATGGTTTAAAAGTTTATAACAGTAATTGGAAAATAAATTGGACAGTTCGTGATTATATTGCATTTTCATGCAGTCATTGCCGATACAATAATATGTAATATTGTGTTCTGGAATAATATTATGTAGTTCTCTTAGCTATTATAGTTAATGTGGTAGCACAGTACATACCGAGTAACTAATCAAATCCCATTGTAGAGTAATGGACTTAGTTATTAAGACCACGTTACCCTGACTGGTTTGATCACCGATTGCCAAATAGTGTGGCGATCACTTGTAACAAACCTAAGTTACTTTATCGAGTATTTTTACATCAAATTGACCATTTATTTCCTAAAAAATATATATACATTTGCGTCCCGACTAAAGTAGTAACAAACCTCAGTTTAGCCAAGCTGTTTCACGCGCACTGTAAGAAGCTTATTATATCGCAAGCGTATTGGTTCGCGTTTCGAAACAAGCGGCTTATGTGTCTCGCCTTTAATGTGTATTTGATGATGTATCCTAAGACCGCGTGGTCGCAAAAACATCGCAGCGTTAGCAAACGTGCTAGTGATGCAATACAGTGCTAAGGTTTATCTATCTTGTGGAAGTAAAGCAACGAGCAATCCCCACTAGCGCAGGACACAGCGGCAGCGGAGAATAGGGGGTTTTAGAGGGTAGATTTTTGTCGTAGAGTCCCACATAACCTGCTGCAGCCTTGTTATGTCCCAGGTAGGCGTAATGCGTTTCCCTTCTAAATATACGGTACGTAAATTGTATATATGATAAAATATGATAATTAAGTACTGAAATAATAGTATCAATTCATTTACTTTTAGCGAGAAAAAGTGTATAAAATTACGTGTGATTTGAGGTAGGGAGATTCTTTGAAATTAATAAATTCCTTGGTTTTATTAACATGAAATTACTTATTGATTAAAGAAATACATTCAAAGTGTAGTACATTTTAAAATCATTTTGTGTGTTGTGTAAAGCAGAGTATTCAAGATCAGGCTCGTACAATAAATGTTCCATATTAAGATACTCGTTGTTGCGAAATGTTAACATTGCAACAGTGGTAAGACTGTATCCTTAATTTAAACTTTAGTCTTCTTTCGACAGAAATTACTTGCCGCGTTTCGTCATAGCTTATCGGCCCACAAATAAGTTGCGTTTCAGCCCAGTATCGGTTAAGAAACCTGCGCTTAATAACTTAAAGTGGCAACTTAACTTGTGTGTGGGACACTTATACCTAATTGGTTGTAATTGGTGGTTGAAATTTCGTGACCTTGCTGAATAATGTATAAGGGTATAATAATAACTGATTTTATAACAAAAATATTTTTGTGTGTCTTTGAAGTACAGAATTAAGTGCAAATATGTATCAACATTTTAATAATACTTTTATCACAAGATCAACTAAAACAAGTGAAAAGTTTGTTATGTGTATGTCAAGTATTTAATGACATTATACCTTTAATTGCACTAGCGTATTTTGTGGTCTTTGCCATTCAACTAATGATAAGCAAAACCATTCCAAGCAAATTGTAGATAGCAAATGAAGTCAAACTTCTGATGTTTTTGAAATTGTATCTTTTTAAAATGATGAGGGTTAAGATTTGTGTGATGCCAGCCAGGTGTTGCATCGGAATGCAATGAATCAATGCCTATATGCCCCACTGGCGGCAATACCTGGAATAACTGCACCGATACACTTGTAGACTACGATACATAACTGATGTGGCCAATACAGACATCATCACTACATCTATACTAAAAATAATAAAGCTGAACAGTTTGTTTGTTTGTTTGTTTGTTTGAACGCGCTAATCTCAGGGACTACTGGTTATATTTGAAAAATTCTTGTTGTATTGGATAGTCCATGTGACGATACTTTTTCAAACAAACCAAAACAGAATATAATAACCCATTTGGTTCCTACTGCAAGAAAGTACGATTTAAATCTAAAAATAGTTCAAAAGCCGATTGGTGTAATGGTCGAGAAGTCGGGTATTACACCAAAGGTCGCGGGTTCGATCCCCGCACGGTACAAACATTTGTGTGCATGAACATGTCTGTTTGTATCGGTCTGGGTGTTTCTATGTATAATATGTAGTATATATTTACAAAAAAAAAGTATATAAGTAATGTTTATCCGTTGTCTGGCATCCATAGCACAAGCTTCAGCTTAGTTTGGGGCTAGATGGCGCTGTGTGAATAATGTCCAGAGATATATTATTATTATATATTATATTATTATATTATAAAAACTATATACATATATTTTGAAATAACTGACATGGGATTTTCTTACCTTCAATGGTAATTAAGACTTATTAATTAATTCAAATTAGGTCCAATTAAGGGGGGAGTCCCCCGTGCATTGTCATGGGGGGGGGGGGGGCGCTATTTACATAGTCACTGACCGTGAACGTATGTGTGGAAGCGTGTGAATCGGCCCGCTGAAGAATGCGCCCGGAAAAATCTAACAATCTCAGTATGGTGACTATGATTTGGGCGAGATTTGTTGTGCACTATTTTATATTGCGCTATTTTTTTTAACTGTTGTCGATATGTTACCTATAATTGATAGTGCCAAATAAAATATTGGTATGTTTTTCTTATATTTTAAATCGGAAATGTACAAAATAGCATTTACTTTTCGAAAGGTCTAAGAGTAATTTTGGCAGCTTTTTATGTAAAATGCAATTAAAAAGATAAGTACACAAATTAATTAGAAATCGTTTTCTCAAATAAAACTTCCATATCTTTACGAGTGTCATTGGCTAGCGACTGATAACTGCACGAATCAGAGGAGTGATAGCTTCGTCTGCTCCAAATAGGTGTAAAACTGCTTACGCGGAGAGGAAGTGGTTTTGCAAATTATAGATCTGGACCACGTTGACCAGACGAATTGGTGACCATAGGCCACCGAACACACGTTGAATTGGTGACAACGAAACGTAGGTTAACTCTGAAACCTATCCCCTTCGAACGTCCCTTACTTGCTCCACTCTCCACATTATAAACATGTCGCTCACTAATTGTGGTATTCATCACAAATAACTCCTTTGTTCTGATAACTGGTTTCGTCTAACTCTCAAGAATTAGTCATTGGTGCGTTCTCCATTTGCATAGGCAGCGACCGTGAATTTCTCGTGTGAACCGCGCCGGCGGAGCGTGCAGCGCCCTCTGTCGGCAACCAAATTTAATTAGGAGTGTTTGGTGTCGAATGTCTGACAATTTCGTGTTCGACATTTGAAAATGGTGGAACTACTTTTTAAACAATAGATTAAAATATAGATGTTACGTTTTACGGGGTTTACTTGTTGATTGGAATGTTCAGTTCAGAAAATATTTAGAATCAAACATTCAAAGAACAAAATTAAATATAGATGTAGCATTTTCACAATTTGAACAGTGTACGTGAAATTGTAAAATATACAAGAGTTTCAAGTCAGTTAATTTGATCAAATAGAATTATTGCTGGGGAAAACATGTCAATTTCAACCATATGATTTCATAGTAGGATTCAACTTTTTAAAGTAAAGTATCACGAGCCGTCATCGCCGTCGTCGCACGCTCTGATCTGTATCTAGCCAGATAACCTCAGTGTTCAAGGTTCGTTGATTTTTCACAACCTCCTTGCCGTTCTATCACAGTAGTTTTGGAACGGAAGAAAAAATGGTTGTGTTATTAGTGTCAGTTTTGTTTTGTTAAGAATATTAGAAGAAGTGTTAAATTGTAATTAGAATGTATTGTGACTTGTATTCATTAACACACATGATCTTTTAAAATAACAAGTCTGTGATCGTTACTCTAACATCTCCATAACAGAATTCAAAAATGTGTAGGTAATCTTTTAACTTAAAAGTTTTAAGTAATATAAGCTAGATAAGCTAGGCAAATATAAAGCCGTGTTTATTATTTTACGTTATTAGTTCAGAAGATTAGTAATTTAATCTCCTCTTGCTGTCTGGAACATAATTTTCCTTTTTATGGTATAAGTTATTTCCTAATAATTTTATATTAGTACATCACTCTCTGAAGAACGAATTCTTAAAATATCCTTCATATTAGATTCAGAATGGCGCTCGTAGTCGTCAAAAATTTTGTGACTATGTCGATTATGTGAATTATTTAATCCATCACTTTTTTTCGACCAACAAATTCCTGCAATGTCCTTGATATAATTTGAAGCATGGTGCGCCCAGTCCTCCGCCGTGCATTAGAAGTGGCGTCACGCTCCCCGGGCGAGCGCATTCGCACGCCGCGATCTGTATCAAGGACCTGCCTTCAAATAAAAACACTTATTAAAATATTCTCCATATTAGCTGCAGAATGGTGCTCGCAGTCACCACAAAAATGTTAAGTGCCTATGTATGTCTATCACTTTTTTCAAGGGACAAATTCCTGCATTGTCCTTGAGATCGCTTGAGCCATGGTTCACCCAGTCCTTCACCGTGCATTAGAAGTGGCGTCACGCTCCCCGGGCGAGCGCATTCGCACGCCGCGATCTGTATCAAGGACCTGCCTTCAAATAAAAACACTTATTCAAATATTCTTCACATGAGCTGCAGTATAGTGCTAGCAGTCACCATAATTTTTTTAAGTGCCTTTGTATGTCTATCACTTCTTTCAAGCAACAAATTCCTGCAATGTCCTTGATATAATTTGAAGCATGGTGCGCCCAGTCCTCCGCCGTGCATTAGAAGTGGCGTCACGCTTCCCGGGCGAGCGCATTCGCACGCCGCGATCTGTATCAAGGACCTTCCTTCAAATAAAAACACTTATAACACTTTGTTCCGCTACAAATTTCGATTGGAATCACTCTGGTTTACTATTGTTTAGAGGAGTAGTTGAGGAAACATTTCTTAATTAGCAAAGTAAGAGTATTATTTTAGCTGTGTATTTGAATTAACATGGATAATGCTTGAATACTTTAAATTTGTTTCGAACGTCAAACACTCTTTTTATACTTTTTTGTTTAGAAAATAAAAAAACATAATATCAAACCACTTTATGTAAAAAACCCAAATACAACTGGCTAGCACCTCGACACGCTCGAAGCCGGGTGGGTGCAAGGTAGGGTTGCCAACATTTTTTCACCAAATTATAGTATATTTCAAAATAAGTTATAAAAAAATATAGGACACTAAAGAAAAATATAGTACATTTTTTGAAAATCGAATGAAACACTAATTTTGTTACTCAGTTATTTTTATTTTTGTAAAAATTGTACTTTTTCGCACTTTTTGCATCTTTTAAAAGTTTCTTATCTAATATAAACGTATTAAATGCTTTTTCGCACTCTATGTTTAAGTTTTTAAAAATAAAGAGCTAATTTTTTATTAGTTCGAGCTTTGCTCGATTCCTTTCTTCCCGCCACTTGATGTTCATAATAGAAAAAATATTTCTGTAAACGCCGAAGTGGCGGGAATAGAAAGTAAGAAGGCTATTAATTTATAAATATTTTTTAAATTATTCTCAGATTTTTTAAAAATATGTTGCCATTTTTGGCCAGTAGGTACTAAAATTTTGAAATTCAGGACAATCTTTTAATTTTTGCAATATTTCATTAACAATTAAAATATCAGAGTAAAGTTCATCCAGTTTAAATCTCAGTATTATCAAAACACTTAATAAAAAACTTGAAACTCAAAACAAAACAAAACAACGGCGCGCAACGTGAAAACTTTTTCACAGAAAAAAGGAAGAACTTTGACATTGTCAGTTTGACTTTGACGTAACGAGGCGCGTTCGCTTCACGTTCGGATCCATGTACAGCCCGCCCGCCTGCATCTTGCGCCGCGCCACGCGCCCCGTCTCGCAGGTTTTGAGCGCGAATTTTGAATTCATAATAGTTGAATTGTTTGGAAAATGACCTCGCGCATCGTTTTATTACTGCGAAAAGTGTACCTACTGAAATATAGTATTTTTGCGTACTATATTTTAGTTCAACAGTATATAGTACGAAGAGCCAAAATATAGTACAATACTATATAATATAGTACGGTTGGCAACCCTAGTGCAAGGCAGTGTTATTTGTAGCTAATCTTAATATAAATATTGCAGCTTTGAATTATAAATCCGTTAGTACATCCGTTGTCCTGGCAGTTAGGGCTCCTCTTTTGCTTACCATCATGCAGAGAGAAGCCCGTGTACCGTGCTAATATAAATGTGGCATGTTTGTCTGCCAACTGTGTAAAATGACATAAAAATACACATTAAGTAGTATGACGCAGGTATTTATCACAATGATCGCATCCAATCTGCCTACGGTCGCGAAAACGTTTTTCTCACATCTGTTGCTTATTCGTCTATCTCCATGGCAATCTTAATTGTCAACCTTATGAAGATAAAAAAAATATAACACAAAAATTTTCCTTCTCGACATGCCGGGATCAAAATTTCTTTACCTTGCACGGAATTCGGAGCGTTCACTTAACTGTTGGTATTTTAGAATTTTTCCCTTTTACGGAAAAAAATGGTCCTCTAAAATATCAAATTCCGGTATAATTTCCGCTGCTTTTAGCTTCAAGTTCCAGGAAATGGTAAACGGAACTTGTTAGCTGCCGTTATTTACATTTTTGGATATCTTACCTGTTTTAAAATGTGCAGGTTATCACCTTCTAGGTATTCAAGATTTCTTTTTAAGTGTGACCATAATGTGCTTGGATGGTAAATGTCATAGATTACATTTTATATCAGTTTTATTTTACGCATAATATCAGAAATAAATGTTTAGTGTGTTGAATTTCATACTAACCCAGGTATTTAACGGTAAACGCATACAGACAGACTCAAGTCAATGTTGTTAGTGTGACGCCAGGAATTATCGAAATATTGAAAAGAAAGGATCCATAACTTTTATTGCTTTTTGTTATTCGAGGACTGGTACAAAATGATGACCACATATTTCTAAGAACCGGCTTACCTGCGCTTAAACCTCTCAAGTCCTTTTGTGTGAGTTTTATTTTAAAGTGAATGCCTGGGCCTTGTTTGGTTTTTAAAGTTCATAAAATAAAAGAGACAATCAAGGGATTTTTGAAGTGCAGGCATTACGATACGTCTTTGTACGTTTGAGTGGACACGATGGTGTGAGGGACAAAGGAAGGAAAATGTTAGTTTTTAAAATCAAGTGGCAGTTCGGAAATGACGATGTGAGTTTTTTTTATCCTGTACCTTCTACAATTTTTGTAAACATATACTTTGGAGCTCATTACTTTGCAAAACGTGTCTTTTTTTAAATTAACTGTCCCAATGAAAGATTTTTTTCTATGATAAATTCGTAAAAACTGTTGGTTTGATATTTTTACTCTAATGTCTTTCGAGGAACTATAAAAAATTTGTTGCATTGTCAAACAACTAAGCAGGTAGTTCGTACAGGTATTATTACAAACTATACGTTTGGTACCAGACTTTATCAACGTGATTGGACAGGTTTTATCAGATATTTTTTATCACACTGGTCTAAGTATTAGACATCATTTATATATGCAAATTGATACATTAATTTATACCTCTTATCTCGTTAGCCTTGGTTTGTCGATCGAAATTGTCTGTTACCTGCTACTTTGAGTAGCCATAGGTATAAGGTATTTTTAATTTTGGTAGCAGAAATTAGGTGTTATAAATGGAAGATAAATAATTATTCAAAAAAGTTTACGATTTAGTGCGTTAAAATAAATTAGTTTTAGCGAATGGTAGTGCCAACAACATCTCTATGTTTTTGAAATGTTCCATTATATAAGACATTGCGTCTACCGTTTACCTTTTCATTATCATACATGGGATACACACATAATACATTTCGAGTATGCTACTACAAGTGGATATTCACTTCAATTCATTAGGTCAATCTACTAAAGCATAAAAGAGATGTTATATCCACTTCAGAACTGGCTGCAGATAGTCTGTTTAATAAAAATAAGATGTTACTCGTACATGTACAGACGAGCAACTTCTTCCTAGTGACGTCATAATGCATTTTTGCCCCGCTCAGGTAGGCTAGCCAAGATGTCACTTGGGCGAATATTCGCTAAGATTTTATCGCGACTTATGTTACCCTCCCGCACAATAACTATTTGTGTGAGCGGGACGGAGATATAAGTTTCGATGTTAGCGATAGCGAATAACCGTCAAAGTGGCATCTTGGCTAGCCTACCTACCAGGGCCCGTAGCCAAATGCCAATTGGACGAATTCGCCATACGCTTTCGTCGCGATTTATATTGCCATCCCGCACACAAACTATTTATGTGAGCGGGATGGAGATATCAGTCGCTACGAAAGCATATGGTGAATTCGTCAAAGTGGCATCTTGGCTAGCCTACCAGGACACGTAGGCGAACACCAAGCGTTTCGTAAAACGCGGCGCGGCGTGACTATCTCCCATCTTCGTTGTAACAAGCAAATTTTTACGGACGCCGGTTTTTCTCAACACCACTGTATACTTAGAACGCTTATGCATTATTATTCTGCCGTCGAACGTCGGTTTCGTCTGAGTTTTAAGTTTGTTAATGTTAAATCCCCCCCGCCTCGATGGGACTACAAATAACGCCTCGATGGCCTAGTGGTTAAAGTACCAGGCCTTGGTCTCGAGGTCCTGGGTTCGATTCCCGGGTCGGGCAAACTTTGTGTTGATTTTTCTGAACACAGCCCGGGTTTGTGATCACCAATCCGCATTTGGCAAGCGTGGTGATTAAGCCAAAACCCATCTTTGTAACGAAAACATGAATTCAAATGATGGAGGCCTTTGCCCTGCAGTGGGATATTAATAGGCTGAAACTTTTTTTTTAAATGTTAAATATCCTTGGATTTTTGTTGAAGAGCGTTAGATCAACATAAGCTGAGGAATGTTTTTGGTCCTTTGCGCTGAATGATTACAGTATTTGATATGGAAGCTTGGATATAAAATCTTTTGCAATACTCAGAAACTAACCATTCATCATAAAAACTGTGCTTCCGAAACCCTAATACACAAATGCCGGCAGCTTACCTGCAACTTTCTTGACTTAGCCACTCTCCTGGCCTTTAAATGCCATTTTTGCAACAGGTGAATCCTACGCCTAACGTTAATAAATGTTTGTTCAAATTCCTTAAACTATTTAACATTGTAATAACCACAACGAAAGCAATTACAACAAAATTGTCGGAATACGTCCACGATCAAATATAAAGTATAAAGTCATCTAGTTGACGTCACAATTTACGTTCCAAGACTGGTTTTTGCTCGCTCCCTGGCCTGACGTTTGATTAAGATTTTTTTCTTCGGCAAACTTTTCCGTCTTACTATTTGCTTTTTTGTGTCTACAAATTCATCTGGCGTAGTATTGTCAAACAGGTGGTTGGATTGACGGAGTCCGTAGTTTTTTATGCGGTATAATTTAACTGAGGGTTTGGTCTTCGCTTAGGAGGGGAACTTGACGATAATTTTACCGTATTTTGCTCACTTAATTCTTCATCGATGCAAGATTTAAAGGTAACGGCACAAGTTCACGCGCAATACATACATGTACATATTTGTTGTTTGATTAATAATTATGTGTTTACATTAAACTTGTCTACATTGTAAGTCCCGTTGCATACTTAACTGCAGACAGCTAATCGAGTCTGCTGATTCCGTATTGGAAATTCAATTCGATAAATAATTTACCAATTTCAGGAAAATCCAATCTAATTTTGGATGTCTGTACTTCCCCATCAATCTACCTGTTTATCAACGCAAATGAGTTTGCCTCGAAACGGTCAATTTCTCTGTTTAATGAGCCTAATGGTACGTAAAAGCCAAGTATGGGCCTACAACTTTAAAGAGCTCGTAGGTAGGCAGACTGATTGCTTTAACCATGGGAATGGCTGGTCAATTTTACATAATGGGGCCTTGTATATGCTCATCCAAATGTTAGAAATGACTCAGACACTTTACTTGTAGACGGTTTAGGAAAACGGCAAAATGTATTATCTACATAAATCTATGGTGTAGGGAACGTTTGAATGACAAACATACACTTTTTGATGTGACCTTGCTCAGTATGTACCTATGGGGTCATGTATGTATCTATATTTAGAAAAACATGATTTTATAAGCAATTGTATTGTGATTGAACCTGGGGTTCTGCATCTTAATATAAAACTAAATGCATTGTTCTATTTCATTATTGCAATCATGATCCATATTTTTTTTCTTTCTTTGCAGAAACGAAGCCAGATAAAACTTCTCCATGGTAAATTATCACCGGCACCCATAGACATCCACAGACAGAATAACAGAAGCATCGCAGGTATGTCCTTTAAGTTTTTTTTATTTTTGCTCTCTGATCTTCAAAAATAATCTCCGTTTGGAAATACCCAGAAGATAATTTAAAAGTATTCTTCTTTGTCAAGCAACTCAGGTTCAATTTTATTATTTCTATATTACTCGTACTCGTAATAATCAAATACAAATGAAACTCAGTAAAATACATCATTCCTCAAGGGTAAGACCGCTATTACAAAGAATTGGATATCAAAATTATTGGAACACATATTTATTTCAAACGTTCGGTTGGATTATGGAAAGTAGTAAGCTTCTTAACAGGATTCCTGTTGAAATACAACACCCCAACACCTAATGGTTACTAGCAAGACTAGCAACCTCTTCTCACATCAATCCTTACGTCTTCATTAATAATACCATCAGTTCTTTAACCTATGCAAATGGCCGCTTTAATTTAGGGATTTAGAACCCTTCGTTTCGACCAATTAATTCGGCGTTCGGACCGGATCGCAGGTACCTTGGCAGGTAAGCGGTGCGTATGCGCTGCTTTTGCCCACCTGTCCTGCCGTCTTGCGTCTTGCAGGGCTGCCAACTAAAAACAAAGATTTCTCGTACATAAAGTATCAAGCATCAGCTTATTAATGTGCCACGCAGGAAAAAGACCTTCATCATTAGAAGTCATGTTTTCACGTTACAAAGATATGTTTACGCTTAATGCGGGTTCGTGATCACAAATCCTGTGTTTGAAACCAATGTTGACCGCTTTTCCCCTAATAGAACTAACTGTAACTCTCGTACTCTGATTTTTAAACTTTGTAGAATAAAATGAATTGAGGTATGTAACAGATTCATTCGATGCACAATATTCATGAAATAAAATAAAAACATACTAATTGTTTTAAGTGATATTATATTTAACACGCCTGTAGGCAAAATTAATTTTATACCAAAGACGATGTTTTTAAAAATTATAGCAACAAACTATTTACCTACTTTTAGAAATGTTCTACAAATGTTGGAGTAGTTTTCCTTTTCTTATCAAAACCTACGTTATCAATCCTACTATTCTTACCTTGTAGTACTACGGAAGATCACAAATCTCGTTTAAGTAGGAGGAACCTCGTACGGTTGGCAGCCCTGCGTCTTGCCCAGCGTAAGCTCGACCACGCACGCCAGTCGGCCCGCGGACGCTGCGCGGGCGCCGGCGCGGGGGGCGGGGCGGCCGCCTCCCGGCCAGTCTCAGGCAGCCACCTGACAGGTTAACACGGCTCGTTTTAGTGTACCGGTGAAGTGCTTTATTGTGTCTACACACGGCTCAGGTATTTTCCTTAATATTTTTTTTGTGACTTAAAATTTTCTTAACTATTTTTTTGTGATCTAAATGTAAAATTTGTTCTATTGCATGAGTGCTGTCATTGTCGTGTCGATAATTTGTTTAGAAGTGTTAATTAAAATTACCACGCGATCATCGCGTCGCGATGTCACAAAAATCACGCTCGGCTGTGGTTTAATGATATCATTTATCGTTTACCGGTGTATAATAATGTGGAATGCTGTAATTATAATTTCTTTATTAATTCAAGCAGACGTGTGGCTTTGTCCGACTAAAATGGCATAAAATAACGTCATACGTTAATGCGTACTCTGTCCTTCCTCACAAATATAATGTGTAAGGAGCATTATGAATTACTCAGGGTTCATTATTCGACCGTCTTTGCACGTGTGATTTCATTCACCTGCCCCTTCTCGCTCCAACGCATTTTTAGGAAGCACCTGTGTCCATTATGTCTTTGTCAAAACGTTCTTTGTGAGAACACAACGCCTTTCAAAACTAAAATAAAACCGACGATTCACAGCCCAATCCATCTCCGAGGGCGCAGACAAAAAGCGGCATTATCATAATTCAGAAATTCTAATTGCCATGGTTAGTAATTATGTTGTTCAAAGAGCGAGCAGTCAGTAATAACAACGTTGCACTAGTACGAGCTAATGAATGAATCGATTATGATCCCGCTTATGAATGGGTCGATCGGCGCGTAAATGAAACAATCGAAGAAATTACGATCACGCATAACGCAACTGTGCATAACCAGTTTACCATTTGTGACACTTTGACGCGGCTGTCACTTGTAGACACGTACATCCAAAACATGGTATTGTCATGCGGACTAGTCACGTTTGATTTTCAAATGTCTCTTTTTGGCATGTCAAAGTCACGTCACGAAAATGTGACTAGTGTGAACCGGTCTTATTCTAAACAAGTGGTTTGATTTTAGAATTACATCACGTGCGTTACCACGAACACGGCGATCGAGCATACAAATTCGTGAAATTCGTAACGTTCGTATTCGAAATTTAAAATACCGGGCGCGACGAAGCGTCGAATTTCAAATCCGCAGGTGCATTGTTTTGTGGAACAACGGAGAGATTTCAATAAGAGTTCGTTGCCATTTCTCTGTTTAGTCTGTGGTCGGTTATTTGGAAGAAATAACACGTGCGTACAAAAATTAAAGTGTGACGCCAGACATTACTAAGTTCTGCTCTCCAGGGGAAAGTTTTGTTTTATTTTGTGTAGTGTTGTTTTTATTTATTACATATTTAATACAGGTTATTTTTGAATCTGGCTATAAATCTTGTGATAGGTACTTGGTTGTCGACGGAGAAGCATATTTTATCCTCATTAACATTTGTGCTATCGACAGAGCTAGTAGATATTATAACCTATCAACATTGAAAACCAGATTTGGCCTGATAAAATGACGTAATAATAATCCCTGACAATAGTTCACTCAATTTACCATTAGTCTATAACACCGTTGAGACAATAGCCGAAATTTGTCGGTCGAGTAACCACTTTCCGATAGTAATGTGTCTCTTAGGCTCAGTGGAGATCCCTGATCACATCGTAACTCAATAAACAGACCCTTAGACTTGGCCTTGGGATCAAAGCTAGCTGAGGAGCATAATATCGTTCCGACGCGTTATATGAGCTTCTGAAATTGGTCAAATCAAACTAAACCGATTGGATGGATTGGCTTTAGTAGTTTTGCCGATTTTTTTCAACAAATCTTTGAGGTATACGTACGTACTTATGTGAAAGAAAGTTCTTCTTGAGTCTGCCTCTAAAGTACCTGTATATAACAAACTCGCTTTTTAAAACATGGTAAATTTCGATGGAATTAAAAATTAACAGTTCTTCTAACACTGGAACAAAGGTTTCCTTGTAGACTTTAAATGAAATTGTTCTGTTAGAGAAATTCTATCGGCATATTTTGAAAGCGTGAACAATAATGTCAAAGCATCGTGTACGTTTTTACAGAAAAATTCCAACACTCACTTGGTAGAAGTGAGCTATTTATTTTTAATTCAAGCAACATCCAGGCCCGAAGGTGGGATATTTATTTTTAATTTTAAAAACATTCTGTTCGTTACCTGCGTTATTTGTCTTTAATTCAGAGAATGTTTTTCCCCAACCGTTTTTATGTAGAACTCCCTTTGCCGATGATGCCAACTATGATCCCATTCCATTTGATAGTGAACCTTTGTGCTAAGAAAAATGTAAATACTTTTCAGAATTCGGTTATGTGTTGATTTGTGGAATTAAGCTTTAAAATGAAATGAAAATTAACTTAAATTAGAAGGTTTATTACTTAAGCCGACTTTGGTCACGTTATGCGATATGCATTCTTTTATCAAATTACTTATGGATCGATCAGTACCATGATACGCTTTAGTTGCAGCATTAAGCCGGTACTCGTTCAAAACCTAACATTAACCAGTATAAATAAACCGACGTCAGTTGCGAAAACGCAACGTGTCAAATTATTTCTTACGGCAATACATAAAAGCGGTGGCAATTTTATAGTTTTTTAGCGAGCTCGCCCAGTATGGCCGCCGGGAACTGGTCTGTCCGATTGAATAAGCCATTACAAGAGTTTCCACAGCAATTACTATGACCGTAAATGGCTTAGGTCCGCGGCACAGCCACAGCTGCGTCCGGGGAATTAATACGATGCAGCTCCAACATTATGGCCCTGTTTGCTAAGCGGACAAATAATAAGCTGTATTTGTAATTATTGGTAGCATTCGTTTGTTTGGTAGTAGATATAAATAGGCAAGAAGATGTAGTGTAGTAAGAGAACGGGTTCCTGCAATTCGACATCTGGGCCAACTATATGAGAATAGTATCGTTAAATGAAGCTTAGCATAAGTTGTAGTGTACATTTGTTGTGTACATTATGTTGAGTAGTACATTTGCCTTTACTGCGAAGTATGCCGATTTTTTTTATACCTTTGAAATTAGTACCATAGATATGTATATAGAACTAATTTCGTATATAGATTCTAGTCATGGGTTTCAGTTCTGAAACCGCATGGTAATTGATACGTATTAATATAATTCAAATTATGTACGAACGGCTTTTAGTTATTACACCGACATATTGCTTGCTTGTAGCATCCCTCAATCAAGACATTCAGACCACGTAGGTGGTAAGACAATGTAATATTATTAAATCTAATGAATGGATTCCGATTTTATGTTCAACACGAATGACGCATTTGCAAAATATATTTTAACATTTAGAGCTGGGCAGGTTTTAGTCATCTCCGTATTGCGTGATCTTTATTTTAAATCGGTTGATCAGTCAACTATCGCAGACTTAATCTGTATAATGTTATAAAATCCATAGATTAAAACTTTGCTACGTGTGTTATCATATTGTATAGCTGGGGTCGTCCTCTTCCCTTAAATAAATATCGCCGAATTATAATCAAATCAAAATATACCTATGGTTTATTTTCATTGTAGTCGGCCTGGCATAGACCTGTTTTCTAAATGATCATCTCTTGGCTTGATTATTGCAATAATATTGTTATCTCATGTAGGTGACTAATTGTATTTGCGGTGCCCTACGGGGTGTCATGTGTTTAATGTACTGAACTATCTATTACATGTACATACACGTGAAATCTTGGTCAGGCAAACGCTCAGCTCAGAGATTCGAGTCATCGAATGTGAATCTCGCGACTGGTGTAACATTCAATCTGATATCTGATTTTCCCGATAGCCACTTGCCGAAAAAGGCCAGAATGGATATCTTGCTACCTTAAACCCTTCGGCTGATAATAGAGCAAGGGTTAAACATGTACACGATACCTGAACCCTGACAAAGGCTCAGAAAGTTCGTTAACAGGACGTCACGCAGTCGATCGGGCTCTCGTCCTTCGCCGGGCGTGTGGAAAATACAAAAGATCGACATTTGAATTCGATCCCGCCAGTCGTATTAGTATTCATAAGTATGTGGCACGTTTGAATAAGGTGTTTTTGTCGTACATAGTCGGAATCGCGAACGTGATGTGAACGAACCGGCGGCTGAATCATAACTTTAACGTTTAGATCCTAAACGTTGGAGTGATTCAGTCGCTTGTGGTTTCAGTTGCTAGCTCTGCGTGTGATTTTGGATGCAAATTTCAATATTGTTATTACTTTTTAGGGTTCCGTAGCCAAATGGCAAAAAACGGAACCCTTATAGTTTCGTCATGTCTGTCTGTCTGTCTGTCTGTCTGTTTGTCCTGGCTCGTTCTCCGCCGTTTCTGCACCGATTGCCACGAAAATTGGTGTAGAGATGTATAGTGATAATTCAAGAATTGGTTTTTAAAATAATCGAAAAATAATTATTTTTACCCCCCCTCCCATACAGCGAAAAGTAAATTCGAAAAAAAAACTTCGACTTACCCCATCGTGTGGGGTATCGTTAAAAAGGTATTTTTAAATACAATAAAACTTGCCTTGAAACCATGTGGATCAAACACCCCAGTCTCGAGATATATTAATACAAAGTTAAAATGAGAGCGTCCCCCCCCCCTTAACTTTTGAAATTCTATTACAATAATTCTGAAAAAAATGTCCTGTATACCTCCAAGTAAGTACTTTCAACGAAAACTATAGCGAACTCTGTATCATACATAGTTATTTTTATACAACTCGACCAACTTATGACGTGCAGTTGCCCTTACTAAATGGTGTCTTAAGCGGTCGGGCCATCTTTTAGCTACGGAACCCTTTCATGGGCGTGTCCGACACGCTCTTGGCCGGTTTTTTATTGATAAAACAGAATAATAAAGAATTCAACAGGCAATATTAAGTATCATTTATTTCTTTATTTTTTAAAGAATGATAAAGAATTTTACACAAATAGGAGATAGCATATCCAATAGTAATAACATATTCAATATTTGTCTTATCTAGGTGGCAATTAATATACAGTGAAACCTGGTTAACTAAGACATCCAGGGACCAGGAATATTGTTTCACTTATAGAGGTATTCCACTTACCCAGTGTCTCAGATATCCAGGTATAAATAAATATCTGTCTCATTAACAGAGGGTTCCATTAACAGAGGTCAGAAAACAGGTTATTTCAGATATAGAGGTGCGATTATTAGAAAACGTGCGTATGTCTAGACACACCTATTGCAAAAATGAGAACATAAAGTATAAATTATAAAAGTCTGTCATTTTAGTTTGTCTTTTGGAAGTATAATCATCACATGTTTTTCAACGTTATAATGATTTGGTCACTAATTGGTCCACTCAACGGAAAGTTTTTGTTACGAACTTGCTAAACCCAAGCTACCAAACACTGTTCAATTTCAGGATTTATACTGATGAACATACACGTTTCAGTTTTCCAGAGCGATTTATTAATACGAGCCTTAAACTGGAGGCCATTAAAATAACGAAATAACGACGTTAGTGTAAGTGCGGAATTTGTGGGAAGAATACGAATAAGTAAGCAAACAAACAATACGACTTGGTTTTGGTTTGTTGATATGAAATACACTCGCTGTCTTAGTAACAGAGGTAAATAAGAAAGAAATCGAAAGAACGAATCCCAGATATAGAGGTCTGCTTCGTCTCACTAACAGAGGTAATGCAGTGCCAAAGTGTTGGGACCTCAGATTGAGTACTGGATAAGGAGGTTTCTCACTTAATCAGGTTTCACTGTATTTAGTTAAAAGGTTATATTAATTGCCACCTAGATAAGACAAATATTGTTAAAAGGTCTACACTCTGTCATTGACAGTATCTCCTTATTATAATAAGGTATGTCTCATTATTATGTTACTGTCAAATGCCATAAGAGAGCAGTAAGTTTCTGCATAGGCAAGTTTAATTTTATCATTTGCTTTCAAGCCACTATTCACATATTAGTTAACATGACTGGAATGTGAACCCGGAGCCTTCCATCATATTAAACGCCGTCTTCCATTAATCAGGCAGGCAAACATACATTCAAGTCAGGTATTACGTATTCTCTGATCGCTGTCATTTGTATGTTTGTCTGTGCTGGTGCCGAGCGCAAGGCGCCGAGGAAATTCCTATACATTTCTAGGAATAATCTATCACTCGTGCCAAGAACGATATTCTATTGTTACCAAGCGATTTTGAGCTTTACATTCAAAAAATAAGGCACACCGCATGTTAAGTTACCTAGTAGATTATTAAAACAGTTAAGTGCAAGTTGTGTATGAATAGGTGCCAGTATAATCTCTAAGATTGTTGCAATGTTCCAAATCGCGAGGGCGACAGTTATCACAGTAGTCAATTAAATGCTTCAAGGTGTATATCAATTTAATTTGATTTTGAAAAGAAAAGAGAAGCAAGCAAGAATCGTAGGAATGAAACAGTACTTTACTATGTCGTTTTTGTTTAAAAATATGCATATATTGATAATGCATTGATGCTCCATAGCTGTAGGCTAGGCTAGCTAGGCCAGCTGTGTGATGGGGCTCGGGACTAATTGCTTTCTTACACTTCCTATCTATTTATTCCATTTGCTTAATTTTCGTACCCAAGTACGAAGTGACTAGGCAAGGCAACATTGAAGATAATTTTAAGACCTTTTTGTTATTTTTGTGAAATAGAACTGATCCAAGCAAAGTAAGCATGGCTTGTGATTGACGTACGAGTATAAAAGAAGTACAAAGCACCCGCGTTTCTCCGATCCATAATCGAAATATCCGTCAACAATACCAAGCCGATTCCGCACGGAATACGTATAAATAGGTTTACTATTGTGTGTATGTAAACGAGTCATAACGACATGTTCAAATAACCAACAAAGAACGTCTAAGATTCTTGGCAAGGCCGAGTTTGGTCGTTGGCTTTGGCACAATACAATGCCAGAGACAGTGAAATAAGAAGATATAAAAAAAAAAGTTACAATTGATAATTTGATAGTTTCAAATTATTACTATTAAATATATTCAGCTTAGAAAGTTAATTAAGTATTAGTTTGAACGCACTGTCATTGTATGAATAACGACTGTTGCATTTAATAAACGGTTTCTACATAATCGAGATGTTCGTCAAAAGTTGCTATCACCTTTAGTTTCTCTAGGGTATGCAAATGAGATGAGAAAATAAATATTTCATAGGAATCCATTATGTCTTTACTGTATTGTGTAAACTGTTGTGGTAGTGAAATCAATCATTCTTATAGGGATTTACATATTACGATTTTGATCGTAAATACCACAGAAGAAAAATATTTTAAAGAATAAAAGAATATGAAAACATTGTTTTAGAGAAGCTGAAATTGAAGGTATGAACATTAAAACCATGTACAGTTGCTTCGACAAAATGTTACAAACAAAGTCAAAATACAGATTTGAAGTAAGGCAGAGTTTATACCAAGTTTAGGTTGTAAACCTTATGGTTATGGTTTAAGCATTTTATTATATATTATATGAGAAACGTCTAATTTTGCAAAATTAAATTATACTTATATTGTAAATGCTACAACAGAGCACGTGAATTTCCGTGGTTTTTCCTTAGAGCCGTGACGTCAGAGTTGTCACGAACTAATTTAGCCATTACTGGAAACAACCGCTTCATGAAAAATTGTTCAATTGAAAAGCGGTCAATGACTTTTCACGTTGGGTTTGAGAAAAAATAATGTTTCTAGACTAACTTCGCTATTATATTTTGAACAATTGTTAATGATTTATGTAAGTAAGTACAAGTGTCTAGTTTTGGGTGGTATTCCTTGACCCACCTGAAAAACTTAAGGACAAATTGTTCCTACTAATGTTTACCGTCATAATATAATAAAATTGTTATATAAAAAGGCTATACGTGTATAAAAGTACCAAAGCGAAGCAACTGTAGATTATAATCACCAAGGAAAACCAGCATCCTGTATTTTGTAGCACGCTGTTTCCTCTACAAACGTCTTAACTGTCATGGTCAAGCGTTACGGCGTCCATTCATACGAGACCCTTCAAACACCAGCCTCTTTTAACATTTACATACGACATTAGCGTGAGCTTAGAACAAGGGAGGCCTGCGTGCTCTGGTCGGTGTTTACTCAACAGTGTGTTAACCTAACCAAACAGTTCCACGAACTAGGCACCGCTGACGAATTCTTTGCACAATCCATTCGCACCCGAGTGACCAAGGCGGTGGTCGTAATGCCATTGCGTAAACATGCATGACTTTTGTTTTTTTAAGTATTTTTTAAATATATTATTTTTATAAATGGCCAGGTTTTTTTACGAAATGGTCGCATAGACAATATATTATTATTTTATGTTTAATTTCTATTTGTTTGAAGTTTTTTATGGAAGCTTGGTCTTAATTTTTTAAAATTGTGTGGGTGATTCATCATTGCAATTTTTTTGGCAATTCTAAAATGCTTCTTCTTAGCCTCATCAAATTAAGGATATTTAGAGTTTAAGTTTTAGTTATGTATGTTTATTTTTCAGAGTTGATAACACGTGCACATGATTATAAAATTAACGAAGCTTTATGACAAAAATCGTGAACACAAAAATAAACTAAAAATTAAAAAATAATTCCTAATATCTATTACCTAATACTATAATTTTCCTAAACTATGTCAAAGTAATCTTAAACAAACTAACTGAAGTCGGTGCCTGCCCAAAAAAGCAGAAGAGAAAAAGCACCGACTTCAGTTAGTTTGTTTAAGATTACTTTGACATAGTTTAGGAAAATTATAGTATTAAGTAATAGATATTAGGAATTATTTTTTAATTTTTAGTTTATTTTTGTGTTCACGATTTTTTTGAAGTCGGTTTAATTTTTTTTTTTAAAGTTTATTTCATGATTTTTAGTTGTGTTAAAGCTTTGTGAACTTCATTATTAATACGAACTTAGTTGTTGTTAAAAGTAAATGAGAGTGTGGATAAATTACTTGTTCTCGCGAGAAGGCCCAGCGAGACTTCTCGGCGAGATTTCTCGCCGTGGGTCTGGATGTAATATACACAAGTATCACGTTAGCCCTACATACATTCGATCGACCAATTGCAGTTCTGCCTTCCAACTCCTAACCGTTAAGGAGTACTGTAGCTTCATCATCAGCACAGTAGCATCAGATGTTGATTCAAGCATACCTCACAAGCAACATTTAAGTCCTACATACTACTAAATAGTTTCCATCGACCAATTGCAGTTCTGCCTTCCAACTCCTAACCGCTAAGGAGTACTGTAGCATCATCATCAGGACAGCAGCATCAAATGTTGACACCCTGAAACATATACCTGAGTAAGACATGATTACGTAACAAAAACACCATACGAGCATACAATTTTCGGTGGTTGCTCTCGATTTCTCCTGGATTCCATGATCAGATCCTGGACTGGTGAAAATGGGACCACCTCAGAACTGAACTCTATCCAACAAAAAAAAAATTTTTGAAATCCGTCCATAATTGACGAAATTATCGATGAACATACATAAAAAAAAAAAAAAAAAAAAAAAAAAAATATTATACATACAGACGAATTGAGAACCTCCTCCTTTTTTTGAAGTCGGTTAAAAAGTTGATGTCGTGAAAATGTTTGTAAAAGCGGGAAATCCCTGTGGTATTAAAAACGTCCTAAGAAAACTTTTAATTGTGTAAAATTTTAAAGCCCGCTTTTAGTCTTTTCCCTGTACCGCTTTTGTTTTTTTGAGTCAGTAATTTCGTGTTTCAGTTCAAACGCACCAAACGCATTAAACGTTCAAAGAGTGTTGTTTACAAAGTACAAAATTTCTTGATAGTTCTGTTTAAAATTCTGATTTCATATTTTCCTCAGATTTTTTTTGTTCCTTTTTCGGGAGTTCGTTTTTGCGCTTGTACATAAGCTACGTGCTTTTTAAAATGTTTGCTGTACTTGTATTTTTATTTGTGGTAATTTATTAGTTACTCGTTCGAAGCATTACAATAACTAACTAAAAACTATTACAGTGGAAAAGTATCTATAACTGCTAGTTAAGGCATACTCGTATATTCAATTCATGAAAGTTACTGAGTATCAGATAATAACATCAGAATTACGTCACGTTTCAGGATGCCAGTTCCAGAGGCCAAGGAGTGACGTCATAGTTCAGCGAAAGGCTGAAATCTGCAACTGTCTAGAGCATTATGCCACTTGCAGGATCAAGATAACAGTAAGAGAATATTCGCTTAAAGTTATATTTTCAATGTACAATTGTACTGTGGGTTGGCAGATGGATTTCACGTTAAATGTTTTAATATAACAATTATATTCCTACATATATTCGAATTTCATTCAATACCATTGTGGTCGGAATAAATAGTCAGTTTCGTTTTTCGTTTACATATTAATTTGTTCTTATGGTACTGATGTTTTTTTGTTATTAATATTACATAAGAAAAGTTCAGGTTGTACTAAAGAGATTCACAAAAAAGAAATTGTTAATTTCTTGAAAGGTATAACATCAGGGATGAAAACTGACTACCAACTAAATATTTCCCATTGTTATATTACCAAGATTTGCAATGGAATTAGTGAATAGTGAAGAGCAACAGACGTGTTTTAGATGCACAAAGGGCTTAGTAGCTAAATTGAACGTCCAAGCATTACATACGTGCATGCCCTGAGGACTCGCGCGGAATACAAAGCACTGCACATTTGAACTTCGAACACAAACTGTTTTATAATTTAAAAAGAGGTTTTAGCTAAATGCACAACCTCTGCGGAGCCAGAGACAGAAAAAAATAGTTCTCGAGAACTCTTTTGTGCATTATGATTTTGCTATTTAGGACAGACGTGTTGTTGTTATTTATAATATTTTGTGTCTTTTTCATTATTTTGTATTTTTTCGGTTAAAACTGTATAAAATTCAACACAGTTTCCAAGAAAGAAGCTTTTTCAACACTCATTCAAGAAGCTTTCTACAAAAGAAGTACGATCAAGAAGTCCAACAAAAAGGAATTTTCAACTAATTTAACAAATGAAACATCCGAAGAAATGAAGAAGAGCTGTAGATTGGTTAATTATCTTTGGTTATCTAGCTGTATGAGTATTGTAGACATCATAAAGCTAGGTTACCGGAGTTAAGTGCCATCTACGACGACATTTTTACGACTTAATGGTGAGAAAAGTGAAGATTAAGAAAAATGCTGACGAAGATAATGGCTTCATACTCCTCGTGAAGTTTCCTAATTATACATTTTTAATGAACTTGGTGAAATGACGGCCAGTAATTTAGATAGTAAATAAGACATCTAATGGGTGCTAAATTATTTAATGGGTGGAGTAAATGACGAACCAGCTTAATGTAATGTGTATGTATGTATGTGTGTGTATGTTAATTGAGACAGAAAGGTCAAGTTCATTGTTTTATCTGTCACTCACAGATTGCATTTTTTTTACAATTTATTGGTTATGACTGTGACCTACATATATTGTTGTAAAAGTTTTGTTATTTTGTTTGTCTATTAATTTGTTAATTATCCAGTTGTGCTGTGTTATTGTACAAAAATGTATATGCGCAAGATCTGAACCTTTTCATCTAAGATTACAATGTAATTCTAAGAAATAAATATTTACAAACCTAACTTCGAGCTTCAGCTGAATAACAGAATATTTAGGTTAGCAAAATGTCAAGCCTACTAAATTTCAGAGTGACCCTTCCCTAACTGAATTTGTACAAGTGTTCGTGGGATAGACTAAATTAACTATAACTTAGGTCACTTTAACAATTGAGTTACGAGAAATGTATACGTGGATGGCATCTATCTAAGGCTTTAATAAATATCTATTCACTTTAACGTTATAGGCTTGTATAGTAAAATAGAACTACCTACATAAAAATATCGTAATAACAAACAACTATAAATCAACCAAACGGCAAAATAAGCTAAGTAAAAAACAATCAAAAATCATGTACCTATCGACCACACTTTATACAATTGTGCTTATTACTTGTAAATTACAGAAATAATTGTATTAGTAACTACGCTCGAATTATCTAGATAAGGTCTGTTTCAGGTCTCCAACAAACATTTGGTTAGGATTCTTTCGGGACTGTGATAAAATTAAAAGAATACCAGCTATTGTGGGTCTAAAATGAAATTCATCAAATTACTATTTGTCAAAGTCCTTGTTTTCTTAATAGCTAAGATAAATTTAAAACTTAAATTAGTTTTTCCTTATAATATTTTGATGTTGTGACTATTGATTTTCCTATGTTGCCTATGTTACAAATAATGTATCTTTATTTCATTATTTCGGGAAAAAAAATCGGTTATTTTTGTTTGAGGTCTTTTACTCTCTGTCTTAACAGTGACAGTTATATAGTAATGAAATCAAATAAATTGTTTAATAGTATAACATACAATCACAGGAGCCATTATAATCATAATCGAACATTTTTTACCGCTTAACGAGTCTAAGATTACCCTCAATATAGCTTATAGTGAAAATAAGCAACGATACTATTTCATAGTCCATTAGCAACCAGGAAGCCCATTTTGCTATAAACAGCCTTTTCATTTGACTAAATAATGCCCGTTAATGGGCGAATAGTCGTCAATCCCTTATCATGGGCGGATTTGTTTTGGCAGACTTATTTCGGTACCTAACTTAAGTCATTAGCGTCAGCTAGAAAACTTTCATGAGTTATTATTGGCCCAATTATTTGATAACGTAGGAGTATAATACAACTAATTTAAGTTGACCAATGCGCAACTTACTGACGAAACAATAAGAATATTTTATGTGTAAAACATAGGTAACATTCGTTATTTGTAAAACATTATTTGTGATAATACATATGACTATGTTTGGTTAGCAATAAGCATTAAAATATAACTTGATTTAGGTGATTCCAAAAGAGTGTTTATGGACAGAAGGCCGCTATTTTGGGTCATCTATAGTGAATCTTACTGCACTGTGATTTATCATTAATAAATGTATCGCGTTGCTAAAGTTGGGGGGTTAATCAAAAATGGCTTTTGTGTGAATAGAGATTGAGTTCAATGTTGTTTGTGAGTGTGTACTTAATGTACTTTAAAGCACTCTTGTAAGAGGGTGTTAAGTTTATTAAGATAATTTTAACCTTGAAGTTTCCCTGTGCGAGCAGGATTAGTTAATACATAGTGGAATAAGATGATATACATATTTACATATACATAAAATGTACATTTACGTTTCCATTAGCTAATAGCTTTGAAGTATCAAATATGTGGTTGAAAACCTTTTCATAAACATTTTCAAAACAAAGTTTGGGTAAACTTTGTTTTGAAAATGTTTTTGTTTGTGTTCTAATATTCAAAATATGTTACAGAGAATGTTAACAGTAATGAAAATGTAAACTGCAGATAAAATTGTAAAGAGCTCTCTTTATTCTGTAATCCCATGAGATCAATAGAAGTTGGATATATTATAGTATTTTTTACTGTAGTCTCATAAAATATTTAAATATACAACAGAGATTTTTGTGGTACAATATAAAATTTATTGCGGTGTCCTTCGTATTTCCTGGACCTCCACAGTGAAAAACAGTAAAGAAATATCGCAATAAAATATGTCTAATAAACGTAAATGCGGTGTAATCTGTGCTTATGTCCTGTGTATAAAATGTAAATATATTCCAATTTATGAGGGATGACATTTTTATTGCGGATTTATTTCTAGAACACCTGTGAGGCCCGGCAAGTTATTGGTTGTTTAGCTAGAATATATGTACTGTACAATATATGAAGTTTTATCCACAGCAAATATTATTATCGAAAAAGAGCAATAAATTAGAATGAGTACAAACAAATATTTGGCTATATATTAAATTATTTCACAACGTATCTGACTTGTGGCAACACCCGTTCGCTATAAATATCAAAAGGGTTTACGCTGGTGGCTTATAGTGACCTATTTGACAATGACCAAGTAGGAGATTCCGAAATGAATCCTTTATATCTTATACTACAGAAATAATAATAGTATATTTGGTATCATTAATATCCTCAGAAAGCCTTTGTAATCGTACTATCAATAAAGCACAAATAAGGAAATTATTTTATTCCATCCAGATTCATTTTGATTTCACATTTATCACTTTGTGTTTCTTAATAAAGTGTACCAGAGCGAATAAGTAAAGAAAGTCCATCAATTTTGGGCAGAAGCAATAAACCCAGGTACTTATCTAGTATTACGTCAAAAACAATAAATAAACATTTACGTTTGACAGTATATTTATCTTCCTCAAAAAAACCCGGTTCCCGCATTTCTAGCGATAAATCTGTCATAAATATTTTGCTAGCCGGTTTCCAAGGCGTGGATAATAGGAACGTCCATTAGTGAATTGCCTTTTATTTATTAGCTATTTCCTTTAATGGCGTTTTATTCATATAAATGGAGAGGTAAGTGCCTATTTGATAACTGTTATGGTTGTTTTAGTACTCGTAAATAATCCTAGTTCTTCTGAGTAATTATGAGAGAACTAATGTTTCTTATTTCACACGTATTCCTGACATAAACATAGATTACATTTTCTTTACGATTAAGTTCTTAGGTATATCATCGTTAGGATAGATAGTACCTACCTACGTAGAGTTTACCAACTTCTGAATTAGTAAATGTTCCCTCGTACCTGTTAGTAAATCGGTATCTAATAAATAAAATTTTAGTAGTTTTGTGAAGTAAGATATGAAATGAATACTGCTATAGTCAACATTTGCTTAGTTTGCGGGACTTATGATGTCAAAATAATAAGAAACTTAGTAATAATAAACACTGCTCTAAACTAAGCGAGGAGCTTGTGCTATGGGTACTAGATAATAAAAATACAAACTTAAAAACTTTTCAAACATCGCATTACATCGATAACTCAAGTGCAAATGAGGCAGTTCATCAAACAGGATTGCCTCTAGCGGATTTCAACTTGAGACCCTCGGATAAGTAGTTAGGGTCACTAACCAATAGATGAAAACCGGCCAAGAGCGTGTCAGACACGCCCATGAAAGGGTTCCGTAGCCAAAAGATGGGCCGACCGCTTGAGACACCGTTTAGTAATTAATCCAGTCTGTAGGTATTTTTGCCCTACAAAAGGTGGAGTAAAAGCGTTTATGATGTTATCAAGTGCAAATGAGGCAGTTCATCAAACAGGATTGCCTCTAGCGGATTTCAACTTGAGACCCTCGGATAAGTAGTTAGGGTCACTAACCAATAGATGAAAACCGGCCAAGAGCGTGTCAGACACGCCCATGAAAGGGTTCCGTAGCCAAAAGATGGGCTTATGTTGTTAAGGTATGAAGGCCTAATAAAAATCCAAATTTTCGACCTTGAGAAGAAAAGGCGCGAGCCGCCATCTTGAATTGAATGTGCCAAAATTAGGTTTTTTTTAAATTATGTCTCAACAGTTGACTTTGTGGCAAAAGTGTCTATGAGAAGTAGAAAGAAGATAAAGTTTCTAACATTCTTCTCATACATGTTTATTCTGTAAGTCTTAGGGGTACCTTAGACGGTAGGTTTTGCTGTCAGTTTTACCACAGTCATTGCTGTGACTGATGAATAACCTGCCGTGTAATGCGGTGACTGACGGTTGCATGAAATTGATTGACAAATATCTGGATACTTTGATTTGTTTGTCATGCAACCATCAATCATGATTGATGGAATTGACTGACCAGGGCATGAGCGTCTAAGGTACCCCTTATAGGTAAAAAGTTACAAGCGCCGGAATAAAAAAATTCCAAAAAAAACGTGGCTCTGTTGACAAATGGAATAAAATATGCGAAGCGATATCTCATGCTGTAATTTCAGCAGCAAGACCTAGATCTTTTTTGTCGCCACTTTTGATCGGTATCAGTACATATTTGTACAAGAAGTTTGGATCAAAAAAACTTATCGACTTACTGTCTTTGTTGGGCTTCGCGGCGTCGTACTTTGAAACTACACTCTTCGAAAAATCTGCCGTTATTCGTCCTGATGCAGCTGGCACCTTGGTTGACCCAGATTCATTATCTCAAGTTATTTGTAATAATGCGGATCACAATGTCAATACAATAGATGGTTTGCATACTGTTCATATTATGGGAGCTATCCAGTGCGTAACCCCTTATGATGCCGTATCACCCGATCAAAACATCCCAAGATTGTCTAATTTGCCTAAAGTAAATTGATGATTTTTGTAATTTTGTTTTTCTTCTACCAGATGTAACTTTTTACCTATAAGACTTACAGAATAAACATGTATGAAAAAAATGTTAGTAATTTTGTCTTCTTTCTACTTCCCATAGACACTTTTGCCACAAAGTCAACTGTTGAGACATTATTTAAAAAAAACCTAATTTTGGCACATTCAATTCAAGATGGTGGCTCGCGCCTTTTCCTCCCAAGGTCGAAAACTTGGATTTTTATTAGGTCCCCATACCTAAACAAAATAAGGTCAAAACCGCTTTTACTCCACCTTTTGTAGAGCAAAGGCTTTTATAAGTCCCCACAGACTGGATTAAATGGCAACTGCACGTCATAAGTTGGTCGAGCTGTATAAAAATAACCATGTTTGATACATAGTTCGCTATAGTTTTCGTTGAAAGTAATTACTTGGAGGTATATAGGCCATTTTTTCAGAATTATTGTAATAGTATTTCAAAAGTTAAGGGGGGGGGGGGACGCTCTAATTTTAATTTTGTATTTTTAATATCGTCATTGTCGAGTAAAGCTGGCCCGCATATTTGTGCAGCAATCTTTTGGAGTACGTAACTAAATTTCGTAGTGTAAAAGCATGCCAAATGTTGAACCAGCAAATTCGCCTGAATGTTTGCTCGGCAAATATTCGCAACTATGTCAGCTTGTACTACAAGAGTTTTTACTTTAAATACTTAACGCTCGATTAACTTAGACGTTATTTTTTACTAGCGGTAAAAAAAAAAATTAAATTAAAATTTATTTAATTTTAATTTAAAAATTATTGCTTAATATTAAGTCTAAATTAAAAATATTTTAATCATTCACCATTAACATTGTTGTCCTCCACAACATTAAATTTAAGCGAACAAGCGACATTGTGTGTCTTTTTCGTTTTAACGTAGAAGCAGATATAGTATAGAAAATAACCTACACAAAATAAACAAAAGCAAAATAAATCTGAGCAACATGACGCTAATAAGGAACTTTTATGATGGGATTCTGTAGAAAGATAATTAATTCTTTATGGGAAGGGTGTGTATTTTTTAATTTCAAGTAAAGTACAAAGAAACGGTAAAGTTTAGACAAATTGACAAGAGTTGACGCACTTAATGTACGCGATATTAAATCACTATGTTGTTTAAAGCAAAGTCACTTTCTTCTGTTGGCCGATTTATTGCATTTTATTTTATCAGATAGAGTGATTCAATAGAAAGGTTTATGTCTACATGTCATGTAATATAAAGGGAGTACGGGGCGAGTCGCTTGTATAAATTTAATTAAAATAAATATATCACCCAACAGTTTTCCGATTTTTGGTAACATATTACATTAATAAATAATAAATTACCATCACCCGCAAGCTCGTTTGCCACCTCTGCCATTAAAAAAAACCTTAGCGTCGTCGTATTCCACTACTGGACATAGAATTCTCACTCAAATCACTCGCCCGATCTTCCCGCTAGCGATCTTACCCAGAACGTAAAGAGTATAGTGTTTCTAACATTTCAGACTTGACAAAAAATTTATATTGCAAATGGAAGGGAAAGGTCTATTGGTAAAGGAAAACATTTCACTCCAGCACTCTTCACAATCCCTCTTGTCCAGTTGGAGTGACCTTTAAGTACTTACTGGGTCCTTAAGCAACTTAGGACTTGTCAAAAGACCCTAAGGGACAATGGAATCCACAACTTAAGAGATCTGCCGTATAATGCTCTTAGGAGTTCCTACAAGATACTTCTAGCTTAAGGAAGAACTTAGTATAAATATGTAGTAGGTAGGACTTTATTTGGAAACACAAACACATTTCATACAGCAAGAAAATTACCTAATGTTGGAATGGTGGTACGGCATTCAAGTTTTATATGTATAAGTTTACACTACATTTGCGAGTAATAACAGAAATTCAATAGTTAATTTTAAGTTTAAAACTAAGTCCGTTCTGTGCAACTTTTCTAATTATTGCCTTTCTAAAAGCCTGATAATACAATTATCGAACTTCGTTTAGTTACTTCTTTTTATTAGGTAGTTTAAAATTAATTTGCTAACATTAAAAGGTTTGGTTTTAATTTTTTAGCAAAAAAAATACTTTAAATAGATCTTCTAAAAATGAAAAGCTCGCCTGGGACCCAGTTGGATCCTTAATGGAACCCACAATGACAAGAATATCACACACAACACAGTGCAACTTCAAGATACCATCGGCTCCTACTGCGTGGGTAGGAACATATTAAAAGATATATGTATATACATAGAAGACCACGGTAAAATTGGGGGTAGTAATAAAAATGATTTAAATGTCAGTTGACGCACATCAGTCGTTCCGTCGTGATCACGACTGCTGAAAGGCAGTCGAAACAACGTCTTTTGTAGTTAAAATGTCGTTTAATTATACAGTGACTTTAAGTAGGATTTTAGCAGTGTATTGTGTTGAAAGTAGTTGTAATAATTCTAATAAGATATTGATAAGATGACTTAGTTATTAATCTTCAAAAAAATATTTGATAGCAAAAAGAAATCGGCCAAGAAGAACACTGTTGAACCTGTGGAAATTAAAAATAGTAAGTACCTGCATTCGTACACTTTTCCTCTACAGTTAAATGTATTTTTTGTGATTACATAGAATTTCTGTGAAATTTATGTTCGTGCAATGATGCAAATTAGAATATTTTCAAGAATGTAACTAACATGATAAAATATAAGTTAATTTTTGTATCAGCGTACTCGTATCTTGTTACGAGAAATATTTTATTTCTATTTCATCACGGCAAAATCTGAGATTCCGTTCATGTTGCGTGAAAAATCAAATCAGGCGCCAGCTATGGTATATCAAGAAATGCTGCGGTAAGTAAACTTACCTCATTATATTAGAAAGTGATAAATTACGTGTATAACATTCCCGCACTTTTATCTACACTTATGATAGAAAATGTTCAAAGTTTCTGATTGCTCTTTGCAGAATAATTATTAGTTCATTTAAGTTAGGATCGGGTGCTGCCGTAAAATACGCGCTGGGTTTCATTGCCGTTAACTATTCCTCAGGCGTTTGGAACTTAGTAGCCAAAACGAACCTTTTTGTGCTGTCCACTTGTTATTATTGCTGTTGCTGAGCTTGTATTTTGATTCTGAGAATTGTACATCTTAATTTCACTCCAAGTTTACTTTGGAACAGTAAGAAGCAATCAAGCCAAGTAAGTCTGGGACTCAGTAACACCGATATTTGAGAACGTGATAAAAGCTTGTGCATTTAGTAAATAAGGACGCAGAACAGGTACTTTTCAGTAAGTTGACTGATTTTAGGTAGACATCTAAAATTAACTTCCTTTGTACTTAATAGATAAGAAAAATGTTTAGTTTACTACTTATAATTTATTTAGAACAAAACTAGTTTTTACCCGCGGCTTTGCCTACGTAAGCACGATATCTGTTTTATCCCCTGTCTGTACAAAATGACATCAAAATCTGTGCAGTAGTTTCAGCGTGATTGATAGACAAGCAACCAAACAAATAAACTTGAACATTTATAATATTAGTATAATGATTATCTTATACAGAAATGCAAGTTGTAGCGATATCTTAGTATCACTGGTAGGTAACAGAATAAAAATGTAAGAAGGAACTGTTGCTCATGTCCGCTAGGATTGAAGTGAGCGAGTTGAAAGATTGTACTTGGCTAGAGTTGTTGATAGACATCGATAGCTCAAATGTGTCCTGTTTCTTTATTTTGATAAAATTATTTTACATAAAGTCACTTCTCTGAGAGGTCTTGTAAGTGGAACAGATAAGTTGTGATTAAAGATAGACATAAATCACAATTGCTTTTCAGTAGAGAATCACAGCCTTGAAAAATGGTCATTATGAACTGTGAAGGTATTTCCATTGTTTGACTTATTAAATTGTATCTGTCTCTTTTTTGTACAATAATGATGTACTAGCGGCCTCCCGTGACTTCGTTTCCGTTGTTTTCGGTTTCCGCATACATAAATTTATACTATAGCTTAAAACCTTCCTCGACAAATGGACTATCCAAAACAAAAATATTTTTTGAATTCGAACCAGGACTGAGATAAGCGCGTTCAAACGAACTAATTAAACTTTTCAGATACTATTTAATAAATCTATCGCTTCTGACTATCACTTGTTGGGCAGCACTATCAGCTAGCGTTAATCAAAATTCTAGCTTCTCCAAGTCGATTTATAAGCGAGAAGCCGCATATTGCAAGACGCTGTACCTATTCCAGTTATAGTTGAGTAGACTAGTTCACTTGATGATTGTCTATTGATCTGCCGCATAACACCACGTTTTGCTATTTTAGACATTTGACAGGAGATAAACTAAGCTCTGGGAAATATAGCTTCTATGTTCACCATAATTCACACGTGCGAGGAAGGTCGCCCATGAGGTGGACAGGCCAAATAAAGGCGGCAACGGCGAAAATAATAATTAAACAGAAATAATCCCTTCAAGTAAAGCGAGCTCGCTTGACATTTTTAACTTGTAAAATCATCAGTTACAAATGTCTAACTAGACACACAGAAGTGTTATAAAAGTGCCTTGTTTGCATTTCAAAACGCCAGGTTCACAAATTTTCCGACCGGCCACAGTTCCAGCTAATAAAATTCCGAGTGTTTCGGTAAACCCACGTGAAATTGCATTTCACCTCCGCCGCCGCGGATTCTTGGAGCCCACTGCACAATAACAAGCACTTTGCGGGGTAATTCACTTGGATTTTTCAACAACAGTGGGGAACTGAAATTTTGCAGTATACAGATTTTTAGAGTAGCTGTTAGTCATGGCTTGTTGCGTGTTTTTATTATATACCAGATATATGTATATGTAAGAGGTGTTTTTACGATAGAATGCATCTCAGTTTGATGAACCAGACAGATTTTGTATTTAAATGAGAATAAATAAAACTGATGGAGCTATACTTTTGTCTGTTTCCTGTTGCCAAAGATTTGCAGATAACCCTTTTTGGGCCTTAGGTCAGGAAGAAAACTGGTCTGAATGTCACACCTCCTTCTAATAGACATGCAATATTAATAAGACATTTAAGTAGGGTTGTGGAACTAAGGAGAAGTTTTATTTTGTGAAAACAAATGGCATAATCGTTTTTCTTCCCCGAATTTGTAATAAATTGAGGAAAGCACTTCGCTGACACTTTTGACCTATTTTTTCTTAAAGTTACCGATAAGAAAACCACAACAAAGTTCAATAATCCGGGGCACTTCGCCCCAGAGGTGTTGAGAGGATCTACCGCATTTATGAGACTCGTAAAGCTGCTGGCTTAGCGGAAAAACTACGACTTTACAAAGTGTCCGCTAAGAATAGTCGAGGTATTAATGGAAACATTGGACGACTGGAGCAGTTGATGGAAACGCGACCTCTTTAGATAGTTGTTTACTCCCGATTGAAAGTTCTGGTACCTGGATATTATTCCCGGGTCGGGGAAAATTATTAGTTTTTTTTTAAGTCAGAGGAAAAGTAGCAAGTACATTGATCACCTATACCTAGAAGGGGTTCCCTACGTGTGTTCGAAACATCTTTCTTCGAAAATGTATACATCGACAACCTTTCACCGAAACTATCATAGTGCGATGACTTGTTTCTGCGAAGGTTTTTTTGTTCGACGTATCTGTACACCGAACATCTTACTTCGGTACTTTGTTTCTCCTACTTTTATTTGTCCGATGTAACGTTACTTCGAAAATGTTTACGAAATGTTTTGTTTTAGTCAGTGTGAGGGTAATTTCATCTTTTATCTATTGTGTCTGCGCAAGTTGCACTGGAGGACTAATTTGCAAACTCGTGGCGGAAACTATATTTAGTTCTGACGCAATAATAGAGGTACCTATTGATATTATAATCAGATGAAATTACCCTCACACTGACTAAAACAAAACATTTCGTAAAAATTTTCGACGTATCTGTACGTCGAACAAAAAAACCTTCGCAGAAACAAGTCATCGCACTATGATAGTTTCGGTGAAAGGTTGTCGATGTATACATTTTCGAAGAAAGATGTTTCGAACACACGTAGGGAACCCACCTAGAAGATAGTGCCTAAGTGATTACTATTGACTGTGGATATCAATAATTCCACAGTTGTAGATGCGCCACCTACCTTTTAGTGAGTGAATTTGGATGGAAGTTACGATTGTAGAAGTAACAACCGGGCGCATTAGTCCTATTCAAGTCTGCAACGTCCAATCGTGGCGGACTTCATTATGTATCATCAGTGTCCACGATAGCTTATCTATCACCTATGGTGGATCCATAGATTTGTAGTTCTAAAGATATTTTTAATAAATAATATTATGGATGAAATCCACATTCTAATTGACGTAAGGATTGCCAGTAGGTAGGTAAAACCGCTTGTTTGCCAGTGCATCTCAAGTCGTTGGGGAGCAAGAACGGCGCAGTCTGCGCTCAAATTGCATCAAATTGCATCACTGCGGAGTGCCGATGCATCATGCATGAGCGGGGATGCACCTATCGCATTACACGCAATTTTATCTCGATTTCAGTTGATATTGACAGTTGACTGTTCTAGTTTCTAGTCTTTGAAATGCTTTTATTTCTAACCTTCCTTTGTGCTGCACGATTTATTTATTTTCAGTCTGAGAATTCGTCATAATTTGGCATCGACCTACGAATAGTTGTACCGTTGAAAAATATTTTTTTAACTACCGCCCGAAACTTTGTTCGCGAGGATTTTGGTTTATCCAGTGGGAGCTTTTAATCGGGATAAAAAGTAGCTTATCACCTAAGTTAGCCCATACCCCGCCTGGACACAACACATTAAAATCGGTTTAGCAGTTTTAGCGTGATTGACGGACAAACATCCACACAAACAAACTATCAAATTTACTCTTCGTAAATATTCATAATGTAGTACCTAGTTCATAAATCGTACTACACTACGACTAAGATAACTTACAGGCACTGTAGGTCTTTAGTTCTAAGTACTTATATAAATACTTGTTGTTTATAAAAATGACTGTTTGTTGCCTTAAATAAATAAATTAAAAAAAAACTTTTTAACAATTACTCTATATGAGTTTGTAGATAAGTACAAAGATTTTTCCCGTTCCCGGAGTTCATACGATACTCCTTATATCAAAGTTATAAAAGTAATACTTCAGTTATTCGGAAAATATATCCAAGAGTATTATTCTGTGAGCTTCATAGACGGACTTGTCATCTCTCGACTAATTCAACTCGAGAACTCACTCGGTAACTTTCCCGGGGCCATCCCGGTGAAGGATGGA
The DNA here is from genome assembly GCA_958496325.1 of Nomophila noctuella. NCBI lineage: Eukaryota > Metazoa > Arthropoda > Insecta > Lepidoptera > Crambidae > Nomophila > Nomophila noctuella. Next base: position 2,120,571 of record OY292482.1, read on the forward strand.
TTGTTTGATTTCAACAAATCGATTTTATTGAACTAGCTCTGCAGTCATGGAAATATCTTATGATTGTGATAGATGACAAGACTTAGATATCTCGTAGGATTAAACTGGTACGAATGTTCCCTCAGTTACTTAGTTTGCAAGTAAAATGTATGTCAGTGCTCAAATGGGGTCGTAACTTGGATTCAATTGGAATATTGTTTGTGAAATCTATGTTTGCCATTTTCTGTTAAAAAAAATAGCAACATTTTAAATACAAGTAGCATAATCTCACATACCTACAGTGATAGCCTTTAAATCGAATAGTATCTGTATTAGTTTAATAACCTTTCAGCTCGCTTTGCCTTGAAAATTCTTTGACAAGTCGTTCGTCTTTTAAAATTGTCATCTTAATCCCAACAAAGAATGCTTTGAAAACGTTACCCAGTCCTCATTCTAGTTAACTCGAGTACAAAGACCGTAAGACCCGCTAAATTAGATTTTGAAGCAGCTTCAATTTAAGCTAGATTGCTTAAGCGAGGACTCGGTACAAAGTCGGTGATGTTAAACAGTTGAAATAAGAATAACGAAGAGTACAACGGTACTTGCGGCGTCTTGTTAATGGTATAGAAGATCACACTGTTGCAGAATGACTCAACTCAGTCGTTGAAGACAAAAACAGGGATACAGATTTTACTTTATAGTAGTGCAAACTTTCTGTGGTTGATTGGTAAAGAATGCCATAAAGCCCGCCTTCCATTCGATTTTATAAAATCTTTATTTTTATATTGCACGATATATCGTGCAATAAAATTTCAACAAACAAAAAATTCATTAGTGTTCATTTCTGACCACCTTTAAGAAAAAGAGATGCTAAAAAGAGATCAGTAAGATAACCTTATACATTTAGATAATATCAAAACGTTAAGATACATTTGTGTGGAATAATTTTATGCTTTGTTTTGTCGTCCTCTTGCCTAGATGTCCTGTCAAAAACCAAAGTTGTATACCGCCGCTTACCGCTGCTAGGATGTTGTCTTAAATAATATGTCTATTTAAAGTTATGTTTGTATATCTACAGTGGTTGACTAAAGTATACGGCATAATCTATACTTATACTTACTAATATATAAAGCTGAAGAGTTTGTTTGTTTGTTTGAACGCGCTAATCTCAGGAACTACTGGACCGATTTGAAAAAATATTTTTGTGTTGGATAGTCCATTTGACGAGGAAGGCTTTAGGCTATTGGATATCTAAATTTACGCGGATGGAGACGCGGGCGGCCGCTGGTTTAATAATAATCTGAGTTATCCTATCCACACAAAGTATAACTCATCTTTTGACGCGGTTGAATTGTTCAGTGATTCAAACCGTTGGTTCCGCTGATCGATTGATAAGCTTGGTGAATATTAAAACATTGATATCGCTTATTCAGACGAATAAGCGTTCGTTGAATTATTATGTTACAAATACAGATTTTAATGCACTGTTTGGTTAGAATATAAATAATGGATCGTCCATTTAGTGATGTGTGTTAGTTACGATTAGTATTAAATATTCATAAACAATATTTCATTTGCTGTCTAGCAGATTGGTATGTTTAATAGCTATAGCTTAATAAATTGTGTAAATAGCGTCTAATTGATTGTTTTAATTTGAGTCATCATGTTTGAATATCGAACATGGCCAAATGTGTTCGTACATTGTAGCCGTTAAGTGTAAGCATTTAAATAGCATTCAAATGCATTCAAATAACATTTTCTTATTCTTTATTTATTGTCATTTATTTAAGAGCATTAACTGGCACTAACTAACGATCCTGACTTTAACCAAGACCAAATAATTGGCAACTCCTGTAATTACAACTGAGACTAAAGATCTTTGTACCGGGGAGATTGTTGCGAGAACTCAGTCTCTAAAGCAAACTAGACTAATTAAATCAATGTTACTACACAGCAAGCGTTACGAATATGCGGGCTTACTCCACATATCCCCTATATACATGCTATAAGCATGTTGTATTATACATACATGTTATATAAGTATTGCTGAGGTGAGATTCTATCAACTTTGATCAATCACCATCTTTCCAAGTATCTTTAATTCAGTACGAGCCATCGAATTTTCATTTGGCAAGCGTCATGGCTCTTATGCCAGTACCCCACGTCATTAAGCAGACATAATTTTGATGATTAAAACTTTTAAAATATGTCTGTAATGCCTTTTTATGGAAAAGGCAGGGAAACGAGCCGGAAGGCCATCTGATTGTATCTTTCAACAAACTTAATCAGAAAGGGCGAATTCAGTTTTCTTCGTTAATATTTTTGATGAAGAAACAATTGAATTATGTGATCGACAGTTGAAGGCCGAAAAAATGGAGAATCTTTTTATTTCAATGCGAGCCAGTGAATTTTCCGCTGGATCCGCATTTTCACAAAAGTTTAAACACAAAGCGCTCGTCAGTTCCTAACGCAGTGACGAAGCCGAATAGAAACAAGAGGTTTTTCACCATTTTGCGTTGCTGTTTGAATTGGAGGCAGCATACGGAATAAAGTCACTGTACCATTGTGATTGTAACTGACCTCTTGCATAGGAATCGGTTTTGCCTGTCAGGGGTCGTTACCAATTTTCGCTCGGAAGCACTAAAGAAAACGCGGGACATTTCTCCTGCTAGCATTCAAGTAGACCTAGCCTCTAGATAATATTATATGTCGAAAAATATAAATAAATAATAATAAATGCCTTGGACTGACACACAAATTGCCTAGCCCCAAACTAAGCTCGAAGCTTGTACTATGGATGCTAGGGAACGGATAGACATACTCAAATACTTTTATAAACATCCATGACTCGAGTACAAATGCCGATGTTCATCACACAAACATTTGCCCCTAGCGGGATTCGAACCCGCGACCCTTGGTTTCGTAGCCAGTGTCTCTGACCACTCGACCAACGGGCCCGTCGTAAATATCCATAGACAAACCACATAATTGCTCTGAGTTAATAAATATGTAGGTACAGATCCAGTCACAAGTTTGATATATGAAGGTGGACTATTTACGGAAAATCAAAAACAGTGTTTTAACTATAAAGGGGCCCCTTAAACCTACACGCTGGGTCGCAAGTCCCAGGCGCCGGCTGACATTCCTCTCTGTTCCACGCGATGGACCCGGCACCCGCACGGAGAATCCATGGATAGCTAAGAAGTTCGTCTCTTCGTCTCTTTTCCTACAACTCTTAGGTCAGAGTAAATTTTACCTCTGGTATGGCAAATATTGCAGATTACACCGTGTCAGTAAAAGTTATGAACAATTATGAGGGACGTTATTAATCCCGTGCCGCTTCGTTAAAATATGCAAACACTTTCGAAGCCCGCGCTCAATCCGCGGTTTGTTAATAACGGATATTAGATTAAATTTAATATTTACATACTGCATAGAGCAGGAATAAAAGTACCTAAGTGTTTATAGAAAAAAACGACTTTTTAAATACTATGTCCAAATGTTTGTTTAAAATAAGGTACATAATTTTTTTGAAAATAATTTAACCTCATGTCATAACTGAATCCATGCCCTAAATTACTACACAAGTAGTAGGCCAAAATAATATATTTGGCCAAATTAAACCTCTGAAATATTGTGTAGGTACACTCTACAAAATGCGATATACATATCGATGGTTATAATGTCAAAGGGCTTAAAGGACAAATTGCAACTTTTCAGGAGAGCCAAAAAACAAAAAAAGTAGAAAAATTAACACAACTTTTTTGTCTTTAAAGCTATCGCTTTCGCTTAAAGACCATTGATTTTGTTTTTTCAAGCCGAACTGTATGCGACCGTCTAATACATTCTAGATAGCGTAGTTTCTAAAATAGATGTCCTTTAAGAACTGTAATTTTAACATTTTGTCCTTTAAGCTTAACATTTTTTTTCCAGTAGTTGTCGACTATGGCTTAAAGGACTTCTCTTAAATGATCCAAACATAATTTTGTCACTTAAAACGTTTTTCGCTTTGAAATTGTAATAATTATTGAGAAGTGGAAATAAAAATAGAAAGAATAGAAACGCATTAACGACAGTATTACTATTTAATTTATTGTAAATCACTTTCATTTATTGCACAGAGTTTTGGAAATTGAGTTTTACTCATTACCACTACTATAGGTAGTCACTGTAAAGATAAATTTTGACAGTTTTTAGTCCATAAAATTATCATGTAGGGGAGAGGGAGGCAGTTTACTACAGAGGAAGTTTTGAACATGGTGGCTACTAACAGCATTTTTTTAATATTGTCATATATAGAATAAATCGTCATATTATAGAATAAACGCATTAAAAATGATATTTGCTAAGGCAGTATAGCTGTGAACTCAGTCCGAACTGCATGGGACAGCGTAGAACTCCTTGCTTCGTACATTTTTCTATGGAAGTGCAAAAGTTCTAGCATGTCACATTCAGTTTTGACTCAGGTTCTAGCTATACTGCCTTAGCTTATATCGTTTGGAATGCTTTCAAGAATATAAATTTCAATATTTGGTTGATGGTTGATGCAAAACAGAAAAACTCCATCTCCCCTACAAAAATGGCATTGTCTTCTTTTTCACAGATTCAATATGGGGCAATTGTGACAAATGAGAGGATAAAATAATATATTTTCTTTATTTCAAGCTATTTCTTGATATTAAAATATATAAATATAAAAACTTCTAAAGTTAAATCTTGAATTGCAGGAACAAAAATAAAAAATATAGTATATATACATATCACACAAGTATATAAGTTATAATGATAGATAATACTCCCTCAGATGAAAAATACTTAAATTTTGATATAAACTTCATACATTTTATTGCACTATGGTCACTTAGAAGATGAAATATGACCTACAAAAATTTAGCTTAAAGGATACTAATTTAATACAACAGTAGCAGTAAATGTCCTTTAAGCCTTTAAAAAATCATTTTGCTAGGTTAACTATGCCCTTTAAGCCTAACAGGTGCGACTAAAATTATACGTGTGTAGGCTGTAAAGGCCAGAAAACTATTGTTCTGTCCTTTAATCCAAAAGTGCAAAAATGGCTGATTTTTGACCGTGAATATCTTGCTCAATATTGGGAATAGAAAAACCTTATATATACCAATCGATAGAGCTCAAAAAGCTCTATAGGACTGCATCAAAAAGTCATTTTCGCCAAAATGTCCTTTAAGCCCTTTGACATTATAACCATCGATATTACATAATAAACAAAAATATAGCCCCGCCATGACAGTTTTCACTGCCGTGACCAGGATTCGAACCTGGGTTACTACGGCCACAACGTAGGGTCCTAACCACTAGACGATCACGGCTACCGGGGCTGTTGAGAGACCTGCCAAATTGCAGTGTTACTTTAATATTATCTTGTCGCCGAAATAAGAGCACTTTCACTAACTTGCGACAGATCAACAAATGCGCGTCGATTTAAGTAGAGTAATTTTTGGAGTCAGTTAAACTTGTTTTTAAGAAGTGTTTGTTTGTAGAACTGAATTATAATACGATGTGTTACTACTTTTCTATTATTTTAATTCTGATTTATACGCCTGAAACAAAGGATCACCTACGACGCGACGTGCTGACAATATTAAAAGATTTAATTAAGTACCTACGAGTAATAGACGAATTTGAATTAAGAATCATAATAATTATTTCATGAAAAACCAATTTTCAGTTACATTATCATCATCAACCTGTTGCAATCATTAGATTATAAACGATGTTAAACAGAAAATAACCGGAATCCTTTAAAATTATTGACTACTAGCGGCCCGTCACGCGGTTTCACCCGCGTCCAGAGGGAACCACTTCCCGTACCGGGATAAAATATAGCTTATGTTTCTCAGGGTGAATGTAGAATTTTTGAAGTCGGTCCAGTAGTTGCCGAGTTTATTCGTACATTCAAACTACAAATCTACTACAGAAATAACTGCAAATCTAAATTTTACATACAAAAATACAAATATTTCCTTTTATTATATTAGTATCGATGCCTACTTTACCTATTTCATTTCTTTGACTGCCTATTATTATTTCTCAAACGGAGCAATCTTATTATGGTAAACATCCTCCGTGGCTCAGGTATCACGAGACGTTTCAATTTACAAGGAGCCCTTATAAACAAGAATAGATTTGTTGGCAAAATAAATTTGGAAGAATAACGTTAATGGAAATCTAATTTTGTTTTTATATTGAAAAGCGGGCCGCGGTGGGCTTGAAAAATTAATATTTCCAGAGAAAATAAACACAACTTTCGGAAGTTCCCTTGATTGTAATGTTGTCTTATCTTATGTATAAATAAACTAGAGAATATGTGTATATCTAATCGTTTAATACTTATGAGGAATGCGGCTGCCGGCGTCTCCGTCCGCGTTTTTTCCGCACACATAGTCCTATATGTACTATGGCTTAAAGCCTTCCTCGTCGAACAGTTCCTGAGATAAGCGCGTTCAAACAAAACAAACAAACTCTTTAGCTCTTGATAATACTACTAAAGATATATTCTATAATCCTGCAACAAAAATATTAGCCCCGCCGCGACAGTTTTCACTGCCGTGACCAGGATTCGAACCTGGGTTACTACGGCCACAACGTAGGGTCCTAACCACTAGACGATCACGGCTACCGGGGCTGTTGAGAGAGCGGTTGAAATTCGCCTTTAATTGACAAAAATGTGGTCAAGTCGCCGAAATAAGAGCACTTTCACTCTTGCAAGATGACGGGCGGAGGCGCGGTATAAATTGACAACCGATTAAGTGTTAGATTTGTTTAATATCCAATTTCAATAATACATCTCTCGGTAAAGAGATTCGTTTCCTATGTATTTTTATCCAATTAGCGTCAAATAATAACACTATCTAGGCAACTCTTCATCGAGAGATACATTATTAAAGCCGTCATAAGAGGTTGACTAATTAACCAAGAGATCGCAGGACCCATATGAGCACAACAGCAATATTTGTCTGCATAAACATGTCTGTTTGTACCGGTATAGTATGTTTTGAAATACTGCGTTTGATTCTGATATCCATAAAAGAAGTGCTTGATCTACATACTTACACGTACGGAGCAAGAACAATGTATGTGAAGCTGTTAGATATGATTTATTTTGAAGGCTTTTCTAGCCTAATTGTTGAAAAATATGATAATCCGCCTGTACTACACGATATAAATTACATATGCAAACCTTCGTCACCTATAAATAATAATAATAAATAAATAATAATAATAAATATTTCACAACATCACATACATTGATCTGACCCCGTGTTAAGTAGCTTAAGCACTTGTGTTACAGACATCAGAATCAACAGTGGTATTACAAATATACTTAAATAGATACATATAACACCCAGACCAGGACAAACAGACATGTTCATGCACACAAATGTTTGTCCTGTGCGGGGATCGAACCCGCGACCCCTTGCGTAATAGTCAACATCTTGACCATTACACCAAGCGGGTCGTTCCTATAATTCTGTTACGACGCTATATGTGGATTATGCGTAAAATATCAAATCAGTGAGCTATATTTATACATACATTATTGAATTTAGTTTATATGTGTATCCAAAAGCTTGTGGAAGGGTAAACGTCTTCACCCTATTCCCTTGGTCGGTTAACCTGTCCGCTTTCGAACACGTGGCGGGCAGACGAACGCAATTTTCAAAGGTAATTGAAAGCAAATCCATCGATAACGGCGCCCTGTTCCATACAACCCTACCAACAAGCCATTTCAGACCCTATTCACTCGGAAATAGAGCTTAGATCAGCAGAAGCGGAGAAAAATTCGTAGATTCCACGTGATGTAAAGTAAATACAACCGAAACGTCTATCGATATTAAAATGTTTGCAGAACATCGGTAATCGCGCTGGTAAATTTGTTTAACCTGACCTTAAAATAACAATCTTTTGGGGGGATGTAAGCGAGTAAGGCACGTTTCGGGGGAAGGGCATCAGTGTTCCCTGTGTTTTAATGTTCCCTGGCTGCGAATACTAACCTCATGTTCCACCTGGTGCCTATGGATCATAACCCCCCATTTGTAAATAGAGAATAGAGCAGGCACCCTGTTATTACAAACAAATTGAAACTAAAAGATCAAAAATAAAACCCCGCCGCGACAGTTTTCACTGCCGTGACCAGGATTTGAACCTGGGTTACTACGGCCACAACGTAGGGTCCTAACCTCTAGACGATCACGGCTACCGGGGCTGGTGGCTAAGTTGACAAAAAAATTATAGGAATACTCAAACGCCTATACCTTTCACTTTAGTTTTATTGAAATTAGTAGAAATAACGCAATTAAATATACATATATACATACAATAATAATATTCCTTTACTTGTGATTAAGATACTCGTAATTAATATTAACACAAACTACATATTTACAGGGAAACCCCGCGTTTCTCCGAAAATATGTAGTTTTAATCAAACCGCGATTTTATCCGTTCAAAAGTAGTTTTATATAATATGTAACAGTCGCGTAAATTTACAAAAAAAACATTATAATTAATTATACTTAATTAATTAATGTTATTTTACAAAATATATTTGTCTGTTGTTCTTATCAAGCAACTATACTTTTTGTCACTACAAGCGTTTGCGCAACCGTGTCGAATTGTAAACACGAAATACGACAGTTTGGTCACCAGCCCCGGTAGCCGTGATCGTCTAGTGCAGTGGTTCCCAAACTTTTTTTTCTCGTGGACCACTTTCAAAATTTTATTGATTTCGGTGCACCCCCCCCCCCCCCCCCCCCGGCTGCTACATTTCCACCACATTCATTAAGTCATTAAATCATGGCTGTTCGAAATTCGCTTAAAAAAATATGTTTTCAGAATGGTTTAATCCAGTCTGTAGGTATTTTTGCCCTACAAAAGGTGGAGTAAAAGCGTTTATGATGTTATGTTGTTAAGGTATGAAGGCCTAATAAAAATCCAAATTTTCGACCTTGAGAAGAAAAGGCGCGACCCGCCATCTTGAATTGAATGTGCCAAAATTAGGTTTTTTTGAAATAATGTCTCAACAGTTGACTTTGTGGCAAAAGTGTCTATGGGAAGTAGAAAGAAGACAAAATTTCTAACATTCTTCTCATACATGTTTAGTCTGTAAGTCTTATAGGTAAAAAGTTACAAGCGCCGGAATAAATTATTTCCAAAAAAAATAATACATCTCTATGTATTTTGGCCTTGGTAGCTAGCTATCACGCGGCGCGGGGTAATCCTGGCTACAGCTCTCTCTCTATCAGCTGCGAGCCCAGGTCTCCAGGACTCTGGGACTCTGTGTCACTCAGAGAAGGGCGCCGCTGGTGATTCCGGCCCGTTCTGGTTACTCACCAGACTAGGCTGATATAGCTCCCTCTCCATCAGCTGTCTGAAGTGCACTCGAGCTCCACGTCTCGCCGCGTGTCCCAGACTTGCCATCCAGGCCGCAGCTCGCTCCAGCTCACCAGGCTAGGGGACTCGCCATCCAGGCCGCAACTCACTTCACGTTACTCAGGTCCAGGGAGTGGTCGGGAACAGTCACCCAGAGAGGCATGAAGACACCCACCAGGCTGGGCTGATACAACTCCCTCTTCGTCAGCTGTCTGAAGTGCACTCGAGCTCCACGTCTCGCTGCTTGTTCCAGACTCGCCATCCAGAGGTGCAATTCACTAAGCGCAAATCTCAACACTGTGTCATCGGCGTCAGTCGTAATTTACTAGTATTTTGGCATTGTCAACGATTACACAGCCGTGAGATTATGACATTTGAGCTTAGTGGATCGCACCTCAGGCCACAGCTCGCTCCAGGTCAATAGCCATCACCCAGAGAGACATGAAGACACTTACCAGTCTTGGCTGATACAGCTCCCTCTCGGGCAGCTGGGAGTCCAGGGCTCTGGGACTCTGGTTTTTTTTTTTTTTTATTTAAGATAGGCTTGCATTTGACCTCGATCACACCTGATGGAAAGTGTAGATGAGGCCTAAGATGGAGCACGCTTGCCTAGTAGATACCTGTTCACTCTAGTCTTGAAGACATCCAAATTATAACGTTCGGGAAACACAGAACACGGCAGAGAGTTCCACTCCTTAGCAGTTCGCATTATGAAAGATGAAGCAAAACGCTTCGTGCGAGAAGGAGGAATATTAACAATGTAAGGGTGAAAGCCCTCACCGCGTCTAGTTGTCCGAAGGCGGAAGGGAGCTGGAGGAATAAGGTCGTGTAAGACCGACGCACACTCACCAAAAAGCAGCCGATAAAACACTGATAAAGACGCCACACGTCTACGATGGACAAGGCTTTGCAAAGCAGTCTCGGTCAGTGAGTCATCACCAATGAGTCTCTTAGCACGGCGCTCCAACGAGTCAAGTGCATCTAACTGATAGCGGGCTGAGCCATCCCAGAGGTGACAACAATACTCCATACACGAGCGAATCTGGGCCCGATAAAGGCACAGAAGCTGCTCGGAAGTGAAGTATCGTCTCACCTTATTTAGGATACCCAGCTTTTTGGCAGCAGTCTTAGCAATCGACTCGATGTATTGGCCAAAATTTAATTTGGGTGAGATGCTCAAACCCAAGAGCTCAAGGCGGTTGGTTATCGGCACGGCTACATTCCGGAAAGTCGGAGTCAGATTTAAAACACTCCGTTTTGCCGAAACACACTGGTACACTGCTGCATTTGCTGGTACACTGTGTCACCCAGAGAAGAGCGCTGCTAGTGATTCCGGATCGTTATGACTACTCACCAGTCTTGGCTGATACAGCTCCCTCTCCGTCAGCTGCGAGCCCAGGTCTCCAGGACTCTGTGTCACCCAGAGAAGGGCGCCGTGTTTCTGGATCGTTCTGATTACTTACCAGGCTAGGAAAGTAAAATTTAAGTAAATTGATGATTTTTGTAATTTTGTTTTTCTTCTACCAGATGTAACTTTTTACCTATAAGACTTACAGAATAAACATGTATGAGAAGAATGTTAGAAATTTTGTCTTCTTTCTACTTCCCATAGACACTTTTGCCACAAAGTCAACTGTTGAGACATTATTTCAAAAAAACCTAATTTTGGCACATTCAATTCAAGATGGCGGCTCGCGCCTTTTCCTCCCAAGGTCGAAAACTTGGATTTTTATTAGGTCCCCATACCTAAACAAAATAAGGTTAAAACCGCTTTTACTCCACCTTTTGTAGAGCAAAGGCTTTTATAAGTCCCCACAGACTGGACTAGTTGGTAAAACACGTGGTTAGTTTATATTTTAAGAAATATTTGGCTTTGGAATATTAATTCGAATAGAATACTATGCATAAATTTTGCTCTTTACTATCAAAAGCAGATAAATTTTCGTGGACCCCATTAACATCTCATGGACCCCCATTATTTATTCACGCCTACGTGGACCCCCAGCAAGTCTCCCGTGGACCCCTGGGGGTCCACCTGGACCACTTTGGGAATCACTGGTCTAGTGGTTAGGACCCTACGTTGTGGCCGTAGTAACCCAGGTTCGAATCCTGGTCACGGCAGTGAAAACTGTCGCGGCGGGGCTAACCCTTTTAGTTTTTTTAAGAATAGGCAGAAAAACGGTTATAATTAGTATTTAAGCATGATGTATGTATTTTTTATTTTTTCAAAAACTAATTAACTTTTGAGGTATACGTAAGTTAATTCTGCATTTTTAATGTAACTGGCATCTGATGTACCTCGGAAGAGCTAACTAGATGTGAAGAAAGAAACAGTCGAAATATTAACGCATCTTTGCCTCTCATGAATACAAAGCTTTAGCTTTTAAATTTTCGTTGTGAAATTATTACCATCCAATACAAAAAGTTTTCACTTTGAAGAGCTCTCTTCACAAAATTCACCCTCGAATTTCTCAATGTGTGGAGGTCGCGAAATAATTTGAATGTTAAAGTAACGAATCTTTGACCCAATTCGGTTCTCACCTACTTCCTTTATTGTTTTGTTGTGGGGAAACTTTGAGGATCACTTTGTCTATTGCTTTTCTCACTCCAAAGAGTAAATTTTCTTACAATTTATAATTTTTTAGTAAAAATCAATCTGCGATGCGTCCCTAGAATGAAAATATTGATTGAAAAATGACTGACTACATGACTACTGATGACCGAATAGTCAGACATATTTTTATTATCGAATAAAAATTATCCAATATTTTAAGCAAGTTCTCGAAAGCTTTGAAACATTTTTTTATAATACCTAGTCAACGAATACATATAATAATCTACCATATATTTAGAAGCGTCACCCATAGCTCAGTCATGCAAAAAGACGTGTTGAAAAAAGAAATGGCTCGAACTTAGTGATGAATTTATTTTTTTCCGTCGCTTTTCAAAGGAAAATATACCCTTCTACACTACACAAGTACACCAAATATATCATACTGTACAAAGCGACAATAGCACTTCGCCACTTCTTAACACACTAATATAATCACGCATTTCACCACTCAATTCTTTCACTTTGTTATTCCGCCTTGTGAAACAGCTTTGTGTTGGAAATACGAGTATATTCCTTTTGTGAGTTAACTTGCCTGCTTCTGTGCGAGGCGGTAATCCCTATTTATTGCGTTTTCGATAAAAGGAAAAGTGACGCGATACGAAGACTGAACAATGTTGCTGGACCGGGAAGATTTAAGACTTGGCTTCAAAGGATTTTTATTTCCCACTACATATTTGTGGTTGTGACTTCCCCGCGTAGAATCAAGACCACTGTAGACACTAATATATTAACTAATGTAATGAAGCTGTAGATTTTGTTTGTTTGTTTGTTTGAACGCGCTAATCTTAGGAACTAATGGTTAAAATTTTAGGCTTTAAGCTATACTATTTTAGCACTATGTGTGCGGAAACCGAAATCCACGCGGACGGAGTTGCGGGCGGCCGCTAGTATCCAACTATATTCTATAGGGTGGTAAAACAACGGAAGAAAGATAGTAGCAATAACAGAGTAAGTGTTGGTTCAGAAACGGTGATAATTTCGCGATTATGCCTGAATAATAATAATAAATACTCACGTAGATGAGATACCTACAAGTAAGATCTGTGCTACAGTAATATTTGTCTGTGCGGTTATCGTTCATGCGGGTAGATGACGTCATCAGAATTATGATTGTTACCAGTTGCTGACCGGCTAGAATGATACTTATGACAATTAACACTAACTTACGACTAAAGAGAGAGATAATCCTGTTAAAACTGTTTAGTTCTTTTCATCAGCAAGATTGTTTAATCTTGCTGATGAAAAGCACTTAAGACGTCACTTAAAATATCTCTTGATGGTAAGCCAAATGTTTATTTTGTTTTCACAGTATTTCCCTTCGAGTGTTTGTGCACGCGTTAAGTCAATTCATTTAAGCCCAGTGGTTGAATGCAATTGCTGAAGTGAAGTCCTACAAATGACGTCAGGGCTACCGCACAAATGCGTAGGCGTTGGGGAGAATAACGTGGGCGGACTAACAACTTAAGTCTAGTCGATTGAAGAAAAACGCTACGAAACGAGCTAAGTGCTTCGAGAATAAAAGTATTTGGTACATGGCAACGATTCTTATAATGTTTGAATTTTTGTATTATTAGATCTCCTTCCAGAGATCAAAAAATGGTTTATAATATCAGTAATGAAATTGCTTCCATTCTTACACAATTTAGAATTTAAAAAAAAATCGCCGCCCTAGGACAAACATTGATCTGAATTTGTGGTTAGTATAATATATGGTGTACCTTATTAAATAAATTAATTAATATGTGTTACAGATATCAAAAAATTGCAATACCTACTTTCACTATACTAAGCCACCTTATGTTCCTATTGACTTAAGTAGAAAAAAGAAAACATACGCTAGAATGGGCCATATTCCTTCAACAAATCACGCCCAATGGCCCTTTAGATGGTAATTCCAATCCCATAGCGTTATGAAGAAAAATGAGACACTACCCTAAAAAGATTCATCGTCAATTAATGGAGATATAAGGAGCACGTACGAAAATTGCTACCGAGTTTTCTACTCGACCGGGATTGAATGAACCGAAAGATTTGTTATTCTCTACATCAAGTATTTGTCGTAATTTATTCTATTTCTAATACTTAGTAAATAAATGGGTGTGGTGGAGTGATTCGGTATAAGTGACAGGTTAATCATAACTCAGACATAACACTAAACTATTTTACGACACTAAACGCGCAAGTGACCACGGTTTTTGTAAAGCAGCCGAATCGCGGTATGCATAAACTATGTACATTGTTTATCCCGCGATTAGTCCCGTTCAATAATATTAATGGTTATAATCCAACGCGAAAGACTAAAATCATATACAAGACACCAAATATTTGGATACAGAACCTCGTATTTTCTGATCGTTGTATTTTATGGAAGATTAAAGGTATTATTAATCGAAAAAATAAACAGCGCATTAAAGTTGTAAAGCCAGTAACACTATTATAATTAAAATATGTTGCGACACAAAATATAAGGTGTAACAAAATATACTGCAAATATTTTAAGAGCGAATCGTTTAGTGGTAATGTAATAAATTTGTCTAGTAAATTTTTTTTGTTAATACGCTAGTTGCCGAGAAAATCAACAAAATAAATTGAGTGAATAATTGGGAAAAGTACAAAATTTGTCATATGCATGACAGCTGGTCGTGTCTAATCAGTGTAATACAATTACTACACTTGTCCTGCCCCAAAAGCAAAGTGGTGGAAAGGGGGCGAAGCTTACAGGACGAAAAGAGCAAATTGGCCAATGTATAAAATGCTAAATTTGGTAGGCATTAATTTTGACTTTTTAATATCTGATATTGATTACATTGCCACTAAAGAATTCGCCCTTAAAATATTTGCAGTATATTTTGTTACACCCTATATACTCGTAGATTAAAATTGACGTCAGTGACATAGTAAAAAAAGAATTGGCAATTTCGCCACTTCAAATTCGCAATATGCGCACTGACTGGCAATTTTTGACGATTACGGCGTGAATTTTACTGCCTCACCATTCGATATTGCGGCTGAGGGAAATTATTGTTGCTATCAATCATACGACTGCACACTGCACAAAACGTATCAATCTCAAATGTTTCAGAGAACGCTCGCTTAGAACAGGGAAATCTTGAAATGGGACTACGTGGCGTACCCATTCACGCATTTATACTCATATATGGGTAACAACTAGAGTATAAGTTTTTGTTTTATATAATTGAGTTTTCCGTTACCTGTATGACGTCGTATTCCAGTAACATTTTTTTTGAAAATATTGTATTGAAATGATTGTAGTACTAAATTGGCGATTGAAAAGAGCAACTGACCGAGTTTCTTGCTGGAGTCTTCTCGGCAGAATCAGCATTCCGAACGCCTCGATGGTCTAGTGGTTTAAGTACCAGGCCTTGGTCTCGAGGTCCTGGGTTCGATTCCCGGGTCGGGCAAACTTTGTGTTGATTTTTCTGAACACAGCCCGGGTTTGTGATCACCAATCCGCATTTGGCAAGCGTGGTGATTAAGCCAAAACCCATCTTTGTAACAAAAACATGACTTCAAATGATGGAGGCCTTTGCCCTGCAGTGGGACATTAATAGGCTGATACTTTACTTTACTTTCATAAGTTAGATATGGTTCTATATTTTTTATACATGACCAGCGGCTCGGCACCACTAGACTGATTTTCTGGAAACTTCCCATAAACCATCTACTAAATAATCCGAAAAAACCCTGAAAAGGAGTCAATCGTTTTTGTATGGAGAGTTAGGCCCACATAAAATTTTAGCGTTTATTTACGAAATGGATATCAATTTATTCCTTATAATCTCTAGATTATAGTGGTAATATTACTTTTTCATATTTTAACCGGAATCGTTAGAAATAAGATGTGAAAATATATATACTCTTTTATTTTTTTTTTTTTTTTTTTTTTTTTTTTTTTCTTGGGTAGGAGCTAAAAAAGTGAACAACAGTCTCTTCTTTAATAATCTTAAATAATTAGTTATTCACATAAATTTAAATATTTTATACTCAATTTCCTATTCTATTGTTGCCATTTATCACTGGGAACGTTTGTGATAATCTACATGCACTAACTTTTGAAGCACTTCCACGTCTGCATCCTGCCACTATTTTTCCCACTGTGAAGTCAAGTCAAACACTGGAACACATTTGATCTGCACCAATGGCCCACCTGGAGCAAGTATTTGACATGCAGAAGACCATGGAGACGGTTTGGTCCAAAAGGATGGAGCAGTTTGAGGAGCAGCTACGGACCTCCAAAGATCCCACGACTGTCAGCCGCCTGGCTGATGACTTTAAAGCTTTCCGAGAAATTGTTTTTGGGACGCTTAGTCTTCTGCGCCAACAAGTCTCAGAGCTGCTCTTGACCACTGACGCCTTAGAGATGCGGCACCGAAGGAAATGTTTATTGTTTGGAGGTGTTACCGAGGCCCCTGGAGAGGATGCTGCGGCTTCAATCGTCGAGACCTTAAAAGACAAGTTAGGTATTGCCAACGTTGAGTCATCTGCCCTTCAGTCTTGCCATCGGCTGGGTGTACATAGTGGCACCCGTCCTCGACCCATCTTGGTGCGGTTCAGTGACCACCAAATGAAAGCGCTGGTGTGGAAGAAGAAGACTCTGTTGAAGGGCTCTCCGCTGGTAGTTTCAGAGTTCCTTACAAAACGCCGGCAGGCCTTGTTCATAGAGGCAAGGAAGAGGCTTGGAATGTCTAATTGTTGGACGCTTGACGGTAATATATACGTCAAGGTCGAGGACAAACGGCATTCCATCGTCCGTGAAGAGGACCTAGACCGTCTCGCCGCAGTCCCCAGTGATGAGCCTGCTGTCCCTCCGATGACACCACAGAAGACCCAAGAGTGCGCTAATAAGAGTGTTAAAGTTGGCCCAACACGCTCGAGGAGGCGGTAATTGTATTGTTAATCACTCACTACCTCCTATTTCTCTCTATTATTTTACTTTTATTTTGTGTATACGTGTTTTAAGTCTGTTGGTTAATGTGTTTTTCGTTTTGTAAGTCTTCCCCAATACCCTCTAGAACTATTGTTTTTCTTAATGTCAAAGTCAAATTTTAACCTCACCGACATCTCTGATTGTTGACTGTTGCGTTCAGAAACGGTAGTAAATTGGGAATGTTCATAGACAATATTTAATGATTTTTTTTTTTTTTTTTTTTTAATTTTTAACCTCACTGTGTGTTCCTTTAAATTTGTTTGTGTGTTTTTTTTTCTTTATTTCTTGTATGTGAACAATTTTATTGTGTTAGACCGGCAGGATTGGACAGAAGGTGCATAGTGCTGAAGTTGTTACGGCAATATTTAATTTGATTTTGATACAAGTTCCTTTATTTTATAGTTGTATTTATATTTATTATTATTTTATATCTATTTTATTATGATTGATGATGCCTCTTTTCATACGTGTGATAGCATTTCTTGCTCTTCCGACGATGATGACTCTTTTTATGATGTTCTTTCCCTTAAGTCCTCCTTGGACGGCGACCTAAAGCCTTTTAGGAAGTTCCTTAATGTTTGCCACATTAACGCGCAGAGTATCCCTGCTCATCACTCCGACCTCCTTGATACATTCTCTGATAGCCTTCTGGACGCCATACTGGTCTCTGAGACTTGGCTCAAGCCGTGTCTCAACTCTGCAGCTGTTGCCCTTCCTGGGTATGTTCTTATCAGGAACGATCGGATTGGCAAGGGCGGTGGTGGTGTTGCCATTTATCTGCGAAGCAGCTTGTCATTTAAGATTATGGCATCGTCACCCCCTCTTTACTCTGCTTCAGCGGAATTCATTTTCATTGAAGTTGATGTTAGGGGGGTCCGTGTCGTTCTTGGAGTTGTCTACTGTCCACCTTGTATCAACTTCTATTCTGATCTTGAATCTGTCCTTGAGCCATTTTGCACTGATTACGCACATTTCATTCTGATGGGCGACCTTAACACCAATCTACTTAATCGCTCCTCCTGCGCAAAGCTTCTTTCTCTTACTCTTTCTTTAAATCTTTCTATCTTACCTCTCAACCCTACTCATCGCAATAGCAGTGCCTCGGCTGACACTTGGCTCGATTTGATCATGACGTCGTCACCCGACAATGTCCTCAAACATGGCCAGCATGCTGCACCTTTCTTTTCTCGCCACGACCTTATTTATGCATCGCTTAAGGTGCACACTGCGAAGCGTTGCCCTGTTAGGGTAATGATACGCAGTTACGCTAGGCTGGACAAAGATGCCCTTAGACGAGATGCAGCTAGCTATGATTGGAACGCAGTGGCATCGGCCTCATCTGTTGACGACAAAGTTACTGCTCTGAATGCCTCGATACTTTCATTAATGAATGCACATGCCCCACTCCGCCTCGTAAAACTCAAGCGCCCTCCCGCTCCATGGATGACAAGAGGTGTGCGCATAGCAATGAGAAGGCGGGATCGTGCCTTCAGTAAACACAAGCGGTTGAGGACTGATGAGAGTTGGAACCTCTACAGAGTAGCCCGTAATCGTTGCAACCAGATGGTGAGGGTGGCCAAACGTCGTTACTTTTACGACACTCTTGAGAATGCTTCTTCGGCAGATGTGTGGAAGTTCCTTAAGAGTCTGGGGTTTGGTAAACGCCAGCAGACTAATTCTCTTGCTGGTACTTCTTTTTCCCCTGATGATTTAAACGTCCATTTCTCTAGATCATCCCTCTTAGATCGAACTAGAAAATCTTTAACCATCTCTGAAATTACTTCCTTGTCGCCTCTGCCTTTAGACAATTTTTCTTTTTCACCTGTATCCTGTGATCAAGTTGGTAAGGTCATTAAGTCGCTGAAATCAAATGCCGTTGGGTGTGATGAGGTCAGTCGCACTATGGTGATCTTGCTACTTGATTTTATCCAGCCTATCATTACTCACATCATTAATTTTTCCTTAGAATCTGGGGTTTTCCCAAGTATCTGGCGTAAGGCCTATGTTATTCCACTCCCTAAAATTTCAAATCCCACTATTCTTAATAACTTTAGACCTATTTCCATTCTACCTTTTCTCTCCAAAATTCTAGAGGCAGTTGTTCATTCCCAACTGTCAAAGTTTATTTATCAAAACCACCTTCTCTGTCAATACCAGTCTGGGTTTCGCCCTGGTCACAGCACGAGCACAGCACTCCTAAGGGTTACTGAAGACATTAGAGATGGCATGGAGAAGGGCTTGGTCACTGTGCTTGTACTAATTGATTTCTCTAACGCCTTCAACACGGTTGATCATGATATCCTGCTATCTTTGCTGTCTCATCTATGTCTGTCCTCTTTGACAGTGCAGTGGTTTGCCTCTTATCTTCGGAACCGTCAGCAGGCGGTGAAAGTCAATCAAACCCTTTCGAGCTGGTGTGATATCCCCACGGGCGTTCCTCAGGGTGGTATTTTATCTCCTCTCCTCTTTTCAATCTTCATTAACTCTATTACTGTCCTCCTTGATTCCTCTTACCATCTGTATGCTGACGACCTCCAATTGTATCGTCAATGCCACATTAGTGACATTGACTCGACCATAGCGAGTCTTAACAGTGATTTATCCTCTGTTGCGGCGTGGTCTGATCGGTTTGGTGTGGCAGTTAACCCGAGCAAATGTCAGGCCATAATTGTAGGAAGTCACCATTTCATGCGTTTGCTAGATGAGGGCTCCATTTCCCCAGTTCTATTTGATGGTGTACCTATTCCCTTTTGTAGCAGTGTTAAGGACCTGGGTCTGCACGTCGATAAGACACTTAGTTGGTCTAGTCACGTGAACGAGGTCTGCCGTAAAGTCACTTCGTGTCTGCGTGCTCTCTATAGATTCAAGAATTTCCTTCCAATTCCCACTAAAATTACCCTTGTGCAAACTCTCATCTTACCTATAATTGATTACGCGGATGTGTGTACTACCGATATAAATTCTGACCTCCTCGCCAAATTAGATCGTTTACTTAATTCTGGCATACGATTCATTTTTAACCTTCGTAAATTCGATCACGTTTCCTCCTTTCGCTCTCAACTAAAATGGTTGCCTATTCCACTTCGTCGCAATGCCAGAATCCTTTCCACACTGTATTCTCTTCTCAATGATCCTAATGCCCCTCCTTACCTTAAATCTAATTTCCAACTCTTAAGTTCGACACATGAGCGGCAGTTGCGATCTGCCAACAGGTTAATGCTTGCCACTCCCTCCCACCGATCCGGTTTTGTAGCGAACTCCTTCACAGTAAGCGCTATCAGATTATGGAACACCCTTCCGGAAAACATTAGGAAGGCGCCGAGTAGAAGAGCATTTAAGTTTCTTGTCCATCACTTCCTAGCTAATTCTTGCGCATCATCGTCCACCGTTTCCCGTACTTAATCTGGCATCATTCATCATTTATACTTCTTTTCTTTATAATGTAGTATATGTATAGTATATGTATTTTATCATAAAGTATATATCTTTGTATATAAAGTTATGTGTGTATTTTTTTTTATGTAGTATTATGTATGTTAAGTAGTTAATAAGTGTAATTTTTATTTTTATAGTTTCTTTTAATAGCACTACCTACTATTCACTCTCTGTTTTTCCCTAAGGTTGACTGGTAGAGAATGCCATGAGGCATTAAGTCCGCCTTTTGTACAAAATCTTTTTCGTGCAATAAAGTTTAAATAAATAAAATAAATAAATAAACCTCATAAAGTAATCTGTCATTTTGCTTTCCTGACTTTCAACGCCTGAACCGTAAATACTTACACATAAGGGCGATTTTCCATTATGTTTTTCCTATGTATCTGAAGTAAAAGCAATTTATTATGACTAGTGGCCGCCTGTGACTCTGTCCGCGTGGAATAAGGTTTACGCACGCATAGTCTTAAACTATAGCTTTACATTTTTAGCCGACTTCAAAAAAGGAGGAGGTTCTCAATTCGTCTGTATATATTTTTTTTATGTATGTTCAACGATATTTTCGTCAATTATAGACGGATTTCAAAATTTCTTTTTTTGTTTGATAGGGTTCACTTCTGAGGTGGTCCCATTTTCACCAGTCCAGGATCTGATGATGGAATCCAGGAGAAATCGAGGGCAACCACCGAAAATTGTATCCTCGTATGGTGTTTTTGTTACGTAATCATGTCTTACTCAGGTATATGCTTCAGGGTGTCAACATCTGATGCTGCTGTCCTGATGATGATGCTATAGTACTCCTTAACGGTTAGGAGTTGGAAGGCAGAACTGCAACTGGTCGATGGAAACTATTTAGTTTTATATAGGGCTAACATGTTTCTTGTGAGGTATGTTTGAATCAACATCTGATGCTGCTGTGCTGATGATGAAGCTGCAGTACTCTTCAAAGGTTAGGAGTTGGGAGCAGTACTGCATTGGTCGATCGAATGTATGTAAGGCTAACGTGATACTTGTGTATATTACATCCATACTCACGGTGAGAAACTCCTCACATTCACGTTCTCGGGTGTTGTCGCCGTGAGACTGGATGGGCTATAAGGGCAGTTACTACTCTTAACAACTAAGTACCTATTAATAATTAAGTTCACAACGCGTTAACACAACTAAAAAACATGAAATAAACTGACTTTTTAAAAAAAAATTAAACCGACTTCAAAAAAACACAAACGACAAAAACTTAAACCAGAAAAAACCTACATAACTAAAAAGCGATAAATAACCTCATTTATCTGCTTGATGCTTATTATATATATGCAATTATTTAAATATTGACGACTTAATACCTAATACTTTAACAAAGTCATCTTTAACTATTTAAATATTTACAGTTATCACTTATTTTTGAAGTCGGTGCCAGCCAAACAAATAAATGTAATTAAGAAAACTGACCGACACTAAAATTTAAAGCAAAACTAAGAATAGGACGCACCTTTTGAAACGATAGTTACCTAGGCTGCAGGCTGGCACCGACTTCAAAATTAAGTGATAACTGTAAATATTTAAATAGTTAAAGATGACTTTGTTAAAGTATTAGGTATTAAGTCGTCAATATTTAAATAATTGCATATATATAATAAGCATCAAGCAGATAAATGAGGTTATTTATCGCTTTTTAGTTATGTAGGTTTTTTCTGGTTTAAGTTTTTGTCGTTTGTGTTTTTTTGAAGTCGGTTTAATTTTTTTTTTAAAAAGTCATTTAGTTTAAGCCCGCCTCGACTAATGGATAATCCACGCCAAAAATATTTTTTCAATTCGAACCAGCTGTTCCTTATAGTAGCGTGTTCCAACAAACAAACGAACTACAGCTTTTTTATAATAATTATATAGTAACTAATGACAGTTAACAGACGGGAGGTTTCTGACATTTGTATTCAGTTTTTAAATAAAATCAAAATCCGGCAATAGACTAGCACTTGCGTTCCGTTATACGGATTTTTTTGTATTGTTTATTCGAATTATTTTATTTCATTAATTAAATGATTGAAAGTCACTTCCAATCACCGCCTTAGATAAAAATCGGCATGAAAACCGTTCCAAAAGTAATTTGCGTCTCCTTTATGTTCGATTTCAAGTGTTGTATTTTAATTATTTTGATTAAAACCTTTTTACTTTAGTTATCTGTATGTCAGCCATTGTTTACTAATCTTTGGACAGATAGTTCACGGATATAATCAAAATAAGGGTTTTTTATTTTGGTTTACTGACTCCGGTTTCGTTTGAAATTCAATTCAATTGCAAAATTCATAAAAAAACATATACATTTTTTACATATTTCTCTTTCTCTTAAACGTTACCGATTGTTGGTGGGCCCAAAAAAAACTGTCACCTTTGATGTGGATGGGTGAGCCCATTCTTGAGTTATAAAGCGACAACGAAAAATGCCACATTTTTTTATTATATACGTATTAGGAATAAATAATGATACATTTGAAATTCGTGTTTCAAAATGCCAAGGGTGACATCTAAACCCCACACAAAGGTTATAATTTGAAAAGTGTCAATTGCGGGTAGATGAATATTTGCAACCGAGTCTTACTTATCAGACGACGCCGCGCACCGTCAGTTCGCTTGTGACCATGGTTGTTCTATGTACACAGCCGAAACATCAAACTGTTTGTGTAATATAATATGTGTATTAAGTATCGCGGTGGTCCCACTACGCTACTCGTATTTTAAATGTCAAGTGTAATGTGAAATGCAAAAGTGCCAAATCTCATATAACAAAATGAATTTCTTGGGAAAGATTTACTCGGCAAAAACAAAATAAAACGCTTAACGAACTCATTACTAAAACAAAACGAACCCGAAAGAACTCCCTGCGGCATTCTAATCATCCTCTTTGTTTATTGGCGCGGAAATGTGGATCCTGCCTTATTCTTTATGCATCAGTTAGAAACGGGAACTTTTTAAAGATTTTCTTCGGAATATGAAACGAATTACTCATAAAACGGTGTCGGTAAAAACTGTTTATTTGTTTCGTGATTATCTGAACACTTTTGATATTAATTTCTCGTATAATGAAATGGCTTGATACGATTTGTCAATGTTTAACTTGGCAATGAACTTCATAAAGATAAGAGTCCAATTTTTGTTATCATATTGAGTAACCGCCATAATTACTAAAATTTGGTGCAAACTTGAACAATAATAACATCACTACATAGTATAAAACAAAGTCGCTTTCTCTGTCCCTATGTTCCTTTGTATGCTTAAATCTTTGAAACTACGCAACGGATTTTGATGAGATTTTTTTTATAGTTAGAGTGATTAAAGACAAAGGTTTTTATGTATAATACATGCATAATATAGTAGAGAAACAGTAATAAACTTAGTTGCATCCGTGCGAAGTCGGGGCGGGTCGCTAGTTATAAATAAACACCATTTTCAAAGTCTTGTTTGAAAACTAAAACAAGCAATCATTTCTTGTTTGACTTTGCAAACAAGATCTTCGTTCGCCTCAAAATGTGTCTTTAAGTTATTTCAAAAAATAAACCGGAGTTATTAATCAATTTGACTTTTACACCCGTATACCAATAGCCTTTAAACTTGCAAAACATTCGTAACAGTTATTTCCTCAACAACACATACCATTTCTTAGTCTTACAATACCGCTAATCTCCCCAAAGCCGATCCTTTACAGCTCCAATTCTCAAAGCAAAGCTTCAAACCGCCCATAACATCCACTTAGTTCACACGACTACGATACATCACAAAGATAGAACAAACTCTAGTTTAACTAAAGACAGAGAACAAACGGTCTCCAAGCCCAGTTTGTTTACGTTGGTACGAGCAGCTTTGCTCCTAGTATTTTCATTTTCAGTTGTATCCAGGACGTCGTCTGGATCGCACGCCGCCCGCCCTGGCAAAGACGAGACGAACTCTCAAATACGATCGGATATTTAACAAAAGGCGAGTGTTGTGTTCAATGTTAGTGACTTTCGAACGTGTACAAAATGATTAGTGCTAAGTTGTGACAGTTCGAATTCAAATTTGGAATTGTGTGATGGAATATTCGGACTCGGCAGCCGTGTTGTGTTTTGTTTGTGGTGAGTCCTTTTTCAATTGTTTTATTTTGTTTTTGATGTTTTTTCTTTAGATTTAGATACAGCTTTGTGAACAACTTTTTGTTCAGTGAATTAGGTACATTATTGGTAACGATGCGTGACATTGATAGGTATATGAAACATTTTATTCTAAGTCTTCGATCCCACATTTGATAATGTTTATTACGTTTTATCTATACTAATATTATAAAGAGGAAAGGTTTGATTTTTTGTTTGTTTGTATGAATTGAATAGGCTCCGAAACTACTTGGCAGATTTGAAAAATTCTTTCACTGTTGGAAAGCTACATTCACCCAGAGTAACATAGGCTATATTTTATCCCGGTACGGGAAGTAGTTCCCCCGGGACGCGGGTGAAACCGCGTGACGGGCCGCTAGTATTTTCATAAAATTACGTTAATACCTCATTTATGTTAAATAAAAGTTAAGTAGAATGAATAGGTAAATAACTAACAATTCCATAGCCATCAACACAAAATCAAAACAAACATACGATACTTCAAATTATTACATTAAAGCTATAATATGTATCTCGTTGAAAATATGTACATTGCTTTAATTTGGTGGTAGTAAAGCAATAAGCTACGCTGATTTCAAAAGAGCAGGCAATATACGGTGAGCGTTTTATCGGTGTAGGTAATTATTGGAATGGCAATTTGCGGATAACACTTAATTGGCTAACATAATTATATTCCAGTATTTGTATTGTTCAAGGTTGTGTTATCAGTTAGTTTCGAACAACACTACGCCGAAAAAACGCGAACTAAGTTCGGGTGCATTATCTAAAACTAAGTACTACAAAAAACTTAAATCTTATGTGTTGTTTGTCTTTAACGAGCATGTTTGGCTGAGTATCTATTAAATACACACAATCTTGAAACAAAAACATTATCTCTTTATGAAACCTCTCGTTTAAGTGAAGCCTTGATCATTCGCCATTTTCCCGAATGAAGAAAAAAATAAAACTTCCCCAAAAACAAATGAAGCTATTTTTCCGATAAATTGCACGGTCTGTCCGGAGTTTTTGAATCTTTACCCGTCTCCCGAACACTCGTCACGGACTCGTCGATGCATTAATATGGAACTAATGAACGGGCAAATGACAGATTGCTCAGACCATTGCATCTCATAGTAAACATTTTGAACTAGCGGCCGCCCGCGACTCCGTCCGCGTGGATTTCGATTTCCAATATCCTATGTGTTATTCTGATGTATAAGCTATATTTTGTTAAAGTTTCATTCAAATCCATTCAGTAGTTTTTACGTGAAAGAGTAACAAACATCCATACATCCATACTTACAAACTTTCGCCTTTATAATAAACTAGCGGCCGCCCGCGACTCCGTCCGCGTGGATTTCTTTTTTTCGAAATAAAAAGTAGCCTATGTTCTGTCTCAGGGTCTAAAGATTGTCTGTACCAAATTTCATCAAAATCGGTTGCGAGGTTTAAGCGGGAAAGCGTAACAGACAGACAGACAGACAGACAGACCGACAGACAGACAGACAGACAGAGTTACTTTCGCATTTATAATATTATTAGTTGGGATAGTAGTAGGAAGTAGTAGGATAAACAGGTTGATCATGTATGATTGAAATTATATATAAAAACTTAAGTGTAATTTAGTATCGATTTGGTTTACCTGTATCATTGTTTGTTTATATGTTCAGCTTTTATGACCAACTTTTAGCTTAGTCAGTTGTTCTCGTATTTACATTAGACATTATCTGGGGAACGTCCAGTAGTGGACAGAAACTGGCTGATAATGATAATTACACATACCGTGCAGAGTATGAAATAGCTAACATGTTACAAAATTCCACGTTCCAATTTCCAATTGGATATATACATTTGTCTATCTGCTTAGTTGTGAATTAATAAAGTTTGCATTGTTTATTTTTATGAATATTGGCGTTGCCTAAATTTGGCATCTTTTTTTGTCAACCAAACATGGTAATATTATATTCTTGAGCTAATTAAAAACGATATTTGCTAAAATAATATAGTTGTAAACTCAGCCTGAAAAAGTCCATCTTGTCTCAGGAATAAGACTGGATTCGAACCAGCAGCCCCCGCTCTCAAGCCGACCGCGAGAATTGTTTGTTTCTTGTACTTGTATTTCTCGAGAAGATTAAACAACCAATCAATCATACGAATAGGTCATCAAGTGCCGTCATTGTTACCGTATAACAGAGGCTGTGCGGGCGAGCAGTAATCTATGCATAGTAATGACTTGATATTCCCGCGCTTGATTGGGTCAGTTGGAGCACGAATAGTATTGTGGTCTCACCTGGCGTTATATAGGCCGTTTAGCTTGGAACCGGACGAGTAATTCTAAATAACAATATCTAAACTTTGAGTGAACTAGAGTTTACTTTGCATTTGACGAGCGTGGCGATTAAGCAAAAACGCCCAACCCAATCATCTTAGCAACAAAAACATGCTATTTATTTATTTATTTAATTATTGCATACACACAGTTACACATTTTTAGTAAAACAGTAACACATGCACCCTGTAAGGGCATAACAATATTATCTAAATAATGGAGGCTTTTGCCTTGCAGGGTACATTAATAGGCTGGTATTTATATTTACATTTTTATTTTTGCATGTTGTATTTTTTTTTACCCATAGTAAATGCCGCCGACCCGATTTTCAATGGGCCGACCTATTTAAGCATACCCGTTGTTTGGAAAAGAAGTCCTAAAACCTTTGCGAAACGAATAAGCACGAAGTCTATTACGCGGTCTTCCCCTGAAAATTTTGCACGCAGTGTCAACCTTTTTAAACATGAGGTGCCCCAGAATTACCGTTTAAGCCAGTAAGTACCTATTTCTTTAAATGTGCCTTTTGTTAACCAAGCGACCTTAAACACATAATAAATGTTTGTATGCTAGTTGGAATTTATACATGTTTGCCAGTTAAGTGCAAGTTAAAGTTCAAGCAGTTGCTTGAAAACGTCGTGTAAGTTTAAAAATATTTTTACAAATAGAAGCATTTTAAATCTCCGTTGACGTTGCGTTGAAGTCTGCACCACTCTCATTGAATGTTCAAAGTTACCGTGCTTTTTAGGGTTCCGTAGCCAAATGGCAAAAAACGGAACCCTTATAGTTTCGTCATGTCTGTCTGTCTGTCTGTCTGTCTGTCCTGGCTCGTTCTCCGCCGTTTCTGAACCGATTGCCACGAAAATTGGTGGAGAGATGTATAGTGATAATTCAAGAATTGGTTTTTAAAATAATCGAAAAATAATTACCTTTACCCCCCCTCCCATACAGCGAAAAGTAAATTCGAAAAAAAAACTTCGACTTACCCCATCGTGTGGGGTATCGTTAAAAAGATATTTTTAAATACAATAAAACTTGCCTTGAAACCATGTGGATCAAACACCCCAGTCTCGAGATATATTAATACAAAGTTAAAATTAGAGTGTCCCCCCCCCCTTAACTTTTGAAATACTATTACAATAATTCTGAAAAAAATGTCCTGTATACCTCCAAGTAAGTACTTTCAACGAAAACTATAGCGAACTCTGTATCATACATAGTTATTTTTATACAACTCGACCAACTTATGACGTGCAGTTGCCCATACTAAATGGTGTCTTAAGCGGTCGGGCCATCTTTTAGCTACGGAACCCTTCCATGGGCGTGTCCGACACGCTCTTGGCCGGTTTTTATTGGATGCAAACATGCAACGGAAAATTATTATTTAAATATTTTCTAAGTTCTTATTCATCATGTGTTTTTACACGGGCTGCACAGACATTTATTTATTGGTAGATAAATGTGGTTTCCTGTTGTTGTTTGAAATGCCAAAAATCGTACGTAGTGAATCTTCTGTAAAGTATTGAATCTTATATGAATTAAAATCTCTGTAAACACAAATCTACTCGAACTAAATTGTGCGTTAAACATCACAATTATTTACTGAAACATCGTGTAATCTCAATCTTCGGAATATTGCCTCAGGTTCACGCGGCTGCTGAAAAGTAGCTGAAATGTCAGATATTTTTACCCTAACCGTATAGTTTAAAATAACATATACAGCAATTCTATCCGTTTAGAAGTATTTTTGTTGTTCATCAAACTTCAGAATATTACTTCGTCTTTTTTTGCTTGATACTCCAACCTGCGACAATCTTAAACACGATGTTCATAGCAATTTACCTAAATCGGCCGTTCCCAATTGACGTAATGGAACCATCATCGCCTTTATAAAAAGTGATACGCTTTTATCAGAAGTACCTATGCTTTTAGCAAATTCGGTCCATTATTTTACCTGTTAAGCTTAGGGTTCCATTACAAATTGAGTGATTTCAATTATGAAAATTATTATTATCTGAGGTATTTTGAAACCTGTGAAGAGTCTTTAGCACTCAATTGGGAAGGGCATTGAGTTACAAGGTTGAAGATAATGAGTGATGCCTTTATGGGCTTAGCCACGGTGGAGCAAAGTGGTTTACTAGCCCGTCAAAACATTATTTTATGTACACATATTATGTATACACAGATACTTAGGTACGGTACTTACATTGGAACAACTGTAATGTGTATTATTTCAAAATAAGAGAAAAAATAAAATTCTATAGAGTTTAGTATACAGATACAGGCCTGGATTTGATTTTGGTTATGAAATTGCTTCCATCGAACTTACCGTTACCCCACTAGTCGTCTTGTCAACGAGACCGTGTAGTTGTCTCATAAGAATACTTTCCGTGTAGTGTTATTTCTCCATCCGTCATCCAGGGCTAGTCGTAGGAAGACGGATATTGATGACGGAAATACATTCTCGTATCTGTTCGTATTCCCTGTTTCGATTCTATGTTTGATCTGTTTGTAAGCCAAGGCAGGAAATAAACAAGGTTCTTTTGAGTCAGTAGGAATAGTGTTTTTGACTCCTTGTTATCTATTTATCAATACATAGTATAAAACAAAGTCGCTACGTTATCTTTCTGTCCTTAAGTATGCTTTTGTTTAGGTCTTTAAAACTAAGATGCGTTTATTTATTGATATTGTTATTCTTTGGTATGAAAAAATACAAATTAAAGTGGATTTTTACTGTCAAAATGAATAGGTACCTCATACAGTCATACTCTTAAATTGTTCAACCATAACGAGACTAGCAATATTATTGTACCCTAACTCATTATCGTCGTTAAAAATCAATAAAGACTTTCAACAGCTCTTAAAGGAAACTTCCGAGCAAAATGAGTCATTAAACTCTGAGCAATAAATATTTCGTCTAATGCTCTAACTGGAATGATCACTTACCAGACAGCATAATTAAAAATGTTAGGTATTGTAGACACAAGTACATTCGAAACTACATGTAGAGTTGGTATTCTCCACCTTGTTAAAATACGTCGGCCAAAAAATAAACGTTGTAAAACCAAAACAAAGAAAACTAATGATCTTATCACTAGACTATTCATTAAAAAAACAAAAAAAAATATAACATGGAATCCATCTTAACTTATTATCGAATAAAATATCAATGCATTGAACAACCCTTAAAGGATAGCCGTCCATGAAGATGCCTGATTGAACGGCAGTGACTAGAGAGTATCTATCAACGAAAAACGAATCCAAATGTGTGGAATGCTAACATTTCTCTCTGAAATATCTCTGATGCGAAAAATTGGATTATCATCTTGAAATATTCTAAATGCTTTTTCTTCTATTATTATTAAAGATATTGCGTTTACGAACGTGTGGTTTTAGTCTAAAGAAAAACATTGTGTGAAACTGGAATATAAATTTGTAGTACTAAAATGTACGTAACATTATATCGTGGCGTTCTAACAGCTCAGAAAGGGATTATACTGGCAGATAGGGATAACGCATTTCAAAATACATTTCTGATTTTCTATTACTTGAATCACTTAAATTCAAACGAGTTTATTGCACCTCTCGATGCTCGAGGCAGCTTTTACTCGAATAATATTTTGAATATTCTCATTCAACAGCACTTTATCAAAAACCTATTATGACAATGTGACATCAAAAATTGCCGCGAAAGGGTTAAAAGTCCGACAATTCCCAATTACGACAGGACCGGTTTAATTAGTCAATTAACATTTATAATTCACTCAACGAAATAATTCTGATCCCTGAGAGCGAGGCGCCCGCAATTTGTAGCCGAAAGTATTTTTAGGTCGAAATCAGTTGCCGTGATGGACGTTTAGAATTTGATTGTGATTGAATCACTCTTTCATTTGTAATCAAAGTTGTCATCACTCAAAAGAGTGATAGATATTCGTTTATCAGTCGTTTGTCAGCGCTTAAGTGAGAATTAGGATAACTTATGTCTGGAATGATATCCCCGAAATAATATACGTAACATCCCCGTATTTTATTACGCTGAATTCGGAAATAAATATAATATATGATCGTCATTTTAACTTAAAACTATTCTGAGTAGTTATCAAATAAGAACCTTCTAGTTCAAAGATATTATTTACTCCTACGTACGTACATAACATACTCGTATGTTAAACGTTTAGGTTCACTGCTGCAACTGTACATCTATGACAAGCAATCTCCAGAAGGACCTATCTAACATGGTTCAGCGTTATGTGGGGATTGTATGGCCTGGGGAAACATATATGTAGGTACAAATACTAGCGCAGTGTAATGGCGTGAACCGTTAATTAACGTTACGTACGTATTGACGGTAATTTGAGATAATCTACGCCAAGTTATCATCTGATTGATTTTGCTTTTAATATCCATTTCTAACAGTATCTTTTTTTTTATAATTAGACGATCAGGATGACCTTACTCCACCTGGTGGTAAGCGGGAGTAAGGTCCAGTAATAAGGTTGACTGGCTCAAAAGTACATAGTACTCGTTGAGCCAGTCAACCTCAGCCTGAAGGCCTGCAAAGATGCCGTTTCACGCCCCGCCTAAAAAGCCCAGGATCATATATCTTCAATATTTAAATACAATTCCATACTAAAAAAGGTTTCATTCAGCTATCACCAATAATTATGGTACTACTACTGCTCCCTACAGTAATTAATTAACATAAGGCTTTAATTGATTATACACGATAAATTGCGAAGGGCCTTACAAGCTCGAATTCCAATACCAAGTTATTGCTAGAGGTTATTTTCATCAAATAGCATTTGGCAATGACTTTTAATTTCATTAATTGTCATTATTGACAAAGATTATCTTCTTCAAATAAAATTTAGCCGGTTGGGGTTATTGTACATTTGCCACAAAGTTAATTTGGCAGTAACAAAGAAAAACTAGCACAGCTATATGCTCTCATTTAACGAGACGATAATTGTTGTGAGGTGTCATATACACAGTAATTATAATTTTATTATATGCAAAATATCGAATTTATATTATTTATTTTATGAACGCGTATTAGACAGTAATCTATTTCGAAAATCAAATGATTGATCCCTAAAAGCATTTACCAGTTCTGCATAGATTCAGTAAAGGAGATTAGTTAGTATCTCCGAATTCCATTCCATTTGAGCGTAATTAAATTAGGCACAGAGGAATTATTGGCCATTCTGTGAAGTCTGAATGTCTAAGGTAGGTATGTATTTATTTAATTAATATAGAAAATGTTATTTGACACCACACTTTACTGTCTGTTGAAAAATATGTAAATGGATATTTTGTTATCGAAATGGGAATATTTTTAACTCTACACCTCTTAAGTGACATTTTTAAGATAAACTTTTAACCATTTAACAACAAATACTTTATATTACCCTGTATGAAGATTATGCCTGATTTCGTCATTTTAAGCTATCGGATATGCTAACCCTGCTTGTTGTGAAAATCGCCATCACATTTATCACAACTATTGTCGTAAGTGGTAATTGACATAGGTACCAAAATTGTCTGTTAGATTTGGAACTTAAAGACAATATGGGGACGAATAATATCAGATTGATCCGGTATGTAGTTTCAATTACATTTATCATTCGAATATTTGTTTAATCATACCAATACTGTGGTCTATCATGTTAGCAATATATAACCACAATATCAGTTCGCTTCAACTGAGTCCAATCATAGTTTCAATAACTTCAAGAACAATATGATTAATTCTCAAAACCCTCTAGAGACATCATTCAGAAAGAACAAAAATGTCAATAACTTATCACGAACAATATCCCCCGTGTATCGCTCAAATCTAGCAATGTTCACAACAGTCAGAACAATCTTTGTTATTAAATGTCTATTGTTTTCATTTTCGTAGCGAAGTAAGAAATTAATTTCATATTTGCCGATTGAACAAGGATTTAGGGCCGTCCCTAACTCCCCGCGGATAAAATAAAGATTTCAATGGTTTATAAGTAAATACTTTGCTTCAATTTCAAACCAAGGCATTAGTTATACTTCATTATTGGTTGATTATTAATATGAAACACCATTTGTATGAATGAATACGAAAATAATACTACAGCGTTATAATGAATTACCTATATTTTATTTTAGTAAAAAATTTAATTTTAATTTTCAGAACTCATAATGTCATATATTTGTATGCATAAATGTTAATATATATACAATTAAAAAAAGCTAAAAATAACGTTACGAGCATTGTGTTCGTAATTTTAAATGTAACGTTTCTTCCGAATGACACGTTGACCCTTACACAGCGTGACACCCACCTTTCTAGACCCCGGCAAATATGGCAGCTTTTGTGAATAGGTTTATTATTAAGTTTGGGAACATCGAGCAAAGAATGTCCTCCGAGATTGTAGCAAGTTCCGCAGAATCACGTCCTATTCACGTAAAATTGCGTAAAACTTTCATGCCAGATCTTTGAGTGGGAATGTATCGTTTATGATCAACGTAGTAATTTTTAGGGTTCTGTAGCCAAAATGGCAAGAAAAACGGAACCCTTATAGATTCGTCATGTCTGTCTGTCTGTCTGTCCGCCAGTCTGTCACAGCCACTTTTTTCCGAAACTATAAGTACTAGACTGTTGAAACTTAGTGAGTGGATATATTCTGTGAACCGCAACAAGGTTTTCACACAAAAATAGAAAAAATAAATAAAAAAAAGTAGGGGGTCCCCATAGTGAGAACTGAAAATCGAAATATTTTATTTCATTGAACATATACGGGGTATCTATGGTTAGGTCTTTAAAAATTATATTAAGGTTTCTAATATCACTTTTTTCTAAAGTGAATACTTTGCGTGACAAGCCCTTCCAAAGTGGAAAAAAGTGTGTCCCCCCCCCCTCTAACTTCTAAAATAAGAGGATTATAAAACTGAAATAATTATATAATGTACATTACCATAAAAACTACCAACGAAAATTGGTTTGACGAAATCTATTCAGTAGTTTTTTTAATACGTCAAAAATAGAATTTGTACGGACCCCTCAGTGCGGGAGTCCGACTCTCACTTGGCCAATTTTTTTAAATATTTTTGGTAATATTATTTTTGTTTGCCACTCAGACTGCAGTCGCCATTGCCATCGCCAAATTGAGTGTCATTTAACTAAACGGCCTTCTTGTACCAATTTTGTCTTTGGAAGTCCTAATTTAAAAGGGTCATTATAAAAGGTAAATGTCTATCTTCGTACGCTCTTAGGCTAATATTGTCAGATAGTTGACTCCAAAACGACATATTTAAAGTTTAATTTGCAGAAGAGCAATTGAAAAAAACTGAGGCAGTAGGGGATCTGCCAATCTTCTCTTTCATCTTCATCTTTTAAAAATAAGGAAAATACCACTCTTTCCTTTGGTGATTCTCAAGTCCACGAACAGTAAAACTTTATGTAATAAATCCTGACTTGCAGATATTATTTGCAATCAAACTTCAATAAAAGTCCCTTAAGTTTCTTTTGGTATCTTTGTTTGAAACTCTAGTCGTTTTTATTAGAGTTGAAGGGTGATTAAAAGTTGTTATGTAAGACTTCCAGAAACCGTGATAAATGATCCCTTTGTTTAACTCTCCTTTATAGTATTACAGATAATCGTTATTGCTGTCTCATCTTACACAATAGAAGGCCTTATTATCCATATTAGGGGCAAATTAGAATTAGAGCTGGGTCATTTAATGTTTTTGGGTCTTCTTTGTTTTAATTCGTGTTTTTTAAAGGGAGGCAAACGAACAAGAGAGTCATCTGATGGGAAGTTATCACCGCTGCCCATAGACATCAACACCCGCACAGGGTATGCGTTGCCTGCTCTTAATACCCCATACCCTCCCCAACTGAGCTCTTACTCACCAGCATAAACAAGCACAACAGTTACAAAGTGCTATTTCACTGTGATCTTGAGGTGGAGGTACAACCCCAGACGAGCGGCTCATTCGAGTGGAAGTTCCACTAAGCTCCACCTCTCTTAAAAATTAGTACCGACGGATAATAAAATAAATAAATAATCAATAAATTCATTGGACTTACACACCAATTGCCTAGCCCCAAAATAAGCTCGATGCTTGTACTATGGAGGCTATAGAATGGCTAGACATACTTAAATACATTTGAAAAACATCCATCACTCGAGTACAAATGCCGACGTTCATGACACAAACATTTGCTTCTAGTGGGATTCGAACCCACAGCTTTTTGTTTTGTAGCCAGGGTCTCTGACCACTCGACGAACGGGTTTGTCAAAATATACTGCCTGAAGAGGCAAGATAGATAGCTTAGTTAAGTGACTAAGCTGAAGTCGCGATGGCCTTGCAGTCACTATAGTGGACAGACTGAAACCACAAACATTCTGTAAAAGTGCAAACAGACTGGGGCAATGCGCTTGCCAACTAGGACAGCGACGTCCATTAGTCGTTTCGCGATAACATTGTAAACGGAATATCGAAAGCCAAGCTAATTGACAAGGGAAATACTAAATAACTATAGCGCAGTGACGCAAATTGAGTAAAGGGTGGAAAATACGGTGTCAAATATATATATTTTTTAATATTAATGAAAAGATGTTATATTGCCACAGCCTGATAAACTTATCTAAAAAATATACATAATGTAGATGCATTTTATTCTCTAACTATGTAACTTAGAAAGGAAGAAGAAACTAAGAAGAAAAGTAACTAATTTACTTATCTAGGAAATATAATGTAAGTCTTAAATACTTAAAAGCTGCTTGAAACACACAACTGTCAACAATTGGTGATTGCTATTCTTAGATGATAAAAAAAAACAGTTCAAAATAAATCCCACCCGATTGTATTGAATACGACCGAAAAAATACGTATAAATCTGTAAATGCTGCTACTTTGAAATATGGCCTACTTGGAAAATAAACAGAATGTAAATCCTCTTTGGTTTTACCGGCGTGTCTCTAGGGATCGACAGAACATCAGTGCTTCTAGCAAAGTACTTTTTGAATTCGTTCAATCGGTTTTGTGGTTAATTTGGGGTCCCGCAATCGTGATTGATCTTATTTATTTCTGTATTTCTTTTGTTTTATATTATTTTAATCCTTGTGTATTGCACATTATTTGTCAACATTAATTACGTTGTGAACCAAACTTCCCTTCATTCTTGACTTTGCCTGTAATGATATTGTTGAAAGCATGGATTCCAGTATGCAAAATGTTTACATCGTTTTTTTGACAAATGTGGTACTTGTCGGTACTACTTCCTATAAATACACTTGCGGCAGAGGTTTATATCAAGATTGCCGAAGTTTTAAGTTTTGCTATTCGGTGAAATATAACAGAAATTGTTTTTTCCTCTACACGTTCCGGTATATCTCCTTCAAAACAAGTATGACAAGTTGCCAAGCTAATATTTCGCAGAACTGTTTGTTTGCGTCAACGGAAAAGCAAACAAAGGTACCCTATTTATAAAGGCAATGCGTTTCACCTAGAAAAACACAATATTTCTATGCCACAATGGGAGAAGTTCGTCGAAAAGAAAATGTTAGTTGGTTAAACAACTCGAATTTAAAGATAAAGAGAAAGAGATTTTTCATAAACTCGTTACTCCAATATTTATTTATTCATTTTAAACATGAAGCACGGGAAAAGCATTTTTACGAGGATGTAATTACACCGTTAATTTCTAGACTTCAGTCACTAATTGCTCGATTTAAAACTAAAGTTTCTAGCGAAATCGTCGCCGTCGCTTTAGAATTGCTATTTATGTTCTACGGAGGAAAGTAAATTATCACAAACAGCTCCATAAATCTCATAATAAAAGCTTTAAAGGTCTTGTAAGGTGGATCTTCCTAACAATCTGATCAATTTCTGTCCAATTTCTCCAAGTGGTTTCTGAATTGCAATAGTGTATGCTACTCGTAATTCACAGTTGCTTTACGGCAAAGGCAAACATGAATGTGTGAAATGACGAAAGCAATGGCAAACCACTCCAATATTATCATCATCAGCCTCTCGTAGTCCAGTGCTGGACATATGCCTCTTCTACGGCTCTCCATTCAGCTCGATAGTCGGCGACTCACATACACCTCCTGTCAGCCATCCACTCCATTATATGTACCTAGTTGCCATAAAATTCGTGTGTTTCGTTACATAAAATGAATGACACCGACAAGTCCTCATCCTTGAGTTGTAACTATTTCTCAGTGCTGAGATGAAGAATACGACTCAAGGAGAAAGACTCACAAAATTACCACGATTAATACTCAAGCATTATATCAAATTAGGGAAGTGTCACAAGGATGGAAGACCTTCGCGGAATACATTATGCACGTATAGAAGAGACAAATCACCTTTATGCCTCAGCTTGATGGAACAAGTGAAATATGGCATGTTGAATTGTGAACAGTGTAATATGTTTCAACAAGATGGATTTTGAACACCCTGCGATGGAAACCAGGAAGATTAAAGTGAGAGATTACTAGGAAAATTACCAAGCATAACTTAACTCAGGATACCTTACTCGTTTAGTGCACAAGTATCTACTCCTAGTTGTTCTCTAGTAAACATGTACTCTGGATTACAGAAAGGTTCATTTTGACGCATACACGATGCTCTACATCTGGAGTTTTGGGTCGAAATCTCTCTCAGGGCTCACAATAGAATGTAAGTAGTCCAGACGTATATGTTTAGATGTTTTTTTTTTTGTTCCATATTTGAGATCAGAAGATTGATTATAATAACCGAATTTGTTTAACAGAATTATCGACTATAATAAATAAGTAACTAGATACATACAATATCACGTGGGGTGTCAATTAATCTTACTAAGAAGTTTCACGTGTTGTTCAAATTAGAAAGTTTACTTTGCATGCATATTAAAAAGCGGGCAGCTACCACCTGGGACGGTTGCAGAGATTTGGGACTAGGAAACGTTTACTCCTTTTGTTGAATTAGATAAGAAGCCATAGGTACATACTATAATGAAGTATTTAATGAGTTTAATTTGGGATAACAATAGAGTATTTCGGTTCAAAGGTAAGGTGTAAAAAAAATAACTTTATTTTGTTTTTATTATTTTTCATTATTGTTTTCTAGACAAACAAAACTTAAAAAAAAACAAATTGATGAGCCTATTCTTTCCGAAATCTATTCCACCTGAAATTTCCACAGGGAAATAGTTTATAGACTGTTATTTCTAAAGTGCTTACGCTTCTTACTTTTTAAGATCAGAACGTTGTTTTCCGATATTTATTTCCTTGTTTGTGTAAAAATGTAAAAATGTATGTAAAAAGGCTTCTTCAAAATAGAAATGCGTATAATAGCGTGTTAAATCCCTTGTGTAAACGCATCGGAATATGCAAATCTGGGGTCTGGAGGAAAAATTTGGGACTGAATTAATTTGGATTACAAACATTTTAAAAGTATCTAGAGCAGTGCGAAGTATGTGTGGAATGAACTGCGAAAAGGTTTAACATCGTTTCGCTGGTCATCTTATACCCCTTAAGGTTTTTACTGAAAACATTCTATGTGCTCGGACAAAGGTGTGACATTTTCGTTATTGTTTACTTAGTAAATTGCCTTATGAATTTCGTTATTCAATAAATATTTTAATTGTTACATAAGTGACATTACCATTTGTAAATCTTTTTTTAATGTCAAACAAGTGCTCTGAATAAACAGTCTCTTGTAAAGACACCCCATGGAACATTAGAATATCCCTTTTTATCTAAGTCTAAATATAGGAGCTGAGGAGTTAACAGATTTTCTTCATGGGTATTTAGCCTCAATTTCAAGTGAAAGGACGTTCTTAGACAACGTTGTTGTTTTATCTAACGTTTATCAAAGATTCAGTGGTCAGAGATTCCTTTGTAGTCGTTTGTTGAAGAATAATAGTTCGTCTTTTGTTCAAGAACCGTCACAAGAAAAGCTTTGGACATGTTTTATTGCCAAGGTTGGTATATTGTTCTGGATTGTGAAATTACCTTGATGTGGAATGTTGGTTTATCACTGTGTTTCTGTTAGTTATATTTAGTATTCAAATAGTTTTTATTACATTACTCTTAACATTTCTTCGTGTCTTTCTTAAATCATGATTTTAAAGCACTGTTGATAATTTTGTCATAGCAAGAAAATTTATGTAAACTGGAAAATGTTCGCATTGCAGTAACAATAAATCACATTCTTGGCCCAATGAAACAATGTCATTGATCGAAGAGTAATGAATTGTAATCTATATTTTTTTACCAATTTGGCACATTATATTAATCATAATGTTTATATGAAATTGTATGCTAATTAATAATGGTTTAAAATGGATGGATCGTAGCTGCAACTTTTTGCATTCGTCATGCAAGTACATTCACTTAACACAGGACATTTCCTACAAGCTTGAACCATTAGCATGATTGATCGGCCACGCGGCACTAACTCACTTCTGGATCCACGAAGCAGCACTAATGTGCACACTAACAACTGCATCAGAAATGTCATATGTAGATACATAGTTTGATTTTCGATGTATACATATGTTACCGGCCAAACCCATTTCCAGGGCATAATAGTTTGACCAATTGTTCTGGTGAATTAGTTTATAAAATCCACAAATAAAATCGAGTATAGAAAAGTACAGATAACCCCCCAATTATAGAACTAAATTGATGGAGCAAGCTTAGGATTTTTGCTAACTCTCTTTTAAAATGAAGCGCTAGTTCAGCCTTCGCCAAAATGATTTGTCCTGAAATCGGTTTTTTTAGTACCGTTATACATCATAACATTAAACATCACTATTGGTCACATAATTAAGATACAACTGAAATCAGAAACAAAGTGGCACATCAAAAATTCATTACGACTACAAGAAAATATGGGGACATGTTTAAATAAATGTTTCCTTGCTTCGCAGGTTACGCTCGCCATTTTAGTGTGCAGAGTGTGTAGGTCACCTTTCGTATAAAAAGGGTATGATTATCTCAAATAATAAATTATGAATCTTTTTAGTTCTACGAAGTGTTTGACAATCATACCTTTAAAGAGCATTTGCTTTGGAGTAATTTTAGAAGGATAAAAAACAACCCCTGAAACAAACACTTTTCGGAATTCTTAAAAAAAAGGTAGCAGCTTCAATGTCGTACATAAAAAAGGGCTTTCTCTTAATGTACTCGTATATTTACAGGGAAATATCCACTTTGTCTCATGTATCAGGAGAGATACTGAAAATGAATGTCAAGCATACATGTAGAATAAATTACCAGTATTGAATAATAAAGTCTCGTTTTCAATTCTACATAACATTATATAACATAAAAATATGTATTCTATGACTTATCTTGACTGGTGAGCAAAGAGTCTTGTGAGAAGAGGCAACCCGGAGTTGGCTTCAATCCATTGTTGTCGATGGCTCTCGAAGTGAGGACTCGAGACAAAGACGCCAACCGACATTTTTTATTATTTACTGATGTATGTACTTATAAAATGTTTAAGATTTTAGACCTTCGAGTTGCATACCCATTTAATACAGTCGGTGGTTAGCTGACCAAACGGGACTATCCGAATTATCCGATATTATTTAAGAAGAACATGTATGTTCCATGTTCTGTTTGATGTTACCGAACCGAACCATATTTTTTTTGCATAAGTAAAACCCATCGGTTATTTTATAATCGCAGTAATTTTAAATTAACAATGTGTCTAAAAGTTCTTTGCTTAAATTTTTTTGCTGAATTAAGAACACAACATCCACCCAAACATTTTACTTGAAACCATTTCATAGGACTACTCATAATCATAATACACGTTCAGTTTCCAGACTTTTAACTCTAGACCTTAACTGAGTTTTCCTAACAGAGAAATAAGATGTATTTTTCCTTTTTCCAGACCCCGGAGTATAACTGAGTTTTCCTAACAGAGGAATAAGATTTCTTTCAATTCACTCGAGATTTTAACCCAACATCTGTTGCTTTAAAGTGCAATCTCTAAGCTACTGCGCCACAAATGCAGACTCACATTATAAAACATGTAATTAGATTGAAAACAAAACTTTTAACAGTAAGCACGATGTAATCATACTCCTAATAAATTAACAGACTTGGAAAAGTTTTAATGAGCACGAGCCGTGATGAGTGTTAATTAAAAGTTAATTCATAATGTTCCATTACATAGCATATGCAAGAGTTGATTTAGTTACAATTTATCTAACGTTACAAGTGCTTTTGTATTTCGACTAATGTTAAACTAAATTTAAAAGCCAAAGCTTTGGAATTGTTTTGTCAGTATCAAGGCAACCAAAAACTTTATAGTGAAATACGTATCTTGGATTAAATCTCGAGTAGACTTCATTTTTCTTTTAGGGATGAAAACTGCTCCGAACTTCAACTATGTAAATTCACATATTAAAATCAGACTAATCCAAGGCCGTACAGGGTTTTTTTTTTAAATCCGTTCTTTTTCTATAAGTTTGGTCGTGCTCATAGCCAAGTAAACTATACTAATATAATAATAAAACTGATGAGTTTGTTTAATTTTTTGAACACGCCAATCTCAGGATCTACTGTTCGAATTTAAAAATCATTTTCGTGTTGGATAGCCCATTTGTCGGGGTAGTCATAGTCAGTCGTAGCCATGTGTACGACGACGAAGTCGCGTGCTGCCGCTATTGTCCCATAAGAATATTAATTTATTTTAGCTCACGAACCTGTAATACCCGGAGGCAGACACGCTGCTAGTAATGTTTGTCTTGAGTCCAAAGGGAATAAAGCTATTCTTCGAGGATAAAATATCAGAGCGCTATTTGTTTTAGAGGTAGAAAATTATTGCAATAAATACTGGTGTACTGTCTAAGGAAAAGTAATAATGATAATAGTTTAGTAGCAAAAGCAGCCACTGGGGTATAGTTTTGTGGAAAACCTCAGCATTTAGAACCTGTTCCAAATATTTTTTGTTTTGCGATCACATTGGAAGAAGTCCTAAAATTTTAATTATAAAGCTGTACCAAAATAATTAATAAGTATCCTAGGCTGAGACTACAACACATTGAGGCAGACATTATTTAAGTTACTTGCATAAAATAAATTCCTGTGACGAATTAAAAAAATGTCTGCATTCTACTGCATAAACTTAATCATTTTCAAATATAATAGCCCCAACGGCGTCGTCGCGTCGTTTATGGCACACCTTCGTTCTGCTTATTCGCGCTAATTGAAAATCTCAACGTCAGGTACTAGTTTTATAATCTCACGTCTCTGAAAGGATATAAAGTTTGTTTTAAGCTAAGAGTCTCGAGTGTGCCATTTTACTTGCTTTTGTGATAAATTAAATGTGATAATACAAAGTAAAAACATTTACAACATTTCTTTACAATAAAGATTTCTTAGGTTTTGCGACTGCTTTTAAAAACACCGCGATTTTTATCCGTATAAAAAATAAACTAAAAATTAAAAAATAATTCCTAATATCTATTACCTAATACTATAATTTTCCTAAACTATGTCAAAGTAATCTTAAACAAACTAACTGAAGTCGGTGCTTTTTCTCTTCTGCTTTTTTGGGCAGGCACCGACTTCAGTTAGTTTGTTTAAGATTACTTTGACATAGTTTAGGAAAATTATAGTATGAGGTAATAGATATTAGGAATTATTTTTTAATTTTTAGTTTATTTTTGTGTTCACGATTTTTTTGAAGTCGGTTTAATTTTTTTTTAAAAAGTCAGTTTATTTCATGATTTTTAGTTGTGTTAAAGGGTCGTGAACTTAATTATTAATAGGAACTTAGTTGTTGTTAAAAGTAAATGAGAGTGTGGATAAATTACTTGTTCTCGTGAGAAGGCCCAGCGAGACTTCTCGGCGAGATTTCTCGCCGTGGGTCTGGATGTAATATACACAAGTATCACGTTAGCCCCACATACATTCGATCGACCAATTGCAGTTCTGCCTTCCAACTCCTAACCGTTAAGGAGTACTGTAGCTTCATCATCAGCACAGTAGCATCAGATGTTGATTCAAGCATACCTCACAAGCAACATTTAAGCCCTACATACTACTAAATAATTTCCATCGACCAATTGCAGTTCTGCCTTCCAACTCCTAACTGCTAAGGAGTACTGTAGCATCATCATCAGGACAGCAGCATCAAATGTTGACACTCTGAAGCATATTCCTGAGTAAAACATGATTACGTAACAAAAACACCATACGAGCACACAATTTTCGGTGGTTGCCCTCGATTTCTCCTGGATTCCATTATCAGATCCTGGACTGGTGAAAATGGGACCACCTCAGAACTGAACTCTATCCAACAAAAAAAAATTTTGAAATCGGTCCATATTTGACGAAATTATCGATGAACATACATAAAAAAAAAAAAAAAAAACATACAGACGAATTGAGAACCTCCTCCTTTTTTGAAGTCGGTTAAAAAGAGGATTCATTTAGAAATTTACATCTTTTAATTGGACTAATTGTATCTACATCTATGAATATCACAGACAGATTTATAACATTGAATTATGTATATGACAAGTTCAGACTGATTTGAGGTTGGTGATTTCACTGTGGCACCCACTCGAGACATCTTCTTTAACCGCGATAAAGAAGATGTCTCGCTTCTCTACCCAGTGGTAGGGTTATCTAAAAAATATTTCCTCCGATAAATTAAGGAACATTTTTGTATCGATCTTGATACCATCAGTTATCAAAAATGTTTTTACAAAATGCAAGCATTTCCTGATTGTATTGATATAACAAGTTGTTTTTCCATGCCACTCCTTGTTGATTTTCCATCCCACTCACCACCAATGTCCTGCGGCAAACAAGCATGGCTCATGTTTGTCTTACTTACAAAGAGAATAAAGTACTTTGACGTTTTCCTATCTACTGTTGATGCTGCTGTGTTTTTTTTATTCCAGTTGGTCACATTTATACCAATACGGCTTGCCTTAACCGTATTGTTACAAGCAAACGTCTTTTGAAAGCTCAATTTTTCTCAGTCTTGCCTTTTTAATCATTGTTTTCTTAATTGAAAGGAAAGAAAGAAATACAAATGTTTAATTCCGTTACAAATATACGTATTTAAGCATTTTATATTCTTCAAAAAGTGGTGCACCACTCTCTCCTAATAAACTATTGGCGTTTGTTATTAGAAAACATTCCTTAATTTATAACCATGATAAGGAATCCACTGAGCTATAAAGCCATTAAGCATATTGCAGACTTCCACGAGTATAGTATACTAGCGGCCACCCGACTCCATCTGCTTGGATCATTCAAGAAGTCGATTTCTAATAGCCTAAAGCCTTCCTCGTCAAATGGACTATCCAGAACAAAAAGATTTTTTCAAATCGAACCAGAAGTTCCTGAGATTAGCGCGTTCAAACAAGCAAACAAACAAACATACAAACTCTTCAGCTTTATATATTAGTACAGATAGTAATCACTCAACGGCGCTAAACGCGATATTTAATTGTGTTGAACTATTTACTACCACTTAGTACTTTTACTGCTTGACGTTTCGGTTGTGGTTACACGGTTAAAACAACCGTAGTGTCAAGCGATTTCGCTCGTAGTCAATACTAGTCTTTTATGAAAAGCATTCACACATTAATCATTCTGATAGTTAAATTGTTCAGAACGAAGTAGATTCGAACCATTTAGCAGAGAGAGCATAAATGAGTTTGTATTTTTCATGGAGCAGTTATACTAGACGATTGCGTCACAGTCACAGTGCACCGGCGTCACAAAGTTTGAAGTGCAGCACTGCACTGCATCCGGAATTTTTAGTACCAGAAGTGAGTCACTCTTTTCACCTTCACCTCTCTACATTTCTTTTGTGTCACGTAAAATAAAAACATCAAATAATATACTGGCACTTAGGTTGTAGACGTTTAAACCAATGACCGTGGGTTAGAATCTGGTTAGGGGTAATTTTTATGTGATAAACTTCGGCAGTTTGTATGTGAACATCTGCATT
Organism: Nomophila noctuella; assembly: GCA_958496325.1. NCBI lineage: Eukaryota > Metazoa > Arthropoda > Insecta > Lepidoptera > Crambidae > Nomophila > Nomophila noctuella. The sequence continues at coordinate 2,165,360 of OY292482.1, forward strand.
GGTTCTCGAGTTTGGATGTTGATATACTACGCGCGGTCGCCTGCGACTCTGTCCACGTGGATTTTGGTTTCCGCACACATAGTGTTATATGTGCTATAGCTTAAAATAGCTTAAAGCCTTCCTAGACAAATGGACTATCCACCACAATAGAAAAATTCAATTCAAATCATTAGCTCTTGAAATTAACGCATTCAAGAAACAAACGAACTCTTCAGCTTCATTATAATAACTAAAAATATTTCTACGTGTCCATTTGTTTCTTTGCATCCATAGTAAAAGCTTCAGAACAAAGCAATTTAAGTGTCAGTCGATAAAACAAAAAAAAAGATGCAATAATATCGACAGGCCTGTTGGTCGAGTGGCTAGAGACCCTGGCTACAAAACCAAAGGTCGCGGGTTCGAATCCCGCTAGGGGCAAATGTTTGTGTGATGAACATCGGCATTTGTACTCGAGTCATGGATGTTTATAAAAGTATTTAAGTATGTCTATCCGTTCCCTAGCTTCCATAGTACAAGCTTCGAGCTTAGTTTGGGGCTAGGCAATTGGTGTGTTAGTCCAAGGCATTTTATATAATATTCATCATTGAAAAAATTACAAGTACGAGCTATGTCACTTTTAAGAGTAACTTGGAATTATGAAGGAAGCAGCTTTGCTATGGCTGAATTTAAAGAATTTGTCCATAGAAACAGAAATACCGCTTGGCAACATGAAGGTTACATTGGTCTGAGCGCGGGATTGAATTAATCACCGGACTGCTTTACCGATCAAATGAGTCGGTAAAGCAATCGGATGATCGAATTCAAACCCTTAATTTTATCTGATTGAGACTGAATCTGATTGATGGAATTTATAGTCATCCGCCATCTTGTTTAGACTCGTCTCTAAATAATGTCAGTACGTGGCTTTATTAGATTGAGAGATATTTATATAAAAAAATTTGGTAATAAAGTATCATTCTTAACTGTACCTAATTATTGTTAAAATATACTAAACCTTTTTCTGCCATGTCGCACTTGATTTGTTGACACTAATAGTAATTGTTATTTAGTGAACAAATAAACGAAATTCAACTTCCATTGATTCTATAGACCAAGCCAGATGGAACGAGTCAAAAAAATCAACCGCCGCAAAATGTATTGTTTGCGCGCCACAATTCAATTTGTTCAATAAATATTGAGTGAAACTATTTGGAAAAAGTTTTATTTTAATGGTAAAATTGTGTTTGGATTTTTTAAATAAATCAGGGCATAATATCAAAGCGATTCTTGGATAAACAAGACTGTTTGTAACAGACTTAAAGAATTGGTACTACATATATTATTATTCTTACAGTGACTTGTGCGTCTGAAACAGAAAGTTGAGAATATTTTATTTGGAACCTAAGGGCTCTTTATCCTAGTTTTTATTACTCTTATAAAATTCGTACAAAAGCAATTATTGTAAATACTGAGAAAACCAATTTTAAATCTTTCGAATCGTTTCCAAATCATGATAACTTATAATGATTTGACAACAAACTTTTATTAAAACCTCATTGTGTAATTTATCATAAGCACATAAATTATTTTCTTATCATAGTCACAAACAGATAACGGCTCATTATTGGACGTTGCGGGAAAAATTAAGCAACCAGTAAGTTATAAGATTTTAGACTTTCGCGTTGCATTATAAAATTTAACGAGACTAAACGCGATATTAATTATTATGTAGAATATGTATACTACTTACTGCTTGACGTTTGCTGCGTTACAACAACCGTGGTCGTAAGCGGACTTACTCCGCTTAGTCCCGTTAAATAATAATAACCTGTAAGTTTTTATTTGTTACATCCACTAAAGGAAAACCAAAATAGATCACTTGGAGTTCCAATGCAAATATATTCAGGGCGCATACCGTTTCTGTTAAGGCGAGCCTTGTTTTGCAGACTCCATTTCATTTGTCCACATAATTCCCGTGGCTCCATCCATTCCGTGGGATCGGCCACGGTCGCCACAAGGGACTGTAATCACACCTTACTCGGCGATTTGTGGTTAAATCATTGTGTTGGGCCAGCGGAGTAGCGGGTACCGTGTCGATCTAATTAAGTGGAAGGATGTGATAGGCTTTGTAACCAGAGTACTTCAGCTACTTGTATTTATACCTCTTACTGACAGGCCCGTTGGTCTGCTTGTCAGAGACCCAAGTTACAAAACCGAGAGTCGCGGGTTCGAATCTTGCTAGGGGCAAATGTTTGTGTAATGAACATTGACATTTGTACTCGAGTCGTGGATGTTTACAAAAGGTATTTAAGTATGTCTATCCGTTCCCTTGCATCCATAGTACAAGCTTCGCGCTTAGTTCGGAGCTGGGCAATTGGTGTGTCAGTCCAAAGCATTTACTTAACACGGAGTTACATCAATGATATTGATTGATTTATTTTTTCCGGGCTCCGAGGCAATGGCCGAGGATGCTAGTGGCTTGACTAGAATGCAGATGACTTATAGCTACTTATAAAAGCTTTTGCCAAGATAAACTACATAAATGCAAAAAATATCTAGTAGTACTTTTTAGTTTTTTTCAGAACATATTTCAGTTTAAATTTCTAGTAGGTAATTTATTCTTTATTTCTGTCAATATTTCATAGCCCGACAAGATGTGTTAATGTATTAACAGGAACCCATGGGATGTTTGTGGTTTCTGCAGTTGTCACCTAATTCATTCTCCTAAGCCAAGTTAAAACATATTTATATTGAGATCTATTTATTTACTAGCGGCTTGATTGGCGTTGATTTCAGTTTCCGCACACATAGTGTTATAATATTACTTAAAGCCTCCTACAACAAATGGACTATCCACAAGGTTCTAAGACATAAAAATGAACAAACAAACAAACTAACACTTCGGCTTTATTATATTAGTATAGATTTAGGTATTTTCGTGATAACAATCATATAATTATAGTGTTGACCATTAGATATTTTAACTTTTGCATTGACGTATGCAAAAGTTACACGCATCTTACAAGAATTCTTTACCTTCACATTTCTATGTAAAACAATTAGGTTAAGTGCTTTCTTCTTCAATTGAAATCTTGAGATCTCTTTAACATCTCTCACATCAAGAGTAAATTAACTAACGCAAAGTGTATACAAACGCGATCGCAGATGAAGATTAGAGTCTTACTTTGCACAAGATATTTAGTAAACATGAGAAAATTATCTTTCGTTTTGCATAAAAATATTTTGATATCGGCTTTCGGACTCCTTCATTATAAGTTAGAATGATTCCGTTTTTCGGGAGTATTCATTTTGATATTTCATAATTTTAAAAGCGTATCATAAACCTTAATGTTTGCTTCTGTGTAGGTGTAACTGACACATTTTTTCAAACCATTAGTCATATCTACCTACTAATTTTTCACTTCGTCTTCGGCCCTAAGATTGACTGGCAGAGTGGTCCAAGAGGCATTAAGTCTACCTTTTTTTGAGGAATAAGGTTTTCAATTAGGCAATAAATAAGAACCTGGTACGTGCATCTGTAAAGTGCATATATTTGTCGCAAAATTAATCTTAAAATTATTAATGTGTTAGGTACTCCCGTTTCCTTCAAAGGAAATCCTCACTTAGTTAAAGCGAACAAACGTTATGTCTAGAACTATATATAACTAGATAGATATTACGTATCACGCAAACAGTAATTAGTGTTCGCAAACTGCACATCCTGGGCTTATCTAAACAGATTGGATTCCTAGTTGTTACCTTTGATATTACTGAAATGTGTTTGTAGGTTAGGTAAAGTATCGTTTTTTTATTGACGATAAAAAAAAGGGATCATCGTTAGTTAAAGTGTATAAATCAGTAGATGTACCAATAAAAACTTTTGTATTAAAGTATTAATTGGATTTAAGTTAAGCAGAAAACAAGCATCTGATGAAAAGTTAAGTTGCCACTTGACTGGGTTCTACCAAACTTGATCTAATTAATCAGTGAAAATTCCTTTAAGAAAGTATAATACAAGATGTATAAGTTTCATCCGCAAAGTAAAAAAAAAACAAGCTGTTAATTTGAATTAAAAGTCCAGCCCAATAATGTTTCACAGGTCAATAATGGGTCAAAATTAATGTCCATCACCAATTTTGTTAAATTCTGATATTCCAAATTAAATTATTTTAGACAAAGTGGTCAACATTTTTCTCGATACAGGAATTGAACTCAAGACTAAAACCTCTAAACCAGCATAGTTGGTCAGGCGCCTGTAACGAAAACCGAGACATACTAGGCCAGGGTCACCGTTTATAGGCCTATAAACGTAAATTGTTCGCGCCGTCGGAAGCCTATCGAGTATAGGCGTAAAGTTTTTGTAGGCCGCCTAGGCTTAAGCGTACGGAAAGTTGCTGTCCCATTTTATGTTGGAAAGCTCATTATGGCCTAACTAAATCGCAAGGGTACTTTGGGTGTTGGCGTCTGTCAAATAATTTAGAGTGGCTGTAGTTTTTAGGAGTAACATGAGATTTTCATTTTGTGAAAATGTTTGCTACTTTTATTATTATATGCTTTTCGTTCTTTATTAACCAATTTTTATTAACCATTCTTTATAAAGTTCTTATATAAACGAAATAAATAGTAATAACAGTACCTGATAAAAAATATAATTATATCGCGAGCTTAAGAGTAGAAGTATTACAAATATTTTACAATAATTTGATCTCAAACATAAAAAATATGTTTCAGCTAGTATAGGTTTTAGTATGTTTCTTTTAATATATCATGAAGCGTAAAATACCGACTTGAATAACACTTACACGATGAAGCAATTTCTCCTCAGAAATAATGAAGATGTTATTACATTACATACTTACTACTTACTATACTATTAAACATTTATTTTAAACGGGTTCTAAATATTACGGGTTTAAATATTTAAGAGTCGAGCGGACAGCTCAGTCCATAAGAATATAGAGTATTTTCAGAAGTTGCAGTAATGTAGTAGTAATGACTATCGCTAGTGCATAATCCCACTGATGTGCTGGCTGCAAGCGATCCTCTGCCATGCCAAATGGAACTAGGGATTAGTGTAAGTGTGACGAACATACTCGTGCACAATTTCTGTACAACTGGGCAGTGCAATTGAGATTATTTAAAGACCTTTTTATTCCGAAAAACTCGCAAGTTATTCACGGTCGGGGAGACCGCACACAGTTTTGAACATAGTTTTGAATTTACCACTGGGCAGTGCAATCTAGATTATAATCAAGGCGTTTTGCATTAAAGTATAAGGGATCAGTTAAATATGGACTTTTCTCACAATAAAAGTATCCCCAATTCGGCGTTCCAATTGGAATAGACCGTTTCCAGGTGGCCTTATTTTTTTTTTGCTATACTGACTGCGGTATACTTTTGTTGTTTTGCCGTAGAGTAAAAAAATAAGTCATATCCGATAACTTTAGTAATTATTTTTACCGACAATTGAGCTGTTTAAAAACGTTATCCTTTAGGAAAATAAAATGTAAAGGTTATTCAGGACAAATAAGAATTCCTTACACATTTTATTTTACAAAGGATACTGATATCTTGACCCATTAAACCAAACCCTTTCCAAAAAAAAGAAGTATTTTCGCGTCTTGATAAAAAGCCACACGTTTTGCCTTCCTTACGCGAACCGCATTTTAAAACTTATCTCATGGTTATTTACCGCCTCAAGCTATGTAGATTACGTTGGAATGAAGAAGGCGCAAAGTTGAAGTATATATTAGTGCAGTGTGCATACGCAATTGTGTGGCTTAACTCAAGATTCGCGTAAAACTTTACCGAGAAGCTTGAACAAAGTTTAAAGAAACGGTCTTGAATGCATAAACCCGAATGTCTTTTGTATTGCATCTTTTATTCAAAAAATGATGCTAAATCTCTTTGGTCTGTCAAAAAAAAGTGTCTTGAAAAAAAAAACAAAAAAACAACGCAAACCTTCTTATAAATTGTACAGACGAGATCGTATCAATAAGGTATTACTACTACGTATAGAGGTGACATCACGAACAAAAATGTTCTTACCCGCATTGTGGTCCATGGAACACAAAGTTGCCGTCTATTTTTCTTTTTTTGACCATTTTTTAAATTAAAAAAAATGCCGTGTTGTGTTTAAAAAACATGTACAATCATTACAAGACTAAAAATAAATATGGTGGCGTGTTATTAAATAGACAAAAATATCTCTCACGCAAAATTTTTGTTCGCGATGTCGCCTCTATACGTAGTAGTAATACCTCAATGGATCGTATGTACGAGTACTATGTGTTTAGTAGACGTACCCACAAAATGTACAGTTCACGCCGCAAACACAATTGTGGCTTGCAATTTCAAAGCCAAAGCATAAATGGAAATAGTTTAAAACAATATCCTTAAATAAACCAAAGTTAAGTTAACCAGGGTCGAATAGAAGTTACACGAATTGACAACTTGAGGGCATTGTTTCAGTATTATCCATTCTGTTATTCTGTAGATTTTGAATGCTATACACAAATACGAATTTAAGCAATTGGATTAAGCAAACGAACAATTAACTTCGGTGAAGTTTTCCAGGACAAGTAACAAGCCCGTTTTCTTCACGTGGGTGTGGTAAGAAGCTACGGAACAATAATAAATTAGTCGTATTTATTTCTGTAAAAAATAACGGTTGACTCTTAGTAATTTGATGCTTTTAGAAAATTAACTACTTAGTTTAATCCAAACACCATAGTTTGTTGAAGAAAGTTCCCGTTTATATGCTTTGGTCTTATTTGGCTTCAATTTCCAATAACCAATCGTTGAACATTACGATTCAGTACATTTGCCTAGTCTCACTAGAAACTACTTCTATAGAAACCTTTTTTATTGGAAAGAATATTACTTAAGTATCAAATTCAAATTGCAATGCGGAAACTTATCAATGTTGAGCCTTCCACGTCCTTTAATAAATCACTTCATCTTATCCCGAACCCTAGTTATGAATAACAATTGAATAGCAAGCGGATCGCATCGTGCGACACGGTGGTGCTTTTTGCTCTTCGTTTGAGCGTCCAATTAATCAACGGTCGAATGCTCGGCCTCTCATTGCCTAGAGCGCTAATATATAGACGACCAATATAATGGAGCGCGTACATAGAAAATTACAATTAAATGAAGGTTTTATTCTACTAGATTGTCATCTAATTAATGAATTTCTGTGCCTTTCGTATGCTAATTAATACGTGCGCCGTTTAAATAGCGGTGTCGAAAGCATGACCGCATGATCCGACATGATATTTAATGAGGTCCAAAAACGTATATTGGTTAATGCTGTGTCTATTTTCAATGCACTTTTCAAATTTCTTTAAAATACTTAATAATATAGGGAATACCCTGTGTCCATTCATACACCATAAATCACTTTATCTAATCCGTAACCCTTGTTATAAATAACAATTGAATACCTAGCAAATCTCGTCGTGCGACACGGTGGTACTTTTTCTTCTTCCCTTGAGCGTCCAATTAATTAGCCGTTGAATGCTCGCCGCACTCATTGCCTAGAGCTCTACTATAGATAATATAAGCTCTATCTAAGCAACCAATTGAATAGAGCACGGATATAGTATATTACCTACTATATATCTACGAGTAGATGTCTAATCGAACACTAATAGAAATATAGGAGCAAACTACATAAGATTTTTTTCTAATGGATTTTCATCCAATGAATGAAAATTATATGATTTTGTCATAATGATACGTAATGATACTCTTCTTCTTCACATGAGAATGTAGTTTTTTTCCAATTGGATAATATTTACTGTTTAATTTTAATTATTTATTTATTTTTGCAATTTATTTTTCTTTTCTAAGAAAAATATTCACTGCAAATGTGATTGTTAATATCTGCTGTATGAAGTGCTATGAAGCAGTACTCTCATTGAGGCCTAATAAATTCATTATCAGGCATGTTATGGGGAGCGATTGAAAGGTGTTTGAGGTTGTGTGGTGCACCACAAGGGGAGCCCTACACCTCTACACGGCTCTGAGTAGATGTGTACGAGTTATAGGAATAATGGATTTCGCAGCCTCCGGCTTGCTTCGTTCAATAACACGGAAAATTGGTAGGATGAAAATGTAATTCAACACAATCTACTCGTGTTTTACTTAGATTTGTCTTTGGAAAATCACCAACACATAATATTAGTTGCGATGCTGTTTATTTTTATTTTGCATTTTGACTTAGATTTTTTTTAACGCGTTTTATCTTAGAACTAGCGACCCGCCCCGACTTCGCACGGGTGCAACTAAGTAAATTAGTGTTTCTCAACTATATTATGCATGTATTATACATAAAAAACTTCCTCTTGAATCACTCTATCTATTAAAAAAAACCGCGTCAAAATCCGTTGCGTAGTTTCAAAGATTTAAGCATACAAAGGGGAAAGGTTGCCAGTGCTCAGTTGGGGAGGGTATGGGGTTAAGGCCGGCAACACATCAACGATACCTCTGGCGTCGCGGATGTCCATGGGCGGCGGTGTTTGCTTACCATCAGGCGACCCGCCAGCTCGTTTGCCGCCCTGACATAAAAAAAAAAAACATAGGGACAGAAAAAGCGACTTTATTTTATACTATGTAGTGATGTGGACTACACATAACAAACTCAATCGTCTAGTTTTCTTGATAACGCACGCAAAGATGCGCGTAAAAAGTAGTAATTTAATTCTCACAAACAATGTCAGGACGCCACTGAGAGAAAACAAACAATAAAATGTTAACATTGATCAATTTTACTTAGAATTGCCAGTGGCAGATCGCAACAATCTTTTTTTTATTATTTCGCGCTAATGTAAAAGGGATTCCGTCCGTAATAAGATTTTTCATTCCACCCTACCATGAAATAGGCTTGCCGGTCGAGTTATATAACGAAGCTTGTACAGATCCTTGAAATATCTCGAAAAAAACGTATGAACAAAACTTAGGAGAAAATTCGATGAAAACTCAAGAGTTTCTTGAGGATCCTGTGCTCAATCAGTCAGTGTCAAGTTGGCAAAGCCGCCTTATCATAGATAGGAACCGATAACGTTCTCACGTTTTTACCGAGAGACTTATGAAGCTGGTATTTTTAGAAGCTTCGCAAAATGTATTATGCTGATGTAGCTAATATTGAAGTATCGAGATTATGCCTAGGTCTTTGATCTTCTTTTGTTGTCAATGTGTTAAGGAAATAATAAAGAGAAATTCATCCGGTCCATTAAAGGTCTCGGTAGCTTAATTAATAAGAGCGCTAGCCCAGATTGCACGAGGTGCTGGATTCAATCTCCCGGCTTAGATCAGATTAATTTTTCGTTAACATTTCAACAATAATTTATTTAAATTATTGAGCATGGAAAATGCTTAAAAAATGAGTTATTATTGAACAATTCAAACAAACAAACCCTAACAAGTGGAAGTATCATTGCAATAGCAATACTTCTATGTTCTAGAGTATCTAGAGAATGTATTTTCTATTATACCCACTGTGCGTGCATGATTGCATCTATTTAGAAAACACATTTAAACATCCGTTACGTTTTATTAAATATCTAAGCAAAATACGAGGAAATGTAGTGTGCTGTCGTACATACCAAAAGGACAAGGGATGCAACTCAGTTTTATACTACGAATATGTACAAATAACAACTGCTTTTTTTTACATTTTTGTAATAAAAGCGTAGTTTGTTTCAAACAAACAAAAGTAGACACAAAGGTATTCGTTAATTTGTATGCAGCATCATAACAATGAAAAATGATTCTCGTATTTGTGTATTTGCTAGTTTTTAATTAATGTTTATTACAGGCCATTTCCATATTCCTACTTTAGCGTTTCATGTTACTTTTGTTTGCGGTTTAATTATAGTTTTCAGCTTTGCTCGAGCCAAATGAGAGACGGCGTTTATGTTTTCAGAAATTATACTTCAAAGGCTCGCGTGTTATGTTTTATCTGAGAGTATTGCCTTAAGCTAAAGAGAGGTATAGCATTGTGGAACTTCCACTCGAATGAGCCGCTCCTCTGGGAAAGAACCTCTACCTTGCAGAAGGTCATAGTGAAGTAGCACTTCGTAACTGTTGCGCTATGTTTCTGCTGGTGAGTAAAATCGCCAGAGCTCAGTCGGGGAGGGTGAGGGGTTTTAAAGGCAGGCAAAGTATCTACGACCCTTGTACGGTTGTTGATGTCCATGGCCAGCGGTAATCACTTACCATCATGAGAACCTTTCCCTCGTTTGCCTCCCTCTCACATAAAATAAAAGTTGTTGCTCTTTTAAAACTCGTACAAAAGTAACGTATAATATGTATTTCAAAAGAGATATTATTTTTGACATTTTGATCCCTGTCTCCTTTTTACTCATGATAATAATGTTATCCTTTTACGAATATTTTCTTCATTCTTTATCTTTGCAAAAAAGGCACTTCGACATATAAGGTCCACTTAGTTCCGTTGAATATTTGTCTAAATGGAAGATACAACTAATTAAACAATTAATTAAACTATTATTTTATTAACATATAAAATTTAATAAAACTTCTATCTACTGATCCCGATTAAATACTTCACTGGGATAAAATAGGAATCGTGATCACGTGGGCAAAGCCGCGTGTACAAACTAGTATTGTTTTATAAAGATATCAAAGTGCATATCTACCACCGAAAAATTTAGATCTTTTAAGAAAAACACCGCCATATTTCAACAAGGATGATCGGAGCTCTCGTTTAGCATAAGCTTCCTATTCGCACAATCATCACGTAGGTATAACTAGTGTTACTCAAACGGACTGAAGCTCTAACTTCCCTAAATCAGTGCTCATTCAATGCCAGTTGAATAGTAAATGAGTGCTTATGACAAACGGGTTAGGTTCCGAATTGCAATGTCGCATAACCGTGACGAAGCGTTTGATTACAGTATTTGCGAATTGATTATTGACTGTGCGGTTCATTAGGTAACTAATCAATCATGTCTAGTGGCTATTATGTAGAACTTATAGTTTGACCGCGTGCGACCAGATATCAGGAAAATTGTATATATAATAATAAATTAGTCCTTGAACATTACGATTACCGAAATTATTTTTATTTTCTAAATAAAGTATTTATAAAATAAACTGATTTTGAATTTGATGTAATTACAGTACTATTGGGTAATATAGTATGCTACTGACTGAAATAAACAATTTTTAAATTAAAATAACGCAGATTATGCTACTGATCTTTCTTCGGAAAAAAATGTCACTATTAAATAATACTTAAGTTTTGTCATGAATTGCCCAGTGGGCCAAACTTAGCACTCCTCCTTACTCCACTAAATGAATCACTTAGCATTGTCCCAGATTACAGATAAATTTATTTATGTAGTTTGAAACTTTTCCTTAGCCAGTCGTGCTAATTGAATCATCGTGTCTATATTAATTAATAGTTAAATAAATAAATAAATAAATAAATGCCTTGGACTGACACACCAATTGCCTAGCCCCAAACTAAGCTCGAAGCTTGTACTATGGATGCTAGGAAACGGATAGAAATACTTAAATACTTTTATAAACATCCATGACTCGAGTACAAATGCAGATGTTCATCACACAAACATTTGCCCCTAGCGGGATTCGAACCCGCGACCCTTGGTTTCGTAACCAGGGTCTCTGACCACTCGACCAACGGGCCCGTCCCGTTGATTCAAATAAGACACACTGTGTGTGTAGATTGGTCGGTCCTGATTGTTTTTATTGATCTCGGGTGCCCAGCCGACCCAAGCGACTCAGAGTTAGCTAAGCTGTCAAATACAATACCTGGGGCTAGAGTGCCCTGGCCTTATATAATAGGTCGTGATTAAGATAGATTTTCACTTGACGCAACTCAGTATCAATCTATCATTCCCACAAAGCCTATGTCCAGCAGTGGACTGCGATAGGCTGATGATGATGATGATTCCCACAAGTTCAGAGAATATGTCTACTAAGGCTTGTTTTCTTCATTAGTACCAACCATTTGTCTTTGCATTGGATCTATGACATCAAATAAATAAGTATCGGGCTATAAAATTTAACATTGCAGACCTAGTCAGAAAGTATTTTTCACCCTGGACTTTGAACCACAGACTAGTATTATATTTATTTGTGGACTGGACAAAAACTGAGCTTACAAACAATAGAAACAGCAAGGTGGAGCTTAATTAGGAAGGCTTGTACTACAAACGTTGTAGCACAACCTGCATACCTATTAAGCAACGCTTATAACCTGGACAAGTCTAGCTAATAATACCCCTCCAGCCGTTTCCGACCATGGCGGCTGATCTTACGATCAGCTAGGCACGCAGGATATATTATAGTGCACAGGTGAGTGCGCAAGCAAAGGTCCACTATTCTCTCACTCTCATAGTTCGATGGGACAGCAATCTGACAAGAAGGAAACTGAACACTGGAAACCTTACTTACCACAGTAGCAAAGTGCTACTTAAATGTGGTTTTCTGTATGGTGGAGGTACTTCCCCAGGTGAGCTGCTCATTCCAGTGAAAGTTCCACGCAGCTTTTCCCCCTTAATATAATATGAATTTAAAAAGCCGTGCCCTCCCCGTTTTATTATAAATGCAATATACAAACAAAGTGCATTAACATCCACGTGATCTTGGAGCAATTGAATTCTTCTCTAACGTCTGCAAAGTTGCCCGTAACTTTTTTAATAACTCCCAGACGGCGGTTCGTACTGCAGTTTCAAAACTATGAAAATGCATTGTCATTTGAAGTCGACAAATATTACTTCCAAGGGACATATTTCGAGGTAATTTATAATTATTTTAAAAGCAACACTTACAGTCGCCTTTCTAACTTATTACAAAATGCATTTATTATACGAACTTAAAAAACATATAATACAGTTAATTTTCGTTTTGTTTTTGCATAACAATAACAGCGACCTTACTGAAAAAAAAACAATTAACTATGTATGTAGTTGTTAAAAACCAATATTGACAATAAAATAATAATATGAACAAGAATACAATCTAGCGGATTTTTGACAATATTTCCATAGATACAAAATAAACAAGCATTTGAACGCGGTCCAAAAATGTGACAATGTCAAGTTTTTAGCTGACTTATGCAGCCTTGGTTATCAGAACTTTTGCTTGACTAGATATAAATTGTATTCGAATAGTTTTTTGGCAGACAATGTGAAACTTGAGTAAGTGTGCTCAAACTGCTAACGTTACGAAAATTGTTTTCCTCATTTCTATAGGATTAGATTTACCCTTAGCGAAGTGAAATATCAGCCGAACAATGTCTTACCGCAGTTTTCGCTACAAAGATGGGTTTTGGCCTTATCACCATGCTTGCCAAATGCGAGTTGGTGATCACAAATCCGGGCGGTGTTCGAAAAACCGACAGAATTTTTCCCAGCGACGCGGGAATCGAACCCGGAATCTCGAGACCACGGCCCGGTACTGAAACCACTATACCATCGAGGCATTTGTATTGCATAACTTGGATTCAATTTTATCTAGAAGTCCTTTTTCAGTTCAGATTAGACCTCTCATTTGGGTCCGTATGTTTGTACAAATGTAAGATTTACGGGAGTTAACTGAGGCCAAGTTGTAACTTTTGTTTGCTTAGAATTTGCCATTATTCGTCTTTGTGTTTGCTTTTTCGCTTGAACTTAGGCTGATTTATTTCTAAAGGTCAGGCCGATTTCATTTATTTAGTTTCTGTAATGGAAGGGAAAGACCCAACACGCCGAATAAATTAGCCGCAATCTGGCTCGCAATTAATTCTTAGTATAAAAACACACTAGGCCGAAAATACGCGACCAACGTTCGGCTTAGCTACGCCTGTAATGTATGTTTAATGTAGCATGACACACCATGCCAAAATTACGTCACATAATTTTTTTTTGAAAATGCATTGCCACCAAACTTCGGTCGCGTGAATTCGGCCTGGTGTGTTCCTAGTCCTACACTTAAAGTCAAAGTCAAAGTCAAAGTCAAAGTAGTTTATTTTGCAATTTGATTTACATAGAAATTCTTTTGCACGTCATATCATTTTTTTACCTACCAGCACTTCGACGTGAATGGCCTGCTGAGAAGAAGTGCCGCAAGAAACTCAACAGTTTGCCTTTTTTAAAAAATAAATATTTGTACAATTTTTTACAAGTCATCATAATAAATCATTAAAAATGTCAAAAAAAATAATGTCAAAAATAAAAAAATAAAAAATTACAAATGTAATAAATAAATAAATTAGACAACCACATGCGCAGAGTGGTAAGAAATTGTCAGACCCACAAATTCTTGTCAACATCATTTAAAAAATCTTCTATCTTATAATAACCTTTTCTCATTAAGCAGTTCTTAACTTTTAATTTAAATAGATGTAAAGGCAATTCAACAAGATTTTGTGGTACTTTGTTGAACATTTTAATGCTTAATCCTACAAAAGACTTTCCAGTTTTTTGCAGTCTGACATTTGGATAGGCAAGTCTGTGCTTATTTCTTGTATTAAATTTGTGAGTATCAGATTTTTTGAGAAACTGTTCATTATACTTTCTAATATATAAAATACAATCAAATATGTACTGAGAAGGTACTGTTAAAATATTAATTTCTTTGAATACATCCCTAAGTGAGTCACGAGGTCTAAGGTTGTAGATCGCACGGATAGCTCTTTTCTGCAATATAAAAATTGACTCAATGTCTGCAGCAGAGCCCCACAACAGTAGACCATATGACATAACACTATGAAAGTAACTGAAGTAAACCAGTCTTGCCGTTTCAATGTCAGTAACATATCTAATTTTTCTAACCGCGTAAGCAGCAGAGCTAAGTCTTCCTGCTAGTGCAGTTATGTGAGGACCCCATTGTAACTTGGAATCGATGGTGATTCCTAAAAATACGGTTGAATTGACAATTTCTAGTTTCGCATCATTCATAGTAATTTGTGTATTAATTTGCCTTACATTAGGCATCATAAATTTAACACATTTAGTTTTTTTAGCATTGAGTAACAAATTATTGGTACTGAACCATTGTGACACCTGCAAGAGAGCTCCGTTTACTTTGTCAAATGATTTTTCGTTTCTCTCTGTTTTAAAAATGAGAGAAGTGTCATCAGCAAACAAAACTATCTCACAGAGGTCTTTGGTAAAATATGGAAGATCATTTATATATATAAGAAATAGCAAAGGTCCTAAGATCGAACCTTGGGGCACGCCCATTTGCAGTTTAGCACCAGCAGAATTGGTGTTTTTGATATTGACACGTTGTATCCTGTCAGTGAGGTACGATTCAATTAAGTGTAAAGAAATGTTTGACACACCGTAATGTTTTAATTTAATAAGTAATATTGAATGATCAACACAGTCAAATGCCTTTGATAAATCACAAAAAATACCTATCGCATTCTGTTTATTTTCCCATGCATCAAGTATATGTTTCATAAGTGCAATACCTGCATCGGTTGTACTCTTGTTTTTAGTAAAACCGAATTGTTTTGCATGAAGTAAATTATGTCTATTAAAAAATTCTAATAACTGATTAAAAATTATTTTTTCAAATATTTTACTTAATGATGGTAATATTGATATTGGTCTAAAATTTGATGGGTCACTTTTGTCGCCCGATTTAAATAAAGGTATTAACTTACTATATTTCATTAAATTAGGAAATTTATTTTCATCGATGCATTTATTAAAAAGGTAAGCCAAATGAGGAGAAATAATTTCAATTATAGATTGTATAATATCAGTTGATATTCCCTATAAGTCCTCAGTTTTCTTTTTATTGAGGTCTTTGAATGTTTTTAATATAGTGATTGGGGAGATGTGATCGAAATTAAATGTAGTCTTACATTGATCTACACAAGAAGCTAAGATGTTTTGAGCTTGTTGTGTACTAGAATTTAGCTGACTAGTGGTTATTATAGGTATGTTTGAGAAAAAAGTTTCAAAGGCATTTGCTACTTCTATGTCTGATTTTATAGTTTTATCGTCAATTTTAAGGCAGAAATCATTTTCATATGACTTGGATTTACATGTTTCTTTGTTAATTATATTCCAAGTAGCTTTTATTTTATTACTTGAGTTATTTATTTTGTGTCTCAAGTAAATTGACTTGGCTTTATTGCAAACTTTCTTAAAAACTTTCGAATACTTCTTAACATATTCTATCACTTTTGGATCTTTAGAATATGCTTTTAGACCATACAACTCATACAACTTATTCCTACTTTTATAAATACCTGGAGTAGCCCAGTCACTAAACTTAGTTTTAGGATTATTAAGATTAACATGTATAGTCTTTTTAGGGAATACTCTATTATACTCAGACGAAATTAAGCCAAGTAAATTTTCATAAAGTATATCCACATTCTGGTTATTAAAAGAAATGTCGGGTATTTTGTTAATAATTGTATCTTTAAATCTGTCTTTACGCCCCTCAGTGACAGGTCTACATAGAATGTCAATAGATCTAGGAGCAACACAGTTTTCAAATTGAACCTGTTGTCCGCAATGGTCTGACTGTAAACAATTTATATTTTTTTTATTAATTACCTTACTATTACAAAACACATTGTCTAAACAAGTTGCACTCGATGGCGTGATCCTTGTAGGTTCATTAAATAAATTTAATAAATTGAAAGAGTTAAACAGATTAATAAACCGACTACTTAGTTGTGAACCTTCAAGCATATTCACATTAAAGTCTCCACATACAATTACTTTTTTATTTGTCTTACAACTTTTCTTAAGAATTTCCTCCATTGAGGTTTCAAATACACTATAATCTGCCGAGGGCGGCCTGTACACACATACTATTATATAATGCTCCAGCTCTGCGCATGCTACTTCAATAGTTCGCTCAATTGAAAGTGCTGTTATATCTTTACGTTCTTTACATCTAATATTATTTTTTATTAACAAAAGTGACCCACCACGAATAGCAGACTTTCTCATGAACGAGCTTATTACAGTAAAGTTGTCTATACTAATTAAACATTCATTTTGTCTTAACCAATGTTCGGTAAGACACAAGACTTGTATATTCATACAGTCTAAAAATAAGCCTATTTCTAGTTCCTTTCCAGAGAAGCCTTGAATATTTTGGTGCACTAAATTAAAAAAATTACAAGACTTCTCTTTGGTCATTGCAATAGGCTTGCAAGAGACATCCTCCATTGTCTTTGAAGTTAATTTAAATGATTTGGATTGACATCCAAAGTATCAATATACATGTCAGGTCTATTACTGCCCTGCTCAATAAAAGCGGGTATGTCAACATTTTTCTGCTCAATAAAAGCAGTTTGGGTAGCCAAGTTCTTGGCTGAGTATTCAATACAATATGCTAGCGATGTAGCTATTTGTCTTTTAGAATATTTTGTAAGATAATATTTATCTTTAGTCAAATAAATATTGAATTTTGAAATACAATTCAAGTCAATTAAATGAAACTTACTATTATTAAATGTCATAGTATTCATCAATAAATTAAGCCTATACCTATGATCGTTTTCGGACTGTGGCAAACTTTTTATATAGGGAAATGTAAACAATATTATACTTTTTACATTCATATTATTAATCTTATCAAAGCATTCCGATAACACTTTTCTGTTCACATTTCCTCTATTTGCAACCATAATAACTAATGTGGTATTGTCGGAAAAAACATGTTTGTTTATTTCTTGTATTATATTAAGATAAGGAGTGTTTGGTAAGCAGTGATTAAATATTGGTCGCCCCAAATAGTTGCTCACAAAAAGGCCCATTTCCTTACCCGATTCATCACTAAACATAACTATATTGTTTTTACATACATCATTTGTCAATACACACAGGGAATCACTGGATATAGTTGTGTTGGATACATCTGGCAAGTTATTACATTGTGAGAGTGATGACTCACATGCCGAGCGCGGGCCGCTCAAGTTAGGTATGTCAACAATAGATGTTTTATAATTATCATTTTTATTACAAACAGGGCTTGGATAATTATTAAAGCTGGTTGGAGAATCTAAAAGGCACTTCAACGCTAGAATGTGTTCCTCACTCTCTTTCCTATAAATTGAATAACTGTTACAAGTTTTTTCCAATGTTGATTTTAATTTCACAATTTTACATTCCAACTTGTTAATATTTCTGTTGTAATCCGTGATGTTACTGTCCAAAGTTAATGAATATAGGTCCAATTCATCACCTAATCGCCGTTTGTCTGTAATACATTTAACATGACTTAAGCTAGCCTGTTTTTTAATTAACTTTTTAGTTTTTTTAATTAACCTATTAATTCTAATGTACTTTTTGAGCTTGTTCCTGCTGCACCCGAGGATGCCCACTGCTGGTGTAGACTGGATGCTGTCATCACCTGTCAGGTCCACAGTCACAGCAGGCCCTTGGTCAAGTGCCGCAGGAACAAGGCTGGGCGCACTACCTAACAGCTCGTCGAAAAGGGTTTGTGATGTTTACTACAACAATCAGCGGTGTAGGACGGGTGTAACTATTATTATATTCAATAAAACACTCCAGCAGTTTGCTTGCGCTCGGCACGACGCTTCGGTGACAGCTAGTGTTGCCCGGTAGCGCCATCTCGAGGCCTTTATTTGTAACAACGCCACATCTCTTCCTTTTAATAAATTGAGAATTAAAGTAACAAAATGTCGTTCAATGTAATGAACATATGGCCTATCATAAGACAACAAAACTTAAATTCTTTTACAAAATAATCAACACATTTAACTTCTTTGAGGTAATAAAATATTACACATTTTAACACAGAAACCACATATTATTATTGTCAACAAAGTAACCACAACAAACTAACCATACATTAAAACTATCAAAATAACTAGATCCTGAACTAACAAGATTCAATCACATTCATCTGGTTTAATACAATGTAACAAACAATTTTATAAATAGTTTCTAGATGGCTCAGTTAAGGAACATTAATTCTTAAGTAACTAATTAAAACACTGTTTAAATTTCTTATCAATTATTGTCTTAGTCTACTAATCAGTCATTGATATCAATTATTGTGTTAACCTACTAATCAGTCATTCATTTTTATTTCTAGGCATCTAGGCATCTATCTCCTTATCTATGTTTTCAGAAGGCTCGCATACCTTCCAGCTACCTTCAACTTTCTTCAGGTGTATTATATTTCTCCTATATTCTTGTCCTGTAGCATCATTTCGGACACTGATATCGCTACCTTTTGAACTTATTACTGTGTGGGGTTCGGGATTAAAGTCAGAAGTCAGCTTATTTTCCTTTATCATGTTCTTGACATAAACCTTTTCTCCAATATCCAACTCTTTGGTACTTGCTTTCCTTCGTCTGTCTTTGGATTGTTTTCCTTTTTCTTTCATTGTGTGGTCTCTGTCTTTGATAGCGGTGGGCGATTATGACTGATCGGCATAATCGATTAATTTTGAATTACTTATATTGATAATCGATTATGGAATTAGTAACTAATACAATTTCATAATCGAATGAATTAGTAACTAATTAGTACTACTAATCGTGTTTTCGATTTTTGAGGCTTCGAATAGCATATAACCGTAAAAAATAACATTGTATGTATTTGGTAACATAACATAGGTGTAAAAAATTACATAAATGTTAAGTAAATTTTGTTTGCACTACTCATCAGTGCTGAAAAGCCTGTAAATAGTGTGAATCGACTTGCAACCGCTCGTGCATGACTGACCATTAACTTCATATTAGTACTACTAATACGTATAAAAATTAGTATCTACTAATTTAGTACTATTAACTTTAGTTACTTTTATTAATACTACATACTATTTACAAGTTACAAATACTAATCTACTATTAGTAGATTGCAAGTTACTAATAGTAAGTCTACTAATAGTAGATTAGTATTAGTAACTTCTACAAGTTACTAATACTAATCTACTATTAGTAGACTTACTATTAGTAACTTGCAACCGCTCGTGCATGACTGACTTGATATTAGTTCTACTTATACGTATAAATGTAATAGTACTAAATTAGTAGATTAGTATTAGTAACTACTAATTGTTATAATCGAGATATCTCGAGACATTTTCATAATCGAATGATTTCGTTAGTGTATCTCATAATCGCCCACCGCTAGTCTTTGACTTCATGGTTGATCACCGTGGTCTCGACGTCAGTAGCTGATGGTAGTTTATCTCTAAATTGTCTGTTGAAGAAAAGTTCAGATGGAGATTTTCCTGTGGCGGTATGTGGGGTGCTGTTATACATGGTTAAATAATCAAGTAAATCGGTTTGCCAATCGGTTTTTAAACTCTGGCTAATCTTTAGTCTTTTTAGGATGTCCCGGTTTTGGCGCTTTACTTCGCCGTTCTGCTGGGGCCAATACGGAATACTGTTGAACAGTTTTACCCCCATTTCAGAACAAAACGACCTAAACTCGTCAGAGGTAAATTGTCTTCCGTTATCACAGGTAATACTAGCTGGGGTCCCTAATCTTGAAAACATTTCTTTGAGAATAGCTATTGTCTCTTTAGATGTTATTGATTTCATTATCTTAATTTCTTTATAGCGACTGAAATAGTCAATAACAACCAGTAAGTTATGGCCGCTCGGCAATGGCCCTAGAAAATCCAGCGCGATATCAACCCAGGGTTGTACGGGCAGCTCTCGCCTTTTCATGGGATTTGGAGGGTTGGGCCCTGACGTTAAAAAGCATCCTTTACATCCTCTGACGTAGGTTTCTGCGTCTTTATCCAGCTTGGGCCACCAAACTTTAGTACGAAGTCTGGCTTTCATAGCGACTATGCCAGGGTGACCTTCGTGAGCTGCGCTTAAGACTCTTCCACGTAGCTCAGTAGGAATGACAATTTTGGTGCCTCTTAACAAGATGTTATCATGAAACCAAAGTTCGTGTTCGAAAAGCTTATAATTAGTGACATTTGGAACCCAATTACCTCTCTCTAACCCTGTCTTAAGCTGACGGATTTGCTCATCATTTTCAGAAGCGCTAATTATTTCTTCAATTGACACTGCAATCGGCCGGGCATACTGAACAATTTGATTGACATGGTACTCATCCTCGAAAGGATAGGGTACAGAGTTAGTGCATAATCTAGATAAGGGGTCAGCTAAATTAGATTTTCCTGGTCGGTATATAGTTTTGAAATTATAACATTGCAGCCTCAAAACCCAACGCTCAATTCGGGCACATGGTTTTGAAAGCGGCCCGAAGATTATTTCCAAGGGTTTGTGGTCGGTTATAAGCTCAAATTCCTTTAGTCCATACAGGTACATTTTAAAATGTTCTACAGCCCATACTAACGCAAGAGCTTCTTTCTCAGTTTGACAATAACGTTTCTCCAAATCTGTTAAACTTTTATTTCCGTATGCAATGATACGTGGACCGTTCTTGTCAGACTGTATCAGAACTGCTCCAAGTCCTACTGGGCTGGCGTCGGCCATTACTTGCGTTTTATCTTTAGGATCATAATAACCTAAACAATGAACGTTACCTAGCCGGCTTTTTATGTTATTGAAAGCGGTTTGTTGTTCTTCCTTCCAAAACTTAGAGATATCCGCGTTCTTTGTAAGTTTCTGTTGTAAAACCAGCCGTATGGGCTCTGTCAATGTAGCAAGGTTTGGTATCCATTTACCGATGTAAATGACTAGACCTAAAAAACTTTGTACTGCCTCCACGGTCTTAGGTTCTCTAAAAGACTTTATGCCATCTATATATTTTCCTAACGGTTTGATGCCCTCTGCTGATAAATTATGACCTAAAAATTGAATGTGGTTAGCGTTGAAGATGCATTTTTTTTTTTCATTGAGCAGTACGTTATTATCTTTAAGTACTTCTAATACATGTTTAAGACGAGCACGGTGTTCAGTTTCATTTGCCCCAAATACTACTATGTCATCGATAAAACAGACAACCCCCCTCACATGGCAAAAGCATTCTTTCAATAATTTTTTTCCCACACAACAGCTTTGTTTGCACATCGCATGTCTACACACAGTCTAACCTCACCGTCACTCTTTAAGATAGGCACTACTGGTGACACCCAAGCAGATGGCTGATTAACCGGCTCAATTATATCCATTTTCAACAATTCATCAATCTTGTCATTAATTTTAGACTCTAATGGTATAGGAATTCTTCTAACTGGTTGGCAAACTGGTTTTACAGATGGGTCAATAGTAATGTCTAATTTAACATTTTTGAATTTTGGAAACTTGTCGCAGCTGACTGCATTGATACTCACCCCGAGCTTTAAAATATTCAGCGAAATGGCAGTTCCTTTTCCAAGTAAGTCCCGTGTGCCATCCTGAACAACATAGAATGTAGCATGTTCCTGTGAAGTGCCTACTGTGACTGTGGCGTCGAAAGCTCCTAGTATCTTGAGAGGTTTGCTGCTGCCATAGGCCATCAGTATTTTACCCGGATTTGTTTGTTGATTCATGACCATCGCTGAATTGCTCTTCAAATACTGCCAAGTCTTGTCTGTGATAATGTTGCATTTGTTACCGGAATCTATAAGCATCTTCAAGTAAACGCCTCCCACCTGGCAGGATATTTCCGCATCATCATCAATGTGAAATATGTAATCAACGGTAGTAGGCTCCTTTTTTTCTTTGGTCTTATAATGTTCAGCTTTTGTTTCAGGTTGCTTAAACTTCTTGGTAAAACTGTTTTTCTGTGTCGAAGAAGTCTGTCTTTTTGCTGCTCTTGTGCGACATTGCCTCTGAAAATGTCCTTCATAGCCGCATTTCATACATTTTTTGTTCCTGGCTGCACAATTTATGTGATCTGCGTTGTGGCGTTTACTGCCGCATCTGGTACACTCGGATGGGTTTTTTGTTGTTGTGTTGTGTTTCGATTCTGTTGGTAAACATTGAGTTTTGTTTTCCATCAAATTCACTTAGTTGTCTTCTTATTGTCTCAAGTGCATTTGCTTCGATACTGATGTTATCCATGGTTGCTGTATCTCCCAGCATCAAAATTTTCTTCCGTAAGTCACCAGATGAGCACTTCTCCGTGATTTGGTCAATGAGGCTATAGTCGCCTTGTGGAAAATTGCATTTTTTGTGTTGCTCCCTTAACCTCACTACAAATTTGTCAAATTTTCACCAGGATCTTGTTTCATTAGCCTGAATACATGGCGTTCATACAGAGAACTTTGTTTAGGTGAAAAATACTCCGTTAATTTCTCTATCGCGATTTTGTAAACATCATTCTCTGATGTCGGATCTGCATTTGCTCCAGGTAAATTATAAAATATTTCTTGCAGTGAAAGACCCGCCGAGTCGAGAAGAACAGCTCGTCTCTTTGTTGCATCATTTATGCCGGCAGCAACTAGGTAATTGCTCAGAGCTCGCTTCCACTTTTCCCAGCGCGAGCCAAGGGTGGTAGTGTCTCCATCACAATCAAACGCTTCTAGCCCTGACAGCTGAGCCATTTGTGGTGATTCTGTAAGTAAAAGGGTTATGTTTTTTTTTATTTGAGACATTTTCTCAATTCGCAAATTCCACATTTTGCCCATTACATGGACTTATTTTGCCCATTACATGGACTTGGGAAACAGGCGGCACATTATGCCAGATCTAAGGTTTGACTTATTTTTTTATTATTAATATTTGTTTACTTTTTTAACCCACATCATGGGCCAGAAACTAGACTAGGTATCTCTAGTTTTTCGTCAATATTTACTCACCTAATGAGCTTGGTTTTTTGTGTTGTTGTCAATTTATTTCTCATTTATCTGCCCTCAGCAGACAAAACTTATTTTGCCCACACTATGGACTTGTATATTAGTGTTTAAACGGTCAACAATGATAAAAATTTGTAATTGTAAAAACCACTACACGAAAATAGCAAACGTAATTGACATTACCAATTGCGTTTCGTTTCCCCGTAGTCATTAATTGCGTTTAGTTTCCCCGTAGTGATTTTTCAGAGTGGAGTAGTTATTTTTCCTTTTAATTTAGTATCCATAATCTTTGATAATTCATATTTTATTTAATTCTGTTACAAAAGACCTTCATGTCTCAACTTTAAGGTACAAAATGAATATTCTCATTATTAGAATGAAGTTACTAACAAAACAGGGTTTGTTATGTCAATTTACGGACTATAATTTTAAGTTATTTTTCTTTCAAAGATTCTAACCTTGCTTGTCAAGACAAAATTGAACACCAATTTGTAGTAGTTTATTTGTTTCCTCTAAAACCTACTGTTAAGACCTTGAATGATTTCTTGCATTAGGGTATTGTAACATGGCGCCGCCATTAGCGGTGACATTTTTTCTTGTTTTACTTTTACTCATTATTCCCGCAACTATTGTATTTTAGCGGAAATTTTACTCACGTTTTGATCCTCGTCGCCAGATGTGATGTTTACTACAACAATCAGCGGTGTAGGACGGGTGTAACTATTATTATATTCAATAAAACACTCCAGCAGTTTGCTTGCGCTCGGCACGACGCTTCGGTGACAGCTAGTGTTGCCCGGTAGCGCCATCTCGAGGCCTTTATTTGTAACAACGCCACAGGGTTTGTGTATGCGACGCAGCGAAGTCCTGCTTTTCGTTCTCGAGGTGGCTGATCTGGTGGTGAGCCTCCTGGAGCTCGTGCTCGAGCAGCGTTACGCGCCGTAGGTTGTGGACGTACTCCTGGCTGCACTCGCCAAACCCATCGACTAGAGATTGAAGTCTGTCCCGGTCCTCCAATACAATTATATGTTCCGTGTGTAACGTAGCCATATCTTTCTTTAATTTGCTATTTTTATCCAACACATCCAGAAATTCCCGTTCATTGTCCTCTCTCTCCCTAACCAATTGTGTAACTTCCTCTTTGGCGGCCTTCAGTTCCTTCAAAGCTAGGTCAAGTCTAGACCCATCCTGGCGTGTTGTGGTGAGTCCAGACCCGTCCCGGCGAGCAGAGGCCTTGCTACGCGTCAACATTGTTAAAGTGAGCGTGAAATACAATGAATAATGCGAACACCGATTTGTACCTACAAAGAGTTGTTTACACAATTTGAGGTTAAATTATTATACCTCAGCGCGATTTTGTAACAAATCACTGTGCGGCACTAATAGAAGAAATTAAAATACTACAAATATGAATGAAATTAAACGATATTACCTAATTGGAGAGAAAAACAATGACTCACAAATTCAAAAATTGCACTGTCACTGACGCCGGTATAAACATCACACAAACCTTGTAAATATTGTTCGTAGACACTATTTTACACTGTACACGCTTAGAACTAATATATTTTTTATGTTTAGTGATATTTGTAGGCCTTTTTAGTGATTTTAAACTAAATTTTAATAATAAATAGCCGGGACCAAATTCAATCCTTAAGGGCTTGTGATAGAGACACAATTATTGGTAGCGAGTTGCTACAGAAGACTTTGTAAATCAATTTTCGTTTTCGAGTTCAAAGAATAAAAGCTAAACCATAGACCATTATACGCCATAGTACGTCGTGTTGGATTTCACCGTGTACGGGAAGCTTCCGGAAACCCTAAACCTTAAGGACCGGCAACGTATATCACCTACCACTAAATGCCAACTAATATATGTGTATTAAAGCTGAAGAGTTGCTTTGTTTGTTTCATTAATTGAACGCGCTGATGTAAGGAACTTCTGGTTCGAATTGAAAAATATTTTAGTGATGTCCATAGAGGGACCATTTGACGGGGAGGCTATATAAGCTATAGTATAACACTATGTTTATGAAAACCGAACTCCATGCCGACGGAGTTGCGGGCGGCTGCAAGTCAAACATTATTATAGTCCAGGAATTTTAGATTTTATCTGCGGAATAATTCCTAGTGAGCTGAATTTTTGTATACACCTTTATTATGATATTGTAATGATGATGTGAAAAATCGACATTGATATCGTGCCGGCTAAAAAAGTTATAGGGGTCCAAACGTCACGAAAATCAGTTTTTCGCAAATATCTCGCGATCTATTGCTCAGATGTCAATAATGGTTTTACAAAAGTTGTTTGTCGTAAAATTGTCTACAAAAAAGGTCTCTTGCATTTTTCTGTAGAATTAACCGTTTTTGAAATAGAGACTAGAATGCACTCACATATGGTATTGTATACCGTACGGCGCATACCAAGGCATAAACCCTATTGTTTGTTTTTTTCCCTTTTTTGTTTGTGTGTTTTTTGTTAGTATGATGTTCTACATATAGAAATATAAAGGACTTGAAATACTAGTACAGCCAGGAAAATAGGAATATCAACTATAAAAAACTAAGTGGCAATTTTTTTTGTTACTTTATAACTCAAGAACGGGCTCACCGATCCAAACCAAATTTTCAGGGTTTGTACAGACTATTTAGTATATAATTTATGTGAAGTTTGAACAAAATCGGTCGCTTCACTATATACGTAGCGAAGCATGTACCGGGCCGCTAGTAATGATATAGATATGCAATGTGAATTTTAGAAATTTTGATCCACGATCTGCGAAAAAAATCCTAGTGGGCTGAATTTTTGTATACGCTTTTATTATGATATTGTGATGAAGATGTGAAAAATCGACATTGATATCGTGCCGGCTAAAAAAGTTATAGGGGTCCAAACGTCACTGGACATAGCATATCTATATTATTACTATACTCTGTCCACTTTATGAAGCGTCTTTTGACAGCTCACGCCCATGAAAGTTCGAATTGTTTTCGTTTAATTTTCGAAAAAAGAATATTGTTCTTCATGGACGGTTACTGCCAACTCAGTGATGTGCTACGAAAAACGATTAGAACGATTGTGCCCCCGATTACAAATAATCGATAGAAATAAATGCTATGAATAAATCTAAACTTCTTTATAACATGTTCATAAGGTAGGTATAATGTATATTTTACATAGAAAGGTAACAACATTTGGATTTAAATTTCTTTTACTAATATGACTTACTTGTTTTATATTTTTTATATTTAATTTATAAACTCAAATATATGGATTTATATTTGTTTACAATAAATCTAAGAAAATGTTTAAACAAAACGCATGTTTATCGAAATCGGTTATTTTTAACGTACCTAAGTCGAATACTGATAATAGTACAATCGGATTGTTGACACATTTGAGATACTTTAGGACATCACCAATGTTGTCAATCGGCGACCTGTCAAAAGACGCTTCATATAGTGGACAGAGTATAGCGGCCCGGTCGTGCTTCGCTACGTATAAAGTGAAGCGACCGATTTTGTTCAAACTTCACATAATCCATCTACTAAATAGTCTGTACGAACCCTGAAAATTTGGTTTGGATCGGTGAGCCCGTTCTTGAGTTATAAAGTGACAAAAAAAATTGCCACTTAGTTTTTTATAGTTGATATTCCTATTTTCCTGACTGTACTAGTATTTCAAGTCCTTTATTTTTCTATATGTAGAACATCATACTAACAAAAAACACACAAACAAAAAAGGGAAAAAAACAAACAATAGAGTTTATGCCTTGGTATGCGCCGTACGGTATACAATACCATATTTGAGTGCATTCTAGTCTCTATTTCAAAAACGGTTAATTCTACAGAAAAATGCAAGAGACTTTTTTTGTAGACAATTTTACGACAAACAACTTTTGTGAAACCATTATTGATCTCTGAGCAATAGATCGCGAGATATTTGCGAAAAACTGATTTTTGTGACGTTTGGACCCCAATAACTTTTTTAGCCGGCACGATATCAATGTCGATTTTTCACATCATCATTACAATATCATAATAAAGGTGTATACAAAAATTCAGGTCACTAGGAATTATTCCGCAGATCGTGGATCAAAATTGCTAAAATTACTGGACTATTATGTCAGTTTGTACCAAGTATTCTTCGACCCCGAAATTTCAACTGCAATTAAAAAACTTCTAGAGCACATAACTTTTATGTTATATATGTATAAATCATTAGATAATTAGTGATAATTATTATAATAGAAAACAGTGGACATGTTCGAATCTCCAGATAATAAAATATGTTTTGTCTTATTAATTTTCCTCAATCATACATGCCATAATTCCCTCACAGAATGAGGAAGAAGGAAAACATATTTTATCCACATAAAAATACAAAATAATACATTACATGACATGGCACGACACAACATACTATACAAGATGTTGCTTATTTTCCGCGTTATGTTCATTTATTTTCTTTCATATTACACACTTATTATTTATACAGTATCAGCGAACAATTTTATTTGTATAGCCGTTATAACGTCACCTGTGCAGGCAAGAGGCATCACTTACCGTCGTCTACTTTGTGACCAAATTTCTAAACTAGCGGACTTCCGCGACTCCGTCCGCGTTAAATTCGGGTTCCGCACACATCTATCTTCTTCTATACTTATAATAAATCTGTAGAGAGGTCAATTCTGTACATTAAATATTTTTCCAAAATAACTATCAGGGGGTGTTTAGTGATCGATACTGATACCAAAAATGCAATCAGTAAAATTTTTGTCTGTCTGTCTGTCTGTCTGTCTGTCTGTCTGTCTGTCTGTATGTTCCTTATAGAAACAAAAACTACTGGACGGATTTTGACGAAACTTGGTACCATTATTCTTCATACTCCTGGGCATATTATAGGATACTTTTCATCACGCTACAATCAACAGGAGTAGCGTAGTGAAGGGAAATGTGGGAAAAACGGGAGAATTTACTCCATTTCTTAAGCTTCAGTCGCGTGTGCAGCCTTAATGGTTAAAGTCACATAGAAATCATGTATGACGGAAATATTCTACGTAAAATTGCCTAAAAAATATCCCCGAACAGCATATGTCTATCTTTTGTGGTTGACTCACAATAACACGTGCAACTCAAGATCTAAATTGGTTTGAACGCGCTAAGCTCAGGAACTACTGGTTCGAATTGACGAAACATTTTGTGTTGGATAGTCCACTTACCACTTACCAT
This sequence comes from Nomophila noctuella, assembly GCA_958496325.1. Taxonomy (NCBI): domain Eukaryota; kingdom Metazoa; phylum Arthropoda; class Insecta; order Lepidoptera; family Crambidae; genus Nomophila; species Nomophila noctuella. The sequence goes on from OY292482.1 coordinate 2,194,260, forward strand.
TTGTCGAGGTAGGCTTTAAGCTATTGTATATTCCTTTATTTTATATTGTAATTGTGCTAGCGAACTATTTAGTTCTAAAATGTGCCGATAGATGGCGCACCTCGCTAGAGGCGCGGCCGCGGATCTGAATCGCGGTGAACAGATGATTTCTCAAATGTATAAGGTCTCCCGACTATTAGTATTGATGACAAGCGTTTTCCGTCAATCAATTTGACTAATATTTCTATCCTGAGTAATTAGTCCCATAAAAGTTTGCAAGTGGACTGCATGTAATAGACCGTCGTTTATTCAGCTATTTTTAGTAAGACTGTGTGCGGAAATTAAACCCACGCGGACGGAGTCGCTGGCGGCCGCTAGTATTAAATAAATAATAAATAAATTCATTGGACTAACACACCAATTGCCTAGCCCCAAATCTTGTACTATGGATGCTAGGGAACGGATAGACATACTTAAATACATTTATAAACATCCATGACTCGAGTGCAAATGCCGATGTTCAACACACAAACATTTGCCCCTAGCGGATTCGAACCCGCGACCTTTGGTTTTGTAGCCAGGATCTCTAGCCACTCGACCAATTGGCCATATTGTTATTAATTTTTGTATATTAATTATTAAACTTTAATATTGTATATTAAAGCTTTAAAGCCTTCCTCGACTAATGGACTATCCAACGCCAAAATATTTTTTCGATTCGAACCGTTAGTTCTTTACATAAGCACGTTCAAACAATCAAACAAACAAACTCTTCAGCTTATATTATCCGACAAGAACTTACCAAGTTCGGTGATTATTAGTACAGAAATTCCCAAATGAGTGCCTTATTCGCTCAGAAGTTCTACTATGCTCTAGGAAATTTACTTTGCATAATATTATAGATACAAATTAAATTACCGTAGATTACTACTCCTGGCGTAGAGTAATTAAATTATTAATTAAAGTTTAGTATACATGTGGAAACTAGGATACTCTTTGCTTCTGAGAACTCCTTGTTTCATAGAACTTCACAGGAGCGCAGTAATTTCTAACTAACTACTTACCTGCTACTTGGAGCGTGTAAACAATTTCTGTAATCTATTAGAACTCACATGATAGTTTATAAGGATAATTTTACAAAAGAGAAGGAGATATGATTTGTTTTTTAATCTACATTAATATAATATTTATTTTTTGTGAAATTTATTTTAAACATTATTACATGCTTCGTATCAAATTACCAAGCAAATCTTGCAATCTGTGGGTGCTAGGGGTTGAAACCCGATTATTTTTTCTTTGTTTATAAATAAAGACAATAATAATTTATTTATGAAAACTTTAGTAACATGTCAGTTTCTTCCTGTCATATTATTCGAAGCAAATACAAGACTTTTCCATACCTCAATTCTCACAGATCAGTATGTAGACTGAAAGCACATGAAAGTAGGAATATTAGGCTTACAACCATCAGATTTTCAAGCATACCGAGGCACCTTGATATAACCGATAAGAAAAATCAAGGTACAATTTATTAAGTCCGAACGGGGATTTGAACCCAGAACCTCTTTCGTAGCTATTGTTTTTTTTATTGTTTCTGGTGAGTTTATTCCAGAATTACTTATAGAGAAAATATTTTATTCAAATTAGCAATATAGTATTCGTGATACGAATTTTTTCCAACGGGACCAATGCATTCTTATGCTTACTACTATTAAAGCAACAGCATAGCTCAAGCTATATTGTCTGATTTTTAATTATAATATGCGCAGATGCCAAATAATATACGCAAACTATTGACGTAACTCGGTTTGTCTTAGTTAAAGTTTACACGAACAGATTAACCATTAATTGATACAAAGCGCTCGTGTTAATGGCAGGATGCTCCCCCTATGCCATTCTGAACTTCTAAGATAAGTTAGTACTCGTAGCGCAGCTTTGAACTATGTGCCTGTTGGCATTTTGAGTACAAAGCACCTATAGATTATATTATTACTAGCGGCCGCCCGCGACTCAGTCCGCGTGGATTTAGATTTCCAATAGCCTTAAGCCTTCCTCATCAAATGGACTATCCAACACAAAAATATTTTTTCAAATCGGTCCAGTAGTTCCTGAGATTAGCGCGTTCAAACAAACAAACACACATACAAACAAACTCTTCAGCTTTATATATTAGTATAGATACCACATTGATAAGTACACAATAATTTTGTAAACAGTCAGTTTTAAATGACCCTTTTACTTCTTGCCTCTCAAGAAGTAAAAAGAGGGTAATTTGCCTTAAACTTCTCTCAGATTGCTAACTATCGAAGTAATAAACAAGCTCCCCGTTGGTCTAGTGGTAATGGAACCAAGCCGTGATCTTAAGGTACTGGGTTAGAGTTCAGGTAAAATTTTTGTTGATTTTTCCAAATACCCGCCGTGTTTGTGTTCACCATTCCGTATTAGAATGATGATGGAGACCTAGTCAATACGACGAAAACATGTCCTGCATTGGGATATTAATAATAATAATACCCTCCTAGCCAAATTCGGCCACGGCGGCCAATCTTACGATTAGGCACGATCCATCGTAGACCGCATAGTTGTTTAACATCAGGCAACTTTGTGTGCTAGCTTAGTTAAAAATTAAAAAAGTCAAGTTTGCAGTATATAATTAATTAATACGGGACATTAATACTTGTAGTAAAAAATAAGATACTCTACTCAACAATGATGCAATCCAGCGAACTACCACGTAGTCAGAACCATATTGAAGTGACTGTGTACGTCCGAAGTCGAAGTGCCTGCAAGTTTGGCAGTACTGCACTATAAACTTGTTTGAAACTAGTTGTTACAACTAGAAGTGACGAAGCACCCTGTTATCTACGTGTGTGACTAACAATAAATATTATACAATGTATGACTAGAGAGCTTGTTGTTATATAAATCTATTGGGATATAACATTAAACATTTATATCGTGAATAGCTTGCCTGACGCCATACGACAAGAACAAAAAAAATTTTTAAAAATAAGTTTGCATCATTGACTGCCCCGTTGGTCCAGTAGTCAGAGGCCCTGGCTACAAAACCGGGGGTCTTGGGTTCAAAATCTAGGGGCAAATGTTTTTTTGATGTACATCGGCATTTGTACTCGAGTCTTGTATGTTTATAAAAGTATTTAATAATGTCTATCCGTTCCTAAGCATCCATAGTGCAAGCTTTGAGCTTAGTTTGGGGCTAGGCAATCGGTGTGTTAATCCAATGAATTTATTGACTTTATTTAGGGAGGTCCGATGGCAGTCGCTCCATTGCCATAACCAGGCAGATCAAATCGGGATCATGATCGCAACGTACACTGGGTTCCACAATAAATGTAACCGTGATAAACTCAAGGATAAGACTAATATGTAGGCCTTGTGAGTTTTCAGAATATTGATGTTTTTTATTAGTAGTATATGGAAGGTACTCAGGTACTGTAAGTCCACACCTTTACTTAAAAGTGTGAGGAGACCTGACGAGGATTTTATTACAAATCGATATTAACGGCTCTTAAAGAAGAGATCTCAGGATTATCCCTCGGATAATTCCACTGCGTGTCTTATTCCAAATGGAATTAGATTTATTCATTAAAGAATAAATAAAATCAGCTTTAACGCTACTTACCAAGCACGATTATTTAAAATTGAAAACAGATAATTCGGAGGAGAAATAAATAAATAAGAAGAATTGTGGGAATGGATTTTTATTGTAAAAAAATAAAACTAACAGACGATGTTTCGTCGTTCGTTTCTGATAGTACGTGATTGAGGTCACCGAGTGCATTCAATACCATTCGTAACATGTGTATAGGAGGATTCCCTGAGGGGATTCGCTATTTTTTAAGATCTTTGGGTTGGCCCCAAGGTTAGGTGCACTTACGTTCTGTACTATACTAGCGGCCGCCCGCAATTCCGTCCGCGTGGATTTTAATTTTCAATAGCCTAAAGCCTTCCTCGTCAAATGTACTATCGATCACAAAAATATTTTTTCAAATCGGACCAGTAGTTCCTGAGAAGTTACTTACTTTTAGTCTTACAAATAAATTGCGAGAACTTCTTAGCTACCTTCTAAAGAAATCCTCAGATACCTCCATGCCAATGTTTGATTTCCCACTTCTCAGTACAAAAGTTTGAAGACATTTAAAAAGCCCAAGTGTCTCTTAGTTTTATGTAAATAATAGACGGAAGGTAGCGTCCCGTTTCAAGACAGATTTTCCTGAACAAACTTCCAACAACAAAGGAACGGAATTTATTGCCACATTTGACATAGCCAGTTGAATCAAACTGAATTAGTATGCAGGGCGCATGTGAAGGTATAACAAACGGGAAGGACCAAATTTCCGTTGACATAGGATTAACGCTGAAGAAATATTGGTGTCTGTTGGAAACTTTCGCTCCATTCAATGAAAGGAGAAATGCAGTAATGTGAGTGACAGATGTGTCTCCCACATATTGCCAAGCACGATGAATATAATGTTTTACTCGTATGATAAATGTACTTTAACTTGTGTAAAAGTGCAAATAACAATGAAGTAGTTTTTTCTTCTATTAAGTGTAAGACAAAACACCTCCAAGCTGTCCATCGCAAAACTACACATTATATGTACACATTACGGTATTTATTTACTTTATATGTTTAACAAGGCTCGAGTAGTTTTGGGGTATATAAATGGGAATAGACGGGATAAATCAACATCTTAATGTTTGTGGGAAAGTGACAAAGCATTAGGTGTTCGTTACGCCAGGCGACGCGGAGGTTTTGCGGTGAGAGTCATCGCGGTCCTCGTCATCTAGGATTACAGCGTGTTAGCGGCTTTTACGGCTCAGAAGTTGCCTTAAAGTTTTGAATTCATGCGTAGTCAATGTACGTGCGTAAAAATATTTTACCTCGCAAATTAAAAGATTTTTTTAGATTTTAACGAGTGTATCATGTGTTATCCTGGCAGGGTCGCCATGTAGAGGTGGCGCGCGGGAGACTAATGAAACAACTGTTTCCTAGGACGTCCAGAGTATAATTGTTATTATTAACCTACATACAATGACTTAAATACTAACTTACATCTAGCCTAATGTGTGGGTGAGGTGTACACACACTACAGCGGCCTATGTGCTGTTCCAGCAAATATTTCACATTTCAAGTTTATAACCAGCAGCACGAGTACAATCATAACAAGGCTTTTCAATCCATGATCAACGTCGCTGCGTACCCTGGATTCCCAGGCAATGGCCGAGAATGAAATCGGGAGAAGCGCTAGATAATAACAAGGGAATCAGCAGCACGAGAATTATCACAAACTCCGTGCGGAACTTCCTTTATTAGAATATGGGGTGTTGGAAGAAAAACTTGCCAAGTCCAAGTCCTGTTGAATAATAACAGTAGATATATAAAAAAGAAGTATATCGAACCTATATATAATAAAGATCAGAATAATTTATCGTCGCCGAACAATTTCTGACAGCCATTTCAATAACTCGCTGTAGAGGTGGCGCGCGGGAGACTAATTAAAGACTGTTCGTTAGGACGTCCAAGCTATAATTGATTGTTATAACTTACATGCAATGACTTAAATACTAACTTACATCTAGCCTAATGTGTGGGTGAGGTGTACACACACTACACCTCCCCCGTTTTTTTTTTTGAAAATTTAATTTTTATAATTAACTAAAATTTTCAAAACATATTTTTATTAAAAAAAAATATAGTCTCAAAACTATTTTCTTTAAACTAGATTACATAAATTTATCTAAGCTAGACTAGACGAGTTTTTTTCGCTTTAAATTTAAAACACTGGAATTGAGGAGAAAAGAAAAAAAAAGCAAAACATTCACATATTAATATCATTACCGAAAATAAAATACTATGTACAGCGAGAATGAATTCAGTAGGTATGCCAATTTGAATAATTATATTTTAATATTAAAAAAAAATAATATCATATCTAATATCACTATTTGAACATTTTCATTAAAGTTTTAAAAAACTCTATTTTAAGTTATATTTATATTTCTATGACAATCAAAACTCTTTTACTTTAATTATTTAACTATAACCCATATTACTCTGATTAACATTTATCTGTTTCACATTAAATATTATTATAACAAAACACTTTTACCTCACATAAAATAAAAATGGTACTCTAACCCCTTTGGGTTCATATAATTTATGTTTTTATTTGGTGGCCTGCCTTTATCATTATTTATTAATCTCATCTTTTCCTTCTTTATTTCTCATATTTATTCATTTATTTATCTCCTTTAATATATTTAATAATAGGCGGCCTACCTACCTTACATAAAATATTTATTCAATTCATTATTAAGGTACAGTTTTTCTTTGACTATTTTACCCTCACTGTACCTAGTACCATTTTTAGTTTACTCATTCAAAAAAAATATAATAACCAACTATAAACAAACTACCTAACGAAATGAATCCTCCAGCACCAATATAATATTAATTCCTTTCTTGGGTGATCAATCCAAGTGGCTTCCAAAATATCGTTACTGAAGTATTCCCATCTTATAAAAGAAAACATTTCAACATAACTATACATTCAACCATTAAAAGAAAACTTTACCATGATCTCTTCTGTGAAAGACGTAAAATCTGTTGATTCTTTATATATGAAGTATTTTCTGAAAATACACTAAAACTTCAAAAGACAACAACGTACATATTTCAGAATTACAAAATAATTTCAATAGATAAATTTAGAACAATAATAAATAATAAGTTGTTTACATTACAATTCATTTTAACATTGGCATACCTTCACGCTGATGGTATCAATTACAATTAGTAACTAGTCGCATACTTGCTGACTTATAAGGCACAAGATAGTATTTCGATCCTAGTCAGTAACAAGTAACAAATTTTTGCTGATGCATGCCTCGTGTGTGGTATGATGAGGCAATGCGATCAGTTTCCTAATTTGGTGCTTGGTGCTAGTGACTAATGAAATCTAATTCTGCGCTTACTAATTATTGTATGTGGAACATTAAGAATAAGTCTATGCATTATTCAAATAAAAAAATCTGTCAACAAGAAAAAAAATATATGGAATTACTTATTTTTTTTTTAAGAACAACGGATTTTAATAGGAAATCTCTAACTATGTATGAAATTAAGATTCAAAAAATTTGATTAATAAGAATTAAAGCAGAATCAACACTTCTAAAATAAAATAATAAGTTGCATATTAATAAAACTATAGACAGTGTAAATTTAAAATGTATCTATAAAATAGCCTGTAACTCGTCTAGTTAACTACCTTCTATAAAATAATATATATATTTTTTTTTAAGGCTTTTAACAACTTACATATTAAAAGTTATCTAAATTATGATATATAAAAGACTATTTAGTTATACTGAAAAAAAAAAACATAATAATAAAATAAATCTTTTTGCGGGCTGCATCATTGCTACCCGGCAGCAACACTACATCGGGCACCATCTGCGCCCGGCTGCCAGCAAACTCCTTTCTCCATCTGGCAGCATCACATCTCTCCCGGCAGCCAGCTATTTCATCTCCTTTCTTCAGATTCTTTTTTACACTTTTGCACCATTCTTATTTATTTAATTGTCCACATTTATCTTTACAACCAACAGTCTGACTTTTATTCACTTGCAATTTATTTAATGTAATAAGTTCGTATTGCATTTTTTTTCACATTGATTTAATAAATCGTTCTATTTTATTTTAATTATTTGCGCAGCACTGCCCCGAAGGCAGCACTGGCAGGGTCGCCATGTAGAGGTGGCGCGCGGGAGACTAATTAAAGACTGTTCGTTAGGACGTCCAAGCTATAATTGATTGTTATAACTTACATGCAATGACTTAAATACTAACTTACATCTAGCCTAATGTGTGGGTGAGGTGTACACACACTACATCGCTCCCTCTAAGTATCAATTTCGTATAATCAGATTCACACTTGAAATATGCAACATGACTTTTTGATTCCAATCCTTATCACAATGTAAGAAGGGTTACATTAGAACTGTGGAAGAAAATATCTACTTACTAATTCATTTTCAATCTGCACATCCATTCGGCATTTGGCAGAGTGACTATGGACACCTATACACTCCGGTGAATCTTGAAAAGTTGCCAGGAGACATTATGTCTCCGTAAGGGAACTTTCTTATTTCAATAGGTATTCAGCAAATATTTTCTCTAACTGAAAGTACGAATTCGTTGGCTCAATCGTGCCAGTGCCAGGTATAATTAAGGTTAACCAAATGTTTCATTAATTTTGTACTTATTCACTTCTTGAAACGTTCCAAGGAGACATAACGTCTCCGTAAGCAAACTTTCTTATTTCAATAGGTATTCAGCAAATATTTTCTTTAAATGGAAGTATAAAATCGTTGGCTTAATCGTGCCAGTGCTAGGTATAATTAAGGTTAACCAAATGTTTCATTAATTTTGTTCTTATTCACTTCTTGAAAAGTTGCCAGGAGACATTACGTCTTCAAGCAAACTTTCTGATTTCAATAGATATTCAAGCGAGCTTTAACATTATAATATTAGTATGACATATGATTGAATCGGTTGACCTACCTGTAATAAAGTAAGGAAAGGTTTTTTATAAAGTTGGATTCAGGCTTTGTTTAAAATCCATATTTAAAAGCCACAACATGTCATGACAACAAAAGTGATTTTGTTTTTACAAAAATCTTACTCTTTCTTCATATTTAATAAAGCGCACTGTGTAACAATTATACCTTACTAGTTAAAAAACTTGGCTCATAATAATTTGTCAAAAATATTCTGACATTTCGGTGGAGGAAAGTCGGCTAAATCAGTACAAAAGTTATTTTCGACATCTCTCAGCAGCGTAGCGACCTTTCGTCCGTAGTTTTAGTCAACCGACAAGATTGATAGAAGACCCTCGAAAATACTCCCTTTTCCGTGTAACTTACGCATCGGAGGTGACCTAGAATATCTCGACACCGTGCACTCAATCTAGCCACGTACTGAATGGATTGGATTATGAGAAGACAACGTTGTATTACCACAGATAACATAAAAGTATTACGCTCAGAATAAAAAGGTTTATTTTGTTCACCGACACACCGTTTCACAAGAAGAGACAGAATTTGAGTAGTAGTGCAATATGCCAAACGGCCTTAATACTAATATAATAAAGTTGAAAAGTTTGTTTGTTTGCTCATTTGTCTGAACGCGCTTCTCTCAGGAAATACTCGTTTAAATTGAATTGAGTAGAAGCCTTCACCTGATCAGCGAGTTTATCTTATTTGAACAACTGAAGCTGTTATTTTCCCAGATACGGAAACACTGTTTAGCTATAGACTTTTTTTCAATTATTAATTATTTAGGAGTTGCTGAGGGTAAACCTCAGAAAAGGCATGCGGTGAGTGTATTTGAAGAAAAATACGTCTGCATTAAACTGCGACAGGCTGGAGATAATGGGGCGTATTTGTAATGCCACTATAGTCAATTTCAGCTAAGATGATCCCGGTGACTGTTTGCTTTCAAAGGAATACAAATACAATAACAATTTTTTTATTTCAATTCGACATTATTCTATGGAAATAAGACCTTACGGAAAATTACAAAAACACCTCGTGGAACTAATTATTTTTTACAACAAACAACATGTTTTTTAGCCATTGGTGCTAACCACAAATTTCTTACAATTAATCGAATCAAATGCGGTATCGTAAAAGTATCGGTCGCATAAAAGTGTCATTATAGTAATACTTATCGTACTAGTATAGTTTTATCATAAAACTATACTATTCCTATAAATAATGACCTAACTTTCCTTTGTTTAATCCAGTGGATAGCCACTCCGGCACTTTCAGCTAAGTCACCTGTCGATAGTAAAATATATTCTGTACTTAGGATGTCGGGTTTGTAAGTCTGATATATTATGTTATTCTAACGTACCTACTCACTATTTCACAGATAAGAAATGTTTGTCTTGGATGAGGAATATCTAGATTTAATCAAAATAGTGTCTGTTATTTCGTAATGGCTTGTTGGCTGATAAAGTTTTCATCCACGGGACAAAAATTTTGATCATACTAATATAACGATTTTAATATTGATATTAACATGTTTTTTGTGTTGTGTGGATTTCTTTTGACATTAATGTTATATATACATTTGATTAAACTAGCGAGGCGAAAAGAAATCTTCATTAGTTCAAAACTCATAACATTCTTTATTAACTTACGCTTTTTATGAAATGGTAAAACATTTTATAATGTCATTGTAATATTCCAGAGGACATGGCCAATTCCTGCCTAGTGATGGCCACGAAGTAATTAATAAGTAATTTAACTTCCGCTATACACTGCTTTTGAAAACATGCGTTCTTCTCAACGTAATAATCTGCTTTTGTCGTCAATATACACAATACAATATTGTATGAAAAACAGTTACAATAATAAAATAAAGCTTTATATAACCATAGAAAATATTTGAAATTGTATCTTGAACTACCCAAATCTTGTGTCTTAGTACAAAATTAACTGCACTCCGTCAGAATCGTAACAAAACAGTAGATCGTAGTTACTTCTTATCTTTTACCTCTAGCAACGTAACATTTACACTTGTTAACTAGATCCAACACGGTTTAACTTTAGTTTGCTCTTTCTGTTACATTGATTGGACCTACATTGGTAATTTGATCGGTCGATTGATTAAAATCGTATGAACGTATTCAATCAACTTTTTATTTAAAAAAGTGGTGAGTAAATCCTCAAATATGAGTGACTAGCGGCCACCCGTGACTCCGTCCGCGTGGATTTCGGTTTGGACACATAGTGTAATACTATAGCTTAAAGCCGTCCTCGACAAAAAAACAATCCAAAACATATTTTATTACAATTCAAAGCAGTATTTCCTGAGATAAGTGCGTTTAAACCAAACAATTAACACTTCAGCTTTATTATCCATACTTAATATTATAAATGGGAAAGTGTGTCTGTCTGTCTGTCTGTATGTTTGTCTTTCTTTTACGGCAAAACGGAGCGATGAATTGCCGTGATTTTTTATGTGGAGATATTTGAAGGGATGGAGAGTAACATAGGCTACTTTTTGACTCATACCAAAAAATCGATATCCACGCGGACGAAGTCGCGGGCGGCCGCTAGTATTAGTATAAATTATAAGAATGAAAATGTATAGTGCAAAAATGTAATATTATATGACATCATATTGCTTCCGAATCAGATCATTTCGTGGGTAGGAAGATTGGGTAATGGGACGTTTAAGTATAACGTAACACAATTTTTGAAGATTTTCGTCCCTCCCTTCTCTACATAGCCTGCCATTAAGATTTAAGATAAATAAGATAGCCTGAAAGGTTAAGTTAAGGAAGGGATGGTTATCTATACGTCCAAATTAATCAAGTGGTTGAAACTTGTGTTAAAGCATCATCAAGAAACAAGTAACTTTATAATCAGGTTAGTTCCCAAATAGTGATACCTCTTTTGTTGTTGCAAGCAGTCCGCTTGCGACCACGCTTGCAGTACGCAAAGTACCGAAACGTCGTGTGCGTCAGAATCGCCGGTCACTGTTCATATTTAACTTTGATGAAGATTTAAATGTACTCGTACTTCATAACTAATATCGTATTTAGTCCCGTTAAATAATATTAGTGTTTAAATGCAACGCGAAAGTCGAAAAAGTATGTTAATGTTTTAAACTGTTACATGTTTAATTTGATGTACAAGTAGTTTTATTAAAATATCAATCACACAAACATTGCCCCCAGCGGGATTTAAACCCGCAACCTTTGGTTTTTTGTGATAAGGTATGCATTACAGTAAGTATGTCCTTGAACGCTGTTTACTTATGTACAAATAGATTAATAAAAATATCGATCACACAAACATTGCCCCCAGCGGGATTCAAACCCGCAACCTTTGGTTGTGTGTGTTAAAGGTATGCATTACAGTATGTATGTATGTATGTATATGTACAGGAACGCGTCTTCACCGCCCACGGCATGAGGGCTACGCCTGCGGTCGGTAATCACCGCACGAGATAATCTATCTCTTAATTGCCCAACGAAATTGAGCCTGATTCAATACTAACGTGGATTGCCAATTTGCTCCAACGTTCTACATAGGAATAAGATTTCAAGTTCATATTCGATTTGAATTAAAGAAATCAGAAATGTAGGAACTGATATGGAACAGAATAAAGAATCATAAATTCTCTGGATTTAACTAACACACCAATAGTATATCCCCAATATAACTCGAAATTTTTACTTTGGATGCTAGGTACGGACATAGGTATTTAAATACTTTTAATAACATCCATGACTTGTGTAGAAATGCCGATGTTACTTACACAAACATTCGCCCCTTGCGGGATTGGAACCCGCGACCCTTGGTCCTGTAGCCAGGGTCTCTGACCCCCTGGATCATCGGATGTATCACTTCAAGTTTCTTCATTAATTGATACATTAGATATTTGGCTTTTAATAATCCATTATACTAAGTTTAAGACCTGTTGCGCGTAGTCATATTGATAGTCATGTATATTGAATACACGTATGACACGCTCCGTTAGCTACGAGAAGTCGACTACGAAGCGTTCGTAGCAGCTACGGGTGTTAGTTCAGCATCGGTGTAGAAACACATTCTGCCGAAAATACTCAACCGTATATCGGCGTGACAATGCTGCAATGTATTTTTGTACGCTATAACGCGACGTAATTTAGACCTTGCAGGCAATCAGACCAAAAGTCGGCCGCGTAGGTATTTCCGGCAGAGTGTGTTTCCTCACTTTAACTTAATGCATCACAGGTGTACTCTGTACATGATCAAACAATGAATGAAGTTTTGTTATTCATAACTAGAGCTTATTTTTAAAGACATTATTATGATCACTTATTATCATTATTTTTAGTTAAAATTGTCAAAACTATCGTGCGCATGCATGGCTTAAAAGCACAACGATTTGATAATAACATTAATGCCTTTCTAGCAAGGGATCGATAAAGTAAGAAATTAATTGCATTGTTTTATTGTTAATAGTTATACTCGTACCAGATTCTTGCAAAGTATTTATTAGTAATACGCAGCATTTCAATAGCCCAGGCACAAGGGGAACACAATACATATAGGGTAACATCACAATACGATAATAGAGCATATTGGCCTTTGTTTCAATACAACATCGCGATAGATCGAATACAGATACAAGAGGGCTAATTAGTCCATAGTTACATGAGAAAATTAGCATTATGTACACAATTGAACATCAATTGTTTTATCAAAATGGAATGGCTCATAATATTATAATTGCCATTCTGATTTTCTAACTTTAATTTGTGTTTGCAATTATTTGTTAATTGTGTTTAAATTGGTCTTTTCGGGAAATTTAATTGAATCACTCAGATTAACTGTCATTAAAATGGAAACGACATTGAAATTCATTGCGAAACGCTGATTAACTGAATTTATCGTTTAATTTGTTTAATTAAATTTGGTTTGACGCAAGAATACCTTTGAATGTAATTAATTTAGTCGCACAAATAGTGTGAGCAGCGACCGCAGATGCCTAATTCAATAGACAATGAACGGTACGTGACGTCACACCGCAACCCGGTCTATGAGTATGAGCACGTGCGCGCGAAAACTAATAACCTCAATTCAATTGTAAGTGAGAAATGATATATCTACATATATCTATACATGTAGTTCATTAAAGGTATTCCTCCCATATATCAGTTCAATTATTTGAATACAACATCGCAATCCTAATGAAATGAGAAAATCAGCATTATGTACACAATTGATCATAATATTTTTTTATCAAATAAGGATCAAAATGGATCGTAATTGACATTTTGATTTTGAAATTTTAATTTGAGTTTGCAATTATTTGTTAATTGTGTTCAAATTGGTCTTTTCGGGAAATTAAATTTAATCACACTGATTAACTGTCATCATTAAAATAGAAACGACATCGAAATTCATTGCGAAAGCTGATTAACCGAATTAATCGTTTAATTTGTTTAATTAAATTTGGTTTGACGCAAGCATACCTTCGAATGTAATTAATTTAGTCGCACAAATAGTATGAGCGGCGACCGCAGATGCCTAATCCAATAGACAATGAACGGTGAGCAGAAATACATTGGTACGTGACGTCACGCCGCAACCCGCTCTATGAATATGAGCACGTGCGCGCGAAAACTAATAACCTCAATTCAATTGTTAGTAGGAAATATTAGGAGTATGTACGAGTATGTATATGCAGTAAGGTGAAGCCTTGTGTTGGGCAACGGGACTAAAGTTTACCCGAACAGAGAGGAATCAATGTCTGTATTTTGGTAATTGACTGATTTGACATAAGAAGTAGGTAAAAGTCATGGTGTACCTTAATTTATTCATTGATTCATAGGTAGGTAAGTGCATCTGTGAAACCTGTTTATTATATAGTAAAGAATATTTTTAGTTTGAGCCGCTTAGAGGACTCCATTGCTCGCCACTTATCTAATACCGGTGAACAGACAACAAATACACTGATAAGTGACGTCACGCCGCTACCCGCACTATGCGCACGTGCGCCCGAAAACTAATATCCTCCATTTAATTGTTATTATGAAATGAAATACTACATATATATCCCGCATATAATTGTATATATACAATACCTATGTATAGGTACACTAAGCCCTGTTTTAGAGCTCGGGACTACCCTCTACTATTCAGTACCCTTCACATCCAAATAGAGAGATACCAATGCCTGTCTTTTGGTGACTGACTTAAGTTTTAGTTCACTATTTAATTTATATTCTGTGCTATACATATTTTTATAGTATAAAGCAATAGACAGGGAGTGGAGCATATATTATTGTTTTACTAGTTTTAATGTAATATCAGAAGTTTTGTTACAAAAATTGAGTCGTATCGGGATAGTAGAAAAGTCGCCGGTGAATAGACAACAAACAGACTGATACGTGACGTCACGCACCGCTACCCGCTCTATGAACACGTGCGCGCGAAAACTAATAACCTCAATTCAATTGTTAGATGTTCCTTATGTTAGGGTTTTGGATAGGTATGTATCCCACTACGTGAGCGGTAGTCGGTTGAGTAGGAATTAGAACTCTTTGTGTTTTGACGTTTGTTACAGTCAGTGTTTCCAATATAATGTAGTCACAACATGGATTAAAATAAAAGCTGCGGATCTGACCACAGCTTTAACTTCTGAATCAAAAAGTTCAAATCTGCTCTTGTACTAAACTTGTCCTGGCCATGAGGAATGAATGCAACATCCAGAACAATACAAAAATACACATGTACCCTACCATTGTTGAGTTGCAGTTTCCGAACCAACGACCATTTGTGTAGTAAACTTGTACGTCAAAGTTGGATACCATATCTTTTGAACTAAACTTGCAACGTCAATACACTGACTGAATGACTTAGTATTTTCAAAACAGATTTTGAGGCAAAGTCATAACAATGCCTAATACAAGTTCATGCATACTTATGAGTTTATGAAGTTATAATGAATCCCGACTCCGCTTGTACCGGTACCTGCAACAGATGCTACAACTAATTATAAACTTCGAACTCAAGTTCGAAAGAGGGATTGTTATATGTTACGATTTTATTGTTATCTCGACGATACAAAAATTGTTATTGCGGGGGAATATAATTATAATAATACCCTTCCGGCCGTTTTCGACCATGGCGGCCGATCTTATGATCAGCCAGGTACACAGGATATTTTATAGTGCATAAGTGCGCAAGCACAGGTGCATCCCTATTCCCTCACTCTCATAGTTCGATGGGACAGCAAACTGACACGACCGTAGAGAGATCAGGCGCAGAACCAATGGCATAACGTGCCTTCCAAAACACGGAGGATCTCGAGATGAAATTGTTCCTCTGGGAAAGCAATAATGCCTATATTACGATGTGGAACATAATACAATTTCTTGGTAAAACACCTCCCACGGAGAAACTCAAATGGTATTTATATGTTGATATTCCAGATACCGCAGTACCGTCACCGTGATATTCCCCAAACGAGTATTTCTGACATTAGAACTGCCGTACCTTTGTTGTGAACGTCAAAATTGTACTCGGTGTTTCGCGAATTTATTTTAAAGCAACGTATGTTCGTGTTACATGTAAGTTACGTGTACGTTTAACATTAGCAAATGTCAAAGTTAACCAACATCTGACGTAGTAACCATATCTTGGTTATTAAGGATGCCGTTACCAATTGGAACGTCTCATTGGTATATGGTTTAAAAAAACTGGGCCGAAATCAATGCTGACCAACACAATTTTTTGTTTGAACTGGCATACTTTTGTGTTGGTGATGCAGTACACAGCCCGGGTTGGTGCTCAACAATCTGGATTTAGCAAGTGAAGTGATAAGCCAAAACCCATCTTTGTTACGACAACATGATTTCTTATACGTAAACTTTGCCCAACGGAGACAATAATAAATCGATTTGTTCTTACCACGTAATAAGTAACACTATTATTTGCTACCACCAAACAAATAATTCTGTAAACAAGCCAAATATTTCCGTCGCTAACTTTTTCTCCCATTTGAAGTCCCTCGCTGTCCCGTCAGCGATAACCGTAGCTGTGGGACGTGACAAATTCCCGACGCCGGCCGAGAGCTCCCGAGGGATAGATAACACTACAAGCCCACTTTGTTGACAGAAACAACTGTATGGACAGATTGGATTATTTTGAACTTGGTTTAAAGGATTTTCCATGATGTTAAACGTCGATACTTACATCAGTTGCTATACAGTTAATACCCCTAATGTTTTTATAGCCTTACCCTCATAGTATTTGAATGAAAGAGCATAGTTAATTTTTATGTCCAGAGGTCCTTAATATTGAGCATGAACTTCAGTTATGAAACCATCCAACAAACTAAGTGCATGAAAATTTAAGAAGAAACTTTGTAAAAGTACTTTTTATTCGGCCAAAGTATAAGCCATGTTAATAATTTCAAGAATAAACGGGTTATCCCGGCTACGTACAAAAAGGTCCGACACAAATTTATCCATAGCTATCCATCGCTAACTTCCCAGAAATCACTTCACCTCTGTTCCGGGGTCAATCGGGGCCAGGCAACTTGATTGCGATAGCTGTAACCTTATCGAATACGGCACAACGACATCGCCTATCTCTTCGAAATTCTATTGCCAACATGAAGAAAATTGTGTTAATCAAATGGGTCATTTTCCCTGAGCACTTTGCAATGGGCGCGGGCGGTATAAGCACGTGATTAGGTTTCCCCCGGGTAACGTAACGCGTGACGACGTAATCGTATCACTGTCGCGGTTAAATGTAGATTAATGCACCATGCGATAAATTGGTAAAAGGCAAAAGTCTATTTTTCTCTCTAACTCCTTATCGCGACCCAAGAAAATTTTTGACTGAAGGCTATTTCAGTGTGGTATCTTCTGAGACGTGTCCTGCCTTTGTACTAGCATTGAGAGACGATAAAAATGTCACCTAAAATAGGGGTTAATCGGGGCCAAGCAATGCAACTAGACTGTGTCAGCTGTTATATCATCAAGCGGCTCATAATTTCTGGTACAAAAATTGTGTAAATGAAATCGGCTATTTTCGCTGAGCACTTTACAATGGGCGCGGGCGGGATGAGCGCGTGATTAGGTTTCCCCCGGGTCACGTAACGCGTGACGACGTAATCGTATCATTGTCGCGGTTAATACATTACCAACTCCACACGACAACTTGTTCAAACGCTAAAGTCTCATATATATTTTTTTTCAAAACTCCTTTACACGTCCAAAAACAAATTTAGACTCAACGCTTCTTCATTACATATCTTCTAAGACGTCATTCCCCTTCGTACGATAAATTGGTCAAACTATAGTATTGTTAACTATTTATTTTCTATTTATAGAAACGCCTTATTACGACCTTGGATAAGTTAATGCACGAGACTGTTACATTGAAAGACATTCTTAGAAACACTTTCTTCGATCCAGGAATACGAGACAATATTAATATCGCTTAAAATAAACGTCAATCGGTAACGATATGACGACATTGATCACTTCGCCAATTCTATTACAAAAATTGTTTTAATAAAATCGGCTATTTTCGCTGAGCACTTTACAATGGGCCGGGGCAGGATGAGCGCTTAATTAGGTTTCCTCCGTGAAACGTTACGTGTCACGACATAAACGTATACACGAACTTGGTGAAACGCAAATGTGTCATTTTATTTTTCAAAACTCCTTATCACGACCCAGGATAATTTTAGACACAAGGCTATTTCAGTGCGGTATCTTCTGAGACGTCACTTCCCTTCGTGCCAGCATTGGGAAACAATAAAAATGACACCTTAAATGGGGGTCAATCAGGCCAGGCAATACAACTTGACAGTGTCAGCTGTTATATCATCAAGCGGCTTATAAATTCTAGTACAAAAATTATTTTAATAAAATCGGCTATTTTCGCTGAGCACTTTACAATGGGCGCGGGCGGGATGAGCGCGTGATTAGGTTTTCCCCGGGTCACGTAACGCGTGACGACGTAATCGTATCATTGTCGCGGTTAATACATTGTGTTTCATTGGATGTGACGGGGTTAATATACGTGACGGTGGAATGAAAGCTTTTTGTTTCATCACTAAGTACTGTTGGAAGGAGCCACTGCGGCAGAGTAATGAGGAATGATTGAATAAAGCCAATGATAAATGGAGACGTGTATAAGATCCTACAAAAAAATACTGTCTATTAAATTAAGTTTTCTATTTTTTTTGATATCCTACAATACAATTCTAAAAACAGCTAGACTTTTCATGACGTCAGATGTATAATGGGTATGAGTATAATGGGTATGTATACATGGGTACAAAAGTAACCAAAAAATTGCAATTAAAACAACCTGTTTTAATCTATACTAATATATAAAGCTGGTGAGTTTGTTTGTATGTTTGTTTGTTTGTTTGTTTGAACGCGCTAATCTCAGGAACTACTGGACCGATTTGAAAAAATATTTTTGTGTTGGATAGTCCATTTGACGAGGAATGCTTTAGGCTATTGAACATCGAAATCCACGTGGACGGAGTCGCGGGCGGCCGCTAGTATCCCATATTTTTTACCACGCGGCTTTACTATGATAAATTGTTGCGCTATGTTTGTGCTGGTAAGTAAGGTCACCACACAGTTGGAAAGTGTTTGGAGTCTTAAGGCGATACCTCTGGTGTCGCGGATGTCCATGAGCGGCAATGATTGCTTACCATCAGGCGACCCACTAGGTCTTTGCCTCCTCTGCCATAAAAAAATATTCTACGGAATTTGACAACTTCCATTACAGTCATCTTCAAATTCGATAATAAATATCGCCCATCATCGTTCACCTGTGCGCAACTCTTAATTAATTAATGCCTTACCGTCGAATCTGATTACATTTCACTGTAATAATTGCCGACGCATTTTATTAATCCAGCACGAGATTTTGGGAGATATTCGCCAGAAGATATTATTTAATTAATATTCAGTCAGACTTATTCAACTTTATTGTGATAAGGTTCTGCAGTTTATTTGGGTTCTGTTAATGAATGACGGCTTATTTAATAGCTGATGTAGCCTACAAAAAAAATAAAAATAAATATACTTTTATAATAATTAAATGAATGAATGAATATTCACATACATTGATCTGAATCCGTTTCAAGTAGCTTTAACACTTGTGTTTCATACATCAGATAGACAATTATTAATTTATGTGTTGACTGTTTTTTATTAATCAACTTTGTTCAATAAACTGTGATAAATAACCTACTTTAGAAACAGACCCGTTTTCAGATATTTGTTTTGTTTTCCATTATAGAGGTTCAGATCTGAAGTCCTCTTTTATACTCGTAACAATGTGGAATTGTTACAGAAATGTCTCTACGAGTATAATGCAATTGTGCTATGCGTTGCTTCTGCTTTAACCAACTTTAAAACTGATTACAAAAACGTACGTACGTTATATTGTGTTGATACCAAAACAAAAATAAAGTACAGCAAATTATTCCGTGTTGCCTTGTTCGTAAAAAAAACAACAACAGGGAATATTATGCCCGAGACAAGACCGACTAATTTCCCGTACTTTCCACTAAATTGCTAATTTTCCCGACGATATAATTCAAGCGGTGTTGAGCTCCGTTAATGTACAACATTAATTCGCATGTAAGAAAGATGATACGGAAGATATAATACGAACATTTTGAAAGAAACATTTTTCTAGTAGATCATATGTTATAGAGAGCTTTTTCAGACTCAAATATCAATGTTTTTTAAACAAGAAACAAATTTTATATAGTGGCACACCATCATCACACAAATAAATAAACTGTACACTTTTGGTAAAAGTGAATATAAAAGCTATTTATACAATGCGATATGGCGAAAACATATTTTAATCCGCTTTGAAATATTACAAACCAAACATTTTGGAGTAGATAAGCTTTGCCACATAATCGTGTGTCAATTGAAATTCCGTTCTAAAATTGTTTTCACGAATTTCACCGATGCGATTTCTGTTTTGCATCGTGACATGCCACCAAATTCGCTCGGATGATTATAACAATAATTTATTTTACCGAAGACCCCGGAATTCGGAATGAACAATAAAACCGACGCGCATTGATTGGACCCGTGGGCGGGCTATGAATATTCCGACTTGTGACGTCAGATTTATAATTAACTTACGCGCATTTCTCTTAATGGTTAAGGGGCTATTTATTTTTGTGATGTAAATGTTTAATTTTGTTTAGAAAAGCGATTGGCAATAACAAAATATATATTTTTTTCTCTTAGTCAATTCGCGCATTGTCATTTTGAAAACAGACCAAATAGTTTTTAGCTATTTAGTAATCATCATCATCCTAACGCTAACTCTTGGTTGCATCCTTGGCAATTGCCTAGGAATCCAGGGTACGCTACAACTTTGATCCTGAATTGACAAGCCTGGTTACAAAGTTTTGCCGCCAGAGAACTAATCACGAACTTACTTGCTCATATTTTAATATCCCACCATACCAAATCGACCAATTAATATCTAAACAAAGTACCATTGATTCTTTTGAAGTATTTTGTAAAGAAATAGTTAATAACCTAAAAAGCTATAACGCTTAGCTTATAAGACCTATCACCATTTCACTGTCTCCATTTCCACTATCCCAATTGATTTTTCAAAACCTACATTTAATTTTATTACCTGCCACCTTAATTTTTCTAAGCATACTTTATAAACTGATTCGTATCCAGTAGCGAACAGCTAAAACAAAATGTCCCTCATATATTTTGTATATTTTAATGCATCTCATATTTTATCTCTTTATTTCTTTTAGTATAACTCTGGAATAACACAAACCAGAGCTCAAAAAAAAAAAAAAGCCTGGTTACAAATATATTATTCTAAAAATATCTCTCATTTATTTCAATTTAAAACAGCAACAGATATGCGATATACCGCCAAAAAATATATCACAAAATTACGTGAAATAATATTATTCGTGCTCGTCAGTAAAATTGGTCGTAGTATAAACTTTCTCCCTAAACTGTTTCAGTTTAGGGAAAAAAATTGGAACAAAAGACGTTATCCGTGTTTTTATATTTTGCTTAAAATAATACTTTTATTCTTACTGCCATAAAAATGAAATAATATACATACAGGAAAGTACCTTATCGTGTTCAAAGTCTAGGGGTAAGTGTTCAAAATCACATATCATAATTTAATTTTGGTCCAATGTACGTCCGTATACGTGTCCAAGGTCTATGTTAATTAATTCCCATTCGGGTCAGAGGCAATGAGCCGAGTAAAGACTCGCTCGGGCCGTGTACCCTCTACAAAGACATTTCTAGTCTATTACGGTATAATTTCCCTCTCAGAGCCGATGGTTCGGGCCGTGTTAGAGGAAGATCAACCTCCTGAACTTTAATTAAGTTCCCAGTCTTAACCCTTCGGCGCGAGGATGAGCTCATTACAAGTACATTATTGGAGAGTAGGCTCCGAAGAACTAAGAGAAAAATAGTGCATAGAAAGTCAGTAAATCTCGTGGTATATTATCGAAAAAATTCAAGTTCAATTCGTTCCGTCTAAAAAATATCATATCGTCGCTTCCCTCTCTAACTTGTGCATCTGATTTCAGATAAGTAAATACTAGACCAGATACATGAGTTGGAGAGGCAACCGACAACATATTATTATGAAAATATATTTTTCGTCTCAGTCGTTTCACTCTTGACAGAGCGATCGTGGTTAAGATGAGTCGATTTTTTGGCGGTGCCTGATGTTACCAATATGTATTGTTCTGTGTTTCCCGAACGTTATAACCCGGATGTCTTCAAGACTAGGTATCTACTAGGCAAGCGTGCTCCATCTTAAGCCTCATCTACACTTTTCATCAGGTGTGATCGAGTCAAATGCAAGCCTATCTTAAATAAAAAAAAAATAAGTGAATGGAAAAGCAAATTATCAAAATGTTAAACCAATTGTTGTATTTATAACAAGTATTTTTTTCTGGTTCGACATGCACACGTTCACTCATGCTATCAACAAGCAAATGTGTGCATTACGATATTTGCGAGAAACAGTAAAAAATCGATCATTAGAGTTGCAACAGCTAAACAAAGCTTCTCAGTAGTGTGCCTTAATGAAATACACATATATCGTATAGTTCTTAACTGAATACACATGAAATGAACCTACTTTTCTTTTTATACTATGCACACAAATGCCTAAGTTAAATATTTGGGCAGTCCACTCGTGTAGCTGTTAACGGGTCGGTAAACGTTCCCTGACTTGTTAATTTGTAGAGGGGTTATCTGTAGTTTGGGCCTACCTTCATGTGAATTAGACACAACGTAATTTAGATCAGTTTTTTTTAAAAGCTTCTGGTAGCTATTAGATTTCTTCGTAGTCAACACGCGAAGCAGATGTTTTTTCTTACGACCGGCAGTATACTATGCGCCTGGCTGGTGATGATGAAGATGAAAAATTATTTACAAATGAATGGTGATGAATTTATGTGAGTATCAACTTGTAATTTATATAGAATGGGACTTTTTATCATTGTTATTAACTTTATACTCCACTCGGGACAACATTTCATTTGCAGCTTAGAGTAAAAGTTTCGTAAAAATAAAATTTTAACCAGATCATAATAAAACTCATATGAATTTTCGGTGCGAATAAAATAAAGTTGGCAAACAAGCGGGATTTAGCTGCGGCAGAAAGTTTAATATATTTCAGAAAACATTTCCATGTTTCGTGTTCATTCGTATTTCCAATGTATTTGGATTAAAGCGTACTTTCATGTTGGGAAAAATAACGGCTTTAGAAAATCTGTTTTCAGAGTGATCGAACTAAAATAACAACCAAAATTAAATAACCGCATAATTTCACCTACTGAAATAACACATCTTACTTCGTTGCGTAGTTAAAAGATCAAGCAAACAATGAGATTAAATACAGGATAAACAACTTGACGTTATTCCCAAAAAGATGAAAGAATAATAAATTATACAATAAAAAATATTATTATTGTTTATATTTAAACAATAATAAAAGTGCAACATATTTCCAACTTTACTTTTACTGATATTCATATCGTAAAATATGAATATATAATTTCTTCAGTCAACGAACTGATGTTAATTTCTAGACACAACAAACTCTAACCGAACAATTTTATAAAATATTGTTCCCGATAGTTCAAAGCTTAAGCTAGCTTTAAAGGGTTTCTAACTTTCAAAGTTGACATAGGTTTATTGTTATTAATGTTTTCCAGCGGTCGTTTAATAATTGATATTTAGTATTCGGGTTCGGGAAAAGGAATTACGGAGAAGGTAAAAAGGCACCAGAAAAAGCTGCCACTTTTCTTTTTTAAACAGAATTGAAATAAATCATTCTCTCAAGACTTTTGATGGAGGGATCTTTTTAAAACAAAAAAGGAAATGGAATTCAAGTAGGTATGATGCCTTTTCGGAGAATTTTTGTTTTAATTTTTAATTTAAAGTTACTAACATTTTAAATTAAACCAAACAAAATTTCTCATAATAATGAGTATCCACGCATGGGCAGATCAAAGTAGCCTAGTCAATCAATATACTTTATTTATTAACTCAATGCGTATAACGCCGTCACGGTTGGCGCGCATACCATTATACCGTTATCTGATTATCATAAACAAGTTATTACAGTCAGTTTAATTACGACACAAATTAATCTTGCATAATCTCTATCGGCGCCGGCGGTGAAAGTGGCCCAGTTAGCAAACTCGACCAAATGCAAAAGACACTTTTACCGGCACTGGTACGTGGTTTAATAGTACTTCTTAACTTGCCACGGTTATGCTAACAGCAAAATAACACTGCTGATTTCAACTGGTGCAGCAACAGCCCCGGTAGCCGTGATCGTCTAGTGGTTAGGACCCTACGTTGTGGCCGTAGTAACCCAGGTTCGAATCCTGGTCACGGCAGTGAAAACTGTCGCGGCGGGGCTTTCTTTTGTTTTTGTTTTTATTAAGAATTTTCCTAAAGGTAATAAAATAAGTTACTGATGAAAATTCAGAGAAAATAGTTGCTAAAAACAATAGAAGACGTAACCATCTCGGCGTAGGCATAGGCATTGGTCCAAAAAATAACCTTCAGCCCTAAGCGTCCGTAAATTCAAATCGATGTATGTAAACCAATAAATTTAAAATAGTACAAAGTTGGCTTTTATTCGTATATAACTAAAAATTAAACAACAAACCAATATTTTTATCTTACGATGTTATTTTGAAATCATTAAGTTAATTTTACAAGTTTTCATTCCCGAGACTACAATATTAAAAGGATTTTTCATTTTATATTTTCCAAATCTCTTTTACAAATATTTTCTAACATTGTTTACCGTTTTTTATTTTTAAAAGAAATTCCTTATTTAGGAAGGTATGTCGAGGCGAAAAGGGTTCATTATTGAAAACGCGTTTTCATTACAAGGATAATTTATGGTACGCTTGGGGCAGTGGTGAGTTGGGGCTCAAGGGGACATGGGTAATTTATATTATTTATTTTCTAATTATACAATTTTAATAAATTCTGAACTTCACCAAAAAATTGAAGTAATTGTATTCTCAGAAAGCAAATAAAGGCTTTTTATAGTGCTCAATCACTGAGATCAATCTCAGAAATGTGAATTGCTTACATACTGACTGAACTATTTGATAGGTATGTATGATACATACATACTACGTAATGATTGGTATCAATGATTCACTACTATAACCAATACTCCACCTAGTAATTTTCTAATTATACAATTTTAATAAATTCTGAACTTCACCAAAAAATTGAAGTAATTGTATTCTCAGAAAGCAAATAAAGGCTTTTTATAGTGCTCAATCACTGAGATCAATCTCAGAAATGTGAATTGCTTACATACTGACTGAACTATTTGATAGGTATGTATGATACATACATACTACGTAATGATTGGTATCAATGATTCACTACTATAACCAATACTCCACCTAGTAATCACAGACCCTTCTGCATGAAACGAACTATGTCAAATGGTAGTAACGCTCATGTTATCATCTGAGTCATTCCGTTATCAGGACTGCTGTAAAGCAGTCGAAACCTCAGGTTTTATTGTTTTTTTTTTTTTGATTAAGGCGCAACTTAATTCGTCTCGTTACACATTAATTATTATTTTTAATTAATGAGTACTTGTATTAATCGCGTTAACCTAAGCAAACATTAGTGAAACAAATTTAAGTGGCCTCCTCTAAGCCTCTAAATATTTTATGGTCAGACGGGCCTTTTCGTATTTGCTTTGCGGCCAGACAAATCTTTAAAACAAAACAGTTCCATCGTCTACCAAGTTGAGCACTCATTCTTGTATTTAAACGGGGTGACAATCGTCCCTAAATGCTTCGTCTAGACAGCGATCAGATCGCAGTAATACCACGAACGATTTCAACCGCTTTGTCTCACGAACCCTCTTTAATATATAAAAGAGTTCCAGTTTGAAATTGGAATTTCATGCAAATTCCAAAAGAATGTTCCGAGATATGTCAGTCTGAGTTTTTATAAATTGATTATGTTAGTCATTGTTGTATGGAATAAAAAGGAATATACATTTATTTTGTTTCAGCAAAAGCCAAGGAATGTTATTGAGGTTCAGTGAGAAAATTTATTTAAATTTATTATTTTGGTAGCATAAATTGTATTTCTACATAATATGGAATTTTAATTGAAGGACTATTCAATTGTTTTTGTTAAAAATGGTCATGGACGACATATTACTGAATCGCATCTAGAAAAAATATTTTAGGTCTCTCTTAAGATTTATACAAGCATATCAAACGAAGTCGAGAAGGCTTTACCCACTTCTTATTTATTTCCTTATTTGATAGCAACGTCCAAAGGAATAGACTTGAGAGTTCACGATTCACCGTATCTACATCAAATCGAATATGCTGGGCTTTTTAAATTGCCGCTTCATGGAGATATTGCGTCTCTTGCATTTGAACATTTGAAATGGAAAAAAACAAGAAAGAACACCCTCGAGTATTATAAAAGTTCCGTACTTAACCCATGGAGGTTTGATATTAGAAACAATAAGGATAATTTTAGTGTCCATTTACCTGAGCCATTTACTCACAAAGATTATTGAGTACTACCAATAAACACACACGGGTAAAGGTTTGTGCTAGATAATGTCATAGTTACCTTTGTATAGTAAAAGGCAAAGGTAAATGGCCAATAGAAAATGTCCCGATATTATCTGTTAAAACTAAACATAAACATTTTGGTTTGGTAAAAGTTGTTTTTGCCCGTTGGGTTTTTAGAACTATGCATTTTTATACTAGCAGCCACCCGCGACTCCGTCCGCGTGTATTTCGGTTTCCGCACACATAGTGTTATACTAAAGCTTAAAACCTTCATTGACAAATGGACTATCCAGTAACAAAACAAATTTTTCAACTCGTACCAGTAGTTCCTGAGCGCGTTAGCGCGTATACAAAGTCTTCAGCTTAATTTTATTAAGTACTAATAGTACCCATAGATAAATTCATACTTTATCCCAAATACATCTTCATTCATAAAAAGCATTTTGTTAACAAACAACAGACACATATTTGCCTCCTCAACAGAATCCTAGGTAAAAAGGTCTCCGAGTCATATTATCCTAACGAACCCTAGCTTTATTCACAGTTTCCAAGCTTATAAAATATTCAAAACTCTTCTTGTTAAGCAAGTCTTTGCTTGCGCGGGATTTATATTTTGCAAGAAAAAGCCTTAAATACTTCAATGACACGCATCTCCTTTGCGTATTTCAGTTAATTTCTTTCATCATGTTTTTTCTGTATTCTCCGTTTTCCCCAAAGAGTATGATAAAAGCCATTCTTGGCAAAGCACGAGAACATCTTTGCCGAGAACAAAGAAATATATTTTTCTTTTTTTATCACAAAATCATTCATTACTCTTCACGATACCATCTTTCTGACTGGTTGCAAAAAGTTTTTTCCTTGTAAGTCGTCTTTGTGGCATTTATTTATAAAAAGCTTATTAGATAGTTTAGTATACAAATAATGTTGGTATCTTCCTCATCCGTGTTAAATTGATAAATAACCTATTTTTCTTATAAAAAAGGGTAATTCACTTTTCGCTAATAATTTTTGCTTACAGACAACAAAAGAATAACGAAACAGACTTTGAATATTTTACTTGTTAATAAATAATTCTGAACTTTTTATTTTATAACAAAAGAGAGGTAGAGCTTGGTGTAACTTCAACGCATCTGCGTTCCTTGTGCGGTTGGTGATGGCCATGGGCAGCGGTGATCACTTCCCATCAGGTGATCCTCTCGTTCGTTTTCCACCCTTTTACATAATAAAAAGAGAAAGCTACAATAAGGCTTGGAAAATAAATCCAATGACACCTCAAAAGTCACATAATATTATATCTTTGAACTATTACAATAAAAGTGTTTGTTAGAAATGTTGCACAACTTAAACACGTTCTTAAAGTTTCGGGAGTCATTGTGTGCATCTACCTTCGTAGTCAGCTATTCAATTTTTATGCCCGAATTTTGCAGACCTTATAAAATAAAACGGTTGAAATCAGTAATTCTTCCAAGTATTCGCCAGTAGTACAACCACATTCAAGTGTGCCTTTTCTCAAAAGATAACAAAGTATATTTGTTATTTTGCTTCAATATTGGTTTCTAAGTCTAAAACCGATAGTTCAAATAATTTTACTAATCTGAATAAAGCGGAACACAGTACTTTCAAAATGATTGAGTACCTAAATAATTGAACTACAAAAATATTCCATCTCTATATCAAATCAGTATATAAATAATAAGAAAAAAACCTATAACAAGCCAGCTGCCCATGATGTTTTCAATTTCAAGGTGTTTCTCGTAAATAAAAGACTTTGTATTAGTTAATATTGCTTTTAGTTAGTATTCATAGCGTTGCGTAAACTTCGAATTGTTAATTAAGAAAAGAAAACAAGACCTTGTTTACTGATTTCTTACTTTTTTTATGCCTGAGTTTCCTTTGATTACTGTATAACTTTATATTTTGCAAACTCATTGCCCTTTTATTGTAAGGCTGTAAGCATCTGTCAAAATATTTTCGACCGATGATTGAGCATCTTACAAGGGTAAATGTGTTGTAAAGACGTACTTCTTTTGTTTTCCCGGTAGAAAACACCTCAGCCTCAATTGTCTTGGATATACATGTCGCAAAGCTTGAAAATGTTCTTTATTCGAGCATTCGGTAAACGCTTTGGAGACGTGCATTTTACAATAAAGTCTCTAAAGTCCATCACAATTTTTCCTAATAAGTAATCTCTTTTGTTCTAGTACCGAATGATGCAGCGTGATGTACGGTAACGAGAGCGCGGAGGCGGCGGGCGCGGGGGCGGGGGACGAGGCGCGGGCGCACGCCCTCGCCGCCCTCGTCGCGCTGTACGTGCTCGTCTCCGTCATAGGCATCGTCGGTGAGTGTACTGCAGCGCGGCGTACGGTACGGGAGCGCGGAGGCGGCGGGCGCGGGGGCGGGGGACGAGGCGCGGGCGCACGGCCTCGCCGCCCTCGTCGCGCTGTACGTGCTCGTCTCCGTCATAGGCATCGTCGGTGAGTGTACTGCAGCGCGGCGTACGGTACGGGAGCGCGGAGGCGGCGGGCGCGGGGGCGGGGGACGAGGCGCGGGCGCACGGCCTCGCCGCCCTCGTCGCGCTGTACGTGCTCGTCTCCGTCATAGGCATCGTCGGTGAGTGTACTGCAGCGCGGCGTACGGTACGGGAGCGCGGAGGCGGCGTCGTAGGTCGTCGTAGGTCGGTGAGTGTACTGATGCAGCACAGTGTACGGTAACAAGAGATTTGCTCATCAGTCGGAATGCAACCTTGGAGGCTGCTCGTATCAAAATTTCGACAAACTAGTTTATCA
Organism: Nomophila noctuella; assembly: GCA_958496325.1. Lineage (NCBI taxonomy): Eukaryota > Metazoa > Arthropoda > Insecta > Lepidoptera > Crambidae > Nomophila > Nomophila noctuella. The sequence continues at coordinate 2,223,711 of OY292482.1, forward strand.
ATCCACCATCTTCGTTAGCTTGTTGCAGTGCACTGCTGGACGTAAGCCTCATTCAAACGGGGGACGGCACTTAGTTATCACGCTTGGTGAGCTCCGGCGATAGAACACAGAAAAACGTTGTTGCCTATCCTCCAGAAAGTTCCTAAGTAGCTGAAAATATTTTGACGATACCTACGAGAAGTACCTACTATTTAGACGGGAACTTAACAGCAAAATCACTAAAGCTATCTCCTCCTCAGGTAACGTGAGCTTAATGGCAGCGCTGGCGTCGGGCGGTGCCGCGCGCCTGCGCACTCCGCAGCTGCTGAGCGCGTGCGCAGCCGACCTGCTCGTGTGCGCGGCCAGCGCCCCCCTCGCGGCAACCCGTGCCGCCAGGGTGCACCACTTGCCGTGCCACGTCACGTTTTATATTGAGGTGGGTGTGCGCTAATGATAACAGGTCAAAGTTAAAATGACAGGCCATTGGTACTGCAGCAGACATACATACAAAACAGCAAAAAAAGTTTAGCCAGGAGGCACAGGCCGTACTGCCGGTCTATCTGGCCGGATGCACTGTTTGTACCACATATTTATTCTTTTCTTCACAAATTTCTCAATGCCGACCCTGTTAAAACCTCTACACACCTTCTTCGAAGTCTATATTGTAGTATCTTAGGAAAACTTGCTATACGCTGTATTCTCCTGCGCATGTTGGCAAACCGATGGGTCTCTCGTATGCTGGCGCGCTAGATAACACTAATGCAGGCCAGGTTTTGCAGGGGACACAGTCTTTTATTTTAGTTTAGCTTGTTTTGATTTTATAATTATTTTCATACTAACATGGCTGTCTTTACCTATAATGAATGCTTGTTTGTCTTAAATAAATGATAGTTTTATTATTATGAATGAACGTTGTTGTTCAGTCATTCCCCGTGGCAGCGAGCACGTTGTCGCTGGTGGCGATAGCGGCGGACCGCTGCGGTGCGGTGCGGCGCGGACGCGGCTCCCTCTGCGCCAAGCCCGCGCTATCAGTCGGCGCCGTCTGGCTTACTTCATTATTGTTAGGTAAGGTTGTACTATATGGTAACATAGTAGATTTGATGAAATAGTGTAAATAGCGGATGTAATATCTTCAGCATCATCCTAACACCTCTTCCGGTTGCATCCCCGGCTATTGCCCCTGAGTCCAGGGTACGCTACAACTCACTAATCTTATCGGTAAAAAAATTAGGTGATTCAAGCCTACAACGTCATAACTGGGAAAACCTATACACATTGGTGTCCCCAGCGGGATTTGAACCCACAACCTCAGAGATTTGAGCCCAGCGCTCTACTCCACGGAGGCAGTTCTGAGGAGGACGTCATATTTTGTAGGTATATGGAACGTGATACATGTCCCGATAATCAATTTTCCCTTTTTGGATTTAGTTGTTTCTTTAGAAAAATATCCTTTGTTATACATTTCCGTGAACGTGGGCAAGCAAACCCTTGTCATGCCTTTATTTCCTTATTTTATTCATGTAAGAAAAGTTTTCCTAACAAACTAACCGCGAAGTTGGTTCGAACAATTTTAGTTCGCTTCCATGCCACTGGTCAAAAGGAAAGGTTTTCTGAAAATAATTTATAGCATAAAATGATAATTATCAAGCTTTAATTCATCTAAAAATTTATAAGTTACAAAACGCAACATGTTTCAGGAACCAATCAATAAATCAATCATTCATTATTGCTAAATAATGTTTAAGAAACAATATGGGCCCTGCTTGCAGATCTTGCCTGCTTTTAAAACCCCATGCGCTCCCCAACTGAGCTCTGGCGTCCTTATTCACCAGCAGAAACAACACTTACGAAGTAATATTTCACTGTGGTATTCTGTATTTGCAGGTGTAGCCGCAGTGGTGACGACGTGCATGTCGTGCCCGCCGCTGGCCGCGGCGCACGCGCTGGTCACGTACTGCATCCCCGTGGTGGTGGTGGCGCGCTGCCACTGGTCCGTGCGCGTCAAGCTGACGGCGCTGTCGCTGACGGCGCGCGCGGCGCACGGCGAGCTGCCGCTGCCCGTGCCGCTCATGCGCCGCCCCACACACGTCATCATCGTCGCCGGCGTCGGCCCGCGCGAGCGCCGCGACGCCGTCGACGGCGGCGACGTCCGCTCCAAAAAGAAACTCCAGCCGAGCCTCCTCGGCCCCCAGCCGCAGACGTCCACGCTGCGCTCGCGCCGGCGGCTCGGCAACGTCCTCATCTGCATCGCGGCCATCTTCGCCGCCTGCTGGTGCCCGCACGCCGCGCTAGTCATAGCCAGCGCGTTCGGCCTCCACGCGCCGTTGATGGTGAATCAGTACGCGCTGCTGCTGGGCTACGCTCACTCCGCCCTGAACGCCGTGGCGTACTGGGTGCTAAACAGGCACGCGCTCACGTCGGCCTGCGCGGCCTGGCGACTGCCGCAGCTGCGCGTGCGGGAGGAGCGCCCGTCGTCCACCAACGAGGCGGCGCTGGGCGCGTTCCACCCGCGGCTCGCGCGCCCCGCGCCCTCCCCGCGCCCGCCTCCCTCCAGCTTCCTCTATTGATGTCCGTCTATCTTCTAAGCTCTGTCAATCTGTGATTCCTGTCTCTCAGTGCCTCGTATAGTCTACGGGCGCCTCCTCGGAGCGCGCCGCTCGTTTCGTCGTTATAATCGTGGTTGTTTGAGATTTTATGGAGAATAATATCCGTGAAGCAATAAAGTGTATGAAACACTTAAACTGGTTTTATTGACGTCGTGAATGTCGGCGTTAATGTGTTCAGATGTGTCATGGCCTTTGTCGGTCCGTGATTTATCCTTGAAGATTTGCTGTCCTTGTATCGAGGAACAGGTGAAATGGTTAGGTACTCCTATTTACCATATTATGTTACAGACCAGCAATGTTACGGAATTTGTTATTTATTGTCTTTAAGATTAATCTAATCTACCTACTTTCTTGTCTTTATTGTAATCATTGACTTTTTTCTGTTCCAACGAGTATCTACATGTTTAGCTTAAACTAAGTACTAGACAAAAGTTAGGTATTAACTAATTGCAAAATAACGAAATTTACCAACCCTTAAAATTAATAGGTATTTGAACCCTTCGTTTAAACCACAAATGAGAAATCCTAAACCTTTCACCTTTTAGCTCTTAATGGTTTGAAACTTAGAACATCTAAATGAGGTAAGGTCGTTAAAATGCAGCTCTGCTGATTATAAGGACCGTGTAATAACGCTTTAGTGCTCCGCGGGGGATAGTTAGGGCAAACAAAATGGGCGAGAATCGTCCCCATAATGAACAGAATTAATGTTGTCTTCCGTAGAAATAGCTTGGGATGGAGAGTTAACAGGGCAAACAGTATCGTTTTTACTTAGGTGCTTATCGTGGAATTCACGGAACGATACATATTAACTACTTGACTTCGTTGACAATCCATGTGGAAAAGACATGGCCAACGTTTGCCAGTTGCCTAGATACCAACTTCATTTCCCACAAACATTTCTTATTGGATTGGACTCGTGACTATCAGAACATTCAATAACATTAACAACTAAATTCCAAGAACTTGAGGTTATAATTATACAGACACACAAAGATTGCAAAAAACATTTCAATCCCTTACTGTAACATTGTTTTGATTGATGACATGACGTACGTTGGTTACTAAGGTTACTCAACGGTGTACCGTGAAATATGTGTTGTCTCTGTTTTTCTTACCGTAATCTTGCTAATTCTTACTCTGTCACGCAGTGTTTATTATTTCCATGGCAACGGAATTATTTCACAGTAACTGTTGATATAATGACAATGATATTCATTCCGTTCTGCTTAAAGTAATATTCATTATGGGAAAAATAATAAAATATTATGTTTAAAATAAGTTGTTTGTCCAGAAATAATACATTTAAAATACAATTTCTAATATTTTCTATGGTTAAAGCTATATTTTATTGTTTTTCATTCAATATTATTTAGTGTCTTTAGACAACAAGAGAAGGACAAGAGCAGACTAGCCGTATTTACGTAGAAAGGAACGCATTCTTTCAAAAGCAGTGTATAGCGGACGTTTAATTACTAATTATTTTCTTTTGAATACTAACAAGTTCTACAAGATTCTAAAATATATAAAATAAAAATGATAATTATAATATATTTTAGAACTTTGTAGAACTTGTCAGTTTTTTTGTTAAATATAATTAGTAATTCAACTTCCATATGCACTGCCTTTGAAAAAGTGCGTCGCTGTCAACGTAAATACGGGTAATCCGGCCATCAATTTATATTACTTTAGTATTTGAAAACAGTCACAGTTATTAAAACATAGCTGTAAAAGATCAAGTGGACAAATAATGAGGTGCATCAATTGTGGAATTGCCGTGCATAAAATGCAGAGGCATTTGGTACCATCACTTCATGTAAGATCAGGTATGTTCGTACTTTCGAGATTTATTTGCAGTGTATTCACAATGCAATAACATTCCATACCAGTTGATTTTATTTTTATGACTTACTAGCGGATGCCCGCGACTCCGTTCGCGTGGATTTCTATTTCCAATATCCTATGTGTTATTCTGATGTATAAGCTATATAATAATAAATAATAATAAAAACATTTATTTCAGAAACAAATCACACATATACAATTATAAAATAAAACATAAACAAAGAAAATCATCATACAAGCAAAACAAAAATAAACAAAACGAACTTCTAATAAAATAAAAACAGAAAACAAACAAAACATATATATTGTGGTAAAGTTTCATTCAAATCCATTCAGTAGTTTTTACGTGAAAGAGTAACAAACATCCATACATAGAAACTTTCGCCTTTATAATAGTAGTAGGATCTTTGTATTTGATTTAGCTACTTATGGATGCACACTTGTTTTACGCTTGTATTTAGCAAATGTTTACAGTGAAATCGACATTAATAATTTTAACGCTCTAGGGTTGAACAATGTTTTGATTTTTGAATAAAAGTAAAGGTAAAATAGACTGTTATTACTGATAGTATTAAGAAGCAAGCAAGTATAAAGCACACCCCAATGGTTTTAAATCAAATAGTAAAATAGTATTTTGCATGATTCCTCTAACATACCAAAAATAAATTTTTCAATCTTTGTTTGTCTGTATTATTTCTAAAAGTCTAATACAATAAGGCATGTTGTGGGAAATGCATTTCGTATCTAGGCAAACGTTCATACAAATATTGGCCATGTTCTTTGATTGTGCTATTATATTATTACTCCAAAAAAGCAGTTTATCGTTTACACCTTTCAAAAATACCAAACTGTTTTTCTTTGCCTAATTATTGAATGCAATGTTTGTTACTGGTCCAAATGAGTGTTTTTATGCGTCATATTTTACTTACAAGCTTAAATACCCAAATTTACTGAATTTTAAATTCAACTAAAGATACAAGGAACTCGAAATCTCAGCTTAAAATGTAACATTATCTGAATTAAGGCTATACACAGTACCGAATAAAGTCCGCGTGTAACAGGCGAGTAACGAAGGCAGGCAATTTGCATACTCTTAAGAATATTACTGAGGCGGAAGAATAAATGAAGGAGAATTAGATTAGATTCGTGCTGGCTGTTTATCCGTGGCTTTGTGTTTAATTATAATATTTTCAAAATACACTTATTATTATAATAAAATCTTACGTTAGTTATAAGAGTTATTGCTAAATCAGAAATGTTCTTGGATCATTGGATCTTGAGTCATATTTAATTTCTTTGCTAGTGTTAAAATAAATAAAAAACTAAAATAAACTTGTTTTCCCTATAGTACAACTATAATAATACAAAATATGAATTTCAAACAAAAAATATTGATAAAAGGAAAGCTTGAAGCATTCCATTACGCCGGTAAACAAAAATGAAAAGAATGCCCCGCCGCGACAGTTTTCACTGCCGTGACCAGGATTCGAACCTGGGTTACTACGGCCACAACGTAGGGTCCTAACCACTAGACGATCACAGCTACCGGGGCTGTTGATGAAGTTGACGAAAAAGTCGACTTAGTAACATTTCTCGGTCACTTTCAATGCGGCGATTGCGCAAAAAGTGTTGCAGCGATTGCATGACCGTACCGTTATCAAGACGACAAATAATAAAAACAAAAATGTAATTAAATAGGGGAAAACCTGCGCTTGCGCACTTACTTATCCACTTTGATAATTCTTAATTTTTCGGAGAGTCAAATGCTTCCCGTTACGGAAGTATAGAAACACACTCGGCGAAAAAAACGCGTCGGAAGTTTGGCATGACTACGCCGAAAATGAAAACGAAAATGACATACTGTGCCGAAATTACGTTAATTTTATTTAGAAACTGCAGTGTCTCCAAACTTCGGTCACGTAATTTCTGCCTAGTGTGATTTACGATACTAAACAATCACAAAATAATCTGCCACTAATACGAGTATTCTCTTGTTAACTACATCAGACGATATTTCGTTTTATCCCTGCAACATTCCAAAAACTTAATGACCGTCTAAATTAATACAAACCTTCCGCCTGCGGTTTCACCCGCGCGTAATTTCTTTTATTAAATATCCCCCCTTCTCTCTACATTTCCGGAATCAAAAGTATCCTATGTTCACCGTGTATAGTGTAGCTAGCCAACAGTGAAAGAATTATTCAAATCGGTCCTGTAGATTTTGAGTTTATTCGTTACATACCAAAATACAAATCTTTCCTCTTTATACATAATATTATTAGTGGAAATATCCTGGTAATGTAAAATCCATTTTCATAATAATATCCTTCACTTACCGGCTCTAATTCAAATAAGCATTCTAAGTTTAAACACAACACACTCCTACTAAGTCGCATCTGTCTACGGAGATACATCCGTAGTAAGTCTCCGGAGGCGTCTCTCTCTCTACCGAGACATCCCCTAATCCCTGGGAAAGGGGTTCTGAGCTAGCTCTCTACAGGTTGCAGAGCCGAGGAATAAATAACAGAGAATAAAGCTCTGTCATGCTGGTTGGAATGATGGCACTTTTAAAAATAATAGTTTGTGGAAGTTATTATCTGATTGCATTGACAAAGAAAATATCTGGTTCTGTCTGAAAAGTCACAATTAAGTTTCCTATTCATTACTTTTAAAAAATGCTTTGGTACTAAAAGTGTTTAAGTGAATGAAAAAAATGAAAAGTCAGTATGGGTAAATTCAAGGAGATTTATTGAAAAAAATAATTAAATGAGAAAGTTTCAATACTACATAGATATCAATGTCGCTGTAAAAACCATTTAGTTAGTCATGATAAAAAATAGCGCCCCGCCGCGACAGTTTTCACTGCCGTGACCAGGATTCGAACCTGGGTTACTACGGCCACAACGTAGGGTCCTAACCACTAGACGATCACGGCTACCGGGGCTCTGTGAGAGCTGACGAAAAAGTCACTTAAGTTCAATAACTGGGCCACTTAAAATGCAATCGCAATTTACGTAACTACTCGAACAAGAAACGCAAGCGCAGCAACATTTGACGGAAACATTACGTCGCCAGTATGATTTTGTTATTATACCAGAGGTGGCGCTCACTGTTTGCTTAATCATACAAATATACATATAATAAACGGAAAGTTTGTCTGTTTGGATGTTTGTCCGTCAATTACGCTGAAACTTATGAAAGATTTATGATGAAATTTGGTATATAGGCTATGGGTATGGGCTGACTAAGTTGATAGGATACATTTATCCAGATTAAATGATCCCAAGAAATAAAAACAGGAATCTTAATTACGCGAGCAAAGCCCTGTATAAAAACTAGTGGTATATAAAGCCTATGGACGCTTGCCAAAGACTATAAGTCACCCACCATAACGGTAAGAAGGGTGAGACATTACCAGATCGGAGATGTTTTGAGCGGAGTGGAGATGTGTCGTAAGCAGCCAATAAGAATTTGGCCTTATCACGTGACCATCTCAGCATTGAAATCATATTGGCTACTCATGGCACATCTTCGCTACGTTGCGCACATCTCCGATTTGATGGAGTCTCACCAGTAATGAGGGCTAAAATATCAGGTAAGCTGTGGCTGGTTACCTATGGACAATCGTTGTATTACTCTGTCGCCAACACCGTCACTCTATATTCGTCACAGTTGAGCTCTAGAGAGGTTATTCCTTTAAGCGGTGCATCAGTTATGAAGTAGTATTCTATATACATAGGTAAATAAACGGTGGAGGTATTTCCGTGATAAAATGAAATACGTCCCCCGTACATTTGCCTATAGATCGAGATGAGCGGTTCATTTAACGCTCAATGCATGAATGAATGCTTAACCTGTCTTAAAACTCACTGCGTGGATGTATCCATCTCTTGACGATTAGTATAGGATGATTCTTAAATTGTTTAATGCAAAAAATAAAAAAATAAAAATCAATCAAAACTACGTACAGACATAACATCTTTTGTCAAAAACTAAAGCCCCGCCGCGACAGTTTTCACTGCCGTGACCAGGATTCGAACCTGGGTTACTACGGCCACAACGTAGGGTCCTAACCACTAGACGATCACGGCTACCGGGGCTGTTGAGAGTGCTGTCGAAAAACCCGCTTTAGTTCGGCAACTGGTCCACTTTACAATGCATTGCAAAACGAACGCAAGAGTCGATGCCGCGGCTACTTGGAGCGTTAACAACCAACACAGATTAATAAACGACAAGAGTAGAAATGCTTCCCCGTATAGACGGGGACGGACTTCGCACAGTGACACTATCAAGGATGCACTGTGTGAAGTGAAGTCGTAAAAGCAGGAAAGCGGAAACTGGGCTCCGAAATTATGGTCGGGTATATTTCGCAAGATGGCTGGCATCAGCTGGATGCGAGTCGCCGAGGATAGGGCTAAACGAAGAGGCCTGTGTCCCGCAGTGGACTACAGTAAGCTGATGATGATGATGATGATGATGATTTTGGAGCGCAGGGTGCTCCTTTAAAGAAGCAACCGGGAGTCATAACGATCGGTGGTGATGATTGCAAGTTAGTGCCGGCCTAGCAGAAGAAGAATAGTTATACTTTGTCCCTTCCCTTGGGTGTCGTAAAAAGTGCCTATAGACATTCCGGGGGGATAGGCTGGATTGTTTCCCAGTTGTATCGTTTACCATACTAAGGTCCATCACCATCCATCTGAGGGAGGCCTATGTTATCTTTTAAATGTGACAGGCCGAAGGTGATGATAATGACAAATGCCGCGCCAACGACGCGATGCTCTCAAAGTTGTAATCCATACCATACCAGCACCGTCCATGGCCGGCGCTGATTGCTTACCATCAGGCAATCCGTCTGCTCGTTTGCTGCCTACTTCAATAAAAAAACAGTTTCTTCAAAAAAAATTCGATCCGACCATGCCAGTGCTCTTAAGAAGTTTTCTGCCACTAAGATTCAAATCTTTGACTTCAGATTTTTCAAGTGATCAAAGCCAAGCTGTTAGTTAGCTTCGAACCATTTAATTGTTTGAAACATCAACCTTCACATTTTTCGATAGTTTGCTCTACGGTGACAAGCGATACTTTTTGCAAGCGTAAGAACCGTAACGAATTGCTCAGTGAAAGTGCTCTGAATTTCGGAGTAAGATTTAAAATTTAAACTTCTTTGTCACCAGCCCCGGTAGCCGTGATCGTCTAGTGGTTAGGACCCTACGTTGTGGCCGTAGTAACCCAGGTTCGAATCCTGGTCACGGCAGTGAAAACTGTCATGGCGGGGTTTTATTTTTTCTTAATGTTAGGTACTTAGTGCGCATGATTGTTTGATTGAAATTTCCCATATTTTTACTAACAGGGAACGATTTCACAATTGAGAATAAAGTATTTAGTAAATTTAGTAATCCAATATAGTGATACTTCCTAGGAAATTGAAGCCTTTGCCTTCCAAGAGAAGCGTGAAGAAGTATCTTGCGAGCCGGTATGGCGATGCCAGCGGGTAGGATACCATTTTGGTACCATATGCGTTGTCCAGTTCGGGCTCCTCTTTTGCTTACCATCAGGCAAAGAAGAACCAATTTACCGTGACAATATAATAAAAAAAAAACTTTTTTGCTTGGGGATATATGTACCTCCTATATTGTATTAAGTAGGTTGGAGATACCTCATCATTTATGATGGTATATGAAAGAAAATGCGCCTACTGTGTTGTCATAGTGTGCGCTTTTTATTGCGTTTACTGTATAACACAGTTGGTAAAATGTACAACGTATTCGAAAACCTATCAATGAACGTAATTACACCCTGTGTTACCAATAATTGCCGCAAGCAAGAAGTGCTCCAGATTCGACAATAACCACTTAAATTAAGAACGCAACTTTTACTGCAGTCTGCATCGTATTTTAAAGACTTTCTGATTTAGACGTGTTTTATTATGCAAGTAAGCAGTCGAGTTATTGAACAGCTCTTTCAACAGCCCCGGTAGCCGTGATCGTCTAGTGGTTAGGACCCTACGTTGTGGCCGTAGTAACCCAGGTTCGAATCCTGGTCACGGCAGTGAAAACTGTCGCGGCGGGGCTATATTTTTTACTTTTTAACTACTGCATTGTTCACCTCCTGGAAGCTGATAGTTAACGAGGTAACATCATGAAGCATAAATGCTACCACACTGTAGATGAAACTTGATAGATACTCGTAGCCAACTTTAATAAGCATAAAAACAAAACACTCCAATTATTTTTCGAAGATGCCTCAACAAAGATTTTTTATTCGTTGAGGCAGATATAATCTCGACAATACCCTCAAAAGACAGGGTAAGGTGGGGCTTCACTACAAATTAGATAAAGAAAAATATCATAGAATAGCAAGCCCACCCAAAATCCATCGTTTAATTTGATAATTATTCAGAGAGCCGACGCAATTAATTAGAGGCATAATTACGAGTATACTCTCTAACTAAGATATTAAATTACAAGCATGCTGCGACTTCTAAAAGTAAACACATGTTTTCGTTCGGTTCGAATTGAAAAATATTTTTATGTTGGATACTCCATGTTACGAGGAAGGCTGCGGAAACCAAAGTGCACGCGGACGGAGTCGCAGGCGGCCGCAAGTTCCTACATAAAAGGTGAATATTCGGCCACCCATTAGCAATATTCATTAGTTTTGGACGCATTAATTCGGGTGAAGATAATAAACATAAAAATTAAGTATTCTGAAGACAGCAAAAGTCAAGGAAGTTATAATGGTATCACGTCTGGAAAAACTCATTGATTGAACTTTTATTACCTACCATTGAAAGTAAAGGTTTTGCCCTAACATTATCCTTAATGCTAAGGCCGATAATATTGAAAAGTTTTCTACATTAATGAGTAAAATTTACATTATTGCATAACATTGATCTGGAAGCAAAATATTTTATTAGCATTTTCTTTGACTGCAAGGTGAGGACCTATATAGGGTGTAACAAAATAAACTGCAAATATTTTAAGGGTGAATTCTTTAGAGGCAATGTAATCAATATAAGATATTAAAAAGTAAAAATTAATGCCTACCAAATTTTGCATTTTCTGCATTGGCCAATTTGATCTTTTCGTCCTGTAAGCTTCGCCCCCTCTCCACCACTTTGCTTTTGGGGCGGGACAAGTGTAGTTATTGTATTACACTGATAAGACACGACATTTTTCATTTTCTTACATTTCCACTAAACGTTTCGCCCTTAAAATATTTTCAGTATATTTTGTTACACCTTATATAGGTATACTAAAATAACATAATCGTTAAATACTGTAAAATTCTTATTTTTCATAATCAAAAATCCAATTTATTATGTAAGGAAATAAATGAACGCATTTGAGATAAGGCTTACCAAATACATCGCATTTTCAAAACTTTGACAACTCCAAACAAATTAAAAACATTTTCAATAAAAAGTTCAAAGGACCAATCCTACGGGTATTAAAGGGACACCAATGACAATAGCAAATTAAGCCAATCATAAGTTCGTAAGAAAGTTTCAATATTCGTTTCCATTTGTAATTATCCTGGCTGTACGTTTTTGATTTCATTGCCCCTTTTAGTATATCACAAAACACAATGTATTAAATGTGATTTATATGAAACCACCTGCGGTTTATGACACCTGATAAGATAGAACGGTGAAAATTTACTTTTACGATATACAATAAACACGCCAAATAAATATTGCGAAGAAACTTTTTGGAATGTAAAGGAATGTGAAACTTTTTCAAATAATACAAATACAAAAACATTTATTTACCAATTAACTAATTCAAATTATAAATGACAAATTACGATGGGTGTAATTGGGTTCTATTTGGGGAAAAACATTTTGAATAAGTCTAGTTTTTGAGCAATAGGAATTATGTAAACAAAAACGTAAGGACTTGAAACTTCTTCTCCAATTTATCAATAGAAGTATGTACATACCTTTCAAAAGTCGTCAGTATTTACAATTAAAATACGTTTTAACTAAATTTATTTATTTTTAATCTGCCAAACGATTTATTTTGGAGGCTTAGTCTGAAGTAGGAGGAGACTCTGAATTTTCTGAGCAAGACCCATTTGACTGTAAACGATTAGTTTTATTTTTTAATTAAACGTCCCTTAAATTCCCGAACTAGCTTCCGTAAGAATACTTGGCTTGTCAAACCCTCTTCCTTTACGCATAACGAACTAGACTACCAGTTTAGTGAACTCTAATCCAGACAAAAGAACGTGCTAGTCACAGGAAGACCTAGATATTGACAGATCTAGTTAATAGATTTGTTAATTAAATAAACACCAGAAACCTATACCACTTCCATTCAAGTAATATGAAATTCGGTTCTCATATCGATCTATCTATTAATTAATATCTTACTACAAACTTTGTGTATTCCACATATAATAAGGATTGTGGTATTACTCGAACATGACCATTAAATAGACAATATTATAACGGGACTAATCGCGATTTTTTTTTAAGTACTTGATTACTGGCATAATAATATCGCGTTAAAATTTTGTCTAATTATTATGCAACGAGAAGGTCTAAAGTTATGACCTCATAGTATCATTAATTACAACTGCACAATCACATATTGAAGATAATTATATTTTTTCACAACCAAATAGATCTTAGTTCTACAGCAACCATAAGTTAAAGTTACAGGGACATAAAACACAATTAGAATAGCAATGTAGTGTATAGTAATTTGTCGGAATGTTAAGTACCTATTCGAATGTAGGAGCATAAATTCATTCCGCAAATGTAGCAAACTTTGGCCGAAGTCCAAATTCTAGGTGAAATAGACTGTCAAATATTTTAAAAATTAAAATTGCTTTCTTGAAAAACTATTTTACTCCTGAGATGTTATCTGTGCTCCAGCTTTGGGCTTCAAATAAAGAAAGAATAATCATTTGTTTTTCAAAAGACTAATCGTAAAGTCTATGTTTCATTACATGTCTGAAGAAATTCTTTATTTCGACAAATTTGTATATTATCTTAGATGCAATTCGAAGATGTCTGAATGTGTATTTCTATTTATTTTAGTAAACTATAGTGCAATGAGCAAGTGTATAAAATAAAATATAGTTTCATAATAAGAGCTTGTCACACATCCGATAGCTATTATAATTACAACCATATCGACATATGTACATGTAAAATGAAAAATTAATCGGTTTTAAAAAATATTTCGCCAAACCTTCGCACTAAGCTTACTTTTATTACATTATCGCATAGTGTTTAACAACAAAATTTTATAAAGTAGTGGAAACCTTTAAATGCTGATTAAATATTCCTATAATTTTTACTAACACATGTGTGTATTAAATAAAAAAATAAACTTCTTTATTTATTTAACTTACTTACTTACTTACTAGGTTGGCGCAGCGACCCACAGTGAGTCTTGGCCTCCGATAATAAGAGTAATTTATTTAACCTTGTGGGAATTTCAAGTGAGCCTATTTGTAAAACAATTCTGTCTTCTTTGAAATTCGTCGTTAGCTAGCAGAGTATCAAGCCCAACCACTGCATTCATTTAGGCAGGAATCCTCCGTAGGCCAGTTGTTAGTGTTCACCGGTATAATGAGCTTAGGGCAGTGGTCCGACCATCTAATCTCGTGACATCTTGATGTGGCCCAGTCAAACACCCACCTGAAAACATGTAATAAAGCATATAGATGCGCTGTGTTATGGTTTAACTGTGTAGAACTTTTATATCATTTGGCTAGCGTAGTCAGACCTACGTGATCGCAAAAGCCCGATATTCCTTATCCATCCATGGCTGGATTGCTGATTTCCGAGGTGAACAACTAAGGTAGTTCACCTAGGTGATATCACCCAGGTGAATAATTAAATTAATAAATTCCTTGGATTAACGAGTTTGGTTTGGGGCTAGGAAATACCAATTGCTCCATACTAGGGAACGGATAGACATACTTAATTTATTATTTTTATTTTTAACAATTATTCTAATATACCACCCAGACCAGGACAAACAGACATCATGCAAACAAATGTTTGTCCAGTGCGGGGATCGAAACTCTAACTCTTGGCCTAATTGTCAACTTCTTGCTCACAACACCAACATCAAACAAAGGTGAACAAATACGAATAAAGCGATGATGATAATTTATTTTAAGATACAAACCTGATTGTATGCGGCCATCTATTCCTCACCGACCATTCGATCAGGCAATGCTTCTCTTTTGGTTTTTCTTTGCATTTTTCGGAATCCACTGAAGAAAATTAATTGTTATTTTATTCTAAGATGTTCAGGAAGGGAATCGCATTAGTAACAAAAGCAAATTATATATACATATATGTATTTACATTAAGCTAATGGCAGCATGACTTTGCACTCATTTCTATGACCATATGAAAAGGATCAGGCAGTATCTCGATTTAAAAAATCGCTAGATGGCAATGCGAAGGCGTAAGGTCTATAATGATATGTCATTGGTGAATTTTGACATATCTGACAATGTCATGTCGAAATTCACCAATCATTTACCATTTAGACCCTACGACTTCCTACTGCCATGTAGCGCATTTTTCATTTGCGAAAACCCTCATTCAAGTGTATAACCAACGCCATCTAACGCCAGCAAGTAAGACTTGTCACAGTCGTCTGTGTAAGAATACACTGGACGAAAAAAACGCAACCAAAGAGCGGCGGCAATGCATTTTCTATGCAAAATTGCGCGACGTAATTTCGGCACGGTGTGTCATCTTCCATTCAAAATCTTCCATTCAAAACACACTGCAGCCGAACTTCTGTCGCGTTCTTTCTGCCATACGTGTTTCTTTTCTAACAACTGTAAATTCCGCTAATTAAAAGTAAATACGAGTAAATTATTACTTACGCGCAATCAGACCGCATATTACAACAATGAATATACACAAACAACACCAGACCTTGAGCATATTGATAAGAGCGTTTATCAATGCACAACTTCGTTTAACATCTATCTTACAAATTAATAACAGAACACTGTTTGTAATACACTTTTGTTTACAGCAAAAAAGTGAGAGGGTAGATCAGTACTAACCGCTCAATGAGACGTGTGTTATCTCTTTCCAGCCAGATCATTCAAACATATAATTTTCAAGTCTCGTCAACGTGTGTGGCAATGACATATTGAGTGAGATAATGACATAGTCTTAAGCAACAAGAGATTTGCGTCCGATGTTTTATTGTTTTCAACATACTTGTATGTAGGTTTTTAGATACATAAAGATGTCCATCAGAATGACTTTTCAAGTATTTATTAATTCCTGTTAAGTATAGAATTTCAGCTCATCTAGAATCTAATAAGACGTGCGATTAAGTGTTCCTAGTGGTTGATTTATTGGCAGTTACACCAAAAAGTCAAAGATTCGATTCCGGCACGGAAAATATATTTTCATGTATGAACTACGATTGATATTGTGTACATAAGTGCTTAATTTACTTACCACGCATTGATCTCACCAATGAATGTGATGTTCTCAATAATAAAATGCACTACAACAAGAACAATCGATAGTTTTTGATTGATAGTTTAACCAGAGATAAAAAAGTTTTATGGTTCATCATAAAATGTTTTGTACTCAATTGTAATCGCAAACCGACTAGCAACTGTTATTTAACAGGATCAAGTCAATTGTTAGTCCTATCAAATAATTTCTAGCCATGAATACTCCGAATAACCTAGTTTTGCGCTAGAATCTAGATTGATGTGCAATGTGGGTCATAACACTGCATAATTATAATTTGGCTCGAAGATATTCATTGCAGTATAATGAAGGCGCGTGGTGGCCCATTTCCATGCCGTTACGTTAATATTTTATTAGAGCCATAATAACACAGCGCCATAATAGATAGCTTGCTAATACGCGCAGTGAAATTACTACTATAATGGAACATCGAAAGTCTATAATAATAAATTATAATAACGGTGGTAGTTCGAGTGATCATCATTATAAGCCTGTTGTTGTCCACCGCTTGACGTAGACCTTTTTACAAGAGGGTTATATCCATAGTACCTTACAGAAGATCACAGTGGAATATCACAGATATGCGGTCGTTGATGTCCACGGGCAGCGGTGATCACTTCCAATCAGGTGACCATCTTGTTCGATTGCCTCCCTTTTACATAAAAAAATATCGTCCCAACGGTGACTGATGACTGTAAAATTTCGAACGATAAACGCAGGGGAACGCTGTGGCCCATCTCAGAAATTGAAGAATTCTCACAAATTCTGCACAGCTAAACACAAAACTCCAAATGTTGGTTGTCCTCCAACTAGCCCACGGTGTCTAATATACCCAGGATTTATTATAGTGCACAAGTGCGTTCCCTGACCTTCATGGTTTAACAATTTGACTCATTTAAGAACCATTGTGCCAAAGTTTTAAATCTTTAACACTGCAGACGAAGAAATATAGGTTAATCTCATATTGCAGTGACACAAAATTCCAAAGACAGCGTAAGTAATGAGCATTTAATAGAGGAACGGTAATAAATATAAGCAATCGCATAGACCGCACTGGGGCAGGGCGCGGCTAATAGCTGTTCTCGCCCCCACAATGCCATAGACTTACGAATGGATAATGAAGTGTCTGTTATATCACTATTGTGCAGCAAAGTCGCTTCCATTCAGTCGGTCCTTATGTATGTGTATAAGTGTATAAAAATATATAAGTGTGTAATGTGTGCTTATATTATATTTGAAAGTTCGTAGTGTATTTTGGATTTTTGTTATGGAATAATTAAAAGAAAGTTTATCTGTTTTTAAGTGTGACGTTGTGAAGCTTGCGTTCCGTGTGATCTCCTAAGAAAATAGTAAAGCATAAAAGTGTTGTGTACTTAATATTTTGATAATGTCGAGAACTCATTTTTATCACAAGAAACAGATAATGTCATCGCTAGACAGATTTACGTCATTACCGTTGCAGAGTGAACCCTAACTTTCATCTATATCTATAAAACTCAAAGGTGACTGACTGATTGCTGACTGACTGACTGATTACATAGTGATCTATCAACGCACAGCCCAAACCACTGGACGGATCGGGCTCAAATTTTGTATGCAGGTAGATGTAATGACGTAGGCATCCGCTAAGAAAGGATTTTGATTAATTCAACCCCCAAGGGGGTAAAATAGGGGATGATCGGTAGTATGAAACTTTGTCAATTTTAAACCTATCGGGCTGATATTTTGCATACATAAAACTACTATGACGTAGGCATCGCTTAATTAATGAGATTGATAAATTCTAACCCCCAAGGGGGTAAAATAGGGGATGAACGGTAGTATGAAACTTTGTCAATTTTAAACCTATCGGGCTGATATTTTGCATACATAAAGCTACTATGACGTAGGCATCGCTTAATTAATGAGCTTGATAAATTCTAACCCACAAGGGGGTAAAATAGGGGATGAACGGTAGTATGAAACTTTGTCAATTTTAAACCTATCGGGCTGATATTTTGCACACATAAAGCTACTATGACGTAGGCATCGCTTAATAAATGAGATTGATAAATTCTAACCCCCAAGGGGGTAAAATAGGGGATGAACGGTAGTATGAAACTTTGTCATTTTTTTAACCGATCGGTTTGAGACTTTGCATTCATAAAGCTTCTTTGACTTAGGCATCGCCTTATTAATGAGATTAATAAATTCCAACCCCCAAGGGGGTAAAATAGGGGATGAACTTTAGTATGAAACTTTGTAATTTTTAACCGATCGGGCTGAGACTTTGCATTCATAAAGATAATATGACGTAGGCATCCCCTTTCAAAGATTATTTCAAAAATCCACCCCTAACGGGAAAAAAGGTTGATATAGAAACCAAAATCCACGCGGACGAAGTCGCGGGCGCCCGCTAGTTCACCAATAAAATGTCTCAAAGATATTTTTGTATCAATCAAAAATAAATTCGTAGGATTCATTTACCTGGCTTGCCTGTTTAATCCCATTGGGGCATTTGATCGAGATTAAAAGTATCTTATCACCTAAGTCAGCCCATAACCTGCCACATTATACCACATTTCAACAAAATCCGTTTAGTAGCTTCAGCGTGATTGACGGACAAAGAAACATTCACATTTATAATATTTCTCAGTATGATTACAAAAAACCACCGCGTCTGTCTAAACATTCCATAGCATTTGATAGTCGCGCCCTAATCCCTGACAGACAGTTCGCGGCCGCGGCGGCAACAGGCTGCCCCGCACGCAGCCCCATGGGGAACAAGGTGGTCACCTTCACCGAACAGCAGCTCGAGGATTACCAGGTGAGCACCAACTTTTCTTTAAAAGGAGTTTGCAAGCGTCCATATGTAGGCATAGTGCACAATGCGTCGGAGAAGACGTTCTCACCAAAAGGCGCAAGTCTTTCCCAACCTTTCCGGTGGTCACCTTCACCGAACAGCAGCTCGAGGATTACCAGGTGAGAACCAACTTTTCCTCAAAAGAGGTTTGCCAGCGTCCATAATGTATAATGCAACAAAACGTCGCACGAGACGTTTCTCACCAAAAGGTGCCAGTCTTTCCCAACCTTTCCAGTAGTCACCTTCACCGAACAGCAGCTCGAGGATTACCAGGTTACCAGGTGAGAACCAATTTGAGAGAATGTAAAATTTAAAAGTGGTTGGCAAGCGTCCTTGTGTATAGTGCAACAATATGTCGCACGAGACGTTTCTCACCAATAGGTGCCAGTCCTTCCCAACTAGAGCCACACGCAGCGCCATCGGGAACAAGGTAGTCACCTTCGCCGAACAGCAACTCGAGGATTACCAGGTGAGAACCAACTCTTCTTGTGAGAATGTAAACTTTAAAACAGGTTATAGTGCAACAATACGATAGAACTATAACCAAAAGGTGCTAGTCTTTCCCAACTCGGGTACAGTCTTTCCAGTGGTCCGTTCACCGAACAGCAGCTTGAGGATTACCAGGTGAGAACCAACTCACCTTGTGAGAATGAGAACAGCAAAAGAAGTTCGCTAGCGTACATATGTTTATAGTGCAAATATGCTGACAAGACGTTCCTCGCCAAATGACCAGTATTGGGGACCAGTCCTTCCCAACTTGGATACAGTCTATCCCAAGTCGAGCGCCAAAGGAGTGCATGCCAACCTGGTCCCCAATGGCTCATACGGTGATCCAAGAGGAACTTGGTGTTTAGTCGAGTACCAAAAGGAAACAGCTGAAATTTAGAAGGAGATCGCCAGTTCTCACAAAATTGTGCCAGCCCCTGTCAGAGCTAAGACAAGCTTCTGCTTGAACAATTAATGGCTGTTGATAGTCGCGCCCTAATCGCTGACAGACAGTTCGCAATCAGAACAAGATGGTCATCTTCACCGAACAGCAGCTCACCAAAAGACAACGGTGTTTATTTTACAGGTGCCAAAGGAAACCGCTGAATATCCAGACTAATACCAGATAACCTCACCAGCTATTCCACAAGGTGGACGTTTACCAGGTGCAGGTTACTTTTTTACTCTGAATCTGCAAAAGTTTGGGAGCATTACGAGCTATTCACCAAAACACAAGCATCGGTCCCTTACTAGGAAAGAAGCCGTATAAGTTACAGTTGGAAGGATTACCATGTGGGACTTAGGCCGGCTATTCCCTTAGATTGTCTACTTTGGGAATCACTGGACGACATTGTTAGTCTATTAGGGCCATATATGGACTTCACCTCAACTTTTCAACTGGTTTATCAGGTGGAACTACCAGCTATTATCCAAATGGCGAATGTACCTTCGTACTCTGGTGCAAAACCAGTAGGATACACTGTCGTCGCTGCACACTTGACAAAATTAAATAATCATACTAGCCGTACAACAAACATTCTGGTAACTTCAACACTCATTTGGTGAGACTTCATTTAGTCTTAATAATTAAATGAAAACATCGAGCGAGCTGGTACTCGAGTTGTCTGGAGAGATATTAAGTTTGCACGCAGACTCAAGTTGTTACCCCATTTACTAAATGAGTTCTAGCCCATATGTTACACATTACACACTAATACATAGAAATATAGTTTTCAGTAAATACATATAACATTTGTTTAGGAACCACTTCACCTCAGCTTGTCAGTAGAATTAAGTCAGTACACATGGTCAACTCAAATTCACTCTACCTATATGTGTGTTTACCAATATGGCCACTCATATTTTTTTTTTGATAAAATAAAATGTACCTTTGTCAGATTGAGTCATTAATATAAAAATTACAATAATTAATAGTTACGGGTATCATGTTTTGTTGGTGGTTTTAAAACAATAGGTATCATAATTGAACCTGTGTGTCTAATGTTTGAATTATTAAGACAAAAATACTATTATTTTTGTGGGAATATTAACACAGAAATATTGTTATGAATCACGCAAACAACTTGCTATAGAAATTCGTGTTAGAGTTTGTTTTGTGGCAAAGTTTAAGGTCAGCTGAATGTCTAACGCAGTACATTTACTAATTGGACTAACGACTAACTAACCTCAAATTGACATCCATCTAATGCAGATAGAGTAGAGATTTATGTTTGTAAAGACTCGTTATTCTAATTGAAGTCATAGAAATAAAATTATTATCGTAGCACTAATTAGGTACTTATTGTCATGGGTTGTTCTGATTCATACCTATGTGTACCATAAAACTTCATGGTGAAATGTGCCTGAAACAGATTTAATTTGTTATTTTATCTGATAATAATTATGGGCAATATTTTGCAATTAACATCTGTCCTTTGTCAATGTATTTAAGAAAAGTCTACAAAATCCTTGAGAGTTTAATACACTGTAGACGATGTTTTCAATCTGATTCATTCACATTTATTTGCTGATTCATTCAAAAAAGCATTGACTAAGTTGAGGGCAAGAACCTTTTGACAGCCACAGCTTTGTTGCCTTAACTCACAAAGCCAACGCGGCTTCACACATTATTATAAAAGACTAAACAATTTACTGTATATTTTCCAGTAAATTGAAGGCCATGTTTATTTTAAACCAATTTCTAAGAGTGCTTTTATAATTCGCTTTTCGTGTGTGACAGTTGTTTTGTGTTTCATTTTACTGACGAACTGCGGCTCGATGATATTCTATCTCACTAATTGAATAGTTTGGTTGTGTCTACATTTTTGTCTGGAATTTTATAACGCACTCACGTTAATTAAGAACAATATTGGAGGTAGCTTTTATACAGAATTCACAATTAAAACAGTTTTCAAAGAACGTTTAACAACATACAATACAATTCTGATCTTTGGTTAAAAAAGTTATGAGCAATGTTATAAGACATAATACGCATATCTTTTTGATCCATTTTCACACTACTACCGTCAAAGACACGATTTGACGGAAGCAGTGTTTCGAAATTCGAACAGCAGCCATCTTTATTTTACTTCATTAAGGCATTTTACGGTTCACAACGTCAACTGTTGATAAGTGTATTGCTAATAACCGATCGATCAAATCTATTAGTGCCTTACTTTACATTTTTACTCATAGTTAGAAAGCGTGTAGCTACTCAGTGAAGTGACGTCACCATCAATCAAGTGAATAATGCTTGAACTATCGTCCCCACTAGCAGCTGAAGCCGTAAATTAACTTCCAATGTTTGATATAGACAGATAGATGTTAGATAGATATCGAAGATAAGTAATGGAATATTGTAGTACGTTCAATAGAGTAGTTACTCGTACTTGTGTCCTTGACTTTTAGACGGTCTGTCGGTAGTCGGTATATTTGAATAAACTATGACTTATCGTTTGATTTCCTTTGTTTGTTTCCTTGACCCTTGTGTCATTAGTAGCTTATTACAATAACTGTTTTTTAAGTCTACTTACGACGTAGTAGTAGCTTTGTAGTACCTATTTTTAGCTTCGAGTAAACCATCTGTTGTTAGAAAAGTTCCAGTGTTTGGATACACCCAAGGTGAAATCAATCGCAATAATATTTACCAACAGCAAACGTGTTGACTTTGGGCGGGCATTGGAGGCGTGCTTATGTAGCTGATATCCATCGCCATAAATATAGGTCTAGTTATTTTAAATCAATGTTTATTTAGAAGACATTTGACGCACAAACCATCGTAGGTAATTTTTAATAACACTAAAACTCTTTTATTTGTTCAGGACTGTACATTTTTTACAAGGAAGGAAATTCTCAGGTAAGTTTCCAGAGTTTTTTTTTTAGTTTTTTTGTCAGTTTCTTCTTCTTTGATACTTACTTCATATTTGACAATATGTTAACTTTAAATAACATTTTCATACTGCCAATCTCTGACTGGCAATATGAGAATGTTAATCAGCCAAGTACGTTGGCATTGATAAAATACAAAATTAAAACAAATCAAATTTATTAATTTTTAAAAACATATAGGTTAACAATTTTTACACTAGGACAAACCTGTCCTGTGAGGATCAGCTTATACATTTTACAAAACAAACACAATTTCCACGCACATATTGAAGTGCATTTTTATGTATCGTGTATCGTCACTATAAGAAGATACATACATTTTCCTATTCACTATGCGAAATCATTTGGCAGTAAAAGAAATTGAGTTTTGGATATCCTGTTATGTATATCTATCAGAGCATAGTCGATAACTGAAGATTACCGGCGGAGCACACAGGGCGGCTTAAGCGGCTTTGTATTGACGTCCAGTGGATTAGCGGCACAGGTTTCGCTCACGTGGTAATGCGTTTCCTAAAATTGAACTACGTAACATGTCGATTTGATACCTTGCTCCTATCCTATGATACAAAGGATGCATTGAAGTATGTGCATATGATAAATGCAAGCAATGTGTAATAGATGGCACTGCGATGTGCCCGTTACTATTACAACGACAGTTAAAAGGCTCAAAAACAATATCATCGACTGAGACTTGACAATTAACAAATATTCCTGGAATTTTCCTTCATAATGTTTTTTAATGTTTGCGCGACTGTTAGGTACTAATTAAATAAAACTTAGTACTTATATATCGATATAACCACGGTATAATTTTAAAATTTTGATGAACGTGAAAATGACGTTTCTTTGATATGTATTGAGGGTAGATTTGTTATAATTTAACTGTCAAGTGACACATAAGACTTTAGTCATTCCGTGATCACGGCTGCTGAAAGTAGCCGAAACGTCGGGTTATCCTGTAAATATGTATTTTACAATTTTACTTCAATCGTATCCGTTTAAAAGTAGTTTAATCTATATATACTTATAATAAATCTGTAGAGAGGTCAATTCTGTACATTAAATATTTTTCCAAAATAACTATCAGGGGGTGTTTAGTGATCGATACTGATACCAAAAATGCAATCAGTAAAATTTTTGTCTGTCTGTCTGTCTGTCTGTATGTTCCTTATAGAAACAAAAACTACTGGACGGATTTTGACGAAACTTGGTACGATTATTCTTCATACTCCTGGGCATATCATAGGATACTTTTCATCACGCTACAATCAACAGGAGTAGCGAAGTGAAGGGAAATGTGGGGAAAACGGGAGAATTTACTCCATTTCTTAAGCTTCAGTCGCGTGTGCAGCCTTAATGGTTAAAGTCACATAGAAATCATGTATGACGGAAGTATTCTACATAAAATTGCCTAAAAAATATCCCGCAACAGCATATGTCTATCTTTTATGGTTGACTCACAATAACACGTGCAACTCAAGATCCAAATTGGTTTTGAACGCGCTAAGCTCAGGAACTACTGGTTCGAATTGACCAAACATTTTGTGTTGGATAGTCCACTTACCACTTACCATTTGTCGAGGTAGGCTTTAAGCTATAGTATATTCCTTTATTTTATCATTGTAAATTATTGTGCTAGCGAACTATTTAGTTCTAAAATGTGCCGATAGATGGCGCACCTCGCTAGAGACGCGGCCGCGGATCTGAATCGCGGTGAACAGATGATTTCTCAAATGTATAAGGTCTCCAGATTATTGTTAATGATAATAAGTGTTTTACGTCACTTAATTTGAGTATTATTTCTATCCTGTGTAATCCTGTGTAATTAGTCCCATAAAAGTGTGCAAGTTGACTCATTGACTGCATGCATGCATATAGACCGTTGTTTCATTCAGCTATTTTTAGTAAGACTGCGTGCGGAAATCGTAAACCACGCGGACGGAGTCGCTGGCGGCCGCTAGTTTCATAAATAAAGTCTTGTATTTATTATGTGTAATATATTACTTTGTATCAATTATTGATTTACAGAGTATTCAAACGATTCCGGGATGTGAACCCGGACTTGGTGCCGAAGCGGATGACGGAGAGTCAAGCACACACCATAGCGGTTCCCGTGGAAGAAATAGAGAAGTTACCGGAACTTAAGGTACATACTTACTTAGTTATTAATATTATTCCAATAAGAGGCCTTGTTTCCTGAGCTAACAAAGATTATAAAATGTACAAATCATATACCTCAGATCAGCACTACCTACTTCACTTTCTGATTTGCCCTAAGGTTGACTGGAAGAGAATCCCATGAGGCATTAAGTCCGCCTTTTGTACAATATTTTGTTTAGTACAATAAAGATTAAATAAATAAATAAATACCTACTCGTTATAATATCATAGGAAAGTTACGCAGCCTCTTTGACTATAAAACGAATAGGGTGGCTTGATCGGTTAAATACTTTAATCTTGCATTAGACCTAATATACCTGAGAGCATTCGCGTTTGCTAAAGACTCTAATTTATAAAGACTGGCAGAGAGTTCTGACAGTTTAAGAGTAGAAGATGTTGTACGTAAGCAGCTCTCTGTGTCTGCAAAGTTTCATGACACGAATCACAAACACATCGTCGGCTAAAATGTCAAACTTCGTAACTCCACAAATCAAATTATACAGGAGACACGAAAAAATTGTGACACAGAAGTATAAGAATTTCAATTGAAAAAAATGAAAATTTGAGGTCTGACACTTTAGCCGAAGACATGTATCTGTTTTATAAAAGTAGACGATTTAATAAACTTTCCAGGAAAACCCCTTCAAACGCCGCATATGCCAGGTGTTCTCACACGACGGCTCCGGGAACCTGACCTTCGAAGACTTTCTGGACATGATGTCGGTGTTCAGCGAAGCTGCACCAAGGGACATAAAAGCCTGGTATGTATTTATTTAACAATACATATTTAATATGACAGCCAATACATTGGATGTAAAATAAATTAAAAACGAGAACATAATATACGAATCATGCCGGCTTATCTAGATCTTACTGCATAAGCATATTATATTTAGACTGCCTATTCTACTAATCTATGTTAGTCATAAAAATTAAAGACTGCTACTGCTGAGCAGACTACGCAGTACATCTCTTAGGCCGTACAGCCTATGTAAGATTCACCTTGATGGCATTAATTCGCGGTCGGCCGATTTAACGCCAATGTGAGGTGCGATTCACTAAGCGCAAATGTCTAATAAATTACTACTGTTACCAATTACACAGCCGTGAGATTATGACATTTGCGCTTAGTGAATCGCACCTCAGGACACTTGACGAAACAATGAAAAGAAAAATAATTTTGATAGGTATAATTGAGTCGATTTTTAGAAAAGTTCAACAAATTAACAATCGCCACGACGACAGTTTCATGTCACTTTAAAAGCCGCTAAACCACCTCAGCCCCTGAAATTATTAACAGTTAATTGGAAAACTTGGCAAAGACTCGAGACTTGTTCGAGAAAGCTTTACAAACTCTTTTCAATTTAGATTTTCCTCTCACATAGAAAGTGAAAGAGGCATAAAAAGAATATTGTGGGAAGTCAATTGTATATTGTAGCGCTAGGAGAAAATATTAAATTGTGAACTATTTTCTGTCAAGAATTTTTAAACTAACGAAGTCATTATAAATTTTTAATTTAATGTCAATGTACATTTAATTTATTTTTGTACATTGCTTATTATTAAATTCACAAATGTACATATCGGTTCCAACTTAAATCAATATTTTTACCAATTTTTAGAAGGGGCCAGAACTGTAACTTATTAAAAAATTGAAAGGAAAAGAACAGTCTTTTGTAAAGTATAACTTGGCCAGTACATTAAATATTTAAAATTGTATGAATTCAATCATAAAAGGTAATTTTCACTGCTGACGGAGACTTTTAACAATTTGAAATGTGTAAATTCCACAAGAATATTTTAAAATGTTTAAACGTCGGATTCTATCGTAAATTATTAATTTGTCGTATCAAGGACGTACTATTTTCAATCTGTTGGCGTTTTTAGACAGCAACACAGGTTGCTTGGTTACTGTTGTTGATTGTCATGTAAAAACTCTGTAAGTTAAAAAATAAAAGTGTTCATCTGCAAACTCCATCATCGTATCAATTCCACTGCACCCACCATACTTCTAGAGGTTATGGGCACCCACACAAAATTCTCCATACCAAAATTGAACGGAATCGAAGATTATTCAACATGGAAATTCGCCATCAAAATGCTGTTACTACGTGACAAACTTTTCTCTTTTACATCGTCTTCACCAGATCCTCATGACTCTTCCGCTATCCAAAAAGACGAAGAAGCAATGGCTACCATTTGTCTTCACATCGAGCCGCACCTGTACCCATACGTGCAAGAGGAGAAAACTGCGAAGCAAGCTTGGGATGCATTAGCTGCTGTCTTCGAGGACAAAGGATTCAATAGGAAGATAAGTCTTTTAAACTCGCTACTTGATGAAAGATTAGATAGACATGCTAGTATGCATGAGTACGTTGCCGCAATAATGAGTCATACTCAAAAGCTAAGAGAGATTGACCATAGTATTGATGATGAGTTAGTAGCTGTTATTCTTCTGAGAGGTCTACCAGATGAGTATAAGCCTATGCGAATGGCCTTGGAACACTCAGGTATGACGCTGACATCTCAAAATGTACGACAGAAGTTGCTGCAAGAAGACTCTACAAAGGGCACTACATCTACTTCATTAGCGACGAAGACGACAGAGAAAAAGAAGAAGCAGTCCAAACCAGTCAAATGTTTTAAATGCGGAGAAAAAGGACATAAGAAACCGGAATGCCCACTCCTTGCAGGACAGAAGAATGGCAACGTCGGGTTAGCGACATCGTTAAGCGTACGTGAAACATTCGATTCTGGATCCTGGTACATTGATAGTGGTGCATCGGGTCATATGTCATTTCAAAAACATTGGTTTAGAGACATTAAGGTTTGTGTTGGCAATAAGAATTTTGTTACATGTGCAAATAATGATAAGGTGTCAAGCGAAGGAACAGGTAACATTATGGTTAGACTGAAAGGTGTTTTGCTACCCATAAGGGATGTTACGTATGTGCCTGACTTGAAGGTAAACCTTTTATCAGTTTCCAAATTGGTTGAGAGAGGATGGAATGTAGTTTTTAACGCAGATGGATGTAACTTGTTTCACAAATCGGTAGGTCACATTTCGAGTAAGCCCGTAGCAACTGCTAGTAAGGTCTCAGGCATCTACAAGCTTGATGATTGTTATCCTGTTTTAGATGAGGCGTGTGCAGCTGTGGTAAAGGCTGGCAACTCGATGGCGTTGTGGCATCGGCGGCTTGGTCACGTCAATGAGCGCGACTTACGTAAGCTACCTGGTCTCGATCTTGGTAAGAGCGTAATGGAACCTTGTGTTGACTGCATTAAGGGGAAGTCACACAGATTACCTTTTCCAGTAGGTGAAGCAGACAGAGCAACTGAAAAGTTAGGATTGGTACACATGGATATCTGTGGTCCAATGTCAGAACCTTCTTATGCTGGATCTCGTTACATGTTTATTTTGATAGATGATTTTACACGCAAGATTTTTGCATATTTTCTAAAATCTAAATCAGAATGTTCTAATTGTTTTAAGGACTTTGTAACGCATGTGGAGAACGAGACAACATTAAGAGTTAAGGTGATAAGATCTGACAATGGAACAGAATTTGTCAATCAACAGTTCAAACAATATCTGAGAAGTAAGGGAATCAGACACCAATTGACAGTTCCTTACTCACCGGAACAGAATGGCGTTGCAGAGCGAGCTAATAGGACAATTGTAGAGATGGCTCGGACAATGCTGGGGGACAGTCTAAGTAAACGGTATTGGGCAGAAGCTTGTAATACTGCAGTTTACATTAAAAATAGACTACCACATTCTGCTAACCAGGGGAAGATTCCGGAGGAGCTATGGACGAACAAAGTTCAAACTTTCAATCACTTTAGAGTATTTGGATCTATCGCATACGTGCATATACCAAAGGAAACTCGGAAAAAGTGGGACAAGAAAGCTAAAGAATATCGGTTCGTGGGATATTGCACGGAAACAAAAGGTTACCGCTTGGCTGATATTAATAACCCACGAAATATTGTCAAGGCTAGAGACGTTGTTTTTATAGAGGATACAGGGGGACTCGGAGACAGCTTGAAGAATACCAACCAGACAGGGCTGCCTGGACAGCAGGACTCTGATGTTGTATGGGAATTCTACAAGGAACTGCCAGCTGAACCTGCGCCTGTCTCTCACTCAGAAGAACCATCTTCTACTACAGAGCCGACTGATGAGTCAGAACACGACCGAGATCCAGAGCCGCAGCCGAGATATCCTTTACGGAATCGGATGAGAAATCAAGAAGATTTCGTTGGCCTCGTCTCCGAAGATGAACCTGGTAGTGTCAAGGAAGCTCTTGGAAGTAAAGATGAGAGTAAATGGAGAGAAGCCATGCAGAAGGAAATGGACTCTATGTACGAAAACGAAGTCTGGAAGCTTGTAGAGAAACCACCCGATGCGAAAGTAATAGGATGTAAGTGGATTTTCAAGTACAAGTTTGACGCGGATGGGAACAAGACCTATAAAGCTCGACTTGTGGCGAAGGGGTTCACGCAGTCTTATGGTATCGACTACTTCGAAACATATTCACCAGTTGTCAGAAGGTCAACCATAAGATTACTTTTTTCAATAGCTGTTCACAAAAATTTAGATATTGTACACTTTGATGTGAACACAGCTTTTTTAAATGGAGATTTGCATGAAAAAGTTTACATGCAACAACCAGAAGGGTGTGTAGAAGACAGGAAAAAGGTTTGTTTATTGCTGAAGGCAATTTATGGCCTTAAACAGGCGTCACGTTCGTGGAACGAAAAAGTTAATGAAGTCTTGCTGTCACTGTCATTCAAACGTTCCAAATATGACAACTGTCTTTACTACAAAAATAACATTTATATAGCCTTATATGTTGATGATTTTCTCGTATTTTTTGATAATATTTTAGAGAAAAATATACTTTTAGAAAATCTTAGGAAGAAGTTTAAAATCAAGGACTTAGGCACGGCGAGGCAAGTTCTTGGAATGGAACTCACTAGAGAGGGAGGTGCATTGCGGATTTCACAACGTAAGTTTACTGAGAAACTGTTGATGAATTTCGGCTTGGCGGATTGCAAACCAGCGAAGACTCCTATGGAGGTAAATCTTCACACGGTGTTGGCTGAAGGGGAAGGAAGTAATGTACTGGATCAACCAAACCGCATAAGATATCAGTCACTGATAGGAGCTCTTAACTATCTGTCATGCAATACGCGGCCAGACATTTCTGCAGCTGTGAGTTTCTTATCGCAATATAACTCTTGTTGTCACCAGGTCCACATGAATGCAGCTAAAAGAGTGCTGCGATACCTCAAGGGGACATTGGATTATGGCCTCATCTATAAACGGAGTGGTTCATTGAGTATTAATGGATACGTGGACGCCGATTGGGGGGGTAACGTGAAGGACAGGAAATCCTTTTCCGGTCACTTTTTTCAGGTTGGTGGAAACCCGGTGGCATGGGAGTGCAAAAAGCAAAGCTGCGTTGCGCTCTCTTCCACAGAAGCCGAATATATTGCGCTGTCGGAGGCATGCAAAGAGGCTACTTATTTGCAAAGCTTCCTCGCATCACTGTTGAAGGTTTCAGCCCTTCCCGTACATATTCTGGTAGACAACCAGAGTACAATAAAGCTCGCGCAAAACCCTGTCGCACATAGGCGGACGAAGCATATTGACATAAGGTTCCATTATGTTCGTCAATGTATCGAGGACTTGACTGTTACGTTGCAGTATGTGTCTACTGAGGACAATGTAGCAGACGTCCTGACCAAGCCGTTGGGGCGTGTGAAGTTTGATAAGTGTGTTTCAGGTTTAGGTTTGGTTTGAGCGAGTGTGTGAGTTGTGTGATGGATGACTCGTTTGAGGGGAAGTGTTGGCGTTTTTAGACAGCAACACAGGTTGCTTGGTTACTGTTGTTGATTGTCATGTAAAAACTCTGTAAGTTAAAAAATAAAAGTGTTCATCTGCAAACTCCATCATCGTATCAATTCCACTGCACCCACCATACTTCTAGACAATCACAAACCGTTCATACCTGTAATTTGCTAACCAAGTGAAGGTTTGTATAGATACGAGTATAATAGGTATGTTACATCGATATTATCGATTCTATTACTTTGGTGATTTCTATTTTACCTTCAACTAACTAGATCAGCAAGTGTGGAGTGTCTTAGGCAATACTCTATAATCCGACAGATTCGATAGTCCGACACTGTCCTGCAAAATGATTGTCGGATTCCCGCGGGTCCACTGTATATTTAAACAGGCGACCTCCGAGTTACGGTCAAGGGCACTATTGGTCTAGTAGTAGAAGTTTTCAAACATCGCAAGGAGGACACAGATCTGTCTCCAATACAGAATGAAGAATCCTGTTTAAAAACTATTGATCGATGCCAAGACTTCTCATTGTTGAACTAAATTGCGCAACTGATTGAGCAGTTGAGCTCACAATAGTACTCATTATATCGTATGCATTCCAGGTACGCGTTCCGCATCTACGACCTCGACGACGACATGTACATCGGTCGCGAGGATCTCCTCGAAGCCACGCGCTTGCTCACGAGGGGTGAACTGCACCCCCAAGAGAGGGACGAGATAGTGGCCAGCGTGCTGGATGAAGCTGACGTGGACGGCGATGGGAGACTGTCCTTCATGGACTTTGAACATGTCGTCGTACGCGCGCCGGATTTCTTGTCCACGTTTCATATTAGGGTTTGATCAGGAATAAAGTTTTCACTGTTATTACTAGATTGGTTTATAAACACTTCCTAATTCTTAACTCGAATAAGTACGACCTGCAATCCTTCAAAAAAGATTTATCTCTGAAAGGCAGACTACCATATTTGTAAGTTCTAGGAAGCCATGCGCGACGGTGACCCAAGGTGACTCTCTTGTTCATTTATACTTTCTTACTTATTCGTCTCCCGCTTGCTCTAAGTAATCTATGTAGCTAAGCAGTACCCTCAGGAGAGGGACGAGATAGTGGCGAGCGTGCTGGATGAGGTAGACGTGGATGGCGACATGTACATCGGTCGCGAGGATCTGCTCGAAGCCACGAGGGGTGAACTGCACCCCCAAGAGAGGGACGAGATAGTGGCGAGCGTGCTGGATGAGGTAGACGTGGATGGCGACATGTACATCGGTTGCGAGGATCTGCTCGAAGCCACGAGGGGTGAACTGCACCCCCAAGAGAGGGACGAGATAGTTGCAAGCGTGCTGGATGAAGCCGACTTGGATGGCGATGGAAGACTGTCCTTCATGGACTTTGAACATGTCGTCGTACGCGCGCCAGATTTCTTGTCCACGTTTCATATTAGGGTTTGATCAGGAATAAAGTTTTCACTGTTACTACTAGATTGGTTTATAAAACACTTCCTAATTGTTGGCCCAAGCTAATACGACATACATTCCTTCAACCGAAGAGCTGATCCATCCCTGAAAGATGGCTATAATAGCAGTGGTAAGTTGCCGTGGCAACCTCAGTTGAACTTCTTCTTCCTCCCTCTTGCTCAAGCTTATTAGTTCTACTCATTAACGGAGCTTCACCCCCCTCATGTTCTGCTTAGGGAGTACGATACTTTACATACGACAAATAAAACAACCACTACATACTATTTTACTATTGGCCTAATGGTTATTATTAGTAGGTAGTAATTAATTTTTAAGTCAAATGTTCCCAAGGTTCTAGTGGATATTGAACATTTTCACATACAACTTGCTACAATGTAAAATCTTTTCGCAGAAAACTGCTCTGCCTCCATGTTACCTGTTGTAAAACTTAAAGTTATGCAGAAGCTGCCAAAGGCGCGCCAATCTCTTTTTTAATATAGCGCAGTGAAGACAACCGTCGAAAACGAAATTTAATAAATCTCTCTAGCACCTGCCTCGTTCGTGGCACAGTTTATTAAGAAACGAACCTGTGTGATACTTTTTATGTGCCTTTTACGGTGAAATCATCTGATTTAAGAAGTGTTTCACAGGGGGGCATTGTGACCGCTGCTGCAAAACAAGCTGCAAATAAAATATTCAGTTATGAACGAAACCCCTGGTATTCTGGAATAGCCGAAGGGCCACAAATGCTAACAATTGTAATGAATTTTGGGATATTTCGGAGTCTCACGTAGTTTCCTGTTAGGTCGGAATCTCAATTCCAGCTGCCACAATCATATCAACAGCTAGGTCCTCCCACGATAATAAAACTAGATGACGTAAGCTTAATACACACCACAATACCTCATGTTATCAAAAATCCCTTACTATTCTTAGAACCTACGTCAAAACAAATAAGTTGACGGTTTAGTTTACACAAAATAGCATATGTACTTAACCAAGTGTACCCCTTGTTGAGGTAAGTGATTGTCAATATCATACCACATGGCCGCGTTTAGCCGATAATAGGCTATCCGGCCATTGTGAGGACGTCAGTTGAGATGGGTCATCAATGGACCCCTAGTTCCTACTTAATCGCTTTGTATACGATGTTATTAAACTTTCAACGTGACCGGCTTGGGTGAGTATACGAGTACCTTTATACATCGAATCAATTGGATTTACTCGTTAATGAGATTTCAGCAAATATCTGAAGGACAAGGAAGGCTTTCGGTGCAGTGGTTTAATAACACATAGGTTGTTCATCGCGTTAGTTAGGTAAGAAAACCAAAATATTACTGTAAGATTGCAGACTTTCGCGTTGCGTTATAACATTAATATTATTTTGTGACGTAGCCGAAACGTCAAGCAGTGTAAGTAGTATACATTATACTACATAAATTAGGTAATATCGCGTTTAGTCCCGTTAAATAATATTAATGTTAAAATATTACTGTATTGTTAATCTTCATATGTTTAGGTATCGACAAATACGAACATACATTCAACTAAGTATTTATTCGTCGTAAGGGTGTGTTTGTAAATATATCCTTTCAGTAACAGTATACTCGTACGCTAGAATTCGATTTGTGTCTGAATGTTGTACATTTTTGGTGCGGTTGTATCGCTTGATGATTGTTACCTAAGAAAAGCCGAGTTTGGTTATATTGAAGTTCAATTTAAGTAGGTATACAAAATAGCGAACATCACACGGCTTAATAAGTCAAAGAACAGACAATCAGGGTATGGCCTGGGGCCGCGAGGTGGAATAAACGGTGCCCGATCAAGCTCGTTTACGCACTAGGGTTGTTGGTTCTTTGAAATAAAAGAGAAATATCTTACGCACTATTATTGAAATTTATATATAATTTATTCACAAATTTGATCCACTAAGTTAACTCTTGTGCACGACAAAACTTTTTTCGCCCTACAACGCCTCGACGTGCATGGCCTGCTGAGAAGAGACGCGCCGGAAAAAACTCAGCATAATCTGTTTTGAAAGAAACATTTTAATAAAACAATTACGTCATATATAATTACAAATTAAGTGCGGCTGAACAGATTAACATGTCCATTCAGATTTGTTATTTAAAAAATCATCTATTTTAAATTTTTCGAAAAAATCACCATTATAAGCCTGATGATGTCCACTGGCTGCACCTAAGCGTACCCAGATAGTAGGGCAGGTGGGTTGGTGAATGAAGTAAGGTTAACGACCATCCACTGGTAGGAAACCTTGTTTGCACCAAGTATTTTGACTGTTTAAATAACAATATCTCACGAGCTATTTAAGACACAACCTAGGGTTTTTAGACCAAAGCCTCTTACTAGACTTTATTTTCCATTTACAACAATGTTGAGTGAAAAAAGATTATCTTGTGCCATCCCTACACAGCGGCGACGATTTTCTGTGGATTCTGCGATTGACAGCGACGTATAGAACAATCAGTCTACCTATCGACCGAGTCCGACCTCTCTAAATTGATATTTAATCCTGGATTGCCGGCCCTGGTCAAAAACAAAAGTAAAACTTCGATAGGGATCATCGATAGCTTCGAAAGTAATAATGAATGTAGAATCATACCTACTTGTAGGTACTTCCATAATATTAAGAGCGGCACAATGGTTTTTACTATTTAAATTTATTTATTTTTATTTCAGTATTTATTTGTTACGGATTATTCCTTATAACTATATACGAATCTATTTTTAGTCAATTTGTGGAAGAAGGCTTTAAGCTTTAAGCTTTATAACACTATGCTGTGACCAATACGAGCGAAGTTTCAGTAAAAATGTTGCGGGAAAAATCTATACCTACTAATCTGTACTAATAAAATAAAGCTGATGAGTTTGTTTGTTTTTTCTCTCACTTGCTGAGAGAAAAACTCATACTTACTATTTATTTGCTGAGAATAACATTCCCTGTGCTACGGGTCGATTTTAGTGGAGGAAGACTTATCGTCTCTAATAAAATAGACGCATAGTCGAAAGAGCCGTGTATCCTGCTCGCAATCTCTCCTAACTGCTTGAAAACTCTCAAGCAGTTAAGAGACTCACTACACTTGGGTAAGGAAAGGATTCGCCAGGTGCTTCACCTATTCCATCAGCCAATCTCATTCATTCATGTTTTCGTCATTATTCAACTTCATTATCATAATTTCATACAATAAATCCTAATGACAATACGATTTAAAATAGTATAATAATATTGACAATGTATGTAAAACCTGAGTGAGATTATAACATGCTTTGTTTTTCCCGGGTTGTCATTCTTGTCATGTGAGATTTTGCGCCAAAAGCATTACAGAAAATGTGGTCATTTTCAAGCAAAGATTTCGTTAAACTTCCGGTGGATTCCATAAACAACAATAACGCCGCCATGCACGACTCGACAGACATGTTGTATTTATTTTATAATAAATAACGTCAGAATTAAAAATAAACAAATTCTTATTAAAAGCAAAAACAAATCATGTTATATAACAAATAAATATTTGTAACTTTTTTATATCGAGCTTGAATGTAAAATAATTCTAGATTCATCTTCGCAGTAAAAAAAAACTGATTATATTAAGAATTACGATTGCTACCCAAAAATTTCTTTTGTTTTTTAATAGAACATGGAAATTCTTACTATTTTGTTGAAAAACCGGTTATAACCGGAATTATTTGTCCGCGTCATGAACGCATTTGATTCTATATTGCACGTGTTCTCTATGGTTTTTCGTCTATTTAGTCTATGGTTTAAAAATTGAAGTACCTTCGCTTTTGTAGTCGCATTTTTAGCATTATCATGGCTAAAATGTTATTTTAATTAAGAAGACGTGCCTAAATAATCGTCGTAAACACGTGCAGTGATAAGACAATTAGATATTTTTTACAGTTATATGATTACTTGCTCTCATTTGACAAATTGCGCTAGACCGCATATTTAAAATGGCAGCCCTACCACGTAGAATAATCAAAGAGACACAGCGACTGATGCAGGAGCCTGTGCCGGGAATAAGCGCAGTGCCCAGTGAGACTAATGCACGTTACTTCCACGTTATTGTTACCGGCCCAGAAGACTCACCATTCGAGGGAGGACTATTTAAATTAGAATTATTTCTGCCAGAAGACTATCCCATGTCAGCGCCTAAGGTTAGGTTTATAACGAAAATATACCATCCGAACATAGATCGGCTCGGTCGCATATGCTTGGACATATTGAAGGACAAATGGAGCCCTGCGCTGCAGATCCGCACGGTACTGCTGTCGATCCAGGCGCTGCTGTCGGCGCCGAACCCTGATGACCCGCTGGCGAACGACGTGGCCGAGCTCTGGAAGGTGAACGAAGGCGAAGCTATTAGAAACGCGAAGGAGTGGACACGAAGATATGCGATGGATAACTGAGCGCCCGAGCCCGCACACACCCATCAGTGCCTCTCCCCACGCGCGCGACTCGAGGTGCGAACCGAAACTAACAGATATATCATGATTTTAAGAGTGCAAGTTATGTTACACACCTTAGACCGAGTAACTTGTGAAGAGACAATTGTGGATAAATTTTTATTATTAGTGGGTGCCCTGTGGCATGCCGGTCGGTGCCGCGGCGCCCACGCTCGCTCAGGCCTCCCTACATTCTCCGTAGCCTCGCCCCTGCCCGGAGCGGTCGCTTCGAAGGTCCGACAGATAATTGTTTACCCATTCACATGTAGCTTCGTTACAATATTAGGTATGCATATTTTTTTACTATCATTAAAATAGCAAATATATTAAATATCTGGAGACTTAAATGTATATATTTCATGGTTACAAATTTGGTTAATTTTATACAAAGGATAGCGTGTACTGTCACAAAGTTGAATGTCTTTGTAAGCGTTTTGTCAACACCACCTTTGAGTGCAGAATATTGCTTAATTATTATCAGTTTTCTGATCTCTAGTGATTCTGAATGTAATTTAATTTTTTAAATAGAATGTGAAAGCATTTAGCGTTTTTGTTTTTCACTGATTAAGCTACATCAACATGATTTCACTATGAATCTTTTGTGTACTATTTACGTCTTGTATAAAAGTTATCATTAAATTGTATTTATGTAAATTTAATTTGGCTTTGTGAGCAATTTCGAAATACATAATATACAAAAGCTAACCAATATTTTATTTAAACAAAAACTAGCTTTTTTGTTTGGACCTTTAATTAACAGTTTACTTCTAAATCTCATTCAAGGTTTGAAATGATTCTTAGGTGGTAAGCTTTTGTAAGTGGCTTGCAATCTGATCTTGAACTAGGAAGTCCAATTCCATCTTCAAATATTTTAGAATAGGATTTATTTTATAAAATACATGTAGGTACTGGAAATACACCTAATATCTAGTTGAATAGTCGAGTATCAAGCTAGATTGAGAGGTGTATATTGAGCTATGGACGGCGTTAGGCTGATGATGATGATGACCAGTTTTGACAGATTTGTTCAATGATTGATTTATGAACAATATGTTATAGTCTTTTTCTTCTTCATAGTGTTAAGATATAAATTACAGTATAACATCATTGTTACGATCATATATTTAATTTTCCTCTAGTGACAGCTTGAATTCATTGGATGAATTTAAATATCCCCTCTATTAGAACAATGTGTTATTTCATGGTAAATTATGTCTGGTTTTAGTGTTCAGATTTAAAGACATATTGAGTTGGTATGGTGTGTGGTGGTTATTCTTCCTTGAAAATACTGTATATATGAACATTCTAGCCTTAATTCAGTTTTTTTAACCATCTGATTCGCCTGGCTCTAGGCTGGGAAAACGCTAGGATGAAGAAGATGAAGTAGATTCCCCTTGCTTTATACACATGGAGTGCATTTTCCAACATGCACCGCTTATTATTTTAGAACAAACCTTACTAAAATGTGATTCTGTTCACTTTATGAAACATGTAATTCTTCACAAATTTTCCTCAAGTTGTTATAATAACTTCATTCCAATAGTTTAGGAAATGCCCTTCTAATTACTGCTTGATGAATGACGGACAATCGTAACAATGATTATTATTTTACTTATATTGAGGTGAATAAATAATGTTTTTTTTTTTAGGTTTGTTGTGTCTTAATTTTTTATTAAATAACTACAAAACTACTTCTCATTTAAACGTCTGTTTATTAATTAGAAGTAGTTAGGGAATGAATATGTAGTCATTTTTTGAAGCAAACATCTTACCACCACACCCCACCTGTCTTTTATAATCTGTATTTAAGTAACTTCAGGTTCAACTTATCAAAAAACAGGGAAGGCATATGTTCAAGACTCCTGTCTTAAACATATGCTTTTATCTCATGAACAGGAATCAATAGACCTAGTAATTGTTATTCCATCAGGGATTTATTTTCTATAATAAAAATAATCTATTCTTTGTTAAGATTTTATCTGCAACTTATTTATAAGTAAAAGATAACAATTTTATCTAGTTATCAATACTGATAAATTTTGATCTTCAATTGCATTGTCACTAAAGGTCAATGCCTCGATAGGTGATATAAAGGATAAATCATTATCAGGAAATGATAAAGATGAAAATGTAAGTAGGTACTATTGAAAGTTTTAGGAAGTACTGGGTTTCCCTTGTAATGGTTCTGGAGAGCAGATGGCAGTGGCTACGCTATAATGACCAGACTTGTCATCAGGATCATAGTAGCAGCGCAACCTGGTGTCCACAATGGATGTTGCCGGGATAAACGCAAGGATGAAGAAGATAATGATGTGAAAAGTAATTCAAAATACCTATCGACAATGAAGTACCAATATCTCCTAAGCTCGACAATATGTACTTCTATCCATAAAATACACTATTCAATTAGGTACCTAATTTAAAATAAAGGTAAGACTTTTTTATTTTCCTGAAACATTACTACTTTTTGTTAGGCTAATATTATGTACTTCGTTGATATTGGTACTTCGTCACTTTATTGCCTGTACTGCTATTAAAAAGAGGAAAACTTTGTTTGATAGTATTGAATAGGCTCAAAAATACTGGACATATTTCAAAAAATCTTTCACCATTCAAAAGGTTCAGTTTTTAAAACAATTTTTGTGTACATGTCATGATTAGGACTCGTGCGAAGCCGGGACGAGCCGCTAGGAATAAAAAATATGAAATTAACCAGTTTGCTAACATCTTACGAACGTTACCTTGTCTACCGCCCACCTCTTTCAGTAGGGCAAAGGTCACATTTCATTCTACCTATCTAGCTTCTACATGACTCAGAGTAAACTCCGTATACCTACATAATCAGTAAAATAATGATTTCATATTTATATAATACAGTATTTTTAATTAAATATCGAACTCGGAGTTCGCTGTTTTATATAAGTAGGAACATACATCAATCATCATCATCATCATCGTATCATTTGAATATGAAGGTCTTAATTTATCTATTGGGGTTTTCTTAAGAGGGTATTAACAATTTTATCAGATTTAACCTATGACGCTCCGTTTTCGAGATATTCAGTGTAATAACAATAATTTTTGACTGGTTGTGTCAATATCCCTATTGATTTATATAATTTTATTATAGGTAAGGTAGATATGAAAAATGAACTCGGGGTTGGCCCTTCTGGACGAGTTGGTACATCATCATCATCATTCATCATCATTATCATCATACCCATCGAATAGGTCTGAAGTTTCTATTGGGGTTTTCTTAAGAGGGTATCAACAATTTTATCAGATTTAACCTATGACGCTCCGTTTTCGAGATATTCAGTGTAATAACAATAATTTTTGACTGGTTGTGTCAATATCCCTATTGATTTATATAATTTTATTATAGGTAAGGTAGATATGAAAAATGAACTCGGGGTTGGCCCTTCTGGACGAGTTGGTACATCATCATCATCATCATTCATCATCATCATCATCATACCCATCGAATAGGTCTGAAGTTTCTATTGGGGTTTTCCTAAAAGGGGATCAAAATTTTGTCAGATTTTGCCTACGACGCACCGTTTTCGAGATATTCACAGTTTTATGAATTTAATATTCGACTGGTTGTGTCAATATCCCTATTGATTTATAGAATTTTATTATTGTAGGTAAGGTAGATATGAAAAATCAACTCGGGGTTGACCGTTTTGGACGAGTTGGTACATCATCATCATCATCATTCATCATCATCATCATGCCCATCGAATAGGTCTGAAGTTTCTATTGGGGTTTTCCTAAAAGGGGATCAAAATTTTGTCAGATTTTGCCTACGACGCACCGTTTTCGAGATATTCACAGTTTTATGAATTTAATATTCGACTGTTTGTGTCAATATCCCCATTTATTTATAAATAGAATTTTATTGTAGGTAAGGAAGATATGAAAAATCAACTCGGGGTCGACCGTTTTGGACGAGTTGGTACATCATCATCATTATTCATCATCATCATCATGCCCATCGAATAGGTCTGAAGTTTCTATTGGGGTTTTCCTAAAAGGGGATCAAAATTTTGTCAGATTTTGCCTACGACGCACCGTTTTCGAGATATTCACAGTTTTATGAATTTAATATTCGACTGGTTGTGCCAATATCCCTATTGATTTATAGAATTTTATTATTGTAGGTAAGGTAGATATGAAATATCAACTCGGGGTTGACCTTTTTGGATGAGTTGGTACATCTTCATCATCATCATTCATCATCATCATCATACCCATCGAATAGGTCTGAAGTTGCTATTGGGGTTTTCCTAAAAGGGGATCAAAATTTTGTCAGATTTTGCCCACGACGCACCGTTTTCGAGATATTCACAGTTTTATGAATTTAATATTCAACTGGTTGTGTCAATATCCCTATTGATTTATAGAATTTTATTATTGTAGGTAAGGTAGATATGAAAAATCAACTCGGGGTTGACCGTTTTGGACGAGTTGGTACATCATAATCATCAATCATCATCATCATCATATCATCGAATAGGTCTGAAGTTTCTATTGGGGTTTTCCTAAAAGGGGATCAAAATTTTGTCAGATTTTGCCTACGACGCACCGTTTTCGAGATATTCACAGTTTTATGAATTTAATATTCGACTGTTTGTGTCAATATCCCCATTGATTTATAAATAGAATTTTATTGTAGGTAAGGTAGATATGAAAAATCAACTCGGGGTTGGCCCTTCTGGACGAGTTGGTACATCATCATCATCATCATTCATCATCATCATCATGCCCATCGAATAGGTCTGAAGTTTCTGTTGGGGTTTTCCTAAAAGGGGATCAAAATTTTGTCAGATTTTGCCTACGACGCACCGTTTTCGAGATATTAACAGTTTTATGAATTTAATATTCAACTGGTTGTGTCAATATCCCTATTGATTTATAGAATTTTATTATTGTAGGTAAGGTAGATATGAAATATCAACTCGGGGTTGACCTTTTTGGACGAGTTGGTACATCTTCATCATCATCATTCATCATCATCATCATACCCATCGAATAGGTCTGAAGTTTCTATTGGGGTTTTCCAAAAAGGGGATCAAAATTTTGTCAGATTTTGCCTACGACGCACCGTTTTCGAGATATTCACAGTTTTATGAATTTTATTTTTGACTGGTTCTGTCAACTTTCCTATTGAAAAATATCATTAACTACGTGTTCACGTTATGATATTTTTGTGTTAACAATAGTGCCATGTCTGTTACATCAATGCGTGGAAAAAAAACATCGAATTTCATTCATTAACTAAGTACATTACATTTGCATTCGATCCATTCATTAATTGTATTAGAAAGTCAATTACTATTTTAATGTTCCTACCTTGTTGATAACAAATAGTCACACGAATGCCATTCATGATTTCCATTATTAATGAAGATATATACCTATCATTAAATTCACACACACACATATATGTACCTACATTCTACATACTTACATCCTCATAGCATAGAAGTTATCTTTATCTGCCCTCTGCTACAATTTTTGGAGATAAAATGAAAACCGCACAAAAAGGTTCATCAAATCAAACAAGAAAACAGTTTGTTCAGTTTATTCTTAACTTTAATGCAGACTAGAATAATACTCTTAGAAATGAGAACAACAATAGTTATTTCACATGTTACAGTGTACCTACCATATACCAGCTTCCACAATAAAAGGCTATTTATTATCCGTGTTTCTCAATGTAAATAAATCTTATTCACAACAGCTAGCAATATAAAATTACATATCAGACTGTATACCTATATTTAATTCAATAAGACATTGAGGGGTGAGGTTGGCATCCAGTACAGAAAAATGCTATTAGTAAAAAATTAAAAAATAAAGCAATGTTTCCAATTTAATTTCGAAATCAATCTACAAAAATCAATTTGATGACATGGAGAATAATTATTGAATGATTGAATCTATTTTCTCTGTTAACCAATGTCAGAGTCAAAATTTATTAGGTAACAGAACCTAATTTTTGAACCATTTGAAAGTAAAATATCTAAATTAAACTAAGTAGAGTAACAGCATAGTAATTTAACTTAAACAAACGGACGCCAACCGTTGCAACGCAAGTATTAAGTAACACAGAATCGCCAATTATAGGGGATTTTTAACAAGGAGTTAAGTAGGTATTAAATACAATGAAGCGGATTAACTTGAGTGGGTTGACTAATTGTGTGATTATAAATAAATATTTTTATACACAAATAAATATATAGAAACTCGTCCTCAGAGCGCTAAGCTTAGCTAAGAACACAGGACATACATACAATATTATATAGGTTACATAATAATGCTATAGCGACACTATAAAATTTACAAAATATGATATATCTTTTGAAACGCTACACGAAATAATGCTTTTATTTATTAGGTACCTATATCGACTAATCAATTCTTTTTTTTTATATTTTGATCACCGTAGATCCGCGGTCTACAAAATGGCGAATCAGGCATTTTGATAAAAACGCGGACA
This sequence comes from Nomophila noctuella, assembly GCA_958496325.1. Taxonomy (NCBI): domain Eukaryota; kingdom Metazoa; phylum Arthropoda; class Insecta; order Lepidoptera; family Crambidae; genus Nomophila; species Nomophila noctuella. The sequence goes on from OY292482.1 coordinate 2,266,770, forward strand.
CGAAACAGCTACGTGCCTGATCACAATCATTTTATGAACCCTTGGACATTCTATCTAAGCTATACACGTGAGATCCGACACTTTTCCGAGACAAACTCTGAACACCATACATTCCCTGGCTAAGATGTAACTGTCAAATTTCCTCAATACAATTTGAACTTTAAGTTTAAATTATAAGAGTCAAAATAAACTGAGGAAGTTTTACAGTATTGGTAAGCCCATCTATGTTAGTGTGGGAAAGTTAGGTGTCAGTTTTTGTTTCTAAAAAAGCGCCAGAATGCATGAAATGGTTTGAACTATGGTGCAAATTTATTAAATGGCTTTAAGAAACGAACGAAGTTATTTAATAAATCTAAACTCAAAAATATAAAGGTAATCTTACACTTCTTCAGATATAAATGTAAATATATAAACTTAATATAATTAACAATCTAGACCACTTTTGGGTACTTTACATTGATTTAAAGTTTAAATAAACACTTACTATTTCATCAAAAGTTGATTTAAATAAATATTGGAATGGTTCGATAGCGTTAAGTGTGAGTGGGTGCATGTATTACTAAAATATCGAAGTATTGTTTTTCATTTAACAACAGATCGTATAAAACAGCTTAATTAAGTTAAAGTAATGGCAATCAACAACATATGGCTTGAAAGTACCTATACTCTGTCCACTATATGAAGCGTCTTTTGACAGGTCGCCGATTGACAACATTGGTGATGTCCTAAAGTATCTCAAATGTGTCAACAATCCGATTGTACTATTATCATTACTCGATTTAGGTGCGTAAAAAATAACCGATTTCGATAAACATGCGTTTTGATTTAACATTCTCTTAGATTTATTGTAAACAAATATAAATCCATATATTTGAGTTTATAAATTAAATATAAAACAAGTAAGTCATATCAGTAAAAGAAATTTAAATCCAAATGTTGTTTCCTTTCTATGTAAAATATACATTATACCTTATGAACATGTTATGAAGAAGTTTAGATTTATTCATAGCATTTATTTCTATCGATTATTTGTAATCGGGGGCACAATCGTTCTAATCGTTTTTCGTAGCACATCACTGAGTTGGCAGTAACCGTCCATGAAGAACAATATTCTTTTTTCGAAAATTAAACGAAAACAATTCGAACTTTCATGGGCGTGAGCTGTCAAAAGACGCTTCATAAAGTGGACAGAGTATAATTGTAAGTCACCCAGCGGCCTGAGTATATCAGATTTTAATTTAAAATTCATTCTAAATGACAGTATTGTGTAACTTCAGAAAATTTTCCTTTATTGGAAACTCTGCTTCAATGGTTATAGTTTTAAAGTGAAAATAATTAGGCCGCTGGTTTATTTCAAAACACAAGTAAGTACATTGTCAAAAACAAAAGACAGTAGGTAAATCATCAAATTACAGAACATTTAATGGAAAAAGAAATCTATGGTTCGAGAAACCACTATGAGGTTGTCTATGCCGCCACTAGCACCTCAGGTTGACATCAAATAGTACATTTGAAGAAGATAACTACACACAAAAATCAGTTTTAAATACTCAAGTTGCTAGTGCCGACATTGTTACGGTATTTCAGTTAAAACTTAAACAAAAAACGGTAATTACTGACAATATACATCACTATCTAAGCAGATATGAGTGGATTTGATATTATTCATTCATAGGTACAATCGTTAAATGGATTACGTTTACACATTGTCATGAAAATATTCCAATTGATTTGTCCTTTCTACCGTTGTTAAGTTATTTCTGAGATAAAAGATCTGGTAGTAAGGACAAACCAAAAGACAATAGAGAGATACAACTTATGACCTATCTTATTTAGCCACGTAAGCATTTTAAGCATTTTGAAACTTGACATTCCATAACTTAGTTTGTCTTGAGTATTTTTGTCAGCTAAGCTACTGTTTACTCCGTTTTCGCTTTTGTGAAATTCATTTTGTTATTACAAATGACTAACGTGTCGTCTATGGTTTATAATATAACCAGTTGATTTTCAAATCATACCGTATCGATTTTGGTGGCGGCGACTTAAAGCATGTATAATTTATTTGACGCTACGTTGTAACGTAGATATTTTGAATGTGGCAAGACCAAACGTCTTTATTATTTAAAAAAATACTTTTAGGCTTTCATTAACGTAATGAAGAAAAACGAATAAAAATAAACAATATAAAATATAAAACGTTTTTGTAGGCACCAAAAACAGTATGGTTCTAAAGTGCTTTAAATACTTATCTAACCTCAAAAATATGTATCAGCCTAAAATATGTACTTTATACATAAATAAATCATCGATGTGATGACGATAGAGATGTGAAGTCATCATCAATCAACATCGTGTAAAAGTATCTCGGATCTCCATAGATTTAAAATATCTGACATTCTGTTGACCATAGTTTTTTTTTGTTCTTTTGTCTTTGTCAGGACAGGCAAAGGGAGCTGAGCCCATACAGCCATTGTCTGTAATATATTTCTTTGTCTCTTGACCATAGATTAAAAACACTCGAATTTCATCGACTAAAGATTATAAATATCTTGAATCACGTCGACCACAGACTAGTGCTGTACTTTTTCATCGATATTTAAAAAATGAGTTAGTGAACTGGATGCGAGTTGCCGAGGATTGGGCTAGATGGAGAGCCTTATGAGAGGCCTATGTCCAGCAGTGGACTGCGATAGGCTGAGTGAAGGTCGCAAGAGCGAGAACGGAGCGCGCGTGTACGGGCGCCTTGGGGCGGGCGCAAGCAGGCACTTGGGGCGCGGCGGCGCGCGCTTAGATGAACACCGGGTTCTCCTGCCCCGTCAGCAGCCGGAACATCGACGTCGGCATCGTCTTCATCAGGATCTGAGGAAAATATTGTGTTAGAACCACTTTCATTGTAGCAGCACGTTATCGAAACTTACGTGTTGTTTAATTAGCTTGTAACAATTTTATGGAAATTGTGACACACTACAAGCAATGCAATTTAATGAGATCGAAATTGGTCATTATATGAGCGTTAACCCCCAGTCTCCGCCCAATGTGGACTGCGGTAAGCTGTCCACGATAATGAAATTGGTTATCAAACATAAGTGCTTCGTTTTCATCATCGCCACTTTGCGATGTAATACGTTTATGTGCAAAAAATCTAATAACGCTCCATGGCGTCGTTTTGCATGAGCTCGAGATGAAGATTTATCCTTACTACACACTAGCGCCGCCAATTGTTTTTATTTAATTGCAATGAATTAAAGTTAAAAAGATAAAATAATTGTCAGTCGTACATTACAGAATAAAATTTATTAAAATTTTATAAAGGTGACTTTATTACATTGTTCATTATAAGGTAGTCATAATCTAAAATATTGCTTAAAGTTCCAAAAAAGTATTCAAAGTAGATTTCAAAAAATCATAACTACTTATTATACTTTAGTGCAAGCGATTTATCACATTGGCGCTGGTGTGAAGACTGCACGCCTTTAAGTGTAAGCCACTTCGCCATCAATAACCAAATTAAGCAGTATATGGATCTAAAGTAAATGCGCTCTCACGTACCTCGCCAACGGAGGTGGCGAGCAGGTTGACGATCCGCTCGTGCGGCACGGCGACGACGCTCTGCGAGTTGATCTCGATGATGCGGTGCCCCACGCGCACGCCGCCGCGCTCCGCGATGCCGCCGCGGAGCAGGCTGCATATCTGCGAAGATTCAATCATATTAATTGGGTCTTTCGACTGCATTCAAAATGAATTATGAAACTTTTACATTCAAGATTTTTTTATTTTATTGGCTCAGTACATTGGCTCCTCTCTACCTGATGGTAAGCAAATTTAGAGCCCTAACTGCCATGAAACGGGTGTGGTACCATCGTATCCTATCCGTTGACATCGCCATACCGGCCCGCAAGATACTTCCTCACGCTTCTGTAGGAATCAAGGTTATAGGAAGGAGGAAACACGCACGCTGGCAACGCATTCCAATGCCTAATAGTTCGGCAAAGAAATGAATTTCGGAACTTAATAAATAATCACATTTGATTATGTTACAGTTACTTTCGACAAATTATAGCAGTTACCTAATCGAAACTAAAAATGTATTGATTTGACAATACCTACATTAGACGTCATAGCTTAGAATTTCCTACAGTTTCAAGCTTAAGTTTTGACATTTAATAAAAGTGTGGGAATTGACCTGTCAGTCAAATGACGGATTGCTGCTTTACAGATTTACATAGTACGAAACAAGCCGTCGACATGGACCACATGGACCGACGTAGTTCAGCAGTGAATACTACAACTCTGAGAAATGCTACTCACCACTCCATTCTGCACGCTGAATCCCAGCTGGTACTTGGTGTCGGGTCGCTTGATCTTGACCTCGACCACGGGCGCGCACGGGACCATGGTCAGCTTCACCACGGTCTGGTTCTTAGAGTTCTTTATGTACGTCTGGCACGTCGACAGCGGCAGCCCGACCAGGCTCACGCCGTTTATTGCTATGATTTGGTCGCCTAAAGAAAATAAAATAGTAACATTGATTCATGTTTAAGAAGTGAGTATCTTAAACTGATTTGATTTGATTTGAAAAAAAAAACCCATATGAAGCACGCCCTAGCGCTTATCTCGGTTGCATCCTTGGCTATTGCCTCGGAGCCCAGGGTACGCTACGACTATGCTTCTGAATAGACCAGGCTGGTTTACACTGTAATATTACACTGGAGCGACTCTCGTCTTACCTGCGTTACCTTACAAAGGCTTAACATGCCTTCCGAAACACGGAATAATCCTTCTTATCGGACAATCAGGCGATTCAAGCCTGCCTAACCACTACACCGCAGAGGCAGTTAATAGCATACGAAGCAGGTTCTTTGCAGATTTTATTAAGCTCCTGCTGCATTTCAAGTAGTTGCTCTTTGTTTAACAATAGGGACTTTAAAAATAATCGCAATATAATTAGCAATCCATCCCAGAACCACGGCATATGTTAAGTTGAATCTTCCCTGGAAAGTAATTATCATCTATTGTTAAGTGTCACACTGACCTATGTTAAGTTGACCACATCTCGCGGCAGCTCCCGCCGGGGCCAGGTTCGCGATGACCACGGTCGGCAGCATGGAGCCCCAGCCGGACTCCACCACGACCACGCCGAGGATCTCGCCCTTCGTCTTCGGGACCACCACTTCCTTCTGCAGTTCCTTCAAATGGACAAATTTAATTATTTTCACTCGAATAGGTTGTCCTTCCACGTGTTTGCTTTTACGAAACAATTCACGAAATATTTAGTGTATTTTTTAACGATGTCTACTCATGTTCATTGGTTGTGAGCATGTCTACAAGCTTCACTAATATCATAAAGCTAAAGAGTTTGTTTCGTTGTTGGGGTGTTTGTTTGTTAATTTGTTTAAACACGCAAATTTAAGGAACTAACTAGTTCTAGATAGTCCATTTGTCAAGCTTTATAGTATAACACTATGTGTGTGGTAACCGAAATCCACGCGGACGGAGTTGCGGGCAGCTGCTAGTTAGCTTATAAACAGATTTTGACAGATAAAAAGTACCTAGCAGTGGTTACTATAAGTATTTTCAATTTTATATTACAAGCGTGGAAATCTATTTTCACCATCATGCATTTCACAGGTTCAAATGGCTCGTACCTTTTTGGCAAACATTTGCAATTCATCCCCGAATATTTCCTGGCTATTGAGCACCTCCTGGTAGTCCATTTCCTTGACGAAGCTGTGGTCTTCGATGCCATTGGCCTTCAAGAACTCCATATATGCCACTTGGAAGGCCTGCCCAATAGACTGAGCGATGAATTGAGCCTGGAATTTAAAATTAAATGGGAAATTAAGCAAAAAATATATAATTACTTCGTAGCTCTCTTGTTTCTGTACTATCATAAAAAACACTCTTTATGTGCACATCAATAATTATCGTTACAATTTTAATAAGCTTTTTCAAAAAAAAGTCCTACTTATGTCTTACAGGCCATTCAACATTCAAATAAAATTAAAAAATTAAATTCTTAGTTTAATTATTATTAAAACTATTTACACTCACTAATATTGAATCAAACTTTTTTCCAAATAAATCTATACTAATATATAAAGCTGAAGAGTTTGTTTGTTTGTTTGTTTGTTTGTTTGTTTGTTTGTTTGTTTGAACGCGCTAATCTCAGGAACTACTGGTCCGATTTGAAAAATTCTTTTTGTGTTGGATAGTGTATTTGGCGAAGAAGGTTATAGGCTATAGTATATATCTATTATTTTATCCCAAGGGGATGAAAAAGGGGATTAATGTTTGTATGAAACTTTGTCAATTTTAAACCGATTGGGCTGGGACTTTGCATGCATAAAGCTACTATGACATAAAGATCCCCTTAGAAAGGATTTTTATGTGTTCCACCCCAAGGGGATGAAAAAGGGGATTAATGTTTGTATGAAACTTTGTCAATTTTAAACCGATCGGGCTGGGACTTGGCATGCATGAAGCAACTATGACATAAAGATCCCTTTAGAAAGGATTTTTATATGTTCCACCCCAAGGGGATGAAAAAGGGGATTAATGTTTGTATGAAACTTTGTCAATTTTAAACCGATAGGGCTGGGACTTGGCATGCATGAAGCTACTATGACATAAATATCCCCTTAGAAAGGATTTTTATATGTTCCACCCCAAGGGGATGAAAAAGGGGATTAATGTTTGTATGAAACTTTGTCAATTTTAAACCGATCGGGCTGGGACTTGGCATGCATGAAGCTACTAAGTATGACATAAAGATCCCTTTAGAAAGGATTTTTATATGTTCCACCCCAAGGGGATGAAAAAGGGGATTAATGTTTGTATTAAACTTTGTCAATTTTAAACCGATAGGGCTGGGACTTGGCATGCATGAAGCTACTATGACATAAATATCCCCTTAGAAAGGATTTTTATATGTTCCACCCCAAGGGGATGAAAAAGGGGATTAATGTTTGTATGAAACTTTGTCAATTTTAAACCGATCGGGCTGGGACTTGGCATGCATAAAGCTACTATGACATAAAGATCCCCTTAGAAAGGATTTTTATGTGTTCCACCCCAAGGGGATGAAAAAGGGGATTAATGTTTGTATGAAACTTTGTCAATTTTAAACCGATCGGGCTGGGACTTGGCATGTATGAAGCTACTAACATAAAGATACCCTTAGAAAGGATTTTTATGTGTTCCACCCCAAGGGGATGAAAAAGGGGATTAATGTTTGTATGAAACTTTGTCAATTTTAAACCGATCGGGCTGGGACTTGGCATGCATGAAGCTACTATGACATAAGGATCCCTTTAGAAAAGATTTTTATACATATGTTCCACCCCAAGGGGATGAAAAAGGGGATTAATGTTTGTATGAAACTTTGTCAATTTTAAACCGATAGGGCTGGGACTTGGCATGCATGAAGCTACTATGACATAAATATCCCCTTAGAAAGGATTTTTATATGTTCCACCCCAAGGGGATGAAAAAGGGGATTAATGTTTGTATGAAACTTTGTCAATTTTAAACCGATTGGGCTGGGACTTGGCATGCATAAAGCTACTATGACATAAAGATCCCCTTAGAAAGGATTTTTATATGTTCCACCCCAAGGGGATGAAAAAGGGGATTAATGTTTGTATGGAACTTTATAGGTATAGTATATACCTACGTTTGCGGAAACCGGAAACCACGCGGACGGAGTCGCGGGCGGCCGCTAGTCATAAATAAAATCGCAATTTCATTCATTTGAATCACGATTCAACAACAAATAACAGAAACATTTCTGGCATATCAAAATTGATTGTTTACATAAAACTGTTTGAAATGTATGTTTTTAATGTTTATCTCTCAAGTCTAACACAGAACTCACGATAACGACTGCTCAAATATGACCGGCAGAAGTAACTAGAGGTAATTACAAACGGTTTTCACGAATTATGTTGAAACGCGCGAACTAATTGAAAACTGACAGCCGTAAACCTTAGTTATGCAAATAGTTCATTGAATTTTTGTTCAGGTTGTGTATTGAGTATCTCGAGAGTTTTTCTTATCGCATTTGTAAGATCTGATAAAAGTACTATCTCTTTTGAATTAACAAAGATCTTCTGAAATAGGTTACGTCTTCGAAATAACATAGAAGCGAGAATGTGAAAACTCAGATTATTCTGTAACGATCTTGCTTTTCAATAAGGCCTTTAATTTGCACCCATAACTAGTAGATATAGGAAGATAAAAATACTGGGTGGGAATGTCATATTTTTTTAGGTTCCACTTTCAGTCTAATATATTTATTTTATTATTTATTTCTATGTTACGTGATGTTCTCTAATATTTTAATATCCGGTACTTAACTACTACCGTTTTATCTCTGAGATGAGAATACTACATTATTGTGTAGATTAATTCATCACATGGTAAACAGAAGTTATTGGACCAGAGGTTAAGTCTCTGGTCCAATAACTTCTGTTTAAGTAAACGCCAAATAACGTTATCCCTAAATAGAATAAGATTATCAAATCACACTCACCTCTTCACTCTCAAAAACGTGGCATATCATCTTAGGCGTACGGTTCAATTTCGGCTGGTCCGAATCGCTTTCGTGCGGTACGAATCTTCTCCTTGCCATCAGTACCACCAAGTCTCCTATATCGGCGATGTAAGATATAGTCCGTAGAGCGTGATCCATCATGATTTCTTTAAGCTCCGTGTTAAGAACCATGATCTTCTCAGTCGATATGAAGAGGTCCACTTCGGTACTTGGTTGGTTCTCACCCTCGGGGGCCTGCGGACAAAACGAGAATGTGTTACGTAACTCAAAAATTTTGAGGCAGCGGCTTCTATGTGCTTACCTAAGGCATCTACAAGATTTTTCTAAGAAGTGCCGTTAAACTTTTACGTTAATTTAGATAACAAGGCTGGACTCGATTAAATGGATTTTAAGGTTTTTTCCGAATAAGATGGTCGTTTGTAAATAAACGTGTAAAACAAACAGCAATTTCTTTGGCACCAGATGATGACGACAGCGACATTGATTATGATGATGCTTTAATTATTATGATTATGAACATTGTGCAAAACTTCTAACAATCTCATCCCAAGGTTCCTTTCATTATATCCAATCGATTGGAAGCGCTAATAGTTTCTATCTTGACAAAATCGTTTCGGCTGTCTTGTATAAAAACGGATATTCGCTCGATGGCAAGCTGTAGTTAGGCTACCTCCGAGTATATAGGTATGTCTAGTGTCTACGGTCCAACTTAGCTGCGATTGGTCCATTTGATGGCCAGCTTGACGTCTCCTGTGAAAGGTCTTGGCCAATACGCAGCAGTGGTACACATGACATTTTAGTGTGTCCTAACAATGCCTATTCACTTATCAACTGCAAGCAGCATGCTTTTATAAATATTGCTCAGACTATGTTCACTACTTTTTAGAAACTAGAAATTTTGATTTGAATATTTAAAATATTCAACTTACCAAAGCCTGATTTTCCGAGAAAGCATTAAAAAAAGATTACATTAATACATTTTCTCGCTTTTTACTATTTGAAACACGCTACATATTGATCAAATTAAATAAATTAAAACATGAATTACATTTCACATTTGCGTAAGAGATTATACAGGTATCATACAAAGTGTGAAACTTTTATGATACTTTTATCTTCATGTCTTGATTTATAATTTTTGTATTAGAAATGTATCGACTTTTTTTAGGGGTGGCAACAATTATGTACGAGGTAAAATACCCTCTGAAAAATCGCAACATTTTTTTTGTCCTGTTTTGCTTCTACTTTCCTGATTCTTATATTGCCATCCCAAATCTGAGCTCAAATTGAATAAATAGTACAACTACAGCCAAACAACCTTGATCTTATTGACGGCCTCCTCGACCATGTTCTTTTTGGGGCGCCTCTTGCGCCTGCGCGAGTCCTCGTCCACCTCGACCGAGCCCAGGAACGCGAGGCGGAACACCGCCGCCGGCGCCGCGTACACGCCCGAGTATGGCCCTTCGCACGCCCACTGCGCAAACCGGCTAACCTCCTCGATTCGCTCTCACATACCACGGTTGTTTTGTTTCTTTTTCAATTGATTTTTTAATTGACATCGAGCAAAGTTTTTTGAATTAGGTTGTATAAACCGAGTTCTGTTGCCTGTCCTCGGCAGTGGCAAAGGAATAAAGAGTACGAATTTGACAGCTGTCAAAATTTTTGATTTTAATTTTTGAACTGGTATTGGTTTAGGAAATTAGTTTCATGAAGCCGAAAGACCAGTTTATATAAGTGTGTAGTGAATATGGTGAAATTAGAGTTAATATGTGCCTAATGGATGATAACGTTTTGAAATGATTTACATTGTGTACCGTGCATTATAAAGTCTAATTTTTAAGAACGGAAAATTTTATTTCAAATTGTAAAAAAAAAGATTTAATCTACTTGTAGATCACATCACGATATATATTTTTTGTGTACTTTTTACTAGTAGGTACCTAGTCGATTTTCGTATTTTGCGGTGGTGTAAACGAGTCACATAAAAGTGTGAGTCAATTACATTCGTAGCACCCCATCGCTAACGAACAGTTTATAATTTTGCAAGCAATGAATTTAAGCATCTTGTAAAATCGCGGTAGAAAATAACTATTACTAAAGATATTTAGGTTTGTTTCTGATACATAGTTATGCGTCTACACCAAAAAAGACAATGAGCACGCAGTCCCAGATTGGTGTCATAATTTTGAAAGCCAGTAGATAAAGTCATGTTTCAATGGGCCCAGTACCCACTGGGCCTTAAATAGGCAAGCTCTCTCTTGAATCATGTAGCGATTGTTTAAGCGGTGGCATCACTCTGCGGTTTCTTCGAAGTCTTTAAAAATTTCAGCGCAAAAGCAAGCAAAACAACTCGAATACAACACTCAACGATGGTATGTGAGAACTGAGAAGCGAGCGAGCGACTCCCTCGTTAGTATGAAAGCAGACCTAACATAATATAAACCTTATCAGTATCACAACAGGGATTGGTTTCACATGTGCAGGCTTCGCTTGAAGTGCGTACCTCGTTACGTGTGGCACCCCAGCCGGTGTGAATCGGAATGTCTCATGCTAATCAGTGCTTACATGGATGTGCATGGAAATTGAAAATTCAAAATGCAGGTGGACATGGCGGGCACTTAACGTTCGGTCCAACGAATCCGCTATTCAGAACTTAGAATTTGCATACAGACAATAATATGTTTAACTTTACGAAGAACGTTTCTCAAGGCCATGAAAATATATGTTTTTTTTTTCTTTTAAAATAAAATAAAATAAAAGGAGAGGATTTTTTAAGTCCACATTGTAAAAACGTTATTCGTAATTTGATTTTTTATTTAATTATATACAATGTCTCCTGCTTTATTCTAACTTTTATTTATCGTAATATGAGCTGTCAAAGCACTTTTACGTTACGAGCTATGTAGTCAAAAGTAAAATGGACCAAAGTACAAATCGTAAATTCAACATGCTTAATTTATATCTCTAGTAAGTACGGCGCAAGGCGGATCTTACCTTGTTACCTACTTCTCAAGGGGTGGATAACATAATGATAAAAGCATAGCGTCAAGCACAACAGAAAGCGACATAACAAACAGTCCAGAGGAGGCTAGCCGGCCAGTACGGGATCCGACATTCTTCCTGGGTCGGGTCGAGGGGTGAGGAGCACACTGAAAAAAATTCTCTAGTGCCAAGTCAATAAGAGCAAAAACGGTTTGGCGCACACATGGACTGACAACGAAGTTTAAATTGCATGGCTCAAAAAGCTTAGGCCCAGAGCCATACACTTTAAAATTCGAAATCCAACGATCCAAATGGAGCGAAATTTTACTTTTAAACTCTAGCTTACATTACCAGTTGTTAGGTTAACAAATACAAAGGAATCAGGATAAACAGGATATCCCACTAGCATTCTCAAAACACTAATCCTAATGAGCATGAAATTACAATAATTGCATAAAACAAATGACGGGTGTAAGTCAGGTTGCGTGCAGAAGTCGGAAAAAGAGTCCAGTATAAAAAGGAATTTCAATATTTAATAAAGTCACAACTGCTGATAGCAACCCAGGTCAATAATGCAACATCACAATATTTTTATTAGAAGATTAATTTGTGTGACTTTTACAATAAAGAGCAAGGCTCTTTGTATTTTTCAAATCAGTCAATTGTTTAAATATTTATACCGGACTGAAGAGAAATGGATGTAGAAAAATGTTGACAGGGTTATTAGCTCTTAGGAAGTATTCATAGTGCTAGAATCGCGATAGCCATGTGACCAAAGTGCCAAAGACAAGTGGAAGGAAGAGAAGAGACAAGTAATTTCATGCTCTTATCATTACATCTACGGAAATACACATTTATACCGATTCACACGGGCAAATGGCTTGCCATCGTCAACTGTGTAGGTATTTCATGAGAATGCATGTATCGTATTGGGTCTGTGATATCTGTCGTTAGACATTAAGTATTTTTAGTAACGATTTACATAGAAGTATGTAATAATAAGGAAACAGTAGGTATGTTACATAAGTTAAAATTTGAAATATCAGATTAAATTCATAGGATGTTAATTTTAAGTAAAAGCGTTTGCTAAAGTCATTGACCTATAAAAAAAAAATTAGGCCTAAAAAATTACGAGGTCGTCAAAATATTAAATTAAATTATTATAATTTATTAATATTCTCCCGAGATTCTCTAAACAAGCTTCTAATCTGTCTGAACTATTCTGTAATTAAGAAATTACTGTCATTAAGTGTGATTACAACAGATATTGTGCCCTTAATTGTTCAAATTCTTGAACGTGAGATCTTAATTGACCCACTAACAACTGTTTGTAGGGTAATTACACAATGATATTAATTCACCTGTCTTTTTTAAATATTATACATAAAGGGCTTATACCTCAATCTGAAGTCAAACGTGGCTTGACATCGAAAAAAGTTAAACCAATTCCGTGAAAAAAGGTTTGATTCGCCTAAATCAACATTTGTTTTTAACGCGACTCGCCAATGACTTTAGCACCTCCATACCCCATTAGTTAATAGAACCAACGTTACCTTGATCCTGGATACCGCCTCTTCGGCTTGCAGCATCCTGGTTGCCTTCGTGGGCTGGCCTTCACACGCTAGTTGCGTGGAGCCGAGGTACCGGGCGCGGAAGAGAACACCCTCGATCAGCACTGATGGGGTTAAGTCTGGAACAAATAATAAATAAAAATTATAATAATTTCATTGGACACACCAATTGCCTAACCCCAAAGTAAGCTCAAGCTTGTACTATGGATGCTAGGGAACGGATGGACATACTTAGATACATTTATAAACATACATGACTCGAGTACGTATGCTGATGTTCATCACACAAACATTTTGTCCTAGCGGGATTCGAACCCATGACCTTTGGCGAACGGGCCTGTCTGTGACTTAATAAATTTAAGGTCTTTATCTTTACGACCTTCATTGTTAAACCTTTCTTCAAATTAGTAAAGTACTCGTTATTACTTATGCTTCACTTCTACGTGTTATTTTAAACAACTTTTTTTTTAAACAACTGATTCAGGTTTTTTACTTGGATGATAAAAAGGTCATTATAATTGCATTCTACACGAATTACGAAGTATAAATTACTTTGTAACTCACCGTTAGCAAATCCATCCGAAGGTAGCATAAAAAAAAATCGATAATTTAGTATGAGCCTTAAGTTACAAAATGTTACTCTCAGAATATAAATTAATATTCATTCAACATACCTTCCTTGTTTTTGCTCTTTTTCTTCACCCCTTCTTTGTCCTGAAAATAATTATACACGTAACTATTAGCATCTGAAGATCACTTTTATATACATCTATCATAAAAAGAAAGGAAAAAATACGGTTGACATGACGTTTTATAGTCGGTTTTGTAGTCGGTAGAGTAAAAGTTGGAACTGTTATACTCTTTATTTTCAATAACACTAAGTTATCAGCTGGATAGAATGAATGGATGAATGAAGTTGCCGAGGATAGAGCGAAATGGCAAGTAACCAAACCTGGACCAAAGATTGAAACAAAACTTTTTGGCTGCCACTTCAATAAGGTATTTTAAACGAAAGAATTGAATGTTTCCTTTTTCCATATAAGCACTATTCTCAGAAGCGTTATGAAAATAGAGATTCTTTAATTTTTCTTTCCTTGATGATAATCAACAGCATAAAGCATCACCCTATAGGCACCGTGCGTAGCGATGACTCTGCCATCTTGTGACTCATATTCGAACTGACCAAGCTAAATGTCAATCTCAATGTCGGTAATTCTACTGTCAAACCACGGAAAACACCGTGCCTTATTCTGCCATCTAGTGACTCGAATTCGAACTGACCAAGGCTGTCAAACCACAGAAAAAAAATCGGGATTTTAGCGCCCTCTATAGTTTCTGCACGGTGCCTATGTACATTGGACTGCGACAAGCTGAATAACTCACCCTGCCATTATGCAGAGCATCCTCGTCCTTCGCATCGGCCGGCTCGTGCGCGTGCGGCGGCGAACGCGCCGACCCCGACACGCTGCCCGCCGGCATCACAGTGCGCGACTTCGGCTTACGCCATCCCTGTAAAAATTATTAGTCTTTATTGTCTAATACTGTTAATAGAGCGATGGTGGCCTAGTGGTACGGACGGCGCCTCACATACGTGAGGTCCGCGGTTCGAATCCCGGCCCACACCTCGAATTTTTCGAAACCTATGTGTGGATTTGTGCTATTAGCTCGGCGGTGAGGGAAAACACCGTGAGGAAACCTGCACATTCAGTGATTTCTGAATTTAGTTCGGTTAGATCTGAATGTGTAACCATGATCCAATCTGTCTGTTTCCCCTCTATGGGTTACGAAGGTCTGATGGCAGTCGCTTCACTGTAATAACCAGACTTGCCAAATCCTGGATCATGGTCAAAGCGGACCAAGTATAGAAACGGGACAAACGCTAGGAATAAGAAGATTGTCTAATACTGTTATTTATAATCATAGATTTAAATCGTTAGATTTGCTCTCGCCGTACTCTGAAAGTGGCATTTAAAATGAGAGTGACGGTCGCTTCTAAATCTATTTTTAAGGTAACGCTCTTCAGAGAGCTGTGCTAAAAACCTCAGATGTCGTGGGTTCGACGCCCGAATAAATAATTTCAGTTTGTGTTAGTTTCAGGCTTGAACTGCCTGATTGTCCGATAAAATTGAAGAATCCTAACTATGATCCAGATCGTTTGGTTACGGAGATCAGACGACAGTTGGTCCATTGTACGTGGGTAAATCCAAAAGTTCGTGACCATGAATGTCAAAGAAATGTGGGTGTAAATTATTTTTTATTGTTTAACGTAGTCCTTATCTAGTTCAACGCAATTATTCGACGACCCGCTTGGTGTAATGGTCAAGACGTTGCCTATTACGCAAGAGGTCGCGGGTTCGATCCCCGCACAGGACAAACATTTGTGTGCATGAACATGTCTGTTTGTCCTGGTCTGGGTGTTATATGTATCTATGTATGTAAGTATATTTGTAATACCACTGTTGATTCTGATGTCTGTAACACAAGTGCTTAAGCTACTTAACACGGGGTCAGATCAATGTATGTGATGTTGTGAAATATTTATTTATTATTATTATTTATTCTATCTGAACTGCAACTTATTTCTCTATCGAAAAAA
Organism: Nomophila noctuella; assembly: GCA_958496325.1. NCBI lineage: Eukaryota > Metazoa > Arthropoda > Insecta > Lepidoptera > Crambidae > Nomophila > Nomophila noctuella. Next base: position 2,282,470 of record OY292482.1, read on the forward strand.
AAACGATTTCGAAAGGTCCTTAAAAATGACCATTTTCACCGTCTATCACGACTTCTTTGGTCAAAAATTACGAACTTTCCGTATTTAATTTTTAAATTTGTGGTGAATATTTATCCGACAGGGCTTAATCATCCAAATAATGTAGCCGGAGCTATAATTCGTAGCCATAAATTGTGTATCTCAGCCATTGTTTCGGCACAAGTGTGAACCCGCGCATTAACTTGATTGAGTAAAACTTTCTTGGGCAGCATACCCGGCCGTTTTTAATTGATATCCTCTCAAATCTGCCTTAAAATTAAAGATTTATTAATAAAATTTATAGAATCACTTTTTAATAAATAATCTACAAAAATAATTTCCTTCCTATCCCAAAATATCGAAGCCATGACTTTGTAAGCTGAAAAACGACCTTAGTTTTCTTCAGAGTGGGTAAGCCAGATTTTTTCCATTTTTTCGATCGTTGCTTGGATTCTGGAGTACACTGGAAAACCCAGCTTTCATTCATGGTAACAAACCGGGATAAGAATAATCGGGATGTAGCTCAAAAAGCTCCAACAGTCACGCCAAATTTTTAATCGAACGCGTTTTTGTTTGACTCAAATCAACCTGGTTACCCAGCTAGCAGAAACCCGATCGAATCCCAGTTTTTGAGTTACAATGATTTGAATCTGAACAAAACCGATGCTTGTGATCTCAGCTATCTTATACATTGTCAATCTTTGGTGATTAAGAATAAAATCACATATTTTGTCGATGTTGTCCTTGGTAGTAGACGTTGAAGGCCTTCCACACCAAGGATAGTCTTCAACGCTCTACTGACCTCGTTAAAACTTAGCTATCCACATTTTTACTCCTGAATAAGGTTGAGCAAATTCTTCCGATGTGTTAACCATATTTTCATGTATGTATATTGGTTTAAGATCTTTTTAATGCATGTACTTGATCACAGCGCGGTGTTCGATTTTGTCCATTCTTGAAATCTGTTCAGACACTCTCAAACAAATAACCACAAAAAAATTGTTGCTTGTGTTAACTAAACCAAACTTTGCTCATTTGCTACTAAATAACCAAAGTATAGATAAAGAAAAGATTTAAAATGATAGCATTGCTCTGTCTATGTTAGGCCACGAACTTTTGGATCCCCCCTAGTAATAACCAGCCTCGACTCCAAAGCGGACCCCGGACTCCAAGGCAATGGCCAAGGATGCAACCGGGATGAGCGCTAGACTGATGATGAATAGATTTAAGTATCTCGTAATTTCTTAACATAACCATGATACACATTGATCACTATAAGAAATGTATAGTATTTCTTAATCACACACCTTCTTCTTTCTCCTCTCACGTTTTTCGTTTTCCTTTTCGCATTGTTTATCTGTTTCTTCCTCGCTGTGACTATCTCCCGAGTCATCTCCGACCTTTGACTCATCGCCCGAGCTCAATGCTTCATTAGGCACATCAATTGGCGCCACTTTACCATCTGCACTTATCTCGTTGTCTTTGACGTTTTCACATGAAACTTTTTCAGTGTCACTTGGATCGACTTTTTCACACAAATTAGCGTTTTCATTTTCATCTAAACAAGGCACGCGTTCTTCTTCACACATCTTATTTATAATCAAATAACTCAGTGCATAATCTAGTGGTACCTTTGTGCCTAATTTATCTATTACGTAAATATGGTATTTTACAAATAATTATAAGTTATTTCTTTGTAATAAATAATTAGAATCGTAAACTAGTTCGTATTATAGATGGTTGCATGATTTAATCATGAAAGTTTTATATTATTTACAAAACTATTTACACTAGCATTGCTTCGAGACTAGAGAGATCGCGCAATTTACAATAACTGTTTTTTTATTACGTCTGCTATTCCATGAGTCTTTTATTATCCTATAAAATTATCACATCAATTCTATCATCTGAAGCATTTATATTGGAGCAAACTATTAAGACAAGATCACGCTACATTACGCCAATTTATTTATATGTCAAGTTCACAATCACAGATTGTACAACACTACACAAGACCACGTCACTAAAGAGTTTTCACTTCATATCTCAGTCTCCTTTTTCGCGGGACCAATTTTCTCAATTGTTTTCCGAGCAAAAGTCAATATCCGTTATCAGTTGGTCACTTGTTTACGATATCGTTGAGATAACGTTAAAAACGAGGCCACGTGCGTTTATAGAACGCGTCGTGTGAATACTGAGTAGTCTTAACTCTTGGTAGTCGAACGGACGCCGGTAGTAGTTCGAGATAATGTAAACATGACTGTCAAAGATTGTCAAATAATAAAGGTGTCACGTATTGAACACCTACTGACTGATTGATTGCAGTATGTAAGACCTATTGTTTGAAAACCTGATTTTAAATTGACGATTGTTTGTACCAGATTTAGACAGGTTTATTCAGTTCTTACCTACATTATTAAGCGCGACTCAATATTACCACAAGCTGTTTTATAAAACGCGAGTAATAAAGCAGGTAGTTGTAAACTGCTGTTGTTTTCAAATAATTCTAACTTGTCTAAAAAACCAACAACTTAATAGGAATGTAAGTTTTTAATGGAGGGGAAGTTCCTAAACATAAAAAAATAAGCATATTCATTTATAGATTTTAGTGTTCTATTTAAAATGTCTTCAGAATTACATTTAAAATATTTGAGTGAGATTAAAGTTTATCTTTATAAATTACTAGAGGCCGCCCGCGACTCCGTCCGCGTGGATTTCTTTTTTTCGAAATAAAAAGTAGCCTATGTTCTGTCTCAGGGTCTAAAGATTGTCAGTACCAAATTTCATCAAAATCGGTTGCGAGGTTTAAGCGGGAAAGCGTAACAGACAGACAGACAGACAGACAGACAGACAGAGTTACTTTCGCATTTATAATATTAGTTGGGATAGTTGCATGTTAAATAATAATAATTGTGGCTTTACAATAAAAATACAACATCTTGTAGCCATTTAATTTTTTTTTTTCAAATCACGAATGAAAATTAAATTCGTCATCTCAAACTATTTGCTCACGTAGGCTAGACAAACAGAGTATTCATCTGAGCATGAAACGCAATTACATCATAGTCTTTGACCGCGAGATCCGAGCAAGGTCTCGCGCATGCGTGGTTCGCGCCAACTCGACGCGTAGTATCAACATTATCCAACATGGCGGCCGACCGCACAGCTGACTATTGCATCATGGCGCTGACTCAGATCAATGGCGCGGTATTCAACCTGTTTTAATTAATCTAACTAGTCGTATCAAGGCGTTTATGTACTTTTGTTGTTTACTTGTATCAGGAAGACTTGAGTGCTGATTCGTTTTTTCAAATTGAATAAGAAGTTCAAGGACGACGGTACAAATGCACGCAGTGATAACAATAAATACCTACCTATCGATTCCTGCTTCAGCTTACCCTCACACTTAAACCATAGGTAAATAGTTTATCAGTTGTTTACAGTTCTCAAATTGAAATGTTTTCGATCCTACCCATGTTACTGTGACATACCTATATTTATACACGCTATATTGTTGTAGTGAAATATTACGATATAAATATATTTTCAAGGAAAATTATAATTTATATTCACCTTTAGGTAGGTAAATGTTTTAGTTTTGATTGTTGTTTAAGTAATTAGTTTCTAAGGATTAATAATAATTGGTTGACTGATTATTTTGGCACAAACAGCTTTTAAAATTAAGCAAGGTTTTATGGTCAATAGTTTTTTCTGGCAAAACTTGAAACAGTTCTAATATACATATGTATTTCGTTGTTTTAAAAAATTAAATCAATTTTACCTGCCGATGATAGGTAAAGTTATAGTTACATAGGTTACAAATCTTACCTTGTCGTCGAAGAACCCTTGGTCATCTGTCCTTTGTTGACCCAGCAGCCTGTCTGTCTCGAGGTCTGTGTCGGCTTCATCTGAAAAAATATAGTAAATATTAAAGTGAACATTTAAAACTGACGAGCCTATTTAAAAAAAGTTTTTTTGTTTGTAATTTTGTTTACAATTACTAACCTTCGTCGCCACTTGCTGGTTTGATTTCAACAGATTCCGTGCTCTGAGCTGATGATGGCCTTTTCCTGTAACGAATATTTCATGTTATAAATCAAGTTTTAGGAATACATTCAGTTTTTAGGGTTCCGTAGCCAAATAGCAAAAAAGGGAACCCTTATAGATTTGTCATGTCTGTCTTGCGACATGCACTTGGACGGTTTTTATCTACTTTTCTGCGCGATCTAGTTTTTTCTTACAAATAGGTATTGCATCGTGTAGTGCTCGAGAATAAGTACTACCCAAGTCTCGCATGAGCTTAGTCAACCAATAAGCAACTGTACCTGGGCGGGTAAATGTCATGATGCTGCACATGCGATCAATGCGTCGCCTGCGCCGGGTTATGATGATGCTGCGTGAGCTTCGCGTGCGGCGAGTGGTGCGCGCGCGTCTCTAGTGCGTTTACTGACTAACAGATTCCCTGCAAGTATACCATGGCAGGAAGGAAGACTACGTTGTGGTGCGGAGCGTCGGCGGATGCGTCGGATGCGTCGCATGCGGCGGGTTGTGGTGGTTCGGCGTGAGCTGCGCATGCGTAGCTCGCAGCGCGTAGGCGTGGGGCGCGTGGTGCACGGTAAGTGACCGCAAACACCAAGTAACATTACTAAGGAAGCTTACCTTGGCGGACAGACGTCGTCATGGTGCGGCGCGTGCGGCGGGTGCGTTGGATGCGTCGGATGCGTCGCATGCGGCGGGTTGTGGTGGTGCGGCGTGAGCTGCGCATGCGTGGCCCGCAGCGCGTAGGCGTGGGGCGCGTGGTGCACGGTAAGTGTAGTCAGCGCATAGACACTCGTTACATTACTAAGGGAGCTTACCTCGGCGGATAGACGTCGTCATGGTGCGGCGCGTGCGGCGGGTGCGTCGGATGCGTCGGATGCGTCGCATGCGGCGGGTTGTGGTGGTGCGGCGTGAGTTGCGCATGCGTGGCCCGCAGCGCGTAGGCGTGGGGCGCGGGGTGCACGGTAAGTGTACCCAGCGCGCAAACACAACGTAACATTGCTTACGAAGCTCACCTTGGCGGATAGACGTCGTCATGGTGCGGCGCGTGCGGCGGATGCGTCGGATGCGTCGGATGCGTCGCATGCGGCGGGTTGTGGTGATGCGGCGTGAGCTGCGCATGCGTGGCCCGCAGCGCGTAGGCGTGGGGCGCGGGGTGCACGGTAAGTGTTCCCAGCGCGTAAACATGCCACAATACTTAGTAAGCTTACCTTGGCGGATAGACGTCGTCATGGTGCGGCGCGTGCGGCGGGTGCGTCGGATGCGTCGGATGCGTCGCATGCGGCGGGTTGTGGTGGTGCGGCGTGAGCTGCGCATGCGTGGCTCGCAGCGCATAGGCGTAAGTTCGCGCTCAAGTTCGATCTCAGGGTTGAGTGTGATTTATTACCACGAGCCTTAGAAACTTACCTTGGCGGGTAAACGTCGTCATGGTGCGGCGCGTGCGGCGGGTGCGTCGGATGCGTCGGATGCGTCGCATGCGGCGGGTTGTGGTGGTGCGGCGTGAGCTGCGCGTGCGTGGCCCGCAGCGCGTAGGCGTGGGGCGCGGGGTGCACGGTAAGTGTACTCAGCGCACAGACACTCAGTCACATTACTAAGGGAGCTCACCTTGGTGGGTAAACGTCGTCATGATGCGGCGCGTGCGGCGGATGCGTCGGATGCGTCGGATGCGTCGCATGCGGCGGGTTGTGGTGGTGCGGCGTGAGCTGCGCATGCGTGGCCCGCAGCGCGTAGGCGTGGGGCGCGTGGTGCGCGGTAGGTGTACTCAGCGCGCAAACACAACGTGGCATTGCTTACGAGGCTCACCTTGGCGGATAGACGTCGTCATGGTGCGGCGCGTGCGGCGGGTGCGTCGAATGCGTCGGATGCGTCGCATGCGGCGGGTTGTGGTGGTGCGGCGTGAGCTGCGCGTGCGTGGCTCGGCAGGCGTGGGGCGCGGTAAGTGTTCCCAGCGCGTAAACATGTCACAATACTTAGAAACTTACCTTGGCGGGTAGACGTCGTCATGGTGCGGCGCGTGCGGCGCGTGCGGCGGATGCGTCGGATGCGTCGGATGCGTCGCATGCGGCGGGTTGTGGTGATGCGGCGTGAGCTGCGCATGCGTGGCCCGCAGCGCGTAGGCGTGCGGCGCGTGGTGCGCGCGCGGCGTGTGCGGGTGCGCGTGCGCGTGCTCGTGCGCGGGCAGCGTGTTCAGCGTGTGGGGGGAAGGACCCGCTGCGGTTTCTGATGGCGGCCGGTGCGGCGCCGGCGCTGGTGGTGGTGGTGGGACTTCGCTGCAAGCTGGAAAAAACATGCTCATTATTGAAATGTGTTTTTTTTATTGAAGTGCATAAGAATTCCGTTGACAACGATCATTGTTGTTAGATAAAGACATACTTTATAAATAACTACATATATTATTTGATTGATATATTTACATAATGTATCGATACTATAAACAATCCGTTGCTCAACCAAATACTACATCAGGTATGTGAAACTTGCCTTAAAAAGTCACCATGGGAGAGCAGCGCACCTTACAACAGTTTTCTTACCTAGTGGATCCAGCGAATGTAAGTCAGCATCAGAGAGCGGCACGTGGGCTTCTACCGTCCCGTTTTCTACTATTTCTTCTATCACGACTTGTGAATGCTGTAAATAAAATTAAAACGTTAATTGTTTGATCTCCATTAAAACTCTTTGTTCGTTCCTGGTGATGAAACAAAATCTTATTTCTTACTTGCAACAACTTTGTCTGACTTGCGATGAACTTCTTACCTTTTTCAGTGCCCATAAAAGAAGCGCTTGAGTCACCCACTTGGGCATCAAATTAATGTATGTATGCCGTCTCATATGTGCTATTAAGTTCTATACTAACTTGATTGTTATTGTCGGTGTCGGAGGCGTGGCCGGACGACAGGCCGTCCTCCACGACGGGCAGGTGGGTCACCACCACTCGCTGCGACTCCATCTGCAGCGCGTTCACTGTGGATGATATTGTATATTAAGACTTATGTAGAAACATTTAAAGTTTGTTTTAGAGTTTTGTAGACTATGCGATCTAAGAATCTGAAATACGAGCAGCAGGGGAGGCAGGCTCGCCTCCGCCGCAACCTTATTGCAGCGTATTAAGGCACACTATTGCGTGTACGCGCTCACCTTTCATCTCGGACAGCTCGTTCTCCATGATCATGAGCGACAGGTCGCTGCCACTGTCGCTAGTGTCAGACGAGAGGGCGAAGGGCACGCGGTCTCGTTCTGTGCGGCGCGCGGGCACGGCGGGGGAGGCGGACCCGCTCCACGCCGCAACCTTATTGCAACGTGTTAAGGCACACTATTGCATGTACACGCTCACCTTTCATCTCGGACAGCTCGTTCTCCATGATCATGAGCGACAGGTCGCTGCCGCTGTCGCTGGTGTCAGACGACAGGGCGAAGGGCACGCGGTCGCGGTCGGCGCGGCGCGTGGGCGCGGCGGACCCGCTCCACGCCGCAACCTTATTGCAGTGTGTTAAGACACACTTTAGCTTGTTCATGCTCACCTTTCATCTCGGACAGCTCGTTCTCCATGATCATGAGCGACAGGTCGCTGCCGCTGTCGCTGGTGTCAGACGAGAGGGCGAAGGGCACGCGATCTCGTTCTGCGCGGCGTGCGGGCGCGGCGGGGGAGGCGGACCCGCTCCACGCCCCAACCTTATTGCAACGTGTTAAGACACATTATTGCGAGTACGAGCTCACCTTTCATCTCGGACAGCTTGTTCTCCATGACCATGAGCGACAAGTCGCTGCCGCTGTCGCTGGTGTCGGAGGACAGGGCGAAGGGCACGCGGTCACAGTCGGCGAAGCGGGAAAACGGACCCACTCCAAGTCGCTGCCTTATTGCAACGCGTTAGGACATACTTTTGCATGTACGAGCTTACCCCTTATCTCTGACAGCTCGTTCTCCATGATCATGAGCGACAGGTCGCTGCCGCTGTCGCTGGTGTCGGAGGACAGGGCGAAAGGCACGCGGTCGCGGACGGCGCGGCGTGCGGGCGCGGCGTGGTAGGCGGACCCGCTCCACGCCGCAACTTTATTGCAACGTGTTAAGGCACACTATTGCATGTACGAGCTCACCTTTCATCTCGGACAGCTCGTTCTCCATGATCATGAGCGACAGGTCGCTGCCGCTGTCGCTTGTATCAGACGAGAGGGCGAAGGGCACGCGGTCTCGTTCTGTGCGGCGCGCGGGCGCGGCGGGGGAGGCGGACCCGCTCTACGCCGCAACTTTATTGCAACGTGTTAAGGCACACTATTGCATGCATGTACGAGCTCACCTTTCATCTCGGACAGCTCGTTCTCCATGATCATGAGCGACAGATCGCTGCCGCTGTCGCTAGTGTCAGACGAGAGGGCGAAGGGCACGCGGTCTCGTTCTGTGCGGCGCGCGGGCGCGGCGGGGGAGGCGGACCCGCTCCACGCCGAAACCTTATTGCAACGTGTTAAGACACACTTTAGCATGTACAAGGTTACCTTTCATCTCGGACAGCTCGTTCTCCATGATCATGAGCGACAGGTCGCTGCCGCTGTCGCTGGTGTCGGAGGACAGGGCGAAGGGCACGCGATCTCGTTCTGCGCGGCGCGCGGGCGCGGCGGGGGAGGCGCACCCGCTCCAAGCCGCAACCTTATTGCAACGTGTTAAGGCACACTATTGCATGTACACGCTCACCTTTCATCTCAGACAGCTCGTTATCCATGATCATGAGCGACAGGTCGCTGCCGCTGTCGCTTGTATCTGACGAGAGGGCGAAGGGCACGCGGTCGCGGTCGGCGCGGCGCGCGGGCGCGGCGGGGGAGGCGGACCCGCTCCACGCCGCAACCTTGTTGCAACGTGTTAAGACACACTTTAGCTTGTTCTTACCTTTCATCTCGGACAGCTCGTTCTCCATGATCATGAGCGACAGGTCGCTGCCGCTGTCGCTGGTGTCCGAGGAGAGGGCGAAGGGCACGCGGTCGCGGTCGGCGCGGCGCGCGGGCGCGGCGGGGGAGGCGGACCCGCTCCACGCCGCAACCTTATTGCAACGTCTTAAGGCACACTATTGCGTGTACGAGCTCACCTTTCATCTCGGACAGCTCGTTCTCCATGATCATGAGCGACAGGTCGCTGCCGCTGTCGCTAGTGTCAGACGACAGGGCGAAGGGCACGCGGTCGCGGTCGGCGCGGCGCGCGGGCGCGGCGGGGGAGGCGGACCCGCTCCACGCCGCGCCCACACTCAGTTCGGACACGTTCGGCTCCGGGTACCGGGATACTGATCTTTGTTGCTGCAAAAAAGAGTATGGTATTTCATGACTTAGTTATTGTAATAAGCACCCACTAAACAATTCTTATTTACCAATTTGTTTTTTATTTATTTAATTGAAAAAGGATATTATTCAATTGAAAAAATCAGAAACCCTACGCTTAGCTGCAGATCAATAGAACTTTATTTAAGCTAAGATTTGTATTACAAGAAGTGTCGATTCCCTATGATTGTCAGTGATCAATGACTATTATGGACATTTCCAACATATCGACATTTGAAAGGGCAAATCTAATTTAGTCGTATTTTTTCATATCCTAACTCTTGTATCTTTTCGTATACATTTTAGTTTTACAAAATAGAGATTATGTGTAGATTGAAAAAATTATAAAATGGTCGCGGGTTCGAATCCCGCTAGGGGCAAATGTTTGTGTGATGAACATCGGCATTTGTACTCGAGTCAAGGATGTTTATAAAAGTATAAATTTAAGTATGTCTATCCGTTCCCTAGCATCCATAGTACAATCTTCGAGCTTAGTATGGGGCTAGGCAATAGTGTGTTCGTGCAAACAATTAATTTAATTTAGTTATTTAAACCATAATTTCCGTACCTGCAATCCTAGGAAGTTAGTATGGTTATGCGTCGTGTGCGGCGAGTCCAGCGTGTCAGTGACAATCGGCCACTCGGACTCGGAGCCGGCTTCGATGCCGTTCTCCGACGCGCACTCCTGCGTCTGCCGCCGCAGCTCGTAGTCCAGGTCCTGCAATACCAGGTTCTAATTACAGGCGTTAGATTGTCTTTAAGGTTATAACATGAGGAGAGGTCGCCCGCGACTTTGTCCCCGTGGATTTCCTTACTTTTAAATTTGTGTTTCTGACGCATTTTTATTATTCACTAGCGGCCGCCCGCTACTTCGTTCGCGCGGATTTTGGCTTATCCCGTGGGGACATTTAATCGGGATAAATACCAAATTTTATTAAAATCCTTGGAGTTGTTCCAGCGTGATTGACGAACAACAATCCAAACAAACAAACTTTCACATTTATAATATTAGGTAATAAGATTAATTTTATTCTCATTAACCGTATACATTGTAGGTACTGAAATTAGAAGCATACTGTTTTAGATTGTTACAAGTACGAACCTATAGCTTAGTCATATTAGAACACTGTATTTTTAACTCATGTTATTACTTTGAACTGTTAGGTAACCTATGATAACAAATTAAATAAATGAGGGTGCTTCTGAGTGGCTATTTTCGCTAGATGGCATCGTGAAAACATATTATGCTTCATCCGTGTCTTTCATAGGTGTTAGTTACAATTATTTTGTAACAGTGCAGAAATATTTTAAAATGAATGTAAGAAAAGTAAGTCTTAAACTACGAATATAATAATGTCTACTGAATGAAGTAGACCGAAAAGATATGAATCTTAAAATGTTTATTACACATTAAAAGACTTAGATAAGATGCGAAACTCGGAAAGGCAAGGCAATCATTAAGATATTATCTCTGCTTACGTAAAAGGAGAAAATTAACGCTATAAAAACAACTCCAAAAAGAATCGTTAATCGCGTCATAACATTAAGTAGGTATACCTACTCATGCACATAACATCAAGCCTCTAAGTCTGGTTAGGCAAAATATCTCCACAAACATTGGTTCCAATATCAAACCAATACGATACAATATAAGTTGGCAAGTGTTGGAGTGTTGGCGTATTGGCACCAATGTTTGTGGAGGTCAGTAAGGGCCATCAATCCAACCAACCTGAAAATTAACAATCTCGTCATTGGTGTTCAACTGTGCGTGGCCCGTTACCGCCGGGCATCTAAAGAACTCTTCTAATACTTTTCGTGTCTCGGAAAATTCGTATAAGTAGTCGAAAGCCGCTGAGCCGGACGGGGGCGAAACGTCTCTACTTTCTGTTACTACCCTCTGAAAATAAAAATAGAAATATGTTAAGTAGGTGCTGAAGCGAAGGAAAGTTCCTTCATTGGACTTACCAAGAAAACGAGAAAATTATCGATAAACTAAATAAATAAATAAATGCCTTGGACTGACACACCAATTGCCTAGCCCCAAACTAAGCTCGAAGCTTGTACTATGGATGCTAGGGAACGGATAGAAATACTTAAATACTTTTATAAACATCCATGACTCGAGTACAAATGCCGATGTTCATCACACAAACATTTGCCCCTAGCGGGATTCGAACCCGCGACCCTTGGTTTCGTAGCCAGGGTCTCTGACCACTCGACCAACGGGCCAGTCAAATATATAAAATAAATAAACATCTTTGTTCTTGGCATCTTTTATTTGAACTAATTCCAAACAAATCGTAATCAACAATAGAGTAAGAAAGTAATCGAAACTTCTGGCTATTCAAGTGGATATTCAGTCAAATGATTTTTGTTCATCATCCGAATGAGCGCGTTTCATTGTGAAACAAAAAAATTACTCCCTTAAACATTTTCCTCAAGTCTTTATTCTATCGTTGAACGAAATCAATAAACCTCAAAATTATGGGATACATAAAATCTCCCTTTCCGTCGACTGAGTACTAAATCAATCGATTACTACTTTATGAAAAGCTCTACCTAAACCGGTGTAGCGTGACATTTTCGAGGCCAAGGCCACGGAACGAGAACGAAAGTACCATTTTGACGTCATTAAGTTTCTATGTCAGTGGCAGGTTAATTAACTACCGTAAAAGTAAAGTATCCTAAAATGAAACCCATTTTCATGTTATGACACTTTTGAAACGGCTCGTAATCGATTCTGTCGTAAAAGTATGATACCTTAAAGGAAAATTTCCCAGAATAGATGCTTGTCGTTAAGTCATAAGAAAGAATTATTAAGAGTATTTTTACATTACAATCGAGATTTATGAAGGAAGGATTTATTTATTTATTATTATTTATTAATAATATCGTCTATAAAGTTATCTGTAAAACTAAACAAAGCAACAAACCTGTGGAAATCCGGGCCGCGGCGACCTATTTGAAGTCTTTTGCGTCGCGACGCCGTACCTCCTTGGCGATCCCTCATACTCAGCTATTGGCAGTTCTCCTATCACCCTAGTAACCCTGTTCTTATCCTCATCTCCGGACAGCCACACTCCTGACGGGCTCGCGTCACTCAGCCTCACATCTTCCCTCGAAGGAGTGGACTCGCTCCCACCATCACAACTAAGTTCACTCTTATTGTTCAACATATCACTATCACCGTTTTTTATATTATCTATAGTCCTTTTTACACTCATATCTATCTCATCATCACTAGCATCGGGTTCCGTCCTCAAACCTAGAGACACAGAATTCAATATCACTGAAAATAAAAGAAAAAGAAAAAAAGATTTTGTGAATAACAATGGTAATGGGGAAGGATGGAAAGGAGTAACAGAATAACATTACACCATGGTTGATAGGAATAGGTTCGAGTGAAAAAGTATTAGAACATTAGATATGAAGGAACTTATACAAATTGTAAACATTTTAATGAAAGTGTGCAACAATGGTGTAATGTTACGAAAAACAGCAATCAAGTAAACAAAGTGTTAATAGAAAAGGGTGGACAAAGACAAAGCAATATTAAAAGCAAAGTTAATGAAGTCAGGTGAAATGTAAAGAATTAATGCAATTGATAGATCACGCAATATGACAAAACAAATTGTATCGCATATATTATTATAATTACAAAGATTGATACATTTATTTTACTTCGCATTAAAACACCGCTTTAGCTTAAATCAAAACTTTTTTAATACTACAGAGTTATTTTTTTTCTATTGAGAATTTTATACGTAGGTACAGGTCAAAAGCCGTCCTGAAGCAGCTATTAAAATTTTCCAGCAAGCTTCTCTTCATTAATTAATTAAAACATCTCCGACGCCTTTTCTTTTCTATAGAGGTAGCAAAACTCAGAGAAAAAATGTATCAATTTTGTTTAAAGCAACATCGTCGAATCGAAGCTGGCAACACACAAGTTTTAGAAAAAGAAATCACCTTTCCAGTCGTCATTGTCGTCGAACACGACAACTTCTCCGTCGGCTACTACAGCTATGGGGCTGCTTTTGGTGCTGACGTCATTGGTCTTATGCGGGTCCAGTATGGGCGAGCTGTTCTTAGGTATACCCAGGTTTGGTTCCACTATATCGCCGTTCGTGTACGTCGGCGACGTGTGTCGAGACATCATCTTTTTCGGCTCACTGTTTAGCCTGTGTAGTGGTATCTGGAAAATATTATTGATTCTCATTGGATTCGATTGGATTCTCATATCGATATTTGCGTTTTATTTCATTTGAAATTGACGTAAACTTTCAGTGAACTAAAGAAAATAATAAATTAATGCGCTACTGCCTTTCATTTTAGTTAAATATAACTGATCTTCTGCAGTCGATATTGAAATGATTCATACACCCCTTTGTATTCTTTTAGGCTTGTTTCTTTTTATTGAATTATTCTTTTTTTGTTTGCCAAAAAGAGGTGATCTATTTTTGCGTCACGTGACCTTTTTTCTTTTTTGGTTGTCATTGGTTGTGCATTCAGCCAGTGTCAAATAAAAAAAAAGAAAACAGATTTAAAACTTTTTTATTTACCTCATTATTGGTTAGATTTTCAGGGGCGTACTCAACCTCCTTGTTGAGTGAGCGCACCTTGTTCCTCATGTTGTGTTTGTGCGTGTTGTTGTGCCGCAGCTTGCGCACGGCCTTAGTCCGGCTCTGGGAGTATATCTCGCGACCTCCTGCTATTTCTATTATCCTGGTAACGATAAAGAAGATTATAAATTAATTTATTACATTACTTTATTCATTGAAGCAAACCCCAATAAGGCAGAACATATTTGTAACCAACCAAAAAAACGCAGCTCTTACCTACAAACTCACTCAGAAAACTACATACCTAACTGACGTTTTTAAATAGTAAGTAGGTATTAGAAAAAGTATATAAGGTATAGGTATTGCATATCACATCCAATTAAGAAGAAATCGGAATACTTTTTATTACTTAAGGGAATTCGTGAGCCATTGTAACAAATTATAAGAATATCATTTTATTGTCCCTCGGGCATCTCTAATTGAAAAAAAACCTAATCCATCGATATTACTGCCGCTAATTGCGAACAGAGATATTTGTTGATTTTTACCTACAGGTACTTGAAATCACCGTGTTAGAAAAAAGGGAAGAAAAAAATCGTGGTTCGCAAGTAACACAGAATAGCTACCAACTATTAAAAGTGATTAACTTGAAACAGCAAAATCTATTATCCACGTTATCTATTGTTTCTAGGTTTATTTTTAGCACAGGAAAAAGCAATTAGTCAGAATTCATCTCCCACGGCTTTGAAAAGGGCCTACGAATGTTTTGCAAAGTTCATTGCTCCTGTCAAAAACAAAATCCACCCAGCATAATATTTTCTAACAAATAAACCGAGGCCTTTTTGTGTATTCAAATACTCGTAGTTATAAATAATTAATGATTCGAGTCAGTAATGAGTTCATAATTAATGTATTTTAATTTGCAATATTATTTTTTCATTTGTCGAACACTCATTTCGGCAGACACTATTCAGGAAACACCAAAATTGTTTTTGTTGTAGGTACTTTTATAAGTTATAAAAAAATATGCATAATAACATAATGAGGTCACATTTGGTGCTGTACTTAACCTGAAAACTATGCAACATTTATTTAGTCCTCAATCCACTGAAATATGCACACTGCAAAGCCATTATGGTGATTTACTTCAGTTCACTGATCTTATTTCATATTTGGCACGAACTGGTTCGTGTACCCAATGATAATTCGAATTTAGAACATCACTTTTTTATCCCAGGCGTTCTAATTTCGGCATCACGCTCATTATGCCAGCATAAAGTTAAATAAATGAAAAACTATATTTATCCCTCACCTAGAGTCTCTGAGTTTGTAAGTGCCCCCCTTGGAGTTGAGGATGACGAGCTGGCCCTCCCCCCCCTCGTCGGAGGAGCCGTTGTTCACATTGTTCTCGCGCTCCCCCCTTTCCCCCCGGTCCCGCTCCAGCGCGGAGTTCAGTCTGGAACAGACAAAGGTTCAGTTTAATGATGTGTTGCTGCCAGACAATTATGTTATTAAGGACTTCGTACGAGGTCATATATAGGAGTCTTCAGTTTGTCACGCATGAGTGAATGTGTAGTAGCGAAAATTCAACTCAATTAACTGAATGGGTTTACATTGCGTAACGTTCTTTGGAGTATCCATTCATAATGTAAGATTTTGTAATGAATACAATAATATTTCGAATACTATTACTGTATCAACTTATGAATTATGCAACAATACAATAACTGCTTTGAATGTGAATAGCACAAATTAAAGAAAGATTTGTTATAAGCATATGTTAAGTTCTTATGGTTCCATATTCACATATTTAATTTCACGACGACGTATACCTAGGTACTCAAAAAATCTTTAAAAAAATGCTTAATTTTTATACATGGCATTGTACCTAGTACAAATGACGATAATCACCAAGATTAGTCCTTGAATCAAATTTCAATGGTTCTTATTTACTTATAAGGAAGATTAAGTTAATTCATAACATTAAAAGGAATTCATCAAAATTTTACCTTATATCAGGCAAAGCCAGAAACTTAAAAGAAGCAAAGTCATCTATGTACTTATTTAACAACTTGCACAGAAACATCGTTCACAAATTAAACACTGGCAGGCACAAAAACACTATCCGTAAAAAAACGGAACACTCAACAAACGTCGGAAAAGGCAAAACACAACGCAAAATGCTAATTTACAAAACCAAGATGGCCGACAATACGGATAAAGTTCTCTATTATTCTAAAGCACGTTGGAAATGGAACAAAAAGGCACGCAGGACAGGAACCATGGGTCCATTGTGGTCCTGCATTGCGGAGTGAGGAACAAAGCGCACGCAAAAAGTGAAATGTGTTCAGGTGCAATAACAAATTCCTGCATGTTGTTGAGCGTTGTGCAAACCTTGGGTGGGGTAATGCCGGCAATGCTAAAGCTGGTAGGGGTGTGCAGACAACGTTCATTTGTTTTATTTTTATAACTATTGAGTGTATTTATTCAGTCTTCAAAATTATTTTGATGTTTGCTGTAACGAATTAACCAGTGTATGACATATTATCATAGACTTTTTAAAGATGAAAGTGTTTAACTCGCACTCAACTCTGAGTTCGATCTTGAGTGCGTACTAGATATGTCATTCTCATACAAAACAGCAACTCAAGCTCACGCTCAAGATCGAGCTCAGAGTTGAGTGCGATTTATTAATACGAGCCTTAAACACTTATAAAATACAATTCAAGAAATATGAGGCATCATAAAATATACTTTAACACAGTTCGTATTTTACATAACACAAGTGCATGATTAGGCCGTGGGCATTGTGAGTAGTTGAGTAGTTGCTTGAAAAAATAAATATCTATTTGCATGAAGCGCATTGCAAAAAGCAGGCATACCATTTAAATAGATAAGACTATCAATAAATAACATTATTGTTAATAAACCACATACGATAAGAAGCAACCCTACACTAAAATTGACCGCCCGCACCGGACTGAGTCGCCAACTCGCCACTACCAACTAGGTATGCGTTACATCGACTAGATAGCTATCAGGTACTTCACTTTAAATGCAGGCATAGGTAAATGCAGGTAAACGTAAATGCAGGCATTCGTAAATGCAGGCAAACGTAAATGCATCCGTGTAGGGATTGCGGCACTGTCGTTGCCGACTGCGCTAGTATATACATACAAATACATATGTATATATATGGGTGCATAAATGAGGTGGTGGAATTCTGAAAACTCCGCAATAGCGTGTTAGGAATTACTACATGTCGAGAGTATTTTGAGTATTCTTTTTTTGGAATTAAAGTTGTTTTATTTTTTGTAGTCTGTGTGTCTTATTGCTGGAGTTAATAAATATTGTGAAAATGAAATATTTTGGTACGCGTGTTGGTAATTTAGGAAGTTTGCTCAACTCGATTCAAACACTCATTTCCGATCGATGAACTTCTACTTGTACATTGATTGAAGATAAAAAACAAGAAGAAAGGAATTTTATGTTTCTGAACGAAACACGTTTCTACATAGGTTCTCATTATTGAACTACGTCTTCAAATACAGTTTTACGAACAAATAACAACTTTGTCTAGTTCTTTTCCAGTTTTAGAAACTAAAAAGATAGGTATTCAATCAGAGATTTGTTTTCAGCAGTTGTGTAACAAGCTCCTCGGTCGTCTTTGATCAAATCTGGTGTCTCCAAAGTTAATATTATAGAACTCGACAGCAACTTTTTGCCGATCTAATTAATTATGTCCAGGGATTAATGAAGCCCCTAAGGATTACTTGGTTAAGAATTTCAGAGGAGTTTCCGCTAAGTCACGATGTCAAATTGTAATAAATTTATCTTTTTATCCGATAATCTTGATTAACGCTGATAAATACACCTCGAGCGCGTAGATACTTAATTACGGTTAAATAAATTATGAAATTGGTAACTGGATTACATAATTGGCCTTCCGTGCTATGAGAAAGCGGTAAATAAACCTTGGATGCTGATTCTGCAAGTGAGTATCGACGAATGCAGCGCTTGTTTTACATAGGTACGCAAGGGCTTTCATAAAATCTCTCGAACGCTTTTCTCATGCCACAAGCTATTTCGCAACTGACCTGCTGATGCTGCATTACCTTGGTGGTTACGTGAGCCGATGTTACACTATCATAGCATGCTGTCTTATCTGACCTGATGGTGCTGGATGTTCCTATGGAGGCGGGAAGGGACACCGCAAGTCGCCCGTACCGTACGTCCATCGTGCCACCACTGTATCCGATGTTCTGCATCTTTCTCACTTGTCTCGTTGGTGTATTCTGTCTCGATGTGTGGCGCTGTGCTCACCTGTCCTGCTGGTGCTGCATGTTCTTGGGGCGGCACTTGGGGAAGAGGCGCGTGATCCGCTCGCCGACGTCGGAGACGGGCGTAGAGTCACCTGCGCATATTGCGCCGCCACGGTATCTGATGTTAGTGCCCCGTTTGGTGTATTGAGATGCCTGTCGCGATGTGTGGCGCTGTCTCACCTGTCCTGCTGGTGCTGCATGTTCTTGGGGCGGCACTTGTGGAAGAGGCGCGTGATCCGCTCGCCGACGTCGGAGACGGGCGTGGAGTCGCCCGCGCCGTCCGCCCGCGCACATCGCGGCAGCACTGTATCTGATGTTTGTGCATCTCTCTCACTTGTCTCGTTGGTGTATTCTGCCTCGATGTGTGGCGCTGTCTCACCTGTCCTGCTGGTGCTGCATGTTCTTGGGGCGGCACTTGTGGAAGAGGCGCGTGATCCGCTCGCCGACGTCGGAGACGGGCGTGGAGTCGCCCGCGCCGTCCGCCCGCGCACATCGCGGCAGCACTGTATCTGATGTTTGTGCATCTCTCTCACTTGTCTCGTTGGTGTATTCTGCCTCGATGTGTGGCGCTGTCTCACCTGTCCTGCTGGTGCTGCATGTTCTTGGGGCGGCACTTGGGGAAGAGGCGCGTGATCCGCTCGCCGACGTCGGAGACGGGCGTGGAGTCGCCCGCGCCGTCCGCCCGCGCACATCGCGGCAGCACTGTATCTGATGTTTGTGCATCTCTCTCACTTGTCTCGTTGGTGTATTCTGCCTCGATGTGTGGCGCTGTCTCACCTGTCCTGCTGGTGCTGCATGTTCTTGGGGCGGCACTTGGGGAAGAGGCGCGTGATCCGCTCGCCGACGTCGGAGACGGGCGTGGAGTCGCCCGCGCCGTCCGCCCGCGCACATCGCGGCAGCACTGTATCTGATGTTTGTGCATCTCTCTCACTTGTCTCGTTGGTGTATTCTGTCTCGATGTGTGGCGCTGTCTGACCTGTCCTGCTGGTGCTGCATGTTCTTGTAGCGGCACTTGGGAAAGAGGCGCATGATCAGCTCGCTGACGTCGGAGCCGGGCTTGGAGATGCCCGCGCTCATCGCGCCGCCACTGTATCGGATGTTTGTACCTCTTTGTAACTTGCCCTGTTGGTGTATTGAGATCCCTTTCCGTTGTGACGTCACTGCGCTCACCTGTCCTGCTGGTGCTGCATGTTCTTGGGGCGGCACTTGGGGAAGAGGCGCGTGATCCGCTCGCCGACGTCGGAGACGGGCGTGGAGTCGCCCGCGCCGTCCGCCCGCAGCGCGCCCGCGCTCATCGCGCCGCCACGGTCACGCCCCAGTGGCTCCTAAGACAAATCACGAGGGTTATTCCACTACTCTGCATGCATAACGTAACAAGGACAAGTACAAGACAAGTACGTGCAACGTAAAGAGGTCGAGTGGACCTTTTGATGTTTACAGGTGGAAACATGTATCACAACAAAACATATTTTACTATAAAATTTAACTACAAAATATGTGAAAACAAATTTTGTAGTTTACATCATCACCTATTACGAACATACTGTAGAGGGAGAGAATTAAAGAACCGCTAGAAAACCGTTTATTCAATTAAAATATCGACAACATTTATTTTTGTTCAACACCATAAAAATATTGCTAGCGCTATACGTTTTATTTATCTAGGCTATTTTGTGTATGACAAGACTTTTGTAATGATCATGGATTGTGGTAGGTGATAGTTATAAATAATGAAGTTTTTATGTGCATATTATACATCGATCCTACACATGTAATATTTGCTAACGTAGTGCTGACAGTGAGTGAAAGTAAAAATCGTGTTTTAACGTCGAAAAGAGTGTTTCATCTTCATTCAACATAATAATTCCTAAACTGACAACATAGAACATCGATCTTCATAAAAAACATTCATAAAACTATTACCAACTTTGTGACATAATATAGTGATTGAACATCGAACACACAGCAAGTGAAAAGTGTGTTTATTAGAATAACAGCACGCGCTTCCCTTCTACATAAATAACACCTTTACATAGCCGAACGAGCAGATCGACACCGACAATCGCCAACCTTCCTTTGCCCACATCACTACGCTATTATACGGGCCATTATAACTCATGTTTGAACTATGATCTCCACCGGAAGACACATGTTCGGTATTGCAAAGCAGAGCAGCTAGGCAATTTTGGGTTGTAATGGTCAATGACATGAGGCAATGTGCCAATGCTTGTTACAATGGTCATTTAATAAGATTATTGCACAGCCTGTTGTCAATATAAGAACTACATTCTGTCTCAGCCTCATTTCACAATATTTTGATTTATTTATGTAAGAGTTTACTGGTTTACATGTTTTGGTAGGTTTATACCTAAGTTTAATAAGTTTTAACAGAACTTCAAGAGAATTAATTTTTAAAATGAACGAAACGCATTAAACGCCTCCCGATGAGTTATTATTAGGCCCACATTATTAATTTACTAGCGGCCGCCCGCGACTCCGTCCGCGTGGATTTCGATTTCCAATATCCTATGTGTTATTCTGATGTATAAGCTATATTGTGGTAAAGTTTCATTCAAATCCATTCAGCAGTTTTTACGTGAAAGAGTAACAAACATCCATACATCCATACATCCACACATCCACACATCCATACATCCACACATACAAACTTTCGCCTTTATAATAGTAGTAGGATTCTCCGTTACAGAAGAATACCCTAAAGGATTTTACATAATGGGCTTTAAAGGCTTCATTCATTATGCTTCTAATCAAAAATAATAATTTGGTGCAAATAACGAAACGTAATTTTAGCTTTATGTGGTTTTATTTGTTTTCAATGCGAAACATGGATTGCTAAGCCAACAACTATAAAATCGGTGCGAAAAAAGACAACATTTTGAAAAATTCATCGTTACATCTTCATTAATCAAGAATCAAATGTAACGAGAAATATAATATAAGAGTTTAATTCAGTTTATATAAAGTCCTGGAGTATCTGCGCTATACATTTCATATCAACTTTGAATTGAACTTTACTTTGATCGAAATGAAATTACACAAGTTACGTTAAATAGTTACCGCTACAAAATAAAGACTATGAAGAAATAATTCACGAACGTTCAAAAGAACGTCGCAAAAACAAGTGACAGACCCATCCAATCTGAATAAAGACGACAAATCCATCTCACCCCGTACATCACACAGTAATACAGTACACCACGTCATAGAAGAAAACGTGACTTGAATAGAATTATGACAAAAGGTCAGACCTCAGAAAACCTAGGAAAAGGAATAGACATGAATACCCGTCCATTGGAATCGCTTAACCCTTCACAAAAACGAAGGAGCTGAAAGGTTCAGTGCTATAAAACCAGCGAAGTTGTTTTTACCTTGAATAGTATACAGGAAGAATTTTGTAATGCCACTCGAAGGGAAAGTGTAGTTGGAAGTCTGAAGTAGTCTAAGTTCGATTCCAACAGGTCATTAAACACTTCTAACTTTCTTCGATCTAAGTTTAAGTTTGTAAATATTTTAATTGTGACAGGCCGATTGTATGATTGTGATCTGCCGATCAGAGTATAACAACAAAAAATATATTCACTCTTAACATTTGCGCTGAAATCAGAATTTGACAATTTAGGCTAAGTAGGTACCTACCTATGTTTTATTTTTAGTGTTACAATTAAAATTACGCTAGTTCTACTCAACCGACCAAACCAAAAGGAACAATACATTTCCCTGCTTTTAGAATCACTTAAACGTACACCCCCTTTAATCTAGATAGGCGATAGCTACCCAAATAAAAAACCTTTTAAAGCATCCAATTCCGATCAAATTGTACTAAAACCTGACGATAACAACGAAACATGTGACAGAAACTACGCCAATATCAGGATAAGTATTTCTCTGTTGCTATTAGATCCCTCGCCTCCAGACGGTGGCCTTGAATATAAAAAACAACCCTTTCCAAACATTTTTCGCTTCAATTTGTATTAGACCTTGTCGACAACAACACGGCCTACGTAAAACAATATGCCAATATCTAAATACATAGGTATTTGTTAAGGCTTTCTTTTCAGACCACAAAACTAAAACAATTTTCTAAGATCTGGCCATACTTGTTGAAGCGGGCTAGCTAGACTTGTTTTGATTTAAATAAGTTCAGAAATATTTAGTCATGTTTAAACGACAGTTGGAAACGATAAATCATTTTAAAATATGACATTAAAATCTTACGATAGACAATAAACTTTTAGAGTAACATGTAAAAGACGAAAGACTTCGCCAATACCACGTTATTCTATCGTTCGAATCTCTAAATCTCGCTGGCATCGACATCCCGAACGATAGACGATCCCTCGTAGAATATAAATAGAATAAATTCTTTAAACCGAGATCGGAAAGGTTTATCTATGCCGTGCAAGCGAGGCCGATGACGTGGCGGCATGGCACTGCCTGTAACGGCTGCCAAACTACTAGATCGATACAGCATTAGTTGTACGGCCACAAGAACAGCGACGCCTAGACAATGGAAATAGCGCCATCTGTTGTCAGTTTTAAATAGCACAAAACAAAGTACAAAAATAATCTTGTGAGTCACCTTGGAAGTAAGGATAAAATATGATTTGCTTGAAATATTATATGACAATAATGTTAACACTTAAGAGAAAACTATACATGGTATTCAAATAAAAACAAATAATAGTTTTCTATAAGGACATTGAAATCAACAGAATTATTATGGCAGCTCATTCATTTAAAGCCTTAAGAATGATTCACAAAGGTAAAAATAATAACTTTTCAAACATTAATCCACAGAGGATTAAAATATAAGCTTGGGCAGAACTTTAGTCGGATTAAACAGTTTCAAAGCTGTAACTAACAAAACCTACAATTCCAGATTTTAAATAAAGCTTTTAACTAAAATGTTTATTGGTTTTACTCTAGTCAAAGAATTTAGTATTATAATCATAAACTTTAATATTAAACACAAAGCCCTAATTTGTTAACAAACACATTATTATAATATGTAGATCTAAAATTATTAAATTACAAGAGTACATAATTGTGCCAATGGCGATATCTCAGTGTCTACTAAAATACATTTTCGAGCTAGCACAGAGAAACATTTTGAATTGAGTAATACAATTCAACTAGCGGCCGCCCGCAACTTCGTAAGCGTAGATTTCAGTGTTTATTGATTGATTTAGACCAAACTTACATCTATCTTTTCTGGGTTTAATCCTAATGCGATAGTGTACTTTAATCTGATAGTGTTCAAACAAGTTATATTATGGTTTAACTTAAAGCCTTCCCAGACAAATGGACTATCCAACACAAAAATATATTTACAATTCGAACGAGAAGTTCCTAGTTCCTAGTAGTAGTAAACTCTTCAGCTGGAAAATATTAGTGAAGATATATTCCTGATTGTTCTAAGCGAATAAATAAATTGTAATAACATGCGTCCCAGTAAATCCAGTCAAAAACCCTTTTATGGACGGCTTTGCAGAATGTGTAGCTGATTGATACAGGGACGGCATTTACGCCAATGCGGCCATTAGAACCGCGGAATTCGCTTAGGAAAATGTTTAGGACCGCTAGACAAGTTTCCACTTTGAGCGATCTCGAACTTCGCAGCATAGTAATATGTTACCTCTACGTACATTTAAATTTACTTAATTGAATAGCACTGCCTACCTACTATTATTAATCGAAACGATAACGAAGTTCGAGATATATATAATAATAATCGAGCTTTATATATTATAGATACTCAAAGATGTGTAGATTTAGGAACCCTGCATTTGCTCTAATGCCAGCGATGCCAAGAAAAAAAAATCTTACTCAGAGAGCATTTGAAATTAACGGCTGCACCACATTTTTGAACTGCCAAACTTGCAATTAAAAGATAACATTCCATATACATAATATATTCAAATAGGCAATGTGCAGGCTTTCCTAAAATAAAAATTACTGTTGTTTGACGCCACGGAGTCTGATCTATGCACAATACTATTTGGTTAGTCAGAAATGCTATGATATGATAATTTGGAAAACATAAATGTGTTTGTTTTAATTCAAAACGAATACCTATCTAATCTGAAAGTCTCCTTAAAGTCTTGTCTTTATCTTTGACTTTATCCTCCCAAATTCTTACCCTCCTAATAAAACAGGGCAAGGAACTTTTTTCTCATGAAGCTGTAAATTGATGTTTATCGTCAGTTAGTTAATGTGACGTTTTTAAAGCCGTAACAGCAACGTGGCGTCTTTTTTTACATAATTAAACTCTGAATAAATGGCTCTCGGAAAAACCTTCGCGTAACAATATTACTTTGGTCAAAACTCTTCTTGGTAAGATAACCAGATAACAAATTGCCCTTATTTTTGTGGCAATTCTTCTTTTAAGCCATCTCCTTTGGTCAAAACCATCATCATCATCATCGTCATCATCATCATCAGCCTATCGCAGTCCACTGCTGGACATAGGCCTCTCCTAGGGCTCTCCAATTTATTTGTGCAGTCAGTATGTTTTCAATCCGACTGAGTAAAAGATGCTTAGCAAAGAACACCAATAGCGCGTTAGAAAAAGCCTAGCCAAATCATAGAAGTGTGAAAACGTTAAGTCACCGTTTTCGGAACCGATATGACAGCATATTGTTTTCTCCACAGCCTAATCTCCATCCAAATAATGAAAATGTATTTAATCTTCCAATTACTTAAACTTGAAGAGTTATCAAGTCGGGAGCAATAAAAAGTTACTATTAAGTTTCAAAAACTAGTTAAATAATTCACCAAAATTGAAATGATGTACAGAAAATGTTAAAAAATAATTTTAAAATAATGTAACTAAAACAACAAAAAAAGACAGCGAATGCTAACTAAGTAGGAACAATCTACACCATATTAAAATGCTTGGCCACCCGCCTCTAAGCCTATGAGAGAAGACGCCGACATTTTCCCCGTCAAAATTTAATTTGTCCGGATTATCATATTTACTCCACCGTCGTACATTAAAGGATTTAATTTAATAACGCATACTTCCAAGACTTTTCATTTCGACTGCCTATTTATTGTGAAATTACATTATTTTTTATACGTCTCGTAATGAATTTATCTCGGGCCGAGATTACTTTCAGGGCAATATAGCGCTGTGGAAACAGGTACAATTTAAAATGGCTTCGTAACAACGTAACGATAATATTAAATTAAAAAGGAAAATTGTTTACTATTACTTATATTATCATTGTTTTATGGTTTACTTAAGCTTTGCAACTGAATAATTGAATATAAATATTCTACTAAGTGATGGAGGTTACATCGACTAAACCGGTCAGTTCAGGATAATATGTAGTAGTAGCTTACCCTGGGCTCCGAGGCAATCACTAATGATGGATGATGATGAAAATTGGATGGCCATTTGTCCTTTTATTTCTCGAAGCAATTTATGTCACGGGTACATTCAAACAAAAAAAAACATCGGACTTAACTCATAAAAACAAATGAGTAACAATAATCGCAAAACAAAATTCATTTGATCCTTCGTAACAAGCATAAATAAGGACAAACAAAAACCGGATCGCCATTTCAGGAGGTATAGCGAAGGTTCTCCAATACCCAATATCGCCCTTTCGTATTTGTATAGAACGCCAGTAAACGTCACGGAATTCTTTGTTAAATTTATGGCTCGAATATCGAGGCCGCCTCGCCGGCATTTGAAACCCATAAAGAAAGGTCAGGTTAGAGGTAAACTACTTTTATGACTGTGTAGTGAACGCTTAAGTATGCCTCTATCGCTGAAATCAAGAATATGTAGTATTTTTGCAAACGTTCTTATTACATGGTAACCACACCAATTACGTAGGCCGAGTGATTTTCTATCCTCATTGAGGGAGGTATAAACTTATTTGATTAGGTCCATTTAGATGATAGTGGGTATTTTAGACCCTTAACCTTCCATTGTTCACAAATTTTCCAAAAACTTTCAAATGTATTGCAAAAAAAGGCTCGGAAGAAAAAGAAAACTCTATTCTTACTTACTTTTTAGGGTTCCGTAGCCAAAATGGCAAAAAAACGGAACCCTTATAGATTCGTCATGTCTGTCTGTCTGTCTGTCTGTCCGCCAGTCTGTCACAGCCACTTTTTTCCGAAACTATAAGTACTATACTATTGAAACTTGGTGAGTAGATGTATTCTGTGAACCGCAACAAGGTTTTCATACGAAAATAGAAAAAAAAAATAAAAAATAGGGGGGTCCCCATAGTTAGAACTGAAACTGAAAATATTTTTTTTCATTGAACATATACGTGTGGGGTATCTATAGATAGGTCTTTAAAAATTATATTGAGGTCTCTAAGCTCATTTTTTTCTTAAGTGAATACTTTGCGTGACAGACTCTTCCAAAGTGGAAAAAAGTGTGTCCCCCCCCTCTAACTTCTAAAGTAATAAGATGATAAATCTGAAATAAATATATAATGTACATTACCATAAAAACTACCAACGAAAATTAGTTTGAGCGAAATCTATTCAGTAGTTTTTTTAATACGTCAAAAATAGAATTTGTACGGAACCCTCAGTGCGGGAGTCCGACTCGCACTTGGCCAATTTTTCTTCATAAAGTTTTCACAGATTTTATATTTCGACTTTATGCCTCAGCATGTTACCACATGACGTAAAGTTTCAAAACCGAATTGCATATAAAAATACAAATAACGTCCATAAAAGATTGAAATTCGAGAGTTTATTTCATTTTTACGTCTCGTACTAACAACGAATGGCTACTAAATGCTTTTGTACGATGAAAACGTGAGAGGAAATGGAAAAGTTTTATTTAATGCTTTGGGAATACTTACAAAGAGCCAACCCGTAAGTGCCCTAGTAAATCTGTAAGCACTGCTGAATTTTAAAATATCATTTACATTTAAATGGCACTGCTATAAAGTTAGATAGAAAACAAAAATTTATGTCAGTGCAATGCAGCATTTGGCTATTGTAATATGGTCAATCTTTATAATATAAAGGAATTTTAATCCTGTAATGAAAAAAAAGGTTTTTTATTTTTTGCATTTAGAATTTCAGCGTCTTTGGTTTCGAAGTTGTACCACACTTATAAATTTAAATGAGGTCCTATGAGTGATTTTGCTGTCTATTCAAAAAGACCTCCTTGTAGAGACAAATTCAATTTCCGCCCTCAGCCTTTCAACTGACCTCCGCATAATAGAATCCTGAGTAACCGTGGCTAGATGTCCTCTCAGGCCGACCCTGCAAATGGTGTTTTAATTATTCCCGGAGGAGTGTCCGCCATTCTTTCAAGAAATTCATTAAATAAGTCAAGGCGGTTCCACTAATTGGTAGTGCCAACGCCTGGCGAGTTCCTGTCATCGTACCACTCGCCCCGAGAGCAATTAGCGAATATTAAGCAAAATTAATTCCTGCCACCTACAATTTAAGTTTCCATTTCGATTGCATCATCGTCGACCCTTCCGAGTGACAGAAAGAGTCAAATAGGTACTCTAGAAAATTTTCGCTTCGTGCCATTATGTACAGCTATTCAATTTAGATCAAAGTGAATGAATTTTCGTCTCGAGTTGGGGCATTATGAGGATAATTTAATTAAGAAGGCAAATGCGCAACTTGGCTCATGGTATTTTAATGTTGTGTTAAAGACTTTTGAAGTTAAACCAGTTACGCCCCATTGATCCGAATAATGTATTTCAATTATTTTGTGGGGCTCCCCGTAACCCTATGGTTGGTGTGCCACTTTAAGAAGACCGCAGTGTCAGAGCTCATGTGTTGTAATACCAGAGTCAGATCGGTTGAACGTTCAAAAACATTTGAGCTTTTCAAAATGTATAACGCATGCATTTTGCTTCTATCATCATTTGGGGTACACTATTCCAGTTCGGAAAACTTATAGTCGAATCAAATAAAGTACCTAATTGATTAATTTAGGAAGACTGTCCAGGATTACATAATTACTATATTCAGAAACCTATGTAACTATGTAGAAGACGGCGATGTATAGAAATGAATATTATGTAATCTCAATTATCCGTAACATCTGAATACATACACACATCAACTTTATCTAGGGATATCTACATATTATCAAATATCTTAAATAATATTAGGAATTCGCTTATACTGTGAATGAAAAAAATATAGAGAATTTTATAGTTTTAAATATTAAATAAAAAAAAAACGTGATTTAAATTGTATTTTTATTAATAATTAATTTTTTATCGCCCTAGGTAAATTAGTGTGGTAGAAAATCTGCGTTTTTTTTTAAATAAAATGTTCAAATTTAATTCAAATTAAAAATCTTACTTATTTAATCAGTGTTGCCACCTCTCACGTTGATTATAGCATCAGTATCAATTGTTCATGCTTAAAATTAAGTTTGTTAAGGTCTAGTTGCGTTATGAGACCCGATGCTCTTTCAAAATGATGGTGGAGTTGTTGTACTGTCTTGGAATTTGGTGGGAAATGTCTTAAAAATCATTGATGTAACATGCCGAACGCATGCTTGATAGGATTTAAGCCGGACGACTGAGCAGGGCAATAAAAAACATGGATATCGTAGTCTCGTAGCGCGGCCGGCACCTACCGCGCCGCATGGTAAATGGCACTGTCGTTCATGGTTATAAATTCCTGGATGATTTGGACTTGGCTTAGAGCAATGACAGATTCTACTACCTTTTTGAGATGTTTTTGATTAGTCATGATGTTTTGGATACAAACGGGCTGTGTTCGTTCACCCAAACGAAATTCTCCTAAAACCATGACTGTCCCGCCTTGGTAAAACTGGACCTCCTTAGAGTGCCACAGACGGATAATACTGTCAGGAGTTCTCAAAATGCGTGTTCTTCTGAATCTGGATAAAATGTGTAGCGGGAGTCATCGGTTTACAGCATCACAGACCATGGGTCGTCACTCCATGGGAAAATTTCCAAAGCCCAAGAAAGACGCCTACCGCGATTGCCCCATCACAATGTTGGTACACCTAGCGATAGTCCAACATGAAGACCCACTTCATGCAAACTCCTTCGCACGGTTTGGTCGCTTTCCAGCAGCTGATGGTCCTCCTGGAGCCTTTTTGCTAGTCGCATCGCTGAGACGTTTGGTTCGTCCTCTAGCAGTCTTTTGGAGAAATTGATCCTGTCTCTGGGTAGTATTACAATTTTTGTTTTAGTGCCATTCAACCACGTTCCCAAGACTGCGATTATTGCTCCAAAACCTTGGTAACATGTTTTGATTGGTGTTTAGGGCCTCGGCAACAACGCGTTCGAAGGCAACACTTTCTTACAAGTCCACGGATCGTAACATTTCATTTCAACTTAAATGATACCGTTACATTACTCTTAAAAGAACACTCAACAAGTTTCTTAAAAAATAATTTGAAAAAACATCACTTTTCTTTTGTAAAATATCAAAAAAACAATTTTAATTTTCATACACTTTACCCGTGCGGAAGGAACTAACAATATTTTTTTGCCATTCTTTTGTTTTTCTATAAAAAAAATATTTTTAATAAAAATAGAATGAAATACCTTTCAATCGATATATAAACTTCCTATAAATATAATAAATAATTAACAATATAACGTAGTTTATAATATACAAATAATAGCCCGAGAGCTGGCAAGCATTTTTGGGGAGGTGCTTGAGGCAAGCTGAAAACTTGTCCTGTACCTCTCCTATTATATCCCAACACGAAACTGCAGACCTGGCTGGTGAGTAGCGGGGCTAAATCAACCCCCAAATTTTTAAAAGTATATTTTTTTTTAATCCAAAAATATACTTGAGGCAATTTGCAATTTTTATATGTTGTAGTTTAATATTTACAGAATATAAAAAAAAATAAGCCAGACGATTCAGCCGGGGTTTTAACATTGCCAGGCCCGTCCAAAAATATTTTGCAAATGAATATAAAAAATGTGTTTGAGGCAACTTGAAATTTTAATAGAGTATTATTTATAACTAAAAAATAAGACTCTCAAAAAGACAGATCATTTCGGTGGGACTTTCTACCTGCCAGGCGATCTAACAAAAGACAATGCCGATTTTGTTAGGGAAGGTGGCGTCTTTTTTTTTCGAGCGTCCACCAACCAAACTTGGTAATCTATATTCTTGAGGGCATTACAAACGATTTTTGCTATGGCAGTAAAGCTGTAAACTCAGTCCGAACTGAGTAAATCAGGTTTGAACTTTTTTTGGCTTCATACATTTTTCTATGGGAAATTGTTTTTTTTTTGTTTCTTGCGTCCATCGACGAAACATGAAAATATATATTCTTGAGGTCATCACAAACGATATTTGCTATGGCAGTATAGCTGTAAACTCAGTCCGAACGGAGTGAGACAGCCTAGATCGTTTTCACTCTAGGCGTTCGCTCCTGCGTTTTTGTATAGGAAATTCCTACTTTTTTTCCAACAGTTGAAAATTATTGCGATTACGACTTGTAATGTACATTTAAATAGTTCTGGCCAGTCTCACTCAGTTCGGACTGAGTTTTCAGCGTCACTGCCATAGCAAATATTGTTTGTGATGACCTCAAGAATATATATTTTCACGTTTCGTCGATGGACGCAAGAACCAAAAAAAAAAACAATTTCCCATAGAAAAATGTATGAAGCCAAAAAAAGTTCAAACCTGATTTACTCAGTTCGGACTGAGTTTACAGCTTTACTGCCATAGCAAAAATCGTTTGTAATGCCCTCAAGAATATAGATTACCAAGTTTGGTTGGTGGACGCTCGAAAAAAAAAGACGCCACCTTCCCTAACAAAATCGGCATTGTCTTTTGTTAGATCGCCTGGCAGGTAGAAAGTCCCACCGAAATGATCTGTCTTTTTGAGAGTCTTATTTTTTAGTTATAAATAATACTCTATTAAAATTTCAAGTTGCCTCAAACACATTTTTTATATTCATTTGCAAAATATTTTTGGACGGGCCTGGCAATGTTAAAACCCCGGCTGAATCGTCTGGCTTATTTTTTTTTATATTCTGTAAATATTAAACTACAACATATAAAAATTGCAAATTGCCTCAAGTATATTTTTGGATTAAAAAAAATATACTTTTAAAAATTTGGGGGTTGATTTAGCCCCGCTACTCACCAGCCAGGTCTGCAGTTTCGTGTTGGGATATAATAGGAGAGGTACAGGACAAGTTTTCAGCTTGCCTCAAGCACCTCCCCAAAAATGCTTGCCAGCTCTCCAGCTATAAGATATCCCTAGATTTTGTTGATGTGTGTACATATATTACAAGCACAGTCACACAGAATGTATCTATTGCAGCGTCCTAGTTATTTCACGCCCTGTGATCTCGCAGATAACGAGTTCATTGTGGAGGCGACTTCTTAACCAACGGCACAGGCTTAGAGAACCGAGAAATGGAACAAGGCCATTTTGTACAAAAATACATTACTTCTACAAGCATAATAATGAGAGTGCTTATTACTTTCCTTGTATGATAATACGAGTGCTTACATTGTTATCACTGGTAATATTAGGGTAGGTATCATGGAAGTAGGTGCTTCCACAGTATTCTGTGGGCATAGATACTCTTATTATTGAGGACCGATTTGGTGATAGCGTTAAGAAGAGATGGGGCGCGGGTTCAATCTCTGCGTAGTACTTGTGTTAGTGGCACAAGTCTGTTTGATGTGTTTATAGTTTTCTTCGCTCTCATTTGGTTTTTGCTTTTTTTGTGAATAAAACTTATACATTATTAACAAAATTTAATTGATTTTTTTTTAGAAACCAATGAAATAAATTAACTTATAAGCTTTATATCGTAAAGCTTACAAACAAGAAAATATATCAACAGGAAAATGTCTCTCGTAACCGATTCCTTTATTAACAAATGAAGTTGATTTCATTCGAAAACCGAATCCCATAAAGAAGTTTCGGAGTTTTCCACCCAGCCGTACTTCCTACATTGTTTCTACCGGGCAATTTTGAGATGCCAAGAAAACTTGAAGTAAGAATTTGGACGGAGTTCGTCTAACAATCCTTTCTCGAAATACAGCGTGTTTTTGAGTTATATTGTTTATATATACTTTTACCTTTCCAAGTTGGTTATGTCTACATGATGTTTTGGGCAAGCGCGACTCCGTCCGCGTGGATTTCGGTATCACACATAGTGTTATACTTTTGCTTAAAGCCTTTCTCAAAAAATAAACAATCCAACACAAAAATATTTTTAGTTGGAACCAGTATTTTCTGAGATTATCGCGTACAAACAAACAAACAAACTTTTCAGCCTAATTATATTAGTACGGATAAAAACTAGATTTCACAGGCAAAACCCGACGTGATTACGGAATGACAAAGCTGTGGTTGACTAGCAAAAAAAAACTAAAGCATTTTAAATCTTTTAAATTTTTCAGAGGTCGTTCTAATATAATCTTTTAATTTAACGCTATATCGTTCCTACTTATAATATTCTTCATTAAATATTTATAACGAGCATTAAAACAAACATATATGCTTTCTACCTCCACATTACTCGAAGGATAAATGTATGCCTCAAGGGCTACTCGAAAGGTATTAACAGTGTTGCTTGTTAGTTTGCAAATAGTCAAGTATGCGTGCTTCAGTAAAGGTCAAAGAGGTTTTAACATAGTTGTTAAAGTGGCCGTGTTTGCTGCTTGAAATGGTGAAGTTTCTAACACAAACCTGCGATGTGTTGCGATATTCATAAGAAATAATGTTATTACTTCGAATACTCTGTCGTGAAGGGGCTGGTTATCACCAAAAAAATGAATGGAATTTAATTACTTTTACTATATAGCGGTGATCACTTCCCATCTGGTGACCCTCAAATTCGTTTGCCTCCCTAAAAAATACAAATTTAAAAAAATATTCGGCATAATCCCAATTTGCCATCTTATTTAAACATGTCAAAAGTAACTACAGTATCTACCGCTAGAAAGTTGTCAAAGTAAATCGTACAGGGTGTTTCGAAATGCTTCTCAAGCGTCCCGCGCCGCCCGTATCTCTCTTATATAATATTCGGCCGGCTCGTCCCCGGAATATTAACAAGCGAATCCTTCCAGAGGTACGACCGAAGGTATAATTACTTTAAGACTTTAAAATTGGGATTTCAGCGTGTTTGAGAGCTTCTCTGATACATTTTAAGGTCCAATTTCTGTGATATTATATACTGTACGGATTGGAAACGGCTTTTATTATCACTCTGTTCATCATCATCTTAACGAGCACAAAGGTTTGACAATTATTTTTTTGCTGAACTTTTAGGCTATTGAATGGTTTACCAGCATTCGTGATTCCGCCATCCTATAACCTGGATTCCTCCAAGCGAAGCGATATGTATCTTGCGGGCCGTTTACGGATAGGATACTGTGGTATTGCATTTGAGGTGATAGGTTACTGTGGTACTGCATCTGAGGTTATAATCTTACATCTTAGGATTCTATTTTCACTTCACACTAAAACCACAGCTCTTAATCCCACGGTCTTAATAAAGACGGTATTAGGAATATTAAGATAGCACTGTTTCTAATTGCCTTTATACATTTCACGCCAACTAATTTGCCGCTTGAAATTTCACTCACGATCCTATCTACCATTTAAGCAATTATCTTTCGTAAAACTGCGCTTAAGTTTCACGAGTGTAAACAGCTATTTTATTGAAGAGGATTTAAGTCAAAGAATTTATATTGAGCTGTTAGAAAATGTCTAAGAATTTATGTAGAGCTGTTGGAAAATGTCTAAGAATTTATGTAGAGCTGTTGGAAAATGTCTAAGAATCTATGTAGAGCTGTTGGAAAATGTCTAAGAAGTTATATAGCGCTGCTTGAAAATGTGAAGAGTCAGGTGACCTTTCAGAGCTCAGTTTTATAACTGTACCATACAAGCACACGACCGGAGAATGCATAACTTTTTGTAAGGCTCGTGTTCCGACGTTCCTCTGGATAGCTTTTATGACATCTCAGTCGCTCCGCACTTAAAGTATATGTTTAGAGGTAAACGTGGTTTTTGATGAGGAAAGATTTGAGATTTTTTTTGCATGAAATTCTCTGACCTCAGGCTAGTAAAAGTATTTAATAAATTGGTTTCCTACATTATTCGTGAAGAAAGGATACAGAAATAATTTGAACCATTTTTTAATACGTGCAAAGGTAAAGTTGACGACTGTTTTGTATACTTAGCTTAGGGTTGTGGACATGAATATGCGCTTAATAACGACTTAACTTATCTAACAAAAAACAATTATTTGCTAGAGGCTCAAAACTAATGTACACAACACAAATTATCCTAGTTCAAAAGTTTTAGTATCTTGAAACTTGTAGCAATGTAAATTTCAGGTTTTTTTTATGGACAAAAGAGTATGAATTATTTAATAAAATAAAATATAATGTGCATTTGTCACTTTATAAACTTTCCTTAGCAACTGCACAACGTTGTATGTTTATTTATTTTGATGACAAGAGGTTTTCACGCAATACCGCACCTTTTCATGAGCGCCAAAATACAGATGATGCAGACAAAATGACGAAGAACAAGATATTGCACTCTAGACCATACACCATGTAGGTACCTAGTACCTACCAGATTTTGTCCCGGACTTAAAATTCTTCAGATCGCAATGTTAACACGGGAACCCTTCTAGGGGAACGGAATTGTAATTACTTTTAAAACATGAAAGGGAAAAAATTGAACGCGACGCGCCGTGAAAATGTCCCAGAAGAGGTTTGGGGACCTGTTTTAAATATACAATTTGGGTATCTCCGTTGTCTTATTAAGGTTACGGCAAGGGTGAGAATTTGGAGTGATTTTTTTTAAATATAATTTTTTGCGGCGTTGGAATTAACTGTTTGATGGAGCTTCAAATATTTACGTTTGACATTTGATTTTTTGTAAGGTTTCCTTGACGTTATTTGATCTATTTGGGAAGTCATTTGTCACTTATTTCAGTCTCTATAGGGAAGTTGGTTTTCCTCGATCATTTTCCTGTTTGTAATCCTTTTCTTCATAAAAAGCTAACATAATATTTTTAATACAAAATGATGAGCTAATGACAAATGTTATAAATGTGACAAGTAACGATAACATAAGTAGAAAGTAAATTCAAAATTCAAAATTCATAAATACTTTATTTATATAGGCCTCAGTGAGGCACTTATAAATCGTCAATGATATTACAATGTAATGAATCTACCACCGACTTCGGAACGCAGTCATCTACCGAGAAGAAGCGGCAAGAAAATCGATAGTTGCTCTTTTAAATCGCCAATAAGTACAAGATTTTTTAAATACATTAATTTCATTACGTTCTCTAACTAAGCCATACAGTTCCTTATCCTCAGTATATAAATAAAAAAAATGTATAGATAGACTGAGTCCCAGCTGACCGGTCGCTAAAGGTGATCAATCACGTATGGTAAGGTTTGACGTATGTGTCTGCCATCATCTCACTCAACCATTTCAGAGAGAACATTCCTGCCACATAGCGCCACCACCTCAGTTACAGTATTTGATTGATGAAATACTGGAATTCTTTATCAGTATTTATATCTACGATTCTTCATAGGTACGTAGACCTACTAATTCAAAAAAGGTCTTGTAATTTTACTAATACCTAAGGGATTTATATTGTTGTATTCATTAGGGTACTTTCAACAACACAACTAAAACTAATACTCAATACGGACTTGAACGATTTGCCAATCTCGTGCATAAGCCAGAACTAGACATTATACTTATTTTTCCATTAAAACACTAGAACATCCTTTAAACATATTTAACATGTAAGAAACCGCTATTCACAGGATCCATAACATCTACGATGGAATGAATGATTCGAAGTCTCACTGGGAATACCTCAAGCATAGGATATTGAGGTTATTAATGGCAATATACCTACTATTTAAGTACGATGGGTGTATCTGACAGCTACGCAATACGATGACTTCTAATGGGTAAAGTTACGCTAAGGGTAAAGGGATCCTGACATTAATTAAAAATTGATTAGACGAGCGGTACATACCAACCTTTCCTCAGCATGTCGGCGTTACGCCTGAAACAAAACAAAGACATTATTAGCAAACAAGTAAATCATTAATAGAAGTAACTTCAACGGACAAAATTGCGGTTTCATTTTGATTTCTTACAGCCCGATATTTTATAAGCAGTAGCAGAAATGAAATGAAAATGTTTTATTACATAAATAAGTAGAGTAAAACAACCAAACTGTACCTTAATAAGAATAGTAATGAGTAGTTAGTGGCTACCACCACTTGTGGGCAGTTACTTAAAGAATCGAGCATCAAGGATCAATCATAAGTTTATTTCACTATTTATCACCCAATAAGAGTATTCTAGAGTCTCAGAGAATTCAAGAAATCTTCGTGCTATAACTCAAGGTGAACTAGACACGTATGTTACTGTCAGGGAGAGTTACCTACAGCAAGCTCTATCTTCAACATAAACACGAGACACATCAAATTAGAGTGCAAAAGTGTTCGTTTATCTGTTCGCCCGCGCTGTGTTACGAGCGAACTCGCTGGCAGCGCACCAGCTCGAGCCAAATTGCAGAACTTGCTCCCGCTTCATACGAGCAAAGTGCTCGGCATCATGCTAGCCCGAAGAATAATAATATCACTCGTCATCTTCAAGTTAGGCGTCACGTCTGATTTGAACTTAGTTCGATATGTGTATTCATAGTGCCAGTGAATATCAGAATGCTCATCAAGGAATGTTTTTTTTGTTACACGGTTTTGTCATCATCCCACGAGAACTCGGTGATAGAATATTTTATTACAAACAATTAAAGTCAAAGTTCAACCACTAAGGCACAATAGTAGTATTCTAATTTCTGTTCAACATAAACAGGACCCAAATTAGAGCACAAAGGTGCAGTTTCCCCGCTTTTATCTGTTCGCCCGCTATGTTTCGAGCGAACTCGCTGGCAGCGCACCAACCGCTCGCGCCAAATTGCACAACTTGCTCTGTGATACAGGCAGACTGAACATTACAGCACGCCGATATTATAATATAATAATACACTAAGTAACGAAATGCACCTGCAATTAGTACGATTACAGCTTCACAAAACAGGGGTTAAGCCACTAGAAAATGCAGAGATTGGAAGACCCCGAACCTGTTCATTACAACTTTTAGATTTCGGTTGAATAGAATACATCTACTAACTAAGTACAGTTGGTGACCACAACAGTGAAATATTTTACAATACATCCCACTTTACATATGTATAAATATTCGAATTATAGCGATTAATTGCCATCAATCCTTAATATTGTCGTTTGGGAATCATGAGACAAAATCATGATATATACTCGTGTTATAGATATTATATTGTTTGAATTAGTTATAACACTCAACAGCCAGTCACAAAACATAATCCAGTTACAAAACGAATGTGATCACGTAACATATCGAAATAAGAATTCACGTGAAACTCGCAAAGGAACACCCGGGCCGAAGCTTTGAATAAACATCTTTTGAAGAACCGAGAACTGGGTTACGTAAAAACCTACTTTTCGCTAAGATTTGTCGCAGCGCACGACGAATAACATAGAATAGTGAAGTATAGCGTAGTTATGAAAATTTAGGGTATGCAATAACAAGTTGAATATAAAAAGGCATGAATGGTACGTGTAAATTTGGCCTGATGACTTACACTTGAACTCCAATGCAATCCTTTGGTGGACAAAGGCCTAGCACACGCGGTCATGCGTATAGTCACAACTCTATGAAATTAATTATTAATTATAATTTTTATCTATACTAATATAATAAAGAACTTTTTCAAAAACTTAAACAGTAAATCAACTAAATTTGTAAAAAAAAAAGGAAAAATATATATAATAAATTTTTTTTTTCCTATCCGGGAATCGAACCCGCGACCTCTGGTATAGTGGGCGACATCTTGATTTATTTATCTTTTGCTCCAACCATTGCACATCCAATGTTGTTATGTTGAAGTTAGTATTTATTAAGTTCTGAATTGTAAAGTTGTCCTAAGAGTAGCTCAATAAGTAAAAATTTGTAAACAAAAAGTTACAGGCACTGTAGGTCTTTAGTTCTAAGTACTTATATAAATACTTGTTGTTTATAAACATGACTGTTTGTTGCCTTAAATAAATAAAAAAAAAAAAAAAAAAAAATAAAGCTGAAGAGTTTGTTGCTTATTTGTGTGTTTGTTTCTTTGAACGCGCTAATCTCAGAAAATACTGGTTCGAATTGAATTCTCTTTTTGTGTTGGATAGTTCATTTGATGTGGATGGCTTTAGAGTGTCGTCTCATATGTTTCTACGTTTATTCTAAAACAATAACGAAACGGTTTTGAATCTACACACTCTCATGTCAATACCACAGCGGCGAACTTATTCCCTTTGTTCTACCAATGGAACAGCAAATATGAATCAGAGATCCCTCTTGGTCATCATGTTAATTAGGTAACGTCACCAATTTGATTTAGTAAAAATCGAGGAGGTTACAGACCAATTTGAGGAACTTATTTCGCATTGTAAAAATGTGAGAAGTTTACTAGCGAACTTACTTAACAAGTTATATTCATAATTGTCTACTAAGTATATTATTTTAATAATAATTAAATAGATGTGGTCACAAACAAAGTGAGAACCTTTAAAACAAAGAATATTAGTATCGTTACAAACTACATATTTGCATTAATTTGAAATTATCCCGTTTACTGTCATCATAAATCCATAACTAACAAAACATAATTCGACTAGCTACCATTGAATCGATAAGATCACAAGTTATTTAGGAAACCTAAGTATAATTTGAAGAAAGAAACCATGAGAACAAAACTTTCATAATAAAAATATCCCCTTTTTATCACGTCATTCACGTATGTCGCCTAATAATGATAAGAGCCACCTTTGTTCCCGTCTCCAGAGGCACTATAGTCACGAAAATCATAAAGTTTTGATGTCTACACTTTACTGTATGAGAATACCAAAAACTTCAATAACTTGTTTGGAAAACGAGCTCTGTGAAGCCGGTTTTATTTCACACTGTAATTTTGTGAGGTGAAGTTTTACTAGCGGGTTTGTTTAGTTAATTAAGTAATATTCATAATTTAACGCAGGTACTAAAATTACACGGTATGGTTACAAAGTAAGTTGGTAGTGTTGTAATAAAACAAAGACTGTAAGCATCAAAAACAAATATCATTTGTTACTATTACTAATCACAAACCTAAAATTTCGACATACATTTTTACCCACCCGAGAATTGATTCCAGCATCCCGCCAGATACCACCGCCAAGTGCCTCCCTCAAAACACTTGGCGGCAAGCAGTTCCATAAAAAGCTTGCTACTTCCCAAACGCGTCATATCAAATCCCAACTCTATGCACACTTTTGCTTTTACTAAAGCTGAAACGTGGAGGAAATATCAAATTTCGAAATGCACACTTTTGCTTCTTCCCATTTTTTTCCAAACTGGCCAGTAATAACGCGTCTAGACCGGGCTCGGCGATGCATGACACGGCCCCTGAAAAGCTTAGCCGGCCGAGTGTGGATTGCTGTCGGAGATCCGGATGGGGCAATCCGGCGAATCTTCGTTCCGGAGAGTTCGGTAATAAGATATCGGATCCGTTGATAGGATAGGAATAACCGTGCTACTGAAAAAGTGTGTATTTTAAATGCTAATATACTTAATACCCAAAGACTACAGGTACCTATACTATTTTCATCATCATAAATTTAAGAGTGCTGCTCTTGTCGGTGAAGCAATCTTCACTCTTCGCGGGAGTCAGCTAGGGTCTTAACCTACATACTATTTTATAAAGGGGTAATTATATAGCACACTCATATATAGCCCTTCATAATGTTTGAGTAAATCCCAGTTATTTAAATTGTGTTACTTTGAAACTCAAAAACTGTTTCAACGTACCAGGTTGCGAACAAGACAAAGATTTAAAACGTCAGTTCAAATCACATGTGCCGGATTTGAATTCATATGTAAGTATTGGTTAAAATTCTAACCGGATCCGGCCAGATCGAATAAGGTTACCATCCCTAGTTGACGGACGAAAGTAATCCCAAAGAACAGTCGCAAATATTAAAATACTCGTATTCGACGAACGTAATAAACCCGGCTGCGGTCGGGCGAGTCTGGGAGTTAGGAACTTGGATGCCCACCTGCATAATGGAATGGACAGTAATCCCACTATCCGACTTAGCCTGCTAATAACAAGCGTTAGTTTGTTAGGACGGACGGAAGCTTCTCTTTCATGGGAACTCTGCAGAGATTTTGACACAAATTCAAAGTATTTTTCCATGGTAATTTTGGCACGTCATATTGGTAGCATACCTATTTGAGACTAATGGAAACTTCCTTTTTTAAGAGGCCAGATTTTAAGCGTTTTTGAAATCCGCTTACATAAGATGCAACGGTACTCATTATCGGAACTCATTGGAAGAGGAAGCGCGGGAGCATGATCATTGCCAGTCTTTTCATATTACTTAATAGTAAAAAGTTTCTTTTTTATCCACTTTAGGCTTGATCTTGATCTAAGACTAGCCCTAGGGCAAAAACGAGACTTACGATGGAGCGAGCTCACCCTGAAAATGCCTGCCTGTGCATTATTTTTAAAAGCTTCCGCGTTATCCTGTTTCCACTTAAATCCACTGCAAAAATACATTGAAAGATCGTTTTGCACTTTTATATCCTTTTGATCTTGTTTCTTCCACTTTAATCGTTGTTATTTCCTCTGCCAGTTTACATAAAGTGCACAGTTTATTTAGCCTTTATACTGGTAGTTACGTTGCAGGGATACAATTGAATTCTGTGAAATGACGCCGGTGCACGCTGCAGAAAGGTAGCACAAAGTGAATACTAGGAACACTGCTCAGACCAACCACTTAGTGTTTGCTTTGTGCAATGTTACCTTGCTTGGATAAGTAATGTCGCAATGTAACCTCTCTTGTATTGCTTTTGCTTGAGTACGTAAAGTGTATATTTACTTCTCAAATATCTTGAAAAGAAGGTATAACATTAATTATTGAATTTTATAACTTTTAACCTGGATCTTGTATGTCTAATAGAATCCGAATTATTTAGAGAAAAAAATATATTTAAATCAATTTGTGTTGTCATACTTTTATGTACCTAAACAAATATTGATCATTAACACGGATAAATAAAAGCTATAAATGTAGGTACTTAAGAATTACCAATTGATTCTTGCACTTTTTTTTCCGTATCTGTAAACCTCTAAAAATAACTATTTTTACTTCACCGCCTAAAAACAAAGAAATCAAAACTGTCATCCATCAAAATAACCTTTTAAACCACTTCCATTTCCAACCTCCCATAGCAACAGTGGCAACAGTATCTAACGAGTGTTTACTCGTCTTGGCTTTATTTTTTATGGGCTAAGCCGGTATCGATTATTCGTTCTAGTCTAGACAGGGGTAAGCTAGGGTGAAATCGATACGTTACAAATACTCAACGATGTATGAATGGTCTCATTCAATATTGACGACAGGTAAAGTGATCAAATAACACCATTTGAGGGAGGCCTACGT
Source organism: Nomophila noctuella (assembly GCA_958496325.1). NCBI lineage: Eukaryota > Metazoa > Arthropoda > Insecta > Lepidoptera > Crambidae > Nomophila > Nomophila noctuella. The sequence continues at coordinate 2,324,255 of OY292482.1, forward strand.
TCAGTAACGGTAAGCAAAAGGCTGATGATGATGATGATGATATTGAAGAAAGTTTTTCTACTCAAATATTAATATTGGACGACATAACGGCTTAGCAAAAAACAATAGCCGAATTATTAATCTGCCTCAAATTGAATTAGTTTAATCAGATTTTTCTATTCAGCATATAAAAAATAGCATATCTGATATCAAGGGACCACGACAACCTTTTTCATAATTGAACAACTGTCTAACTTATGATAAACTTACCATTTAAACTTTTTAGACGTAATTTATGAATTCACAATGTGCTTTTTAGTACCGGGCTTATATTCGCTTAATCTCCTAACCTTTATTTATAAATCAGATATCGATACTAAGGTACGTATACTCAAGCAACTCTTACCCTTATTAGCGATGAGTGTGAAAGATATAAAATAAACATTTCTTCTTCACTGCAAACGACACAAGTTGACAAACATTTGACGAGAAAGGCTTTAGGCTATTGGAAATCGAAATCCCGAGGACGGAGTCGCGTGCGGCCGCTAGTAGACGAATAAAATGGTGTTCAGCTTACTCTATTGCATCTACTGTCAAAGGAAGGTAATACGATAGCAATATTATACTATACCGATACCGTCCGCCGAATAAAACAATTCAATACAATGTTTACCGGGTGTATGTTGCTTATATGTATTGTATCCCCTTCGGCTTTCTTCAATACCAAAAGCAAGGGTGGAACGGGGAAATGAAATTCCTTACGGCACCACTATGGAAAAAAAATGGATGTGTTAAGGGAATAAATCTTGAAACTCGTTACAGCGGATTTCAGATACGCCACGGATGCGAATGGGAGAGCTTGTAGTATGTTCCTACAGAGTTTATTAGGTATTAGAATACTTTTTCGCGCCCGGAATTCTCGGGGGAAACAATGTGTGGCTTGTGTTTGGGTGTGATTTTTCACAGTGTGTTTTTTTGCTGATTTACTAGTAAGTTCGGTATGGAAAATAACACTAGCGGCTGCCTGAGACCTCGTCGTATTATAGTAGTGTTATATTATAGCTTAACTTAAAGCCTTCCTCTTCAAAAGGGACTATCATAGCGGATCGGGAAAGTGTCGATTTTTCTGAACACAGCCCGAGTTTTTAATCCGCATTTGGCAAGCGTGTTGATTAAGCCACAACCTATCTTTGTAACGAAATCAAATGAAAGGCCTTTGCCCTGCAGTGCGACAGTGTTTATCATAATATCAGTGTCGTAGGTTGCACGGAACCTTCGCATCTTCTTCCGAGTATTATTTTCCTGCGTTGTGCATAAGGTACATGATAGTAGTGTCGTGTGTAGTAAGGTAGTACTATTATGCTGCATAGCACCGCACAGGCGAAGGTGTAATTATAGCCTGAGGGCGGTCTGACCGCGCCATTTCCTGCCGCTGCCCTATTCTCCCCACACCCCTCGCAACGACTCCATTATAGTTTGTAAACTAACAACGAGACTGAACAATGAACATTTTTTTTAAATAAATATGTATAATATCTTTCACGTGTAAAATAATATTACAACAGTATATTAGTATTCCAGCTATTGAAATCAAGTTGTTTTGCTAGGAAGTATTTAGTTAAGTCAATCTAATTTGAGCTGGGGATCGATTAATCTTTGAATTTTTTCGTTGATGTTCGTTAGTATTCGTTATGATTTTCATTAGTAACTAAAAGTTAGAGTTTATTAAAAGCTTTAGGGACTGTAAGTTTGTGCTAATTGATACAGTTTTCGATCAGAATGAACATAATTGAAAAAATACTTAAGAGTTTCAGAGAGACGTTAAGCGCACATAGCAGTAATTACTTTTTAATTTTAATTAGTTTATAATATTTATTTTTTAAATACTTTATTTTAACAATCAACTTGCATTTAGTCTTGTTAAATTTCCCCTAGTTCGGGTTAAACTCCCGCCTGAGACGTAAAACAAAAAAATAATTATCTCATTTAAAAATATTATACTCATAATAACAGTGCATATTTCTCGGCTACCCAACAATGCCCTCACTGCGGGTTCAAGTCGCATAATTAGCCGCACGAAGGCGGAAATGAGCCCGCGCCGTATGCGACGCCACACTTGCATTCTGCTTATAATTTACAGACGAATATAAGTTAGTAACTAGCACGAGTTATGGAAGACAGTGTGAGTTATGGTGGAAGTTAAAAATGCATATGCGGAAGTTTGGCTCGTAGGGAGCACATTTGCTAGGGGAATAGTCTCTTGAATCATTTCGGCTGCGTACGAAATCAGGTTTCATATTGATCAAATCATAGTTGTTCGATACTCGTGAATTTTTCTAGATAGTTTAGTAGGATAAAAAACATGTATTTTGATACATATTTGAAAAGGTTGCAGTAAATTTTATCGGTTAAGCAATCGAGTAAGATTAGAAAGAGGCTCCTATCAAGTCGATCTCGATTCATCACTTCCTTAAATCCAAGTGAAACTTTACCAGAATTATTTTAAAATGCACCTTCCGTTTAAACTCTTCACAGCAATCCCAGTTTAGTAGAAAAACACGTCCATTTTATTTTAAATTTTACTACAAACACTCTTACACGTTCTAATTAAGCGATATTCGCAGCACAACCGCTTCTAAGCCGGGTCAGATTGACCTATTTCCGCCCACTCGACCGACGACGTGCAGTGTAAAGACCGGCGAGTTATCTGGAGCACTGCGGATAGTGAAGGACTGTTCCGCATACATAATATTATTGATTATTTAATATTGTAAACGAAAAAGACATGATAGATTGTCAATATAGTAAAAAAGTGGTCTATCATACAAATACAGTTTGTTGTGGGGTATTAACCGTTTTGTAAAGAACGGAATAATCTAGACTAGGACCGCGTCATCAATATTGATACATATTACGAGCCTGATATAGGGAACCTAACAAATGACGATATGTATGGTGTCCAGGGACCATTCTGACACGCTTTTGATTCGCCATTAGTCAATTAAGCCCAGCTAGTAATTCCACAGTCCGTCGAGTAATCCCGATTCACTTTTCCGAGCGGTGCTTTGGTCCGATTGGGGCTAAACGCGATGTGTGAAAGATTTCCAAAGACATTCTAGGATATTATTGCAGAGATCCACGAGTATCATCACCATCATCCTAGCGGTCGTCCCGGTAGCTTCCTCGGCTATTGCCTCGGAGTCCACGGTCCGCTCCAGATTCACGAGTATGTATTGGCTAATAATTATAACGCGTATTAAAATCGTACCGTGTAAAACTACCTCGGTTCCCAGGCAATGCTGCACCTCGCGACAGGTTGGCTCGAGGGCCCTCAGGTCGAGCACCGGCGCCACTCTCACGCGATTAATATTAAACCCCGCGCCCGCCCAAATGAGACGCTCCGGGATTCAAACTTTCGTCATTGTTCGCTTTTAAACGACAATTCCAGCTGGAAAAACATTTTTGCGCTTTTGTCTGATTATGAGATTCTCGGAGCATATTTAGTCGCAGTTTATTTTTCTGAGTAAACAAAGAGATACTTATTTCTATTTTGAACATAAACTTTGTTTACAAATATAATTCGTTCTAGCCAGTGTTTTATATTTAACACTTACATTTATCTAGTTCTGAAGAAATCATCCCGCCCAGTGGTTGCTTTGATCAAATATAAAATCTTAGTACAAATAATGAAAATCTCTTCGTATTTATTCGTGCATATTCAGACTGCTATAGGACGTGTGCATATATTTAAATCGTCTATATTATTTTCGGAACGTTCTATTTCGTTTTACAGCCAGGGTGACCTATCGTGGGTAGAGCAGATGTCAATGACTTCAAGGGTTTACAAAATACGATTTTAATAAAATGTTGCACGAAAATGTTTAATTTAATGAAGAATACCCACAAGTTTTAGGCTTCTTCAAAAACTGTTTTTGTCTTTTAGCTTAAATGTGGTTATAGGCACTTTCATAAAATTAGTTCATTCATTTAAAATACACTATTTGTTGTCTCAGTAAAATGCAGTGCTACATCTTCGTGATTACAATTTAAAATTGAAAAAAAAAAACACCAAGCTCCTAGTCCGTTAGTTTTGTTCCAACACAACGATAGTTTCGATAGTTTTCTGTTAAATCGTAGGGTGTAAACGCGACGCTCTCGAGTGCTCTGGTGCCAAGGACCGCTGGCACTCTAAACACAATTTAATATTAAATCCTGCGTCTCCAACAGATGAGATGCAATTACACCTCCGAGATTAAAGGTTTGTTTGCTTTCTTTTAACATTACAAGTACGGTTAAACTGTTGACATTAACTGGTCGAAAAAGGTTTTTCAATGACTTTATCTCAGATTTATTGATTAATCTCAGAATTTTATCTTGCGTGATATGTTAAATTGAAATGAATTCATAGTTTGTCAATAAATAGCTTTCCTTTTCTTAAACAATTTATAATTTTCGGGTGGCAATAGTTGCCATAAATTTTTAAAATTGTCTTTGACGTTATTGTCACAGCTTTTTGGCTCTAACTACAAAAGGCACCTTCAACTAAAATACATGAATCCTTTGGAAGGTTCGAAGACAACTCAATCTAAAAATCTTTACTTGAGACTAAAAATCTTCGCAAGAATACGATAGATATACTTACGAAAAGAAAACTATGACTTAAAAAAGTGCCTTATAAAATATTTAAAGATTAGGTTGATGAAATTAATCTGCCTCTTGTTAAGTACGTCTAGACAACGATTATAAATGCCAAATTTTAAATCCCTCCATTTCAAACTCTCCAGAATCATTCCCTCGAGAGTTGTAAAAAGAAGCAGAATTTAATTCCTCCCGCAGTCTTCGAGTTAATGTTTAGTTATTTAGCCATTCAGACATTGTGGGATAGTTTGACCTAAGTTCGCCACAGAGAAGAAGAAAATTGTACTCTGTGGGGAGTTCCCGCCACTTGCGCACTCTAGTGGCGTAGCAGGGGTGTCAAACTTTCCAGTTTGCAACTTACACCAACTTTGAATTACTTTACACTGTCTTTTTATTCCTCGGTTTGAAATTGTCAAAGTTGTTCTTTTCCTTCCCCCCTTTGATGGGCCATGACTAGTATTGATTTGAAACCAGCATAGGGGAGAGGGGAGAGGAAAATCCCTAGTAAATACTTTTGTTCGTTTGAATTATTTCCTTATTGACGTTTGGTGAAAGAACTTACTGAATTAAATAAACTTACTAAATAAAACGTGACTTGATACTATACCATTTTACTACATTCTAACCAAAGGGACTGCGTAATTGTGTACTGTCTCCGCCATACTTGTTTCTGTAATATACGACAAACGTTGAAACTTACATAAAATTACTGCCAAGAGAGGTGTTGTTTGGTTTGCCATCCAAAATGTACTGGTATCTGTCTGTCTAGACATAACTATGTAGATTCAAACTGAACATAGTATACAGAAAACTTACCATGCTTCGAAGCGTGTATTATGCAGCCCTAGCCTGGTAAAGTGAGTTTTAAACTCCGCGCCGGACGAGAGTGGCGCATTAACTAGCTGCTAGAGTTGCACGAACTGTAACTATAGGTGGCGTTTACACTGCACGATAGTGGCACTCTAGTGTGCTGTAAATGCAGATTTGTTTATAAATCTATGTTCGAGAATTACTTGAGCGTTATTTAGCGTTAAATTTAAATTTACAATATTATATGTAACAAATTTTAATGTCTTTGAATTTTGAATCTTTAATACATTTGAAATATTGATAAGAAGTTTTTATTAATAAAATCGTTACTCGAATGATATAAATTAAAGTAAGTGAGCAGGAATTTGTATAAGTTATTTGCCTACTTATTATTTGTAAAGCCATAAGTCTGAATGCTACAAATAGATTGTTTTTAGTAAATACGTAATATGTAGCATATCGAAGTGAAATTAATTTTAAGGGTAACAAATTTAACGTTAAATGGAAAAGTTAATACGAGTAGTTCTTCGTAACATTGTTTTTAACAAAATATCAACAACCAGAGTCTGAATTAATTGTGTAGTTCGCGAAACTATTTTGTTACCGCCATAGGCTTTTATTTACACAACCAGCAATAAATACAAGTTACTTTCGCTCACAAATAAAGCTTCAAATTGTATATTCAAATCAATATTTGTTTTAGAGCCGGTGGTTTATAATATTGGGAACGGGAGGTGGTCTCCATTGTCCCGTTAATAGCTGACTCTGAACTTTGTACTATATCAAACAATGAATTTTTGGTCTGCGTTTTATTTAACTTTCATGTTTTCGATTAATGTTCTAGTTTCTATTTAGTATTCAGGTGTGTCACCAGTACAGTGCCAACCAGGGTTTAATAAAAACAAATAACAACAGCTGGTAAAAAAACGTAGAACACTATCTGATAACTGAACTGCAATTTTATCTAACTACGTGTAACCATTTGGTTGTGTCTAAGTATTGAAACATATTTGGACGAAAACGCGACCAAAGTTCGGCGGGATTACACACTGCGCCGAAATAACGTCGCGTAATATGTATTATATAGAGAATGAACTTCGGTCGCGTTTATTCAGCTTAGTTTATTTCTACACTAAGGCAATCTGCAAGGAACTCAATATTTCAAACATTTTAAAGCTTGACTGTGATCATTTCGTATTTGTGATTCAGGTAAATAGGACATAAATATTCTACATCGACATAAAATTCCAATAAACACTTATCAACGTCTGCATGTGAAGCTTCCCTTTCCTATATTTACACGATACGTCATAATGTACGCAGAAGCTAAAATCCAGATCAAAGCATTCAGAAGTATTCGATAAAAATATTCGTATCAATTCGTTCAAGCGAGCTCCCGATATGCTTAAGACTACAAAGAGAGAGTATTTCCGCCTCGTAACTGTATTTCTTTATTTCCGTATCAAATATGTTTTTTGTTGGCAATTCTGGGATTGTATTTTTTTTATTTCATTGCTACGCTCGGTACTTCAGTTTGTATGTCAGGCAGGGTACTAAAGTTTAAGGGTTCAAATAATAGGATTGAATACAATATGCTTGCATCAATTTTAAGATGAGATTTTCATACTCAAAAATTATACATGTCATACATTTTACGTGGGACAAGAATTCTATAGATTAAGCACATGATAGTTAGTCTTTCCAAACCGCAATTTACGTTCAATATATCACAATTAGATTGCGACAAAGTGCTCTCAAAATTATGAGTGTTCCAAAAAAGGGGAGCGCATATCCTCAATGTCTTTACTATGAATAAAAAATGCATTTCTGCCATCAATTTCGTGAGCGCAGTAAAATAGATTTATCCGTTCCGCCGGGGATGTAGTTAAAGCGCATTTTTCACAGTTATACAGCGATCCATTGTCGGAATTTCGAAATGAACAAGCTAAGTGTAGTGCAGACATTTGAAATGCAATAAAGGGCGGGATGGACCGTTTGTATTTGCTTATTTCAATGAGTGGTAGCCGAATAACTGCGGATTTATTCACAGGGCGATCGTAGACGGGTATAGCCGAGGGTGATTTGCATAATTGAACAGTTGTGTACTCTCCAGAAGTAAATTTTATTTCGGGGGCAGCTGGTAAAACAAAATTAAGTGAGAGCTAGCGGTCGTAGAATACACACTGTTGATAGGCAATGGAGAGTTAATACGACTTGCTGAAATTACCAAAGTACAAAATAATGTATAGTACAGACGCGGCTATGACCAGTATTTTGTATGCTCCTATTAACTATATCTCATACCGATACAACGACGGACCAATGAATATTTCCACTTAAAATTTCATTCTAGAAATACGCACTACTATACGTTTATTTCATAGTTTTGTTGTAAAAAGTATGATCGCCCACACCAAAATTAATCACTACAACAAAACCTGTAATTGTTTAGTTCAAAACAAAACAATCTTCTTTCTACTCAGAATTTCCCCGGCATAATTCCGTTGTTGTGCTTCCCGATATTTCCGATATTTTCGCCTGGCAACATCATCGAGCAAACAGCTTCGTAGCAAATCGGAAATTCAGAGCGCTCTACGAGGTGCGCTTTAACGATCGATTATTATTTACACTAGAAAAGAACCAAAAATGATTTAAATACACACGTTCAAATACACTATTAACGAGTAATATCTATACTATATCATAATTAACGTTACAAATTGCCTGACACCTACTAAGAATTACATCCATGGGTAAATATATTTTTTTTGTTATTGGCATAATATTGAACTGTTTGTACAATTATTATTTTTTCATAAGCTTGGTCGCTTATGGCAGCAAAATAAATCAGGACAAAGCCGTTAATTGTTTAGTTCCAAACCTTTTGCGCGAATAATGATTTTCCGTCGTCATGCTTCCGATTTTCCCGATATTTTCGCCTGGCAACATCGCTGAGCAAAGAGCTTCATAGTAAATCGGGAATTCAGTGCGCGAGGTGCGCTGTTTGTTCTGAACAAACATTTTAAAGCTCCTCGTTTCAGCAGCGTTATGGAGACATAATTAATACGAAGTGTGAGCATAGCAACTCATACACCGAACTTAATCATTGTGGGTAACAATATCGCAACTTTTGGTATTATCCGTTGATAGTTTAAGTACACATGTGAGTTCATACAATTTGAGTTTTAAATAAGTTATCCTACTCTATTCGAACGAAAATGACTAGTTAGCTAATACGATTAAAAGTTTATACGATCTGAACCTGATTTTTTATTATTTAATTGTTCAAGGATCCTAAGATACCCAAAGTTGGACGGTTAATAATAAATGGAATGTCTCTGACTCAATTCCTGAATGACAAAAACGCTCTATGATAACCGTTGGTTGTGTAACTTTGTTTCATTACCTACAATCTTACGACATCACGCACAAAGTTCTCAACCCGACGTCATATCGAGCCAAAATTACGTTTCTTATAAATATCCGACTATTACACAAACCCCGTCTGATATTAGATGAATTTTTCTTTGTTAATAAATTGAATATGTATTACACAATAGTTAGGCCTCAGGCCAGGTGGAGTGACGATCTGCGCAAGATGGCTGGCAGGAGCTGGATGCGATTCGTCGAAGATCGGGCTAAATGGAGAGCCGTAGGGGAGGCCTATATCCAGCAGTAGAGTGTGACGTGTGATAATAATGACATAATTATTACTCAGAAATTTCAAAATACGAGTACTTTAGTTTAGTAGTGCTCCTTTTAAGCAGTAGCTTACATAATAATACATATTCTAACCTCGCCAAGGCTAGGCACAAATGTACGGGCACAAAGCCACAATAGCCGAATCGATAACCCGTCTGTACTCACGCAATACGCTCTTTACCTCAGCCAGTTATCGGCTGTACGAATAAATAAACCTAATCGCCTGTAGGTCAGGGTATTTAAGCCGATTATGCTAGTTTTGGAAGTTATATAATGAAACGTCTGTACGTAATCTGGCACGGTTGAGTGAAACTATGGCTTATTTAGGCCGCTGCTTAATATATGGGTAACTAAATGAAATTTTAAGTGACGCTGCTAAACGAACCTTTCTGTTACTATTTTTCTCTTTGTCTTTGCGATGGGCTGTATACAAAAGTCATGGAAAGTTATAAAATATGTCCAAATTAGCCATCAAATTGTTAAATTTGCTTTATCTTCATCATTTCATATTATAGTGTAAACGAATAAAAACACATACAAATACAACAAAACTCGTAATGAAACTCTTATTATAAGTAACAGGGGAAGTCTTTTTAATAATATACTTTTTATGTGCAATGAGTTGGGTTTAAATAGCTTTAATTCGTACATTTTGCTTACAAAAATAACTGTTAACTAAGCTCTTATTCAGAGTAAAGTAATTTTTAATTTTATTGGATAACTCAGTCTGTTTCAAACTTTTGAAGTACCTACCTCGTTAAAAGTGTTATCAAACCCGGTACTTAATTATTTTCTCAACTATACTTTTATTTACGACAATACCTATTATAAATGATATTAGCCGTCCTAGAAAACTAATAAACTAACACAAACGAAATGAGTTAATTCAAATTAGGATTCACTACCCGAAACTCACGGTAGAAAATCAAAAACCGCATTTACCCATAAAAATTAAAGGTCGTCCCGGCCCTAACTACACGGGACACAATTAAATACAATGCAGTAAGTAAAGTTTAATTTAGATCTACTAATCTATTTGCTAATTGGCATAGGAGAGGAGACTATCAAATAATTTACAAAACGTTTCTATACAACAGGAGTTACTTTTTTTTAATTTTAATCTATACTATTGTAAATACTACAAAATAAATTTTATCGCTTAATAATCCGACAACACCTGTCAAGTGTAAAAAGTTACTTCACTTTATCAATATAACAAGTAAAAGTCCACCCAATACAGTTGTAAAGAGTTTGATAACAAATTATGAAATATTACATAACTACATAATATGTCATATTTCGTACTATATATTTTGTATTACATTTAAGAGAGGTTGACCTTTGTGGAACTTCCGTGGGGCCAGTTGAGGAAGGCATGGGGTTTTTAAAGGCAGGCAACGCATATCCAACCCTTGTTGTTGATGTCCCACACGGGTGATCAGTTACCATCAGGTGACGCTCTTGTTCGTCTGTCTCCATATCACATTTAAAAAATGTATACCATTTGACTTCACTGCCCACGAACAGACTGTGTCGCGCCGTTCCGTCCCCTGTGTACACAGCGCCTAATAAGGCCGCGCTGAAAGCACTTATCTGCTTTAAAACCCCTTAAATGAAGCAATAAATGAGGTAGAATCACTCCGCGCGTGTGTACAAATGTTTATTTACGCTGGAGACTATTTGCGCGCATTTAGTTCGGATGATTCGGGACTGGAATTTTGGTGGAGATTTTTTTTAATTATTTCCCTAATTTGTAGGTGGTAGAGTAGCCGATGTAATTTTTTAAGCGTTTAATTATCGTGTTTAATAAAACAAAGATGACTGGATCTGGATCAGAATTCTGAAACACATCCCTACTTATATTATAAATGCGAAAGTACCTCTGTCTGTCTATTACGCTTTTTCGCTTAAACCCCCAAACCAAATTTGATGAAATATGACCCAAAAAATCTTTAGACCCTGAGCAAAAAAATAGGCTACCTTTTATTGCGAAAAAAAGGGATCTGAAATCAACGCGGACGAAATCGCGGGCGGCCGCTATATTTTATAAAAAAAAGGACTAAATACGAATAGACCTTTTTAACCTATCTCAGGATTGGAAGTAGACGAACTGTCTTTTGTGTGGCTGTGTCGATTTCTTGCGAAATAATTATATTTAAAGAGCATAGCAGGCCCAAAAATATACTAACGATGAAATAATTCCTATTCAAAGTCTTAAAGTGTCACAAACGCCATGGCATCGACACAAGTATTCATCAAGTACATAATCATACCTTTGTTTATAAGAAAGAAAAAACATACTTCAATAGATGATCGCGTCTCGACCAGACTTATACATAGTTAACTATGTATATATAGTACTGTTTCACATAAGGAATTACTCAATGTACATAATTTCCTTTGAAGTCGTCACCCGCGTCTCCTTTACGTATACTCGTATGAAAGATGCCTTCTTTGACCTATTTGCCTGGAAAAACATATAGTGTTATACTTAAACACGGGAACAACATATAGCGTTATACATAAACACGTATATGATGATACTAAGTATGCGTTACGAATACGATAGTATATGTAAGAAATACGACGCAAACTTTCTGTGTAGAAAACTCAATACAAGGTTTTATAAATGTATGGGTTGAATGGGTGAAAATATTTTGGGCTGTCTTTGGAAGTTACTTGGATTAGAGGATACAATTTCAAGTATTTAATGATGATTCAAATTCACTTACACATACATTAAGCTTTATACATGTATTCAAAGTTCACAACATAAGTGATTACATATTCTCACATGGTTTCATGTTACTATGTTTGACATTTATTTGTCAATTTCTGATGAAAAAGTAACGTATACGTAATGGTATATCTCTGGTAACAAAACGTTTAATAATCCCGTTACGCCTATGTACGAAGTTCTATCCTATGTATTACATCACGGGACGGCTCCACCTATCTCTTATCGCTCTCAAAGCAACTATGTCGAGATTCTCCGCACTATAAATTGATTTTGAAGGCGAGGACGCTCCCGCCCGGAAAATTACTGTGCGACTAAGTTTTCCCGCGCGCCGCCTCGGGTATAAGGTAAAATGTTTTTCACTTTGATCTCTCGAATAAGTAAAAATGAAGTTTTGAACGTTAAAAACACCAAGTCCACCGGTAGTGAAAGGGGTTTTTCAAATCGGAATTTTAGTTAAAACTTGTTATTTGTAAACAAGGGAGGTTTTTTTTATGTTTCTTTTAGTTGGGTTCAGAGTTGGGTTCAGTTATAATAATAATAAGAGCGTAGGGATGTGACGACCCCATCGCCCGTTGGTGGAAGTTGGAGCCCCTCCTTGAGGAATTACAGAGCGTAGGGATGTGACGACCCCATCGCCCGTTGGTGGAAGTTGGAGCCCCTCCTTGAGGAATTACAACTCCCACCAATGCAATCAGTCTCCGCAGGGCAGCTTGTGGCGAGCTGTTGGTGTGTGGCGACACCACGGACCCGAGACCTCCCGGGGGAACTTTACCATCTCCTCCCCCACCTCTGGCTTGCCTTAATTGGCCGTCCGGAGTGGAGCGCAAGAGCTATATGCTCGCAGGGTGGAAGTGAAATATGCGTAAGACGCGAGTTGGTGAGGTGGGCAACCACCGAGCAGAAAGCGGTGTACACCTCTCGACACCCTGAGCCGACCACGACCATGTTGCCCTCGTGCCACCCGCGACCGCCATGGCCGCTTAGAGCGGTGGCTATTTTTCGGGGGCCCATCCAGTGGGAGGCTAGTCACCGTCTGCTAGGAGAACAAACATTGAGACATTTGCATGGCAGACGTCCGTTGTCTCAACCCATAGCCCAGTTACCAAACCATCGAATTGCACCTAATAGAACTGGATTTTGTCTTCCTTTTGTTTTACAATAGTTCTTGCATTTGCCGGGTACTGTCTTTGACTAGATCTGTATTTAGTCAGAGATAGAACCCGGCAGATGTACACATGCCATTTAGATCAAACGGTACAAAAAAGCCTCTGCGCTGTTGGCTTTGGCCCCACGCATGCTTCAAAGGACCGGGTCCCTGTGGACCCGAGATCTCCAAGAGTACCTACAAATAATAATAATAATTGGCTTTGGCCCCACGCATGCTTTAAAGGACCGGGTCCCTTTGGACCCGTGATCTCGTAAGAGTACCAACATAATAATAATGTTTATTTCAGAAAAAATCAAAAGATTACATCCATATTTTGTTAGTAAGAGGATTAGTAACAATTCTAGTTATGAAACGCCAGAGAGCATTGCTTTACATCCTTGCAAAACATCGCGGCATGGTTACAATATTTTTTTATACATACATACAAGCGTAGCTTGGGTGGTACCTAAAATTTTGTAGTGGCTAGTGTACAGTTGTAGTGTGGTAATAAAACACAAGGTATGTATGCAACGGTAGACGCTCCTGCTCGCCCGGCGGCCGGTACAAGAGTGCGCGGCGAGCTCCCGCTCTCCGCGCCCCAACCACCGCACGCCGCGCCAGCAAGCGTGTCCACTATATTTATTAGCTATACATCACATCTACCTTTTACAATGAAATAAAACAAAACTCTATTAGTTATTTCCCAAGTACATCATTGTATCTGACACAACCAAATAATTTACACAGATCAACTATATATACTATAACTATATAAGTCAACAATATAGATTGACATAAACATCTATGATAAAGATAGCATAACTAATCGTCTACATCACGATTGTCAGAGCATTCACTAGAATCTCTCATAGTTCTATAATTTCCATTAGAAAATAATAATTACCTTCCACTTTCCTTCAACTTGTTTTAAATGTACGTTTTTTCCTCTTTATATGCACTCTGTTATTGTCATTTTCCAAATCTATTTATTTATATAAGTAAGTTAATTTATTTAATAAGTACAGCCAAAAAATATATATTGTTGCTAATAATAACAAAATACATATGAAGGAACCGTTCTGATATGATCACAATAACTGCGTACATAAAACTTACTAGTAGGTACACAGTAAATATATACAATGGGACAACTGAGTCGGAAGCACCCAACAGGCTATTTATCCGACAAATACATTTAAATTTAGAAAAGTTTTGACAATAAATATCAAGATCTACAATAATATTACTAACCTGATATTATACTCAGCCACAATCCTTGCCAAAGGGGGTTGAAGACCGAGTTTTGAATTTATTTTACTCAGATTCGTTAATTGCAAGTCACAAGTTATTAAAGATGTTTAAATGTTAATAATTGTATTTGTGACTGTAGAGGAAATAATGTAAGAAGCAATAGCTTATATTGTTGTTTCTCTTTACAGGTATTTAAATAAGTTATTATTCTTAGCGTAAGTGTAAAATTAAGTGTAATTATAAGATTTTAGACTTTCGCGTTGCATTATAACATTAAAATTATTTAACGGGACTAAACGCGATATTTATTTTGTAGTATATGTATACTACTTACTGCTTGACGTTTCGGCTGCGTTACAACAGCCGTGGTCGCAAGCGGACTGATGAAGCGGGGCGTCGTCTGCTCGGGCGCCGTTGTGAATTTTCTTCTGATACCCCCAACTCGTCACTTATTAAATTGTCACCCACATTTTCACGGCACACAACACTAACAGTATCAGGTTTTGGTCTTGACGAAGAAAATCTCGGTTGACACCTGCTAATCACTGGATTCCACGCTGATGCTAATTTAAACCCGTCATCCCTGTTGAAATTATTGTATTTCTTAATTTCTATTGCCTCTCGTACCATCCTAGAATGGTAATGGCGTTCAGTGGAGAGGATTTTCGGCTCATGTAACTCCATCCAGTGATTTGGTCCCATGTCAAGTAGATGTTCAGCAACCGCAGATTTACTCGTTTGTCGATTTTTCACTGCGGCAATGTGTTCCTTGACTCGATCAGCTATTGCCCGCTTAGTCTGGCCTATGTAAGCACTACCACAGCTACAATCGATTTTATAAACACCTGATGTCTGATATGGTATCTTATCCTTAGGTGATCGCAATAGTTTTGACATCTTGCATAACGGGGTATATACAGTCTTGATGGAGAATCTCTTAAGTACTGTTCCAATCTTATCCGTTACACCTTTTAAATATGGTAAAAACATAGCCTGCCGTCTCACCTCAGGACATCTTGCCTTCTCTTTGCACCTCCTCAGAAGAAAATTCACAACGGCGCCCGAGCAGACGACGCCCCGCTTCATCAGTCCGCTTGCGACCACGGCTGTTGTAACGCAGCCGAAACGTCAAGCAGTAAGTAGTATACATATACTACAAAATAAATATCGCGTTTAGTCCCGTTAAATAATTTTAATGTTAAGTGTAATTAGGTATGATTGTCATGCTCACAATAAATTTCTCTTCACAGAGCAACATACGGAACTATTGTTTCATTAAATAAACAACCTATTACAATTATATGTAGAAAGTAAAGGTGACGCCCTGCAAGGGCACAACAAACGTGTGGGGCAACTATTGCCTTCTTTTTTTTTTTTTTTTATAAATTAATATTATATTATATTATATCCATATTATATTATATTGCATTATGTACCTATGTATTATTATTCATTCAGCAGAGTTATCAATTATTGATAAATCTGTCATTAAAGAATTCTGAAATGTCATTAGCATTTATTTATTAAGATGTTTTTTTTTTAATAAAGGGATAGGCTTTTCTATATTAATTAAGACGCTCATTATAAGGTTGACGATGGGAATTTCCGCTACACAGAAATGCCAAATGCTTGGTAAAAGCACGCTGAATGCTCTCCACTCTGCGAGTGTACGCTATAAAATGGACTCCAGATTCAGGAAGCAAATTCGAGATGCCTGCGCACTAAAGCGTTATTGAGTATATTATATTATTATTATTTTTTTTTTTACTTGATGTGGAGTCATTTTTCAGCGATAAGGGATATACAGATTGCATCGCACCAATCTACCTTTCTCCCAAGGTCTTTTTGAATGAGGTTACTTTCCTCAAAATTAACAGATTTCTGTAAATTTTGAGGTCACCGGCAAATAAAAATGTTATGCAGTTTTTATATTTTGAAAGAGAGATCGATATCAAATCTCTAATGTGCATAGATATTAAAGAACAGATAAAGGACTTGAAGGCCTTTACTAAACAAGAAAGCGTTGATATAAGGCGGTAGTTATTTATACACATGTGGCGGGTCATTTCATTCTCTCTCTAAGATGGTTGAGTGAGGTGATGGCTGCCGCCACATACGTCATACTTGTGAACAGGTGCCACCTTTGGGGACTGGTCGACCAGGGCGCCTCCAGTCCAGAATAAATTAAGAATTTAATTTTCATTTTTTTAATTTATTAGGTACACACAGTAGACTATGTATGACTCAGTGAAAGCAATTGCTGATGCATTATTGTTGCAAGTTTATTTTTGTATTATTGTAATAATTTTGGCATTTAAAAAGAGCAACTGTCGAGTTTCTTGCCGATTCTTCTCGGCAGAATAACAGTCATTACTAATAAAAGTCATTAAAATAACAGTTTATTTTTGATGACGATTCATAAGTGCTTATATTAAGCCCATTTGAATTGTGACATCTACTTCAGAGCCAGTGGTATTCGATGTCGTCTCTAGGTATGATTAAGGTATTTAAGGAACCGTTTCTGTACTTTATCTTTTCCCGAAAGGGGGTTGATAACTCATTTGTTGAACCATTTAAGATGACTTCGTCTACTACGACGTCGTTGTTTTCCTGACTCAACATAAAATAAAGAAATCATTTGATCAAAATCTCCACAAGCCAAAAACTAGACCGGCCAAATTACATACTGTAACGCAGCCACAATGTTACAATAGTCGGCTCTAAAATAATTGGATAAAGATACACTGTCGTTGGAACGGAGAAAATTTGATTTAGGGTAAGGCATGATAAACAAGAGGCTCGGATTAGTCCCGTAGCACTTATTGATAGCATACCTGATGCTGCGGATTCGTAACCAACGCATAATGTATGCGACTGATAACTAGTCTAGATACTGTTCATCACTATTACTGATGTTATTGAGTTGATGAAGGCCATTAGAAGATAAAAAGCCGATTAAGTGTAACCCAAGTTGTACTTGTAATTAAGTGGCGTCATTACGTATCATCACTAGGCTCCCAGTGGATACCACCAAGGTTGCAGTCACAAACTACATACCTATTACAATATTTTCCGATCGGTATTGAGCAAGTTCCACAATGTTAAGAAAACGCTTTAAAGGTTCCAATTTTACTGGTGGAGGTACGAAGGTACTAGGTACACAACGCAAATAATAATATTTTATTTATAGTATTCCCAGTTTGAAACTGTGGTCTGACCCAAACGCTTTCAATATCGTCGTATTTTAAGTCTTGTTAGCGAGTAGACAGAATATTTTGGGACAGAGCTTAAAGAACACTCCCACCATCCATTTTAGAAAACACCACCAGAGCCAACACACACACGATCCCTACGATAGACTATTGTCCACGATTTCGTCTGTCGAGATGTTAACCACGTTTCAGTGAGTGCAAAGGCATGGTTATTACAAAGCAAAATGCTATCAAACACTAATTTCGTTTTGGCCTCAAGACCACGGACATTTTGGTAGTACAACTTAGCATAAACACATCAAGCCCGACCCATGTGCAAAACGTTACCTTTTTGGCCTCCGGCATGGTGACATTTGTCGCCGTGCGGTATAACTTTAGGCCTCGTCGCTACCATTTTCAATTGTGGTGGCTAACAGTGGTATTAATTGTGACATGACTGTGGGACTATACTTTTAATCAAGGAGATTGTCCGCTTTTATAGGTACCGTTCTAATTTCATAGAACTACCTCTTTGAACATTGTAGGTACAGTTCCGATTTTCATCGAACTACCTCTTTGAACATTGTCGGTACAGTTCCGATTTTCATCGAACTACCTCTTTGAACATTGTCGGTACAGTTCCGATTTTCATCGAACTACCTCTTTGAACATTGTCGGTACAGTTCCGATTTTCATCGAACTACCTCTTTGAACATTGTCGGTACAGTTCCGATTTTCATCGAACTACCTCTTTGAACATTGACGGTACAGTTCCGATTTTCATCGAACTACCTCTTTGAACATTGTCGGTACAGTTCCGATTTTCATCGAACTACCTCTTTGAACATTGTCGGTACAGTTCCGATTTTCATCGAACTACCTCTTTGAACATTGTCGGTACAGTTCCGATTTTCATCGAACTACCTCTTTGAACATTGACGGTACAGTTCCGATTTTCATCGAACTACCTCTTTGAACATTGTCGGTACAGTTCCGATTTTCATCGAACTACCTCTTTGAACATTGTCGGTACAGTTCCGATTTTCATCGAACTACCTCTTTGAACATTGTCGGTACAGTTCCGATTTTCATCGAACTACCTCTTTGAACATTGTCGGTACAGTTCCGATTTTCATCGAACTACCTCTTTGAACATTGTCGGTACAGTTCCGATTTTCATCGAACTACCTCTTTGAATATTGTCGGTACATGGTTTAGGTACCATTTGATTATTTAGACTACTTCTTAAGTGTTACTCTCAGTTGTTGTCAAAAGTAATATTAAACTTTATCATTAATTACACGAAACTTAAATATATTTTAAGTTTGGATAGTATCTTTAATCTTACTTTACGTTCGTTGATTAGACAGTGAAATTAGCGAACCGTTTGATGGTGGTTTGCGCGGCGCAGCGCGAACACCTCACCAACTTTGCAATTTCTTTCTGCGACTTGCCTTGTTCATGGAGAACTTGTATTTTCACACAATTCTCTAAACAAATTTCACTTCTTTTTGGCATTTTTTTTTTTAATAAATTTTTCGTCAATCTAATAACTTAAACAGAAATGAAAGCTTGTTTACTCGTAAAAGATTCGAAATTATTTGAGACACCGACATAACATCTCAGGTGAGCCATTGTTCAATTGGTAAACATGTTTTGTGCATTTTTTAGGGTGCCTAATACTTTTGGCCAAGGGTGTATCTGTTATTTCAATAAGGTTACAGTACCTATATCTATGAAGGTCTTACTTTCACATTGTACACATAGGTACACACGCATTCATGTATAAATGTATTCGAATAAAATAACTATCATTCACGTGATAAAATATTCATTAAACATTTTACGACAATAATTAATTTTTTGTTCTATACTTGCGAGGAATCTTAACTTTTAGTTACTTTACTTAGTGTATAACGTTTAATATCGGGCGGGAGTAAAACGAACACCTGTGCGCGATTCCGGTCCGCGCGAACAAAAGAAACAGCATTCCATCCGATAAGCAAGCTTGTAGGTACCCAACCAAAATGCACATTTAATAAACGTATTAATTTTAAAATTATTTTGACAACAGACTGAGATAACTTGTAAGTAATTCTACTTTATTACGGTATAGGTAACAACCAGTGTCTGTAACCTGCCTTACTAATTAATTCATTATTACTGTAACTGTTTCACGGTAACATGAAATAGAAAACAGGTATCAGTCACTGATTTACCTCTAGTAGCACTTTGTGTTTTATTTAGCACAACAAAATTTATTAATTTCATACCTTGGTTATTTAGATCCTGGCAGGGTCGCCACTTGTACAGTTGTAGTGTGGTAATAAAACACAAGGTATGTATGCAACGGTAGACGCTCCTGCTCGCCCGGCGGCCGGTACAAGAGTGCGCGGCGAGCTCCCGCTCTCCGCGCCCCAACCACCGCACGCGGCGCCAGCAAGCGTGTCCACTATATTTATTAGCTATACATCACAGCTAGTATTTATATTTAATCATCTGCCGTACCTTTTTACAGGGAACGAATAACGCATCATCAGTACCGGAGATGAGTGGTGGTTGTTGGAACTCTCTTTGATTTCAGTACAGTCATCTTAGATTTTAACCAAGTAAGGTAAATCTTTACTAATCTGAATAGTTTGGGAGGAGATGAAAGCAACATTGCATGCATTGATACCAAGGAGACATTAGCATGTACGAACACATGATTTGAGCTCTTTTATTCAATTATAAGAGACAGAAAAGCGAAAAGAAAAACAAATACAACTATATTATGTACATATACATGCTAGTTTCGTAACTGGTGCTTTTCCTAGCAGAAAAGCCAAGGTAAGTTTAAGGCACGGGTAAGGGTCGATTCTCGATTAAACTTACACTAAGACCCTTTAGTACTTCAAGGTTTTGTTGCATAACTTACAAAGGCAAGCTCCTTTGATAGTAGAGGTCTAAACCTTTACTTACATTGTTCTATTATTACCCCAAGGTAAGTTAAGCATCCTAAACTATTAGACTTTGAAACAACTTTTCTTGTTGTTAGCGGCTTAGTGTTAACACTACCACTTCGGTTGTTCCTTGTATTTTGTGATCTTCTCTAAATAACTAATAATTAACCGAAACTTTACCACTTTCATAACGCTCTAAGTTGTTATCTACACTGAGACTTTTTATTTTATTTTATGATTAAGCCAAAAACCCATCTTTGTAACGAAAACATGATTTCAAATGATAGGGCCTTTGCCCTGCAGTGGGACATTAATAGGTTGATACTTTACTTTATGAATAGGCAAAAGAACAAGAGGGTCACCTGATGATAAGTGATCACCGCTGTCCATGGACATCAAGAACCACACAAAGGTCGTAGATGCATTCCCTGTCTTTAAGACCCATTACTCATTTGCATTTCGTTCATTTCACTCTTTCTAGACACCCATATCTATCCATTCTACTTACGACCTGTAATGACTGCCTTCCAGAGGTCGTCGGTCCATCCTACATCCAGACTTTAGAAAGGTTATTCTTATACATTAAAATTATTTAACGCAATACAACCAGCCAGACTACAGGGCGCTGATTAATCAATATGAAGCCAATGCCTATTTATCTTTCCCAAACGTTTACACATCATTTGTAAAAGCAATGACTAAGACTTGCTGACAAACGAAAGCAAGGACCCCTCCATCCAATTTACTGCCCCCCCCCCCCCTTATAGCAAAGCACGTTCTCGACCGCAAATAAAAAGGCCCATCTGTCAGGTCTATTTACTTCACGACATTTATGACCCGAAGTACCTTCATAAAATTGCATTGCTTCTCCGCCGCTTAATTATAAGGGTGGCTTAGCGCAATGTAAAGGAATACAGTGAAGTTGGTGTGGATAAGGAAACGAATAAAAGTTTGGGACGGGGCCGTTAGTGGTCAGAGACCCTGGCTACAAACCCAAAGGCCGCGGGTTCGAATCCCGCAAGGGGCAAATGTTTGTGTGCTGATAAAAATAACTTTTAACAACTAGGAATGATATTTGTGTGATTTGACGTTTAACAATCCAATTAGATTTCAATAAGCAATACATACAGCTATCTTCTGTATTTGTTAGCATAGGGTTCACTGTTCTTTACTGCATTGTAATCCGGATTAATGTCTCTAATGGCGCCTAAACGACACGGTTGAGTAAACGTAGGGAACAACAACAGTTAAAGTTTAATTTCAATGTCTTTCTCATGTGTTAAGGTTGTTTTCTTGAATTCGCGGGTAAAGAACAATGTTATTTGTACAACGTTGTGTGAAGACAAAATGTGCTAAAACAAGTGCAGACAGAGAACGTATTAAAATAGGACCGTTTAATTTAATGACTTTGAGAATCCCACTTGTGGAGTTTCGTCATTTATTTCATTAACAAAATTAACCTCTCTTTATTAAACTTGTCAAATACCCTTTTGACAGTTACATTTCACAACTGTTAAGATCTGTTTAATACAGAGGCACTTTAATAAAAAGCTTTGCTTTAACGGTATGGTATAAACCATTCCGTTAGTTCCCATCATTAAAATTTAGCTAAAACAGTGCTATGTTAATCGGGTAATAATTTCCAACAGGATCCATCAACTATACTTGCGAGTGGGTTTTGAATAAAACTTTAGTGAGCTTCAACGCTCGTGAAATGTGCAAAGGTTTTAAATCGGGTTTACGAGTTCATATATTAACCACGATACGGTGAACCTGTAAACTTCTCTTCACCAAAAGATCGGGTAATATTCCGGAAGGATAGCACTTTATACTCGATACTTTATGGCTGCATCTACATTTTTACACAGCAGTCGAGTTTTCGTAGTAAAACTCGGTTATCTATCGAGTAAAAATCGATAGATGAGTTTAACTAAATAAAATAAATAAGGTAAATGATCGAAAACTGATGTCTAGAAAAACTATAAGGGTTCCTAGTAGACTACGGAACCCTGAAAAAAAAATTTATTGAGCAATAGCTTTTTTATTTATTTATTTATAACTAGCGGCCGCCAGCGACTCCGTCCGCGTGAGTTACGATTTCCGCACAGAGTCTTACTAAAAATAGCTGAATAAAACAACGGTCTACATGCATGCAGTCAACTTGCACACTTTTATGGGACTAATTACTCAGGATAGAAATAATAGTCAAATTAAGTGACGGAAATCGCTCAACAATAATCTGGAGACCTTATACATTTGAGAAATCATCTGTTCACCGCGTTTCAAATCCGCGGCCGCGCCTCTAGCGAGGTGCGCCATCTATCGGCACATTTTGGAACTAAATAGTTCGCTAGCACAATTTACAATGATAAAATAAAGGAATATACAATAGCTTAAAGCCTACCTCGACAAATGGTAAGTGGTAAGTGGACTATCCAACAAAAAATTTTTTGTCAATTCGAACCAGTAGTTCCTGAGCTTAGCGCGTTCAAACCAATTTGGATCTTGAGTTGCACGTGTTATTTTGAGTCAACCATAAAAGATAGACATATGCTGTTGAGGGATATTTTTTAGGCAATTTTATGTAGAATATTTCCGTCATACATGATCTCTATGTGACTTTAACCATTAAGGTTGCACGCCCGACTGAAGCTTAAGAAATGGAGTAAATTCTCCCGTTTTCCCCACATTTTCCAACACTACGCTACTCCTGTTGATTGTAGCGTGATGAAAAGTATCCTATAATATGCCCAGGAGTATGAAGAATAATGGTACCAAGTTTCGTCAAAATCCGTCCAGTAGTTTTTGTTTCTATAAGGAACATACAGACAGACAGACAGACAGACAGACAGACAGACAAAAATTTTACTGATTGCATTTTTGGTATCAGTATCGATCACTAAACACCCCCTGATAGTTATTTTGGAAAAATATTTAATGTACAGAATTGACCTCTCTACAGATTTATTATAAGTATAGATAAATAAATAAAAATAAGGAGTCGTTTAATAATTACTATAGAGGAGGAGAGTAGAAAAGGAGGAAAAAGGAGTGTGTAATCGTCACTCCATAATAATCGCCAATAAATAAGAAAACTAGGTTCCAAACAAACTTAACACCATTCTCTTCCCTTTCTTCTGTGAAGGCAACGCCTATTAAACTCCCTCCTATTGGTCTGAATAATGAGGCGTAGGTACCAAACGCGTTTATAAGTCTTTCTTCATACGCTTGTATTAAAGTAATGAGTGTTGTTTAAGTCACTAGTAACAAATTGTAACTAGTTTTATACGAATTAAATAGGGTTTATGTTTAAATGCGCTGTGTTCGTATTACCGGTCTGAACTAAACACATTTTCTCGTACATTTAATCCTACAAAGCAAATACGGAACCGAGGGAAAGTTGCTTCATGTAATACAGTTTTCCATACTTAGCGGTCCCGGCGTCGTTTCAGCGAAATTTAACTTGATAGGATTCATTTAAATTAGATAACTGTAAATAAAACCTACATAGATGTTGGAGAAAATAAGAAGGACAACAAATCAAATCGATACCTCTCGTTAGTTACCTGTCCTCGCATTATTTTTGTACTAGATAATAGGAAAACAACTCAAATAAAACATTAATTTATTGAAATATCAAAAAGTATTTATTTATTGTTTTTTCCCAAAATACTTTTGCTTTTGATAAGAAAACAGAGCCTTTCAAAATATCTATAAATAAATACATACCAAATTTCACTCCACGTAATTGTATATTAAACCAGGAAAGAAGATAAAAGCGACCATAAACAAGGGCCCATCCGTGAGCCACACTTAAGTATGTGAGCTCTTAAGAAAAATACAAGATACTTAACATCATTTCCTTCTAATGCTATAGCGTTCGCAATATGTAGCTGGCAGGCGGTTAGTCGGTTACCCTCGTTCCCCAGCAAATGGGTATCCGAGGTATTCATCACATACATGCTTCATACATGCTAGTGTTACGTTCGGCTTTTTGATTGATGAGGCAGGATAATATCTTCACACTTTCTGGTTGGGGTCCGACAGATGGGAACGTTTAGTCCGGGATGATGCGAGTACTTTTTAAATTGACTGCGGCTGTGTCATCGGATCTTGCGAGTAATCGGTGCGGAAGATGAAGAAATGAAAGGTTTCCTTGGCGATATACAAGGATATTTTTACTCAAATAGTTTTCTTGGTAAATATTCGTAAGAGGAAATATTGTCGCACATAGAATTTTCAATAACTTTCTTAGGACAACAGACACCGTCCATGGAAGTAGTTTTGTCACCAAATTAATATTAAGTTATTTTAGTCTGGTTTTATTGATTACATGTACTGCATATAAAAGAAAGGATTCCATATATTTTTAAAGAATCCGTTTCCAGAGTACACATCCTTGTGTACGTATAACATCACTTAACTATCATTGTTGAAGGGACCTACGGAAACTCCCCAAATTCCTTCGTCATAATATGTAAGTCAATCTAATAACATTAAACCTAAATGACCCTTACTGAATAAAATTATACGAACTACTTTATTCTTATTACGTTTTCATATTTAAATGGCGGCACTTCAATTCACCGCGTGAATACAAATAAAGCACACGGGTCTTGTCTGAATGTTGGGAAATTGCCTCTGACCCTTCCCGAGCCCGACCTCCATTGATTTAATTTGACGATATTAGTATTTCGCGTCAACAGGTTCATATAAAGTGTCTTCTGAGTTATATTTACTTTGGAACGTGGATTGTATTAATATTGTACGTTTATTGTGACTCGTATTTAAGTCAGCTCGCAGTAGTTATTTGTTTCTAAAATGATGCTTCGAATAACTAATACTGAACAATAACTATTACTATTACCAATAACTATTACTGAACAATGCTCTATGAGAACGTAATAAA
Source organism: Nomophila noctuella (assembly GCA_958496325.1). NCBI lineage: Eukaryota > Metazoa > Arthropoda > Insecta > Lepidoptera > Crambidae > Nomophila > Nomophila noctuella. The sequence goes on from OY292482.1 coordinate 2,349,564, forward strand.
CTTAAATTGACACGTCGATTTTTAAATAACAATTAAAATATTATTTTTGGTTCATTAAGTAACCCAGAGGGATGATTCTCATTAATATCGCAATGATATATGTTCAATTACCAAATTAAATTCAAATTGGCATCAAATTATATCAAACTTTATCGTATAAATCATATTTCATGGATTAATCAAAGTCACATTCAACGTCCATTAAAATTAAACTCTACGTTTATGCCGCTGACAATGATGACAGTAACGAGTGGATAGTGGGCACTTGAAATATTGCCATGTGTCGCACCTCACATGCAGTCTAGCGAATAATTACAACAACACAACAGGATGCGCCAATATAAATGTTTGTATATACCGTTCGTGAATAACGAGCTCGTGCCAAAGAGTTCTGTGTGGTAGAGGAATAATAAGACTGGTCCAATTTCTGTGCCCTGCAAAACTCTTCGTTTCCTCTTTTTAGTAGGAACAACTTCATCAATATATGCACGAATCATTAACGTAGACACTTATTATTACATAAACATAAAAAATCAATGATGTTGTGTTGTGTACTGAAGGACTTAGGATTACAAAGATCTAATATTAGCTCGTTACTGGAAAGAGCAACTAAAGCTGCATTACTCGGCTCATACCAAATATGGTTGGGAAGGGAGAGGAATGTCATCGGTGGAGGTGATCGTTAGTATACTATAAAGGGGCCCCTTAAACCTACACGCTGGGTCGCAAGTCCCAGGCGCCGACTGACATTCCTCTCTGTTCCACGCGATGGACCCGGCACCCGCACGGAGAATCCATGGATAGCTAAGAAGTCCGTCTCTGGGATATTTGGCGCTTCATTTTGCCAAATAAACTTCGGAGTTTCCCATTCGAAAGCGTCAGCAAAGTCAACAATAATGAAACGTACGTTGCGATACTAGTCGAGTGCATTCACAATGCTGCGCCACAGCTTCTCCGCATCCGCAGTGTGATGTATCACCCGTTCATAGCATCGATATGGATATTCTGCGGACAGTTAAGGCTTCATGACTGCACAATATCGCCACTGCTGAATGATCTATGTCCGGGAACTCAATAGGCGAGAATATTTCACTTTACGCCTTTTTGATGAATATACAGTTTTTACTGATGGACTTACAATCGCATATACTTACTGCTCAGTCGCTAAGCAGAAATCGTTTTTCGTAAAGCTAATTAACTGATTGTCACTTTTAATCGGTTCTTTAAATTAAACAAAAGCGAAGGGAACCATTATAAAATATAAAAGGTTTAAAGCATTATAGGCAACAAAGTAGAGAATCTATTTCATTTACACATAAGCAATTAGCGAGTGATATATTGCAGTAAACACTTTGTTAAAACATTTACGGTTCTATATTTCGACGCCAAAGCTTTTAACCCTTTAACAAAACAATAGCCAAATAAGTCGGTGACGATGAACAAAACTAGTACCTAAATAAAGCTACAGCTGCCTTTATAACACAATGGAAATTGAAAATGCAGATAATTCAATGTTGGATGAAAACAAACTCCAATAAAAGCGATACTAAAATGAGAATATCGTCGTTACGGTTTTATTGAAACAAGCTTTAGGAGACATGACATTATTTTTTATATGCTTATTGATTTCTGAACTCCGTCTTCTCGAGTAATTTTCAAATGTTTGACTATGACTCGATACTTAAACTAAAGCCATCACACTAAAGGTTTGAAATTGATATTATCTCCACGATTGCCAAATACCTTGTATTTTTATGTTTCTGTAGATTCTGTACTTTTATTGCACTGGATACAACAGTAACATTACAGCTTCGTATGAGTTCCAAGGTTTTCAACCTCCCGGAGATGTTCTCGTAATAATACTTTCATATCATATCACTTACTGCTTAGTATCGACTGTGTTACTAACACAGTTTTCGGAAATAAAGGTTTCAACAAAATGTTTGACCCAGTATTACAACGCAGGACAACACGGCAGATGCTAAGTACTAAAAATATCGATTAAAAAGATGGCAGCGAGCGTACAAACAAATGACCGGCAATTACTCGTTCCGCTACATGTGTATTGGCATATTAACGATCAATAAACGTTTGTTTAGTGCCCATCAAGCCGGGTTCGCCGTCTGCGTCCAAACAAATACAATGCAAACACGCAGATTTCTCCGCACCGAAGGGCCTTTCACCATAGATTTCAATCGGTAAATATGCCCCGATAACAGCAAACTCTGGCATTATTTTGATTGACCGGAACGTACGTTGGTTGCTAAGGTTAAATCTGGTTATTGTTTTTCGAAGCTACATTTATTGAAAATTTAATTCCTTCCGCTTTCGATCAAAATTTGGGAAAGCATTATTCATCTGTACTCTATTTCATCCTTTTGTTGCTCGTACTTCCAAGGTCATAGCAGTTACAAGGCCATTTTACTCGTGGCACTTTTTTTTGTTACACTGCGTGGACAAATTCATATGAAATAAGATGTTATGTTATGACTTTTTTGTAGCTAGATGGTTATTACTGAGATAGTTTATTTTAGATTAGGTTTTCTCGAATACAATATTTATAACGCCAATTTTTCAGTTAAGTGATATGGGATCGTGTCACAATTTGGGATCAGCTCACTGTTTAGGATCACACACAAGCACACAGGCAACGCTGTTAACATTATGCATAAAAACATTCTCACAATACAATAAATGACATTTGCATGTTCTCATTATACAATTACGTGATTTATAATTAAATAAACCATTTCTGTGTTTATTAATATTGCCACGAAATATATAGGCCAGCACATAATCCATCAATGTTGCCATAATTAATGTTAATAAGGGGAAATTTTGAATAGAATATTATTTATTCAAGTTATTACGAAACTCGTTAAACTTTCAGAGTAATGAAATTAATTTTGCGTTCACTCCTAATAAGCAGAAATGAAAAATTATTTTAGATATTATTTTCTCCGTGTTCATTATTACAAAGGTTTGAGAAAAATGTTGTGTCCATTCATAGCTCATGTAATGTAATAAGGTCTTGATTTTAATGGTTTATACTTTTCTCTGCAGCAAAAATTATCAGACCTAAGGAGTTGCAATTTACCTACTTCTCTTTGTAACTTTGTCGCGGAATTTATTTTCCACCACATTCAGTCGAACAACATCCCCACCAATATAACATAACCCGTCAATGGCGTCGCAATGAATGTAGATAAGGGTTCCTTATTCCGAATGCTCGTAAAGCTCGAATAAATATTCCGGGCTGATATTTGGAAGTCTTTAACGTCACTCGCAAGGATAAAAACTGACGCTTATTGCCCCAGACTCGGTGAACGGTGAACATATCACGTAATGAGGCTGTACCCGCATCACGTGATCGCAAGTGACGTCATTTACAACGATTGTGTATGTTGGGAGGAGTTACATTTGTACCAATAACCATTATCACAAGCACTGGAAAGATCGTTTGGAAGGAATAACATACTTTGAAGACATGCATCGTGTAAAGTCTTGGAGTTGTGTATCAAATTAAATTTCTTCACCTTTATCTTTAAAAAAAAATCAATTTTATGGATTGGTCTTTCAACATAATCATCATTATCATCAGCCTATCGCAGTCCACTGCTGGACATAAGCCTCTCCTCTCGTCAATTCAACAAAAATGTATTAAATTAAGCAAAATACCCTATACAGTATTATCAGAAGTAATAAATCATATGTCTTTCCCCTTTTTATTTCGTCCTCTTTTCCCTGAAAGAGATCGCCTTATCGATATGACTATTTTCTAAAATACGGGGGTATTCTTACGTTGTTGATACTTAGTCATAAAACAATATTCTATGTTTACACTCACTGGGAGAAAAGCCTTCCAGTTTCATTGTGATATTGAATCTCCATGAGTTGCCAAAATGCCTCTCGTATGCTAGTTATTATTTCAAATAAATAAATGATACTCTTTATTAACGTCCTTGCGATTATTCCAATATCCTTTTCTGAAATAAGAGTACGCTGCAACTATGATGCTCCTTTGACCAGCCTGTCTACATTGTAAAAGAATCATCACAATATATCAAGTAAATATCGCTATATAAATAGGTACTTAATATCTGTTCGCATTTGAAATGGCCCACATTCAAACGTTCATTAGAATCGGAAGCAAGCTTTGCTAGATTGCTTTGTCAAGCCACGACATTACGAGACTTGGCTGATATGTTCCGCTTAATTGGACGATTATTACGGTTTTGATGAGCTGTCAAATTAATACCATGAATCAGTCATATTCCGACCATTATATAAATAATTAAGCAATGAATACGTGATTATGTAGGTATATTGCCGGCACATCTATACTAATATAATAAAGCGGAAGAGTTTGTTTGTTTGTTTGAATGCGCTAATCTGAGGAACTACTGGTTAGAATTTAATAATAATTTTCCTTTTTTTACGACTTCCAAAAAAAAGGAAGAGGTTCTCATTGATAGATTTATCGAGGAAGGCTTTAAGCCATAGTATAACTCTATGTGTGCGGAAACTTAAGTCACTGGGATGGAGTCGCGGCAAGGTGCTAGTTTGTTCCTAAAAATTGATATCATTTTGTAACCAAGCCCTTCAATATGAGTTTATTTCCATTACTTGTAGTTTCATCCACTCTATTCAGGGTTTAAAGTATACCCACACGACAAACACACATTTTAAACTACAAGTTAAATTCACTCTAGTGTCTCGAGCATCGGCTTGGTCTAGGAAACTATTGCGACCTCGCATCGTTGTCGCAACGGATAGAATCAACAATTCAGATGCCACCGACACCCTGCAACGGTACAAATGCACAGAGTATTGCACAACGTTTTCCCAAGTGCATGCTCGTGTACCTACCGCCATATTGAAAATAGTGAAATTGAAACTGAAAATACGAAAACTGATGTTCGATACCAGCGAAGGGTGTGATAAAATTTAATATTTTCTGCACGAATTTCTCTGTCGATAGCAGATGTTTTTAATCTGATTATTTTTTGTAGAGACATCTTATAATGTTAATTCTATTTTAACATAAAGAATATAAAGTTTATCATTTATATTTTAGGAGATAGGTATTTTAATTTCACTTACTGTTATTTTATATGGTTTGTTTGGCTGAAACAAAGACTACATTGTTACAAACAAAAAAAGATCAAGCAAATTTTTTTGGACACACCCAAATTTTTAGCAAAAGCGGTCTGCTTTAATTCATCTCAATCGATGTGAAAACATGTTTTTGAAATTACCGACATATGTACCTACATAAAAATTGCAACGTTTTCTTAATCTTACATCATGTGTTGTATACTACAAGCAACATTCAACTCTAAGCCCAAGAAAAACGATGACAAAAAGGATCATCCAGCAAGCGTCGCAAATGCACCGAGTATTCTGCAGCGCTGTTATCCTAAATCCACACTCGTGTTATTATTTTCTCCGAGCCCGGGCGAAAACTGGAAATCCTTACAAGTCCGATACTACATAGATATAAAGCGTACGCTCGATGCAAATGTTTGAGCAGCATGAGCTTCATTTTTGCTTCAGCATAAATCAGACGTAAATAACGTGTTGGACCCTCGTTCCCACCGATTTGCCTAACTGGTCCCACTGCATTGTCTGGTAGAACCAGGTAGGCTAGCCAAGGTGCCACTTTGCCGAATTCGCCATACGCTTTAGTAGCGACTTATATCTCCATCCCGTTCACATAAATAATTCGTGTGCGGGATGGCAATATAAGTCGCGACGAAAGCGTATGGCGAATTTGTCAAAGTGGCATCTTGGCTACGGGCCCAGAGGATCGTCGAGGACCTCCATGAATTGAACCCATGCTCAAGTAACTTATACAAGCGTCAACGGTAACAAGAAATAATCAGTTTACCTATTAAACGAATCATTCTTCCTTTTCCTAATTATTTTCGGACCCCAGAGAATAAATAAAACACTATTTCACGAAGTAATAGTAAACCTGTGCTTATGATTTACCACCGAAACTATACATACAAGCATCGATATCTTACTATCCAATTCCTTACAATCGTTAAAACAACAGCAAAGGACACCTGAGTACCGAAAGCCCTGTTCAGGCCTCTAGAGACGAGACCTTATTTAGAAACTGTCCAAGTTGCAGCGTAAATCAATTGTACTCATCCCCCCCTTCCCCCCAACCCGCGGGCGAATGAGAAAAAAAAGCATCTTCCTTTATAACCTCCATGGGACCAATGATGTTTTTTATAGCGCAAGCACGGAGTTACAAGACACGATTTATATGTTCCTATTTAAGTTTTGAAAGAGATTTGAAGATGTCGGGAAAGGGTTCAAATTGAAAACATTCAACGGTTTTTTCATCTCTATTTATTTCAACAGTAGGTTTCATTGTTATATCGGTGTTCATGCTCTACAATAATATACATACACATACTTTGTGATTTCATAGATACTGTTCGTCCACTATGTATAAAATTGCACACTTCCAATGGTAAAGGCATGTGAGCGTTACTCGCAGGCAAACCTATGTACTTTTTCCTTCAGCATTTATAAGATTATCGTGAAAACAAACGTTAAAATAAACGACTCGACACATAATTTGCAAAAAGTGTTAATCCAATTGAGAAAACAAACACGAACATCCAGGCAATCCCTTGTTATTGTAAACCAAACCACAGTCCTTTTAGGAGCGGGGGAAAAACTCGACGAAACAAATTAGCAATTTTATGCCGACCTCATTGCTGGAACTTCGCGGGACACAAGCGCGAGGAAAACCGAATTTGGGGCTTCATAAAGGGAGAATTTATTATGTAACAACGGAATATAAAATAAAAACATTTCCATCAAGAAACATCATGATCCCAGCTCATTTGCATGGAGGCTCCGCCTTAGCCGGACCACTCTATTAGCTCTTTCGCGTTCCGTCGTAAAAATATGACATCACATTTTGAGAGGATTCCTTAATTTTACCCGGCAACTCGGTCGGACGTGGGGTTTCGTTTTATATGAGGAAGAGCAATTTCATTGTAACAGCGCTCGCTTTTTTATACGTAAAGGGGTTTCTTCCTGGTATTATCGACAGAGTTATATGGGATTACATTCCACTTTCTATATTATTAACCCGTTAAAAGCAAAGCAAAAAATAATACATAGAACCACCAACATTAATAAAAAAGATAAAAGAGACTCCAAAAAGCATATTGACGTAATGAAATACAAAATAAAATTTTACGTATTAATTGTACTAAATTAACGCTGAATACAAACTCGGCCTGGATAAAAAGATATAAAACATTTTCCCAAGGACGCATAGCTGTGTATTTAGGTACTACATCGGCTAATTGTTTGTCTACACCATAATTAAGTCTAAGACCAACTTAAGCCCGACAAGGGCCTTTCGCCGGCAAACACAAAGGGACTAAGGCATCATAATTTCTCTTCAGAGGCGCAGATCTCTGAAACTGTTGATCTCTGTCCGGCCTCACCCCTATAATCCTCTCTGGGCCGCCCCGACACCCCCTAGCTCGTTATTTATTAATATTTTTTTAATCTGACATCCGAGACTCCCCTCTCAGATGGCGTGAAACACCGTTATATTCGATAAACATTTTATAAAAAGAGAAAGAATAACTTTTGATTCGATATCTCGATTTGCTTTTGTTTGCGAGGGAGGCTGCGATTAAAAATGGACGAGGTATAAATCGATCCGGTACGCTACATCTCAGCAGGTTCTTTGTCGTACTAATTTGTGATACAGATGTTAATGAGAGTTATGATTATGTTATTAAGAAAGAAATTTTAGAATTTTATATAAACGAGCACATTTTCGCCTATTTATCTTGAAGTGACGCATATGGTGCAAATTATTCAGACAATAGAAACAAAAACCTGCGCATCCTATACCACTCATTGAAACGTTAGCGTTATTCAAATTGTAAAGTTAGATATAATAACATGGAAGTGTTTAGATCATAAAGGTAAACAATACACTTGTGTATGATTTACAACAATGGTCAGTCCGCGTGATATTAATCTTTTTTTACACATTTAAACCACCTAACTAAACAATTACAGTACTGTCAATGTTTTTCTTGCCTGTATTAAAGACTCCAGCTTGTCAATTACTGTTTTTATTGAAAAGACTATCTGATAACTTAACTAGGAGTTCAAACTTTATTGTTTGTAGGAAGGAAGAAGGAAACGAAAACCTTTGTCTCGCACAATAGAACATTCTAGATCGTGGGCGTCAAGACATGGTAAAGTTTGACACAATCTGGCTTGGAATTGGGACAAATAAAAAGGAAGAAACGACTGTTGCGAACTTGTTGGAACGAGTTATCCTTCGGACTTGTTCATTACGTACAGGCCACAGTGCGTAAAACGAAACTCTCCAGACTGTACCGTCCTTATGTCAAAGGCATAAGCCCTACTTTTGAAACTGAAAGTGCTTAACTTGACGCATGATTGACCGTACAATTAACATAAATAAATATATATAAATAAATATTGCATTTATTGCACGACAACAAAATTGTACAAGAGGCGGACTAAATGCATTCTCTACCAGTCAACCTTAGGATCGAACAGAAAATGAATATTAGGTAGGTAGTACTATTAAAATAAAATTTTGTTTACAGTCTTTACCACGTCAAGATACTTAAAAATTCGTTACAAAAAGGAAACAAATTTGCCAAAGTTTTATAAAATGATTACATCTTGGGAGAATTATAAATTATTAAGGCACTGTGGACTAGAAGCAGTTGAATTCACAGCGGCTAAGGTCGGTCCAATCTTTGGCTCACAAGGAATATTTAAGTCGAGGAATGCTCCAACTAAGCTCCATCAAGAGGAAGGCTAAACAGGTGTACAATAAATTCGTAAGCAGTTTTGTAAAGTAAGAGGAATTTATTAATTCAGTTCCGTGTTTTAAGAAACAAACTGCTAAGTTTCCACTGTAAGATAATAGACTTGTATCGTTGGAGTCATATCATTGCAATAACAAAATGAAGTATAGTAATGATAAAGTACCAACCCTTGCAAAATAATTTATGTTTTAAAGGTTATTACGAACAAATTCATGCTCATGTTTACAAGCAGAAACAGACCCATACTTCACCTTTTAATGCGTATTACAGGTTGGATTCGGCAAAAGATTCAGTTACATCTTTTTTTCTCGGTCAAAACTTACCTGAAACAAAGGAATATTTTATTTAATACATGGTGTTTCTACACTTGGGTTTCTTTTTCTTTCACCACGCTGAAATACGCTACCAAAGTTCGGCGGCAGTGAAGTTTCTACACAATATTACGGGAAGGTATTTCGGCATGGTGTGTGCATCTTTCATTTAAAATACATTGCAGGCGTAGTCAGGCCCAACTTCGGTAGCGTTTTTTACGTCTAGTGTGTTTTACTTTAAGTCTGACTTCATTTATAATTAAGAAAGTAGTATTTTGTTCGCCTAGAATAGTCTGTTGTGTGCACACTGACTTGCGTCCTATACTATTTTATTTGCGTAGTCACTATAAGTAGGTAACTAGTTCTTACTGTTAAATTCCATCAACAAACAATTACCGGAGAACAGGGAACGTGAATTTATTAGGCGAAACCTTATGTTTGCTGCGTGTTCCAGAACTTGATAACATTTAATGTAGTGTAGTGTAGTGTACAGTCGTGAACACCAACATGTATACAAACACATTCAAATATGAACTTTACTGCTTTGACATAAGAGTTGATGTGTATGTAATGTGTATACATGTTGGTGCTCATGACTGTACCGCCTACGACGCCTCTCCCGGCGCCGCGACGCGCGTAAAAGCTAGACAACAATTAGGAACCATTAATCGTTGTATAACAACCGGTTTGCGGGTACAGGCTAATGGAACTAGTCACTGTACACATTACTGGTATTGTTTATTATAATTAACTTGACTATATAGTTTTAATTGCTTTTCTTTAGGAGGTAGGGTAATATGGTCTTCCATCGCATAACAAGTATCTTTCCCTTATCTGGGGAAAGCCTTTAGGAAGATAACACACCATTCCGAAATAAAGTTGTAGTAATTCTCTATAGAAAATGCATTTCCGCCGAACTTCGGTAGCGTACTTTCAGCCTGGTGTGTTTCTACAACATAAGTTTGTTCAGTAAAAGAGTAGCATACTGCCATTACCTAATCTACAACCCAAAACTTTTCTTGGGCTATAGAATATACAAAATGTTAAAAATTACGTCGCAAACAAATTTGAAAAAAACATTAAGTCCAACTCAAGTTGGCCTTGCAAAAGAACGCTCAACCTCAGCGCCTCCAACTCTGCCCTAACTTTTAAAAACTTTAAATAATAATATCAAGCCATCATCATAATAAAGAATACCATCTTTACCTGAGTCCGACTCAAGTCTGCATCATTATACTGAAGAATATTATCTTAACCCAAGTACGACTTAAGTCTATCTTGTGAAAGAAGTCAATACTGGCAAAACTAACCACTGCGCCCCAACCCTGCACCCACTAGTTCACCCCAACGTATGCACGCGGGCATTTCACAGGCAGGGGTCATCGACCCGCTAACGATCGCACAATACCCGCACGGACAGAAACGGGACTCGCAACTAGCACCCAAGATATTCTTCTTCATTAAATAAATAATAAATAATTTCATAGGACTGACACATCAATTGCCTAGCCCCAAACTAAGCTCACAGCTTTTACTATGGAAGCTAGGGAACGGTTAGACGTACTTGAATGCTTTTATAAACACCCAAAAATCGAGTACAAACGCCGATGTTTATTACACAAACATTTTGGACACCAGGATACGCTGCGATTATGATCCTGATTTGACTTTGGTTATAACATTGTAGCGACTGCCGCCTGACCTCTGTGACTGTTATAAGGGGAACCAGTCAATTTAGATCATAGTCGGGACCAACGGCATAAAGTGTCATGCGAAATACGGAATCATCATTATTATCGAACAATCTGGTGGTTAAAGCTTGCAATATCCTAACCAAACTAAAGAAGCTACACAGAATGAGTATCCCCTACGGGATTTAAACCCACGACCTCCGAAGTTTTCGAACACAGCGTTCTAACCACTACATTTGGCAGTCATTACACAGCAAGGGGTCACCGACCCGCTAACGATCGCACAAAACCCACACGGACAGAAACGGACTCGCACCCAAGAGATTACAATGATTTAATGTGCAAAGGTCGCGTTTAACCAGCGTTATTCGAATTAAAACGAATTTTACACATCGAGCGTATGGTGTTGAAAACAGGTCGTCAACACCTGGTTATCCGTAAAACCATGTGGCCATTGGGGAGCTATGTCTCATCGTTTTTGGGGACATTTTTATTTCAAGACATTTTCTACACAGTGATATTAAACCTCAATTCAAGCAAAGTATGTTCAGTGTACAGCATATCAGAATTTAAAGAGTCATCGTTTGATATTGAACCATATTTATCAGGCAGTAAATCTAAAATTTATTGAAGATTTTGACAGACATTTTTAGTGTGATACGTTTTTCGTATTCATACAATCATTCCAGACAACTCATAAATACATTTAAACAGATGTCATTGCAAATACATATTCTGTAACTGTTCTGGTATCGATCCTACGACCCCCGGCGTTGTAAGACATTGGCCTTGTGGAAGGGGCGTGAGAAATTCCCTCGGCACCCTTACATGCGGTAAAAACCCTTCGAACAGAAACCAACGGACTGACGGCGTGAAGGAATAAAGGAAGTGTTTTCATTCAATTGAAAATTCAAAATATTGTTGACTAGATTTTACCTGCGGCTTTGCCCGCGACATCAAGATTCCTGTTTTATACCATGAGAGCATTAGTCGGGATAAAAAGTATCTTATTACCTATACCCTGCATGTATACTTAATTCCACTAAAGTCCTTTTATTATTTTCATCGTGACAACACAAACTTTTGCATTTATAATATTAGTAGGTATGAATAATTAAGGCCTCCAATATCCACTAATGAATAAAAAGTAAAAATAATACAATTTAACTAACATGGGAACCAGGTTTACCGACAACACATTCACACGTGTCACCTTGCATTTACGTAATGCACAGTAACACGTGTTTACAACACACACAGAAGCGCGGAGGTAACAGAAGATGCAGACATCTTCAATACAGAAAATTAACTTGTTATTTTTTTATTTGCCGCCGCCTTTGATGGGTTAAGTGCTGGGTAATGTGAACACTCTATAAGCCAATATACCAATAGCCTACCCATTAAAACCCTTGCGGCGCTTCCTCATCGTCCATAATGTGCAGAAATCATGTTAAGTAGAACGAAGCTGAACTGACACCTAGTGGTTTGCCAAAACTGATTTAAAACTGCCCCAAATGCTTTGGACTAACACACCACTTGTCACACCCCAAACTAAATTATTAACATCCATGACTCGAATACAAATGTCAACGTTCATCACTCAAACAATGCCTCTAGCGGGATTCGAACCCGCGACCCTTGGTTTTTATAGCCAGGGTATCTGACTACTACACCAAGCGAGTCGTACATATCATGGTATACCGCTATTCTGATAATACACGTCATTTGTTTGAAGCAGTCTTTGAAGAGCGTATTAACATTTGTATTTCACATAATGTTTTAATATTCACAGCCTACAACTGCTTGTGTATGATTATTGGATTACTAGTGTAACCACAGACCACTCGTAACTAGGTAATGCCAATAATACCGCTAGAAACGCTATCAATGTCGTATCATTACAACTTTGTTAGACAACAAATGTTTTCAGGGTAGGGCAGGTGACCCGGTTTTGGCCATTTTAAGGATTTTGTCGACTTTGAGGCTTTCTTAATTTATAGGTTTTGTTATCACGAGACTATTTCTTGTAAAAAGTCATTTGACATGTATTAATCTTGCCTAAGAAAACCCTTTTTTAAAAGAACATCCAATAGAAAAATAATTGTGTAGAAAAGAAAAAAAAAAGGCAGTTTGTGCCATTTTTGGCCAGATACATGCCATTTGTGGCCACGGTCGTGTGCCAGTTCTGGCCATCAAAAAATAAAATAAGATGAAATCAAAATAATCAAAATGTATTAATTTAATTGCACATTTTACAAACAATGGTATTTATTTAGATAGGAAATATGAAATATAACAACTTCACTTGAATTTAACTTACAAATAAGGAAATCAACATTACTATGAGGTTGGTAAAAGCTGCAAAGTATACTGACCTCTCTTATGTGTTAAAAATTTAGTTTTTCATGATTTATTGGATATTTTTGTTTCGTATTTTAGTATAATGCAGACTTATTATCGAATTCTAAAATTGTATTTAAATGACACAATTTTTTTTTTCAAAAATCTCAATCCTTACGAATAAAGAGGGGTATGTTTATTCTGCAGCTTAATTCAGCATTATTTTGATGATTTTTTAGGGTTCCGTAGCCAAATGGCAAAAACGGAACCCTTATAGTTTTGTCATGTCTGTCTGTCTGTCTGTCCTGGCTCGTTCTCCGCCGTTTCTGAACCGATTGCCACGAAAATTGGTGGAGAGATGCATAGTGATAATTCAAGAATTGGTTTTTAAAATAATCTAAAAATAATTATTTTTTACCCCCCCTCCCATACATCGAAAAGTAAATTCGAAAAAAAAATTCAACTTACCCCATCGTGTGGGGTATCGTTAAAAAGGTATTTTTAAATGCAATAAAACTTGCCTTGAAACCATGTGGATCAAACACCCCAGTCTCGAGATATATGAATACAAAGTTAAAATAAGAGCGTCCCCCCCCCCTTAACTTTTGAAATACTATTACAATAATTCTGAAAAAAATGTCCTGTATACTTCTAAGTAAGTACTTTCAACGAAAACTATAGCGAACTCTGTATCATACATAGTTATTTTTATACAACTCGACCAACTTATGACGTGCAGTTGCCCTTACTAAATGGTGTCTTAAGCGGTCGGGCCATCTTTTTTTTTTAATATTGTCATCTCATCACTATTTCTTACTCTCTTCTTTCTTCTTGGTGAAGGCATTTTATTGCATCTATGAAAATGAAAAAAAGCCACGATAAAATGTAAATGGCCAAAAGTGGGGTGTCTATGTACACCAGTTTTGGCCAGCCATGTGGCCAAAGATGGAGAAATTCATAATATTTTGTCTCCATTAGTGGCCACCTCTCACAAACTCACTTCAGAAACACATGGCGACAAAACAACGTTAGTTCCACTTAGACAATATATTCTTCATGTAGTATTAACATAAACATTCAAAAAATAATGAAAGATTTAAAAATATAAAACTGATTACTCACCCGCTCGCCTTAGCTTTTTTGTTAAGAACTTAACAATTTCACGCTCAATTAAAAATAATGAGTTGTTGCATCGAAGTTAAGTTTGAAACATTAAAGCTGTCAACGGTATCAGTGGTGCCAATATTCAATATTTTAAATACTGTACATCACAAAGTAATTTATTTGTCTATGCCTTAGTTATAAATATTTGAAGGCCCAAATGGCCACAAAGAGGTCGATGGCCACAACCGGGTCACCTGCCCTAAACTGTGGAAATGTTGGTTTATATATGGAAATGATTCAATGAATGCCATGAACTTTGTAATAAAATGGAACAAGCACATAAATGTACTTTGTAAGGGACTACATATATGTAGATATTATTTACTTGAAACATTGGGCAGGAAACTAATTAATATATACATACTACAGAAAAGCCTATATCATTAGTTGGCACTCAAAACAGCAAATTCAAAGCTTGAGAAACGAGGATTAGAATATACAATACTTGCAGTAATCCGCTTTATCACTTATCATCAGGTGTGAAATATCGGTCAAATGCAAGCCTCATCATCATATACCGTAACAAAAAAACCTTTGTTAGATATACCACGATTCTATTCTACACATCAAAGGACATCATACATACATAAACAACAGATATACGTCTCATCATAAAATATTGTGTCATTAAAAATAAACATATCCATTTAAAACATCACCACAAACTCCCATTTCCTCAAGTGAATGGCGGCATCGATTCGCTGCATTCCGTTGACTGTCACCACCATTCAAGCCGAGGATATTATTAGACCTGGTATTGATTCAGCGTGACACACCACCACCGCTGCGGGTTGTGGAAGGTGTTTTTTTCTATAATTATGTTTGTGGGATTTGATTGCATAATCCGAACATATCCAATGATCTATACTCTGTCCACTATATTAGGCGTCTTTTGACAGGTCGCCGATTGACAACATTAGTAATGTCCTAAAGAATCTCAAATGTGTCAACAATCCGATTGTACTATTATCATTATTCGACTTAGGTACGTAATCGAAACGCATGTTTTATCGAAATTGAAATAACCAATTTCGATAAACATGCGTTTCGATTTAACATTTTCTTAGATTTATTGTAAACAAATATAAATCCATATGTTTGAGTCTATAAATTAAATATGAGTAACTTAAAAATTAAGATTCTGATGAGTCAGTCGTGTTAGTAAAAGAAATTTAAATCAAAATGTTTTTTCCTTTCAATGTAAAGTACACATTATAACTTATTATCATGTTATGAAGATGTTTAATTTATTCATAGCATTTATTTCTATCGATTATTTGTAATCGGTGGCACAATCGTTTTAATCGTTTCCGTAGCACATCACTGAGTTGGCAGTAACCGTCCAAGAAGAACGATATTCTTTTTTCGAATATTTAACCAAAAAGTATTCGAAATTTCATGGGCGTCAGCTGTCAAAAGTCGTTTCATAAAATGGACAGAGTATAGTGCCTTGGTATTAACAACCACTTTTTATACAATTTAGTTGCATCGTCGAACTAGTGAGAATTTATGAATATTGAATAACAATATCATTTATGACACGATTTTTTACAAATAGCTTTTAATTAAATAAAAGAAAAACTCCGTTAAAATACTTTTAATCGGTTGAAATCCCCATTAGAGTCAAAGCGTGACGCACAATTCAATGTTCACGGCGATGAACAGTCACCGAGTATAAAAAAAATAGTCAACAACGTAAGTTCATCTAGTGGCAACTGCCCTTTTACCTTTTAACTATTACCTAAGAATAACTAAACTATACTAAACCCAATAGTCCTATTAGTCCTATGCGTACTAGCAGACAGCTGTTTTAAGCAGTTGTCGTATAAATGCAACCTCCGTACCCGGTATAGCACCAGATTCAATCATTACAACAAATCGCTCGTCTATTCAGACATATCGAGCATACGTGGAAACCAGCTCGATTGGCTCAATCTATTCGAGCTCGCGAGCTTTACAATGATCGCGACACGAGTGGAATATCGAAAAAATATAATACGCTAGTGCATATTGTAACCTGAATCGTATTTCACACGGTGCGATCTCGCTTCCGACGTCCCTTCGCGGTAGCGACCGCGTGTTCCGGCAGAATGAAAATTGCGGTCTCATAAGTTATGGGACAGAAAAAATAACAAATTGGTCCCCATTGGTGGTGAAATTAGTGCTGCAACTGCAATAGATGGCAGTTGTTTTACTCGTAGTTACTGCATACAACATTACACTCTACTAATAAGTATTGTAGATGTAGATGATTTGTAAACGAGTACAGAAAAAAATGCAAGGAAAATAAATCTCACACAAACCTCACCAAAGATATTGGTGAGATACTTAAGTTGCATGATTAATTGTAACGAATGTTTCCAAACACAGAAAAGCCTACAGGGATAAATATGATGAATATATTTAAATATATTGAGCTCAAACAAACGTGGATTGATTCAATCTATTTGAGAACTGGCGTTCACATCGATCGCGTGATATCAAAACACATCTTCCATATTGTCTATAACATAACTACGAATTTAATCACCCCATCCAGAATCCTTATCCCGATAGTGCATGAAAATGAAACCCGAACGCAGTGAAGACGCTCGACCCAGTTCCCTATTGATGTCGGAACAAAGCGCTGACCAGACCGAGAATAGAACGGCAGCGCCATCTATCCACTTTGTATGCGGATGAAACTATTCCGGAGACTCCGGGAGTCATACCACACAATGCATGACAGGATTAATATTACTGGGTCTTGCTGAATGGTTCAAATGACAGCATTACAATGAAATCTTAAAGTCACGTTTTAGATAGGAACTGCTAAAATAATCTTAAAACTTAGTAAATCACGATTTGAATCCATGACTAAATTAGATGCTTAACAATTCTTTGATGTGTAAACAAATCTACTGATGTAAACATGTTACGAGTAAATGGACACAGGACGTGTAGTATATTATATCTCTGTTAAACTCACTTGCAAGTTTCGCTTTCAAGGTAGAAACAGAGCCTTATGTTGTGAAACATTAAGCACTTGTACAGTTCTCGAAAAAATACTCACTTATCTTTATCATGGTCCATGGATCAATCTCCTTCCTGCCCCAATATTTCGAATACTTCTGTATCGAGAGCTTGGCTCGCACCCCTATATTCCTGAGTTATCTGCAATAAATGTTACGGAAATTCCTCGGAAACGGAACTGTTTGGATTGGCTGGACGTCCGAGTCAAAAAGTAAAAAGAAACCTTTTATAGGATCATTCCGTTGTTCGGTATATCTCTGTATCACTTGCAAATCAATTTGGAATTCTCACAATTTTCGGCTGTAACATGGAGTTTTGCTGTAGCCATTCTGAACTTTTCTGAGACGTATGATTCATAACAACCATTGGTATTTTAGGTCGGCACACTTATGAATCGCGTTGTTGAACTATTTCACCGACCCAAGTCCACTCTTAGATTATATGCTCTTAGAAGGATTTACAACCTTTTTCAGACCCCTTCATGCATTTTAGAATAAACCTTAAACCTGTATTTAGGTCGTAAGAGTCTGAAAATTTGTATTTCTCATTTTTGTCGTGACTAAACCCAATGCCATTTCGTAACCATGTCTTTAGACTCGCATAATTGGCGTGCTCTAATTAGTAGTGCAACCATTTCACACACCCAGTTCTTACATACATATTATCAATTGTTTGAGTTTTAATTACATGTCTTATAAATTAAAGTTTTAGTTTTCCCTTCTATTGTTTCATAAATCTGTTTTTCAAACGTGTGCCACTCAATAAGTACCACTAGAATACGATCGCTGAAGTGAGCTGTGTACGGCTTTGTAAATATCTTTACGTTCTGTCAATTTATCTTTGTGTTGTGGTTTTTCACACACGAGAAACGCAAGCTACTTAACTCAGAATCAATTTACTCTGTCTGTGATGTTGCGAGACATTTCCTTTTTATTTTTTTCATATGAAGAAACCAACAGTTATCATGTTATAAACACCCACGGGTCGCAATATTTATTTGCGTTCTAGCGCCATTGTTTCAGGCTGAACACCGCTATGCGCTAACTAGGTCGACAGTTTGGCACTGGGAATCCGATACTCCTGTCCGGGTTATCAGCTAGAAAATGCAGTCCGAACTCATTGTTTGTTTTGCGTTCATGTGCTTTTTTTAAGGGTAACCCTTAAAAAAACGGTGGCAAATTGACGATGAACAATGGTGGCAAACCGTGAAATGCTCGACTAAGTTTTTGCGGTGACATCGATTTTTTTAAGTTTTATTTTTTATTGTGAAAAGTGTTTGACAGCATTTGGTAACCGCAATTACCCATGGTAACAGAGGATAAGGAGTCACTAGAAACTGAAGCAATGCCGTTTAGAAAAGCTTGGAACTTTAATGTATCTGTAGTCGAAGATATGGTCTGAAATAATTTCTGAAACTTTTGCCAAGCCATAGAATCGAATACATAAAAGTCTCTAAAAGTAGGTTATTTAGATCCCCTGACAATCTAGGTTTACTCGCTTACGAATAAAAGTGGTAATGAATATGCATGATTCTATTTGCACGCTGACCCGCTCGAAAAACATTTTCTGTGCAAAATACGAAAATAACTTCATAAGAATTTAAAATAATATTTTTTCACGAAAAGGTACATTAGCCAACCGATATTAACATAATGAACAAAAATTGTGTATTATGCAAGCACCATTTTATGAAATAACGCATACAAGAAAAACTAAAACAGGAGCATTTGTACAGTGCAATACACTCAACCATTGAACCAAATCCACCTAATTTTGCTGTAACATTTTACCAAATCTGATATCAGTGTAGAAACGTTAGAGCGGATTGACTAAAATAATTTTATTTCGTAAGAAATGCCTGGTAGCGTAATTAATTCTGTTAAAAAGTTGAAGTCACAAGAGTCAACGATTTTTTATAAATGAAAAATATATGACTTTTCAATATCAAAGTGTTTCTACCTCTTATTGTTAAATGTGTAAAAATATGTATATAATAAACGCCCTTCAGGTCATAATGGTACCACACACATATGTGTACAACTGTACAATATTTCAATCCTTGCAGACTAATGAAAAAAAATCTAAATTAAAGATAACAATATCCAATTTTCGTCCTCCGACATTCTCGCCACGACAGCAACATTCGGCGATGTTTTATCATCGAATAAACGAATAATCGAGGCGGTACATACCGAGGCAGCTCGCACCGACGATCATAATTGATTTAGGCAATCCCCTTTGTGCCAGTGCACGGGGGGTTGCGTTTATTATTTACCAAAGAAAGCGCACAGAAAATCTTTTTTATTACTAAAGTCATTGAACTGCCAAGAAAGTAGGCATGCAATATCTCTAATTCCAATCATATACATTTTACAGACCAGATAGATTAATTGGAAAAATTCAATAGCTTTTTCTTTAATAGTAAATGTGATCTAAGCAAGTCACTTTTACAATACAACTGTCTGAATACCAGCTGTTTTCAAGATAGATAAAGAAAAAATACAACATCTAGTATACGTACATTTAATTTGTCGCCACGAGAGCAATATTCGGCGATGTTTTATCAACGAATAAAAGAATAATCAAGGCGACATATCACACGAGGCAGCTCGTGCCGACGATCATAATTGATTTAGGCAATCCCCTTTGTGCCCGTGCAGAGGGGATTGCGCGTATTGTGTTACCCGAGAAAGCGCAGAGAAAAACTACTTTACTGTCAAAGTCAATATCAACACACCTACACTGGTTTTACCGTACCGATATTTGAAGATAAGAGTCTGGAAGTTGGTAATGTAATTACGCCCCCGTGTCTTGGATAGCACGTGAAGCCGTTATTCCTGTGTGTGATCTCACAACGGTGAAGTGGGATTGTTGTCTCAATGGCTTATGAGAGAAAGAGAATAGTCGGTGCAGCTTTACTTACTTACTTACTTGTGCATAAAATTATACTGAGTAATTTGTAGTCGTGGGAATGGCCACCATTTTCTAAACTCAGCTAGGCGTACTTAACTTTATGTTATTATCTTGCGTAGTGGCTACCACGAAAGTTCTAGTGATAGTGAAAGGACTACGGACAAAACTAGTAAGACCATAGAGTAATAACGCGCACAATAAATCGTTTTACAGTAAAGAGTCGCAAGATTGAGAATGTGCATTAATATTTCTTTAATAGATGGTGTTACAGAAGAGGTAAGCTTAGTAGCCAAGCAACGTAACTAAACTTAGCAAGACTGTAATGTTTTCTTAGATTTACGCACTGTTACTCATTAAATAAAACTACTTTTATACGAATAGAATCGCGGTTTAATTTTAAACTATGTCAAGTAACGCATTACATCTGATTATTCATTCATTCCGTGGTACCAGCTGCTGAAAAGTAGCCGAAACGTCGGTTTTCTTGTAACCATGTAGTTGTAAATTATACTGCGATTCTATCCGTTCAAAAATAGTTTTATTTCATTAGCAGCACTTTGTTTAAAAACCAGTTTGACCACTCAAGTGCTATCACCCGCCCTAAAAGCACACTTCCTCATTCATGATCTATTCCGGCCGTGTACAGGCACCTACCCTCCCCAGCGGGGATTACTCGACTAATTAGCAAATTCTGTTCGACGTAGTGTAGATTCCTGCATACTCCTCGACTCTTTTGTCAAAGCAATAAAGTTCATATTTGATTGTATACATGTTAGTGATCGCGACTGTATTTCGACCCCTCCTAATTCCGTTTGGAGTTTTCCACGAGGGTTGATTCCGGCCCGTATTACTTTGTTTTTAATATCATATTGCGTTTTAATTTATGGACGAGTGTTGTCTTCGGCGTGTTAGGGTTTATCCCTTTATCCTGATACGGGGTTAAAGGACACGAAACATTTGAGGATTTCATTTTCAAAGGCGCACGTATGTTTTGTTGGCATCATAATTTATGACATACCTACTCATAGGTAATGTATAAAATTGTGACTGTCGACTCATTTCGTACATAAATAACGTTTTGAACATAAATTACGTTGTATTATTTTTTCGAAAGATTGTTTTTACTTAAATTCAGAATCGCATTAGTTTTAATAGATACCCATAACTCCGCCAAATCTATACTAATATAGTAAGCTGAAGAGTTTGTTTGTATGTTTGTTTGTTTGTCCGATTTGAAAACATATTTTTGTATTCGGTAGTCCATTTGACGAGGAAGGCTTTATGCTATTGGAAATCGAAATCCACGCGGACGGAGTCGCGGGCGACGTCAAGCATAAAATTAATTTCAAATGATAAAAGATACCCAAACTCATTCGCATATTCGTGTTTCCGTACGTTGCGCAAGTTTGATCAAATATAAGTCGTGAAAGCGCTTACTGGCCCTGTTAGACGTTTCGACAGTTCAATCAGATTTGATGCTCCTCTGTTTGTTTATTTGATTTGTTTAATTTATTTGGTGATATGAACGTACTAGTATAATACGTAGAATTCTTGTGAGATGGGATAGTTTACCGTGAATTATTGTTTATTTTGGAACATGCAATAAGATTGTGAATATAAAGTAAGTACGTAGTTGTCTAATAATGGTAAGTATTTAAATACAACAGAAAAATGGTAAGCTGAACAAAGAAAAACAGGCACATCTGCCTTTAAAACCCGATACCCTCCCCAACGGGGTTCTGGCGAGCTTACTTACCCGCTAAAACATAGCACATCAGTCAGGAAGTGTTACTTCACTATGTTCTTACTAAATTTTGCCTTTTAAATAGCATTTAATCTCTTTTAAGTCTAATCAGCAATCCATTAAAATCACCCTTGCAATCAAAAAAAAATTTTATAAAAAACACGGAAGCAATTTTGGACCAGCCGACTTAAATTTTAAAATGACGACATCAAAAACCCTTTTATCCTTAATCCATGGAACGATCTAGTCATGACATGGGGTAAAAAGGTGCTTGACTCCACTTATTAACACCCCGACCCCATTGAATGTGATAGCATGCGTGGATAAAACAAGAGGTTTCCTCGCGTTTTTACATTATGAATAATGAATAAATAATGGTATGGTATCTACATATGTATAGATCCAATTGAAATATGAAACACATTACACTGTATGATTTAACTAGCGCCGGTCGCGACTCTGTCGGAGTGGATTTCAGTTTTTGCACACATAGTTTTACACAGCTTAAAGCATTCCACGTCAAATGGGCTATACAAAACGATATGAATTTTTCGATTCGTACCAGTTGTTCCTGAAACTAGCGTGTTCAATCAAACAAACAAACACTTCAGCTTTATCAAAAACACTAGCGGCCGCCCGCGACCCCGTCCGCTTGGATTTAGATTTCCAATAGCCTAAAGCCTTCCTCGACAAATGGACTATCCAATACAAAAATATTTTTTCAAATCGGACCATTAGTTCCTGAGATTAGCGCGTTCAAACAAACAAACAAACATACAAACAAACTCTTCAGCTTAATACATATATTAGTATATATAGACATAGATAGTAAGAGTAATAAATAGTAATATGTAGTAATTTTGTAAGTTCAAAATGTATAAAGTAATTATTAGTAACACAACATTTTCTCTACAAATTATACAGATGTCGCCAACATTTTCTGGCGCTCCGAATCCCCAAAGCTTATTTTTGTTTAATACTTAGATTGTAGGTACTTGAAAATGTTCAAGTACTCGCGACCGCCCGCCTTGAAAGTTTAGCGCGGGTAATCTTATAAATTACCTTCGCAAATAGGTGAGACTCACAAAATACGGTTAACGACGGCGACGGCAATCACTCAAATTGCGTGGAACTTTTATGTGTTTCGAGGTATTTCGATTATATCTTCCAAAATAAATAAATAAGAGTCCTTGGACTAACAAACACTTTCGTAGCTTCGAAGGGTTAGTTTGAAGCTTGTACTATGAATAATATGGTCGAATAGACAACAGTGACTCGAGTATAAATGCCGATATTGATCACACAAACATTTGTGTCCAGCGGTATTCGAACCCGTGACCGTCGGTTTTGTGGTCAGGACTACTTATCACTGGACCAGCGGGCATGTCAAAGTGTCTTGTAGAAGTATCAAAGATTTTTTTGCAGAAATAATTGCTCTTACTGCTGATGTCATTTGCACGCAAACATTAAACAACTTACTCGTTTCGGTATAAATAAAATGCAACAGTTAAAATGGTCAAAATTAAGGGCAAGTTTGAACTTAACCAACGTACACTACCGTCTATCTTAAGCACAGACAATTCATCACTTCTAACAAAACCAGTAGTGAAGGGTGTACAGTCATGAGCACCAACATGTAAACACATCATCATACTCATCGACTCTTATGTCAAAGCAGTATAGTTCATATTTGAATGTGTTTGCATGCATGTTGGTGCTCATGACTACACACACAAGCGCTAAGTGCACTTTTCTTGTGCGTACGCGGTCCTTAAACTTAGGTGCCTCTTATGTAGCCGACCTGTTGCATGCAGCGCACTTATTGAACCCTATTGATTACTCCCGAAAGATTAGGGATAGTAAGAGAACTAGATTATTTTTGCAATAAGTGAGGTACGTTATTTAGTAGGTTTATATTTTCGAAATTTATGGGACTGAACAGTTTAATCACTAGCAGCCACCTGGGATTCCATCCGCGTGGATTTCAGTTTCCGCACATATTGTGTTAAACTATCGCTTAAAGCCTTTCTTGGAAAATGGACTATCCAACACAAAAATATTTTTTGATTTCGAAACAGTAGTTCCTGTTCAAACAAACTCTTCAGCTTTATTACATTAGAACTAATCACTGTATGTGTAATATCTATCTACAATTGCTTGAACTACTTTCTATCTTTAGCTTCTGAAAAAATCATGGGTAAGTAATTGTTTGATATCTAACATTATTTAAAGCTGCCACTTAGCAAAAAAGACTTTGTCCATCAACAATTTCCTAATAACGCTACCTCCGGCTCCAGCTCAAAACTTCAAAAGTCAAACATTTGCACAGTACAATGAGACCGTTTCGTGCGCTTTGGGGGCCTAAAACAATTGCCAGGAGCGCTTTCCAGCTAAAAATAACACGTGTTCCCAACGTTGCGGCGAGGTTACAGTCCGTCGCCGTTTGTGTCGAGTTATTACTTCCCGTCACCACTGTGCAACACTCTACTGCAATAACTTGGGTGCTAGGCAAAATACTCGTAACTGCTAGGAATGTCACTTTTCAGTAGTGTGTGCAGGTAGGGCATGTGCAATGTACTACTGCAGGGCAAAGGCCTGCCTCATTTGAAATCATGTGTTCGTTACAAATATGGGTTTGGTCTAAATCACCACGCATGCTTAATGTTGGTTGGTGATCAAAAACCCGGGATGTGTACCGAAATTTTCCGACAAAGGACCTCCAGACTACGGCGCGAATGTTACATGTAAGTTTGAAAAATGTCTGAGGCTGCTGTGTTCATATTGCCAGATTATGACTCAACCAGTCTTGGTAAGTGAAGCGTGACTCACAAGTAGGGTAACTTTTTATTCTAACCAATTTCCTATTGTCATTGTCGGTAACTACTATATTGTTTTTTTTATATTTATTTTTATATCACATATATATAAAAAAAATATATAAACATAGGCAAGTTTATCTGATTCCAGGCAGGGATTCAACCCAGAACCACTTGCGATAATTGTTATACGATTATCTACAAAACTCACAGGCCCAAAAGTTGTTTGTCCAACGCATGCCAGAGTAGTTTTCTGATTCTGAACCATCTTTATCTCAAGTTCTCAATGTAAAACAAAATAGCGTCTACCTTGAGAATACATATTATATGTGACAAGACAACCCTAGTATGAACAGGACACGTTTTCATTTGTCATTGTGATACGTCAGGTGTTTTGCTATTCAATTTGAAAAACAGTTTTCGTTGCGAGAAAAGTGCTCACAGTGTAGGTTTATGGGTGACAGTGTAGAAGTTAAATTGCAGTTGCTATTTTAAAACGCAACAAGTGAAGCTTGAAAATTAACAAATATTAAAATTTAAGTTTGACTGCATATTGCCCAATACTGGCCATGCAATAGAATATATTAAAAATCACTAAAAATAAAATTACATATTCGATTGTCAGGTGTGTTGCACAACATTGAATCATTGGCATGTCATCGGACAAAATAATTGAGAAAATACAAAAATAATTCTCAGAATATGAGATTTTAGACTTTCGCGTTGCATTACTATAATGATATTTGTTGAGTCCGCTTGCGACCACGGTTGTTGTAACGCAGCCGAAACGTCAAGAAGTAAGTAGTATATACATATATACTACATAGTTAAAATCGCGTTAAGCCCCGTTAACAAATATCCAGCCTCTATCCAGAACTATACGAGCATGTGTGTATTGTGCATCAGTACAACAACCCACAACACAACTTCTTTCCAACTTAATTTAAAAGTCACACGTACACGTTATCGTCAATATTGTATTTAATATTTGACTCCGAGTCTTAGCTCGAACAGGAACTTGAGGAACTCACTACCCACCCTTACTCTACTGTTATAGTCTTGCATTGTGGACTCATAGACTGAACCGAAACAAAGGGGCCTCTAGTGTGCGGTGCGAATGGGATAGGTTTGCGACTGGCGTCTATGCCTGCCTGTATTTCTGTCACACGTACTTTTTGTTTTTTGCAGACTATTGCAGTTGAAATACTGGCACAAAACGCTCCTGATTGTAAGTGGATGCAGTCTGTGTTTTGAAAACGACAGAAAATTGCACGCGAAAGTTAGTGACTAGTTATAGGTCACGTCACGTCGCAATCTATAGAATAAATAAATAAATAAATAAATAATAAAATCTTTGGACTAACACACCAATTGCCCAGCCAAAAACTAGGATCGAAACTTGTACTATGGAAGCTAGGGAGCGGATAGACATACTTAAATACTTTTTATAAACATCCATGACCCGAGTACAAATGCCGATGTTCATCACACAAACATTTGCCCCTAGCGGGATTCGAACCCACGACCCTCGGTTTTGTAGCCAGGTTCTCTGACCACTACACCAACGGGCCCGTCAATAAAAATGTTATTTCATTAATGTAACAACTCTTTCATTTAAAATAGAGGATCAAAAGCTTGGGAGACAACTGACAGAAGCACTTACTCACGTCCGCCTACACAAACTTCAATATCATAAATATTTCAAAAGAAGGGAAAACATGGCAAGTGCCTTAATATATATTTCTTCTTTTTATTTTAGTCACTGCTGTAAAAACGGTCACGTTGTATGAAAACGTGCGAACAACCCCGTAGATTATAATCTTAAAACCAACTCTGCACGTCTGAAGCCCTTGTTTGTGTCAACAAGTTTTTTTCAGAAAGATTCGCAATGACATTTATATACTAAGGACTAAGTTGAGTTAAGGATATTTACTAAGAATTTATTTTTTTAATCAAGATTATATAGTCTTCATTAAATGGTCCTTCGAGCCAACGTCACTGACACCAGCCTGTTGCTGTCCACTGCTGGGCGCGGATCCCAAATGATTACCAGCATTCAGCGCTGGGCATCCAGATCAGTGACCGCGGTTTAATAAACAACAAAACACAGCGGAACGCATACCCTTGAATGTCCCATAGTAGCTTCTTACGACACCCACTGGTGTAGTACTCTAAGCCCCTTCGATCCGGGTACGATGTAAAATCGTCTTTGGACCTACAGAGGTGGAGGGTAAACTACTAAACACAGAATTCCCAATAGGGTCATAAACTTGGACGGTTATTAAGATCGGAATCTGAAATCTTGCTCTGCTCCGTACTGAGCACAACACGCTTCGGCCTAACAATATTATAGATTAGTTTATATGAGATTTTATTCCTAACCAACATTGCACGTTCATATAAAACTCTTGTTTGTGCCAACAAGTTCTTAAAGGAAGATTCGCAGCATCAGTGTTCCAAATATCCTCGGTCGGCTTGAAGGACCATTTAAAGATCATTAAGTGGTCCGGCCTGTAGAAGTCTATTGCTGGATGTAGGCCTCCCCAAATGGAAGTTCATATTCACTGCTGGACAGCTATGTTGCTGAACACATTATTGTGAACGACAATAAAGAAGAACACTGCTGCACATCCCCAGAATGTCCTTTAGTCGCTTCTTCCGACACCCAAAGGACTAGCACTATTCTAAGCCTCTTCGAGCTATGATGTAAAATCGTCTTTGGACCTACAAAGGTGGAGGGTAAACTACTAAATAAGGTATTCCCAATAGGGCCATAAAAGCGGACTGTTATTAAGAAATCTTGTTCCGTACTCAGCAAAACACGCTTCGCCCTAACAATATTATAGATTAGTTTAGATGTGATTTTATTCCTAACCAACATTGCAAGTCTATATGTCCATATGTTTTTCTCAACAAGTTCGTACGGTAAGATTCGCAGCATATAATGATCATTAAGTGGTCCGGCCTGTAGAAGTCTACTGTTGGAAGTAGGCCTCCCCAAATGGAAGTTCATATTCACTGCTGGACAGCTATGTTGCTGATCACATTATGTTGAACGACAATAAAGAAGAACACTACTGCACATCCCCAGTATGTCCTTTAGTCGCTTCTTACGACACCCAAAGGACGAGCACCATTCTAAGCCCCTTCGAGCCGGGTACGATGTAAAATCGACTTTGGACCTACAAAGGTGGAGGGTAAACTACTAAATAAGGTATTCCCAATAGGGCCATAAAAGCGGACTGTTATTAAGATCGGAATCTGAAATCTTGTTCCGTACTCAGCAAAACACGCTTCGCCGTAACAATAGGATTTAGGAGCACAAGGATAGTGTCTATTGCAGATGTTGTAACTTGAACCTTATCATAACTTATTTCTTGTTGGAAATCATAAATACATACTTCAAAATTAGGAAAAACATTCGCAGAATCAGTATTCCAAATCTCCTCGGTCGGCTTAAAGGACCATTTAATGATCATTAAGTGGTCCGGCCTATAGAAGTCTACTGTTGGATGTAGGCCTCCCCAAATGGAAGTTCATATTCACTGCTGGACAGCTATGTTGCTGATCACATTATTGTAAACGACAATAAAGAAGAACACTGCTGCACATCCCCAGAAAGTCCCTGAGTCGCTTTTTACGACGCCCAAAGGACTAGCACTATTCTACGCCCCTTCGAGCTGGGTACCATGTAAAATCGTCTTTGGACCTACAAAGGTGGAGGGCAAACCACTAAATAAGGTATTCCCAATAGGGCCATTAAGGCGGACGGTTATTAAGATCGGAATCTGAAATCTTGTTCCGTACTAAGCAAAACACGCTTCGCCCTAACAATAGGATATAGGAGTACAAGAATAGTGTCTATTGTAGATGTTGTAACTCGAACCTTATCTTACTTGTTGCAAAGGTAAAAGACGAAACAAATGCATAAGTTTGCACTCAATACTTTTAGTCGCTAAGACAATTCAATGCTCTACAACAAAGTTAAACTAAAATGCGAAAAACAAGTATAATATAATTCTCAGAAGAAACCATTGTGATGGAAAGGTATTTTTACACAATTGAAATTAAAATAATATAAAGTTGATCTCTTATCTTGATCTTGAAAAGAAACTTGAATCTTAACACTAATAAAGACAAAGAAGTTTTACACCACTCTTTCCTTCCTACCAATGCTTTAAATACGCGAAAATTTTCACTGATGTTAACTTTCATTCATTTCAGCGATCGGTTTAACTCACATTTGAACAAACTTTTGCTGCACAAATATTAGCTCCCACTTTAAAGGCACGATTACAATTTTAATGTTAAAGCCTTGATTTAAGTAAATAACGCCGGAATTAATTCTTCAAAACGTGTTATATCTTTACAGACCTGCAAATTTTGACCACGCATCTAAATTTCGTATCTTTACGTCAAATCTTCGATCATCAATACTTGCTCGAACGGAAAATCGAACTCACTAAAACCGAAATATATGCAAACTTAATACTGCTTTCATTGTCTGTCTTATTTGCTCGTAAAATCATATAATTATGTAACTGTAAACTTGCCATGTTCTAAATAATGTAGGTATTTTTATTCAACTGTCCTAAAATTAGCACAATATAACACCTCAAATAATTCGTCGTAACACAACAGTCAGCAATCATTGTGCCAAGTGAAGAAAACAAAAATAAATTACATACTTACTCCAAATTGACACGGGACCGTGAAATGTAGAAAAATACGCTCCATACAAATCACCCGGGGGTTTGGAAGTAACAAATCGCCGTCTTTAATGGTTCGGAAAACCAAGTCACGTACTCATTAAAAAAAATAGGTTATATAACGGTGCCAAATGACGTTTACTTACAGAGTAGAATCTCTCGTTTACAGCTACGGCCAGAGCTGCGTTATCCAATCGCTGCAACTTGTCATCACAGTACCACAGTGCAAATAAAATATCTCTGAATCACTGGCAATATCAAACCAACACTATCACGTGATCACCGGAGTTATCGATAGGCACGTCACGTCACTGCTATGCGGCTCGCTACGGGCTGCGCAGCGTGCTACGGCGTAGACGGGCGCTCGCTACGGCGACGGGCGGCCGACTACGACTGCGACGGGGGCGCCTGCTACGCGCATGCGCCGCGCCCTGCGTAGGGATGGATTCGCATAATGGTCGTGTCAAACCTTCCCCTAACCCCGATCGGTTATATCATTTGGAGGTACGGACGGAAAGTGTGGATCGACAAATTGTGAATACAATTCGGTGAGATGGCGCATTTGCAGTGACCGCGCCGTATCCGGAGTCGTAGGGTCGAATATCACTCAAGTTATTTTATTTCTAGAAATAAACTTGCCATGAATTCTCAGTAAGTAAAATACATATCTGAAATCATTTACTGAACGACCTAAGAAATTTCCTTTAACAGCATACTCTGTCTGTTTTTAAAGTTATAATGTGTATATTATTAATTGCGAACGTCACTAGCCTACTTTCTTCTTTGAGACAACATTATTGCTAGCAAGTAATAATACCCAATAAAGAGAGAGCGAAGATATTAAGCATTCCTATTGGGACTCGCTAAATCCGCACCGCTTTGATCCTGCCAGAGACAAGCGGCTTTTCGTTTATATCTTAGAACTTGTGAGTTGTGAGTGATTCTGGTTTCTGTTAGAACCTTGTAGACACATTTTTGATTGCCATGAGGCATTTAGATGCTAGCATTTCACGTTTGTACGGTTTTAGGTGCAATAACTATTTCATAAATTCATATATTAAGGATTTAAGGATAAATCTATACAACTATAATATAGCTGAAGAGTTTGCTTGTTTGTTTGATGGTTAATTTGAACGCGCTTATCTCAGGAACAACCGGTTCGAATTGAAAAGTTCTTCTTTTTTTGAATAGTCCATTTGTCGAGGAAGACTTTAAGCTATAGTATAACACTCACTATGAGTGCGGAAACCGAAATCCACGCGGACGGAGCCGAGGGCGGCCGCTAGTACCTATGTTATAATTTTACCAACCGTATATTAAATACATCAAAATAAATAAAATAATGCAGCAGCCCTGTGGCATCAAATAAAGAAAATACTTTATTAACTTTTAATCAATTACTACAGGTTCGCCTTTTCTAGGAAACGTATCATCGCATACAATAAAATTCCTACCGCCAATTCGTTTAATTGATTCTGTTATATGATCCCACATGATGGTGATAACATTTGGTCATAATACGAATCAATTAAGGCCATTCGTTTGATTGAAATCACGATACATTCATGCTGCGTATTTACAATCAACAGTCAATAGTTATCACACGTCTCTATTCGTTTTAATTAATTTGACGAATATGGTAGTTTTTTGTTTATTTATTTTAGCATTTTCGAATGCTAGGTATTATTATACCTTTTAACTATAAACTTGCCCGGATTGCAAGAGGCGCTGGGTTCGATTCCCGCCTGCGCCACAGGATCTGATGATTTTTTCTTTGTTTCTAATTTTAAGAATATGGTAGTTTGTAAAAATGCTTAAAGTCGTAGTTTCGGTTCATGGAAAGTTCAATTATTTTTTTTATGTAACAAGGAGGCAAACGAACGAAGGGGTCAACTGATGGTAAATGATCACCGCTGCCCATTAGTGCCAATGGATATCTACAACCGTACAATGGTCGCAGATCCGTTGCTGCCGCTAGTATCAAATAAAATAACCAAAAATAATGCAACTAGAAACCAACAAGAGAATTCAAATAAACTCCAGTTGCATTTAGCATTCTCTTTCTTTTTACTTCACAATGAGGATCATGTTCAATCCCAGCGGCAATATAAATTCGAAACTTCGGAGCTCGCGGTTCGGAAATCATCCGAGTTACGGAGACTTCTTCAGAATCGATTCGTATTCTCGGTGACTTTAAAAGGTATATTTCTTCGCATCTTTTTACTTTAAATTTCTTTGCTATTATCATAACATGCGCAGAGTTCTAATGGTGATGTTTTAAAAAACAACTTATGCCCCGTTTTAACAAATTTATGTGTCATTCGCACATACATATTTAACAGACTGACCAAAATTTTCTAATTGTATTTAGTACTTGGAAGTTTTTCATAATTTTTGTCTATTTCCTTCAACATATTTTCTGTTCCCTAATGGGCTAGGTTTCTTTTTCCTGATGTCTATAAAGTTTTTCTTTAACAACCTCCTTTCAACTTTCTTGATGGACGATGGGAGATAGGTACATAACGATAATGGTCAAAAAAAGAGTTTGAAAAACAACAAAAGAATCGCCGTTCACTTCCGAATACGCTGCAAGTCTCAGTTTTAATTTCCAAATGTCCTTTTGTTCGTGCCATCACTATTATAACGAACTGGCTGAACGGAGTCTTTTGAAATGTTTCGTTCCCGGTAATAAAAAACGTGCTCTTTCGCTTTCCCATTCCCGGAGGCGTTAATGAGCGAATTCCTCGGAGTGCCTCTCCGGATTAATTCTCGAATGTTCGGAACGTTCGTGTGCAGCACTGTTCGTAATTAGAATTATTTTTACGTTCGAAACGTATTTTTTTAATTTACTTGATCAGAAAAGTAGTAGGTACAACCTTTTTTTAACACTTGAAGATTCAAGAATGTATGAATTTGTGCACTCTATAGAGAGTTATTGATAGATCTCTTTAGAGAGATATAGTCAAGATATTTTTCTAAATATCTTTAATTCATTACAATTAAAGAAAACTAAGTGCGGCGCTAGTGTGCGGACTGCAAACAATGTTAATGTTAAATAACAGAAACTGGTAAATCAGAATATCAATTTGTGATTTTACTACTATAAATAAAAACAGACGATTCCCAGTATTGTGTAAATATTCGATATTCCTCCCAACCGCACTCAATGTGGCATCGTTTAAAACCCGTTGTTTTATGAAATATTAATGATTGAATGCGTATGAATTTGTAATAATGTTGTTTACACGTATGATGTTAATGTACGTTAATATCTTTTTAACTGAATTTAAACGAAGTTTCACAATATACTACACTTTTATGTTCCTGCTTTCAAGTAAAGTTAAAAGCTAAAGTTATTAAAGTTTGATGTATCACAAGTTTTTAGGGTTCCGTTGCCAAGATGGCAAAAAATCGGAACCCTTATAGATTCGTCATGTCTGTCTGTCTGTCAGTCTGTCTGTCCGCCAGTCTGTCACAGCCACTTTATTCCGAAACTATAAGTACCATACTGTTGAAACTTAGTGAGTGGATGTATTCTGTGAACCGCAACAAGGTTTTCATACGAAAATAGAAAAAAAATAAAAAAAGTGGGGGTCTCCACTCCATAGTCAGAACTGAAACTCGAAATATTTTTTTTCATTGAACATATACGTGTGGGGTATCCATGGATAGGTCTTTAAAAATTATATTAAGGTTTCTAATATCACTTTTTTCTAAAGTGAATACTTTGCGTGACAGACCCTTCCAAAGTGGAAAAAAGTGTGTCCCCCCCTCTAACTTCTACAATACGAGGATGATAAAACTGAAATAATTATATAATGTACATTACCATAAAAACTACCAATGAAAATTGGTTCGAACGAAATCTATTCAGTAGTTTTTTTAATACGTCAAAAATAGAATTTGTACGGAACCCTCAGTGCGGGAGTCCGACTCGCACTTGGCCAATTTTTTTATTATTATTTTGGTTTAAAGCGTTTTCTTATGCACATTATTATACACTACAGCGAATTTATTCAAAAAATTGGCCAAGTGCGAGTCGGACTCCCGCACTGAGGGTTCCGTACAAATTCTATTTTTGACGTATTAAAAAAACTACTGAATAGATTTCGTCCGAACCAATTTTCGTTGGTAGTTTTTATGGTAATGTACATCATATATTTATTTCAGATTTATCATCCTCTTACTTTAGAAGTTAGAGGGGGGGGGACACACTTTTTTCCACTTTGGAAGAGTCTGTCACGCAAAGTATTCACTTAAGAAAAAAATGAGCTTAGAAACCTCAATATATTTTTTAAAGACCTATCCATAGATACCCCACACGTATATGTTCAATGAAAAAAAATATTTTCAGTTTCAGTTCTAACTATGGGGACCCCCCATTTTTTTATTTTTTTTCCTATTTTCGTGTGAAAACCTTGTTGCGGTTCACAGAATACATCTACTCACCAAGTTTCAATAGTATAGTACTTATAGTTTCGGAACAAAGTGGCTGTGACAGACTGGCGGACAGACAGACAGACAGACAGACAGACAGACAGACAGACAGACAGACAGACAGACAGACATGACGAATCTATAAGGGTTCCGTTTTTTTGCCATTTTGGCTACGGAACCCTAAAAAGAGTTCTTAGCATAATAAGTGCGTGATTGGCTTTTTCTTAAATTATGCAATATTTAATTAATAAACTATGTAGTTCAAAAATTCTCAACCGGAGAAAAAATACTTTTGCCCAGGTTAAGTAGGGTGTACTTAACCTGGGCAAAAGTGCATATTTGTTTAAATAATATAGGGCAGCAAACGGGCAGACGTATTGCCTGATGGTAAGCAATCAGCGTCATCAATGGATTCTCGCAACACCAGAGGAGTGACAAGTGCGTTGCCGGCCTTTTAGAATTACACGCTCTTTACATATTTTAAAAGCAAATTCTAACACAGCTGCTACTCTACAAATAAGGCATATGTTTTATATCCGTCTGATAAGAAATACGATACTTCTTTATCCTAAAAAAACAAAACTAAACCTTACGTATGAAACACGTGGAATGTACATATTACGGACATTTATCAGGCTGAGGAAACCTACTGAAGCAGGAATTAGGTACAAAACCCATCTCCTAAGATTTAGTACTTCGTTTAAGCCGTGTACATACAATGTACGAGGTAGTTCTACGTCCTATCTATAGGTATATGAACTGTGTAAATTATTATACTGCAATTGGTTCCTGTCACATCACCGACATCTTCTACTTAAGTGCGAGAACCAGAGAAGTTTAGTTGATAGTAGGATGAATGCCCGATTGCCCGTATAGATCCGAGCGCTCATAGAAGTGTAATTATTATAGTCCATTTCAGCTTAGATGATCCCGGTAACAGTTGGCCTTTAAAGGAATATCGACAATATTTTAAACTAATCGGACCCCACGCATAATTATAAAAACAGAGAAACTTATTGCCTTGTAATAAAGTCTAAATTCGTGTAAAAGAGCCAAGTGTCACAGAAACCACCTTAGCTGAAATGGACTGTAATTCATTTTGTATTGAAATTGTATGAAACTTCTATCACTAATCTTCCCTATAAGTAATATACCAGATGTAGTACTGCAAAACACTGTTCCAGACCTGTGTTCAATAGTGGATGACTAGCTGGGCGTCTGAACAGGAGCGCTCTTTATGTTAAATCAATCACTCTTTACGGTGACAAATGAACCGTGTGTGGGGCCAGCGAGACTACTGGTTATTTGATCGAACAAATGCTATGCCGGAGATTGTAATCTCGTCTCTGCATAGAATCGTGAATTTGGGATATGTTAAAACGGTAGATTGAACGAAAGTTGAATTCGTATTTTTGAACTAGGATGACACTTTGTATTCTTGGACAGACTTTTGTGAAGAATAAGTATTTTTTCTATTTCGGTATCCGCACACATAGTGTTATACTACGAGTATAGCCTAAAACCTTCCTCGTGGACTAAATGGACTATCCAACATAAAAATATTTTTTCAAATCAGACCAGTAGTTCCAGAGATTTGCGCGATCAAACAAACAAACATACGAAAAAACAAACAAACAAACAAACATACAAACCAACTCTTCAGCTTAACATATTAGTATAGAAGTATAGATTACTAATTAATAATAATAATTAAATAATATTATGTAATTATATTTTAGAATAGTATTCAAACTATCTCTGTCGTCTAGCTGACTCAGAATACCCAACTGATTACTGCAAAACATTACCAGAGATGCTTCAACGGTAGTGGATGACTAACTGGGCATCTAACACACGAGAGCTCTGTATGTTAAATCTCTTCTCTGGCGGAACGGGAAGCTTACGAAGACAAATGAACCATGTGTGGGGCCAGCAAGACTAGTTATTTCATCGAACAACTTTGGGAACAAATGGCATGCTGGTAACTTGAACCGTCACTACGCTTTGCTACTTTAGAGGGGTGTTAAAACGAATAATGAGTTCTAGTGGCTAGAATTCCATTATTTACTAGAGTTCACATTAGCTTCAAATAATGAGATCTGTAGCAATAGTCAGGTTTAAAGAAATACCACAACCTTACAGGAAGTTTACAAACTATTACACTCTATTTACAATACGCGTGGTAGGTACTCTTAGTAACAGTGTTATTACAAGCTGTATGTATAACCATTCCGTGACGTTATACGGCGTAAGAAAATTAGAACACGCTTAGTGTAGGAACACACTAGGCGGAAAAAACGCGACCGAAGTTACGCGGCTGATTTGACGTTCCGTCGTTGTTCAGTTGATATGACACCATAGGTATAGAAATACACTAGGCCGAATAAACGCGCCCGAAGTTCGGCTTAACTACACCTGCAATGTATTCAGAATGGAGGATGACACACTCAACAATGATAAACATATTTGACTTTGACATTCACAATATGTCGAAATTACGTTGAGTCGTTTCGTAAAGAAAATGCATTGCCGCTGAACTTCGGTCGCGTATTTTCAGCCAAGTGTGTTCCCACACCTATATATGTACATATCTTTACTTCAATTACGCAATAACTGTCGGTACCCGTCTACAATAACATTAGTACCACGAGTTCCCGTCCAAATTCAAATCCTACTTTATTGCGCCTTGCGGTTGCTTGGAGTTGTAACTGCTTACAACTATTAATAACACTTCGAATGTTGTAATATTTTACTTACATGCATCTGTGGTCGTATTCGGGAAAATTATGTAAGATGAAATATGTGCTTACCTGTAACAAATAAAATAACATGAGATTAATATTCAGTAAATACAGAAAATAGCAAATGTTAAGATTATTTATCACTTCAGTGATAATAATTCCGTTTCTAGTACTAAAATATGCATTCTGTAGAAAGGCACATAAAGTACATCATTATTTATCTGACAATAAAAACATATGACGTCATAGCTTAATATTTCCCCATACCGTAGCGTTTTTGACTTTTAATAACAGTACGTGATTTTGTCTGTCACTCGAATACCGGATAATTCGTTGACCTGATCACTGAAGATTTAACATGTAGGTACTTAATGGTTATTTTTTCCACATAATTCATTATCAAGGAGCTGAACTCTGTATGATCATGGTTTCAAAAAGCCCTCCTATTCTGCATTTAAAAAGAAACGGCCCAGTTACTTTGAAATATGACAGAATGAAATAAGATTAAGTGCAGCTCGCACCGAGCGATATCGAATGCAGCTCGTATCCAATACCGAATGCTTTGATCTCTATCGCGCCTGCATTCTATGTACGATGAACTTTAATGCATTAGCGTATTGAAAACATTGGCTAAGTTACTTGGAAACGGTAAAATTGTACAACACTGTAGAGTAGCACTTCCTACTGTTACATTGAGTAAGTGAGTAATGTTTCCAGGACTCTATTAACCAAATCATAATTTGTTAAAAACTTTCTTTGCTTACTTTTCTTTACAAAACTCTGGCATTTGATTTAATATGGTTAAACTTCTATACATTATAATAATTCTATACATTATAATAAATTGTCTTTGGCCGCGTTGCCTACCTTATAGACCCCATACTCTTACCAACTGAGCTCTTACTCACCAGCAGAAACAATATACTCGTAGTCTAGCGGAATTTAACAATAAAAATAAATAATAAATTCCTTGCGTTAACACACTAATTGCCTAGCCCTAAACTAAGCTTTAAATCTTGTTCTATGGAAACTATGTATAAACATCCATGACTCGAGTACAAATGCCGATATTCATCACACAAACATTTTTTCATTTTATTTGCCTGCCCGCAATCAGGCAATAGGCATGAATAATTTGAACAATACACAAATAAATAAATGCTTTTTATATATAATGGGAAATAAATACACATTACGGAATATATTCGGTACGTAATTTATGTAAATCATACACCAAATTTAAGCCACTCGCTCCATACATGTATGTTCAACCGTCCTTTTTTACAAAGTCCAAATTAACATGCTAATAGCTTACTTCATAACCGTTCCAAAAAAATAACTCGCCCGTAACGTTATTCCGAAGGCATTTAAACACAATCTTTTAAGTTCTTTCTCGGGAGTAAGTACTAAGTACAGAATGTCGGCAGAATTAATTAAGTAGCGTTGTTATGCACGAAACGTAATTTTACGATATAAATGAGCTTATTGCACCCAGGCTCGTAGAATATTTTAAAGGGGACCCACGGAACGCAATTGCTACATTGCACGGCCCGAGTGGTTTTATGATAGCAACGCTTGGGGTTTAAAACTAATATGTTTATAACAATAGTACAGGAAACGCAACGGTGTAGAATATTCGCATTTATGCTCAGACTTGAGTTTTTGATCAGTCCCCAGGGAATGCATGACAACATTGATATTATTATCTCTTCAAGCGTAATTGACTGGCGGTTTTATTAGGGTTCCGTAGCCAAATGGCAAAAACGGAACCCTTATAGTTTCGTCATGTCTGTCTGTCTGTCTGTCCTGGTTCGTTCTCCGCCGTTTCTGAACCGATTGCCACGAAAATTGGTGGAGAGATGTATAGTGATAATTCAAGAATTGGTTTTCAAAATTATCGCAAAATAATCATTTTTTACCCCCCCTCCCATACAGCGAAAAGTTAATTCTAAAAAAAAATTCGACTTAACCCATCGTGTAGGGTATCGTTAAACAGGTATTTTTAAATACAATAAAACTCGCCTTGAAACCATGTGGATCAAACACCCCAGTCTCGAGATATATTAATACAAAGTTAAAATTAGAGCGTCCCCCCCCCCTTAACTTTTGAAATACTATTACAATAATTCTGAAAAAAATGTCCTGTATACCTCCAAGTAAGTACTTTCAACGAAAACTATAGCGAACTCTGTATCATACATAGTTATTTTTATACATTTCGACCAACTTATGACGTGCAGTTGCCCTTACTAAATGTTGTCTTAAGCGGCCGGGCTATCTTTTAGCTACGGAACCCTTTCATGGGCGTGTCCGACACGCTCTTGGCCGGTTTTTTTTATTTTATGTAAAGAAAATATGTATTGCGTACGGCGCATGACCAACCAATGCATTGAAATAGTTTTATGTGATGGATTATTTACCTTTCACCGATGATAACGGAGTAATTTTATGGTGAGCATGCAGACTATGAGGAATTCTGGTTTGTGTACTTTACAAATTGTTATCAGACGAGCATTCAAATCTCAGTCATGGAAAAATACACTACTCGCGAAAAATTATAAAGCCGTCATCAATGGTTTCAATTTACACGTCAAAATTCACATCGAACCTCTAGCTTCAAGCTCTAGCTCTTCTTGTTAGCAAGAGCCCCACGTTAACCATTTATGCCTTAAATTGAGTAAAATACCACAGTCTCTCGCAAACACAGCGGTCGGATGGCGCAAACTTCCCCGTGTGTTAGGAATAGTTCCGACTGTCTCATTAGAGGGTCGCAGACAGCGGGGAAGAAAAATGCGGCGCGCGCCCGCACATGTGCCCGGGAGATGCCACAGCGCTTGTCGCGACAGTGAAGGAACATGATTTTGAGGCTTCAAGTGTAATTCCATACTGTTAATGCCTATTTGCTGCATTAGCAAGATATTTTGAGTTTTTTATTTGTTTTAACGCAAAGCTGCATGACGTAGTATTGTAAGAAGAGGAGGATTTGGACAAACATTTTAGTGGTTTCCACTTAAACGCCAAAATAAACCACAAACTTGTGGCTAGTTTACATACGTGATATTTTGTATCGGGTAATAATAGATAGACAAAGACAAATGCAAGTTATACATATATAATCTTTACCCTTTAGCCTTTTATTTAATAAAATAGCACAGTCCCCCGCAAACACAGCGGTAGGGTGGCGCAAACTTCCCCGTGTGTTAGGAATAGTTTCGACTGTCTCATTAGAGGGTCGCAGACAGCGGGGAAGAAAAATGCGGCGCGCGCCCGCACATGTGCCCGGGAGATGCCACAGCGCTTGAAGCGGCAGTGAAGTAGTAACATGAATGTAGTAAAAAAGCGCTTTTGTCGCTTCTGTACAAAAAAATGTTCGATATTAATAATTACGCGCTTTTTTTGCTGCTAACACATGATACATTCAGTTTTTATTCCAATGTTTTTTTTTATGGCAGAGTCGGCAAACTAGCTAGCGGGTCGCCTGATGGTAATCACCGCCGCCCATGGACATCCGCGAGGTATCGTTGATGTGTTGCCGGCCTTTTAAAGGGTGTGGGCCTCCGGCACACTCACAAACCAGACGAAACACAATAGTAAATACTATTATTTCACGCTGATGTTATGTGAGAGGGTGGTACTTCCCCGTATAGAACAAAAAACTTCTCGTTTTACTTGACATTGTGCTTTCATAAATGACGAAAGCAAGTAACATAATTTATAAGCATTACTTTAAAAACAAAGTGCTCAATTTCTCACTCACGATCACATGCAGGTCTTTATTTAATTTTAGAGCTAATTTTATTTTATTTGACTTTCATTTATTCAACTCCTCCTTCAGTGATTCTCTCTTTACTGTGAATCCTTATACATCGAATACGTGATTTTATGTAAAGTACAGTTATATATTAGTCTTACTCAGCAAGGTACGAGTTCAAAGACCCGTTATAGTTAGGGTCCAGCCACAGCTACGGCGACTAGCGGCGCGACGTGTGGTGCGATGTGGCCGGCGACGTGATTAGCGGCAATAGTCGCGCATCTCGCCGCCGATAGCTGTGGCATGCTTCATACAATTTCCTTTATTTGTTTTTTTCGCTCGCCACTTTCGCCGGCGAAAGACGCATCGCAAGTCGCACCGCTGTGGGCTGTGGCCAGGGTGTTAGAAACCGCTGTTAGGATTTAAGCGGCAATTTCTTCTTAATCTCATTCTTGTGTATAAGTGGACGGCGATTTTATGGAAGACATTAAGAGTTTCGTCGCAGGATTGGGGTTTCTAGCCAATAGAGCTACTCGTAAGTTAAATGTCGACTTTTAATGTCAGAAAATAACTGTAAAGTCATTATTTTACTAAGACAAAACATCAAATAAGAAAAAAAATATATTAATAAAAGAATAAATAAATGCCTCGGACTAACACGCCAATTGTTGTTATTACAGTGCAGTACTATGGATGCTAGGGAAAGCAAAGTACATACTTAATTGCTGCTATAAACTTACATATAGGACTCTAGTAAAAATGCCGATGTTCATTAATCAATAATTACAGAGTTAATTAAACAACTCATATTCAAAATTTAGACTTCCTCAGTACTTGAATAATATAGCAGTTTTACCCTTACAGGATTTTTGTTAGCTCTACATAAATCAACTACGAGCCTACCAAATAAATATTGTTATTTATGATTACAAAACGTACATCTTGTAAGATGTACAGACTAAGCTTTCCTCCTAAATCTGAATAAATAACAACATCGTGTTCAACATTCACATTCACACGATTAGGCTTAGAACGGTGCGGTAAAAATAACACTCACGCTGATATTATACAAAAATAACCCTTATTCCGATGGCGTTAAAGCATAATAAAATATGAATAAACTTATGAACGCTCGCATCTTCGTGCTAGGGTTACCAGACAAGGAGAACGTTTGCGTGAGATATATGAAACACGTGATAAGTAGTGACATATCACAATCATTCTTCAAACATATAAATGAAATTGTAGTATTTAACTTCAGTTACTGACATCCTAATATATTTGATTTTTAAGGCATTACCAAAACAAATAAAATTAAGCGAGATAAACTCATTAATTCTTTAATATTAACTCATCA
This sequence comes from Nomophila noctuella, assembly GCA_958496325.1. NCBI lineage: Eukaryota > Metazoa > Arthropoda > Insecta > Lepidoptera > Crambidae > Nomophila > Nomophila noctuella. The sequence goes on from OY292482.1 coordinate 2,391,411, forward strand.
ACTCATTCATTTGAATTTTATTCACTTAAATATAAACCTATTACTAAATATGAATATTGTTTTCTTAGGATAACGCAACGCATAAAATTGATAACGTTTTAATTTTATGCTTTGCTGCATACTTGAGAAACTATCCACACAATATTATCTGTAGCAAGTAAGTACATATGTGTTGGCAACCCTATCAACAACTGTTGTTGCAAGTTGCAAGACGGCGGGCACATCTTTTGAATGCAAACTAAGGAGGGGTCTCGATGCTTTTCAAATCTACTTCGGTATTCTAAATAACGTTGCATCGCTTTGACTGTCTCGATTTCTATGTACACATACGCTCTATTTTATAATTTATTACTACACAAGTAGGTACATGTTCTTGTTATCTTACGGTCTTAGTGCAAGTTGGTTTCCAAAACAAAATTAGCTGTCTTGGTTAGTAGGTTGAAAAACAGTCGAAGCCGCAGTCTTTAATTTGTGTAAGAAACTGAGGAATCTTTTAATATCAAGCAAGATAAACTATCGAATACTTTACAGCAGTGTGCAAAGCTTTACTACTTTTTTTTATTTACACTCTGGTCTTGCCTTTTTAACCCGAATAAAAACTAAAACTACTAGTTTCTGTATTTATTCTGAAGAAATTAAAATCGTTGCGAATATAAAAAATGTTTTCTGAAGTGCCGATAATTTTCACTATATCATGTCAAAGTTTCACATAAATTAGTAACATATGATTCGGTTTAATTAATCGATAGTCCGTACGCTTAAAACCGATGGTCAATTCCAGACGTACAATCTCGTTACTATGAAGTACCCTTGCAGTAGATTTCGAGTTGCTACGTCATTCAAGGGCCCTGCCGATGCATTAATTTTGACTAAGATGGCGAGGGTAATGGTGGGAGAGAATCGATTAAGAAAAATGGTTTCGATGATGAGGAGCCCTCCCTCCCTCAGCTGTCGTGGCCATTACACGAAATTGGTTGTCGAACGATATAATGAGTAGCAATCGCGGAAACGCCACGATTATCTAGGGAATTATGTACAGATAATAATTTAAGGGTCTTTTGTATTGCAGTAGAAAGTATTTGCGCGCCATTACCGCAGACTAGCTAGACCTGCATCAGGATCGAGGTCGGAACGAAAGAAGTTCGTCGTACTACTTACAAAACGAATGCGGTTTCCTTTTCACTCGTGTGTTGGAGATTTAAAATAAGTACAATATTAATGCCCTAGGTTCAACACGATTAGAAAAAGCTTTTTGGTTTTTGAGACATAGCTCTGGTTTGAAGATGTCACAAACCGGCCACATGGGAAGCGTGGTAAATTAGCCAGCCAGTGTATTGTTTTTCTTCCTGCATTGCAACATAAATTAGGTTCATGTGTCGTATATCAGATAATTCCATTTGACTTTACTGATGAGCAACATTAATCACTTAACATGTGTTTCTTCTCTTGTAGGGCACCGGTCTTTCTCTTTTGATAGATTATTTTCCAAAATTGGTGATCGATTTATAATAGCATCTCTAAAGCCTAAGATTCGAAAGTGCTTGTTTGTATGCCTATTTGAGTAAAGATATTTTTGATTTTATCACAAAAATAAATATTTTTTTCTTTCTTCCTTTGCTTTTGTTGTAATATTTGAAAGAAAAGCTCTCGTTACCTCTGTAGGATCTCAAATACCAACCGGTAGCCACGCAGTACCATTGGAGTGGAACTCTCTGATTTCCCGGGGGCATCCGTGTTTGCACCTGATATTATCGTTCAAAACGACTGTCTACGTTTTTACCTGAATCCCTATTCCGAAGGAGCAATTACGTTTTGATAACTTCGCTGACTCAGCAATATTTTGTTTGTAAATGGTCCTTTTATTTTTATTTGGTGTATACTTATCTGTCTAGCCAGATTGTGGTTCCTCTACCTACACTAAGAAATTGAGTTATGTTTTCGTACAGGCGACCTGCCCCGTTCTGGCACGGAGAATTCAAAGTACATTTTAATAGTCTGCTGTCTGAGAGTTGGCTCTAAGGCGACAAAACTAAGATTTTCTTGAAAATAGACATCATCATTTTGAATATTGTTTTAGATTTCTTTTAAGATCTTCGTACAAACGACAAGTCATAGCATGGATGCACATAAATAACTTGGTTTAATTCTATCAGTCTAGTTAAATTAAAAGACGCAGTCATTAACAGAAACCACCGATAAAATTATAAAGACGGCAAAAAATTACTTCATTAAAAAACCATTAATGACATAACCAATTTCCTCGTAAAAATTGTAGATTGGATTTTCGATTCGGGCAATTTTAATTAAGTTCTGAAATGACTCAACGCGCCATCTCATTTCAGTAAATACTTTTGCTGTTTTAAAAAGTGTAATAATAAAATCGAGTAAATGCTTATTAGAGAAAATGCAGTGATAGCTGAATTTGTAGCCATAAATAATTTGGTAAGTACCTACCTACCTATTTCTCCAGAACATATAAGTACAAATAAACACCCAGATACAAATATTTATCACACAAGTGGTTGTCGTGGAATTCGAATCCATTATCCCAGGAGCTCAGGCCAGACAAACTGTCAAAACACTGGATAATATTATACATTGTTTTTAAATAAGCACGTTCTTACTGCGTGTCCTTAAGTTACACAATTTTTTTGTTTAAAATTCAGATCAAAATTGACAACTCAAAATTTAGCTAATTTTTTGACAGTTATTTGTCGTGTATACTAAATAAATATATCTTTTTAAATCTGCCGCATTGAATACAGTATTTTTCTTGAAACGAAAATACCAATTTTTTTTATCAAACTTACAAAACTTTTGATCCTGCTAAACACAAAACCCTTATCAAATAGTATAGTACGTGCGATGTTTCTCTTCAAAAAATCATCCAATCATAACATTAAACGTGAGCAAACTGCCTCAACCACTTTAGCGGGCGATAAAATCTCCTTTCTTTCAATTCAAACTGATGGGCACTATCGAATGCATCTGTTGACTCTGTCTGGAGCTCCGATGAAATCTATCGCTAATCGAATTCGCATCAGGGAACACCGCTAAGGGAAACGCCGACATCGCTGAATTTGCCTCTTAACACAAGAGTGAGGGACAAGAACGAACTATATCTTTCCAAGTGAGTCACATTCTCGCGAGATCAGTTTTATCGCAAGTGTGTTCATTACAGTTGATGTAGATATCATTTCCGAGTGGCAAAGAAAGCGAACGATCAACGAAGACACAGTCGACAAGCTAGTATCTCAGTTTTTTTTCAAGTCAATGCGAAAATATATATGAACATAAGTGTAACTTGCGGAAATGGAATTGTGGTTTTTACTAATTACACAGAGTCGTTAGTATTTCGTTCAAATCTGAATGATTACAGTCTCGCCGAGTGAAATAATATAATCAACTGATACGAAAGAGTGATACATATCCCTAGATCAGAATGATACATTTCACTCTTTTCTGTTCAATGATACCCTTTGCGCATCACTATGCTGAACCACCCGTGTGATGCCGAGGAAGCGGGTAATTCGATAATGAATCCAACTTAAACTAATCACTTTACGAACAGCCCGACAGATCCAACTTGTAACTTAGTAGTACACTTTTGAGCTAATATATTGAATGAGTTAAGACGAAAGTTTGATCTTGTATTCGGAAGAACGCAATTCCAGAATAAATAAACATGCAAGGTTTTAGCGTTTTGCCTTTCCTGGGATTCTTACTTAAACAGGAATCCTTAAAAACTAGAAAGTTACTTTGATTTCCATTTCCCGCAAACTCTTTTTTATAGAAACTTTCACATTTTCCTGAAATAGCACAATGCCAGAAATATGAGTTATTTTTATTTTTAGCTTTCAAACTGCATTTCGTAAATAATATTTAGGTAGGTAAGTGAAAAAAATGCTACCCATGTAGGTAAAACAATCCAATATGTGACCCTTTGCGCCCTTCATAATTGTAAATAAATAAATTAATTAATATAGCTCTACTATTTTGTATACTCAGAAGAAATAGCAGACAGAAGCAAGCCAACTACAAATCTACTACTCGTACAATGCTGCATACCTGTCGTCTACAAAGAAATATCGCCAGCAAAACCACACATGTCCGAAAACACAAGGTGTATAATGGCATAACCGTGCATTCCGTGACAGTATGCAAATGCAAGCGGGTCCCGACGAATTAAGTGGGGCAATAATATGCAGCATTACGGCTAGACATTGATTTATACCAGCATTTCAGGGAACGAAGTGTTTGTAACCGGCATCAAATAAATAAACATTTAAAAACAATTGCGTGAATAAATTATGTATTCATTGCAGGGTTGTTATTGCTGAATACTTTAACAGATAAATTTTAATTAAGACACGTTTATGGCGAAGACAAATTTGGCGCTAACAGCGTAATCATATTTTATGCAGAATTGGAAAGGTAACGTTGATTTAATTGTACATATGTGGCTTTCTATTGTGGGAGAGCTACAATGCTGTTAAAGCTTGTAGCACAAATAAGTTAGCTGGGCTCAAAATCTTAGCTCTATACTAAACTTTCTTTTAATTCTCGTTCAAGACGTAGTATTTCATTATTTCTATTACATCCCGCATTTCCTCTGCTGTCCAAAACACGTAACTCGCTTTTTAATTTTTCCGATTGCCTCCACAAGACCGTTAGCCGTCCGCGGGGAATTCGATTCATAAATAAATATGGCGGCGAGGCGGCCATCTTGCAGACGCCAACCGTTGCGTGAGAGGCATGCTTAGCGAAGGCAATCCTCTTAGAACACCCAATTTTGAGCACCCGCAAGATCAGCACTTGGCCTACTCCAAATTTAGCACCGATCATCATTGTGGTGGCCGGATTGAATTTTTTGAGAAGTTAATTTTATAAATAAGTACTCAAAACGTAACTAGGTCAGTTATTCAAGATGATGGTTCTCAAAAATTGGGTGATCAAAGTGGACTACCTCAGCTTAGTTCGTGTGCCTCGGCCTGCGGGCTGCGTGACTTGTGGCGAATGAGGAAAATAACTAACAGGAATGATGGGAGGAAATTGTTCACGGAAAATTTTAAGCAAATGAAAGAAAAGTGTTTATTATGGTCTGCGAAAGAGTTTGAATTAGTTTTAATTTTCTTGTAAGTACAGCTGATGTTTAAAAGGGTTCGTGGTAACAACTATTCATGGGTGAAAACTGGGTACCAGATAACTTTCTAATAATTTACTTCGGTTATAATAGCTATTTATTTCCCAACTACTACACTTTTGTTCAAACAAGCTTTAAACGTGGTATCTTTATGAAAAATCTGCCTGTGCTAGCGGAAAAGTAGTTACCTTGTCTGCTCATAGGTCGGATTACCACAAAAGGGGTTTAAAATGTTGCGAATCATTATCCGAATCGATTGGCGGCAACAAGTCGACGGACGCGAGCTCGCTAAACGAAGCCAATCAGGGCTGACTCCTCAATTGTCTGCAGAGCTGTGCAGCATTTTAGTTACTCACGTACGTAACAGATAATAACTTCATTTTGCTACTTTTAAAAGATTTTTTATCATGTATTTTTATCAGGGTAGAATCAAGTTTCAAACCACAAATTGGTCATTGTAGCTCTGATCATACCTACTCTACATTTCAAAGATTGCCATGCAATTTTTATTAGACTTAATTCAAATGCTCGAAGTGTAAACAAAAATAAGTACAAGTCTTATTATAAGACATATATCAGTACACTACAGATTCTAACACACACACAGAACACTGCAAATGCTAGAGACAGACTTAACTAACTTATAAACTAGATTATTTTTTAAAACCTCACTCTACCATCGGCCGTTAGGGAACTACGTTACCGTCCCAAGATTTTTTTGTACTTTCACCTAGGCAACGTACCGCAATTATTCAAGCACTGTATTTGTAGCAGTTAATTGTGAATTAACAGTCGTCACCAGAAATGCCCCGGCGCGGCGGTTATCTCCCCCTCGATATATTTTCATTAAGACGCTCCGGAACATTTGCTAATTTATTGCTTTGCCGCGTAGCGCGGAATTTAATAAGGTAACCGTTAAGTTCTGTGAAGGCAGTATCCTTGAGTTAAGACAATGTTTTTGGCTGAATAGTCTGGCTGTAATCTAGGTGTGACCATATTCGTCTTCCTACGATGATGGTGATTAAAGACCGCTTTGTTATTAAATGTAAATGTTTCGCGAATCCTAACGTGTGGTGAAATCACGGTTTTCATTAATAACTAGGTGACAACTGATTGCAACATATACAGTAGGGCACGTAATGAAATAATAAATTACTATTATAGTAGATCATGCTCATGGTCATTACTCCAAGCTGCCACCAAGAACTTTGCCGTAAGATAGTTATATAAAGTATGTACTGTAAACTTATTTTATGGGTACCTATAAAACAACAGCATATGCAAAAAAGTAGATTGTATAAAAAGAGTATTTATCAAGTTTCTTAAAATTATTATGGTAAAAACATTCTATAAAAGAATGTCCAAGAACATTATTTCAGGATTATAAGCCTGGAGATACAAAGCTTTGGTCGTTCATTAATAAGTAAGGGCCCAAGTGCGTTCCTTGCAGAACTCCTTAAGTAACAACGTGAAAAATGAGCCGGTCCCTAAAACTTTAGTACACTCTATCTAAACTTGTCGCAGGCTCAGCTGGGAAAAAACGTTGCGATTAATAAAGCCTATGAATAGCTAAGCCGGCCGTGACACTTATAAGTTTACGTAGACCAATTACTAAGTAAACGAAAAAAATAATTAAAATTATTTGATGACGGTGATGACAACCATTTTAATGCCCTTAATAATTTTCCTGGTCTTGTCAGACCAAGGGTTGTTAAAAAAGGGACAACAGATAAATTATTTCGCATACATACATCATGTAACAAATTTTTTGGTAAGCCCATTAAATAGAATAATGTCAGATTTAGTTTTCGCTAGTAAAGTAAGATGAGTAAGTTAGTTAAGGAAACACTTCTAAGACAATATTTCCCCTTTATATATTTAAAAACAAAATGCAAATTACACTAAATTTTAATAACTTAGGTATTAAAAGCATTGGAAAACTCCCAATTTGAGATTTGAATGGAGGAAGCTAGCATTCCTCCGCGAAATGAATAAAATTACTTTGTCGGTGCAATTCACGAAGCAGCGATGCTCGGCATTAAAACAGAGTAATTTTATGTCACGAACAGTAATAAATAAATAAATAGACATGACAGAATAGACTGACAATAACACACACACTGTTCGTGAGAAGATTAAGCAATTGTGTTACGGATATTAGTACAGTAGTAATTGGTATACTTAAATACCTACAACAATACTAGACTGAGTACTCGTACAAACATCCTTGCACACAAATGTTTGTACTGTGCCGGAGCCCAATCTGGCAAAATTGAAGAATATAAATATCGGAAAATCACATGACACTGATTCGAATCCTAAGTAAACATTCATGAGAAACAATGTAGATAACACAGTTATACGTTTAAGTACGAATAAACATCTCAGTAGACATAAAATAATCTCAGATACTTATCTGTGTTCCAGATCTACAAGACAAAGAAGTTAAGTAATTCAGAATCAGTGATTTTCTATTTTTTGCGAATATCACAACAATATGTCAGTTTGATAATCTATACTAATATATAAACCGAGTTTGTATGTTTGTTTGTTTGTTTGTTTGAACGTGCTAATCTCAGGAATTACTGGCCAAATCGAAAAAATATTTTTGTATTGGATAGTCCATTTGACGAGGAAGGCTTTAGGCTATTGGAAATCGAAATCCACGCGGACGGAGTCGCGGGCGACCGCTAATATAAACGAGCTATCTCGCAACTCCACATACACACATCATGTGTTTAGTTAATTAAACACTTGTGTTTGTTCGTCCGTCCTTTGTCGTTTAAACAAAGCTTCATAAAATTGACATACAAAGCTTTTTAATTGATTAATCAAGAACCTGTGAACACGTTATACACATAAAGCCTGTATTACTTCTAGTACATTGTGCGGCTGAAAATCAATAGTTCATTGAACGGCAGCGCATTACGAGAGGGTTAACTGTGTTCAACCGCGGCACGAGGCGCCTCGTCTGACTAGCGTGACCTGACGTGACCTGCCACTATGCGGCAAGGTTCGTGGGTTCGAATCCTGTCCAAGTCATTTATTCTGCGCGGGAGTTGGTGGCTTAACTGGTCTTATGCTGCAAGAGTCCTGGTTTACGATACAAGTCGAAAATTGGTCTGGATGGGGATTCGAACCTAAAGTATCTGGATCGTTTATGCGCGTTACGAGAGGGTTAACTGTGTTCAACCGCGGCACGAGGCGCCTCGTCTGACTAGCGTGACCTGACGCGACCTGCCACTATGCGGCAAGGTTCGTGGGTTCCAATCCCATCTTAAGCACTTGTGTTACAGATATCAGAATCAACAGTGGTATTGCAAAGGTACTCAAAATAATACAAATAACACCAGGCTGTGTGCATCTTCTGAACATGTCTGTTTACATGTTCAGAAGATGCACAGTATTTGGTCTTGTGCAGAGATCAAACTCGCGACCTCTTGTTCTAATAGTCAAATTCTTGACTATCTGCTGTGATAGTCAAGAAGTTTAACCGCTTCTCGAGAGTCCTAGGTTCCAATCTGCGACGGATATTCCGTCGTAGATGGGAATTCGAACTCACAGGGCTGTCTGCATCTGTGAAAGGTTTTTCTTTCTTCACGATAAGGTGAACTGTGTTCAACCGGGGCGCCTCGTCTGACTAGCACGTGACCTGAAACTATGCGGCAAGGTTCGTGGGTTCGAATCCCGTCCAAGACAATTATTAGTCGCAGGGGGGTTCGTGACTTAGCTGGTCTTATGCTGCGAGAGTCGAGTGTTCAAATCCATGGCGAAAATTTGTCTGGATGGAGGTTCGAACGGGTAAGCGCATTACGAGAGGGTTAACTGTCGAGGCGCTTTGTCTGAATAGAATGACCTGATATGACCTGGACTATGCGGCAAGGTTCGTGGGTTTGAATTCAAAACAAAAAATTGTTTAGAACCATGGGTAAGACAACGAAATTTACGAGTGAAAGACACGGCCAATGCAACGCATGCCGAGCATTGGGCTCGTCAGTTTAATTTGTTCTTTTTATTATTTTTATTACATGTTTTATTTCTTATTAACTTGATAATGGTTGTTCTTTCCTCCTTTATTAATAGATAGTACTAAAGCACACTGAAACACGTCTTAAGCAATCGTCTTTTCAACAACAGCCGCTCCTGCATAGTTCCAATAGGCCGAATATTAGTTCAATCCGGCGTGTATAATATGCAAATTCTGCCTTTAATTATACACTAGCAGCTTGCGTATAAAGCTGCTCTGTATAATCTGCCGGCTAAACCAATTTGGCTTTTAATTACAAAGACGACTGAATAGGCAAAGGCATGGCCGCACTTTGGTTTGTTTGATAAATATTAGATTAGATAGGTGATTTGGAAGTCCATAGAACTGTTTCCAGGATTGATTGTGAAGTGAAAATTTGTTTTTGGTTAATAGAATCTAGGTAGGTAAGGTATCTGTTATTGTCATTATTTCAGTAGATTATATTTCTGTCCACATATAGGCGACATTAGCCAGTCTTCTCCATCCATCCTGATGGGGAAGGACCGTGACCCAGCAGTGGGACGTCAATGGGCTAATGAGGGCGAGGCTCCACCGAAGCAGAGATAAGCGCGCGTAGCGGAGATGTGTCGCAGGCAGCCAATGGGGTTTTGGCCTTAACACATCACCAATCCCGGAATTGAAATCCTATTGGCTAATTACGGCACATCTCCGCTTTGGTGGAGTTTCAGCCTGAACGCCAGTTTTCATTTTCTATCAGCCACAGGAAGTTGCGAACTTTGACTATTTTAGTTACAGCTTACAGCCTTTAACTGTTAACACACGAGTTTTTCAATCTTCACATTAAGTCAACCAATCTTCAACGACGAAAACATTCCATCGAATGCTAAATCGCAAATTTTCCAGGCCACATCGTTTCTGATAAACAGCATGTTGCTAAATGGAGTGTGACGCGACGGATGCGACGGACGCGGCCTGCGCCTGACTGCCGGCATTGAGGTCGCCGCTGCACTAAATAGGTCGCAACTACCTCAAGGTAGATTCAAATAAAGAGGATACAAAAATGGAAAATACTAAACGGACTTTTCGTTAACACTTGCCGTTGAAGACTTTTGGTAGGTTTTTGTCTTTTTTTTCATCGTTGTACATACGTACTTTTTTTAATGGGATTTGAGATAAAAAGCTGTATTTAAATAATGTACGAAAAGGTAATGTTGTTTTTAAATGTTCTTTTACTTACATGAGAGAGGCAAAAGAGCTATTGGGTCTCCTGATGGTAATTGATGAGTGATGACCGTCCCCTTCCACTCACCCCAAAACGGTCGTTAATTCGTTGACTTTAAAACCCCTTACGTAAACAATATCTTATCAAATGTAATTTCAAACCCTTACGTAAACAATATCTTATCAGACGCGGCCTGCACCTGACCTGATAGTGTTATCGTGGTCAGCACTGCACTAAATAGGTTGCATTTGTATCATATTCATGAGTACAAGACACAAATGACCAGCCCTATAAGGGTCGCTGATTCGTGTCCTGCCTAACCCCACACCTTGCTCAACTAAGCTCTGACAAACAGTAGGTATATTGTCAAATGGAGTATGACGCGGCCTGCGCCTGACTGGTGGTATCCAGGTCGTCGCTGCACTAAATAGGTCGCAACTAGTGCCCTGAATAAAAAAGCGGGACGGTAAACTGAAGAGCCATTACACAAATGCATTTTATTAAAATGAACGGATTTTCCCTGGAGGCTTTTTGATGGCGTTTTATCTTTTTTAAGCTTTATCTGTAATCTGTAGTATTTTTATTTTCTTTGGAATCAAATAGGAACGAAAAATGAAACATTGAATTTTGATTCTATTAAATAATGCAGATAAACAACAATTTCGTATTCCTGAAAAGCTTTTATCTAGAAAGAACTTTTGCAATAAAAGAAAGTCTGTCCCTACAAAGCAAAAGTTAGTTTCGAAAACAGAACGCTGCATTGCCGGTTTCCAGCGAAAGTGCACTCTCACATGTCCAATCGAAGCATCAATGAAAACAAAACAAACCAGAGTTTCCGTGAGTTTCATTAGGCGGGCTATTAGGAGCACAGCCGTCGCCGCCATCTTGGATTTATGGCCTGATACAATTTATGGGTGCGGATAAGAAAGACAGCTTACTGCACTGTACTGTCTCCGAAATGAGTCGATATTCTCTTATTTGTTATTCTGATATCTTTTACGTTAGCTCATAGTATATTTTGATAAAGTTTCATAATAAGATTGTCAAGAAAATTCTGAATAATCAGAAGAAAGACTGACAAGTATTTCATTAATTATAAGGAAATTGCCTCTACCAACTGGGAACAAATAAATTGCGGTCAAGTTGTAAACAATCGATTTACATCAACGAACATAAGCAGTCGATTTAACTCTCGGCATACATAGGAGGATAGTTTCAATCACATTTTCCTCTATTCAATATTTGCTACGTAATAATAACATTTTTACTATTTCAGGTCACTCGCCCATAAGGCAAAATATCAGCGCTGCAGGGGGATTTTATTTTTCTCCCTTATGCTGAGTCAGGGACCGTGTTGGCAACACTGCATAAAACACCAAAATAACTCAATTCCTTTCCGTTGCGTTCTTCTTGTTTACTTATACACATAATATATAAATATACACATTATAAAAAGTATCAGCCTATTAATGTCCCATTGCAGGACAAATGTTAATTTGAAATCATGTTTTCGTTACTTGATGATTAATGGCATAATCATCACGCTTGTTTGATATTTACTTTCGTGGTAAGCACGCAATGCCCTAGCTAATAAAGGTAACTACGGCCTATCCCATTAGCCTGACACGGTAAGCATATTATAGACCTCTGGTATTAAGCTTAGTAGGCTGTAGGCTGCACTAATCTAGGTAGGACGCCAAACCATATTACAATCGCGGGAAGGAGCACAATAATCAACTGACTAAGTTGCACTCCCTTTGACAGGCTTATGCAACACGACGACGAGAAAATCTCACAACAGGCTCATGCTAAGCGTTTTAAAGATAAATTACAAGTCAGTTACAGTCAGGGACTCGATGGCGCAGTGGTTAGCGCGCCTGGCCTGCGATTGTAAGGCAATTTTCGCAGAGGCCAGTCATCGGATGGGTGATCGTAAAAAATCATCTCAAACTCCTCCGTGTTTCGGAAGGCACGTCAAGCCGTGGGCAATGCGCCAGATCAATCTACGGTCGTGTCAGATTGCTGTCCCACCGAACTAAGGTAATAGGGGGGTACCTGTGCTTGCACACTCTTTAGCGATCTGCTAGCGGCTGATAGTAAGATCGGCCGCTAATACATCTATATCTATAATCTATATCAAAGGTGACTGACTGACTGACATAGTGATCTATCAACGCACAGCCCAAACCACTGGACGGATCGGGCTGAAATTTGGCATGCAGGTAGATGTTATGACGTAGGCATCCGCTAAGAAAGGATTTTGAATAATTCAACCCCTATCTATATCTATAAAACTCAAAGGTGACTGACTGACTGACATAGTGATCTATCAACGCACAGCCCAAACCACTGGACGGATCGGGCTGAAATTTGGCATGCAGGTAGATGTTATGACGTAGGCATCCGCTAAGAAAGGATTTTGAATAATTCAACCCCTATCTATATCTATAAAACTCAAAGGTGACTGACTGACTAACATAGTGATCTATCAACGCACAGCCCAAACCACTGGACGGATCGGGCTGAAATTTGGCATGCAGGTAGATGTTATGACGTAGGCATCCGCTAAGAAAGGATTTTGAATAATTCAACCCCTAAGGGAGTAAAATAGGGGATGAACGTTAGTATGAAACTTTGTCATTTTCAAACCGATCGGGCTGAGACTTTGCATGCATAAAGCTACTTTAACGTAGGCATCCCCTAAGAAATGATATTTATAAATTACAACCCCCAAGGGGGTAAAATAGGGGATGAACGTTAGTGTGAAACTTTGTAATTTTTTAACCGATCGGGCTGAGACTTTGCATTCTTAAAGCTACTATGACGTAGGCATCGCTTAAGAAATGATATTGATAAATTCCAATCCCCAAGCGTGTAAAATAGGGGATGATTCTTTGTATGGAACTTTGTCATTTTTTAACCGATCGAGCTGAGACTTTGCATTCATAAAGCTACTATGACGTTGGCATCGCCTAAGAAATGATATTGATAAATTCCAACCCCAATGGAGGTCGATTAGGGGAGGAACGTAAGTATGAAACTTTGTCATTTTTTAACCAATCGGGCTGAGACTTTGCATTCATAAAGATAACATGACGTAAGCATCCCTTTTAAAGAATATTCGAAAATTCCACTTCTAAGGAGATTAAATAAATGAAGAAACCGAAATCCACGCGGACGAAGTCGCGGGCGCCCGCTAGTTAGTTATATATTAAAAAAAAAACTAAAAACGCATTGTGTGTCAGTAAGTAAGTCAAATTGCATCACTGTCTATCTAATGTCGAAAAGTTATCGCATTAATAACAAAGAATCCACTCACCGCCTCGTCCGCACAAGCCCTTGGGTAAAACAAACTTTCAGAGATTTACTAGTTCCAAAAATTTCATCTCGCCCGGCTTGTCTTATAAATTGTCTCGGTGAAGATTCCGTATCGATTTGTGAGCTAGATATGTATGATTTCCATGTGGCTAAGTAGGTATGGTATAGGTTATTTGTAATTGATTTGAAGTAGAGTAAGCCATCTTATTATTTACTTATTTTTACTAAATCTATTATATATACAATCTTTGAAATAATAAGTAGAGCTAAAACTAATAAACTAATTTTGCTTTTAAGAGATATTTCGTGTTGATTTACAAAATAAAATAGAAATAGAAAATTTTGAACTATACCGGTCTGAAAAACAACAGACTTAAACTAAAATTAAATAAAACTTTAACTTCAGAGAACAGGAAAGAAAATCACAGGGTAGAATAAATGCGACTACCCGAAACCCTTGCATGCCTCGCCAGAATTACAGCAAATGAATGCCCGAGGCTAATTTGTTTCGTAGAACTTCCAAGCTCATTTACCTATCTGTGGAACAGTAGGTATTTTTCATTTTAGTTACAAAATTAGCAGCGCTCGGGGCTTCCCCGAAGAATTCGGGAAAAGTGTTCTGAATTAGCCCAAAAGTTAGTTAGAACGCCTAATCTTTATAAATCATCCCGTTAACTACGCTGATTGTATCTCAAAGGCGAAATAAATTTTATATCAAAACAATTCAATTTTCCCAACATTATCACGTTTATAAATAAACTAGCGGCCCGCCCCGGCTTCGCCCATGGTACTTGTCCACTATTCATACATAAATTCATACATAAAAACCTTCCTCATGAGTTACTCTATCTATTAAAAAAAACCACATCAAAATCCGTTGCGTAGTTTTAAAGATTTAAGCGTTCATAGGGACAACATGACAGAAAAAGCGACTTTGTTTTATACTATGTAGTGATTGCTTTTGGATTTAATAAGGCTTTAATTAGTGTGCAACAACACAGATAATGCACTGATGGCAAGTAAGACAATAATTTTACTGACAAATAGACAGTGGATTCAATAAAATTAATAAACATTTCGCTCTGCATCGAAAATCAAAACAATATTTGAGACCACATGCGCAATAATTTTCCAATTATGCCACGAATAAAAAATCAACCATGCGGTGGCTTACCCGTGTCCGGATATAAATTTCGTCACATACGAAACCGGATAACCGGATTACAGGCGGTGCGGTTGCGCCCGGACAGAACAACAAATATTTATATGTATTTCAAAACTTGAATACGTTCCTTTGAACACAAGCGGATTAGCGCGATAGGACAGAATAAACTCGGTATTTGGAAATACGGCGTGAGCAGTCGTTATTTTATTCACATTCATCCCGAAGGGTACGCGACAAACAAAATAAAGCTTTGAGCGGCGGAATGGCGGTTTAATAACTGTATATTATAAAGAGCTTACGTGTATAGAGATGTATGCAGGCACACATACGTCATAAAAAAAATCCGAGATCAGTAGTTGCAAATTGATCTAAATCGACTTTGACATTAATAACCCGCATTAAAGTGTTTTATATCTATCTGTTCACCGGCACATTTATATGATTTTAGGCATTTTGCTAGAATTCTGATCGTAACATTTACGATTGTTACACATAATCGGACTAAAAAACTTGTAACCGGTCTGTTCCATAAACAAACCATTCACACTGGTGTTTTTTTCTTTTTTGGCGCTGACGGGCCGTCTGTTCCAGACACCGTCACTTAACCCAACCGGTTAACCGGATTACGACAGCGCTTTTGTGGTTTCAAAACCGAATGTCCAATAGTATGATTGAAAAAATATTAATAAGTGTGAAACCTATTCATGTTTTCACATACCTAAATAAACAAAAGTTAAGTAGTAAATTCATTCACATAAAAATATACATACAAACGGACAGTTCAGAGAGCTAAGTGTCAAGACCATACACACCGGTGCTATTTTTAACTCTTTGGCTGCTGAAGAGCCGTCAGTTCCAGACTTCACGTCACTTAACCGGCGCCAAACCGGTTAACCGGATTACGACAGCGCTTTTGTGGTTTCGGGACCGGTTGACAAATACTTGTACACGTGTATGCAAATTTGAATACATCTTCAGCCTTCGAGATGGAATTTTAAACGAGAACGCTGCGTCCTTATACCTTGTTTTACCGGGTTTATTGCCGTATTATCGGGTTTAGGCGGGAAATATACATGCATGAGATGAGAATGGCTCTATAATATCCGGAATAAACGTGGTATTCATAGTGTAGAACAGCAAACTACTGACGGTTATATTTTGCTTTCAAACAATACTTAAATATCCAATCCATTTATTCTGTGAGCAAATATCCTTATAGAATTATATGATTGTATGTACACATAAATGAGCCTTTATTACTATGTATTTAGAGGTCGGTTTATAAAGACCATTTACTCCTTGACATGACACATGATGTTTCTATTTTTTACAGCACTCAAACTTAAGAAATAGAACTTTAATTTAGACGTAGTAATTCACTGTAATACTCGTACATACTTTAATATTTCTGAGTTATTCGTATCTTACCGTTTCAAAGCCGACGTATTAATTTTGTGTAAACTCACTTTTAACAGGGAACTTTTCCCGTAAATCACGACCAAAGTTTGTAAAATTTACGGTACGAATTTGCCAATATATGTTTCTGAAGGTACGCAGGGCGATTAAAGCGTCTGAAAGTTAAATAGACGCATTTATTCGTGAAACGAAGAGTACGTACCTACATTTATGTCATTGGAGATATACCTAGTATGTTTCACAGTTGTATTGCTATCAAAGCAACAATGATTAACTTTAACAGACACAATATTGGATGGATTTATATTGTCAATATCCTTTCTGACAATAAAAGAGAGACGAACTTCTTAGCTATCCATGGATTCTCCGTGCGGGTGCCGGGTCCATCGCGTGGAACAGAGAGGAATGTCAGTCGGCGCCTGGAAACCATAATTAATTAACGAAGGAGTCTAAACCACCTGTATTGTATTTAGGTTTCCAATTTATGGAAGAAGTCTTTAAGAATGTATACCAAAGAAATCTTTACAACCGGTAAAAAAAAGTAACAGGCCAGTAAAAACATCGATTGCACCCACAGAGAATTGTATCTATTTTTATCGTTACAAGTTCAATCGCCTTGAAAAGCGAGTATTTCGCCAAGGATCCAGTATCACGCCGTGCCCCGTTACGTTCCTATAAAGATTTTTATCGGAGACCAGTAAATAACACGGGAGTACATCCGTCTTCCCGCGGCCGTCCGCGCCGGGAATAAAATGTAGACGACAACGCCACTCGGGGTTGTCAGATAGACGATAAATTTTCTCCCATAAAAATATTACATTAAAAGCGCTCGTAAAAGCGAAGGTGGTATTAAAAGAGTTTATTACCGGTTAAGTGTCGGTGGTTGAAGTAGATATTAATAACTGAACAGATGAGGTTACAACAGGTCACAATATGTTATAATAAATACATTAACTTGGATGTTGCTCTAAGGAAAAGTTGAAAGTGTATATTGGATTAGAAACGCAATATTTTTTTTTCAATGTTTCTGTCATTGCAAAATAATAAGGATACAAGGCAACATGAAAAAGCAAAATCACATGTAAATTGAATTCAACCTCATATTTCTTAATATTATTATAAAGAACAACTTCGCAGAAGTAGCAATTAGGATATTTAGATGTAGGCGTCTACATGAAAATACGACTAACTTAACCCGTTTGTGCATAACAACTACATACTCAATTTATAGTTTTTGTCGTTTTGACCACTCATCAGTTAGTTATCAAAAATACTCAAATCACACTGAATCCAACTTAATTCGTCCTAAGAAATAACTTCCAAACCCTGACAACACTAAAGTAGATTCAATGTATACTCGTAAAAGGATTTATAAAGCGCTGCCATGTATCTTAGTTCGGAGCAAATCGCCAGCAGGGTACGACGGGAAGATATGTGGCCAGACTTAATTATGGGTGCAGGCGACGGATAGCTCAGATCACAGACAGGCGAGCACTGGCTGAAATAGTCGATGTCACGCCTCTATTTTTTATCTTTGTCTGGATAAAAAAGAATGTCAAAATATTTTTTGCCAAAAAGTTTCATTCTTCAATAGGTAGGTACTTAATGTTAATGCATTTCACGATTTAGGTTTTTAAATATTAGTAGTTTTCTGAAAAGTGAAATAAAAACAGCCTGATCCGACTGTTTTGACAATATTTCACGGCAGAGGTTCAATTTGGAAGAGTTTCGGTCTCAGCCTTTGGTTTTTGACGTTTAATAAAAGGAAGATGATTTGACTTGTCTATCAAAAACCAACCTTACGGGATATTCAATTTCGACGTGTATGAGAAAAGTTTTCTTTCAGTCTGAGTGGAAATATGACTCTCGGTTGCACACTGCGAACTCTAACAAAAATATCCGTAACTTTTTGACAGCGTAGTATCCACAGATATATTTATCTGTTACGCTGCTACGGTATATAAATCATGAAACAAAAATAGTTTTAATTTTTTTTTTCAGTGCAAATGCCTTCCAAGTCCTTTACTACCTATTTAACGAGTATCTAACTTCAACTCTCTAGAATTTTCTAATATTTCTTTTTGACAGCTGTAGTTAAAACATGTTTTGGTCTGCTATTTTTTCTGCAGCTACAACAAATTCTTTTTCCACATCAGTATTAAAACCACGTTAATTTACCTACACGTACTGCCTACTAAATAGAGGTCAACAAAATTCGCCGCACCTGTCGTAACTCTCAAAAGATTTAATTACTTTTTATATTACAGAGGCACATTTGTCGCGTGTCACGTCTCGCAGCGAGATTCATAAATCCACAGAGCTATAAAATAAGGGCAGTAGGTACATGATTTGCATGTAGGTACTTGAAAAGTAACAGTCAACACGAGACGAGCCGTTGCCGTCTAGCTATGTATTATCAATTTAGTTGTTGGTGCATGTATGTACTTCTTAAAGACTTAAAGTCAGGCACACAATTTGGTTAGAATTTGGGAATACCAAACTCTTTGGAGGGAGGTGAATGCCACTGGCCGGTTGGCCACGAAGGTTTGCGGCAAAAGTGACGGCTCGCTTGACGTAACTCAGTACGATAGCACATACAGATCATAAGATATCGTACTATGTAGATTGCATCCAAATAAATAATGGGTTTGCATTTTGCGCATATGCCATGAGTTATGTGGAATGTCTAGTTATTTTACAATCCGGTGTGCCAGTATATCTCCTCGCCCTTTAGTCCAAGCCATCTTTAAACATAGGCGAAACACTTGAATATGGACCTTCAAATGTTATGGGCCCAAAAAATATTGTTAATAAGATAAACTCTATTGAGAAAAATCTGCGCGTACGCATTTCTACCCAATAAAGGCCACTTATGTATCGTATGGCATAAGTTTTATGGCGCTCGTTGTGAATGTTTTTCATGTTCTAAATCAAATGGCGCTATGTAATTTATGTCCAGACTACCATTCTTACTTTTAATTGTTTGGATTAAATATTTATCCATCACAAATTATTCCTTTAAATAGCCATGATCAACCCACTGGCGAGGCAAAGTAAATAAACTAATATTCATTATAACGCCAAACTTACATAAAAGGTACTGCTGTTATGAAACAGGAAAATTACAAAATATACCGAACCCTTTCAAAAGTTGTAACGGGGCTAACTTTTTGATTAATGAGCCGTTTCAAGAACTAAAGCTGGCTAATAAAGATCGTCTTTATATTAATGGAAGATACGGATTATGGTTAATTTACAATATTGATTACTACTATTGGCCGCCATAACATAATGCAAATCTGTACTAATACTAATATAATAAAGATGAAGAGTTTGTTTGTTTATTTGAACGCGCTAATCTCAGGAACTACTTGTTCTAATTGAAAAAAAAATTGTTTGTATTGTCCCTTTGACGGGGAAGGATTTATAAGCTATAGTATAAAACTATTCGCGAAAACCGAAATCCACTCGGACGGAGTCGCGTGAGGCCGATTGTAAGTATATCTTTGCTTAATAAAATATCTCGTAGATAAAATTAAAAACACATAACTTTTCACTACATACTTGTACATGCTCGTATAAATATTTCTCTCATGTAAGAAACATACATACCAACGCCAAAGCCTTTGATTGAATATATTTACGTACCTGAAACAAAAATAAAAATGATTAATTAGTGATATTAAGTCCAATTATTTTCAATTCACGATGCAGTATCGTCGCAATTTGATTTGTACATATATTTTATAAATGTTTAAATAATAAGATAGTTAACTTTCAATAGTAACTTAATTTTGAGGCCACTTTCATAACCGAAAGCCAGTATAAAAGTTTTAAAAGCGGCAATAGTACTTGGAAGAATAAAAAAGGACTTTTCATACCATCACACGCAATAGTTGTGCTTAAAGCATCCCAGTTAGTACATTACGACCTCAAGAAAGTATATCCCAGTTCTTTTAGTTGTCTTTGGTCGTCAAACGCCGGAACAATGGTACTTTTACAGCTTAAAAAGTACTAATAGAACTTAAAAAACTAAAATAGTACATTCTACTGTGATGAGCACCACACACGAAAGTGCATCAAAAGTTGCGCTAAAAGCATCCTACTTTCTTCTAAAGCTCTTACGAGTATACCCGAGTACGGCTTCAAGAAAGTATTCCCGAGTCATCCGGGCACATAAGTACGGCTTGAAGAAAGTATTTCCCAGTCATCTCGCAAGATGCACGGCGTCTGATGCACGCTCGCACTTATGAATTTAATAAGGCTCGCGAGCAAATTACGGGCGGAACTGGGAGTTTATTGCGCCTCCGCCAACTAACACGATTACTGAGAGCCGGTTTACAAGATCAGATCTCTGGAGCGGTAGTGGTATATTGCTTGTATATTAAAATATCTCACATAAATATATATCGGTACTGCCATGCTAGAGTCTGCGCTTTAAAATATTTAATGAAAGTTTTCCCTTTTCATACTTCTAAGTTGCTACTCGTAGAACGGAGTGAATTTTAGAGAATTATTCCGAACGGTACCAAAAAAATCTAGGCATTGGTTGGAAAGAATACTGGAGCAAACCCGCCTGCTTTGAAATTACAAAGTTAGGCTATAATGGCTGTCACAAGAAGAATGAGGAGATCAAATAAATTAAACAACACTAATGAATTCAAGACACTCTTTGACTGTATCAGTGCTAAGACGTATCTCATTTCACCTCACGATCGTAGTCTCCGCATATAAACCGCATTAAACAAGGACCGGTGACACAGTTTGCGATGCAAACTTGCCGCGGTAATGAAGTGCGACTTACACCGCCGACTCGAAGACGGCTTTTAGATCGAACTCCAGAAAGTTCCATGCATACGTAAGAGAAGTAACAAATTCGTTTATTCAATTTAGGCACCAAGAAGGGACTTGGAAACGTGAAATACATAATACATGGCACTTAATGATACAAATAATATTACTTTATTTAGACTATGAAAACATAGATGATTTGACAGGCCCGTTGGGCTAGTGGTTAGAGACCATGGTACAAAACCAAGGGACGCGGTTTCGAATCCCGCTAGGGGCAAATGTTTGTGTGATGAACATCGGCTTTTGCGATCGAGGCGTGGATGTTTATATGTATTTGTATTTTAGTATGTCTATCCGTTCCCTAGCTTCCATAGTACAAGCTTCGAGCTTAGTTTGGGGCAAATGGTGTGTTAGTTTAGTACAATAATACAGCAATATCGTTGTTTCTAATGCACAATGTGCAAATCCTTTACCTGTGCTACTTCAATCGACTAGGAGTGATCACAACGATAAATAGAAATGTTATATTATTTGATTTGTCCTGGAAGGACCATTTTCTATGTGAACCAGTGCCAACGTCAAACGACGTCAAATTCCTGGTTTATTTGAAACGAGCCTGGATGCCGGATGGAAAATAAACCAGGAGTTATCTCGCGCATCCAGATGCAGAGGATTTCACACCGCGCTGGACATTGCCACAGTACTTTGTATGCAAGTGAGGTAAGTTTTGTGACGATGAATAATTCCCAAATTATTTTATTTGTTATTCTCGCATTTATTACATTAACAAGTCGGTAACCCCAACTGGGTTACCGAGAAGAGCGCCGCGTCCAAATCCAGTCAGGTACGCACACTGGATTATCAAAAATCTGTGTAAGTACGTTTATGTTATTTCATACCAGCAGGTATGGTAAGGAAAACAGCATGAGGAAACCTGCACACCGCGAGAAAGAGTATGTAATGGAGAATGCAATGGCAAAACTCCCAAGAAGTGAAGACATGTAGTGTGTTTCATTTCATATAATGATTACGACCCTCAGTAGTGAGGAACACGACTCAAGGAGGAGGAGGAACTTCATTTAACCGCAGGTATTTAGATTTTTATTCTGTATCAGGCTTACAATTTATGTGTCTTTTCGTTTTTTCTTTTCAATTACAGAGTGCATGAATTTACAATTTGATACTATGTAAATTGAAAGGAGATACTGAATAAAATTGAAAGGTTTAGTTTAATTATAATTAAACAAGTCTGCTACTGCCAGTTCATCTATACTGTGGCAACACATGAGCCCAGCATACAAAAAGTGCCAAGCCGAAAACGGGATTACTGGAGACGAAACTCCAATCTCTTTGGAATAGTTGAAACAGTCAACATTTTGCGAGGGACGCAGTGTTTGTCCACTCTTATGCGCTTAGAAATCCAATTGTACGCTTTGTTTTATTTGCTGAGTAGATGGCAAATGAATAGTTGTTTTTTTATTTATTTTTTCTCTGCGTTAATTTTTTTTTCTACACCTTTTGTTTATGGTCAAATGTTTAAATATTTTGTGCACCTAAAAATTACAATAACGCGGTCGAAACAACGTGATTAATCTAAAAAAATATATTTGGTTATAAACAGTATTTTTAGGTTTTACGGCTATATTTAGCTATTTACTAAATAAAATAGAAATAAAAGAAAAGTAGGCACTAAACATTTTTAAATACGTAAGTACATCACATAACCTAACAATATAGATAGGTTTGAAGCCCCATAACCGGATGTTGCGGAGAAAATTGGGAGAGGTCAATTTGTGTAACTTCCGCCCCCGTCAGAAATTGATTATATCGACGTCAATTCTATTATAAAAATCCTTTCCATATATTTCATGCTTATTTCTCCAAACACAACGGAAAGCCTGTCTTTGACCGTCACATTCATTTATTATTTGGTATGGAAATAATTCTGCATGCAAAAGGGTTTCTCGTTGGACACGTAATTTTCATTTAATTTTCACACTCAATTTTCATGTACGCAAAACATAATTTCGCTATCCGAGTGGCATTTGAAAGTGGCAAAACAATGTTTCCCATCTTAATTGTATAGAATATATATTTTATTTGAATGCCTTCTGTCGTCTTATTTTTTGATTTCACATAAAATAAATACATGTGCTGAACTGATTCCGACAGTATGGATATGAAAAACAAAGAAATATAACCACTTGTAAGGTATTGTAGGAATCGAGTCTATATTTGTTGCGCTAAGGAATACAGGGCATGTTATATCTTAAGGTGTCTACACACCAAAGCCGCCGGCCCGGCGCGGCACAAACAATTGCTTCAAAATCAGGCCGCGCCCGGGCCGGCGGCTTTGGTGTGTAGACACCTTTAGCGCAACACAGGAAGACAACATAGTACGCCAAGTCTCTACGTAGTGATCTTGATACCCCTGACATCTCTATAACGATATGTTCTCGAATGTACCTTGGCTCGAATCACTCCGGGCGACAGGGTGACGGTACAACTTCTTGGTAACATGACAACACCGGAATCGCTATTTCAATCTAAGAGTAGTAACACACCAGACCGAAATTACGCGACCGAAGTTCGGTTTGACTACGCCTGTAATGTATTTTAAATGGAGGATGGCACACCATGCCGAAATGACGTCGCGTAATATTGTATACCTAGAAGATCGCGTAATAGTGAACATCGGCCGAACTTCGGTCGCGTTTCTTCCGCTTAGTATTTTTGTACCCTAACATTTTATGCAAACAGTGGGAAAGTTACAACTCTTTTGGACGACATTCATAAAACGCAACAATATGAATTAGTTACTAAACTACGTCAAAACTTGTTCTTGAAAAACGTTCAAATCTTTTGGAAAACCTACTAAAAACAATAACTTTTTATTTATAGGATACGCAAGGTCCAATTATAGTAAAGAAATATGATAGCAAAAAGAGGTACATTAAATTAGTTATTCATAAAGCGAACAGCATTTGAAACCTTAAATATTTAAGTATCCAAACACCAGATTGATATTCATATCCGCTAATGAAACTTCAACATTGAAATTACACGTTTTGCGGTTTAATATCAAAATAGAAGGGAGGAAAATTAGAAGTTTGTCGAATTTGTGATTAATTTAGTTAGTTTGAAATCGTATTTGGCCTGAATGTTTTATTTCAACACCAATGTAATTTTGTATAATTTTAATAATATTTCACAACATCACATACATTTATCTGACCCCGTGTTAAGTAGCTTAAGCACTTGTGTTACGGACATCAGAATTAACAGTGGTATTACAAATATACTTAAATAGACACATATAACACCCAGACCAGGACAAACAGACATGTTCATGCACACAAATGTTTGTCCTGTGCGGGGATCGAACCCGCGACCTCTTGCGTAATAGGCAACATCTTGACCATTACACCAAGCGGGTCGTCAAATAGAACTGTTTATTGTATATTGAACGACTGCATTTAGAAGCTACAACTGCACCTTCGATAATGGATTCAAATCCCTTGTCCTTCAATAAGATTATTCATGTAAGAAGCTGATGTTGTGTCTGATAAAAAATACTTTGACGGAGTAACTTTCGCATGTTTCCGGAAAAACAACAAAAAAGTCTGTATATTAATCATGGCATTTCACCACAAACGTTACCTCTCTGAAACGCTGCACCATTTAAACCTCTCCATTAAAGTATTTATCGCTCATTCGATTCAAACCTCCACTCGAAACAGTGTAATATCAAAGAGCACTGTTCGCAAAGTGGAACAGTGCAGTGCAGTTATCAGTCGTAGAGGAAGGGTGCATCAAACACACCGGCTCGTTAAATGTGCGCATTAGAGTTGCACCTTACAGGCTGTTAGGGGGAAAGACTGTGGCTTTTTATAAAAATACAAGATTAAAGCGCGGTTTCAAACGTCTGAGATTTTTTCGCGAAATCAGTGTGGTTTGGCTACCCCTAGATATTTTCATTATATGTATGTATGTGATGGCTAACTGAGACCACATACGAAATTGTTCTTTCGAATTGTTATCTATCTGAGAACTGCAGGATTTAATCTAATTCTTAAAGAAGGCAACGACCTAAAAATACGTTTACGTTTCCTATTCAAACGGTCGAATGTTAAGGAAAGCGGGAAAACATTTCCCGAGAAACGTCAAATAAGATCTTTTAGCTATATAAATCATTAAACGCCACAAAAAATATCTTCCAACAGTTAATGTCTAATTACAAATGTTACAGCCAACTCAGACTAGAGTCACAGGGATCTAATCGCAGTGGCATCACCATAGGGATCGTAACTCATGCCCATATTACAGAGGACGTAACACATGTCCATAATATTATGGGGAACGTTACACATGTTCACTGTGTCATGTCATACACGAGGGAGCCGGCAGGAAAGGACAGGCGGTATTCGCATTGCAACAAGCGATCGCTTAAACCGATATCTGCTGTGGTGTCCAGATTTATCTTTGGGTTGTTAAATAAAAGCCACACAGTGGTTTTACCAAGCGCTGCGCACACGTCCGCGCGGTCGGCAGTCTGGCGTCGAGTCCCCTCCCGCCCCGCGTACGCGTGCGCCTCGCTTGCTCTTTATTAATACGTCACACCTCTTCCTTTTACCATGATTTTGAAAAATAACAAAATAATCTTTATTCAAATAAGCCTCAGGAAAGCACTTATGAATCGTTAATAATAAAATTATAAAAACCACATATTGACTCTACCACCGACTTCGGAATGCAGTCATCTACCGAGAAGAAGCGGCAAGAAACTCGATAGTTGCTCTTTTCAATCGCCATTTTTTTACATAAATTGTCTGTACAATAAGTCTACATCTACAGCTACATCTAAAGCTGTACTGAACTGTACTAATATAATAAAGCTGAAGAGTTCGTTTCTTACATTGTACTCCTTTCCACTAGAGCTTAGTACCGCATGTGGTGCTGGGTTGAATGTACTAGTGAGATTATTTTCTTTGACCAAGTTTTTTGTCCTATTTCAAAATCTATTGCTTTCCGTTTTCGGTCTTCATATATGTTCCCCTTGTCTTTCATTAGTCTGTCTCTATATCTAATATCGGAAACAATCTCACTACTACTTCCAACTTATCTTCCTCCAACTTCCTCCTCTTCCAACTTCGGATCTTGTCTATCATTTCCTACTAAAGTTACACCAGGAGTTTTGTCTGTAGTGCTATGTGGGGTACTACTGTACATTGTTAGATAGTCTATAAGATCTGACTTCAAGCTCTGACAATTACGATGACCCCACTGAAGTTTAGGATCAATGGTGATCCCCAAAAATACAGTTGAATCTACAGTTTTTAATTGTTATTCATGGTACTTGATGTATTCATCTGCCTCACATTAGGCATCATAAATTTTATACATTTCCTTTTTTTATGACAAATTTTAGGTACAACATTACAAATAACAAAACTATCTCACATAGATTAGTCGTAAAATATAGCAAGTCGTTTACATAGATCAAAACAGAAATGGTCCTAGTATAGATCCTTGGGGCATGCCCATTCGCAGTTTGACACGAGAAGAATTATTGTTATTCATGTGCACCCTTTGTATCCTGTCAGTGAGATACGGTTCACAAGTTTTAAAGAAGATTCCGATTACCCGTAATACTTTAATTTAATGAGCAATATCTTGTGGTCAACGCAATCACACGCCTTCGACAGATCCCAAAAATATCTACAGCATTATGTTTACTTTCCCAGGCATCATAGACATGTTTGATAAGAGCAGTCCCTGCATCGGTTGTGCTCTTGGTTTGGTAAAACCAAATTGCTTTCCAAGTAGCAAATTGTTTGCGTTGAAATGTGAAAGTAAATGTTTAAACATAATTTTTCAAATATTTTACTAAATAAGAAAATATTGAAATTGACTAAAATTAATTGGGTAATGTTTATCGCCTGACTTAAATATATTACATTATATTACTAAATTTTTATAACACATTGTTACAACTTCTCCTATTATAACACATTATCACATTATGATTTTACTAAATTTCATTAGATTTAGGAATTTACTTCAATCAATAACACTTATTTATTGAATATATAAACCTACAGCGAAATAGTTTTTTATAGTCCTCAAGATATCTGTAGAAATTCCCCAAAAGTCCTCAGATTTCTTAGTACATATTATATTCTTTCAACGTTTTTAAATATTTAACAGGGGTTACATAATCAAGTTGAAAGATGATTATACAATAACTGTTTTCATCAGACTTTACCTTACTTCTTCCATGTTGCTTTAATTTTGTTGGGACTACTTATTATATTTCGTAACAAAATGGACTTGGCTTTATAACATACTTTCTTAAATATTTAAGAATAAGATAAAAACTATTCAATCATCTTCGGATCCTTAGAATATCCTCAATACCGTAAAGATCATATAATTTGACTATATCATAATTTGTCTACTTACATATATTAATTGCTGAAGTGCCCAAATAACTTAATACGGTTTAGATTTATTTATAGTCAGCTTCTTCTTAGGGAAGAGAAGATTGAACTAAATTTAGAAGCTACCAAGCCAAACAAATTATCATAAAGAGTATCAACATTGTCATCATGAAGAATCAAAACAGAGATCATCCGTTTTCTTTCAATATTGTTTCTAAAGTAATTTTTTACGCCTTTCAGTGACAGACCTACAAATTATCACTGCAGACCCCCGGGGAACATCTGGTGTACCATTTGAACTTGTCCACTGTCCACTGTCTGATTGTAAATAATTAATTACTTTTTGTCTATTATATCTGTGTCACCCGAACATTATCTAGGCAGGTGGCAGTAGTGGATGTGATCCTTGTATGTTCATAAAATAGATTTGATATATTATGACTTAATAAGATTCAAGACCCTAACAGTATTTTGTGAACCTTCAAGAACCTTAAAGTCTCCACTTGCAACTGTTTTTTTCATTTGTATTACAAATTTTCATAAGTACCTCTTCCATAGTATTTTCTAACCTATAGTGCGCTCAATAGACAGTGCTACTGAAGCTTTTCGTTCTTTACATTTTAATTCCTCCTTGAGTCGTATTCCTCATTACTGAGGGTCGTGATCATTGCATGAAATGAAACACACAACAACTTTCTTGGCAATTTTAATGGAGTGGTTTGCCATTGCCTTCTCCATTTCACACACTAACTCGTAGTGTGTAGGTTTCCTCACGATGTTTTCCTTCACCGTACAGCTGGCATGGAATTACGCACATAGATTTTTGAAAATCCAGAGATGCGTGCCTGACTGGACTTGACCGCCGACCTCACGCATGTGAAGCGGCGTTCTTACCACTAGGCTACCGAGCTGTTAAAATTTAAAATTTTATTTATTATATATTAATTTAAGCGACCCATCATGTATTTTGTACTGTCTTATGAACGACCTGGCTACCTTAAACAATTATATTGTTTGAATCAATGTTCGTTTATACACAAGACGTAATGTATATTCATACGTTCAAGAAATAAACCTATCTTCAAGTTCTTTTCTAGCAAAGCCTTGTATATTTTGAGGAAATAAATCAAATTAATTACAAAATTTTTTGTTGTCAATGCAATACGTTTGCTGAGACTTCTTCTATTTTCTTAATATTTAAAATAAATTATTTGGATAATTAGTGTAATTATTACCCAAGGTCTAATCGATGTACAAGTTAGGTTGTTTATTCTGCTCAATGAAAGCAGGCTTAGTAGCCAAGTTCTTGACTGAGAAAATACAATGACAGCGACACAGCTATTTGTCTTTTAAAATAATTAGTCGAATATTATTGATTAGCATTATTTATCAAATAATTATTCATCATTATGTTGTTTTACACTTTAAAATTTAATTTATTAATTTAATTCATACAATAAATTTCTTGTAAGGCTGTTCCACCATATGGAGGAGAGTAGCCGTTAACGCCGGTTGCAAGAAAATATATCCCGAGTGACTAATTCCCGTGACACGGGATCGCTATTGCATTGCAAAGGTTCTACAGGTAGATTGATTGGACATTTTGGGCGATCTGGACAATGTCAGGTTACCTTGTATTGTGGCCCTTGCCATCAAATGAGGTGTTTCGGGTATTTATATATATTGTTATATATGAATATTTTAATCTACTATTAATAAAATAATAATAAATGTATTGGAGTCATACACCAATTGCCCGGACCCAAACCAAGCTCGAAGCCTGTACAATGAAAGCCAGAGGACGGTCAGACATACTTAAATATACTTTTATAATGACTCGAGTACGAATGCCGACGTTCATCACACAAACCCTGCCCCCAGCGGGGTTAGAACCCTTGGTTTTGCAGCCAGGGCCTCCGACCGCTAGACCAACGGCCCAGTCAATATTAGTTTCATTAATTTCCTCGTAACACTTGTCTAAAGTTATTTTACTGAATTTGCGAATACACTCATAGGTATAATTTATTCGCAAAGATATAATTATATTATATATCATTTATTCGCATTTAAGAAGTGTATTGTTGGGGACGCCCAACAATACACTTCTTTCATACATTAGAATGAAAGTAAAGTGTGTCAATAATTTTGATTTATTCTATCTATCTAGCTTGATTAAATGTCGATTATAATGAAGTTACAATTAATAAACAAATTGGTACAGAAAGTTTTTCCGTGAAATTGTTTATTTAGTTGAAAATGGCCAAGTAACAATAAAAGATGTGTTATTATCCCCCCACTCATCACTACCTCCATATTTCAGTGTATGGTTCATTTACTTTTTGAATGGTAACCGAGTATAAATATTTGGTCCACTTATCCGCGAAGCAACCGGTTAGTGTTCGTATAAAATAGGTACTTGAAATGCTAGGTAGTGTATTTTATGGTCGTAAAATGTGATAACATTGTAGGTATTACATAGGGTGAAAGTGGTTCAACCACACTGAAATTTAATTCCATTGTAACGAGAATGGTGAATGTAATATGAACGTGAAAAGTAGTATTTTCCATGTAATGTGAACTTTGACAAAGTACACCATTTTGTGCTCCCTGGCACCTTGCTCCATCTGGGGAAAATCACACATTAATTGCTCCTTGGTAACTGGTTGCACCTTTGCAACCTATATTTGTACTCCTTGGTACCTTTATTAGCTATTTTACTGCTCCCTGAGCAATTTGATGCACTTTGGCAACACATATTTGTACTCCTTGGTACTTTTGTTAGTCAATTAATTGCTCCTTGGCAACCTGATGCACCTTGGCAACATATATTTGTACTCCTTGGTACGCTTGTTAGCTAATAGACTGCTCCCTGAGCAACTTGATGCACCTTCGCATCATATATTTGTACCCTATGGTACCTTTGTTAGTTGAGGGCTATAGAATGCTTGAAAATGAGATCACATCTCAATTGTCTGACAGGACTCGAACCCAACATTTCCGCCGTCCACGCCATCGCCACTGCTCTGACAGCTGATGTGACCAAATAACCCAAGCGCGTGATGTCTGCTATTGAGCTGGTATCTAATTATCTCATGTGACCAAAGAATAAATTAAAACAAAGCCGCAATATAACAAATAATATAATATGTAGGTATTCCAAATTGGTAATATACTCGTAATAAGTATATATTTGCGGATATTACCCGCAAAATTAATATCATTAATATCAAAATAATATAATTTCCAATAAGCAATGTTAATTACGTACGAATAAACATTGTTATTCGATACATGCTAAATAAATGCGACAAGTATTCTCTCGTCCGTGGAGAATACGAGTATAATAATAAAAAAATATAACAATATGAACTGACCCCACAATTGCTTTTACCACCAAAACTTGTTGGCACAATGGGTAAGTTGAAATTGCATAACCTGGCGATTTGTTTTTTCGTCCTTAAGTAGGTTTTGCTCACAAGTTCCTAGTCGTGTATCTTTATTTTTAGCTACTTGCTAGTGTAGGAATAACAAATGGCATTATGTGTATATATTTCTACAATGGCATTTCATTGCGAAGTATAATTTAATCGTCACAAACCAAACTCGATTCCTTATTAATCAATAATAATGAACTTGAATAACACTGTGGGTATTCTTACTATTCTTATTTGACTTCGTTGATGAGGTGACGATGACTTGTTATAAGCTAGTTATCGAGTAAAACGTAGGTATACCGCTCAAATTGTCTGCGACTCAACTCAATTTAGCATTACTTTTTTTTATACGCGTGAATACGTTTTGTCCCTCCTTTTATTAAAATTTTCAAAATATATTCCACTTACTTGAGGGCTCGTCGCCACGTGTGGTGTCCAGATTTATCTTTGGGTTGTTAAATAAAAGCCACACAGTGGTTTTACCAAGCGCTGCGCACACGTCCGCGCGGTCGGCAGTCTGGCGTCGAGTCCCCTCCCGCCCCGCGTACGCGTGCGCCTCGCTTGCTCTTTATTAATACGTCACATCTGCCATAGTTAGCGGATATCGGTCGGAATACGTAAGATTAAAATGCATCAAAATGCTAAGTGAATGCAGAAATATTAAAAAGATTACGATACTACTATGTATATCACATTCGGTCTCAGTAATACTCAGTATTAGTCGATTTATCGATTATAAAATAGTACAATAGACGGAAACTGTTGTCGATGCATAACAGTGCGTATAAGGATATATTGCTTCGGGGCGTCTACTCTATACGTAGTAGGTAGTAGTAATACCTCAATGCCTGATACTAACGTAGAGGTAAGTGAAACTGGCTTTACAAGTATTTTTAGTACAGTAATTAGTAAAAGCTCTTAGCAAATAAAATAAAAATAACTTCGACTCAATAATACATTTAAATTCATAACCAACCCACATTTGCACTCTCTCGAATATCACAAAACTCGTTCGAGCCACACGAGTAACATAACTCACCTTTTTAATTAAATGACATTGTGAATTGTGATGTATTAAACAATTCATTCGATTGGAAAGGTAATATTCAGTTTGTTTCCGACCGCACGGCAGCTCCTGACTAATGAACAGTCAAAAATAAACGAGAGCGCCAAACAATAACATTCAAACAGAGACTGCAAACAAATTGATGCATTTTACGGTTAGTTCGAGCACGTCCGTCCGACCACGATGGTAGCTGACACATTTATGTCATAATTATCATCAAATATTAAAGTTTACAAGGTTTTAAAGCTCATCATTTAATGCGCTTTTAAAATTTACAGATCATAATAAAAAGTCATGACTTTGACGGACCAGCCATGCCATTCCATACCAGAAATCCCAAGTTCTGAAAGGAGTGTAGCAATAAGAGCAGGATGCATTTATTAGTATTTTATGATCAAATAAACTACAAGACAGCAACAATTCCACACTCTTTTTGTACCACTGGACTTCAACATAATACGAGTAGGTATGTTGAGTGTATAATTTTTATTACAATATACATACAATAACAATCAGTATTTTTTTTTCAAATTGACACACAAAAACTTACCTTTTTTAATGAGGATAATAATATGACTTTCCAATGATGAAATCACTGCTACAGACACTTAGGCTCCTTCCACATTTATGTACATACATCTAATTTCGTTCACCAATTTGTTCACCTCACAACAAAACGCTTTTTTTTCTCCTTACACACTGTAAAACAACATCCCAACTCGAGCACTGTAATCCACAGACACTTGACATAAGTACAACTGTTTTAATAAACAGTTTGATCACACACGACGCGGGCAAACAAGGAGGCTCGATCGATCACAGCGGGTGACGTCACACTTAACTTGTGATTGGGCGGCAGTTGCAATATTGAAAATTGACATTTTAATTCGGTGAGTATTGAAGTTGGTATGTAGGTAGATAGATACTGTTAAACGGTCTCCACTTGATCAAAGATGTCCCGGCAAAACAATTGACTATGGATACAAATTTTCTCAACATATATAAAATTGATTTTTATAATACTACTGCAATATTAGATAATATGGTTACTGCACACTTTCGGAAACTTACAGACACAGGCAAATGAGCATACTATATTGATCGCCAAATTACAAACTCCACTACGCAACACGGTCACTGACCTTTAATTTTTCCATATTACGAAAAGTAATGTAATTATGTATGTCCCTTTTAAAGTGCCACTATCTTATCTAACACGATGGCCAAAATTAGAACTAAGCGTTGTACCATGGAAATGTCATTTTGCAGAAATTCCCTACGCCGTCACATCTCACGTTTTTACGATTGTGCGTTTTTGTACTGCACTTTAAAACGTGTATCACTATAACCGCGTGCGCACACGACCGGACCACGGTACCAATTGCAATATGGCGACCGGTTCCTTGCAAAACTTGCGAACACACCTTCCGCGTAGCGGTACTGATCGATAATAATAATTGGGTTCCGGTCTGGTCCGGTTCGGGACCAGAGAAATTTAAGAAGAGACAGAACTAATTTATGAACTGGCAACTGATTTTGTTGAGATTTTAAAGAAACAGACGAAACATTCAACGCCAGTATCAATCAATAACGCTTGTTTTTTTACGCATTCATGAAACTATGGAGCTAATATCCAATATTGAAGAATTCTCACATGGGCCATCATCATCATCATCATCATCAGCTTATCGCAGTCCACTCTCTGCTGGACATAGGCCTCTCCTAGGGCGCTCCATTTAGCCCGATTCTCGGAGACTCGCATCCAGTTCCTGCCTTCTTGTCAAATCTGCTTTTTACATGGAGTTTTCTCCAGCAAATTAAAAGTTGCAATATGTGTTACATACATAATGTAAAAACATAACAAACCAAGGAATCAAGACATTTTCAATAAAGTGATTGTTATTATCGAAGGTCTATTGATATGCGAAGGTCACTTAACTAGATCGAAATCAGTAGAAGCAATTAGTATGCACTGTTTATACGATAATTATCTTTATTACAGCATTTATTAAATGCAAATGCGGCTCGCGTCGAGAGTTACTTATGGACTCATTCATTTTATATTTGATATATAATTGATGTTATAATAATCTTAATAGCTATCATTCACTTGCCATGTTGTTTGCATCCCAGTAATCACAAGCCATCGCAAAACAAAGATATGACACCTAAACAACTACATCAAACAAATACTTAATTAATCCTCAGAATAAAACAATAAACTTTGCTTTATCAGCCCTCAGCTCAAACAAGTACAAAAATAAAAATCCCCAAGTCGTTTATTACGCAAAAACATGCCGGACCTAAACCAACACAGACTGGCAAACATTAAAATAACAACAAAGCAAAAACGCAATCAAATTGAAAGTTTGCAGAGACCGGCGAGGCTAAGACAGGGAGACGGAAATTCAGTCGCCATATTGTGATTTCAGATTTCCTTGAATACAAGAGTACGTACGTGAGGAGCTCGATGGCGCAGTGGTTAGCGCACTCGGCCTGCGCTTGCTAAAGTTAAGCAACGTTCGCAGATGCCAGTCATCGGATGGGTGACTGAAAAATTTCATCTCGAGCTCCTCCGTGCTTCGGAAGGCACGTTAAGCCGTTGGTCCAGCGCCTGATCTCTCTACGGTCGTGTCAGATTGCTGTCCCACCGAATTATGAGAGTGAAGGAATAGGGAGTGCACCTGTGCTTGCGCACTCACTTGTGCACTATAATATTCAAGGAAATCTGAATTCATTTGTTTATGTATAGGTGTAATTCCTACGATAAAATTGTTTGTTGCTTGCCGTGACAGCTGTTGCCGACGCAAACCTCTTTTATAATATATTTTTGATTTTGATATTTTCTTTTCTATGACGTTTTATAAGATTATACGTCATAAATATACATGGTTGCGAATTACTCGGAAGAGCGGGCGTTTTTTATTTCTTTGCTGCCGCCCCGATCCTGACCCGGCGGCAACAAGTGGTGTCAGAAGTGGGATGGCATCACCACCGTAAGTAGTTACGTGGAAAATGTGAGTACCCAATTCCTTACATTCACTCACTACCGGCGATGACTTCCCAGGCGATGTCCAACTCCCCTAGCCGAGCCGCGCGGATACTAGCCCTCGAGGCAGCGCACGCTAGGCGCGTGTACCAGATCAGACGCGACCTTGCCGCAGCCGAGGAAGCCACCGCGCTCCTTGAGCTGCAGGCAAACATCGCGGCCCTAGCGTGCGGCTCCCGCCAAAGCCGCTCCGCTATTGGAGGATGGTTGGACACTCCCTCGCCCACGCTCGACCCTCCCTCGCCCGTGCTCGGTTCTGCAGCTAAGCCTGCCCCCGCACTGGCTGTTGTGTGTCCCCTTGCCGAGCGCTTGTCGCGGCCTGATCCCGTGTCGCACTGTGCTCCGATATCGGAGCGCGACACACTGGGCGCCGCACTGATGAGCCAAGGTCTCGCACTCTTAGGGCCACACACGCCGCGGACACCAACCGAGCGCGAGGGATATTTTATACGCAACCCGACAAATGACGCTCTGTCGCCCACGCGCGACTCTTACTCGCCCATGCTCGGTCCTGCTTTTAAGCCCGGACCCACTCGGGCTGCTGTGTGTTCCCGTGCCGAGCTCTCGTCGCGGCCTGATCCCGTGTCGCACTGTGCTCCGGTATCGGAGCGCGACACATCGGGCGCCGCCAGGACGAGCCAAGCTCACACCGAGCGCTCATCGCGGCCACCCGTGTCGCTTACTGCTCCGATATCGGAGCGCGACACACCGGGCGCCGCACTGATGAGCCAAGCTCCCGCACACATAGGGCCACACACCCCACGGGTTCTACCCGAGCGCGAGGATCATCTTATGACAAGTAACTTAACTCGATCGTTTCTGCCCACAGACATATTCACGCGCGGCGCCTTGAAAACTGCGCCCTCTAGGCCAGAGGTCGCTACCAGCGGTCGCCCTGTTCCTGTTGGCCCCTCGGAGTCGGCTGCGCCCCCTATTGGGCGCCCCCTGGCCGGCATATCTGAGGTTGCCGCGGCCGCTGCTCACCTGCCTGGGCCATGCAGTCCCGCCCGCTGCCAGCGGCCTATCACCGCCACCACGACGAGCGCGCGATCCGCGCCCTCGGTGACGGCCTCCCGTTGCGCACATTTTGTCAGAACGGCTATAATCTGCCGCCGGCGCCCTCCGCGAGCTCGACTACGAGGCGCCCGCACCGCCGCCCTCCAGCGCGCGCGTCCACCACGAGCGCGACTTCGTGCACACATCGTCATCCGCGCGCTGGACGGCGGGCTATCGCCGACGATTCTCGCCGCGCCGCCCGTTCATTGGCTCACGATCATTCATTTATCACTAGTTACTTTTAGTTCCATTTATTCATTCGATCGAGGCCTGAGCTCATTATGTAATCGCTCGTCGCGGCCACCGTGTCGCCCATTGCTCCGATATCGGAGCGCGACACCTCGGGCGCCGCCAGGACGAGCCAAGCTCTTACCGGGCGCTCATCGCGGTCAGCCGTGTCACTCACCGCTCCGATATCGGAGCGCGACACCTCGGGCGCCGCCTAATGAGCCAAGCCCCGCGGCCATACATCTCGACTCGACATTTCATTTTTCATTCGTGATCCGCTTTCACGACCTTCTTTGTGTGACGGTTTCTGTCGTATAGGACCTATGAGGTCTTGACAGATCCTTAAATGTCACACACACCTCATATTGCTCACCTTTATTATCGCTCCCTTTCAAAATTTGTCATCATGCTCACCAATGTAGCGGACTAGAGGTACATGCTGCTCGCCTTTTTGCTTGCTGTTCCTTCGGAGCCGGCTGCGACTCCGATTGGGCGCACTATCGCCGGCCTCTCTGAGCTGGCCGCGTCCATTGCCTCCCTGGCCCTCAGTGGTCGCCCTCTTGTTGGCCTCTCAGAGCCGGCTGCGGCCCTCTTCGGCGCACTATCGCTGGCACTCCTGAACTTTAGGGTCCTTTGCGCGCCCCTTCAGGGCGCATTGCGCACCCCTTCTGGGTTTTTGCGCGCCCCTCAGCTACGCCTTCTGCGACAGCGCGCGCGCACATCTCTTCGGCGCGCGTACGCGTACCTCTCAATTGAGCGATAATGAGCGATTATCCTCTAGCCGAAGGTCTTACTCCTACTTCCTTTAACGGCCCTCCCATCGTGGACTCGCCGACACCGTGGAACTTGAAGATGCCGAGCGTCTGCGACGCCTCCGCTCCCAACTCATCTCACATGCCCGACTCGTCGCGGAGAGCTTTGCCGAGCCGAAGACCGCCTAAGCGTTGATTAAATTATTGATTTAGCCAAGACGGCCGCCTCCGCCTCTCGCAGCGTGTCCCAGCTGCGTCAAACTCGACGCCGTCTCCAGCGCCCTGCCAATCCTCGCGGCGGCTAGCCGTAGTGCGACTCACTGTCTCCACTGTGTGCAGCTCACCACCGCCGGCGCGGCGCCACTACGTCCCCGGATGGGCGCGGCGCCACTACGTCCCCGGATGGCAGCCGGCAGTTCGGCGGCTCGTGAGCCGCCACCCGACGTGCCCGACAGAGAGAGTCTGCAGACGTGCATGCGACTATTGGAGACCTGCCGGCGGAGAGAGTGGCTTGGACGCCACCTAGCAGAGGCCTACCGGAGGGAGAGATCGGCTTCGACTGTCTCCATTTCATACCCGGCGATGATTTTACGGACGGAGTTTGGGAGCGGCTGGTCGCTTTTATTGAGACGGCTCACCTACGGCTGCACGACTTCACCGGCGGAAACGGAGGGCCTCGCGAACTCGCGACCGCTGAATCATGTCAGCTCAAGAACTCTAGTGGCGATAATGCCGTAACATTTCACGAGTTCATCTCTTGGGGACATGATTCGGCGGGTTCGCTAGGAAGTAGACCTCGGCTCGCGGACCATTTTTGATAATTTTATGTGTTTTATTTATATGGTTCCGCGTTGGCAGTATAGCTCCCCCGTGAGACTAGCGTCGCCTTCCTCACTTTTTCTCGTGTCTTCGACACCGGGGGCGGCCATGTTGCCGACGCAAACCTCTTTTATAATATATTTTTGATTTTGATATTTTCTTTTCTATGACGTTTTATAAGATTATACGTCATAAATATACATGGTTGCGAATTACTCGGAAGAGCGGGCGTTTTTATTTTCTATGCTGCCGCCCCGATCCTGACCCGGCGGCAACAACAGCCTTAAGTTCTGTTTTATGAAATAGTAACTTTTGAGATTTTGCCGTGTGGAAAAAGACATTTGTAGTGCTTAAAACAAATAGAGGAGAACTAAAAGTTAAATTTAAAAACAAACTGTTTCTTATAACAAAATCCTTCAAACTTTACCCAAGAACCGTGTTTACCAAACACATTGAAATGTAATCATAAACTGATTTAATGAAGACCCAAAGTGTAAATTAATACGATATGAACTTACAAAGTTATAAATAACGGAAAATAATTGGCAATTAATTCTAAGATTACTTCCGTTGGTGAACTAACAAACATTTTAATAAACGAGCGTTCTTTACTTTAATTTTATATTTATTTTACAACAATAAGTAGAAAATCGAATAACCGATACCTTAGATAAAGCTTTGTTTAATGGAAGTTTCTTTTCACATAGCATATTACGGTCCTCGGGCGATGAAGAGAAAATAAATTGAAACGATATAAAGTACGGGGAAAAACAAAATGGGTTAGACAAGAATTAGATCCAAAGACGAAACACCGCGAGCGTTCTTTGTCGTTTTGAGAAAATGAAGTTTGATACTGGTCCCAGGGCTGCCAGAATTAATGATGATGACGATTTACGGTTTTGTTTTTATGTATTTTTTATGAGATAGGGGGCACAAGAGTGTACAACTAATGGTAAGTGTCGACCACGGGTCATAGACATTCACAACGCTAAGGCTGTGAATGTGCTGCAGTCTTCAAATCAATGTCAAAAAAGTTTGATGATTAAACCAAATCCCATCTTTGTAACTACATATAACATTATTCCAAATGTTAAAGCTTTACATTTCTGACATTACTTTACTTTTAGAAACAATCATTCACTTTAGTTATTTGAGTTTAATCTCAGATTTATCAAACTAGCCAAGCCAAATATGACAAAGATAACAAAGATGTGGTTGAATAATCGACAACCCTAGTTCCCGATACATTCCCCAGAATAAGATTAGAGGGTGATTCGGAAACTGTAGTGGTGAAATCTACTAATGTGGCAGTTTTTATTGAGCAGTAAAGATAAAACCGAGACTGACCGATTGCATTAGTGTTACTGTTTCTGCCATTAAAAGTGTCTTGAAATGTTTATTTCTACTTTGTAGACTGTTTACAGTTTGGTAAAATGGCCTTGGATGAAAGAGGGAAAATAATCCTTAATAAGTCTTCAAAACTATCGAAATTTATAATGATTTTACCAACGAACTCAATTCGAAAATCGGAGTAGATGAAACATATACAGTGATGGTTCCTGGCTAAGCGTGTCTCAACGGAATAGAGCTCAGTCGCCGCTTACGCCAATGACATAAATAAAAGTGTCTTACTCGTGTTCAAGTTCACTTTATTCCATTTAATAGAATAGAAGCACAACATTGCAAGTGCAACGAGCTTACTCACATGTCACGTTCCACTTTAAAGGATCCAGGAAATTACAGAAAATGTAAAAGATACTTGAATTTCGCAGCCATTTTTAGTTTTTATTTCCTATCATTAGATCTACGACGGCCTGACATGCTCCACTTAATTCCTTTACGTCTGTCTGTCAAGAGATTCCATAAACGAATTTATGTCGCATCGCACCTCCTTCGTTGAAATGCAGCTTTTATATTGAATATATTTTTTGCCGCATAAATTGGCGTGAGAGTGCACCTGACATTTTCTTTATCGGGACTCTTCAAGCATTCCCTATTAGGGAAGGTAAGATATTGGAATTAGATTACGGTCACGAGAGCCACGGTATTTTATCAATTTGAGAAAAGAAATAGTGGTTTATTTAATGTCATGAATTTTCAGTTTGTTTTTTCCGCATTTAACGTTAGATCTGATCCAAAGTTACAACATTTTTTCATTAAAAAATACCGTACCTATGGTACAGGTCAAAAAGTTATATAATATGCAACCCAAACGATACATCGGTCCTGAATACAACACAAACGACCGGACGTTTTTTTTTTTTGACAAACCTTTTAATGACGGCAAAAACTTACGAGTCCACGGGTCAGTAAACTTACTGCGCCTTATTTTTGGAACATCATTAGAAGTCTCACATTTCTTTTTGCTTTCGCCGACATATGAACTTGCGTCGACCTTTGAAGTTAATAACTTTTTTGCGATATTTGCTCGTAAAAAATTAAACATTCAACAGGTGGACTTCGAAACATTGCAGTTCGCAATTCGGAGCCATGGTAATTCCACCTTAATGAACTCCAAAGATTGCAGGAGAGGCAAAACTTTTTAACAGTTTCCAAGGTAGTTAACTGACACTTGAGTGGTGGAAATTCCGTGTCCATAAACAGGGGACGTCGAGAAGTGGATAGTGCTGCATAAATGTATCGATAGAAAATATCTATTCAATAGAAAAAATATCGGTAAATTGACAACGGGGGTTATTTGTTGTGACCATCGTTCAGTTAATGCTTTTTAAGGCAAATAATAAAACAACGTTCTTTTTTACTTTACCCTTTTGTGCCATCTTATAGTTGTGCTTGTTGCAATTTAATTATGTTATATGTGGCATTAAAACAGGATTTTTAATTTTTTTAAGTGAAGCTTTTAATAAATTATTATTGTTCCACATTTTTTATCGACATATCGTCGCTAATGCAGTGTTAACGAGCAACACTAGCGCCAAGTCCAGAACAAAGGTCGCGGTGGAGCGCGGAAACGCTTTTGTTAGTGCCACGAGTTCCGCGAAAATGGAACATTTTTGCGGAGGGTTTTTTGCGTAGCTGTTGTGAATAAACTCTGGGTTGCTACGTTTGTACTGGAAACGTGCGGGTTGCAACATTCACATTGTTTCGCGATACACCTGCCCTTTTATTGTGATAGTGACTCTTTTGATAATGTGGTAGTGTTGAACTCACTGAGTCTAAATCTGCAACATTAATTCGTCTCCCGCGTCGTAACAGATATGCTATGTTTTTGCTGACGAGTAAGGTCCCCAGAGCTCAGTTGGGGAGGGTATGAGTTCTTAAAGGAAGGCAACGAATGTACAGTTGTTGATGTCCATGGGCAACGGTGATCAGTTACCATTAGATAACCCCAATGTTCGTTTGCCTCCCTATAACAAGAAATAACCCGACGGAAAAACTGAATAAAATGCCAATGTTTGATCAAGTTTTTGAGTTAACTCAACTAATATTATATGCAACGGTAAAAAGTCTTGCTCTTGCACCAAGGGATCCTGTACGTTACGGCTCGAAGATCAAAAGAGCCTCAGCATATTGATCAATATTTTCTGGTGTAGTGTTTCCAATGAAGCATTGGCTATTTACCGTATCAGCGTAAAGAGGCTAAAGCAAAAAAAAAATAGAGCATCTTTTCTATTCAACATGAGACTTTTTCTTGTTGAACCACTGTGATTACTTTCAGATAATAAAATTTTATTCGAGTATTTTACAACTATACTTTTAATTTCCGAATAACTTTTTATCTCGTTACGGTATAGTTGAACCTATGAGGTTACTTCAATGGAGACACTTGAAGAGGTTTTTGGGCCCTTTTTCCAAGTGACATCACACCGGAGTTGAACTGTTTAAATGTCATTGTCAATGGTTAACGATGCGGCAATTATCTTAAAATTGCATCTTTTGTTCATATTTCTTTTGGCAACCTTCTTCTAAACTTAAGAGATCAGAATTGTAGAGTATGGTTATTTTTATGGAGCGATAAGAGATTCTCAAAAGAAGCTTAAAGAAAAAACTTGTATGTACCGTTCTATGTACTACTCACAAATATAAGATATATGTATATTTTTTTTTATTTAACTTTTGATAAAACTGTCTTTTGTTACCTCTAAGTTCTAGGGTTATCTACTCCATCACGAATTAAAGTAAAGTCTATAATAATATTCAAAAATTAATGAATATCCGTCTGTACCATAAAATGCAAAATCTGACATACCTAATAAGTAAAAAGCATTTTTTAAACGTAACT
Source organism: Nomophila noctuella (assembly GCA_958496325.1). Classification (NCBI taxonomy): domain Eukaryota; kingdom Metazoa; phylum Arthropoda; class Insecta; order Lepidoptera; family Crambidae; genus Nomophila; species Nomophila noctuella. The sequence goes on from OY292482.1 coordinate 2,433,541, forward strand.
TCGCCCGCATTTTCTTCATTTATTTAATTCCAGCAACCAGCCCACAATAAAATGAAGAAAGCGAATGCATCTCTAATAATCTAAACTTCCCGGTATCTATGTGGGGGTGAGCAGGGGTAGGGGTGGATCTGTCCGCGTATTAGTCAGCTGTCGAGTGAGTCACCCCCGGCGTTCCCTGCCATCCCCTGGCGACTGTGGTTACGAGGGGCCTCAGTAGTGTTGTTCTGAGTTTGACGATAGTGTCCCGGGTAGAAATACTGGACGTGTCCCATCGATGCACTTAGCAAATTAACAAAAAAATCATTATGATATACTCTCTATTGAACAAAATGATTTAAAGAAAATCGACAATCGTAAAAACAGAGTTTGAGTCACTCAACTGTAAAAGAATAAAATAAAATTATTACTATTTTACAGGACAAATAGGAATTCGACAGGCGAAGCTTACAGGACGAACATAGCAAGTTGGCCAATGCAGGATATGCCAAATTTGGTAGGCATTAACATTGACTTTTTATTATCTGAATTTATTAAATGTGCGACCAGTGCTCACTGCAGTTTATAAACATTTTGATCTGGAGAGATAAAGCATTGTTGTATTAATGAATTTATTCGATTTGCCTTTTGTTTGGTTGACAACGACAAGAGGTTCACATCAGTGAAACTTATCAATGAGTGTTGCGCTAATAACTTGTTCGACGGAAATTACATTGAAAGAAACATATACGTAACTGTAGTGCTGAGTCAGCTGATGAGTAAGGTCGCCAGAGCTCAGTTGGGGAGGGAATGGGGTCTTAAAGGCAGGCAACGCATCTGCGACTCTTGTGCGGTTGTTGATGTCCATGGGTAGCGGTGATCACTTACCATCAGGTGACCCTCTTGTTCGTTTGCCTCAATATAACATTAAAAAAAATTGATACGTCCACTTCTATATATTTTAAATTGTATTTTTACGACTCTGCAATAAGTTAGAGCAATAACATTAAAATTAATGTAGTACGTAAGTCTGAGATACTAGTCTTGCATGACTCAATTCAAGCTCTCTAAAATATATCTGACATGACATCATTTCAAAATCCGAAAATATACAATCATCCGATCATATTACTTCGTCCCTTGGTTGAAAATTATCGGCCGTTTGCAATATTCAATGATGCTTAATAAGAGGAAGGCAAGCGAGCATTTTGTTACTTAAGTGGTTTTGCTTGTGTGAAGATGGATTACCCCAGAACATAAAAATACAATTTAAGACTAAGCCAGAGGAGAGAAAGAAGGCCATAAAAATGAACAAAAAAATGTCGCTTTACCACCCACTGAAGCAGTTTCCCGCCCCGAATTGTAATAATTCATCATTTCATCCTAGTAAAATTTACGGCGCCAAGGAAAGTCGGAATTATTTTCCTAGTGGATCATCATAATAGTGAAATATTCTCTGATCAAAAAACGACAACGCACCGATAGTCGTCGGCGTATGAATAAAATATCGAATGTATAGACGATCGCTTAGATTATTTATGATATGAAACCGATCGTTCTTGTGGATAAAACAAAACCATCTGCCGGGGAATGGCCGATAATAAATATCAAGGAAGGTGAGTCTGAGCGCGATGATAAATCACGGGAAGGTTTGGGCCCGTGAGGCAAAGAAACTGCAGGTAGGCTGATATATGGCGGGGACACTTAGTAGTAGCTAATTTGGCAACACCGACATCCACAATAAATCCAAACTTTAAGTGTCGGATAAATAAAGATAGTCTCAATCTGACCATTTACAACAAATGCAAAATAGAAAATACCTATTAGGAGTAAAATCAATTTCGCTAAGCAAATTCTGAGCATAAAACAAAAATAATCGAAACAGAACGCTCTCGCTTGGACTGTATTGTGTCCTTTAAACTTCACCTGAAAAGAGAATGAAAAACAACGTAATGATTGATTAAAACTGCCCCTGCAAATATGAATAGTTAAATATAATTTGTGCATGAATATTTCAAAATGTAAATGTCTGTACAGTCCTCGCTTAAAACGCCTGGAATTTTTTTGTCTGTGTATGTGATGTGGAAATGTCAGTATTCTGAATCGGCATCAGTCGATGCTGTTGACTCAGCGACCCCTTTGGTGAACAAATCACAATTTTCGGCGGCTTTTTATATCGGCATTGCGAGGCGACGAATGAAACGTGTGTATTCATTGTTGTCAAAAAGCCGTAATAAGTTCATGTCCTCCGATCTATCCATGGCCCTGGCAATTACAGTGGCGATGTTAATAGACTGATAATGATGTTGAAATTAAAATTAAACTACAAAGTAGTTTAAAGTAGTAAGAAAATGTTCTGCCAACCTCGCTTCATGGTAAACACTACCTACATAGTAGAACTTAAGACTCCTGATATATTGGTGAACTAAATCTTAAGTGTTTCGACTGACGTGTTGTCTGCACTAAGGAGTTATTAGTTGTACGTTAGATCGAGGAGTGGAACTAATAAACTAGTTTTCTCACACTATTCACAATCCTAAAATAATAATCATTCATCCACTAAAGAAAAACCGCCTTCTCATTGCTTAAGTTACTTTTATTACAATTGATAAAACTCCAGCGTGATGCAACTGTTTAACCGTCTTCAAACAGGAGAAGTAACTTCTACTTAATAATACTGGTAATACCTTCAATGAAATTCAAGAAAATCTAAGAATTTCCCGAGTTATTAACATATTTTATTGGAAAAATGATGTCCCACTTTAATGAAAGACGGAGAATGAATCATGCTTCAGAATAATGCATAGAGCTTCGTATTGAACGATTCAAGTTCTAAATATCTTGTGATTAAGTTCAGAATTGAGTACCTATTGAGAATTGAACAAAGCACGAAAAAGCCCAGTTCCTTAAAGAGGCCTAGTTCAATTATTTTTTATTAAATGTTCTCTAAACTAAATATTTGCTCAGTTATTTACTTAATTATCACAAATAACCACACGTAATGTAATATCCTTTATAGGTACATATCGAAGCAACAAGGTTATTGGGTAATAGCGCCAAAATATTAAACACATTTATATTCGTGTTTCGCATTAGTGAAAAATAAATTTCTTCCAAAAATAAAGGTCCTTTAAAGCATTTTCTTGATAAAACCCTACACATTTTTTCTTGTGTACAAACTCTCAATAGACCTCCACGTCAAGAAAGGATGGCCACACCCCGCGGCCACATTAATCACATCGAGTAACCGATACCCCTGTCGGACACATATCTCCTTTGCCCTAATCCTTAGTGCTAAGGGGCCGTTCAAGTATTACGTAAGCATATTTTTTACAGTTATCCACCCCCCCATCCCCCTTGTCAGCAAAAGTAAGCAAAGCTATTACCCCCTCCCCCCTTGCTTACGTAAAAAAAACAGTTTTTTTATTATTAAGTATAAATAATAAAACAGATTTAGTACAGATACCCATACGGTATTTAACATAGATTAAGGGACAAAAATTATCTTACGACATAATCGACTTATTAAATTTTTGGTGCGCATTTAGAATTTAAATTAACAGTCTTCAGTCCATGAAACCCGAATCCCTGATTCTTGGTTTTGGAATTGTGGGTGATCCCTAAAAATACGTTTCGTTTCCAAGCAAAGACAATTTGAGGGTTGCCATTCGTGTTTAAAGGTAAATTATTAGCAATGACGTCATCATCATCTAGACTCCCCTACCCCCCATTTCATCCAAAATAAGCAAAGCAAAGACTCCCCCGCCCCCCCTTAGTGCTTACGTAATACTTGAACGGCCCCTAATTCACACGACGCCGCCACCGCGCCGTCACCGCAAATGTCGCCCTACCGCCTCCGCTTGATAGCACAATGTCGCTTTACGTTATTATCTACAGAGGAAAACTTTGTTTGTTTGGTTGTCATTGTAATGTATAAGCCCAAAAATTTCTAACTTAATTTTTAAATTCTTTCACCATTCGAAAGCTACATGGCCCCGAGTAACATAGTCTATATTTTAGTGTGGGCTCCAAACTGGGCTCCTTTTCTAAAACAACGTGTGTATTCAGGGACTGTCGGCAGAAGTGAATGCAGCCTGCGGATAATGACAGGCGGGACACTATAATAGACAACTGGTATTGGGCGAACTACATATAACAATAGTACGTGGCAGCGGCGCGGTAGTGGCGCGGTGGTAGCGCGGTAGCGGCGTCGTGTAAATGAACGTTTACCGTTATAGCTTACAGATATAATCGACCTACTGAAACAGGATATTGCGACCGGCTTGTATGCGAAGCTTCATAGCTCCAACAATTCTCTTTGAACGCATAACAGAAGGCTTGGGAATGTAATACTGTAGTAAGGTTTAGTTATGCCAAAGATCGTTTACAAAGTCGATTTGATAACGGAAGGTATTTTATATCTGACATGGAATAAAACGGCATCAATCAAATACAAAACTTTCTCATAATATTGCGAGGCAAGCTCTTTTTGAAAATGGTTGAGTCAAAGTCAAAGTCAAAGTAGTTTATTTTGCAATTTGATTTACATAGAAATTCTTTTGCACGTCATATCATTTTTTAACCTACCAGCACTTCGACGTGAATGGCTTGCTGAGAAGAAGTGCCGCAAGAAACTCAACAGTTTGCCTTTTTTTAAAAAATAAGTATTTGTACAATTTTTTACATGTCATCATAATAAATCATTAAAAATGTCAAAAAAAATAATGTCAAAAATAAAAAAATAAAAAATTACAAATGTAATAAATAAATAAATTAGACAACCACATGCGCAGAGTGGTAAGAAATTGTCAGACCCACAAATTCTTGTCAACATCATTTAAAAAATCTTCTATCTTATAATAACCTTTTCTCATTAAGCAGTTCTTAACTTTTAATTTAAATAGATGTAAAGGCAATTCAACAAGATTTTGTGGTACTTTGTTGAACATTTTAATGCTTAATCCTACAAAAGACTTTCCAGTTTTTTGCAGTCTGACATTTGGATAGGCAAGTCTGTGCTTATTTCTTGTATTAAATTTGTGAGTATCAGATTTTTTGAGAAACTGTTCATTATACTTTCTAATATATAAAATACAATCAAATATGTACTGAGAAGGTACTGTTAAAATATTAATTTCTTTGAATACATCCCTAAGTGAGTCACGAGGTCTAAGGTTGTAGATCGCACGGATAGCTCTTTTCTGCAATATAAAAATTGACTCAATGTCTGCAGCAGAGCCCCACAACAGTAGACCATATGACATAACACTATGAAAGTAACTGAAGTAAACCAGTCTTGCCGTTTCAATGTCAGTAACATATCTAATTTTTCTAACCGCGTAAGCAGCAGAGCTAAGTCTTCCTGCTAGTGCAGTTATGTGAGGACCCCATTGTAACTTGGAATCGATGGTGATTCCTAAAAATACGGTTGAATTGACAATTTCTAGTTTCGCATCATTCATAGTAATTTGTGTATTAATTTGCCTTACATTAGGCATCATAAATTTAACACATTTAGTTTTTTTAGCATTGAGTAACAAATTATTGGTACTGAACCATTGTGACACCTGCAAGAGAGCTCCGTTTACTTTGTCAAATGATTTTTCGTTTCTCTCTGTTTTAAAAATGAGAGAAGTGTCATCAGCAAACAAAACTATCTCACAGAGGTCTTTGGTAAAATATGGAAGATCATTTATATATATAAGAAATAGCAAAGGTCCTAAGATCGAACCTTGGGGCACGCCCATTTGCAGTTTAGCACCAGCAGAATTGGTGTTTTTGATATTGACACGTTGTATCCTGTCAGTGAGGTACGATTCAATTAATTGTAAAGAAATGTTTGACACACCGTAATGTTTTAATTTAATAAGTAATATTGAATGATCAACACAGTCAAATGCCTTTGATAAATCACAAAAAATACCTATCGCATTCTGTTTATTTTCCCATGCATCAAGTATATGTTTCATAAGTGCAATACCTGCATCGGTTGTACTCTTGTTTTTAGTAAAACCGAATTGTTTTGCATGAAGTAAATTATGTCTATTAAAAAATTCTAATAACTGATTAAAAATTATTTTTTCAAATATTTTACTTAATGATGGTAATATTGATATTGGTCTAAAATTTGATGGGTCACTTTTGTCGCCCGATTTAAATAAAGGTATTAACTTACTATATTTCATTAAATTAGGAAATTTATTTTCATCGATGCATTTATTAAAAAGGTAAGCCAAATGAGGAGAAATAATTTCAATTATAGATTGTATAATATCAGTTGATATTCCCCATAAGTCCTCAGTTTTCTTTTTATTGAGGTCTTTGAATGTTTTTAATATAGTGATTGGGGAGATGTGATCGAAATTAAATTTAGTCTTACATTGATCTACACAAGAAGCTAAGATGTTTTGAGCTTGTTGTGTACTAGAATTTAGCTGACTAGTGGTTATTATAGGTATGTTTGAGAAAAAAGTTTCAAAGGCATTTGCTACTTCTATGTCTGATTTTATAGTTTTATCGTCAATTTTAAGGCAGAAATCATTTTCATATGACTTGGATTTACATGTTTCTTTGTTAATTATATTCCAAGTAGCTTTTATTTTATTACTTGAGTTATTTATTTTGTGTCTCAAGTAAATTGACTTGGCTTTATTGCAAACTTTCTTAAAAACTTTCGAATACTTCTTAACATATTCTATCACTTTTGGATCTTTAGAATATGCTTTTAGACCATACAACTCATACAACTTATTCCTACTTTTATAAATACCTGGAGTAGCCCAGTCACTAAACTTAGTTTTAGGATTATTAAGATTAACATGTATAGTCTTTTTAGGGAATACTCTATTATACTCAGACGAAATTAAGCCAAGTAAATTTTCATAAAGTATATCCACATTCTGGTTATTAAAAGAAATGTCGGGTATTTTATCAATAATTGTATCTTTAAATCTGTCTTTACGCCCCTCAGTGACAGGTCTACATAGAATGTCAATAGATCTAGGAGCAACACAGTTTTCAAATTGAACCTGTTGTCCGCAATGGTCTGACTGTAAACAATTTATAATTTTTTTATTAATTACCTTACTATTACAAAACACATTGTCTAAACAAGTTGCACTCGATGGCGTGATCCTTGTAGGTTCATTAAATAAATTTAATAAATTGAAAGAGTTAAACAGATTAATAAACCGACTACTTAGTTGTGAACCTTCAAGAATATTCACATTAAAGTCTCCACATACAATTACTTTTTTATTTGTCTTACAACTTTTCTTAAGAATTTCCTCCATTGAGGTTTCAAATACACTATAATCTGCCGAGGGCGGCCTGTACACACATACTATTATATAATGCTCCAGCTCTGCGCATGCTACTTCAATAGTTCGCTCAATTGAAAGTGCTGTTATATCTTTACGTTCTTTACATCTAATATTATTTTTTATTAACAAAAGTGACCCACCACGAATAGCAGACTTTCTCATGAACGAGCTTATTACAGTAAAGTTGTCTATACTAATTAAACATTCATTTTGTCTTAACCAATGTTCGGTAAGACACAAGACTTGTATATTCATACAGTCTACAAATAAGCCTATTTCTAGTTCCTTTCCAGAGAAGCCTTGAATATTTTGGTGGACTAAATTAAAAAAATTACAAGACGTCACAGACAAAGTGATATTCAATTTGTAGTAAATATTAGTTGTAGAGGAGTTAATTCGAAGAAATACAATTGTCGAATTTAGCTTAGCGTATATGTTTGTTTGAGGTGGTCACTTACTTGTATTCCATGAAATGTAATTTTCAGATGACTGCAGCTTAACTGGATACCAGACCTGGAATGAAGGAAAAAAGTTTATTAAACTTAAACAATTGAATATAGACAGTTATGGTTATGGATCACGAAAAAAAGTATACTATGAGAACAATCTGAATAACAACTGCCACAGAGAGATCAAACGCAAGGCCAACTGTGATTTAGCAAAGTATTTTAGTGTTACAAAGTGAAGTAATATTTTTAATAATACATGTTAATTGGCGTTATGGTCAGGGACCTTGGTTACGAAAACCAAGGGTTGCCGCTAGGGGCCAATGTTTGTGCAATTAACATTTGAATCACAAATGCATGCTCAGGTCGAGTTTCTTGGCCAATATGAACGCAGCAAGCTTGTCCTTGCTAAATTATTAGTCGACAGAATAAGTGACAATTCGATTAAACTCGATGTTTTCCGAATTCTGCTTTAAAGAACCTCAACCAATTTGTTTTCAAATTGTATGCCAATTCCAGGGCGACACATAAGCTAAAATCTACAACGGCTACAGATGATAACTGTATCAGTCGCCGACTGCAGTGAAAGACCTGGGGATGAGCCGTTACCAGCTCCGGATGCGTCGAAATAAAGATAACATTGAAATTCGACGACTACCGACCGCGATTGGACGCGGGAAATGTGGGTGCTGCGATAAGCCAATGACATTTACACTGCGAGCCAGGATTTCGGTGTAAATATTGCCCAATGAGAAAGGCTTTAACCACCACATATGCTTGTCACGTAAGCCAGAAAAACAGCAGACTCTTGGGTTGTTAATATAAATGGAGTTTAAAAAAAATATTCATCATTGAATGACTCCTATGGATGTCGTAAATTGGATGAATGGCTATCCGAATGGTCATCGTAGCCTGAAAAAGATAAGAAGAACTTTTCATCCAAACCCAGCTTTTAGCACATTGTTCAAAATACACATCTCATCTCCGCTCCGAATCTGATTGGTCAATTTTACACGTCTCTGCTCAGCTCCGCGCAGCTCAGCTTATGTGGAAAAGCTCTTTTTGCACCAGAATCTTTGGCTTTAAAATACAGAGCATAATGAAACAATTGTAACATTAATGCCCTAATTTTGCATAGCAGCGTCAGCACTAATATATTCACACATAAACTTCCAACATTTCATTCCATTCCACATCTCACGTTTGCATACGCCGGCCGCAGATTATCTGCACCACTCATGTGAGAATCATGGCTTCTAAGTTAGCTGCTGTTGACAGCTCAACACATTCGCCATTGGTATTCACAGCGGACTGTACGCGGCATATGTGTCGAGTGGACAATTTATAAGCAACTACATTAAGCCGGGTTAAATGTGTTTAAAAAGACTACAAAATGAATCGTAAGCAGCCAACAGGATTTTGGGCGTACGTAACACGTGACCATCACACATCTTCGCTTTGGTGGAGTCTCCCTTAAATATGTAGGAATAAGTTTTCTTTTTATAAAGCCATCAGCATGGCCCTACTCCACCTGATGGTGAGGTTGACTGGCTCATATGTGTGTAAAGTTCCAATGGATAACACCTACTACTATGTTAGCGTAGCGAATCAATGTGAGTCTTGGACTCTGCTAGTAAGATTCTCAATCTTGCTCGGTCCTGTGCCATTCCCTACCAGGCGGCCGCCAAGAGACAACGCAAATCTCTCTCCAGCGGTACCTAAGACAAACAACTGATCTACTAAAAATAATTAATAGGCCCTTGTTTTCTATGCAGATAAGTAGAGTTGGGGAAGTTATGGGGTCTTATAGGCAGGCAACGCATCTGCGAACCTTGTGCGGTTGTTTGTCCATGAGCAGCGGTATTCACTTGACATCAGGTGTTCGCTGGGTTCCTATAACATAAAAAACTCTATAATATAAAAATCCCCTGAAAATCGGTTTAAAAGACTTGATTATACATAGAGATAGACAGAATAAAGCGACTTTAATTAATACTAATGATGTAAGAATCATGGCGTCTAAGTTTGGTGCTGTTGACAGATACGTAACAGCAGCACTTCCAACGCATTGGTATTCAAAGCACTGTACGCGACATATGTGTCGAGTGGGCAATTGGACACAGTAATTTATTAAGCAAACTACATTAGGGTTGTTTGCGTGTGATTGTTCCGTCTACGAAAAGTTAATCATGGCAATTAATTAAGTATTCAATCCTATAGATAATTAGCGTTAGAATAAGTATTTAGGGTTACTATGTATGTAACTCAACGTAACTATGTATGTCATGGAGAGGATATGAAATCATTTATCCATGGTACGACTATAAAGAATGTACTATGAATAAAATAAATCTTAAGTAAAACTTCAAAGCACATTAAATCCTAATACATAGATAACACTAATGTTATTCAGATTTGTGCTTCAAATAACTTTTTCATTAAATGCTATTGCAGGAATATTTTGATGCTGTGCGGTGCCTTATCTAAATCCACACCTATAGTGATTTATGCTCGCAACGAGACAAGCCGTTTCCCGTAGTCTAAATCAGCCTCCAAGCAAGAAATCTCTATTTCTTAAACAGTAGGCAACTTCGATTTTCTAGAAAATAGCTGTATAAATCATTCCCTCTTTAGAATTCCCAGCAATATCCCCTGAAAGTAAATAAATTCTTCACAGCAGCGATCAGATGCAGGCAGAGAATTCCTTTGAATATTTTAACTATTCGCCGTCGTTTGTATATACGCAAATTCGTATTAATTTGTAAGGATAGAAACACTAGCATCGATACATTTCTAATATATTTTACTTGTTATTTTACCCGTTTCAAGTTGTCATCGGACAAGTCACAACATTAGATAATACAACGCGCGCAACACACCGGAGAATGTATTTTAAGCTTTTTGAAAAAAAAAAGCCAAAAAAAACCCCTTATCTTTACTTACTTATCGTGGCGATACAATTAGGGTTGCCATTTTCCGTCTTTTTACGTTCTTGTCCGTTCAAATGTTTATATGTCCGGTTTGTCCCTCTCGTGATATGTTTTTCTGGGTTATTTTTTATGAAACATCAGATAATACCAAATCCTCTGGTTGTAGGTATTTTCTTTTTCATAATTACCTGATTAATTCTTTTTTTGCAAACCTTGGGTACCGCATCGCTTTCGACTAATACCGTCGATTATATCAAAATAAAACACGTAATAAAAAAAACTACCGTTGATGAACTACCGTTCATCGGGACAGCTAGGTAGTTTTACTTGTTTTAGGTCTTGTTTTTGGAGTAAATTTTACTTTCTTTCAATTTTCGTTTAGTTTATTGAAAGAAAGTAAAATCTTCGTTTGATATTTATTTTCTAGAAACTCTCAACTTGGTTCATCCGTTTTTTATTTTAAGCGAGGCTAATGAAAAGCAATTAATTTTGATTTAATATATTATTTTTCAACACATCCCTAGCAGCAATGCAACACTTGCTAACAGAGTTCGTTTATAACAGTTTACCGGTTGTTAATCCGCCGAGCGTTCGATGCTCGATTCTCTTTGTGGGCCCACGTGATGAATTACAAGCCGCTCTGGTATAATGCGCAGATAATTGAACCCTTTGTTGTTAAATCATGTGGGTATTCTCGTGTGTGCAATAATGTTATCACTGCATAATTACCGAAAAAAGTTGAGTTGAGTGTTGGGACAAAAGAGCGTCACTCAAAGTCAACATGTAACTTTCATTACAACAGAGACTAAATTTACAACTAATACATATTATGTTATCAGTAGGAGACTAACAGACTAGTCTGTGTAGTGTCGGTTTAGAATGGTACTACCCCATTTTCTCATCGTGGATGTCGTGAGAAGCGACTATTTATAAGATTATATTCCGTGGGATGGACAGCAGTGTTCCTATCTGTTTTATCGTTCACCTTACTGCAGACACTAACCCAAATGCCCAGCGTGGTGGCAATGGGTATAACCCCAGCCGTGAACTGCAACTTGCTGACACTGAAAAGATTAACAGCCCAAGCAAGCAAAAATTATACTATCTGCGTACTGATTGTAATTCGTGTCGATAATTCGACAAAGCTGGCACTTGACATCAATACAGATAGACTATCTTATCAGATAACAACACGTCATACATCGTGCTTTTTGAAGAGCCTTTTAGTGGAATAATCTTTTCGGATTTCCAAAAATGGGAACTTTCATACTGAGTTAACAAGGATTCCTAAATTCCTTGAATTCTACTGAATCTTAATTAGCAAGTTTTATCAAGCTCATTACCTAGATTTTCCTTACTCTAGTTAAAAAAGGCAAAACGTTCCATTTCACTCTTCTACATTTTTAAAATGCCAATGACACTGGCAAAAGAATTTTCTGGAATACAGCCTCAACTCCACCGTAGGAGTAAAGTAGGTAAGTGTTTTAACCTAATTAGACCAGCTGTCTTTGTCCCACGTCTTATCGTGGAGATAAGAGATTTTTAACCTAATAGATTAAGCCTTGCGAGGGTGCTTTCACTGGGCAAGTAGTTTAATGCAATCTGCTAAGTATTCAGAGGCAGTTTGAAAAGCGGTATTTGCAGTCTTTCGTTCGCTGGTGAAGCAGTGAAATTGAAAGAAAACGTTGCACGGAAATAGTAAAATGTTGAATAATGTTTATTTATGCCATAATGTAGAATGTCCACTAGATAAAGAATATTATAAAAGGCACTCTCAGACTTTTATTAAAGTGACTATATGAGTTCAAAAATATAGATGTTAATTAAATTTGTGTATCATAAAAAACCTAAACTGCAAGCAATAACTTTTGCTTTAAACTCATTTGGTTTGCAGTTAGAGGGTAAAGCGTCAAATATTAGGCAATCACTTATGGTATAATAATGATTTCGAGTTTGTGCCGCGGCCAAATTACTCTAAACCCAGTTATTGCACCGCCGTAACGATATAAATAAATTGTTAACTTGAAATATACCGCCATTAAAAAATGAAACAGCCCTTGGCTTTTGACTTAAATTAAAATTTATGTCAGCCAATTTAAAAGGGAACAAGGCACCAGCCCAGAAGAAATTTTTTAAATGAAATAGGAATGGAAAATAATCAACAACGAAAACACGCCAAATTAATCTTGTCAAGTATTAACAACATTAGTTGAAATTCACGTTGTCTTGGAAGCCGATCATTCTCGAATAATAACGGAATACGGAATAACAAATAAAGATGGTGCTCATCTGTTATTCCGTAATGACTAAGCTTAGAAATTCGCAGACGAAAGAAATGAATACCGAAAATGATTTTCAGGCGTTGATTTAAGCTGCACTGTCACAGTTATATTCATGAACGAATAAATACCAGTTGCAATAAAATACAGTACAGAACTGTGTTCTTTTTTAGGATAAACAGTGTTGTACTATCATGCTCAAATAATAGATTCATAATTAAAATCAATCCCAATAAATTATCATAGTTACCGTAATATATCAGTTAGTCCGAAAGACTTATGACTCACGGTATGTTTACGCTCTAATCCCAGAAACAGCGTTCTTTGATGAATTAACAACGAAAAATAATTGTCTATTCTGTGGATTTCCAATTAAATATTTCGGCAATTTCCTTTTCTACGGTTTGATAAATTAATTTCGATGATGTGATTCGGTATTTTGAATTATTATATTTAATTTAGTTTGTAAGTTATCCTAAAATAGCAGTGCTTTATGAATCATCGTCATCGTCAATGAAAATAGTGATGTTGTCAGATTTGGATTTATTTACTTTAACATCTACTTTTATCCCCTCCTGTATAATCTTCTTATCGGCCAACAAAAGATGTAGCTCAGCTTTAGTTTGTAAACAAAAGTATTGAAAAGCAAAGTAGCAATATTTCAAGCCTTACTTACGGCAGTTCCCAAGTTTTCAGGCGCAGTTACTTCGCTCGGCGAACTGCTAGTGAGCTAGTTAGCCGGCGAAGTTGAGTAAACAATGCTTTTTAGTTCCTACTTCACTAGCTCTGTAATAAGTTAACCGTCGTGAAACAAGTATCGCGAAGTAAAAGTTTAACTGCAGTAATTACGTTTATCCGTCTGCCTACTTAACTAGTCGTCGAGATCTTAATTCATATGAATAAGAACTTTTCTTGTACGAATTTAGTTAATTGCTTGTTAATTAGTACACAATTTTAAAATAGTCACAAAATCTGATGGACTAAATTAAATTACAATTTGAAAACATGACTTTGACAGACATATCGACAGGTTTGTTTTATCTACGACTTAAAAGAGAGCTGCCAATTTAAATTCTACGTCAAGTTTATCTAAAAAATATATTTCAATAAAGCTGAACAGTATGAGATGGAAAAATAAAAATACAATTTATTTTATTCTTTTTATATCAAACACAAGGTTCTGTTTTTTTTTTAAATTGATGACTGATTTCGCTGTCGCCCTCCATGTCTCATCTTTGTTTAATGAGTTTAATATGCGCTTTAACAAAACATACAACTTCTCTTCTCAATTTCCTCTGAAGTTATCTACTGATAGCCCGATAGTAAAACTAGCAGAGGATACCGAATTCTAGCCTTACTTACGGCAGTAACAAACCCACTCGTTCAGCCAATCCACTAACTATATTGACAGGTTTTCGCATTGACGAACAAATGAGGCGCAAACAGCACGCTAACGGTGAGCTACGGAATGTATTCTACTTTGAGCACCCAATTTATGAGCACCCGCAACTTGAGATGAGCACCTGACCTAGTTCACTTCGAGCACCTATTCATATATTTGGCTTGTCAAAGATTTCTAAACATGCCTGCTAAAAATATCTATCACTTTTTATGTTATAGTGAGGCAAACGAACAAAAGGGTCATCTCATAATAAATTATAACCGCTTCCCATGGACATCCACAACGGCCCAAAGGTCACAAAATCGTTACCTGCCTTTTGAACCCCATAACCTCCCTAACTGAGCTCTGAATTTACTCACCAGCAGAAACATAGCACAACAGTAACGAAGTGCTACTTCACCGTAGTCTTCTGTAAGGTCTCCACCTTACCTCCGTAGTTCCCCAGACGAGCGGTTCATTCTTGTTGAAGTTTAACAAAGCTCTATCTCTTTCAGGGCACAAAGTCGACAAGACCAGATGCATAAATAGCGTTCAAAAATTGGGTGCTAGAAGCGGTCTCACTCTGATACCGGTACTCACGATACCCACTGGTGTGTAAACCGATACTTTATGTAGTTCGAATCCGGTATTCCATTTTTCAAATTTCGTTTGACACAAATCTCAGGACGCAATAAAACGCAGCACGGGAACAAACAACCAATAGATCGTGGACGAATAGTAATCTGATTTTATAGCGCTGTTCTGTGTTGTAGCGCTGTCGAAATTGAGAGCTAGGGAGAATAAAAATATTGTTGACGGATACAATGTTGTATTCAACTAAATTTAAAAGGGTTAACATTTGTTAAGGAGGTGTATGACAATGATGATGTAAAGGTGATTTACTATTTAAGTCACTATAGTTCACCTAAAAAGGCAGTTAAAATGTAGTTAAAAGGAAATTAGTTCATGGTTTAGGCGTGCCTATTTATTTAAAGGTAACTAGTAAATTAAATTGTCTGACTACATTAGGGATTATAATAGTATGACGTCACTCGATTGTACCAGTTTTATCGGAAACTCACATCCTAAACTCCGCACCATTCGTATAATGATTAAATAAAAGATTATAATTAAAAAAGTTGGTACTGATTTTCCGACGATCATATCACATCCCTACTTTTCCCGGCTTGTCCCGGCTATTTGGCATGAAACAAAATGTTTGTAAACGACAGGCCGCGTGCCCTGCAGGTCGGCTCATTTTAACTGCAAAATATCACAATATTTTGATAAATGTTTACTCATTTTTCTCACCAAAAATAAAAGACCGTAGGAGCATTTAAATTATTATTATGAACATTTAAAAAATAAGTGGCTAATTATAAATTGTTTTATAGATTTGCAAAGTTTAATGCACCTTTCCCAATAAACGAGTACTAGTTCGCGTTCCGGCTTTAGCTTAAATTCAATTTTAAAGTAATTATAATAATAATAATAATAAATCATTTATTCCTCACCATAATCTTATAAGTAACATTACATGTTTACTTAACAAAAGAAAAGAAAAATGTTCCATTGATTATGGTGGACTGATACTTGAACTAGGTTATTACCTGTGTCTCAAGTTATCAGCCCTCCACCTCAAGCAAGTGGCCTAGGTTTATATTTTAGACGGCATTGTTACATTTTGGATTGATCAAATCAAAAAAAAATAAAAATCAAAAGGAATAAAGCAAAATAGGGACAGCTGCATGCTTACTTAATGTTAGTCGATTAATAATGTTATTGTGATATTTAAAAATTGTCGGTAGTCGCAAGTACTTTACCGGTCTTAAATAAATGTGTACCTGTAGGCACGTATCGTTTGGCGTGTGGTACAAGTCAATAGAGGCTTGATTATGTACTTGCGTAACAAAGGTTGATAAAAGCGTTCAAAACATTGTTGAGCATTAAATAACCCATCTAATACTTATAATTAGTATAAGCACATAAAACACATATATTACAAATAACTAGGAATGGTGTAGGCATTAGATATTATATAGATATATATTATAATAAAATGTTAACTTCATTAATTTAGCGGCTTAATAAGATCTTCGGTTTCGTGGTAGCTAAGGTCTTTTAATATATTTTGCAAAACTTTTTTCAAGGAATGTCTATTTAATTTAATTATGTTACTTTTACTGTTGATACGTTTATAAAGATATTTCCCCATGAAGATTAGCTGTCTGTTAGCAAAGGTTGTTTTAAAATGTGGAGTAGGTAGGCGGATACGACGTTGTTGTTCTTGCGATAATTGTCGCAGATCAATGGTTTTATGCTGCCTTAAAATAGTATTATGTATATAAAGCTGTCGAACAGTCAATACTGAAGCTTCTTCATAGAGTGTTTTTGTGGAGAATCTACGTGGTTTTCTTAAAATGACTTTTAGGACGGCCCGCTGTGCTCTTTCCAATTCCATCAGATGTGTGGCAGCTGCCCCACCCCAGATAGGTATGCAGTAATTCAATACTGACTGACACAGAGAGACATACACTCTTTTTACTAACTCTTGGTCAGCTACATCGCGGAGATTTCTGAATATGGGTAAGAGTTTTCTTACCTTTTTACTAAGGGCTGTGATGTGTGGTTTCCAGTTAAAATTTTTATCAATGGTGACTCCAAGATATTTGTGAATGTCGGTCTGCTCAAGAGGAACACAATCACAGCCAGGAGAGTTGTTAGGCCTGCGATTATTGCAAGAGACACTGTGGGCTACTATTTTAAATTGAGGGGGTGGATCCGATTTGCTGTTGATTCGGAAACAAATGTATTTAGTTTTAGATAAATTTAAAGTTAGCAGGTTCTCATCAAACCAATTTCCGATCTGTGCGATACCCATCTCTGCAAACATTTGGACTTGCGACCACGTGTCTCCTGCAAAAATCAGCGCTGTATCATCTGCGAAGGCTACAGTGGATCCATTTTCCAGGTTTAGTTTGCAGAGCTCGTTAGCATAAATTAGAAAGAGGGTAGGTCCGATAGTGCTTCCCTGCGGAATACCATAGTTATTGGTTAACGAATCGCTGTGCACATCACCAATTTTTACTATTTGACTTCTGTCAGAGAGATAGTCGCGAAACCACTGGAGGACAGTACCTCTGATGCCCAGATTCTCCATTCTTACCAGTAAAATCGGTATAGACACAGTATCGAACGCTTTTTGTAGGTCAATAAATACACCGACACACTTCTTATTTTTATCAAGGTACTCTGAAACCCGGGTAGAAAGACAATCCACGGCATCCTCCGTACTTTTTGATTTCCGGAACCCGTATTGGTTACTAGCCAGCAGATTCTTACTTTCTAAGTAGCTCGATAGCCTTGTATTAACTACCTTCTCAATTATTTTACTGATAATACTAAGCAGTGAGATGGGACGGTAGTTAGAGACCTCTTTTTTGTCACCGCTTTTGTAAATCGGCACCACTACGGCTTTTTTAAATATTTTCGGAAATATGCCGGTAGACAAGCTCAGATTGCATAGGTGAGCTATCATCGAACACAATATTTGATGGGAGTTAGTTAGAACTATTGTGGGGATATGGTCTACGCCTGGGGCACTATTCTTTTTAAGATTCCTTATTATTTTGTCAACTTCTATATAGTCCGTGGGAATTAGGTTCATAGAGTGCTGGTTATCAGATTTGTATTTGGAGTTCGCAAGCTGATCTTCGGAGGCACCCGTCCTGCTAATAATATTGTTTGCTAGCTCTGCTCCCGCGGTTGAAAAGTGTTTGTTAACAATATTAATGGAATCCTGCTGCGAACCCATAGCAGTAAGAAGGGCTGTTGCTTTGTTGTTGGATTGTTTTTTGATATTACAAACTTCTTTGACCACTTCCCATGTACCTTTGCTATTGTTGTGGTTTTTGCTGAACTTGCGTTTAAAATATTGGTTTTTAAGGGTTTTGGCTAGTTCATTGCACATATTTCTGTACTTCAGGTAGGCATTTTTTAATTCTTCGTCATTTGGTCTTTTTTTGACTACTAAGTGCATTTTGTCTCTTTTGCGAAAGCTTCTTAAAAGATTACTTGTGATCCAAGGCTTGATAGGGGTTTTCCTTCTATTGAATGAGACAGTGCTGGTGTGAAGATTTGTCAAATCTTGGATAGTTTTCGTGAGGACCAGAGCAGCTTCGTTTGGATCACTTATATGAAGATATGGTTTCCAGTCGTACTCCCTAATGGATATCGCAAGAGCTTGGAAGTTGATTTTAGTTCTAATGATTTTTCCAGTAGGTGCAATGGCTTTATATGAGCCGTTGAGTGATAGTAATATTGTACGGTGGTCGGTTATATCCCTCTCAAATACAAAGCATTTGTATTCACCAATAAGCTTAATCATAAAATGGTCCAAACAAGTCAAACCATGTGTTGGTACATTTATGGAGTTGATAAGGCCGTGGGAGCCAACAACTTCGAGATAATCCGCCACACAGCTAGCACCAGTATTTAGGGTATCTATATTGATATCACCAGTTACAACAATGTTCCGTGATTTGATATTTGATAATTGCTGGTCCAGGGATTCAAGAAAAGCGGCAGTGCTCTTAAAAGCGGAAGGCCTATAAATGCCCAGGATGGTAGTGTTATCCATTTCAACTGCTAAACAGTTCGCCTCGTCTAACTCCACTTCATTTACATTTGCAACAATATTTGAGCTTACGTAAGCTACGACACCATCGTTCTGGTTGAAACTCCGTTTAGTTGAGAATGCTGTGTAACCATCGATTAGAGGTACAATGGAGTTTTCGTCACACCAACACTCGGTTAGAATTATGACGTGCAAATTTATATTTAGCCTGGTTAAAAAAAATCAAAAAATTGTCAAGGTTTTTATTCACACTCCTGATGTTAAAAGTTATTATGTTTAGTGGACTGGATGATTTTTTCAAAAATTTGTTGAATTCTAGCTTGAAACTATTTGGATTTTCAATAAGAGAACATTGATTTGTATTTAGATTTTCTATTTCTTCTAAAATACAATTACAGTCCATTTTGGAATGGTAATAGTGAGAATGTCTCCAAAATTGTACCCGAAAAAAGTTTTGCGTTCTTTATAGTAAAATTTTTATTATATATTTGTAAGTTAACCGAATTTAGGTTTTTATATTTGCCATAATTGTATTTAATGCGCTTAGGTTTGATTAAAAATGTAGGTGTGAAATGTGCATTTTCAATGTTGATTAATTTAAGTAGTGTAAATACTAGGGTGATGTTAAGGTTAGTTAGATTAGAAACGTGGCTTATCATATGACAGTGTACTAAGTAATCTAGTCATTTGTTCCTTAGCGTATGTAGTTGGGCTTCATTTTTTATCAAAATGTAGGGATCGCCTTGTTTTCTTCTAAGATACACCATTCCATTTGATGTCCAGCAGAAATCGTAACTCATACTCTTACGGAACTCTCTAGCCAAGAAGAAAAGACGGGATGCAAGTGGGGTGAGATGCTCCGCTATATATATCTCTACCTTGGGGCCTTCAATGTCGAGGTGGGAGGAGTTTAGCTGCTCGGTCTTGTAGTTGGTAGCTGTGGTATAAAATTTCTTGGCAGCCATTAGAAAGTTAGCCTTAGTGAGAGTTGAAGAGAATTCCGCTATGATCATAGAGGTTGTCTGATCTGGTTTGGAAGGGACTCGGTAGACGTCTCGTAGCTCCGAAGTGTCCAAGGAAATGCCAATAGTGGAAGACAGTTTGTGTATAGCCTTAAATAGATTTTCTTTATTTTCAACCTTCTGCTTCGGAACATTTCTAATTTGAATACTGGTTTTGCGATTGTTTCTCTCTAAATAATCACATTTATCTTCAATTTTAGAAATTTGATTGGTTAAATTTTTGCGTTCTTCGTCAAGACGGGAAATACTTGATTGAATATCCTCCAGTTTTGCATGAACGAACTCAATAGATGTTCCAATATCAGTAGTAGTTTTGTGCATATCATCGTTTTGGGCCTTCACCTCGGCAATATGTTTTTCTATATTCTCCATGCGCAAATTTTGTTGGGTATGTAACTCTCTTAAAACGTCCCGAAGTTCCTCACGAATAATTTTGCGCAGGTCAAGCCCCATATTTTCTGTACTTTCGTCTGAGACCCTTCGTCGTTTACTGTCGCGTTGCGTTATATTCACTAGGTCCTCAATCTCGGGTACGGGGCCTGTGATCTTGTCCACTTCAGAATCGGACATGCTGTGAGATTTGTGTGTGGCGAGTGCATTATATTCGGCATTGCAGTATTAAAAATTAGTAGTAGGGAATGCAAGCTGGCAAAGGACGTACCGCTACCCGCTATCGCTTGTGCGTTGGGGCACGCTGCCGTGGAGTGGTCGTGTGGTAGCCGGGCGGTCGATGTCGAGGCGTGAGCGCAGCGTACCTCTCAGAGTATAGTCGTCGCAGTAGTGCTGTCTCTGTCTGTTGCGCTGCGCAGCGCAGTCGATCTCCGTTGTGTTATGCGTTCCTGGTACTTCACAGCAATTTTGCCACAAATTTTGAATTTTAAATTTAAATTATAAAAGATTAAATAACTTGCACGGAATACGCGTCTAGTCGCTGTCGCAGTCCGAGGGGGAGAGGCTCGAAAGGATTCAGGATTCCAATCTCATTATCTTAAAATTTTCATTTGGCGAGTCTGGAAATCAAAGCGAAAAAAAAACTCGTGAACCCTCAAATAACGAGTTAATAAATTCGTATATGTTGATTAAAAGAAGAATCAACTCTTTTGTCACATAATTGACAAGGAGTGTAAATAAAAATCGCCCAATAGCTGTCTTAGGGCTCGTATTAATAAATTACTCTCAACTCTAAGATCGATCTTGAGCACGAACTTGAGATGCTGTTTTATGTGAGAATGACATATCAAGGTCGCGCTCAAGATCGATCTCAGAGTTGAGAGCGATTTATTAATAGGAGCCTAAGTACTGAATCACAACGAGATAATACACACATACCTAAAAGCTACCTAATCTAGTCAGCCTCGACGCAAACTCATTTAAAAATAATGTCCTGTCAGCGGGTCTATAGGCACATAACAGGGATTGTTGGTCTCAACACAATGGGCGGGAGTTCGGCCTGTTGTATTCAGTAAATCTTCGTTTTGCAAACGGGTGCCAATTGCAAAGCTTCATTGAATATACGGAGGAATGGAGCAGTAATACAACTCCATTCGAAGTTCGTGAACTAATAACGTAAATATAGTCATTTGTACTTGGTATTTCACACAGAAGTTTTCGCTGTGGATTACCTTTTAGTTAATTGATTACTCACATAAATTAACGTCCTCCTTTTGACGTGTTGTATGAAATGAAATTACCAAAACCTCCACAAACCACCAACAACCACCCTCTTACCTTTTTTCGAGGAAGGCTTTATGCTATAACATACCAGTATGTGTGCGGACACCGAAACCCACGCCACGTGGACGAATCGCGGCCCCTATTAAGTATATGCCACAAAACGTCCATTATCCTAAATAAGTGTATCTAATTCTAATTGAATAATTACTTGGATTAGATATAATAATAACAATGATTTTAATCATCTATGGAAAGTTAGCAAAAAGATAATAAAATTGAAAACATTCGGAAAGCAATGAACATTTCAAGCGACAATGATAAAATGAGACAGTAATTTTATTTCTTTACGACCATACAATACATACTGTGGCCCAGGCATATTTAGCCAGGCCTCCATTAGATTATTGAAATGGGAATTGAGCGTTAATCCCATTAACGATTGCAGATTGTGTGGAGCTTAGAAAGGGAGCTCGCGGATCAATTGGCTAAACGTTCATGCTGATAACTGCTTAAGTAAGATTTATTGTCATTACCTACCTACAAACATTTGGAGGAAATGACAATTAGAGAAATGCGTTCAAAACTTTCATGGAATTATATTTAGGTAACCGGCTTTTGATGCATTTTAAAGTTTACTGAAGTTAAATGTTCATAGCACAATTTAGATTTTAGAGAATCTTGTGAATTTGAAAATACTCCGGGACGGGAAGAAAAGCTATATTTATTAAGTAGTACAAGAATACCGTCAACTTTTTGCTTGTGACATAAAACTCTATCACAAGCATGGTCTGAAAGTCAACTAGAGGTGGTCGGCATCGTCTGCTCAGCAAGTCTCGTAAATCGTTGAAAGGTATGTTTATCGTTGACATACAAACTATGTAGCTTAGTGTTTGAGGAGCTCGATGGCGCAGTGGTTAGCGCACTCGGCCTGCGGTTGCTAAAGTTAAGCAACGTTCGCAGATGCCAGTCATCGGATGGGTGACCGAAAAATTTCATCTCGAACTCCTCCGTGCTTCGGAAGGCACGTTAAGCCGTTGGTCCTGCGCCTGATCTCTCTACGGTCGTGTCAGATTGCTGTCCCACCGAATTATGAGAGTGAAGGAATAGGGAGTGCACCTGTGCTTGCGCATTCACTTGTGCACTATAATATATCCTGCGTACCTGGCTGATCGTAAGATCGGCCGCCATGGCCGAATACGGCCGGAGGGTATTATGTATGTGCTTAGTCCCAAATAATTGCATTTTAAAATCAAACCAATTTATGTTTCAGCAATCACGTATTTTTAGCTCCGACAATAGCCCGTCTCTATTATCACAACCAAACCTGCTTTGCTCTATTCCCTGCAGAATGGGAACCCTGCGGCCTATACCAAGCCCGGCTAATATTAGTATTGTATTGCCGAAGCAAGCCAGCGACAAGGTTTCGCACTCAAGAAAGGATGATTAATAGGAGCTGAACCCTTCGAAATACTTGCAGGATGGAGGAAATGACCCACTTAAGTGCATTTGTATCTTCCGTGTTTCATAAGATTCATACACTTGCGGGAAGATTCGGCTTTTTATTGTTCCTTCCATAGATTTGCCCTCGCCTACTTCGAAATTGGCACTAAAATGAGAGAGACAGCACGTTGACCATTGATTTAAACGGGTGACTGTCAACGTGCTGTCTCGCTCTAAGAAGCGACAGTCGCTCTTATTTTAGTGCTAATTTCGAAGTAGGTATGGCGAGGGCAAATCTAACGGTTTATATCCATGGTCCCTTACGTATTTTTTGAGGGGAATCGTAATAAACTGGCGGTGTTTGTATCGTAAATTCAGATTAGATTCTTGCTCACAATGGGTCTAATAAAAATATAACTATATTTATCCCTATGTTCCAAAGTAAAATGTTTTGTATTGTAGCTTTAGGTGCTTTCGTAACGAGTGTTATTACTTTTGAGTTGCCTTGAAGTAACGAAAAAAGGTAGGCACCAATTTTAAATCTTTGTTAACCATTCTATCCGGTATTGTTTGTCAAAAAATAATAGCCGTCGATATTTTTATTTTATTATTTTAAAATTGATAATTTCAGCCAGGCAAAATACACGTGTTTAATTTATAAATGATGTGTTTTTTTAATTATTTACAAATATTTTGAGGAAAACAATTTGTCTGTAATGTAATATTTCGTACATCATTTTCCTTTATTATTCAAGTACCTTCCCCAATTTAAAACTCGTCTATATTTCATTGTACAGTAATTAAATATTTATAAAAGTACTAGCGGATAATGGTTTCCACTATCCACACACATATAATTTTAAACTATATGTAGCTTAAAGCCATTCAGTCAAATGGACTATCCATCCAACACAAAAATATTATTTTTTCAATTCAAACCAGTAGTTCCTGATATGGGCGAGTTCAAACAAAAAAACAAACTCATATTTTTCTGGCATTATTATTTTAGTATAGGTAGATAAATATTAATAAAAAATAATAGGTTCTTTTGAACACATAACTAGGTATGATAAGAAAAAAAAACAATAATGGAATAAAACGTTTATTCTTCCGAGCACTTCCTAAGCGTTCCCACACGCCTGTTGCTGTGTTTGGTAACAGGAGCCGCCACGATTAGTACATTTCCCCATCGGGCTTTCACGAGATTCTGGGTCAACAACTTTGTTTATCCAATAAGGGAATTTCGGTTGAATCACCCACTATCTGGTATTTTATTTCAGCAAAACTTACTTATGACGCCTCGAAAGTAAACACAATTCAACACTTTCATGGTTCTTTCTAAGAAATAGCAATCTTATATTTTACAATCACTGATTTTTCTAGAAATCTATGAATAAAGCTTTCAGATATTTCTGTTTGGCTGGTGCGATTTTCGCACACAAAATGTGAAGTTACAGCTTTAAGTCTTCCTCGATAAATGAACTACTAAACTTCTTCAATTCGAACGAGTAGTTCCTGAAATTAGCGCGTTTAAACAATCAAACGAACAAACCTCTTTCGTGGTCATTACCTATTTAGATTATTGAAGTAAGTAAATTAGGTATCAGCCTATAAATGTCCCACTGCAGGGCAAAGGCCTCCATCACTTGGAACCATGCTTTCGTTACAAAGATGAGTTTTGGCTTAATCACCACGCTTGCCAAACCCGGGCTGTGTTCAGAAAAATAAACACAACTTTTATCCCGACCAGGGATACGAACCCAGGACCTCGAGCCCACGGCCCGGTAAACCACTAGACCATCGAGGCGTTTTTAGATTATAATTCAACTATAAATAATTCAGAGACGCAACAAGTTAGCTAGTTGAATCCCAGTTTATCGGATTATAACATACGCCTGCCGCTGCCTCACTTTAATACAACACAACACAACTCACAAATATGAAATACTACATAAACAGTGCTTTGAGATCGTGCAGTCCGCACACTAGCACTGTAATTCCTTTTTTTTATTGTAATAAAATTAACATATTAATTCTCTATGGTGCACTAAAGAATTAAAAGTAACTTTTATTACATTTTTCATCATTAAGAAGTGATAATTTAAAATATTGCTAAAAATGGCCACTTTTAACAATATTTAAGATCTTCTTTTTTATTACATTTTTCGCCATGGTGTAGTGAAAGTGGCTACTTTTAGCAATATTTTATATTTTAACATTTTTATTAAAGAAAACTTCTAATAAGAATTCCAAAAATCATAAATGTTATTATTTAGTGCACTAAAGAGCGTTTTTTTATCTAAACATCATAAATTTATCACAATTGAAGAAAACGGAGTTGCGGCGCTTAGTATGCGGACGACACGCCCTTAAAGCTGTACTTACTCTACTAATTAAACAAAGCTTCACTGCAGTGCAAATACGTTGAATCATGAATCAAACTGGAACTACATCGTTTGTTATTTAGTATTCCGTACGGGTCAAATTCGCGAGCTAGGATACTGCTAGGTCATAATCTCCGCTCTGTTCTAGAGAATTCGCTTTGCTCCCATTGATTCACATCATTCTGTGGCACACTAACATACTGGGAAAACAGATAACCGCAATTAAAGGAACATAAGGTGCAAAGGTGTCAAATGCGAAATGTGCGTATGTGTTTTATAGGGGCCATGAAACCAAAAATAACCTTTTCTTATAATTAATGTAGAAATGACGTCCTGAGTGGAACACTAATTTGATAGAAATTATGTACTCGTAGGTATGTAACGTAATGTTATTTTTGTGTCCCTTGAGAATCCTTTGTTTGGCAAATTGATAATTTGCACCCAATCGTAAGGTCCATTTAGGCCTTGAGAAACAGTGTAAACTGTAAATTATCAGAAACTTTTATCCCAATGTGTTACAGTTTTACACAGTATGGTGCAACTCAACGGGAACAAAAGGAGTCATCCAGTTTAGGTGATAATGCAGATATGTACAGCTGTATAATTCCGTGAGTGTACAGTATACACGGCCCCATTAGAACGAAACGTGATCAAAATCCTCCCATCTGACAAACTCAGGGATGTCGAATTATGATTGGATACACGACCGGTGTAATAGGGTTAACGTCGTAGAGAGACGTATTTTTACCAGGAAATATTAACAAAGCTGTATTATGTAGAGAGCTGAGAGACGTATTTTTACCAAGGAAAATTAATAACGCTGTGTGATATCGAAAGTGTTATGACATCGTAAGGGAATAGAAGCGAATAAGTGAAATCCCATCAAAAACATTCTGTAAAAAATCTAGCCAAGTCTCGATGGAGCTGCTTGCTCATCTCTAAAAAAGTAATGAAATCTAGAAAAAATCGTGCCAAGCCTACGGTTCCTTACTGCGATTTCTTCATTATTATAGTTGTGTTGTGTGACTTGGCCGTTGAAGGGTACTCAAGGGTACAAATCCAGTATTAAGCCTTAATTTTCACTTGTTATTCAATCAACGTTGTCAAATTGGCAATTTTTCATCGTCAATGGGTAGCGGTTCTGGCGACAGATTGGTGTAATTTTGTCACAGAGCACCTGGTTCTGTGCCCTTGTGTTCCCTTCAACGGCCAAGTCACACAACACAACTATAATAATGAAGAAATCGCAGTAAGGAACCGTAGGCTTGGCACGATTTTTTCTAGATTTCATTACTTTTTTAGAGATGAGCAAGCAGCTCCATCGAGACTTGGCTAGATTTTTTACAGAATGTTTTTGATGGGATCTCATTTATTTTTTGTAGGTCTCTTTTATACAAACGAGAAAAAAACTCGTCACCGCTGCTTAGGACATCACACTCCCTTATGTCTTAGACTCATCTATTAAGCCCATCTATAAAGTGCACTAAACATGCTTTTTTATCAATATACGTATTATTTAATGCACTTACGTATATTATCTACATTTAATCCAGGCCTTAAACCGGGATAATCCAGGGGTTATCTTATTTTTTTGCTCTTTGAAGCTTTTAAGTACTAATTACCCATATCTTCTGGGATGGCAATCCCATGATACTGATGCTTAATTTTCATATCTTTAAACTCCTTATTTTTATCTACAAAACCATCAGTGTAACGGTTAGGCAACGATATAAGTTTTTGTACATAAAGAAAGACAAAGTTAACAATGCAGTCGAAATTCATACAGAATGTTCTTGTAAAACCGCAAATATAAATTTGTTTTGAAGTTTTCATAATTTTTCCTTCGTTTGTAGCTAATTACCTATCTTGGTGCCAAATTTAAATGTTCTATGTTTGCTAGAAGTACCTTAGAATTTTGATGACGAAAAAAGACAAAGTTAACAATGCAGTCGAAATCCATACAAAATGTTCTTGTAAAACCGCAAATATAAATTTGTTTCCTATCATATATAATTTATTGAAGTTTTCATAATTTTTCCTTCGTTTGTATCTAATTACCTATCTTGGTGCCAAATTTGAATGTTCTATGTTTGCTAGAAGTACCTTAGACTTTTGATGACGAAAATGACAAAGTTAACAATGCAGTCGAAATTCATACAGATTGTTCTTGTAAAACCGCAAATATAAATTTGTTTCCTAGCATATATAATTTATTGAAGTTTTCATAATTTTTCCTTCGTTTGTATCTAATTACCTATCTTGGTGCCAAATTTGAATGTTCTATGTTTGCTAGAAGTACCTTAGACTTTTGATGACGAAAATGACAAAGTTAACAATGCAGTCGAAATTCATACAGATTGTTCTTGTAAAACCGCAAATAAAAATTTGTTTCCTAGCATATATAATTTATTGAAGTTTTCTTAATTTTTCCTTCGTTTGTAGCTCATTACCTATCTTGGTGCCAAATTTGAATGTTCTATGTTTGCTAGAAGTACATTAGAGTTTTGATGATCGGTCAGTGAGTCAGTGAGTGACAAAATGGTGTAACTTTGATCGCTCATAACTCGTAAACTATTAGTTCAAATGTCATGATATTTTGAGACTGAGCTTCTTCTGATACTAACTCACGGTCGTCGAAAACTTAAACGCCTAGCTTTGACCACATCGACGCTACAAGGGTGGTGAAATAGCCGCGAAACGCTTCGAGAAAAGATGGTTACGGCCGTGCCCGCTTTTGCTCGAGACTTGGCTGGGGCACTGCCGTGCCCCCAGATATAATAAATACCGACTCTAAGTAAATATTCAGTGCTTTCTTTTTAATTTTTCTAATAAACGGAAACACTTGCTTCGAAAAAAGAAACAAAAATGATATTAATACCAATTATATTTGTCATAAAATTTTCTGTCCGTTTGATAAACAGAAACTACTTAAATAGTGAGTATTTTGTGCTATTGCTGACTACTAAACAATACGCTTATCTATTCCCCAATCAAAAGTGCAATATAATTTTGAATAACATGTCCTTGTGCATAATAATGTCCTACAGTTATCAGGCCGCCATTTTGTAAATCATTAGCCAATGTTTTATTTATCTTTCAATTACGAAGGTAAATCTATGATATTGAAAACAATAGCACACATATTAAAATGCACAGACATCCCTGTATCCAATCAGTATTCAGGATGAGTGGCTTGAATAAATACGACAACCGTTTATTTGATGTATATTTCATGCATGAATTTAATCATGTGTGCTCGTGGCACAGAGACAGCCTTGGCGCGAGAAGAGACACCTGATAAGAAAACGAAATTACGTCATATTTGTCTCTTTCGTAATTTTCTTTGCGAATATAGCAACTCAGTCTGCGACTTCCACTGCTGTTAACTTTGTCAGAAGGTGTGCCTATTGGACGAAAGATGGCGTTTTTAAACGATCTAGATATATGTAGTTGCGTTTAGAGTGGGTGTTTCGTTTTTACGAGTAATTACAGAGAGGCAGACGAGTTAGAAGATAAATTCTAATCATGTGTGACAATTCAAGTGGTAGTTCTACTATTCTCTCCAACTTTGAAAAGAAAATTTTACGGAGGAGAAACAATTGACAGCCATATTTATTTCCACAAAATGACTATCGCCTTTTTCTTTTGAACACTCAATGACAACGGCGGCTAAGGTCAAATTAAACAAATTGCCTACCAATTAGTCGCTAGGACAAATTAGACGAGTTCAGCTTTTGAAAACAAACCCAGGCATTAAGTGTGTACTTGAAACAGAAACGCGTAATTAATTGCTAATTAACGACCTTATTAAAACTCGAGTATCTTTATTTTGGTTAGAAAGGTTTTCTTAATTGACCTGTAGAAAGGACGCGTCAAAACGATTTTAATTTTTAATTTGACTGTTATGATATTTTATTATATTACACTTTGGAATGTAGTCATGTTTTTTGACTTAGAATTTACCCTTCACAAGGATTATACACACCTTTCTGTTGATCACACGTGCTCAGTTACTCGATTAGGCATAAAAGATTTCATCATACTAAGTCAAGATTATAACCCATAACCTAGTTAGATACTTATTGGGATCAGAATATAAGGCTGAACAAAGATTTTCAAGTATTTAAAAAAAAAAAACAGACATCCACGAACATTTAAGCTCTGTTTGAATTACACAAATCCTATTCAAGTTAATTACTCCGACCTTTAACTAACAGGGGATGTCGAAAAACCTAAGTAATCCCCTTTGTGACGTCACGGGCTACGAACAGTCGTTAATCCACCAAACAAACTTCCTGCAGGAATGGCAAACACAAATGGCGCCGTAATAGATGTTTTAAACAAAAACACTTAGGTACCAAGGATCTAACTAATACTGTGGGTATTAGTTAGGTAGGTACTGTAAATTACTACGTAGCAAGTTTTCAACTAATATTATTTAACGGATCTTAACGCGATTTTAGTTATGTAATAATATTTTATGTTATAATGCAAAAGTCTAAAATCTTCTAAACACTTACTTTCCGAAGGCCATGATATAAATATTTGATTGCTTTATAACTCTATGCCTCATCATCATAATAATTGAACTACCTAGAGCACTTTATGGCAAATGATACTCGCACATACTCGTATTCTTATTTAGTTATCCTTGCAGATCATTACCCAATGCGGGCATCTTAATATGTCGAGAACATCAAAATATGTTTATTCGGAAATCACAATCCACATTCAATCTATACTTTTACTTTACTTTACTAATATTATAAAGCTGAAGAGTTTCTTTGTTTGTTTTTACGCGCTAATCTCAGTAACTACTGGTCCGATCTGAACAATCATTTTTGTGTTGGATAGTCCATCTGACGAGGAAGGCTTAAGGCTATAGTATATTACCTGTGTGCGGAAACCGACAACCACGCGGCCGGAATCTGGGGTGGCCGCTAGTTCATTATATATTTAGAGAGAAAATAACAACCATCGGAACGCCCCTTCTCCAGTTTTTAAGTCGGAAAAAAGCCGCGTTTACGACAAATATTTTTCAGAGCAACTTTACCTTATTTAGACATTATTTATCACCGTCTGCCGTAGCGATGCCACCTGCGCTCATATTTCTTAACAATTATAAGTACGCTTTAGTCTCATTCGTTTATCCGGACACTCAAATGAAAATTCTCGGGGGAAAACGCTTTTTCCGAATGAACAAGGTTATTTATTTGCCGGCTGTGGAGTTTCGAGCGAACTTGCTTTGTTTTGTTTTATTGCTTTTGGCAGCGATACATCTTAGCTCGGCGACGATATCATAAAGTTTACTTTTCACGGAATAAATGGAATAAACAGTTGAAAATGGATGATTGAGTATGGTTTCCATTTCGCATTTTCTTACCGTTAAACCATAATTATATTATAGTTAAACAACACAACTCTTGCTACTTACTTTAAATAAGGTAACTACCAAATTGCTTTATTCAGCAGTTTCGTCATTGAATTTTAACTAGGACAACTTGATTCTGTATCTCATCCACTTAAGCGACCCACTTCGCATAGTGGAAATGCTTACGGGGACGCATGAAATAAATCTTCATTTGGGAAAACCATTCTACGTTAGTAGGTTAGGTAGGTGCTATTGCCACCGAATGTTGACTATTTCAAAGATGATTAGAAGAAAAATGAAGTATCAGCTTTTTTGTCCCACAGCTGGGCAAAGACCTTCATCATTTGATACCATCGTTACAAATATAGGTTTAAGGTTAATCACCACACTGGCCAAATACGGATTAGTGATGACACCTCCGCTGTGTTTGGAAAAGCCGACAAACGTTTTCCCGAGCCGGGAATCGAACCTTGGACCTCGAGACTACAGATTGGTATATAAATCACTAGACCATTTAGGCGTTAAAGATGGGTACATATTTTTTTTTTATATCCTAAACAAATCCCGACGAGCCGTTTGGTGTAATGGTCGAAAAGGCTACAACACCAAAGGTCGCGGGTTCGATCCCCGCACCTTCCTCCCCCTTTGCACGGTACAAACATTTGTGTGCAAGAACATGTTTGTTTGTATAGGTCTGGGTGTTTCTATGTATAATATGTATGTATTTACAAAAAAAATATTACTTATACATATAAGTAATGTTTATCTGTTGTCTGGCACCCATAGCACAAGCTCATGCTTAGTTTGGGGCTAGAGGGCGCTGTGTGAATAATGTCTAGAGATATTAATTTATTTATTGAAATCATGATACAAACTCCTCATCATTAAAATACATAGTGTTTCAGAGAAAGCCGACAGGTATTTCAAAACTGGTTCCGCAAATTACAAAAGCACAGGTAGGTAAATGCACGCAGCGTATTTATTAGACTCTAAGCTAGCTCGGACCGAGCTGACCTAGATTCTGTTTTATCTCGTGGACGCACTATCCTGGTAATTAAACCTCAGATGACCTGGATGGAGTGATCAGAGACCTAGTATCTAGGCGAATACCGTATTAGCCTGCGATGTCGATTTCAAACGGTTGTTGTTTTCAATTTCCTGCGTTTTTTGGTAGCGAAAATAACATATTTTCACGACCGATTTCAAGTTGGACTACCTCGAATCCAAAATACCTATCAGTCTAAGTTTTGCATGTCAAAAGTGCGTTTTAAATTAGTTGTTAGATCGATCGATTTTGGTAAGAACTAATGCGATTGCGGATGGCATAACATTATACATAATAGTGGGGTAACTATTGACTTAGCCATTATGATTATTTACCTATCAGTGTTTAAATCAAAATAAAAAATAAAAAAGAAAACAAAATTAAAACCCAGTTAATAAGAGAGCATAGGCATATGTTTCAAGATGTTTCTTAATAGGCGTTATAACACGGCATAAAGAAAGCCAAACAAAGAAATTCTCCCGCGAAACATTTAGGCGTCGCGATAATAATGCTTTGTCGCCTAGCTTTATTATTGTACTTGGATTGAGGGCGTTTCTTTTCCGTTCGCTTTTGAACTCCCTTTTGTAATAAGATACAAAGTGGGTCTAATTCAGACGCCGTGATCCGGAAGATTGCTCGTTTGATTAACTCTGAAAGCTTGTACAATACCACTAGAGGGTTCTGGCGGGTCCAGTGGTTAGGTAGTTATTACGTTTAATCAATTATTTAAAATTTACGATATTTCTACGTAGGTACTTAAGATGTTTAGGGAATGTTTCAGACGAACATGTTATTCATTTTTGATTAACATGCAAATACAATTAATTAAAAACCCGTTTGTGTACGAGTGCTTTACTTCTTAATCTCTTAATTCAAATTGAAAACACGTGAAACAAAAGCGAACAGAAGAGAGCGCTACTCATTATTACGCACACACAACAATTAAAATTAGCACAAGCCCCACATTAAAATCCTTGTACCATTAATCATACGTCACTCCCATAGCAGAGCCGGTGAGCCAGCGCTAAGTGATCGGCTGACGGACTGTCAGCGCAAACTATCCGAGTTTCCCTCGGCTTTTACCCGCGGCCGCGAGTTGTGCGGGAACTTTAATTACGTACACGTGACTCGCGGAAATAACTCCGCTATCGAACTAGTTCCTGCAACGAACCAGGTTGCACAAATTCGCCGGACTAATAGTGTGGCAAGCGTGTTGGAAGGTGTGTCAGAAGGCGGCCATGTTTTAGCTCACCAGGTGGCGCTTTTCGGACGAATAAGGTCCAAAAGGTTCATAAATCGCATTCAATGACTTGGAAGATGTCGTTTGGTCATCCCATTTGATACAGCAAGTAGTAGCAAGTGTATTTTTTATGAAAATAAAGTTTCAATACCATTTAATAAATATTAACTTACGTAGGTACTTACAGATTGAGTTAAAACCTAAAAAAAATCGTAGCCGCATGCAAACCCGATTTACTTTTCCTTAATGCAAAAGATAAAACTGACTTCCCTATCCTGTTCTTCCCAATTTTATGTTGTTATTAATATTATGGATGCTCTTGACATTGTTACATTTAAGAACATAAATAACGTTGGAGCTCTCGTAAAAGTAACTTGCAGTCTATTACAGAGGAGACTGTGTTCGCGAAGAAAACTAGGACTATTAATCTATGTCCTGTCCGTCTCTAGGGAAACCGCCTTGTGTCGCCCGCCGTATGAAATGTTTTTGAAAATGATAGTTTTTCAGCTATCCAGGTGACGGTTCATTGTTAGAGCAGGGGAAAAAAGAAACAACACAAAAGTTGGCTTATATCCTTTTATAAAAGAATATAAGCCAACTTTTGTGTCTAAATTGACTTGAATCATATAAACAGAGAGATCAAGTTGCATTAGTTATTTAAATTACTTTAGGTGTAGAAAGACACTATGCGGAAAAAACGCGACCGAATCTCGGCCAAAGTTCATTATCTATGAAACTCAAACTCGGGAGCCTAAAAGAAAACATGTTGTAGAAACAAGCTAGTGTGGATTAAAGTTTTAATGAATTACTACTAACTTACCTACTACGAGTAACTTTCAAATCATTAAATTAAGACTAAAATGTCCAAATTCTGTTGATGAAATTCGAATATGTGCGTCTACACCACACGCCCTGTCTGGTTAGACCGTGTTTACTCCTGAGTGAGCCTTTGTTAACTACAATACAGCTCCGTACAGCGGTTCGTCGTATCCGATCATTTGTTAACATTAGAACGTTATATTACTGACCCGTCTAATCTGCACGTCGCAATTTGCAGAGCCCACAGTTCCTTTGTTATAAATTGTTTCGGGAAACATCCACAAGATTAATAGTTGGAAGCTCTTGACGCGTGCTCAGTGAAATCGGCTCTCGACTAAATTAAAAAGCGTTTTTCGGCCATTTTTTACGCCGCAATATTTCTTTTCAGGGTACCGTGGCAAAGGGTTCAGTGGAATCGCAATTATTTACGCGTGACTTACTTACACTGTTAGTCTAAATAAAAAAGCATTCAAGATAAACTAAGTCTGAGAATAGAACTTATCCTTGACTTATTTATATTTCAAATACATAAATCTTTCAGACCACGATTATCATTAATGCCTTTTCGGCACAAGATATTACACCTAATTGCTTTCCTACTGTATTTGCTTGAAGAAGATGCTATTGTAATTTATCACGGTATTGCGTAATTTCATATTTAAAAATCAGCTTGAACATAATATTATTTCTGATACTAAGCTTAACAACAAAACAATGGAGCTAAGTATCAAAATCGATTACGTTCAACAAAACCCTTTGCCCTTAATCCTATTTAATTTCCGTTTAAAACATGAAACGACGTAGGTAATACAGGTAGGCACTTAAAAACACATATTAAGAACCCCTAAATGAAAACACTTAACACAGATTTCCCTGCTTTTTAAACCCCACTGAAAGGTTTAAGCGGCCATTGATATTTCTAAACTGCGACATGATGTTGGTATTCATTTTAATGTCGTTTGAACCGACGATTCGCGCGGGAATGACGATGAAAGCCTCCCCGTTTTCCGGACAGCCGGCTCGAAAACTGTTAAAATGAATTATTGCCGGCACATTACAGCCCGCGGCAATAAGTAGTCCCAGGCAATTAAGATTTTATATTCGTCGATTGTGAACTTGACTTCATCATTTTGTCGACATAAAGAATTAACACTTTCGTTCAATTGACCTACAATTACACAAGTATATTTCTTATCCTTAAAAAATCATCTTGGCGATTACGGAAACTGCTAGTTAATTCGGAAAACTACCTATTAATAACGACATTTTGAGAAAAAGGAAATCACGTCTCTTCATTCTAAACATGAGGTAAATATTGAGTTGTATGTAATGCTGATATTTTATATATTCCTACCGAACCATGAAAAGGTTAGTTCCCGATTAAAATCGCCCGACCTAACCGATCCGTCCAAGGAAATGTTCTTTTCAAAACCGAACAGAATTTCTCAATAGCCGCCCGACGACGAAAGGAGTCGTTCAAGTTGTAAGTCCAGATTGAACGCAAAGGAACCGGCCGTACAATAATAGGGACCGTCTAGAATAATGGCTTATTCAAATTTAACGGCGGAAAAACCGCAGTTCGGAATACTTCGGAAAGCGATAGGCGCCGGGCGCACCTGTGCTTTCGAACCTTTTAGCATAACGTTGTTACGCCAGACAATTATTATACTATTAAATACTATAGATCTTTTATAGGGTAAGTTTTATTGTTGAGTTCAACTTTAAGTACGATTGATTTATTGCCAGATTTAAATAAACTGTAAATTAATGTGCCAATTTATACGCAATCCTAGGCATTATAAGTACCTACGCAGACGGCCGGGTCGGAGAAGGCGTGCTCACTTACGCCCTCTCTAACCCGAAGGGTATGCCTGCACATGGGATTAGCTCTCCTGCGTGCACTGCATAGGCTACCATGCCATGTCTGGGGATGATGTCGTTTCCTGCGTCATCCTCCCAAGGCGCCCCCCTGGCCTGATCTTCTAGGCCAGGGAATACCCGGGAACGGAGTGGGCATTCGCCAGGCACACGCCGGGCACGAGAACCAGGCCCTCCCACCACACGGGTGATAAGGAAACCGCAGGGTTTTAGTAGGTAGTGGGACGAAGTCCCGAGCCCTACACACGGCTGCAGGTGTAGCTAGCCTGCAGTTATGGCACGTCAAAGTGTTTCCCTGCGCAAAAAAAAAATAAAAAAATAAAAAGGCATTATAAGTACAAATGTGAACATAGTTTCAACAACAAACGAAAAAGTCTATTTATTTAATCTTCTAGGATACACGGTTGCTACAAATTTGTAGTTTGTAGTACCCGTTTCTGTAAACGTTAAGCTACGAAAATGATAGTCTAGACTTCAGTATCAATTTTCATGCTCCCAAATGTGGCAAACTGCCATAAAACAATCGTAGTTCCATTTTTATACAATATCGTCGCGTCGGTAATTTCTCTCCGCAATCATTCATTTAATTAGAGCAAGCTCTCTTCGATTGCCAATGTAGTGAACAAATATCCCCGATGAGTTTCCATGACTTACCTGCTAAATTAATTAACCCTCAGGCAAAACAAAAGATAAAAGGGGTCCCGGCACCGATTGTGCAGAATAAGGAAATAATTTAATGACATTAGGTGATGTAAAGATATCCCCTTTACATTTGCAAAAAGGATCTTTTATTAGAGAAACTTGAACAGCTACCGAAAACAGCATCACTATCCCTCATTCTATTTACTCAGACTATTCACTCGTACTTTGCAAGGTACAAGTAGCTTGAGGAAACATATTAAAACACAAAGCGACCGACCCGATCGTCTCGTTTTTCCAAGAAATTTGTATCGGTGAAGGTACGTTATTTGAATAATGATATATATAGAATATAATAATCTATGATAGACTAGGTAGTCAATATAATATTGCTTTCCTACAAAAAACCCATGGCCTCATGAAGTAAGTAGGCATTATTAGCAAAGTGAAGTTACGTCTCTCAAAAAATCTTTAGCCTCTACCTTACCTACTTTTTATAAGACCTATTCACTTATTTGCACAATGACCTTAAAATGTCAGATCTCCTTAATCTGGTCTTATTCAAAACGATTCGATCAGTTCGAAACCGGCCGATGTAAACGGATAAAGCCCATTGTCAGTTATAATTCGTCCCGATAAATAAGATTAAATCAGCCAGGCCGCAATTCGCTTCCCCATCAAATTAACAATAAATTACGCCCGCTAATGCCTTCTGTCATTAGGGAGCAATTAATCAAAAAGCGAGGAATGGAAGCCTCAAAAAATAAGACAGTGATAAACATCATTGCGTATTCTATATCGTCAATATGAAAGCGAATTCAGCCAACGATTTTTGAGCGTAGGTATATCTGCAAAGCTACGTTTATTTTACTAAAGAAACTACCTACCACCATAACTTTATAGGGTTCCGTAGCAAAAAAACGGGACCCTTACAGATTCATTATGTCTGTCTGTCTGTCGGTTTGTCAGCCAGTAAGACACAGCCACTTTGACGAAAATATAAAGAACTATACTGTTGAAACTTGGTATTGTACATAGGTATGTAGATGTATTCTAAAAACCGCATTAAGATTAGGTATCTTTCACAAAATATAATTAAGATGGGGTGCCTCATAGTTAGAACTGAAACTCAATTTTACTTTTTCATTAAACCCATAAATTATGGGTATCTATGGGTAGGTCTTCAAAAACGATAGTAAGTAGTTTTGTATTTTTTTAATACGTCTTATGACGTATTATTATTTGCTTATTATCCTGGCGTATTATTTGCTACATTGATTATATTATTATAATTTCTACGAAACCCTCGGTGCGCGAGGCCGACTCACACTTGGCCGGTTTAGTTTTGTTAAGTTTTTTTAATATTATTATTTAGGCAAAAAAACTGAAAGTTACGTTTTACAAAGATGGATGGCCAGCAAGAGTTGGTCTGGTCTAGGGATCTTCGGCTTCACATCACGTTTTACTATTAACTTCTCAAAAAAAAATCTTTACAAGTCTTATTCATGTATTATTTAGTTAGGTGGCATTCATTAATCTACTTTAGTCTGTACCAATTCAAAAGCTTCAATATCATCATGAATTAAACATCTTAAAGACAAACAAATGCAATAACAATTTACTAATAATTTCTATAAAAATTATTAAATGACTTTCAATCTTCTCATAACTTATCATTAAATAATAAGAATATGGTATAACAACCTTGGTGACATTTAAAGATATAATAATAGTTAGTGTCTCAATCCATCTCATAGACTAGAAGCTATTATGCATGATAATGAGTTATAAAGAAGGCCATCTATGCAGCCGCCTCAAAGATAAGAGCAAAAACAATGTAGTGCTCAACATATAATGAATAATGCATCAATTTAGTACTAACACAATATTAAAAATGGGAAAGTTTGTTTGGATGTTTCACAATCACGCTGAAACAACTAAATGGATTTTGATGAAATTCGGTATACAGGCAGGCTATGCACTGACTTAGGTTAGGTGATACTTTTTATCCTAACTATTTAGTCAGGATAAAAAGTATCACCTAGCTCCCGTGGGAAAAACAGGAATGATGATAACGCGGGCAAAGGTGCCGGTAAAAATGGATTTCATATTTAACTGCTATGTCATCTGCATTTTTTTTTCAGATATCAGGATTACTTTACACAGGAGTTTACTAATAATTTTTTATATTTTGTTTAAAATTAATAATATCTTCACCAATTAAATAATACATTCACTTTATTAAATTATCAATAGGAGAAAAATTCTTCATTATTTATTTATTTATTTAAACTTTATTGCACGAAATAGATTTTGTACAAAAGGCGGACTTAATGCCTCATGGCATTCTCTACCAGTCAACCTTAGGGAAAAACAGAGAGTGAATAGTAGGTAGTGCTATTAAAAGAAACTATAAAAATAAAAATTACACTTATTAACTAGTTAACATACATAATACTACATAAAAAATACACACATAACTTTATATACAAAGATATATACTTTATGATAAAATACATATACTATACATATACTACATTATAAAGAAAAGAAGTATAAATGATGAATGAAGCCAGATTAAGTACGGGAAACGGTGGACGATGATGCGCAAGAATTAGCTAGGAAGTGATGGACAAGAAACTTAAATGCTCTTCTACTCGGCAACTTCATTATCAACAGAGGAAAAACAGGATCAGCGGTAGGAGAGCACAGGATTGACTTCGGGACGGGTTTAGTTCAGGACGGGATAGGAAGCACCTATGTCTGCAAAAAGAACTGTATTATGTGGCATGTTCTTAAAGAAAAGTATTGAAAGTTATTTATAAACTCGTTTTTTCTCCTACTGAATAGAACATATTATGGTAATAATATAATTATGATGACGGCATAAACAATCTTGATGAAACCAGACTTAAATTAAAAACACCTGGATAAATATCATGTATCTTTTGTTGTACTTTACCATTGAAGGTAGGTTCTGTATTGTACTAAACAATAACATCAAAAATTTAAATTATATGTCTAATAATACAACTAAGGATAAACCAAATGTTCTGGTATTTTGGCTAATTAATATTATATATGTTACTACAATTATTCATTACCTAGTTATATTTCAGTATAGAAACATGACTTGCAAGCCTTTTTGAGAATACAAGGAATACAAAATAATAAAATTGGGATTAAACATTGCACATCAATGATGACAATTTGCAAAGATATGAGGTAATTGATTTTAATTATCAATAAAAGGTCTCAATCTCATAAATAATAAAGATATAAAGATAATTCACTGCAAAACTAGCAATGGTATTAAGTAAACCTGTCGTGAAAAGCTTTCGACACATCGTAGAAAGTATCCCTTGTTACATTTTGTAAATGGGACAATCCAATCGAACCACTTGTTACGATTGGCGAAACTTCCAAGTTTGTTACTCTTACTCGAAAGAGAGTTAATGTCAATTTAACAGAATAAATAATTAGTTTTCTAATATCGATCGCATACGTTTGATGTCGGTATCTAATAAAAAATGGAGAAAACAACTTACGTTTATTCCGATAACTGCTGACGCCGGCCACCAACACTATTCCAATTGGAATTATTCAAAAAACACTCATTAACAAATCCACAGGACTTAAAAGTCGATAGTTTTTGTTTTTATTCAACGCAAACCACAAAAAACAAACCACGAAAACGAACGAAATAAATTTTGCAGGTGGCGGTAGTGTGCTGAAATGTTAAGGTGACATTTATCTAAAATGTTACCAGTAACAAAAATCATTCTCAAATTATCGCTGATCATCTAATTTAATTTTTTTGTTATATTTTCACAGACGGATTTATCCGCAGAAGTTGCATATTTTTATTTAATCAATTTAAAAAAATATCCTGAAGGCGGATGAAAATTTTTATTCGTAGAATGAAAAAGTATTAAATTATTTTTATATAATTTTTAGATTTGTAATCTTGTACAATGCAAGTTGCCTTTATTCACAACTTAACATACGAAAATAAGGGATGTGATGAAGAAAATTCAGTTTATTTACATAATACATGAATTTAATCTGCCTTGTAAAACATTATGACACGAAAAATAAACGAAATAACACAATATGGTTTTAAATTTATAAATTATTCCAGGGATATTATCCGACACACCGTTTTTATTATTTAATTTGAACAAAATTTCTGAATAATAAAAACATCAATATCACAATCCTGACAATTTTCCTGCAACATATCAAAATGGCAATTGTTAGAAAATTCAGTCTTATTATTCCTGATCGAGAATCGCTTTTAATGTTCGTAAAACACATATATATTTTTTATAATAACATGTAAAATGTACAACTTTATTATAAAAATAAAATAAAAATATTATCTTAATGGAATACCAACATTCAGTTTCACACAGTACTTTTACCTAATATTTAGCAGAAATAGAAACAATCATAAATAGGCCCGAGATATGATTTTAAAATTATTTAATGCTTTGACCGACGCAAAAACTTTAATCAAAAATTATAATGCGTTAAATAATTTTTTTTTTACTTTTACTTCATATTAAAAACCCTTAATTAATTATTTTAGCAATCTTTGGCTCTTTTCAGCATAGCATTAGGCAAAACCCCTGAAGACATTTGGGCCAAAAGGCTTCATTGAAAATAATATTAACCTTTTTAACCATAAGAACCTCACATTTAGAAATAAATACAAAATTATAATACTACTTATAAGTAAAAAGTGAATTAGCACAATTGATGACTTATTACATAGTTTATTTAAATAGGTTTTTTAATAAACCATGAAATGTGCTGAATGAAATGAATCAAATGGCTGCACCCAGAACAATATGATCACCAGTAAAAGATTAATAATTTGGTATCATCTTCAAATCAAACGGAACTCCGCTAGATATTTTGTATAAAAATACAATTCCCTTAACAATACTAATTTTATAAGTGCACTTTTTGATCTGCAGATCTGAATTGCTACAGTTATTAGTACCTATGTAGCTTCAACTTTAATGAAAATAATGCGCTTTTTTGTGAGCTATTGTGCAAAAGAACTAAAAATTTATTATTCTGAAGATTTGACACAAATACTCATTCGTTGCTCGATTTGATATTATTAAGTTAATGACTAAAATTATAGCATCTATGTGGCTAACTTCAGTCTTGCCAGCTTATTTGGCACATACTCTGATATGGTGTGTGTGACCCTTAAGCTGGCCTGTTTCTATACATGCACTCTGTGTTCTATTCTGTACACACTATCTGAACTTTGTGTTCTCTGAGCTGGCTTATATCTTTTACACACTATCTATGCAGTTTTCCGAGCTGGCCCGTCAGATTTACACACTATACTATCACTTTCAAGCGGGGAAGATCACGCAAAGTCCACTCCGGTATCAAGAAGGTCCCTGATGAGCACGGTCGCCTTCCGCGGCAGGACTCGCAGCAGGTGGCCGAGGTACAGCAGGTGCTTCGGTACCGAAGCCTCGGGGTAGTTGCGGCGGACGCTCTCCAGGATTGACGTGGCCGCCTGACTCGACGTTATTGTGCCGAAGTAGCTTGGTATTCTGGAAAATGTACATGTACATTTGTAGACTTAAAAAACTTCGCACTTGCACTTTAACGAGACGAACTTCTTAGCTATCCATGCGGGTGCCGGGTCCATCGCGTGGAACAGAGAGAAACGTCAGTCGGCGCCTGGGACTTTCGACCCAGCGTGTAGGTTCAAGGGGCCCCTTTATAGTATACTAAAGATCACCTTCACCGATGACATTCCTCTCCCTTCAAGAGAGGAATGTCATCGGGAAAGCAGACCATGAGCTCCGAGAAATGGGCCGAAGGAGCTACCAGAAATAATAAATGTTAGATGAAGTTTTTATTACTTTGGAATGAAACAAGATAGTTTAAGTAAGTTAAGTAACAATAAAAAGTAGTAAGTTGTTTCAGCTCTAATCAAAAACTAACTTATTAAGAATTGTGAAAATTACCTTAATCTTAAATCAGTGCTATCATCACTGACAATAAACGGATAAATATGAACAAGCGTAACATGTACACCATCTATCTTGTTGATTCTCAAGTCTTCCATCAGCGACTCTGCTAAGCCTTGGACAGCAAACTGCGCTACGCTCAGCGGCATCTGATCCTTGATGTAGCTCAGACCAGCCACTGACGTCAAGGCTACAATGTGACCGTGATTCTTGGTCTTCATGTCCGGCATGAATTGATCCAGTAACTGCAAAATGTAATTAAGTAATGTAGTAAGCATTTTCTGTTGTTTCAAAATTTCTTAATACAAAATAATGTTACCTTAAATCATAACAATCATAATAAACATTGGCAAAGATATTGTATTTATTAAAATTTTAGATACTTTCGTATGTAAAATATTTATCATTAGGATAATATGTTCATTTCATTATCAAGTTCATGTTCAGCCACATATAATCTAGCTTAATTGTGCAATAGATACAACCAGCAGTTTAGATAAAAAAAAATGCATTGAATCACAATATTTTTATTGCTTGTTAGGAAGCAGACTTTAGTTAATGTAATAAGTGTTTAAACCAGGAGCACTTACCCAAAAGTAGGAGGTCAATGTAAGATCTAATGTATCATGGATATCCTGAGGTGGCTGTGTCAGTAAAG
Source organism: Nomophila noctuella (assembly GCA_958496325.1). Taxonomy (NCBI): domain Eukaryota; kingdom Metazoa; phylum Arthropoda; class Insecta; order Lepidoptera; family Crambidae; genus Nomophila; species Nomophila noctuella. The sequence continues at coordinate 2,476,686 of OY292482.1, forward strand.
ACCTTGGACTCGGAATCCCACAGCAGTAGAAGATCATGCTGACAGTACCCAAGTCCTTCTTTATTTTCTCAGCCAAAGCACCAATGTTTTCCTTCCTAGTTATATCAAAGAGGTAACTGACAGCAGAACCACCAGTTTTCTTGATTTTTTCAATGGTGTCAATGTTGTTACTCCTGTTTTTGTCGACACAAATAACGATTGCCCCCAGATTAGCGAGCTGGAGGGCTATCTCACGCCCTACCCCTCTTCCAGATCCAATTACCTGAAATATAAATAAGATCTTTATTCAATATTCATAACAATTTTTAACTTTCATAAGGTTTATAATAAAACAAGCTGTCCTGTCAAACTTTGTACCACCACAGTCAATGAATGTCCTGTTACCTTTTAGCTGAACTAATAGAGCTTTGGTGTACCTAATGAGAGCAATCAAGTTCGCTAATGTAATACAATGTTAAGATTATTAAGAATTCTTGTTTGATTTTTGTGATCATTATACCAACAATACTTGTTGTAATAAAAGAGTCAGCAGTGCATTTAATTAGTGCCAAAAATAATTAAGCTTTTTCCTTACCAGAGCGGTTTCCAAGCGCACTGATTTCATAGGTGGAGGTTTAAACAGTTCATATGTGGCCTGCAGAACTGCGCATATCGCGTTCACCACCACCCAGGCTATGTCCACCATCAAGATGCACAGAGAATATGTACGAAGCAACATCTTGATAGGAAACATAAAGTGTAGGAGTATTCCAAACACGTTATCTAGTACTCGGGATTCCTGAAAAAAATCAATAAAAATGTTATTAAATTAGGAGTTGGTAGGTTACTGTAAGATTTTTATTATGTGTTTTTTGAATTTTCAATGTTAATAATAATAGTACTTGTTTTTTTCTAATATAGGAGGCTATATGACTATAATAAGACTTTTAAAAGTTTGTACTAACTCGACAAATTGTTGATGTTTACAGTTAGGAAACTCTATAACCCACCAATGTATATGAATTTCAATGCTAATTTTGGCTCTATTTTAATGAAAGTTCATTTAAAGAAGTCTTTAATACACAATACTTAAATTAAAGCATGTATTGTTGACTAAAGTACAACCAACAGATCAACATTGAATTCATCTAACAACCAATTGATTTTAAACTTACCATTTAATTTGAGGATGTAGAATTGTTGATACTCTGAATGTCAGTCTTCTGTTGAAGAGAATTTTATTTTGATTAAGTACCTACAGCTATTTATAAAATATAGGTATTCAATATTTTTCTTTCAAATAAGTACGATCTTATCACAAGGTCCTTAGTGACGAGAGTGAAACGGATCTGGGTAATAATCCAGTAATCACAGGTAATGAATATATATTGATAAAATATGATTAAATGATAAAATCCTTATCAAAGATTGGTAAATGATGCAAAATGCAACTTCATTACGTACTAATTTTAACCTCTATGTAATCTCGATGAGTTAAATAAGTTTGGGAAGTCTACGAATCTAAGAAGAACTAATAAATATGGAATAAAATACCATTTTAACAATAAAATACCATTTTAACAATAAAATACCTGCGGGTTTCTTTAAAAATTCCATGTTGTGCAAGTTAAATTTCAATTCGATGCTGTTGAAATTATTTCACCGTTTGTTGAGTTAGAGTTGACCTTTGATGTCAAAAGGTCAGCGACTCCGACGTAACGATAAAATAACGAATAAAATAACATTAAAATGAATGAAATTGCTTACTTTAATCTATAATTTTTAAAGTTATAAACATTTAAAAATTCATCCGAGACGAAGTGTCTCGGTAGCTTAATGCTTAGTGGGTGGAAATTGCTTTGACGCATTCTCGTTTACCGCGCGCGCGGGGGGCGGTCGACGGGTTATGCATGCCTCCGGGTCTCGAAAGGAGACCCAACTACCTGCTGAAAACTTTAGATTGACCCTAGGGAGTCTTTAGAGAAAGCTGGCGGGTTAGTTAAAGGACTACGGCGATAAGTATTCTCCGCTTCGGCCAGCGGAGATCCGATGAATTTTTCTTTGTTTATTTTAAAATTATAGATTTATTTGTTGTTTTTTCTACTTAGGAGGTATAAAATATTAAGGAGGTAAATTAAAACTTAGCATTTAAAAAAAATGCTTAAATAAAATAATTACACGAAAATTACTTACTCTTTTATCCAATCCTTTGTGTCTGCCGCCGTTGCAAGTAAATTTATAAAAGGGTCTTTTGGTGTACAGAAAACCAAGAAGTGTTGGTAAAAATACGGTTCTTAAACGGAACCCTAGGTCCGAGGTGTATGAACGTGAAAATAGTGGTGTGACAGTGACAGCAGCAGTATTTGTGAATTGATTTGATTTGATTGACGTTTCTGTTTTGGTTTTATTTGTTTGAAATTTATTGTACAGATAAAATAAATGAGGACCTGAACATATAGTTTATTTATCATTGACTGTTCACATTGAGAATTTCAAATGGCGTTTGTTTACCAGGGAGATTCAGACTTAGAGGCCAAAGCCAAAAAAGGCGAGTACTTAACAAAATGACCTAAACATTTACCTAACTATAATGGTGTTTTGTCTTTATCACTTGATTACTTCATTTACAGCTGCTGAAAGAATATCAGAAAACATGCACATAGTCGCAAACGAGCCTTCCCTGGCACTGTTCCGGCTACAAGAGCATGTGAGGAAGGCATTGCCGCCCATGGTCGAAAGAAGGGTGGAAGTAACAAAGCTTCAACATGAACTTCAAGGAAGATGTTACGATGTAGAATACGCATTAAGGTGAGGTGGTTTTATTGTTTCTAAACCATTGTTTTTTTTTACTTACTCTACTAGTTTATTTATCATCTATTTCGAAGATGTAGGAATTATGTCTAATGGCATTATCAACTTGTCAACCCTAAGAGCAACCCAAAAGTGAATAAAATACAGTTTTTACAATAAAACATAAGTATACTAAACAGTAATTATTAATGAGCTATGCATTGAAAACATAAACATAATAATGTAGGTACTTAATATTAATATTTCTCATTTTGTTATTTCAGTGCTGTGAAGTCAATGGATGGTGCTGTAAATAGTTTCAAGAATATACAGGAAATGTTAAAACAGTCTATATTTTTAAAACAACAGTTAAAATATGAGGAGGCTAGAAGAAATAAAAAAGATTCTAATTCAGTTTACAAACGTCTATCTGCTCACATTGTTCTTGATTTGCCAGACCTTTCCGAGTTCTCTATGGTCAGAGAAACTACCAATAGGATTGAAAACATGATGGCTCATGCTCGGGGCTCTACGGCAGAACTGCATAGATCTCACACAACACTGCATTAGATAATATTTATAAAACTTATTGGATCTATAACGATAGTAAGTTTGCCAAAATAATTTAATTAATCTTGGTCCTTGTTAGGACAAAGTAAATTATATTCATTGGATTGGATAAAGTCCATAAAACTTATTATCTGATGAAATAAGTTAGTTTTGGATGGAAGAAAATATCTTACTTTCATCTAGATATATGCCACACTTTATCTTAAAAACTAGTACATTCCTTTTCCAAGATTAACTAATTGGTACCTCTATTCAAGTGTATCAATAGTATTTATAGTTTCCATGCCATTCACGAAACAGAAAAAACAGATCCCAATGAAAACATACTACAAATATTGTTTTTATACAGCAAAAAATATGAAATAATGATTTAATGTTCTTGGAAATCTTGAGGCACTAAAGCTAAAGCTCATCAATTTTGATTAGTATTTTTACACTATTAGTAGTTAAAATTTTAGAACATTATTAATTGACCAGTATTTAAATGGTTGAACACACTCTAATATTCCTAATGTAGAAGGACCTGAATCTTAATAATATAACCTTTCATATTAAAATCGAATACGTAATTCTTAAACATTAATTAACTTTTAAAATTGTTAGTATTACTTACAAATAGTATTTGTCTATAATAATACTAAAATAATATTGCTTGTATGGTGTCGGTGTTGTGGTAATGGTCAATGTTTGTCATTTAATATTTAGTGAATTTTCTATCAGTATTATGTGATTAATATCTAGTCAATATAATTAAATTCACATTATATAACACATTTTTTTATTAATTTTTTGACTAAAAATAACACAAAGTTAACTTAATTACTTCATGCTTATTAACAAAGAAAATCGCGCTTATGCTTATTCATATCAGAACGATAGTAACCGAGGCTAATTATAACCCGCAAATCACTATAACCCGCTGTAAGTAGCTTTATAATACGGTCACGGGCTCCGTCAAAATAATACCTACTTTTCATTGGAAATGAATGATTCGTCAGTCATTGACAGGCATGTTACCTATTGTATTGGTATACATATATGTAGGTATTAATAAACTTATTTACAATCTTCTAATAAAATCTTAAATCATCCTACTCGATCAAGTTTAAGAGATCAAACAAATTATTTTATAGATAGGTAATAAAAATAAGTGGAGAATTACAACATAAGGCGTGAAAATTCTTTACCGTTGGAAAATTACAGACCAAGGCAACACATTCAGCTTAGTTATATCATACTTCTTTTCGTAAGGCTTAAGTTTATCCGTGACTTCCTTCTTTGGTTTCTTGCTGGGAGTTTGAGCAAACATACTCTTCAGGCAAAACAGTGAAATCAAGTCATTAGTTTGTCGTAACCCATGTTCCTTGGTTAGAATTGAGTTGTAAATGTAGTCTATTGGTACCGCTGAGACAATGTAGGAGTATACTTGAGGATTCTCTGTTTTAAGAAGTTCCATCTTTTCAAAGATATCGGCCCAGCTGAGGTCCATGTCGTAAACTTGAATGTTTACCAATACCTGAATGTGACAGCTACAGTTATTACAATAGGTACCTACTGCTATTTACGAGTAAAAAATAGATTGCTTGTTACATTGGTATGTGGTGTGTGTGAACCACGTTTTTATAGCTACCAAAGGCAGTAGGCAGTGCTGGTATTAACTCTACCAGCGCCCTGGGAGATATCTCTAAGGCGCCCTCTACGATTACGTAAATTTCAACTATGTATAAGGATGATTGGGGTCGGCCATGGCGCTTTTTATCCGACGCCCCGGGCTGTTGCCCGACCGCACCCTACCTTATAGCCACTACTGCCAGTAGGTAGGTACCACCCACTAAATAATAAATCATATCATTGGTGCCAGCTTATGAATTGGAGTTAGGTACTACCTAATACTTGTAGGTATACCTCACCTCGGATATGTCATTGATGACGAAGCTACTGAAGTATCTTGAAAACATCCAGGGAACGTCTACCTCGTCTTTGAGGTGCACCACTACAGTGCAGCCCGTGTGACTGTATCTGTGAGGGAGATATTATTTTTAAATCCCTACTAGGTACTTAATAATAGGGTATTCTACTCTTTTTGACAAAGTACTATAATATGTTCGTTTCATCGTTAAAAGACACCAAAAAAAATATTTCGCCAAAATAAACCCGCTTTCATGCCATAAAGATACTTCAAAGTTTTAAATATATTTATTCCCGCGAAAACAGACTTCTGCGCTGTCCGCCATGTTTATGACGTCATTTCGGCATATAAACAAAGCTTGACGTTTTAATTTTGTTGTAGGTACGAGTTGTTGTATCTACACCATAGAGTTTTATTGGACTGGGTTGACAGGTGACAGCAAATTATTATTGCCAATATGACGTAACACGGTCACAGCATGGCGGCTCGTGTTTTCAGTCACGTGATATACAGATTAAAAATATCAATTTTTAATTTTAATATTATAAATCAATCATGTAAATGTATGACTCAAAATCAGTTTAACTATGTTTATTTTTACATAGAGTTCATTTTGTACCGATTTTTATATTTTTTCATTAACCACCGAGAGTACCCTATTATTATAAATGCTAAAGTAACTGCCTGGCTGTCTGTCTGCTACGCTTTACCGTTAAACCTCTTGTAGTAGAATGAAGTGGGTGGTAGGTATCACGATGGTTGTGAAGAAAAGATTGTACTCACAGTCTTAAGTGTTTAATCCCACACACACACATACATCCAAAGTTATAGAAGATAGATAGAAGGCACGATAGAGAGCAAGGCACAGAAATAGTCACAGATTGAAGATAGGCGAAGAATAGTACAGCACAGATAGGTAAGCACAGAAAGTCTAAAGCACTAGGTAGTTGCGGCTGGTATGATAGGCAAGCAAAGCAGCGTGCGCTCGGCGTCAGAGAGGTGTCTCGACCGGTGGTCCGGGGACGGCGCACACGCACCCTACGCATGACACGCGGCCAGGTAGCTATGACCTACTTTCGGCCAGCGGCCGCACGCCGTCGTGCGGGGACTAGTCGATAGTCGATATCGACACACTGGTACGCATCACAAGATGTCGATAAGAATAGATATTGTAAATATAATATTAGTGTAGTGTGTAGTGTAGATAAGTGATAAGTAAATAATTGTAAATAATAAATATGTATTTATGTAAATATTATATATTATATGGAGTATATAAATTGATATTAAGAAGTGATATTATTAGTAGGTAAGGACCCTACACTCTCAAACAATTTTGATGAAATTTGGCACAGATAATCTTTAGACCCTGAGAAAAGACATAGGCTACCTTTTACCGAAATCAAAGATTTTGGAAGTACTAGATGGAGACTATGATTTGACAGATTTTTTGTCCTTTTTCTCCTTATTATGAATCATGTATGATAGAGCAAGATACCAGACACCCGACAAAAATCGTCTAAACGTCATGGAACTAGGGATTCCCGTACATGCGTACCGATTTTCATCGATATCGACTCTCCGTTTATATGTGTAGTCTATGATCTACCGCACGTAAAATTTTGATACAGAATATTTTTTTGATAATAGAGGTGGTATTGTAAAATAATAACTTGAATGACGACATCATTTATAAAAGTGGCTATTTCAATAATGAATATGGGTAAAGCTGGTCTGGCTATTATGGCGGTCAACTTTTAACGGGAATCGAATCCAGTGTAATTCGTACTTCGAGCGAAATATTGTAAGTAGTAAAAAGTGCCATAAATATTGTAAGAATATTGAATGACAACCTCGAACAGTTACCTTATAACATTGCATTTCACTCAGATAAACGGATAATACTTTCCTTTCCTCTTTCTCGCGATATGAATCCACACTGAATCGGGTAATATTGTATCTTTTCTATACAATCGGGTAATATTGTATCTTTTCTATACACTTTTTCGCTTAATGATGAACATTTTCAATTATTATTATTTATGTTGAGAATTTTCATATTAATAAAAAAAACAAATCTCTTAGTAGAAAAACGTCTTGTTGGCTCGAAGACTTTATCGATAGGCACGGCACTATAGGTGTAAAGTTAGGTGAATTTTTGAAGTTTTGGTGGCTTCACTCAAACCTGACATATGGATTATCTATTGATTTTTCCAAGATCTTTGACCGAAATCCACGCGATCGAAGTCGGGGCGGCCGCAATTGTCAGATAAAATGCTCAAATAATTCCAATTTTAAACTAACCTACCTTTTTGTACCTAAGAACATAAAAAAAACTTACCTCTCCACTAATGAATCAATGTTGTCAATATCGTAGATCATGCCGTCCAATAGAATGGCTAAACGATTGGTGATTGGTAAGTGGCTCTCGACACTGAAATTATTAAAACTACGTTAGAGAACAGAGTGGTTACGTTACCATCGTGTTGCATAAAAATACTGAGAGCTCAATCGATGCTTTCGCTGAGTGTAAAAATGTAAGTAGCGGGCAAAATCGATCATAACTACCGAATTAGCCGTACTAAGTACCGACTTTAAGTGTAGGAACATATTTTTTTTAAGCTATCGGCTTATGATTTTAATTTATGGAGCGCTTACATGGACTTACTTGCTCGAACTAATGAAGATAGCATGTCCCCTTTTCTTTAGAAAATACAGTATGGCGTACATAGCGCGCCTGACTGAGTACTTCTGGTAGCCGGTAAACTCATCGAGGACCAGGACAGGAGGCGCGGCAATCACGGCAGCAGCAAAATGAACTCTGCCCCTCTCGTTGGGTAATAAGTTGCATATACGCATTTTTGCTTGGTCAGTCAGCTCTGAAAGCCGGACTCACATAAATCCCAACTAATATTATAAATGCGAAAGTAACTCTGTCTGTCTGTCTGTCTGTCTGTCTGTCTGTCTGTCTGTCTGTCTGTCTGTTACGCTTTCCCGCTTAAACCTCGCAACCGATTTTGATGAAATTTGGTACAGACAATCTTTAGACCCTGAGACAGAACATAGGCTACTTTTTGACCCATTCCAACCCCCCACTTCCCCGAAATGAGGGGGTGGAAGTTTATATGGAAAATCTAAACTACTTGAGTTAGACGCTTGAAATTTGGCATGCAGGTCCCTTAGTAAACTTGATGCTTAGTTGCAAAAGGATATTGCAAAATTCCCACGGGAACGGGAGTTAGCGGGAAAAAACATTCGTATAATGAAAACCGACATCCACGCGGACGAAGTCGCGGGCGGCCGCTAGTGAAAATATAAATAGTGGTTGGTAAAGGTGAGAATAGAGCATGTACAATAGGTACGTATACTACGTAACTGGTGCGATTGAAGTTATTTGCAGGTCGTTTGGTGAGTTAAAATCATACTATGCCTCCAAAAAAACTACATAAATATCTTGTTTATTGACAAAGCTAACTAATAGAACAAATTTCACTTCATACCTAAAGCATGGATGTAGTTGTTAACTTCTTCCCGAACGTGATTCTTAGGAACTCCTCGTAGCACAGCCAATAAAGCCAGGGCGTCATACACCTTCATCCAATGCGGCAGCGGTTCTCTCTCACAACAAAGTGCTACGTTACGGGAGTACTAAATAAGAAACAACAGTGTTTTCATGCATTTTCATTTGGTAGGCAATCGTTGGCCTACCGTGAAACAATTCTGGTGCCCAACGCGGTGTCGGCATTTTGGCGCCCAACGTGGGGCATTCGATTAACATTGGCACCCAACGTGGAGCCGCAAAAACGTGATTACTTAAGATATCAAAGATGAAATAACTCACATTATGAGGCTGGTCTTTTAGCTCCCACTGGGACATACAATACACGTCGCCGCAGTGAGGGACCTTATACCCGGACAGCAGTTCGACCAGCTTCAGCCGGCCGTGCCTCTTCAGGCCGGAGAGAGCCAGCACTTCCCCCTTGCCCAGCCCGAGGTGGATGTTCATTAGCGAGAACATCCCTTGCGTCTTCCGAGTCACGTTCACCGCGAGTAGTCTTTCGCCGAATGTTACTACTTTCTCACCTGTTTATTTATTTTATTTATTAAGATACCATTGAGATTACTTAAACTCACCTACCTATAATTACCTATACCTATACTCTCATGATTCTGATTGACAAACTAATACAACAAGAATATTAATGAAAGGACAATAATTTATTTGGTTGCATTAAAAAGAAGAAGAACTTACTTCGTTTTGATTTAATTTGATTATATTTCTCAAGTACGTCCATGTTTTCTTTGTGCACTCCCTCTGTCAAAACTGTTTCTTGTGGGTACCGCGATAGCACAAACCAGGACTTTATATGCCTCCAGCATCTAAAATATTAAGGTAATGACACGCTATATTAATAAATCTCTGAAGCATTTCTTCGTCCCTATTTAAAATAAAACGTTCCTTAACTTTTTTTTATCTAGACATGAATTAATCCAGACTTTCACGTACCTTTGTATAATCCTGTGTTCCCACAACAGGAGGAGAATCATGAACACAAATGCCGTTCCCAGCATCGCAATAACTTCGACCAGAATTCCCTCACCCCACGTGAAGTACCGTTTTGGTTTATAGCATTCTTGTAATAAACCACATTTTTCTATAGGAAAAATAATGTTATTATAAGTATTAATTTCATTGGCACTAGCACCAAGCTAGAATAGAAGATAATGTTTTCTTAGGTTTACGCGACTGTTACTCATGAAATAAAACTAGGTACTTTTAAACGGATATAATCGCGGTATATTCTTGAATGATTATTTATTATTATTGAGAATAGAAGATATTGAAAATCCCATTTTTTCAAGGTAAACGATTGTATTCCTTGTATAGATCAAAATATTCTAAGGCTCGTATTAATTAATCGCACTCAACTCTGAGCTCGAACTTGAGCGCGAACTTGAGTGAGGTGCTGTTGTGTATGAGAAAGACATATAGTTCGCACTCAAGATCGAGCTCAGAGTTGAGTGCGATTTATTAATATGAGCATTAGTCTATGGGACCATTTAAGGTTTAAGTTCATGAACAAAACCACTTCAACTTACCACAGCATTTATGAAACACCGCTGACGTGCACATCTTTTTATTTTTGAATATAGCGCACTCGCTATTATAAAGGAATATCTGTTTTATCTTCACGTACGCGTAAGCCATATTGAATTGCGGGGAGAGCCGCATGAAATACAAAACGTAATTTAGCGTATGTCCGTAGAATAGTGTTGCAATCATTGTTGTCTCTCCTGGAGGGAAAATATTTTTTTAAGTTGGGCCTCAGAAGTTCACTGTAAGGAGTTTGTAGTGCATGTATGGCTAAGTAAGAATAAAGCAAAACGGTAAATCTGTTATGATCAGAAGAAATTATTTATTGCAACAATGTTTTTAAATTTAATATACCTAAAATTTTATACAGGTGAATTTTGTACAGAAAAAAGTTTACACAGGTATGTACGGTTATGTAGTAGTTGAAGTGAAGAAAACTGTAAGTTGCCAATCGGTGCCCGTATATGTTCCTATGCCCTCCAAACATACAAATACTTTCAACTAACCAAACACGATGTTCACAATGACAAAACTCATAGTGTTGAGCGCTGGCACATGCCCGAGACTAAAAAGGTACGCTTGAGGAACACAACCCATTCCATAGACGATTAGGAGAACTGGAATTACCGCTGGAAACAATCATACGAATCATACTTAGTATAATAAATGTGAAGGTCTGTGTGTTTGGATGCTTGGTTGGTCAATGGCGCTGGAGGTACAGAACGAATTTTGATGAAATTTGGTATACAGGAAGGGTATGAGCTGACTAAGGTGATCTTTTTATACCGATTAAATGCGCCAATGGGATAGAACAGGAATCTTGATAACAGGGGCAAAGCGGCGGGTAAGTATAATAATTTACAATCGGGTGGATTTTACGTGAACTTTAATACATAAAGACTGCTACTTGCTTAGTATGTAGTTTGTGTTGAATGGGCCAAAATAAAACTTACTACGCTTTCATCATACGTCGAAAGAATCTGGTGTATTACACAGGTTATATTTTAAGGGTCTGTATTGCTACTTAAATATGAGCCAACAAAGGTGTCAAACTATACCAAGGTCGACATATTGGAAGTGTTCAAGAACTATCGAGAGGTGGATGACGACGCCCATGCCGACGGTCATGACGGCGACGAGCACCCAGTAGAACATCAGGTCGCAGATGTACAGCGAGAACCAGTACCGAGCCGGAGAGAAGTCTTTTGCGTGACACTGAAAGGTAAATTAGAGTAAATCCTTTGGGCGCATAATGTCCAATTCGCAAAAAATCTCTGAACTTGACATTTTGCGAATTTGACAATATGCGCCTTAACGTCGCAATTTTTTTTATGTCAGAGGCGGCAAACGAGCTTGCGGGTCGCCTGATGGTAAGCAATCACCGCCGCCCATGGACAACCGCGACACCAGAGGTATCGTTGATGTGTTGCCGGTCTTAACCCCATTCCCTCCCCAACTGAGCTCTGGCAATCTTACTCACCAGCAGAAACATTAGCACAACAGTTACGAAGTGCTACTTCACTGCAGTCTTCTGTAAGGTGAATACAGGGGATTCAATATTTATCTGTTTTTCAATGTACCTATACTATGCGGCGTTGTTCTTTCTTACTTGCAGCTGTTCTTACTATAATACTTTGAAAAAATATTCCATTTATTTGTTTATTTAATTACTACGAGTAGGTACATAAAGTACGTAAAATGTTGACTAACCTGATTGTGCCTTATTATTCCATATTCTTTCGAAGGGACAAGTGTTATATGTGAGATTGTCAATATAAGCAGAAACTGAATGAGAAGTGGAGGTTTGGCAGAGTACTTCATCCACTAAAAAGGGGCAAAAGATATGAACACATTAATTTTCACAAGCAAAACAGTTTAAGTTGGGTAAGCTAAAAATTCGTTAGCTTCTTATACATTTTTAGGGTTCCGTAGCCAAAATGGCAAAAAAACGGAACCCTTATAGATTCGTCATGTCTGTCTGTCTGTCTGTCTGTCCGCCAGTCTGTCACAGCCACTTTTTTCCAAAACTATAAGTACTATACTATTGAAACTTGGTGAGTAGATGTATTCTGTAAACCGCAACAAGGTTTTCACACGAAAATAGAAAAAAAATTAAAAAAATGAGGGGTCCCCATAGTTAGAACTGAAACTGAAAATATTTTTTTTCATTGAACATATACGTGTGGGATATCTATGGATAGGTCTTTAAAAATTATATTGAGGTTTCTAAGCTCTATTTTTTCTTAAGTGAATACTTTGCGTGACAGACTCTTCCAAAGTGGAAAAAAGTGTGTCCCCCCCCCTCTAACTTCTAAAGTAAGAGGATGATAAATCTGAAATAAATATATAATGTACATTACCATAAAAACTACCAACGAAAATTAGTTCGAACAAAATCTATTCAGTAGTTTTTTTAATACGTCAAAAATATAATTTGTACGGAACCCTCAGTGCGGTAGTCCGACTCGCACTTGGCCAATTTTTATGTTTTGTGGTATTGTGCTGCTCATCTTATAATTTCTTTTCTTCCTCCTGTAAACTATGGTCGGACTGATGCTTGATATAGGTATATTGACTTTACACGTAAATATTATTTGTGAGTAATGCATGCAACGCGAAAGTTTAAAATCTTATTTTACACGTAAACTTCTCTTCTGATAAAATTGCAAGAACCAACCGGAGTCAGGTCAAGGGCCAACGGATCGTCGACCACCTGGATGGACGCGTCGACTTTCCCTGTGTAGTGCCTGATGAGCGACATGAACACTCTGGCTAGAGATCTAGCTGCTGCCCCGTTGTCGTGATGCATTGGACTATATAGAGCTTGTACCTGAAGAGAGGAAAAGCAAAGTGTAGGTCAATAAGTCTCATTTGAAATCCTTTATGGGTATTTCGACAGAGGCGCTCATGCAGTTGCTTTAGGTAGCAACATAGGTTTCGACCTGTCGGTAAAAATCTCAATAACACTTTTTGTTTTCCCTGTGAGTGGCAGTGCAACTCAGCAAAACGTTATATTACCGCCGGTAATATAACGTTTTTATACATCATTCGGGAATCGAACCCTCAACCCTTGACTCTGAAGCGTTGGGCTAATCGGGTTGTCAAAATCGATAGTCTATAATTGCATCCTAATAATACGTAAATACTTATCGGGGACAAAAGGTATCAAAGAGCTTTTCGATAGTTACTTGATTCACCCGACTACGATACACACATTTAGTTTAAAGGATGATCAGCAATAAAAGAATCTAACCACGAGGTTTCCCAGTCCATCGCTGGAGACGTCCATCCCGTAAGCGTACATGTAGACATACTGCTGCGGCGAGTCAATGGCACGAGTCGCTAAGTACTCCGTTAAACTCTGAATGATGCAAAAATTGATTAATTTTTAAACAGTTCAGATATAAGTTAATTATCCAATACGCAAAAAAAAAATAACAAAACAATAAAGCAAGAGTAGAAGAGAGTGTCCCAGAAAGCGTATTGTAGGACGCAAGATGGCAATGCTGGGTGCGAGTTGCCGACGACCGGGCTGAGTGGAGAGCCCTAGGAGACCGATGTCTATTATGTTACCTGTGCCTATTTCTAACAGTAAGTACCTACACTACGATAGGATGATGATGATGATGATGAAGAGAAGAAGATGAAAGAGACGACGAAAGTAAAGCGCTTTATGATAACAATATACTCAGCAAGCACAATAAAAGTGATTTTTTAATTATCGTAGTATTATTAGATTAAGTTTTAGAGAAGTATTGAAATGTTTACCTCGATGTGAGACAGAGCTGTATATTCTATATCAGCAATTTCGTTTTGCGTCGCCTTTGTCTCTGATAAAACGTAACTGTGAAATGAAAAGAAAAATTAACAGTCCCTATTTTGTTTCAGTAAGTTTCTCTTTTCAACTGTTTTGACTTACCCCAATTGCGGATAATTTGAAGACTTTTTCTCAAACTTTGCGGATTTTCGGAATAATTTGAATACAACTAATACTAACGCGTTAGCCACTGATCTTGAGTCCTTATGAGAATCTGTACGCAGCACAAGTGTTGTCGATTGATGAAACGCTTCCACGGTCAGGATCTGAGAAAACAAGCGGATGCCGCACACACGCAATGGATTCACCCACTAGTGGGTGCCCTTCCGTGCCTATCAGTCAGTACCCTTGCACCCATCGCGTCACGAAGGCGAGCAGGACACCCACGAAAAAAAATATGTCGCGTATATTTGAATCGAATTTGGAAGGGATAGCAGGCAATCTTGTCACTACCCGAAAAACTTTAATCAAATTAAATAAAATGTACATAAGTTTGTTTTATTTAATTCTGCGGAAGCTGATGCATAATAAATGCAAAACATTTTTTATTAAATATGTACCTTAGATAAAAAACTATATTTTAACATAATATATGGTCATATTAGTTAACTGCCTCCGTGGTGTAGTGGTTAGAGCGCTGTGCTCAATAACTACGAACTCGGAGGTCGTGGGTTCGAATCCCGCGGGGAACACTTTCACTTTATGTTGGTTTTCTCAGTTTGGTTAGGACATTGCAGGCTTGAATCACCTGATTGTCCGATAAGAATGATGATTCCGTGCTTCGGAAGGCACGTTAAGCCGTTGGTCCCGACTATGATCCAACTGGTCTGGTTTCCCTTGTGGTTACGGAGGTCAGACGACAGTCGCTCCATTGTAATAACCAGGCATGTCAATTCAGGATCATAGTCGCAGCGTACCCTGGGCTCCAAGGCAATGGCCGAGGATGCAACCGGGAGAGGCGCCAGGATGATGATGATATGGTCATATTAGTTACCATGTATGTACGTGCTTCATTTTTCTGAATAATAAGTGCGTTAAGTGCATACTGACTATGCTAACATACGAGAGTCATATACATAACAAACTTACCTTCGCTTCTAAAGATTCATCCGTAGTCAGACCCTTGTCAAGGTGCACAAGAATACTTGACAAAGAAAATCCCAAAAATAAGCCAGCTAAGATTGCTGCTATTAGCTGGAATTTCAGAATATAATACATATTTTTAGATTTAAAATTAGGTATAATGTTCAGTTGAGAGATATCTACTGATGTGACGATAATTTATATGTATAGTTCGTATCATCTGATTCGTACAGTACAAAGGCATTATTAATCAAAGTGGTTATTTAAAAAAATAAATACATGTAAAACATCAACAATCTTTACCGTTACAGCAATCAAAGTCTTGTAATATAAGTAAAATGAAAGGAATTTCCATCCGATGACTGACATATGGGACCAGGTAATACAACAACTGTCTCGTCTCTTCCATGTCGGAGGTTCTGAGTGAAAAACAATGTAATTGAAGTTCTTCATATCAAGAATGATAACTAGTCATCATAAGATGTTACTGTTAGGAGAAAGTAAAGAAAATACTGTTTATACCTGCGATCTTCGCCAAAGCTGTCTTAGTTATAGTCCGATGATAAATAGAGCTTTCATGTGAGGCAGCTCTTGATTCATAAATAGCTCTGAAAGACATTTAGTTTTATTTCTTTTGTATGCTAACTAACCCTATCTCATAAATACCTACACTACATTCTTATTAACCCTATTAAACCATCTTAAGTCTTATTTGTAGAAAACCGTAGTTCATATACTAAAATTAGGAGCTACAGTTATAAATTTGCATTCACCTGCGACTAACTTCCTCCGAATCAGGTAAGCTGATGCTCAGAGAAGTGATACCATACTCATTGGCATTCACTTCAAGATCTTTCAAGAGAGCTGCTACGTTCTCAGTAGGACTCGAAGGTAAACGCAGAATGAGTAGGGAGCCAAAGTGTGCACGGACTGTGGCTCCCGCTGCCTCCGCTCTGGCCAGCAGTTCAGCTGTGTACTCGCTGTCAGTGCTCCTGCCGTGGCGGAATGTCATCCGGACACGGTATTCACGACCTTAGTATCGAAAACATGTTGCGTTTAACAAAAAATATCTGAAAGCAACATGAAGGGTGTAGCTCCACCAAAGCGCAAGTAGCCAACAGGATTTCAATGCTGAGATTGGTCACGTGTTAAGGCCACCTTATTGGCTGCTTACGTCACATCTCCGCATCTCTGCTTAGGTTGAGTTTCACCCTAAGACCAATCTGTGAAAAAAATGGTTAAGGGAAAGGAAATATTATCGTCTTTTCAAGCATAAGCACTTAGCAAACTTAAATAAAAAACACAAATATTCACTAATTGCAAAGCAAGGTAAAAAGCAATTTCAGCGACCTTATTCACAATAACCTTTATAATATAGCTAGGAAAGAAGCAAACACAAAAATGACAAGGCTTAACTCACCATATTTAAAGAACATGTAAGCGGGAGTCCCTCCGAAAACTAAAACTTTGCTGTCAAAGATGAAGACGCGATCGGCATACTCCAACTGAATACTTGTAAAACACATCACTACGATAGTTACGTGTTTCTTATAGTGCTGCAAGAAAATCAACAACAAATAAACCATTTTAATTGCGTAATTATTTGAAAGTTCATCCAGCCATTTTATTACATACCATGATCTTATCCCTGATAACTTGGCAGTATAAGGGTTTGTCCGTGAAATTCGGAATGAAAATAACCTGATGACAAAAATATCATTTAACATTACCCACTTAATTTCACCTGCTTTAGGTACTCGGCGCAGTATTTTCTGCCTGCCTATCGCGTTTTTTATCAGTCAATGCATGCGGACAGTCACCATCATTAGACTGTTTTTGCAGTCTGTTGTTTGAAGTTAATCTTCTTCAGTGCGATATTGGCCGCCGTTCGTGTCCTAAACGGGGTCGCTGACTCTGACTCCACATGGTGGTTTTGTACATAGTACATCACATATGGCAGGGGTTTACTTTACTCACCATTGGCTCCATCAACAGAGCAATGAACCAACATAGCTATGCGCGGTAGTAGTAGCCAATGTAGCGGATCAGCTCATGCCATGCAAATTCGAGGTCGCGGATGAGCACGACTCACTCACTCAGCCTGTCTCTAACTCGCGGTCTTTTGCTGCGCGTAGGCCCTCCTTTATGACGATATTGGCAGATGTTCCTTACCTGAAAGGGGCTATTGGCTCTGGCTACTCCTCAAGGGGGTTCTGCCTTTAGTCACAATACTTTACTTACTCTTGGCTCCATCAGCAGAGCGATAGCCCAACACAGCTGTGCTCGATAGTAGTAGCCGATGTTGCGGATCTGCTCACGCCACACGGACTCCAGATCGCACTCGGCCTTCAGTCGGTGCGCGCGAATGTGCACAAACTCGTTCACGAACTGCTTTGACTCGTTCCAGAGGCAGATCTGGGAGAAGTATACAGTTTGTAATATCAATTTTTCCCGTGGGGGTGCGCAACGATTCGAATAAGAATCACTTCGTCCCACAGGGAAAAATCCGGCGGCAGAGCATGAGAGGGTCTCGGGTTCGGTGGCCTAGTCGTTCCTGGATCAATCCAATTTAATAAAATGTTGGGCGCCTTGAAAGGGGACGGAGTAACAATAGGTGACTCCGTACCAAAATAAAAAAAATATATTAAATCCTGCTAGAGGAAAAAAGTTAAATACGAAGCAAAAATAAATGAATGATCCATGAACCGTAGCAAGTGGAGAATAGTAAATCAAACAAAATTTCATTTAAAAGTAGACTGGTTTAATACTAAGTATTTCGATACACATTAGATTCAGTTGAAAAACAGGAGCAGTTACATACAGTAAAAAAAATTACATGATACCGAGACAGTAATTAACATTCGTCCGGCGAACTACACCTTATCACACATGGTACTACACCTTATCAGTAAATCGGGATTAGCTTAAGCATGCCCGTTATGGTGGGGTGGCATCTGACCAACTATATTGGGCGGTCAGCTGTACATTCAGTACCGATGGGAGGACCGTGTTGGGAAAGTCTGATACCACCTACTCAAACCACCAGCCCTGAAGGTCAGCCCACCGCTCAACATAGAGAGTCAGCCAAGTCAGTACGCATGCACACCCCACAAATCATGTCTAATAAACACTATTTGAAATTTTTGTTCAGTTATCAAAGTTAAGTTGAGATAAAGTCACTGCGCTTCCTCCATCGGCCTCGACCGAGAAGTCAACACGGGGAAGTTGAACACTTGTTAAATTGAAATAAATACGGCCCTAAATGATTAAATCCATTGCCATCAGTACCTTGACTCCGAGCCAATGCAAAATCGGTTCTGGGATCAGCTCACCGTCGACATTTTGACAGGCGGGAGGTACCACGTGTCCACGCCACGTCTACGGCACACCGAGCTGCCGACATTCACACCCAAAAGGCTTTTTAGCCGGTCTATGGAGCCCTGCAATCACCACAATGACCAAATTAAGTCGACATTCCAAGCACTTCACAACGTGACATATTTGGCTATGCCGAACAATAAAATTTTCATTAATATTCTTACCAGAACACTGGGATTTGCAGCTCACAAAGAGACTCTTTGGCCGGAGCACAGGTAAATCAAATGATCTAAAACAATAAGACAAAAAATTACAAGCACGTGACTATGGCTGATACATCCGCGAGGAACATTTACACATCATCGGCTTGAAATACTCACCATTTTATTGGGCGTACGGTGCACAATGCATCTCGGAAGACGCGGAACGAAACTTCACCGCATTTGGTGGATATAAAAAGGCTCCTCAGGGAGACAGCCCAGGATTACTCCTCCTCTTTTCTGATCTCCATGAAAAAGACTTGTCAATCGCTCACCCACCCATAGACAAACGAGAGAAAAAAAAACCAAAGCACACTGACCAAGGATTCGTAACCATCGCGCTCAACCATAGACACAATCTACTAAAAATACTTTAGAATAATTAATTTGGAAGACTTCGGAAAATCAATTCATTCCGGCAAACCCTAGCTTAGCAAAATTAGATATTAAACATTATACATTTTAACAGACTAAAAACAATTAGCGCCTACGACTGTAAAAATAAAACGCAGCGCACGTAAATGTCAAATGTCAGGTGTCGCTGTCAAACTGACACCGTTCTTATTTGACAAGGTTTTGTTTATTTCGACAACAGAAAAGTGTTACAAAATTCACGAATTTACTAATATAAACCGCTAAAACAGTTTTAACAGCGTCAAAGGAATGAACCAATGGTTGTGGAATGATAAATTGTTAACCCTCTCGCCAACAAATCAGGTAAAAATTAGAATATTACTTCATTCAAGTGACGACCTCTCAATCCAGGAAAACAAACATAGCATAAAATTAGAGACAAACAATACTATAACGACCCCTGCATTCATGACTATCCCTCTCGACCTAAGATCACAGCCGGTCCTATACTGCACCAAGTGATAAAACAGTAAAACTGAAAAAATGGTGTTACAGTACCGCCTTAGTTGGGAAAGAAAAATTTTATTCAAAATGAAAATTTTATTGAAATTTTGAATAAAATTTTTCGTCGAGTGAAACGACAAAAGGTAACACTACCACATCTCAACAACAATACAAACATTTGAACAATACAAAAACAACACCTCAAGACTCCAAACTCATTCACCAGGAGTTTGAATCATATAAGGGAAAACCTAATAACTTAAAAGTTAATAGAAAGTCAGGTAGAACCATTCTGAGAGCTCGCTGATACAGACAAAACTACACCAGGTTCAAACCCGTAACCAGTGATAAACACTAAAGGTTACACAAAGTGAGAAGTGGAACATCCAACTTATCTCAAGCCAATGGCTGGATAAACCAAGACCATAGTGTAATTTACCACACCACGAATCGGGGTAAATTACACGCAAAAATGAAGTATGACAACAGGGACTTCACAAAAACACAGTGTAAGGATTAGAAAATCCAACATACCTCAGACACTATAAGGAGTACAAGGTAAAATACACAACGGACTTACCTGATACAAAAAAAAACTAAATGTTAGTGGTGACTAAAACTGAAAAACTAAATGTTAATAGTTGTGGTTCACACAAACCCAGATTAAACACTAACAACATTACTAAAATTATGTCCAGATCCTTGGCATCAATCGCGAAATATGCGAATGCTACAAGGCCTACGGATTGGACACACAACAGAAACCTTAATTACTAAAAATACCGTCGATCCTCGACCATAATGGTAAAGCGACAGCAAACTAACTGGAAACAAACAAAACTCATACACCCTCATTAGGACCACGTACGACTATATCCTTTATATGAAAAGACCCTAATGGCTTTCCATCCATATTTTTCAAAGAATAGACCACGTTACCCAGTTTTTTATCTACCACACACTTTTCAAATTTGGGAGACAATTTGGCAGAAAAGTATTTGGAGGCGTTGGATAAAGGAAAACACCTTTTGTAGATTATTTGCCCTTCCTTAAGCTCTAGAGGGCGCTTTCTCAAGTTGTAATACTTGGCATTATGTTGATATGCTTTTTTCAAATGACCCGCAACGTCTTCAAATACCTTCCGCAACTTAGGCAACCCAGAAATAAACTGGTCCGGCTGGACAGTGACGTCCTGACCATCGAAAGGCTGATCAGAATTAAAGATAGCTCCATCGATTACCATCTCCCTACCATGATTCAAGAAATATGGAGTGAACTTAGTCCCGTCGTGAACAGACGAATTGAGAGCACATTGGAGTTCTTGAATATTCTGATCCCATTTTCGATGATCAGAACGCACATAAGAAGCAATGGCTCGAACAATATCCCGATTAACACGTTCGGTTTGGTTACATTGAGGATGGTAACGAGGGTTGTAAAAGATATGAGGAACACCGGCTCCCTTCAATAAATCTCTAAATTCCTTAGAAGTGAATTGTGGACCATTATCCGTATATAGGATACGGCACACCCCATGTACCAGAAATACACCCTTTTCAAGACACTTACACACCGCTTTCGCAGTGGCATTTCGTAAAGGGAAAAGAAGAACATATTTACTGAAGTAATCAGAGACAACGAATAAATACTGATTCCGCGCATAAGACGGAGGCAGCGGTCCAACAATATCGCAGGAAATAGCTTCCCAAGGTTTAGTAACTTGACGAGGATTACCCATTAAACCAGGACGAGCAGTGTTGACGGGTTTATAGGTGTTGCAGATTTCACAACTTCGGACATATGTTTTCACGTCATTAAACAACGAAGGCCAATAATACATAGTCGAGATCTTCCTGTGAGTCTTGGCAACCCCAAAGTGACCAGAGGCCGGCTCGTCGTGATACTTCCGAATAACTTCCAACCTCTTTTCACCTGGAACCACAATTTTCCACTCATGTTGAGATGTAAGATTGTACTTATTCTTAGTCAAACGATATAGTTTACCCTCTGAAACAGAGAAATTGGGATAAAGTTTAGGGTTCCTAGAGCATCCCTCAAAGAGCTTGACGTACCAAGGATCAGTTATCTCATGCGGGTCAATTTCGATCGAATCAATCTTGATGCGGGATAAAGTATCTGGCAAAACATGCTCCGTCCCCTTTCGATGAATAATCTCAAAGACGAATTGACTCAGACGACAAGCCCATCTACTAAGACGACCGGTAGGATTCTTGAGCTTATAAAACCACAATAAAGAGGCATGGTCAGTCACGATAAAACACTTTTTTCCTTCCACGTACGACCTATACTGCTCCAAAGCATAGATGACAGCAAGCAATTCTCTTTCCGTCGCGGTGTAGTTGACCTCCTGGGCATTAAGAGTCCTACTACAATACGCTATCGGATGATCTATGCCAGCATGCCGTTGGGTCAACACACCTCCAACAGCGTATGACGAAGCGTCAGTATGTATATAGAAAGGCAAGCTAAAATCCGGACACTTCAGAATTGGAGCCGAAATTAACGCGGTCTTAAGGGTGGAGAAAGATTCCTCCACTTCAGGAGTCCATACGAAAGGAACCTTCTTACTAGTTAAACGCGACAAAGGCCTCGCTATTTTGGAAAAATCCTTTATAAAACGGCGGTACCATCCGGCCATACCAAGGAAACGCTTGACCTGTTTGGCATCAGTGGGGACGGGAAAGTTGGCGATGACGTCCACTTTCGACGGGTCTGTCCTCAAACCATAGCGATCCACCACGTACCCCAGGTACTTCAACTCCGACCGACAAAATAGGGACTTTTCCATGTTGATGGTAAGATTGGCAATTTTGAGTTTTTCATAAACTGCCTCCAAAATGGTTATATGCTCTTCAAATGAATCAGTACACACAATAATATCATCGATATAACAGAATACCTTATTGTCAAACTGCGCAGAAAACAAACTATCCATCAGTCTTTGCATCGTAGCTGAAGCTCCGACGAGTCCAAAGCACATGACTTTGTATTGGAACAAGCCTCGACCTGGAACAGTGAATGCGGTCTTCTCTCGGGAGCTCTTCGCCAAAGGAATCTGGTGGTATGCAGCACTTAAATCCAGAGAGGTCAAAAACTTAGCATCCCGAAGGTTATCCAATATATAGTTTATATAAGGAAGAGGATAGGCATCCGTTTTGGAAACTGCATTGATCATCCTGCTATCCAAGCAAACGCGAACTTTACCATTGGATTTAGGAACCTGAGTAGTAGGAGAATTCCAAGGAGAGCTAGACGGTTCAACAATACCAAGTTCTAACATATGATCCAGTTCTTGTTCCAAAAGTTTAAGTTTCTCTGGGCTCATACGGTAGTACCTTTGTTTCACGGGTTTAGCATCCCCGGTATCTATATGATGTTCAGCAAGATGGGTACGACCCAAACCAACCTTTTCAGAATCGATATTAGCAAACAGGGACTTAATGCGTTCCAATTCGGACATCTGCTCACGAGACAAAGCATCATAAGGCTTCAAACCATTTTCAGAAATACTATCCACATCACAGACTTTATCAGAAGGGATAGACGGAATACAAGCTAACACGTCAGGTGCAAGATCAAACGACTTCCAAAAGTTAATACCAAAATGGACTGGAAGAGCTATCTTAGGCTGAATGTAAAACTTTATCATTTTAACCATACTCTTATACTCAACAGGAACATCCATAAAATATTGACAAAAATATTCGGAACCATTGGCGACTCTAATGTAACAAGGTTTGCTAAGAGAGCGCACCGGTATACCGAGTTTCAAAAAAAATTTGTGGGCATTGTTTCCAAGTAAAGAACAGCTAGCACCACAATCAAGTAAACCGCTAACATTAACACCATACACTTTGACGGTTAAGAAGGGCCTATTATCACTCACATCCGGTTTGAAATACGTCTCTCTGTAAGAATTAACATTTCTCAGAGAGACGGACTTATTCAGTTTTTTGCCCGATTACAATCGGGACAATCAGGGGACTTCACGTCAGGCTTGCCACACTTATAACAAAGCACGGGACGAGATGCACTGCAACGAGACGTATGATGCTCGTTAGACCGACATACAAAACAATAACCCGCGCCCTTATTGGGGTTACCCTGAACGGAAGCAACTGACTGCTTTTTATCAACAGAATTGACGTTTTTGATCGGAACACTTTCGGACCTGCTTTTCGGCTTATAATGAAAGTCGGGAGCCACACTCGATTTAGACAGCGAGGGTTCAGAGAAACCGTCCATACGGAGCTTACATGCCTCGATACGTTTACCCAACTCCCGCAAGTGATCTATCGACCTGACGTCGACCAACATCAACTCGCGGTTGTACTCCGGGCGTATGTTCTTCAACACGATCCTTAGTTTTTCCCCCTCCGGAAGCTCGAAACTCAACCGAGACATCATTCCCAGTACAACCGAAAGAAAAACTACCAAAGACTCGTGCTTGGCCTGAGTACGAGACCGTATCTCATCAAGCAGCCGATCGTCAAAATCCGGAAGATCAAAGTCCGACTTCAACGCAGAAACCAATTCGTCATAATCATGGAACTTATTCTTGCTCGCTCGGTACCAATAAAGAGCGGGCCCATCCACCAAATCAGGAAACCCAGTGAAAACGTAGTGCTTCGGTATCTTCCTGGCGGCACACAACTCCTCCAACCTCGATATAAACGCCCGAACACAAGTATCACCGCTAAATCTTAAATTTAAAGAACCTAGATTATATGATTTCTCCGGCTTGTACACGACTGTCTGACTGACACATCGCGGAGAACTATCTTCCACTTCCGAAGCCTCGGACTCCGAAGAACTATCAGTAGCCGAGAGACAGATCACTAAATTCCCCTGCGCTACCAGCAATGCTTCAGGTGGGTCAGCAATCCTGGAAATCCTGGAGAGAACATAGTTAGCACGGCTAACCAGACGCATGCGAGTAGATTCGGCAACATTCTCCTCTCCAAATGACTTAACCAAAGCCTCGGCTTTCAGCTGAATCACCGAAACTTCCGCCCTAAGACTGTCGGCAGTTAAAACCGCAGAAGGAACTTTCAAGCTACCCCTACGGGCTAGTTTCAAGGTACTTCGTAAAAGTTTCCGCAACTGTTCCACGGTGTTATTTTTATCAAAAGGTACTTTACGGTTAGCTAACTCGTGTTCAAGTTCGTCCTTAAGCAAGTATTTAATGTTATAATTAAGTTCCGACATGACGAATAAAATATGAAAAGAATCGTACTATATAAAAATTTCACAATTCTAAAAACATAAAAATTATATTATATTATCATAATATCACATTTAATACACTATGTTGAAGTACTAAACTCACTTTCTAGGCCACACGTTGGGTACGCCACTGTAATATCAATTTTTCCCGTGGGGGTGCGCAACGATTCGAATAAGAATCACTTCGTCCCACAGGGAAAAATCCGGCGGCAGAGCATGAGAGGGTCTCGGGTTCGGTGGCCTAGTCGTTCCTGGATCAATCCAATTTAATAAAATGTTGGGCGCCTTGAAAGGGGACGGAGTAACAATAGGTGACTCCGTACCAAAATAAAAAAAATATATTAAATCCTGCTAGAGGAAAAAAGTTAAATACGAAGCAAAAATAAATGAATGATCCATGAACCGTAGCAAGTGGAGAATAGTAAATCAAACAAAATTTCATTTAAAAGTAGACTGGTTTAATACTAAGTATTTCGATACACATTAGATTCAGTTGAAAAACAGGAGCAGTTACATACAGTAAAAAAAATTACATGATACCGAGACAGTAATTAACATTCGTCCGGCGAACTACACCTTATCACACATGGTACTACACCTTATCAGTAAATCGGGATTAGCTTAAGCATGCCCGTTATGGTGGGGTGGCATCTGACCAACTATATTGGGCGGTCAGCTGTACATTCAGTACCGATGGGAGGACCGTGTTGGGAAAGTCTGATACCACCTACTCAAACCACCAGCCCTGAAGGTCAGCCCACCGCTCAACATAGAGAGTCAGCCAAGTCAGTACGCATGCACACCCCACAAATCATGTCTAATAAACACTATTTGAAATTTTTGTTCAGTTATCAAAGTTAAGTTGAGATAAAGTCACTGCGCTTCCTCCATCGGCCTCGACCGAGAAGTCAACACGGGGAAGTTGAACACTTGTTAAATTGAAATAAATACGGCCCTAAATGATTAAATCCATTGCCATCAGTACCTTGACTCCGAGCCAATGCAAAATCGGTTCTGGGATCAGCTCACCGTCGACATTTTGACAGGCGGGAGGTACCACGTGTCCACGCCACGTCTACGGCACACCGAGCTGCCGACATTCACACCCAAAAGGCTTTTTAGCCGGTCTATGGAGCCCTGCAATCACCACAATGACCAAATTAAGTCGACATTCCAAGCACTTCACAACGTGACATATTTGGCTATGCCGAACAATAAAATTTTCATTAATATTCTTACCAGAACACTGGGATTTGCAGCTCACAAAGAGACTCTTTGGCCGGAGCACAGGTAAATCAAATGATCTAAAACAATAAGACAAAAAATTACAAGCACGTGACTATGGCTGATACATCCGCGAGGAACATTTACACATCATCGGCTTGAAATACTCACCATTTTATTGGGCGTACGGTGCACAATGCATCTCGGAAGACGCGGAACGAAACTTCACCGCATTTGGTGGATATAAAAAGGCTCCTCAGGGAGACAGCCCAGGATTACTCCTCCTCTTTTCTGATCTCCATGAAAAAGACTTGTCAATCGCTCACCCACCCATAGACAAACGAGAGAAAAAAAAACCAAAGCACACTGACCAAGGATTCGTAACCATCGCGCTCAACCATAGACACAATCTACTAAAAATACTTTAGAATAATTAATTTGGAAGACTTCGGAAAATCAATTCATTCCGGCAAACCCTAGCTTAGCAAAATTAGATATTAAACATTATACATTTTAACAGACTAAAAACAATTAGCGCCTACGACTGTAAAAATAAAACGCAGCGCACGTAAATGTCAAATGTCAGGTGTCGCTGTCAAACTGACACCGTTCTTATTTGACAAGGTTTTGTTTATTTCGACAACAGAAAAGTGTTACAAAATTCACGAATTTACTAATATAAACCGCTAAAACAGTTTTAACAGCGTCAAAGGAATGAACCAATGGTTGTGGAATGATAAATTGTTAACCCTCTCGCCAACAAATCAGGTAAAAATTAGAATATTACTTCATTCAAGTGACGACCTCTCAATCCAGGAAAACAAACATAGCATAAAATTAGAGACAAACAATACTATAACGACCCCTGCATTCATGACTATCCCTCTCGACCTAAGATCACAGCCGGTCCTATACTGCACCAAGTGATAAAACAGTAAAACTGAAAAAATGGTGTTACAAGTTACAGTTAAGTACAGTTAAGTAGATTTTGATCGTAATGCTAAAATATCGTAGAGCCTTAAATTTAACAGTAATGTGAATAAAACTGTTCTTTTCCATTGAGATTTTAGATCATCATCATCATCATCCTAGCGCTTGTCCCGGTCGCATCCTCGGCCATTGCCTTGGAGTCCAGGGTCCGCTTTCCTACTCCTTCTCCATTGAGATTTTAGATAATGATACTAAATGAAAAGAAACCACTAGTCCAGTGCTAACATGATACATTTTTAAACGTCATACGAGTATGAGTTCCAAATTAATACTACAAGACTTGTTTCAGTAGACTTCAATCAGAAATTGCTTATCTACCAACCAAAGCAGAAAAGGAGACCAAATGTTTTTTTTAATTCTTGGTTTATTTCAAAGATTCGGATGATAGGAAAGGAGTCCATTCATAAGCTTAAAGTATAGTTTTAATCAGTGGTAGGTAACTTATGGTCTGCAGCCGTGAACCATTAGTGGTCCCTTGAGCTTTTTCAAGTGAAATAAGCAAAGCGATTGTAAATAAGAGACGCCTAACAATCCTTATGCACACTAGAGTATCTAAAATAACGATAAACCAACTCATGCCTAAAAGGTTAAGAACCACTGGTTTAAATAGTAATAGGTAAACGTACATCAGCATAAAATATAATATGTTCTTCAACAGTAAGGTCATCGATCAGGACGTGGCTGCGGTGGCAGTATCCCATCATCTGCGGCATCGCCACGCAGTACGTGTCCGGAGTTAAGACATGCCCGAGGACGTTTATTGTGCCCTCGTCTTGGTGTGTTAGACCTGTTAGAAAAGAGTGGTAGAGCTAAGTGGAACTTCCTGAATGAGACGCTCGTCTGTGGGAGTACCTCAACCTTACAGAAAATCTCAGTGAAATAACGCTTCGTAACTGTTGTTCTGTGTTTTTGCGTGAGTAAGGTTGCCAGAGCTCTGTTCGGGACGGTATGGAGGTTTAAAGGCAGTCACCGCATTTGCAACACTTGTGCGGTTGTTGATGTCGATGTCCAGCGATGATCACTTTCCATCAGGTGCCTCTTTATGACATAAAAAAAGAACATGATAAACGCACAGACTAACAAATTAATAATGTGTCCTACCTACATTGATTGATTCCATAGTAGTTTATTGTATTTTTATACGTGCATCAAATAAACCGCTTGAACCAACAGAATTTAAATAATAACTATGTAGAGATGTCCCCTCGACAATGCTTGCTTTTTGACAAGAGATGCAAGCAAAGCGTCACTTAAATCGGACGGGAAAACCATGTAATTTCTTGAATGAAAATAATTCAAGAGTCTTCACGGAGAGGTTATTTTAAATTTATTTATGTATTTTCATTCTAGCCTATTTATTGGAGGATAATATTGTCAATTTCTGTCCTGTAGATATAAGCAAAACTTACCTGTAAGCAAATCTTCAATGGTGATGATCATTTTCTCTTGAACACGTTCTGAGAAGAGCATCGTGAATTCACCACGATAAATGTCCAGTGATATATCTTTCAACATTGTAACTTTCATCACATTCTGTAATTTGATTTTTTAACTCGATAAAGTGACTTTCTAATAACAATTACAATATGAAACATTCTACTAGATACGTTAGATACAAGCAAAGTTTATAAATTACCTTTGTAACATTACGGAAGCTTATTGCTTTGGCAACCAACTCGTCCACCTCTTGCAATTTGCTTATTTCTTTCTTACTAGGAGTTATTATTTCATGTACTTTGTTTGTGTCCTAAAAGTATAGCATTCAAATTAATACAAATAAAAATAATTATATAAGTTTGTTTGTAACAACATATGTAATTACAGTACCTACAACTCAATCACAGAAATCAATAGAAGTATAGAGATCCTTACCGCAGCTTTCTTGAAGATGATGGACTTCCACGAGACCGGTCCGCCGATGGCCTTGTTGCCCAGGGTTCGCTGCAGCATCATCAGGATGCCGAAGTAGATGAGGTTCATCATTGTCCACGAGAATATCGTGTAGAACAGTGAATACTTTGATGTGCCGAGTGCGCCTCCTTCATCAGATAATTGGCGTTAGAATTCTCTCCTCCGACTACTCCAAAGACCACTGTACAATACCTCTTTTTTTCTTAAATAAATTGTCTTCTATTAAGTTTGCTTCTAAAACAACTTTTTTGTTAAGTGCCGGGCTTACATCCGAGTACAAACATTTATAAAACTTAGTATGAAGAGCTATTCGTGAAAACACTAAGGGGCCGTCCATTAATCACGTGAGGTCGTTTTTCTAATGTTTTGACCCCTCCCTCCCCCCTGGTGATATTTGGTGAGGTTTGAGACCAGCCCCCCCTCCCCCCCTCTGGATCACGTGTATTTTTTTGGAAGTCTATGTAAAGCTATTTTTGACTGGAAAAAAATATAAAAAATGGCGTTTTGATTCATATAACATTTATATGTATTTGCAATAAAATTATAAAAAATAATAATTTAAATCGCAAAAATGGCGTTTTGATTCATATAACATTTATATGTATTTGCAATAAAATTATAAAAAATAATAATTTAAATCGCAAAAATTTTCGCGCCGTTCAAAATAGCGCTTTTTGGAAAAAAAATAATAAAATTAATACACGTGATGTCTAACGAGACGCCCCCTCCCCCCTCGTGATGTTTCGTGATGTTTTCCGTACCCCCTCCCCCCCCCCTTTTGAGCCTCACGTGATTAATGGACGACCCCTAATATAGATTATAGACAATTACTCAGATGGGTGGTATTAACCCTAAAACCTACTTTACACTTCATTATACCATACTCACTGCCAGTCTGCAATAAAGCGAACTGGTTCAATGCATGAACCAGACCCAATGGAGGTAAGAAAATGTGCAACAGGAACGTGATGGCCCCGTGGTATAAATCATACTTGTGGTGCACCAGCAGTTCAGCCAGGAAGGTCTTCAGAAGAGTAAACAATGTGCTCCATAGGCATGCCATCCAAGCTGCGAGGAGAAATGACACAATGTACAATCTAAATGTCAGCAAGATATTCCATGGAAAGGAATATACTCTTGTACATTTAATATAAGCATTTTTACATGCTAAGTATTATTATTATAACTCAAAGGGTTGTTTTCGTAAAACACTTTAAAGTTGTTTCTAATTTCCCTCGTGACCAAAGTTAACTTGATAAATGAATTTCATTCTAAGTATTGCAAAGCGATTGAATTAAACATGTACGTAAACTAATGAATTGTGCCTAGTAGTTCCAATTTCACATGAATTGGATGGTTTCTGTGTGATTACGAACCACTGATTGGTAGTTGTATAAAAAATCTTAATAATCCACTCACGCCTATTGTGGAACATGGCCATGATCAGAGCCAACATTATCATGACCGACACGTAAGCGAGGAGTATGACCAGGGCGAACATGAGGTGGATCCACCTGAAGATCAGGATCAGCGTGAAGGCGGCCAGCAGGCAGATCGGTATGGCCGTCAGGTAAGCGTAGACCATCCAGCCGAGGTACATTGTTGAGAAGTCCACGTTCCTCATTCGCAGGGCGCGCTACAAATACATATGTAGGTATAATATGATTGGTTAAGATGCTAATAGCTTTAAACCATCACGGAAGGTAATAATAAATTGGTATGAATTAAATTATGACGCTTATTGCTATTTTTAAAGAAAACTTTTTACCAAAGTCGGACATGCGTAGTTGTATTTTTTTTTTGATATCTGGATAAAATCTAATAAATTTTAGGATGGTAAAATTCATTCAAAAGCTTAGTTTTGCCAGGAACAGCTAGCTATTAAATAGAGACAACAAATTAAAATCGACATACTCGACATAATCGACTTTGACTTTGATTTTGACAGTTTAAATATTTTATGCGACAATATTTTACCACAATGTGAACATACATAGCAATAGTACCTGTGGAGTAATTTCTCTATCATTGCATTACCACGCAGCTTGATACGCACCTTGAATTTACTGAGGGTTTCATTAACAACCAATGCCTGTGTCTCGATAACTGGTGATATGAGAGCGAGTGTAAGGCAAAGCAGAATGCCCGAGATGCATCGCCGAACTCTATCCTCTTGCATCAGCGGCGACACCGGCATTGACACCAGGCTGAGCTGAAAGATAACAAATCTGAATACCTAATAGAACCATCAAGGCTTGAGCAAGACTTGCTAGTCTTGCTCAAGATAGATATGCTTATCTAATTATGATTAAGAGGGAAGAGCGGCTTGCAAAGCGTCCAATACGAAGATTGAACGTGTTGATATGAAATATTATATAAAACATTTTTTTTTATTTAATACCTACATGTTCATCGTATACAATTTGATATACGACGAAGCGCTAATTGCTTGTTGTAAGAAATAGTGTGGTCTTATTCAGTGTTTTTTTTTTGTGGTAGGTAGAAGTAATCACAATATAAATGCACCATTGAGTTTTCAATTCACAATATCGAAAGTAATTGAGTTATTTGACCTTTACACCTCAGCCCGTGTGATAGTAGTTGCCTAAAGTAACATGCTATCTTCATTATTAAAACATTAATTGTAGCAGGTATTATACATACAATTAAAAAAAATAAAAGTTGATAAAGTGGACGTCTGAATTTCACTGAAATTGATATCGCCGAAATAGCTCAGTTGGGAGAGCGTTAGACTGAAGATCTAAAGGTCCCCGGTTCAATCCCGGGTTTCGGCAAATTATTTTTTATAGCTGAATTATGGTGTATTTTGCTTAAATTAATAACTTCAGTGAGCACAGCTATGGCCGAAATAGCTCAGTTGGGAGAGCGTTAGACTGAAGATCTAAAGGTCCCTGGTTCAATCCCGGGTTTCGGCAAAGAACTTTTATAGCTTTATCACATAAGGTGTATTTTGCTTAAATTAATAACTTCAGTGAGCACAGCTATGGCCGAAATAGCTCAGTTGGGAGAGCGTTAGACTGAAGATCTAAAGGTCCCTGCTTCAATCCCGGGTTTCGGCAAAGTATTTTTATAGCTTAATTACTTATGTTATATTTTGCTTAAAATAATTAACTTTAGTGAGCACAGCTGTAGCCGAAATAGCTCAGTTGGGAGAGCGTTAGACTGAAGATCTAAAGGTCCCCGGTTCAATCCCGGGTTTCGGCAATATTCTTTTTTTATACCTTAATTAATAATATGTATTTAAATAAGCTTTAAACTTCACTGAGCTTTTTAACTGTAGCCGAAAAAGCTCAGTTTGGAGAGCGTTAGACTGAAGACATAAAGGTCCCTGGTTCAATCCCGGGATTCGAACCCGGGTTTCGGCAAGCCATATCTTTGGATTATATTCTTATCATTGCAAATGCAAAGTGGAATAAAGTAGTACGTTACCTTATTAGACCTTATTTTACAACAAAACTGCTGATTTAATGATTTTGGACTCTAGCACCCGAGCCCTTTAACAGAAAAATCCCGTAACGTATTTGAAAATATTCAATCTGCTTATTTCATCGAGAACAATATAATGGTTAAAAAATCTTATTCGTGCAGACCTTTTCTTATAATAGCAAATAAATAAAAAATCTACTCTTTCTTACTTGACATACGTAAGAGTGTATTTAACGGAATGGTTAAAAAGTATTTGCCGAAACCCGGGATCGAACCAGGGACCTTTAGATCTTCAGTCTAACGCTCTCCCAACTGAGCTATTTCGGCCTTGATACCTCGTGCCAAATTGTTTTTCTAGACCGAGTAGTACCTACTTTCTTCACCGACAAGTCACCTTATACGAGTATTATCACAGTAATATGTCTTATCTTGTATGCACTTTTAGCATACTCATAATACAAATTAGTTTTAGACGATATAAACTTATTTACCTAATATTTTATTGTTCCAAATGTAAAAAAAATATGTACATAATGATACATAATTTCGTAACTTTGTTCTAACAGTTAGTACAGAACACAGTCAACGGAAAAAACGCGACCGAAGTTCGACCTACGCCTGCAATAAGCCCAAAATTTTACACGTAAGTTTGTATATAAAATTAATTGCCGCCGAACTTCGGTCGCGTAATTTCAGCCTAGTGCCTTCCTACACTCACGGTTCAACAGTTAAAAATTGAAAACTTTTGTCAGCTTTTAGTAGTCCGCTGTGTTCGTTGTACCTCATATCGCGGCGGCACGGGGCTGGCGTGCTCCAGCACGGCCTGGCTGACGGCGAGCTGAACTGTGAGGCAGCTCGCACTTAAGTGAGGGTTGGGGTGCGTCTCCAAGTGCTCACGCGTCCCGTACGCACCTCATACCTCGGCGGCACGGGGCTGGCGCGCTCCAGCACGGCCTGGCTGACGGCGAGCTGCACGCCGAGGAAGCCTGCACGCAAGTGAGGGTTGGGGTGCGTCTCCGAGTGCTCGCGCGTCACGTACGCACCTCATATCTCGGCGGCACGGGGCTGGCATGCTCCAGCACGCTTTGCTGACGGCGAGCTGCACTGTGAGCAAGCTGCACGCAAGTGAGGGTTGGTGTGCGTCTCCGAGTGCTCGCGCGTCACGTACGCACCTCATACCTCGGCGGCACGGGGCTGGCGTGCTCCAGCACGGCCTGGCTGACGGCGAGCTGCACTGTAGTGTGTGCGTCACCTCACCCATACTAGCTAAGTATAGGTTAGTATTTAAGACTTAATTGTAAGCTATATTGATTCATTATAGTCCGGACATCAAAAGCAATCACTTGTTTTATTAGTCTCCCGCGCGCCACCTTTACATGGCGACCCTGCCAGTGCTGCCTTCGGGGCAGTGCTGTGCACAAATAAATAAATAAACTAATTAGTGTGCGTTAAAAAAAAAAACGAAGTTGAAAATTAAAGTTGGAATAAAATAGAATAAATTACTGGACATTAAAAGAAAAAAAAGTGTATTAAAGTGATAAACTGGACTAAAATATTGGTGAACAAAAGTGAATAATGAGGAACTCTGGAAATGCTGGCTGCCGGGAGATATAATGGAGTCAGATGAGTGGAGTTTGCTGGCAGCCGGGCGGTGATGGAGCCCGATGGTGTTGCTGCCAGGTGTTCAGGACAGGATGAAGAAGGAAGAAGCGAAAGAAATGTTTTTTTTTTGTGTAAAATAAGTATATTTTTATATAATGTTATGTTCTTTTAAGTTTTACTAGACGAGTTATAGTAATAGTCATATTTCACAATGTAGGTAAATTAACAAACAAAATTATGTGATTGATTTTTTATATTTAATTTGAAGTTAGGTACATACTTCCTAAACATTGTTTTACAATTGGCTTATATCATTTGATTTTATCAAAAATTTTTTTTTTGTTTTTAATAACAGTTGACAAAATTATTGCTATTTTTTTACATTTAAATTAAATCAATCCATTTTTTTAAATAATATATCTAATAGTAGGTGCAATGTAATATTTTTTTAGGCACTTTGGTACATCGATAAACAACATGCACCATTTTAGGAATCTGATCGCATTGCCTCATAGGTCATCGCGCCACACACGAGGCATGCATCAGCAAAAATATTTTACTAGTTACTCGGATCGTAATACTAAACCCTGAGGTATGCGACCTAGATGCAGTTTGTAACCAGAGTATGGACATGTATAATCAGTGTAATCGTATGCCAATGTTCACGTCTATTGTAAACAACTTCTTGTAATTGGTTTAAAATTTTAGTTGAAGATTTTATTTGTTTGTAATGTTTTAATAGCTTATAGTAAAGATAACGAATGTTGGTTTATATAATGTACTAGCGGCCGCCCGCGACTCCGTCCGCGTGGATTTCGGTTTCCAATAGCCTAAAGCCTTCCTCGTCAAATGGACTATCAAACACAAAAATAATTTTTCAAATCGGACCAGTAGTTCCTGAGATTAGCGCGTTCAAACAAACAAACATACAAACAAACAAACAAACATACATACAAACTCTTCAGCTTTATATATTAGTATAGATGGTAGGTATTGTTGAAAAGGTTTCTTTTAATAGGTAGGAATACTTGAGTACCGATATTTTAGAAGCCACTTGGATTGATCACCCAAGAAAGGAATTGATATTATATTTGTACTGAAGGATTAATTTCGTTAGTAGGTAATGTTTGATTAGCTGGATAGTAGGTATGTCTGAAAATTTTGTTAAAAAGTTAAACTAAAAATGGTACTAGGTACAGTTAGGGTTAGATCCTCATTTGATCATGGTGTAGACGAGCTTCTCTCCGTGAAAATGATTGGATCGAACGTGGAATGACACGACCCTTGTGAATAAATAATTTTAAATAAGTTGACAATGAGTAAAAAAGGACTGTACCTAAATAAATAAATAAAATGTTATAAAAGGTAGGCCGCCTATAAATAAATATTTAAGAGGATAAATAAAGAAATATGATGTAAAATGAATAAAATGATGATGATTATAATGATGATAAAGGCAGGCCACCTAATATAAATAAATATAAACCCAAAGGGGTAAGAGTACCATTTTTACTTTATGAAATGATCCTAAAATGGAATGTTCATTGTGACGTTATGATAACGAATTCAGAATAAGTAATTGACAAGATGTATAACATATTAATTAATTGTTAATCAGAGAATGCAAGGATACATAATATGTATTAAAAAGTTTTTCAGGGGATAATAGTATTTTAAAAGAAAGAGCGAAAAGGAGATTTTAAAGGGCTTTGCTGTAGAAGACATGAACCAGAACTTTACACTTCATGCCCTAAACCTAGAAATGCAAAATGACTGGGTAAAAATGGGTGAATTCTGTATCCCTCCAGCTTTGAAGTGGAAATCCTTAATATATAATTGGTCTCCTGAGTTACTCAAGTTTTATCTCAATGCAGTTCAGGCGACGCTTCCCGACCAGAGCAATCTTGCCAGATGGGGCAAGCAGGTAAGTAATACGTGTCTATCGTGTAGAGAAGGTGTCGGCACAGCGAAACATATTCTATGCGGTTGTAAGGTATTACTCGATGCGGGACAATACTCATTCCGGCATGATAAGGTCCTTCAAGTGATTCGGGAAGCCATAAGTTTATCCATAGCAAGAACAAAGAAGGGGTTAACTGGCGGTAATTTTCAGGTAGTCAAGTTTGTTAGAGCTGGTGCCACTAAGCTACAGAAGGGAACACCCAAGCCAATTTCAATCTTAGGTGCAGCAACTGATTGGACACTGCTGATGGATACATATGAAAAGCATTACGAAATGCCTTCGGAGATATGTACCACAGCCTTCAGACCGGACATACTTATTTACTCGAAAGAGACAAGACATGTAGTGCTTGTGGAACTAACTGTACCATGGGAAACAAATATCCCTAAAGATCACAATTATAAGTTAAACAAGTACTGCAATTTAGTCGACCAGATAGCAAGAAGGGGATTCAAGACTGATCTATTTGCAGTGGAAGTCGGTGCTAGGGGATTACCTGCGAAGTCGGTCTATAATTTCTTTAAGAATCTAGGATTGCCAAGATCTGCAATAAGCTCATTTATGGATAGAGCTTCAAAAACTGCTCTGGAGGCTTCTTATCGGATTTGGATAGGTAGGGAGAGGGAGGTTGAGCACGGGACTGGAATTGCTCCACGTCCTAACCAATCGCAGGTTAGCTGACGAGGCTTGACGCGAGCCGAAACGTCTGGCGCTTAAGTGAGCAACGGTGGCCACCGCTAGTCTCGTTCTCAATAATCCCTCTTCCTGTCTTGCAATGGGCCCGGATTTGCTCGGTGAAGCCATTGACTGCTGAGTTCTACACCTACGTTTTAGGACAGCCCGGAGAGACGGGATGACGCTGGAAAGACAGTGGACGACCGGGAAAGACCGGTTGGCGACCGGGAAAGACCGGTGACGACCGGGAAAGACTGGTGACGCTGGAGAGGCAGACGAGGCGTTTGGCCTAGCAAGCCGCGCCGGGATTTATTGCTACGTCAAATAATGGAAATAATACCCTCAGAGCGGTCCGAGAGGGGGGGAGGATGAACCGCTCACCGTTGGATATTGCTGATGACTTAGGCGAGAATTTGGACCTGATTTGCCCTTTGTGTAGGAAGCAGTATAAACGTCGTTTCTGGCTGGATAAGCACATTAGGGAGAAGCATAGTGAAGCGAGGCAGATTACGCCTGTAAGTTCTTTACGTGACACCACTGATAGAGTTGAACCTCACATGTCACAGAGTGTCCCGAACACTTCTGCCCAGAAGAAGATCGTCAGGACGAGGGAAAGATTGCGACTACCGAGCATTTCCGACGCCACTTGGAAGCGACACGACATGCACTTGGCGGTAAGACTCGACCTGCCGGGAGCTAATCAAAGCGTAGAGGATCATGTTAGTCATTTCCAAGATACAATTTATGAATACTTTGAGGAGGTGTACCCTATTCGTGACCAGAGCTGCCCGACTCGCAGAGAAAATGCCTTCAAGGCTAAGCTACGAAGGAAGAAAAGGGAGTTGATAAAGCAGCTACGTAAAGCTAAAGCAATGGCGGATGAAAGGCTATGCCAAAAATTAGCAAGAGTCCTAAGGTCTATACTTAAACTTATACAGCCAAGTATCTATGAACATTATGGAGGCTGCTAATCAATTTCAAGAAGCTCAAAATGTTGCTGCTTTTGAAAAAAACCCGTTTGCTTTCTCAAAAAAGCTCTTTTCAGAAAAACAGGGCAAAATCAGCGTGAGTAACGAAGATCTACTCAACCATTTTAAGTCTACGTACGCCTCACCGGGGGGAAATGTTAGTTATACTGATCCATCATCACCAAAACCTATGGTACCATCAGTGCCTTTTAACGAACTCCCGCCTTCAATTGAGGAGCTTGAACATCATATAAGGAAGAAACCGAATGGTTCCGCCCCGGGACCTGATGGCATTCCATATATTGTGTTCAAGAAATGTCCATCAGTACGTATGCATATGTTGAGTATTTTTAAAAGGATTTGGATAAGTAGAGATGTGCCACAGTGTATGGGTAAAGCCATATTTATTCTACTACCGAAAAAGAAAGAAGTGACTGATGCGAAAGATATTAGGCCAATAGCACTTACGAACACAATTTCTAAGATATTCTTCTCAATTATACAAGCGAGACTACTTAAGCATATGTGTATCAATGATTACTTGCCGAAGAAGTATCAGAAAGGATTTCTTCCAGGAGTCGCAGGCTGTCTAGAACACAACTCTCTTCTAACGGAATGCCTTAAAGATGCTAGAAGGAATGAGAGACAAATAACTATTACTTGGATAGATTTCGAAAATGCCTTTGGCTCAGTTCGCCATGAACTCTTGTTCAAGGCGTTAAATTGGTACCATGTCCCACCTCTTATATGTGAAGTTATAGCTTCTTACTACAATAAGCTCTCGTTTGTACTACACCTTGGAAAGGAAACTGGGAAGACAAATGAAATTGATTTCGGCATAGGTTTGTTTCAGGGTTGCTGTCTGTCTCCAGTAGCATTCAACATTGTCATCAATATTCTCATAGAGTCGATTGTAGCAAAAGAGAATAAATGGGGGTACAGATTTAAGCAAGGAGATAAATTTGCAGCATCTGTCCTAGCATTTGCAGACGATGTGACACTCTTGACCCGGAATCCTAAACAAGCTCAATCTCTTCTTAATGTAGTAGATGCATTCTGCGAGTGGACAAAAGGAATGAGGGTGAAACCAGGTAAGTGTTACTGTTTAAGTCTAGGAAGGAAAGGTACCAAGTTTACACCATATGATCCAGGATTAACGGTAGCCGGCTCATCGATATCCACAGTGTCACAAGAAACTCCCTTCAAGTTTCTGGGGAAAAAGATAACGAGTAGAGGTAAAGATAATCCAACTGATGACATAGTTAAGGAGTTTGATGAGAAATTAAGATTGGTAGACACTATCTTCCTTCGTGGTACACAGAAAGCGTGGATTTATGACAATTACCTGACTTCTGCACTCAATTGGCCGTTTCTCGTTTATGACTTCACCAGGCAGAGCTTAACCAAATTGGATGCATTAGTAACTAAATACTTAAAATCGTGGATAGGCCTAGCTCATCCAGCTGACCCATCGACTTTATTCAGAACTTTTAACAGCTTTGGTTTAAACATAAAAAAGCCGTCGCTAATCTTTCAAAATGCAAGAATCACCAAGTACTGTATACTAAAGGAGTCAGAAGACAGTACCATCAACGAGTTACCGCAGTCTTGTATTTCAGTAGAAACTGAGTCGAGATTGGCCTTCTATAAATCCTTTCAGGTTGGTACCCGTACTAACAGGGCAGGCCTTGGGCAGGAAAAGAGAAAGAGCGAAAAGGAGATTTTAAAGGGCTTTGCTGTAGAAGACATGAACCAGAACTTTACACTTCATGCCCTAAACCTAGAAATGCAAAATGACTGGGTAAAAATGGGTGAATTCTGTATCCCTCCAGCTTTGAAGTGGAAATCCTTAATATATAATTGGTCTCCTGAGTTACTCAAGTTTTATCTCAATGCAGTTCAGGCGACGCTTCCCGACCAGAGCAATCTTGCCAGATGGGGCAAGCAGGTAAGTAATACGTGTCTATCGTGTAGAGAAGGTGTCGGCACAGCGAAACATATTCTATGCGGTTGTAAGGTATTACTCGATGCGGGACAATACTCATTCCGGCATGATAAGGTCCTTCAAGTGATTCGGGAAGCCATAAGTTTATCCATAGCAAGAACAAAGAAGGGGTTAACTGGCGGTCATTTTCAGGTAGTCAAGTTTGTTAGAGCTGGTGCCACTAAGCTACAGAAGGGAACACCCAAGCCAATTTCAATCTTAGGTGCAGCAACTGATTGGACACTGCTGATGGATACATATGAAAAGCATTACGAAATGCCTTCGGAGATATGTACCACAGCCTTCAGACCGGACATACTTATTTACTCGAAAGAGACAAGACATGTAGTGCTTGTGGAACTAACTGTACCATGGGAAACAAATATCCCTAAAGATCACAATTATAAGTTAAACAAGTACTGCAATTTAGTCGACCAGATAGCAAGAAGGGGATTCAAGACTGATCTATTTGCAGTGGAAGTCGGTGCTAGGGGATTACCTGCGAAGTCGGTCTATAATTTCTTTAAGAATCTAGGATTGCCAAGATCTGCAATAAGCTCATTTATGGATAGAGCTTCAAAAACTGCTCTGGAGGCTTCTTATCGGATTTGGATAGGTAGGGAGAGGGAGGTTGAGCACGGGACTGGAATTGCTCCACGTCCTAACCAATCGCAGGTTAGCTGACGAGGCTTGACGCGAGCCGAAACGTCTGGCGCTTAAGTGAGCAACGGTGGCCACCGCTAGTCTCGTTCTCAATAATCCCTCTTCCTGTCTTGCAATGGGCCCGGATTTGCTCGGTGAAGCCATTGACTGCTGAGTTCTACACCTACCTGTATTGAACTTGGCATACCTTCTTTTATTAATTTTGTAAAGACTAATTATATAAATATGATAACATTCTATAATTTTTGAAAAAATTGTAGAGACAGTATTTATTGTTTTGAGTGTTGAAATTAATGTACAATTTATTTTATTATATTATTTTTTTAACAGCATAACTCGTCTAGTTCTAATATATGTTATTTGTGTAGAAGGTATAGTTTAAGAGTAATAATATACATAGAGACTTATAAGAGATATAATTAGAATATGTAGAAGTGTAGAAGTTGTAGGAGATTTAGTTCTTAAAAATATGTTTATCCAATAACTTAAGCAAATTTTAAAAATAAAAAATGATTTTTATTTTCAAATAAAAAACGGGGGAGGTGTAGTGTGTGCGTCACCTCACCCATACTAGCTAAGTATAGGTTAGTATTTAAGACTTAATTGTAAGCTATATTGATTCATTATAGTCCGGACATCAAAAGCAATCACTTGTTTTATTAGTCTCCCGCGCGCCACCTTTACAGCACTGTGAGGTAGCCCGCACGCAGGTGAGGGTTGGGGTGCGTCTCCGAGTGCTCGCGCGTCACGTACGCACCTCATATCTCGGCGGCACGGGGCTGGCGTGCTCCAGCACGGCCTGGCTGACGGCGAGCTGCACTGTGAGGAAGCCCGCACGCAAGTCAGGGTTGGGGTACGTCTCCGAGTGCTCGCGCGTCTCGTACGCACCTCATATCTCGGCGGCACGGGGCTGGCGTGCTCCAGCACGGCCTGGCTGACGGCGAGCTGCACTGTGAGGAAGCCCGCACGCAAGTCAGGGTTGGGGTACGTCTCCGAGTGCTCGCGCGTCTCGTACGCACCTCATATCTCGGCGGCACGGGGCTGGCGTGCTCCAGCACGGCCTGGCTGACGGCGAGCTGCACTGTGAGGAAGCCCGCACGCAAGTCAGGGTTGGGGTACGTCTCCGAGTGCTCGCGCGTCTCGTACGCACCTCATATCTCGGCGGCACGGGGCTGGCGTGCTCCAGCACGGCCTGGCTGACGGCGAGCTGCACTGTGAGGAAGCCCGCACGCAAGTCAGGGTTGGGGTACGTCTCCGAGTGCTCGCGCGTCTCGTACGCACCTCATATCTCGGCGGCACGGGGCTGGCGTGCTCCAGCACGGCCTGGCTGACGGCGAGCTGCACTGTGAGGAAGCCCGCACGCAAGTCAGGGTTGGGGTACGTCTCCGAGTGCTCGCGCGTCTCGTACGCACCTCATATCTCGGCGGCACGGGGCTGGCGTGCTCCAGCACGGCCTGGCTGACGGCGAGCTGCACTGTGAGGAAGCCCGCACGCAAGTCAGGGTTGGGGTACGTCTCCGAGTGCTCGCGCGTCTCGTACGCACCTCATATCTCGGCGGCACGGGGCTGGCGTGCTCCAGCACGGCCTGGCTGACGGCGAGCTGCACTGTGAGGAAGCCCGCACGCAAGTCAGGGTTGGGGTACGTCTCCGAGTGCTCGCGCGTCTCGTACGCACCTCATATCTCGGCGGCACGGGGCTGGCGTGCTCCAGCACGGCCTGGCTGACGGCGAGCTGCACTGTGAGGAAGCCCGCACGCAAGTCAGGGTTGGGGTGCGTCTCCGAGTGCTCGCGCGTCTCGTACGCACCTCATATCTCGGCGGCACGGGGCTGGCGTGCTCCAGCACGGCCTGGCTGACGGCGAGCTGCACTGTGAGGCAGCTCGCACTCAAGTGAGGGTTGGGGTGCGT
This sequence comes from Nomophila noctuella, assembly GCA_958496325.1. Lineage (NCBI taxonomy): Eukaryota > Metazoa > Arthropoda > Insecta > Lepidoptera > Crambidae > Nomophila > Nomophila noctuella. The sequence continues at coordinate 2,518,946 of OY292482.1, forward strand.
CTCCGAGTGCTCGCGCGTCTCATACGCACCTCATATCTCGGCGGCACGGGGCTGGCGTGCTCCAGCACGGCCTGGCTGACGGCGAGCTGCACGCCGAGGAAGCCCGCACGTAGGTGAGGGTTGGGGTGCGTCTCCGTGTGCTCGCGCGTTTCGTACTTGGCTCTTTCGGTGCTGCGGATGCTGAACTTCCACATGTTGTCATCCTGAAATTAAACCGATTTGTTAATGTTGACTCTGTTTGATTTCACACAATGCATCCGACACTGTAAACTATTAGGATTACACACTATACTCCACCAAACTTTTTGAGTTGATTAAAGTCCCATACCACAGCTTGCCTGCGACACAGGGCTAAAAATATAATTCAATACATTCTAACCTTTGGCTTGAAGATGATCCATATAACAGGATTTGCAATCGGTCCACCCTTGGATCGATTGTATAATCTATTGTTTAGTTCTTCTTCATTTTCAGCGGAAAATATGTCTGGAAACATAATATAGCATCAGACTTCTTAAAAGCAGCAGAAAATTTAATAACGAAACATGGTTTGCGGTTAGTAAAGTTGAATTGTTTCTGGTATACCTACTCTCATTGAGATAACTTAACCTTATTTATTTGTAAAGCAATATACAGTATTACGCAGGCCGATATAAAAGGCAAGGTTAGCAAAGAGGCACAATTCCCCGATTTCTCACCTACAACTACAGACTTAAGTCCCTAAATCATACCTATTTGCAAATTCTGCAGCAGTTCCACAACTCTCGTCATGACAGCATCGTAAGGCGGCGTGTTAGGCGCGTAACCTAACAGATTCTTCGAAGTGACCGAGGCCAGCAGGTCAGCTGCTGCTAATGGTGGTTCAGGCTCGGTCTGCAGTGGCGTGAGGAACACCGGCTTCGCTATGAAGACGGCGATCAAGAAGAGCAGGAATGCGAATATTGTCTCGAGCAGCAAGAGGCGCCAGCGTCGTCTGAAAGTGTTTGTCTGAGCTTGAGAGCGAACTTGAGATGCTGTTTTATATGAGAGTGACATATCTAGTTCCCTCTCAAGATCGATCTCAGAGTTGAGTGTGATATATTAATACGAGCGAGTGTAGGAACACATAACGCTAAAATTACGCGACCGAAGTTCGGTGGACATGCATTTTCTATTCAAAATTACGGGAAGTAATTTCGGCATATTGTGTCTCATCTGTCATCTTCCACTTACAATACGGATGTGAATTCTGTCGCGTTATTTCGTTGGCGTTCATTCCGCATAGTGTGTTCCTACACTTAAGTTACAAAAGGCAGTTGAGCCGCTAGGTGGCGTGTTAAGCAAGTAATCCAGTATTGCCCAAAAGGAGTTTAGTCGTTAGTGGTATGAACGAGTCTAGTTCCGAGACCCACAGATGGCTGCAGGACTAGCTAACGCTATGGTGAATAAATACAGCAAGGTTTTCCGTTTTTGATGTGACCGACGCGACGTCTATTCGAGGGCACAGAGTGCGATTATCGAACCCGCGACCTTTGCTGTTGGTATTAAATTACTTTTATACCAAATTGGTCGTCAACAATAATTTCCTAGACAGAATATAACTTGTACAAAAAGTGTTAAATATCTTTTACGTACTGTCTCTGCAAGTAACATTTCCAAACTAGTGCACTGACGTGTCTTTGAAATCGACTCCGTTTGAGTTTTTTCGTCTCTTCCCCTCCTCCAAGGAAACGTTCAAGCATATTGAATTTTCACTGTTACAAACTGTTCAAATTAAATTAATAATAATAACAACATTTTTCACATAAAATGATGGCGCCATTTTCGCCGCGAGTGACATTTCATTTATTAGACATTTACTTTTTTCAATTAAAAATAAAAACGTTGACTAAAAAACCAGCCAGCAGCCATTATTTTTGGGTAAGAGTTTGTATGGTGGCAACAAAGATTTAATTCCAATATCTGGGTGGCAACGTCTGAATCTAAGATTTTTCGAGTCCAAAAGTTTTGATCAGAACAAAATATGATAAAACAATGAATTCAGTATTGGAGACTCAACGCATCATTAACGAACTGATTAACACCTAGTGGTATTTAATAATATTCCACACGATGTATACCTACATACTTTTCCTGATTTAACCTAACGTAGTAGGTAGTTCACCTTTACAAAATTATTACCTATACTCAGTGATAAGGTGATAACACACAAGACAAATATTTTGCCGACGCGTTCGGTATTGCCCCGAGCCCAGAATAAATCATGGCAATATTTGCTAATATTCTATGATCTAAACATTACTGTATAATTAATAGGTATTTTTTTATATTTCGACCACAGTTAATTACTAACTTAGGTGATTAGATATTAAGTTAAGAGTAGAATTGTAGTAATGAATTTATAATTAGACAAGTGATGCATAACATCTGAGTCATTCCGTGATTACGGCTGCTGAAAAGTAGCCGGAGCCGTAATGTTGGGTTTTTCTGTAAATATGTATGTAGTTTAAAATTATACCACGATTCTGTTAAGAGGTAGTTTTATTTTTTTATATAAAAAATATTGCATATGAATATGAAGATTTTGTTAAAGAATGCGATAAAATTAAACTTTGATGATACAATAGCTTACTATCAGTTATTTAGAGTAATCTTATAAAGAAATCTGAAACTATGAGGTCCTTAAGTGCGTACGAATCCTAAATGACGATTCTGTTTTCATACTAATTCACATATTGATACAAAGTAGAAATATTCTTGTAGAGTACTCGTATATAAATGAGCGTACAGTAGCCGTAATAACAGTTGTGACAATATTCCAAAGAAACTATGGCTGGAGCAATTAAGTTATTGGTTGGACTTACTGTCCTGTTAATTTTAAATATCACTCGTATTGATGGAGGTTAGTGTTAACTTGAACTTTACATATTTTTATTGCGATTTAAGTGCTTAACCTGTTTGTTGCAAATAGTTCATCGTGTTTGTGTACTAAGGAGATTTGTTTAAATCCATAAAGTTAACGGTTAATATGAAAAAGATAAAACAACGCAGTGTCGAGTTCTAAAACCTGTAAATGACAACTCAATTCATTTAACTCCATGGAATTAAGCAATAGTAGCTAAGGTTACCTACTTGTTCAAAACATGAAAGAGCCAAAAAGCTCCTTTGTAACATTAGCTTGTTATCTATACTAGTGTTTTTTTTGTGTTGGATAGTCCATGTGCCGAAGAAGGCTGGAATTGTGTATATAACCGAAATCCACGCGGACGGAGTCGCGAGTGGTCGCTAGTATGAGCTAAAAAGATAACACCTTACTGTCCTTTCAGCTGTACGAGTAGTCCGATCACCATCGCCGCAGTTCAGTCAGGCCAGCGCACAGGCCTCTGCCGGCGGTCCTGACATCGGCTTTGGCGGCGGTCCGTACGGCGGCTTCGGTGGCCATGGCCATCACCATCACGGATACGGCGGCTACGGCGGCCAAGGTGGTGCTGAGTTCGGCGGAGGATTCGGCGGTGGTTACGGAGGAGGCTACGGCGGCGGCTACGGTGGCGGCTACGGCGGCGGCTACTGCGGCAATGGCGGTGGCTTCGGTGAACGACGATACGGCGGGTTCGACGGTGGTCCCGGACGCCCTCATGGCGGTTTCGGCGGGTTTGACCGCGACTTGGGCAATGGCGGCACTATCAGCATCTCCAAGAGTATCAGCATCAGCAGAGGCAATGGTGCCTCTGAAGCGCAGTCCAGTGCAAGTGCAGTTGGGAAGTGATCACGGACTAAGGAAATTGTTTATCTTTGTGTTTGATTTTACTTTTGTTATGACCACAGATCTTAGCGATTCGTATTCGTTTAAAAGTTTAAAATTACGGGAAGCTGATATTGGTTTATTAAGAGGACTGAAATAGTATTAAAAACAATTTGTAAGAATTTGTGTTGAATTTTATTTTTCCCAATATATTCTATGTATAAGTACTTATGTTTTCAAATTTTCATTCCATTAGCTGGTGACAAACCCAACGATTCGAAGAGTCTCGCATCAATTTAAACACAAAGATTTAATTCTAACCTTACAAAAGACGTTTAATTTCAACCACGTGACTATTTTCCTTCAATATACCTTCCATCGGTTTCAGGATCTGTTCATCTTATGCGTCTGGACAGAACAAGGTATTCGTAGAATACGTATTATTATTACAATTATTGGCAGAATTGAATAAGTCAAATTTCCTTGTAGATACGATTCACGATAATCAAAATAGGAATAACTTTAGGGCGGGCACATACGTGAAATAAATTTTCAGTAGGACTGCTGTTTTAACTAATTCGACGTTTTTCATGCCAAATCCTACTTAACAAGCTTAATAGTTTTACTTATCACTCAGAAGAAAAAGCTTTTAAACGACGTGAGAAGATCGGTTTCATAAAAATAGAATACCAAGTTTAGCAACCTATATCATCGACAAGCAAGTATGTAGTTTCATATAATATCAAGCTTAAAAAAAATCGATCCCTGTCGTACGTGCGCATTTGGCCTAATAGTTTTTGATGAGACGGTGTGAAAATTATCAGTAGCGTTCGAAAAATAACTATTGGGGAGGAGTTTTTGTTTAAACGAAGCCAGTATAAATAAGTTGGTGATTGTCTGGTCCAGGTAGTAAGTTGACTATTGTCTCAAACATGGCACGGTTAGCGCTCATCTTGGGTTTTGCAGTATTGCTTGTTATGAAGATTGGAGCTGATGGAGGTTAGTTTGAAAATTTCAAAAATATTTACGATGAAAGTAGCTAGTGAGCCGTTAGTGGTATCCATGCTGAATCGAATAATAATACGTCTTGGAGACGTTTTTGAAAAGAAACTATGTACCTACATGTAAAGTATGAATACCTACCGCTCATTCTATTTCCCGTTCTTTCGGTTTTTCATGGCTTACTCCTTATAATCATTAACATGTATCGTTTCTCAGAATTATTGATAAATGTAACTTAAGGTATTGTAGTGTTAAAAGTTTGTAGTCGAGAATATCACTAGTAATTTTATGAAAAAAAAACTACTTTTAATCTACAAATATGTAGTTTGAAGAATATACCGTGATTATATCCGTTTAAAAGTAGTTTTATTTCATGAGTAACCGTCGCGTTAACCTAAAAAAACACTAGTAATTTTATTTATTTTCTTTTCAGAAACTCGTGTAGTTCGCTCCCCGTCCCCTCAGTTCAGCCAATCTAACGCGCAAGCATCAGCTGGTGGCTTCGGTAACCCAGGACTTGGCAGGCCAGGTTTCGGACGACCTGGCTTCGGCAACCAAGGTTTCGGCAACCAAGGTTTCGGCGGCCATGGGCATGGCGGACGAGGTTTCGGACAGCAAGGCAGAGGCTTCGGAGGTGGATCCGGTGGTTCCATCAGCATTTCGAAGAGCATCAGCATAAGCCGGGGAGGTGCTGGTGGCGCCGCACAGTCCAGTTCCAATGCTGGTTCAGTTGGAAAATGAACTGGTCACATGGAAAATTCGATCACTGATTAACACCTAACAAGTACCGGTCATTTAAACAATGGATAATAAGTTTGTGAGGTTATACATACAACTCATTTTTGTTGCGGACATGACACATTAAGAAGACCTTAATAAAATTATTGATTTTAAACTGCATTACTTTTCTTTTTCTGACGACATGCCTTGTAACTACCAACTGTTATTTTTTAATGAACGCAAATTATGATAAATTAATAAATATATAAAAAATAATTATACATTTAATTATCAGTGTGATAATGTGTAACCAGAAAATTTAAGACTTACCCTTATTAGTGTGTACTCTTACGAAGTTCATATCAGGAAAAAGAATTAGGAGAACATCCAGAAGTTGAGACACATTTGAAGCGGGATATTTTATAGCAATATTTTTTTACACAGAATTTTAAGTATGTAGTAAAATAACATAACAGTAAATTGATTAAGAAAATATTAAATAAAATTGCAAGTCAATTTCAACATTCAGTTTTTTTGATTCGGTTCTCTACATAATAAGCAGTAGGACTCAGCTGAAATGACTTTCAACGCCAATGTGCTATGGAGCCTACTTTATCGACTTATCACTTTAGGAGGGTACTCTTCTCGTAATTATTTAGGTATGATTCATTGTTATTATTGTCCCAGTGCAGCTTTGCAAACGATTATAAGATTTTAGACTATCGCGACGATTTGCAGACGATTGTCGCATCACGGGGGTTGGGGGTTTTCGTAGAACGAGAATCTACAATAAGCATTTTGTCGTTACACGGCTTACTCATATTGGTTTAGTCTGTTAGAATGAAAGGTAGCATACGTACTTATGTAAAAAAAAACCTTTAATTCATTCCTTTTTATGACATTTGGAACAAAATCAAACCTATGTCCCTTCGCAACTGAAGAGGTTCAAGGTGCCTGGTGACCTCTTCGTCCCCAATTATACGTACAGCCCGTCGCTGCAATCTGTCGAGCGCGTCCATGTAATGCATGGCAGATCCATCCCAGAGGTGTGAGCAGTATTCCAAGCAGGACCGAACTTGCGTCTTATAAAGAAGAAGAAGCTGGTCCGGCGTGAAAAACCGCCGCACCCAAAAAAACCGCCGCACCCTGAAAAACCGCCGCACCCGACTTTCGGTTTTCGCACACATAGTTATATTATAGCTTGAAGCCACCCTCCACAAATGGAATATCCTACACAAAAATATGTTTTCTATTCAAACCAGAAGTTTCTGAGATAAGTGCGTTCAAACAAACAAATTTACCAACATGACTTTCGGTTTTCGCACTCATAGTGTTATACTATAGCTTGAAGCCACCCTCCACAAATGGAATATCCTACACAAAAATATGTTTTCTATTCAAACCAGATGTTTCTGAGATAAGTGCGTTCAAACAAACAAACTTACCAACAAATAAACTCTTCAGTCTTATAAAATGAGTATAGGTGAAATATGGAATTAAACTACTTTAAAACGGATAACTTACAGATGAGAAAGCACCTTTCTATTCTATTCCACTTATATAATACTCGTATTCCACGTTTAATGCAATTGGTATACGGTCCAATTGCATTAAACGTGGAATACGAGTTCTTCGATGTGTTTATGTAACTTTCAGGCTCGTATTTACATATGCAATTAAAATCTACTATACGTATATCTTTCAGAGAAATAAATTTTGTTCATTTATTACAAATGCTACTGGACTGATTTAAATCTCAAAATATTTGTCTAATAAAAAGGCATCTTAACACTTAGTTAGCCAGGCTTCAAAAATACAAAAACACCAGCGTATTCCTATTGATGGGTAAAACCGCAGGAAATGTACATATATTAGTACTTATGACAATAGTGGTTTTTCCTAGCCAAGTAGTTTACACATCATGTATGTAAATGCATGATCTAGTGTGAATTTCCTCGTGTTCAGTCCTTATTTGCTATACCAATTTACACTGAGCTACTTTTTTCGGAATTAGTCTTTACACAAGGTCGGTGGAACTATAAATTTAAGAGAATTAGTTTTCAGAAGTCAGAATAGAACTGATTCTCTAACGATATGGCGAAATTAATATTGGTATTTTTTGCGGTAACAACTATTGCGTATAGCAATGCACGCAGTCTTGGAGGTAATTAGTATTTTAATTTTTAAATACATTTAATTTCATCAATAAATATGTTCAAGTAAAAAACTTCATAATGTAAAAAAAAACAGATAAGTTTATTATGATAAATATTTACGACACATAATAATTATAAGCTAGCAACAAGTCGTAAAAAATATGTTATTGGTAAAGCCAAATTAAATGAGTCAAACAAATTTGCAAACGGGCAGTTTAAATAAAATATGAAAATAAAGTTACGTTAAAGAAAATAAAGAAATATCATGTTGCGTGTTTAGCAATTAGTAATACTTTTCTGACAAATACTATTATTATTTCAGATGGACCACCTCTGGTGAGAGTAGCACGATCACCCTGCCCTACATGTGGTTCACTCAGCACCCAAAACTGGAGCGGCCTTTCCAAAGACCTTGGTCAGAGCACGGTCTTCAGCGGAGCGAGAGCTGCCTCCAACAGCGGACCAGTCGCTGGTGAAGCCTTGTCCTTGGCATCCAGCACAGGAGGTGGCGACATAGCTGATGGCTTCGGCATGAGTGCAGCAGGAAGTGCCGGTGGAGCATCCAGCGATGGCTTACAAACATCATATGGCGGTGGAAATGGTGCACCATTTAGTCACGGATCCCATGGAGGATCAAGTTCCTTATCTGCGGGTCAAAGCTCAGCAGCTTCGTTCGGTGGCAACAGTGGAGGCGTTGGACATCCAGGACTAGCTGGAAACGATGTTGCAGGTAGTAGCAGTGGACGACATGAAAGTTTTGAATACCAGCAACAGACTCAAGGTGGATTTGGAGGTCAATTCAGTTCTGGATCAGACAGCGGCAGCTCCCACACATCGCATGGCCATGGACACGAAGGACAATTTGGACACGGTGGCCATGGAGGATCAGGTTCTTTCTCTTCAAGTCAAAAATCAGAATCGTCGTTTGGTGGCCAAAGTGGAGGCGATGTACATCAAGGAAACGAAGGACAGTTCGATAGGTTTCAACAGCAGCAGCAGACTAACGGTTTAGGAAATGGTTTCAGTTCTGGATCGGCACATCAACATTCAGCAAGCGGCGCCCAAAATTCAAACGAAAATGATGAACACTTCAGTCACGGGTCCCATGGCCACTCAGGTTCTTTCGCTGGAACGCAAAGCTCTTCATCATCTTTCGGTGACAACAAAAATGGATATGGACAATACCAGCAGCATAGTGGACACGAAAGAGACTTCGGTTCTGATTCATCGGCACAAGGTTCAGAAAGCAGTAATTTCGAATCTCAAAGAAGGGAAGATTCGTTCGGAAGCCATGGCAGTGGCAGTGGATCAGGATTTTCGGGATCTCTGCAAAATGGACAAGGCGGACAAGACCAGTCGGGCTTGCAGACAAGTCAAGCAGGATTCGGATCATCTGACTCTCAGAGCTCCAGCGGTAACCAAGGAGGCTTTGGATCTGGATCTTATAAACAAAGCCAGTTCTCTCATAAATCATTTGGTCAAAGTGGACAAGGACAAGGTTCACAGTACACTGGTGGTGAATCCTCAAGCGATGCTCTAACTCCTGGGAAGTATAACGCAGGATCAGTTCCTCCACGAGATGTTTTAGACGGAGCCCTCAATTTGGCTTCTCAAGGGCTACAAACACAAGCTGGTTGCAGTACGTGCCGCGGGAAAAGCAACTATGCCCTCAGTAACGCAAAGAGTTGGAATGGTAATGCTGTAGCATTGTCTATCGGAGGTTGATTTTAATATTGTTTTTTGATGTTTTTGAAAGAATTTAAGAAATTATTTCAATGTTTGAAATTTTTGACAAATGTTTAAGTATTTAATAAATAAATTTATAATTATTAACCCGTTTTTTATCTTTTCTATTCACCTTATGTTTTAGAAACAAAGTACAAAATTCCATCAAGTAGCAGGACTTATACAATGCACTTATTTGATAGAACTAACAAACATTAACATTAAATTAATTTCAATTGATATATCAAACAAAAAGTCAATTTTTTTTGGCAGATTTGAACAGGCCGATCAAATCTATGAAGTTATTATAAATTTATTATTTTTGCATATCTGGCAGTATATTACCTATATCATTAAATAACAATAAGCAAATACTTTGTGCAATATGCTATTTTTTGTTAACAAGGGGAAGTAACGACTTACCCTGCGACAATGAAAAACTTTATTCGTTATTCTTGTTAAGCTACGTTACGTTTAGCTCATTAAAAAGCATTATAATAAAGAAAATTTATTATTCCATCCTGTAATTTTTATGGCCCATTTTTCAAAACACTTCACTGTGAGCCTATTCGAACAGCTATAGATATTTAAAATGGACATATTTGAACCAGATCGAGAAAGGAGTTCCGCCAAATCCTATACAAAATTACCCTAGTTCCGGCGCCAATAAAATAATAATATTACAGTGGGACTAAACGCGATATTATTTTTATAAGTAACTGAGTACTAACTGCTTGAAGTTTTGGCTGTGATGCTACAGCCGTGATCACAAGCAAACTCAATTTTTGATGAGACCAAAAGTTTAAAAAAACCTTTTAAATTTTAAACCCCTTTTAACACCTTTAAACTCTCTAAACATTACCTAAAAAGGCATTCTATCATGCAATTAAAAAAATAATTAGGTAAGAAATGTCTAAGCGTGGTGATTAAGGCAAAACACATCATTGTAACGAAAACAGGACTTCAAATGATGGAGGCCTTTGCCCTGCAGTGGGACATTAATAGGATGATATTTTACTTTTATACTTTAAGAAATGGCTAAGAATTAAGCTTAACAGAGACGAACTTCTTAGCTATCCATGGATTCTCCGTGCGGGTGCCGGGTCCATCGCGTGGAACAGAGAGGAATGTCAGTCGGCGCCTGGGACTTGCGACCCAGCGTGTAGGTTTAAGGGGCCCCTTTATAGTAACATTAATTAATTTAAGAGATATATGTAGCACTTGCTTGTGTTATACTTAGAATACCACACCATAGACTAAAGTTCACGCTTTCGGCATAGGTATTCGTAATATTTGGTAAAACAGAGTCAAATTCTTTACCATTAAGTCCTTAGGCAAGCTATACTTATTATTAAATATTAAACTGATATCGCATAATAAGAGCACAGATCTTAAAAATAGTAAAAAAAATTGGCCAAGTGCGAGTCGGACTCCCGCACTGAGGGTTCCGTACAAATTCTATTTTTGACGTAATAAAAAAACTACTGAATAGATTTCGTTCGAACCAATTTTCGTTGGTAGTTTTTATGGTAATGTACATTATATATTTATTTCAGATTTATCATCCTCTTACTTTAGAAGTTAGAGGGGGGGGGACACACTTTTTTCCACTTTGGAAGAGTCTGTCACGCAAAGTATTCACTTAAGAAAAAAATGAGCTTAGAAACCTCAATATAATTTTTAAAGACCTATCCATAGATACCCCACACGTATATGTTCAATGAAAAAAAATATTTTCAGTTTCAGTTCTAACTATGGGGACCCCCCATTTTTTTATTTTTTTTTCTATTTTCGTGTGCAAACCTTGTTGCGGTTCACAGAATACATCTACTCACCAAGTTTCAATAGTATAGTATTTATAGTTTCGGAAAAAAGTGGCTGTGACAGACTGGCGGACAGACAGACAGACAGACAGACAGACAGACAGACAGACAGACATGACGAATCTATAAAGGTTCCGTTTTTTTTGCCATTTTGGCTACGGAACCCTAAAAACATAATCTCTGGTCTGTAGCTGAATTTTTCGACCTAATACAAATGCATACTTTGTGGCGAATAAAATATCTGAGTTCAAAGCTCAGGTTATATGAAGTTTTAGACAAAAATTCAAATATCAATTTTCATATAACCTGAGCTTTGAACTCAGGATCCCTGTCGAACTTGTTACTTTACATAAACATCTACTAACCTTTCCGCCAATTAGGCTTATTCTCGGTATGCGTCGTCTACTCGTCATCTACTCGGTAGCCTAGTGGTCAGAGCTCTTTCCCGGATTGCAAGAGGCGCTGGGCTCAAGTCCCGCCTGAGCACCTAAGAGCGGAAGAATTTTTCGTTAAAAGTTTGTTTTAGTTTAGGTATTGTTTGTTTAAATAAAAAATAATTGCAATATTATAAAGATTTATTACTATTCACTTACCAAAAAAATTAGATAAGATAATTTCACCTACAAAAAAAACCTATTTTTTGTCTAAAACGTTTTCAAAAAATTCAATCATGCCAAAGGAGTAAGCAAGCCAAGAAAGATTACTTTAATTTTTCATTTCTCTTGGCAGTTAATTTTTTTATGTTCCCAAATATGATAAAAGTGTGCTAATGTGTGTATAAGTGCACCCCTCTCCCTTACATATAAGTATTTAGGTATAAGTGATTTTATTATCTCAGAGGTAAGTCAAATAACTTAACCATGAAAATCGATTTTTGCTGTCTGGCAGAAAAGTATGTTAGTCTTACCTCACCTCACCATACATATTTTTATTCTTAAAAATGTTTTTGAATAAATCTTGTTACACATAACACAGTCCAAATATAGATAATATATCAAAACATTAACTTAGCCTCTTTTCCTTCGCATATGAGGCTTTATCTACACTCTACAATTACATTGTGTGAGTTTCGTAAAACAGCTTACATCCAAAAAAACCTCAAAGGTACATGCATAATACTTATATTATGCATATTTAGCTTTGAGTTTTTTTTAGGGTGTAGGAAAAACGCCAAAATATGATACGGATATCGTTTTGCGAGTTAAGGAAAATGACACCTTCGAGTAAGTGTACTGAATCAATTACCGACTTACCGACGATGACATAACACTAGACAAATAGGTTTTACTGAACTTTTTAGTGAGAACCAAGTATAAACATGAGCCATATAAATGTAATGTCAGATTCTGCAGCATTCAGATCACCGGATATAATGTGGCAGCTAAGTGTTTTGGTTGTGTTGTCTGTCATTATTGCAGTAACATCAGCTAAGTTTGAATGTAAGTGTGACCAATATAATTCATACTAGGGCTTTTGATTAAACATCAATAGATACTTATTAAAACAATTCCTGATGAAGAGTTATTTTTTTCTCGAAGTCTAAAAATTGCTGTCATATCTTGAAGTAGATAACGAATAGCACAAATCTAAAAAGCACAGGCACGAATCACTCTGGAAAATGTAAGACAGCTCAATAACCCCTCCTTGACCTCGGTGTAAAAAAGCACCTTGTATGCATGATATCGGAGCGACGAATTTTAGTTTTCATAGAATTACGAGTAGACTAATTCTTATTTCATTAGCAGGAGGTCGGTACTTTTAATCCTTTTAAATTCATGAAATTTTATTTCAATTCCAGATGGTGCCCCTCAACATAGGATAAAACGGTCACCGGGTTACTACGACTGTCCTCCTTACTACCATCACCCGAGGCACCCCTGGCATTTTTATGGACGAGATAACGGTCCTCCTCCATTCTGGCCTCCGCCACCGGGGCCTCCTCCAGGTCCTCCTCCACCGCCACCACAATGGCACCCACCACCACCACCACCAGAATCTTACAATCAAGGGGCATATGAAGATGCCGAACGATCACAAGCGCTGACAGAAGACACGGGTGCCAATCAAGTACAAAATGAGAAGAATTGTGACGAATGCAACAAAGGTGTTTCCACAGCTATAAGTAACGCTAAGAGTGTTTCGGGGACTGCTGTTGCCATTGCTATTGCTGGAAAGAATACGACATAGAACGAAGCCACGAGAAAGTAGTGGAGTGCTTTAATAAATCTGTTAATTTACCCAGTTCTGTGTTTCATTTCTTCTTAAATAATGCTTCTTAAAAGTCAGCAAAACTGTCTAGAACATTATTCACAAAAATTAAGTCGAAAAAAATGTTCTGCTGAATTAATTACGTGAATATTGATGTTAATAAATTAATTTGGCCAACACATTAAAATTAACGTCTCATAAAAACTAAAAGATATCTTCTAACATAAGTAAATACGAGTAGCACGTTTAAAATAATTATAATCAGCGAAGTTCCACGCGTAACTTGATAAAAAAATAAGAACAAGTATCACGAACAGTGTACAATCGATACTGATTTATTATTGAAATGGTTTATCTAAGAGCAGATCCGCTATTTGCAATTAATCCTATTGTGTTAATGGTTCAGATTGCCGTTACTCGTATGTGTGCATTTGAAGCGATACCCAATTTTTTGCTCATCTCCTCGGCTAAAATGATCGGTTATATCTTATTGTATAATGGGCCTTAACTACACGTATTAAACATATTCGCTTTTAGTTAACTGTCTCTATGTGTTTAAATATGTATAATTAATAAATTGATTCTTGAGTCTCATGCACATAATACATAGGTACTAAAAAATAATTGATATCATTAAGTGCGAATCTGGGTAGCGTCGCTAGTCTAAAGTAACAATAAGGCATATGTTGTTTCAAGTTAAATAAAAAATATGGCTTAACTATGACTAAATTACTTTACATTAATAACATTGTGTCTAGTTGCAGGAATACAAAATTTAGTAAATAGGGACAGTAAATTAGCACCGTTATTTTTCAAAATTTGCTTAACGATTTATAACATACACGCCTCGCAATCAAAAAATTAGAAAGCAATTGAAAAAAAAGAAACAAGTATGTACACAAACGTTTATATTTTTTATTCCATTGGTTGATAGCGGAACGCCCACCTATTAATTTGTATTAGGTCATAAGGTAAATGTACCAGTTATGGGTATGTGCCAAAATTGGTTAAATTAATTCTTCCATTTATTTCGTAGATTTAAGAATTTTAGTATTTTTAGTTTATTTGAAAAAATAAATATTAGTTACATAACTTGAGCTTAGATGAAGAGTCTATGGCATGTCTGGTGTCAAGGAATGGAACAGATGGATGCTTTTTAAACAAAAGCAACAGGCACCAATCAAATTTTTCTGTAGTAAAAAAAATTGGCCAAGTGCGAGTCGGACTCCCGCACTGAGGGTTCCGTACAAATTCTATTTTTGACGTATTAAAAAAACTACTGAATAGATTTTGTTCGAACCAATTTTCGTTGGTAGTTTTTATGGTAATGTACATTATATATTTATTTCAGATTTATCATCCTCTTACTTTAGAAGTTAGAGGGGGGGGGACACACTTTTTTCCACTTTGGAAGGTTCTGTCACGCAAAGTATTCACTTAAGGAAAAAATGAGCTTAGAAACCTTAATATAATTTTTAAAGACCTATCCATAGATACCCCACACGTATATGTTCAATGAAAAAAAATATTTTCAGTTTCAGTTCTAACTATGGGGACCCCCCATTTTTTTAATTTTTTTTCTATGTTCGTGAGAAAACCTTGTTGCGGTTCACAGAATACATCTACTCACCAAGTTTCAATAGTATAGTACTTATAGTTTCGGAAAAAAGTGGCTGTGACAGACTGGCGGACAGACAGACAGACAGACAGACAGACATGACGAATCTATAAGGGTTCCGTTTTTTTGCCATTTTGGCTACGGAACCCTAAAAACACTGAACCATTTTATGCGTTTTTCAAAAATTGCTTCGAAATACAAGACATTTTAAAAATCAACATAATAATAAACATATTTATAAAGATTTAAAGTTTGGCGCGACCTTCACTCGTGCAGTTACCTCATCAACCGCATCAGTAATAATATCCTCCGATTCTCGTACGTCACAGTCACAGACCGCGATTGTAACGTCTACCGCGAGCTAAGTTCAAGTTCAACTCGCAAGGTTGATCCAATTAAGATTTATATTTGATACTGCCGACGTAACTGAGTAATCAGGTGTTTTGCGTTTCTGTCAACGAATTAATTATTGTTACGACTACTTCAAGGTTTACTTTGAATAAGTTTAATATTGATTTACGAATAAAATCTTTAAGCAGTTTCGATACTCTTAACCTGTATAAGTATAATTGTTTGGTTAGCTTCCACACCATACATCATATCAGTGGCAGTAATACTTCTGAATCTGCTGAAAAAAATCTCTATTTAACCCCACACGATTGTTATGTTTTACCCACATACAATTATCAAACACTTGGGTACCTAGGTAGCTACCAAAAGGCTTTACCAGAAATATTTTATTTCACAGGAATCAAACACGACATCTTTTATATAAAACTTTACCACGTGGACGAAACTTTTTTATTAAATAATGACCTATATTTACCTATATCCAGCAAAACCCGGAACCTAAATTCGATGATATCAAAATCGTATTAACGTCACTAATCTCATTAAAACTACATCTAATTTGTGTTATTGTGTAACAACCAGGTTCTGACGACGCCCACGCAGAACCTTGCCCGTTCCATTGGCGAATTTGGTAATTATGCGAAATCGTAAAACCAAGGAAATAGGAAATCTTGCACTTCCGCTGTTTATGAATGGGTGATATCATTGTTTCGGAGATACCGGCCTAAGTAGCTATGAATAATGATAACGATTTTTTCATCATCAACATCATCATCACCATCTTCACTTCAATGTATAATGTTGAATGAAGGTTTGTCCACAAGTAAATGAACTGACTGTGTCTTATAAAGACATGTAAATCATGAAAATACAATCGAATTGCATATGTGTCGAAATTATGCGAGATTAACAACTTTTTGTTCTAAATACTTTTATTAAGGTTAACTAACTACTTTTAATCTATAAGAAATTCACATTAAAGTACACTTAACACAGCTTCAGTTAAAGCAAGTTGCACACAAGTTTGTTTTTTTGTTGATTATTATGGATTTTAAGAATTAACTCACACTCAATTGATAACTATGTAACAATGTCATATTTCCTATTCCTATATATCATTAAAACTTAAAATCGCAAGCCCAATTATATTTTATGACCGTGACCAAGCTCAAGTTTATGGTTGTTCTCATGACCGCCGTAGGATAATCGTTAAGTAGGTGAGCCGTGATCGCAGAGTTCATTAACTCTCACAGTTACTTAATATATCTAACATATCTATCTACATACATTACATTAAACATAGATGAAGGCACGAACTATAGGTCAACTGCGAGCCAAACCACTCGAGCTTACGAGTATTCTAGCAAATGTTACCTATATGTACTTTTATTAAGGGATGTTTTATTTTTATGTGGCTCTATGTATACTGCAGATAATGTGTGTTAATATTAAAATATTTAATTAAATAGATTATAAAAATCATATATTTCAAGGAAGGTGATACGGATCAGGCTATTGTGTTCATCGAGCATTTTTATTTCTGACCAGTAGCTATTATACATAACGTTATTTATTTTATTCTAACAAGATAGAGTCCGAGAGAGCCATTATTGTGCCTTCTGTAGGTATTAAACATTTTCAAATTGGCGCCTGTCAATCACGAATGCACATGTTTAACTTTGTAAATTCTTCAGATAAAAAGAGGTATGAACATAAGGATCTATTCTACAAAAAACATGTGTATGTTAAATTTTGGAATCCGTATTGCAATTTATTAAACCGCTATGGAGTGAATTCTCACTATGATTAATTGCTCACGTCGAGGTCTTCACTAAAATGAATATTAATTGATCCGTCTGTTTGGGTGTACATCCGAAATACTCCAAATAAAGGTATTGTTTACAAATTCACATTGTTTACCGCTTCCGTGGGACCATTTCAAGAATAGAGTACGACGGCTCGGGCGTGGGGGATGGCCTCGCGTCGACCTATAAAACTGCTTCGACCCGCAAAAAAAATCAACACACCCAGTAACGGAATAAGCGGTGAAACATGGCGAGCTTTCGATTATTAATGTTCTTTTTTGCGGCCTCATCTGCGACGTGGAGCCCAGCCGTGGCCGAAGGTTGTAATTTTTCATTGCAAAGCTATAATCTCGCGGTGTCGATCGATGGATTCGCGATAGCTTCGATACGGGACCGTTAGACCGGGCGGTAATGGAACCCTTTGTCTGTTTTTTGTTTCAGAAGTGACGGCGCAGAGTGGAGCGGTCAGCGGCTTGGTTCGAGAGACGAGACACCTTCACAAGAAGAAGCTGTGCCGCAAGTACGGCATCTGCGAGGGGTATGGGGGTGTCGGCGGGTTCCAGGGAGGCTTTCAAGGAGGATACGGTGGGTACCAAGGAGGATACCAAGGAGGGTACGGACAGCCGCCGATCAACATCGCCATAAGCCAGTCGCAGTCTTCAGCCAACCAAGGAGGAGGTGGCTATGCCAATGGACAATATCCTAACAATTACCAGTACAATGGTGGATTCCCAAACGGTGGCGGCTACGGTGGCTACGCTCAAGGTGGCTTCGCTCAAGGAGGCTACGGCGGTTATGGAGGATATCCTCAAGGACCTGGTCACTTTGGCAACGGCCAAGGCGCGTACAACAATCAATTCAACGGGAACTACTACGGTCCCAATGCGGGTGGACCTGGAGGGTATGGTTTCCAGAGGCCTGGTTTCGGGCCGTTCTACGATGAAAGCCCTGAAGAGGAGGGCCACAAGCCAGAGAATGAGCATGAGAATGATGAGGCGCCTAATGGACCGGGGGGTTACAACGATTACAACCAAGGCCAGGGTCACGGCGGAGAAAACTTCGCAGTAGCTGGAGCCTTCGCCCTGGCTGGTCGTAAAAATCAATAGCCATCTGAACTAATAGATAAATATTAGGTACCTGAGTTAAGATGCTCTCTTCCACCAAAAATGACTTTATTGCACCTATACTTGTGTTTGATCAAGTTGTGAAAACAATGTGATATTAAAAACTGATATATTTTGTGATTTCATAACGAATTTAACCTAGATTAATGTAATTATTTATTAATGATGTACATACATAGAAATAAAAATTGAAATATAATATTGCACTGATTATTTCCTTCAAACATCCGTATATTACAATATGACGTAAAATAATAAAGAAAAAGATAATTTTTTACACTTGGCCTTCGGGCACCGAAGGAAATGCAAAGAACTCATATGCACAATATCAAGAGTAGGTAAAAACTCTTCATCTTCCGCAGTCTTTAAAAATATTGTATTTTGTTTAAGCGTTTTGTTCGACCTTTTAAAAGCAGGCAATTACCACCCTTACAGATTTGTTTTCCAATGGAAATGAGTATTTATCATCCCTTATTAAATAAATATAAATAAATAAATTCCTTGGGGCTTGGACTAACACACTAATTGCGAAGTTGCTAAAGTTCGAAGCTTGTACTATGGAAGCTAGGGAAAGGATAGACATACTTTTATGAACATCCATGACTTGAGTTAAAAAGCCGATGTTCATTACACAAGCATTTGCCCCTAGCGGGATTTGAACCCGCGACCCTTGGTTTTGTTGCTAGGGTCTCTGCTGACCACTAGACCTACATTTTGCTCTTTTGCATGCTTCTTTCTTAAAGATGTCTTATAGATGATCTATCAACAATGTCAGGTTTTTATCACCTCGGCGTGTCCGCTGTATATTTAGTCAATATCATGTCTATTAAGTCGTTAAGATGACGTTTAGAAAACCGGCAAAAATCCAATTTAACAACCTAGACAGAATGCTCGTCAATCACACGTCCCCTTTGCTTTGAAAATTTATAGTATCAAAATCTTTAACCCATAAAATTACAGTACCGCAAGTTGTGAGATAAATTTTATTTATTAGTGTCAATGGCTCTTTATTGGCGTAGGTACAATAATTTTGACCCAGTCTGGGTGAGTGGGGGCACGATGTATCTAGTATAAAAGCTTGGAGAAATGATTCACTGGTATCCATTTCACCGGCGAAAGGTGTGAGTCCCGGAGTCAGAGAGCAAGTATCTGCATCACAATGTTCGCTAAGGTCCTCGTGTTCGTGGCAGCGGTGGTCGCCGGCAGCGCCCAGCCTGTCTGGTTCACTGGTAAGTTCCCATACTTTAAGGAATTAGGGCAAATACGGACATTGAGGGATGGGGAAATGCAAAGAATCGCATCCCTGACATATGAATTATATTATTCATTTACATAAAACGATGTCAAAACGAATGCTGAAAGGCTTTGCTTAATTCGTAGCTTGACTTAAACTGAACTTTAATTGATTTTCAAATCTTAGTACACAGCCAGGGTAGTGTTAAAAGTAAAAAAATGTTACCTAAAAACAGGTAGTCGACGTACCCGTTGGTCTAGTAGTTAGAGACTATCGCAAACGGCCGCGGGTTCGAATCACACAAGGGGCAGATGTTTTTATGATGAACATATGCATTTGTACTCGAGCACTGGATGTGATGATGATTCAGTTCGCATCCATAGTACAAGCTTAGAGCTTAGTTTGGGGCTATCCAATTGGATTGCATGGCTATTTTTCTTAAAAAGAACTACAAAGTAACCTCTGATAATTTCCGTGTAAAGCTGAAGCGGGTTTACATAAATTTAAGATTCATATTAAAAATTGCTTAATGAAAAAAGCTTATTATAAAATTGCAGATTACTTAAATGACAAGGATTTGTGGATATAACTTGAGCCGCTCTGCACATCTATCTATTTATTGACATTTATTTATGATTGTAATCAAAACTTATATTTTAAAAAAGGCAAACTGTTGAGTTTCTTGCGGCACTTCTTCTCAGCAGGCCATTCACGTCGAAGTGCTGGTAGGGTAAAAAAATATTTGACGTGCAAAAGAATTTCAGTGTAAATCAAGTTGCAAAATAAACGCTTTGACTTTTGACTTTTGACTTTGACTTTGGGTCGCTAGTAGACAATACATCACCTAGCCATATCGTAAAGAATGCGGACGGAATCAGCATATTGAACTCTCGGAAGTTGCACATTAATGCACTTGTGAGAAAATATGCGAACATAGCCGAATTCACACAATAGGAGTAGTATCATAACAATGCTTCCAAAATAACAGGTTTAAGCTTCTGTAATTAGTAGATATTGTGGTATTGTAGTAGTCTTAATACACTATTGGTGTCTTAATCTTTTGTTAGAACACAAGTTTTTCACTTTTTTTCAGAGGATAATTATTTAAATAAAAGTTAGTGGCGTAGGACAAAAAGGTAGACTTTATTTTAATATCTTGATGGCAAAATCAAAGGTCGCGAGTTCAAACCCAAGACGAACACTATAACAAATATTGGAAAACAATTTAAATATGATGCCTTGTGCTGCTTTTATTGTAAAGTATGAAATTGTATTCTGTAGTTGTGCCATCTCGATAAATACATAAACACAGCGGTCCTGTCAAACTCTATACTTATTCCTGTGCTCACTTTTCCAGGCAGCAGCTTCGTCCCAGTATTCCGCATCGGGCGCTCCCCGAACATGGCGTTCGGCTTCGGCAGCGGCTTCAGCAGCAACATCGGCGGCATCGCGCACTCCACCGGCATCGGGTCCTCCTTCTCCACCGGCGACGCGGAGGCCTACGGCGCCGGCATGGCCGGGTCAGCCGGGAACTACGCGAGAGGAGTCGGCGTGGCTAATGCTGCGCCTAGCTACCAGCCGATGCCGTACCAGCAAGGTAATTAAGATGCAGAAGATTGGGGTCATGAATGACTTACACAAAGGCTGTTTCCTCGGCTCCCAATGCTCCTATGGTGTATAAGTATACACTACTAAGTAGTTGGGGTAGTTTTTATGGGTGGGTGTATTGTATGGTGCCAGCATTGCCAAGACAGCGAAGAAAACATACAAAATAAAAAGCTTCGTTCTTTTTCGGATTGCTAATCGAAACAACTTTTTGTAACCGACTTACTAAAAGAAAAATGTTTGGCTTCAAAATAAACGTTATCAGTATAGTTTTTTTAGAAGCTATCGATATTATACGAAAGCTATGTAAGTAATACACAAATTTATTTAATCCGACTTTGGTGAAACATAGTTTCAGTTACTGTTTCATTATACTCGTACAACAAAACTCTGCACAAAAATAATTTGGAATGAAGCATAACTCTTCTCCCAACAACATAACTTCTTCTTGGCTAATATACAAATCTTTCCTAATTTAATCTCCAGCAGCCGCCGCATCATCCTTCAACGGCCTCGGCCGCGCCCCCTACGGATCGGCAGTATCCTCGGCGCACAACTTCGGCGGGGACTACGGCTCGGCCGTCTCGTCTGCGCAGACGCAGAACGGGCTCCAGTACGGGTCCGCTGCGGCTGCCGTGAACGGAGGCCCCGCCAGATACCAGTCAGCTCTGTCGTCAGCGCAAAACGTGAGGGGGCTGGGATACGACTCGTCTGTAGCTTCGGCTAACACTAACGGAGGTTGGTTTGCTATTTAATCATTTGATTTACTACGAGTATCATTTACTGATAGCAAAGCTAACTATTTTGTTTTTTGGTTTAATATAAGTTCCTCAACATGACTTTTAGCACATAAAAATGTTATCTGGATCGGACCCAATACATGTAAATGAAAATGTGATTTATTAAACCTCTATTATTGTAATAGCAACGTAGCTACCTCAGTCACGGCACCAGAAGTTATCTAGCTAATATGGCAGAAAATTACAGGGCACGCTGATTTAAAATAAAGAGACGTCCACATAATCGCGTAAAAACCTTTTCAACAACTTTAAAAGCATCCACAATTATACATAGTAGATGCCAGCACTTACCTTTTAATTTTCCTTCCAGGCTTCGGCTCCGCCGCCTCCTCAGCGCAGAACAGCGGCGACTACAACTCGGCCCTCTCCTCCGCTCAATCCCGCAACGGCATGAACAACTTCAACTCCGCCGTGTCGGCCGCGCAGAACGTGAACGGCTACCACGCCAGCACCGCGCAGGCCGTGCAGCAGCGAGGAGCTGGTCTCCAGCACAGCGGAGCCAGCAGCATCAACGGGCCAGGCATTCAGGCCGCTCAGTCGCATGCTGTTAATACGGGATTCTACTAAGCTCCGAACTAAGAGCTAAATAAGAACTGCCATCATCATCTTCATCTTTATCAGCCTATATATTGGCTGTGTCCATATGAAAAGTTTTTACTAAAAACGTGACAGAACTTTAATCAATAATGAGTTACTTTCCGTTGATCGGAATTGTAATAAGCATACCGCCTTAGCTTCTCAGAAGAATTAAACAGGTTTATGTGTTCTAATAGTTCTTATAATATCTAAAAGGTTTGGGGAGCTCCAGACCTCTCAATACAAAAATTGTGAAGAATTAATTAGATTTAGCATGTGAAATGTTAGATTTATCTAAACTTTAGTACTAATATTATTTATGGTGTTCAATACAAACTTAAAGAAGTTACCGAGACGACTGCTGGTCACTTGTCTCGATATCTTCGAAAAATATATAAATGATGCATTTGAAATAGAAATATCAAAATAAAAGACTGGTTTACAAAACAATTATTGTTTATTTTCATAAACCTACAATCCTACATACTATAATAAACTAAGTTGTTCATATCAGTTTCAATTTTGTGAGTTAGCATTCTTAGGATTGTTGTCAAATGTTATAGTTTTAATGTTTCCATAAACATGTCCATTGTCATTTACAGCAGAGACTGTTTTCACTTCTCCGGTGCCACTCCCGGCCAGAGTAGGGTCGTAGAATCCTTCAAGTCCTTTGAACCAATTGTTGTTGAGTATTCCCATATTATTGTTTAGACCAATACCTTCGAGGTTTAGGGGGTTGAAGAATATTGGAAGTAGGAATGGATTGAAAGATGATGTTGAAACAAAGCTTCTGCCATTTCCTGCTACAGCGCCACCTGGTGATACGAAACTAAAGCTTCTCTTGACAAAGTCTGGATTGTCAGTATTTATCACCGCGGCTGATGCTTCTTGGTTACCAGAATTTGGAGGAAACCCAAAGTTAATGTACTTGTTGATGTCAGGATCTGACGATGAAATGGCTATGACTGATTCTCCGGAAGGCGAAGATTCTAAAATGAAAAAAAAAAGCAAGTTTAACTTTTTGAAGAAAACAATGAAGTAACTGATACAGTAAATAATGATTTTATAAAGTATAAAATAAAATAAAAAACTGTCTTTACGACTGAACTTTAAATCACCCAACGTTGTGATCTTGAATTGAGCCGCTAAGAAGGGTTAACTCTTTCTTAAGAATAACATTGTTTTAATGTGAATAAAACACGTGATCGAACTTTTGAGACTGACATCCAACAGGTGTTAAAAGTTAAACACTTACATGAATATTAATTAAAACTAAATATTTCAAAATGACATTAAAGTTTAATTGTAGTTACCTTTCAAAATAATCGGAACTGCCAACACATAACTAAAAGCTAGGACGGTATTGAACACTAATTTCGCTATATCTCTCATTTCGACCGCAACAAATTACTATTTTATATTCTATTAGTATTGATGGAGAAATGATGATGTGCCCGTTAATTCTCGAGTTTATATACGTGCTATGAGTTCGTCTGATTTCAGTATCCGGACTGGATGTGGGTTCAGTGAACTTGAAAGTATGGTTAGCGGACATGATCATTAGTTACTGCGGCTCTGAACCACTGATCGATTATTGAGGCAGCACGTTGTTTTGTTGCTCAGTCCTTCGACGGCTTCGCTTGTAAATAAAAATGTAATACAGCATTCAGGTTTGTGTTCTAATTTTTGTGACGAATGTTGCCCAGAATTGTAGACAAGTTAGGCTAATGAAGGCTTTAAATAAATTACGGTCGGAGTTAGAATACTAACAATGTAACGGCTTTAGCAACCTGCCCAGTGGCGCTAAATACAACAGTAATATGTATGCCTTAAAATTAAGTTCAACTTAAACTAACTTATTGAAGAACATTGATGATTGATAAGCTCTTACGTACTACACAAATATGTACATTTGAGTTCATAAAGAGACAAAATGTTAGAAATACACTTTGGAATTTGTATCGACTTTATGTCAGGGTCATAAACGCAAGTGCTTTCCATAAGATGCAGGTGAAAACATCCGTGCCGTATGAAAACAGATATAAGCATTGCTAATTGAAGACATATATGCCCTCCATTATCAAATATTGCAGAACTTCATTAGATGAGAGAGATAAAGCGACAAAACTACGAAATACTTACTTTATAAACAAAAGTTGAAGATAATAATTAAATACAAAAAGAATAAAACTAATAATATCTTATACATATAAAGACTTGTTGATTGCGTCAATCCTTGTCCTGTAACTTGAATATTGTAAGTAAACTATAGTACACTCCAATAATGCAGCATACAACAGAGTAATAAATAAAATAAAATTTTGCCTGTCAAGAATGTTGAAGTTAATCGAATCTGGCAATAAAATTGCAAATAATTGGCTATAAATGTGAAATAAATACTGTAATAACTATGCCACAGACAGAGAGATGATACGTTTTTCAAAACTTTGTAGAACTTTTTACTAGCCATCCGATAGTATCGACGGAATACAGTTACACCGGTCGTATAGCTGAGACAAAAAGTCAAATAATTGCTTTACAGACACTGCCGCCGTGTTATTACATTGCTTATTGCTAATCGAATCGCCAATATTTGATGATAATTCCAGGTGTTAAAATAATAATGATGGAGAAATTATAGTTTTGCAGAGGCGCGTGGAAAATTGCCCTGTCGTCTCTTCGTCAATAAATATTTATTAAGAACCGTTGCCGGGGCATTAGCTAAACTTGTAATTTCACGATTGAATATAAAGTGCTGATTTGGTCTTTCCGCTGCATTTCACATTGGATTTGCACCATGGCGACACTTCGGCCGATTCGTTTTATTTTTATGTTATTTACAATCGCCGTTGCCTTGGCAGGTAAACGAAGCCTAAGGGCAAGACTCCACCAAAGCTAAGATGTGTGCTGTGGAGCGGAGATGTGTCGTAAACAGCCAATAGGATTTGATCACAGCTTGAAATCCTATTGGCTACTTACGACACAGCACACAGCACACATAATAGCATTGTTGGAGTCTCACCCTAACACTCTTTAAGCAATTTATTTAACATTACAACGGGACTAAACGCGATATTATTTTTATAAGTACCTGAGTTCTTACTGCTTGACGTTTCGGCTGTGATGCTACAGCATGTTGTGATGCTTCGGCTGTATTATATATGTTAAATAATTGTAATGCAACGCGAAAGTTTAAAGTTATAACTCTTTAAGCAAATCAAATGTTACTTTGTTTTTACAAAATCAAACAAATATGTGTTGGTAACGCAAAAAGTACAACTAGATATCTTCAACATTATTTCAGATGAACAGCCCCTAATACAGGACCATGAAATTCTGGAGCCAGCCGAGTCCAACGGCCTCGTCGGAGTGGCCAGCATAGCCGGCATTGCATCCAGAAATGGTCGAGTCTCCTCCCTCGGCGGCATCCAGATCTACCCCGGCCTCGAGGCCCCTATCACAATCACAAACGACGGAGGGAACTACTTCTACCCCCTAACTGTTACCAAGGAAGGCGATGGAAAGTACGCTTCTGGATCAATTCAATTCATGCAAGGATACCCTGGATCCGTTGTGGTATCTTCCTCCGCTAGATCAGGGTATGGTCCAGATTTCAAAGTGCCATTTAATAGCAATAGCAACAAGCCAATGCATGAATTCTTCATCCAGCCATTACCAGATCTGGTTGAGAAGTCCCGAAACTTTGATCCCAACCAGTGGTTCTTGAAAAATGTGTTCCCGTTCACTCCTCCTAGGCCCGATATTCAGAATGAATGGTTCTATCCTACTTTTGATCCATTTATGAATTTTTGGCGCTGAAATAAACTGTTCCACTAAATTCTTCGTTTTATTTGTCATTTGGAGTCCTGTTTTTTTCATCCTGAGAAGACGTAACTAGTAACTATGTCGAAGCGGCTTGTCATTAATCAGTAGAGCCTACTGCAAAATGCTACCTGTAGGGTGCTACATTGTATTTGGTAATATCAATGTACGAACGAATAAGAAAAAAAATACTAGATACAAGACTTGAGCATGACTTTCTCACGATGTACCTACATTATTATACTAATAATATAATAAGGAGTTTGTTTGTTTGAACACACTAATCTCAGAAACCTCTGGTTAAAATTGTTGGAAAGTACATTTGCCGAGGAAGGCTTTAAGGTATAATATGTAGGTATATGGGGACGAAGTAGCGGGCAGTCGATAGTTACATATTTTATATAAATGTCGATTGGATTGGATCAACTTCAAATGGATTATAAAAGATGCAAGAAAGAACCTCTGATAAAAACCGACAAAATATGAGAAGTAGTTAAATAAATAATATATTAAGCTATCACTTAATAAGGTGCATCAAAGCACGCGTTGGAAACTGGTGGTAAAAAACTAATGGATTTCTAATATAAACGTCACAGTTCAGGGATCTGTAATCTGTATAAATAAACATCCTTATTTTCCTTTTGATGGTACCATGGCTGTAGCAATTTCACATAAATAATTTTTTTTGCAACATTTTACAGAAGTTAATCTGTATCATTATGTTTTGAGAATAGTGTTCTGATCGTTTAAATATACCCAACGGTTATACACATAAGATTTCCTTGCCTCGAGACCAATAAAATACCAGATATTTTAGTGCCTAAAGATTAGGGCCTAAACACATGAGTCTAGAACCTTAGAATTAATTCGCAACTCACTCTTGTCACATAATTTTTAATTATTGTAACGGGCCTCAAAATCCTATGATCCATTTATGAGTCCATAAAACGGACGTTGCCCCGCAATGCATTCTGTGCAAAAAATATATGACAGGTTCGATTTATGTACTGTATAACATCATTAATTATAGGTTCTCAATAGGTTGCTTGATTTATAGTTCAGCTTTCAAATCAAATTAAAGGATGAACCTTAGCCTATTTTATGGACTGAATTGACACCATTAATTTGAAGTTTTCTACTTTTTTGAGACAAAATTGTAAAACTGATGCAGTGAAGAAACAAAACAATGAAAAAGAATCGCTTCTGATAAGTTTTAGAACTTAGGTTCTATTTATTAATTATTTATAGGTATATGCAATAAAAACCAACAAATAAATATTGCAACATTTTTTGCAATTTCTTTTGGAGTTATTTACACGAACGAACACTTTTTCTATTATGCACGGAGATGATTATTTTTAACATTTTTAATATGTTATTATCATATTAATTCCATAGGTAGAATCAAACGATATGAACCATAATCCTAGGTGCTAGGTGAATTTATGTTACTTGCCAACTAAGTTTAATTAGGCGCTTCTTAGTACGATGTTAACGTAAAAGGTTAGTTTTAGCGCAAAAGCGTCTCTCTTTGACATCAATTCGTCGGTTTGGTACCGGTTGGTACAGATGTCATTTTGCAATACTGCACATAAGGTAGCTTACAGCGACAGAGCGGAGCGGAAAGCAAAACAATAAAAACAAGATCTAGTTCTAGGTACTAAGTATGTAAGTTCTTAGAAACAAAACGATAGTATAACTGATTAGAAGGACAAACCTTTTCAAACATCAATAAAGCTTAAAAAACGAACAGTTACAAAGGGTCGCCGATATAAACAAACAAGTGCAAAGAAACCAACGTTACAGAAGTTCTCTCAAAAAGAATTGTAAAAACGAACGAGTCTTTGAGATTCCCATATCAACATTCTCATATTAACATGTTCAAACAGTAAGTAAACGTAATATTTTTATGACACATACCGCGGCTTTCGTCACTAAGTTGTAAGCAACATTAGCAATGGAAATCGCACCCACTCCGCTCACGCGTTATGCAATTATAATGAGCATGAGAGCTATTCTGCACTCACATAATTTAAAAGTGCAATATTTGTTTACATTGAGCTTTTTGGGAATGCTCTAGATTTTAAGATTAAAATTGCAAGGACTGTCTAATTTGATGAAAAAAATGACCAATTTAGTTCTTACGTAGATTGCCTCTTCTAAGATGATTTGTTAAGTTAAATATCTTTATCAGCCTATAACAGTAATGATAGTTAACAGTATCAGCCGACTGCTATAAAGGCAAACGGTGTCATTTTATGAGTCAACACACGTTGTCAACCCTGTCGTCCTAACAAAAAGTGCAATAACTATGTTTCGACTAATTCTAATATTCCTTTTGTGTGCTCGTAACTATGCAGTTATGATCGTAAACAGTACCAAAACTATTAAAAATAAAAAAATAAGATGTAAGGCGAAAATGTAGAGCTTATTTTCCTGATTTCTTGCTGAAACTTGAGTTTTAGGGCAAATTGACGTAATTGTTTTAAGTCAATATGCCCAAAAACTCGAGTTACTGTACTCGTCTTTAGGACGTCGGAACTGTCCCTCAAAGAATAGCCCATCGGTTATGCGCGTGCGACTCAGCCAGCGGCGCCTGCGCAGTGTCGCCTTGCTGTCACGATGCGTGCCTGCGTGCTGTTGGTCCTGCTCGTCGCCGCCGTCGCCGCAGCCCCGCAGCGGTACACCAGCCTCCAGAGGAGCAATGGTGAGTTTATTTATTGTAGGCAGTGATGGATTGAGGCTACTTGCTGCCCTAAGCAATCCACGCCGTATGTCAACTAAAATTGTGTGCTTCTTCTGGTGCCCCCCTCAGACATGATGCCCTAGGAATAATTTGATTAAGGCTTAATCAGTCACTGATTTTAATTGAGCTATAGTTAACCATATAAACATAAAAGCAAAATAGAAGGTTCATACATGATATTTTGTCAATCTTAAATACAATTTGGGATAAAACACACAGACTTTTTTCGTTATAAACCTCAAACAGAATGACAAAATGTTTTGTTTAGTTTACGCTACTGTTACTCATGCGATTCTATCCGTTTAAAAGTAGTTTACTTCTACATTGAATTACATTTGAAGGGTTGGGAATGTTGTTCCTGAAAGGATTCCAGCAAAACAACCAGTATTACTTTGATTATTACAATTTTGCCCTTCCAAAATATTGGATAAACATCCGCGCTGTTAAGAAAATAGTTTTATTTGTTATTGTATTGTTACTCAATTAACAACGTTTTATTTAGAATTGACTCTAGTTATGTTATCCTGTGAACTAACTCATTAGAAATAATAGGCGAAGGCCTAAAATAATGTGTTTGTTTACCACAATTATTTACAATACTATTGTAAATAATTGTAGTATGAGTACTCAGATAATTGACTTAACTAATGGTAAAACGTTGAAACAAGTTTAACTTGTCACATTGCGTATATAATTGTCATTGTGTACCTACTTCATATACAGGATACATGTAAGGCTGAATCATCTAATAGCCCTTTGTTTAGCTTGAACTCGTTAAAATGACAAGTACCAAAACTTATACATTTCCAAAGAATATTAAGTAACTGATTTTTATTTCCCTTACTTGTCAAATAGGTTCAAATTCCCGTAGAAATTAAATATTAAAATTACATATCCTAAGTCATATTTACAATAATTAAATCTTGTGCCACTGAATCTAGCATGTTTAAATATGGGTTAAGAGAATGCTAATTTTGGAATGTAACAATGTAATGCTTTGTTGAAGCCAGATTTCACTTTTACCAGCATCCGTGTAATAAAAACTTTTTAATTATAATAAGTTACCACATATATTATGTAGAGGTGTACGAAAATGATATTGAAGACAACTTTGTTATTAGTAGCTTCCTGTGGCAGGAAATTACGATTATTGAAACAAGCAACTTATTGAACGTGGTAGTAAGTCTGAATAGTGACCAGGCAACTTTCTAAATGATTATTTTGCCAATTTTGACAATGTTTATCTCTCTGTGCTATGCCCCCGGATAGATGGTATTCATTCGATGACGGGCTCGTTGGTCAAGCGGTAAGAGACCCTGGCTACAAAACCGAGGGACACGGGTTCGAATCCCGCTAGGGGAAAAAAATTGTGTGATGAACATTGGCATTTGTACTCAAGTTATAGATGTTTTTAAAAGTATTAAAGTGTGTCTATCCGTTCCCTAGCATCCATAGTACAAGCGAAGCGCTTAGGGCTTATTTAATTTCATTTTATTATCTACTAGCGGCCGCCCGCGACTTCGTCCGCGTGGATGTCGGTTTTCATTATACGAATGTTTTTTCCCGCTAACTCCCGTTCCCGTGGGAATTTTGCAATATCCTTTTGCAACTAAGCATCAAGTTTACTAAGGGACCTGCATGCCAAATTTCAAGCGTCTAACTCAAGTAGTTTAGATTTTCCATACAAACTTCCACCCCCTCATTTCGGGGACGTGGGGGGTTGGAATGGGTCAAAAAGTAGCCTATGCTCTGTCTCAGGGTCTAAAGATTGTCTGTACCAAATTTCATCAAAATCGGTTGCGAGGTTTAAGCGGGAAAGCGTAACAGACAGACAGACAGACAGACAGACAGACAGACAGACAGACAGACAGACAGAGTTACTTTCGCATTTATAATATTAGTTGGGATTAATCGTTTCGAATGATACATATGTATCAATATATTATTGTTTGAAAAATAAATGCACATACGATTTTACTTAAAAGTTTCCTAAAGGATTTTTACGTACCTAAGCGTTAGTAACAATTCCTGTTTGGTAAAGGTTACATAATTTAAATCGCGAAGCTTTCGATTTCGTTCGTCAAAAGTTGACATTTAAAGTGACCCTATAAAAAGACCAAAGGTAAACAGGTAAATTGTTACCAAAATTTGTGGCTAATAAACAATCTTCGTCACCGCAAGGTCGCGCTCTTGTGAAGGTCACTTTACGACGGTTTCGACGAAATAACCAAGTGCACGTTTTCGCCTCATGAAGATACAAATATAAATTACAAAAAACTAAACTTCCATGGACTAACACTAACGGTCAGATTGAAGCTAGGCAATACCAATTGATCTGCTTTTCCCTGTTAGGAGACCTGACCATAGGTATGGTTATCAGTCAGACGACAATCTCTCCACTGTAATTACCAGGCTGATCTATTCAGGATCATAGTCCTAGCGTACCCTGGGCTCCGAGGCAATGGCCGAGGATGCAACGGGGAGAGGCGCTTAAGACGAAAGAACCACCCAGTATTACTTTGAAAAAAAAATAGGTATTATGTCGACTGATTCGTTCACCACACCTGATTTCAGAGCCAGATCAACCCCAGTTCGTGGAAGAAGTGGTGGTGGAGTCTGTGCTGCAAGTGAGGAGTGCTGACCCGGCCCGGCAGGCGCGCACCAACACCCAGACCAATCTGCAAGATGGCGCGCGAGTGGCCGCTCTGAGGACGCATTAGCTTTAATTATGCTTAAGCTGTATAGAGGGAATATCCACTAAATCGATAGAGACTTATGGGTGTTGCTACCTATTGGAGGGAAAGGATTTCCTTTCGGGGGTTAGTGTAGTGTTGTGGAACTCCCATCGAAATGAAAAGGACGCAGCTTGGTCCCCAGAAATAAAAAGAACCGAATATTATAAATCCAACACACACCTTCATTTTCTTAGCGGTCCTGGAATCTATACTAGTGGATATTTGCTCTGTAACTTAAAATAGTCACTAAATTAGGATAACTCGAAACTGTGAGCATCTATAATTTATTGCACATCTTTGTAGTCTAAGGTAACAAAGCTATATATTCTAATACTCATTTGATCTTGCATCACAATCATGTATGACTGAAGAATACATAGAAATAGTAAAAATATTGAGCCGTAGTTACAAACAAGTACATTTATATTTTTTTGTAATACAATGTGTTGTTTTATTTTTATTCTGCTACCACCAGACTAAGTCTAGAAATCTTAAAAGTTTAAAGCTGCGGTCATATATTGAAAAAATCAAACCGTATTTAAAGGGACATTTTCGAGCTTAAACCACCAGGCTTCGTCCATTTATATGATCTCTGTGACAGATATACTTCTTATACGAAATTAAACTTTATTTCAAGGAAATAATCTCCACGAGCTAATTATATGATATTCCATAGGGATCTTAATGCTTAAGAATAGTGTTGATTTTCCTTTGAACCGTCAGCTGTCATCGGGATCATCTTAGGTAAAATTGCGTAAAATGGCCTACAATACCCCAAAACAGAGAGAGGTTTCTTTTTTAACCAAACCAATCTCATTGGGTGTATAATTTCATGTGTTGTCATCGTCATCATCAACGAAAAGGACGACAACTGCTGCCCGATCCCACTGGAAGTTCCTTAGCTGCTAAGGTACCGTTCAAAAGGTGAAAACACGGTCATTATCGTAAAATAGGGATGATATTATAATATTTATAGATTCGAAGATATTAAGTATACTTTTAAACGTCAGAATGTTTCGACGTTATACTGGTCTCGCAAGACTTGGAAAACATATATAGTAAAATAGTAAACTTGGAAAACATATATGTAAGTAAGAAGAATATACCTACCGTAAAGTAAATAAAGGTTTATTTTAATAACTAGCGGCCCGCCCCGGCTTCGCCCGTGGTACTTGTCCACTATTTAATGGATGATATTATACATAAAAACCTTCCTCATGAGTTACTCTATCTATTAAAAAAAACCGCATCAAAATCCGTTGCGTAGTTTTAAAGATTTAAGCGTTCATAGGGACATACAACACACATAGGGACAGAAAAAGCGACTTTGTTTTATACTATGTAGTGAAGAAGGAAGGAACTCATTGCTATTAAAATACATTTTTCATACCACTTTTTTTTGTGTCCTCTATATAATCCGGTCAAATTAGACCAAAAAATAAGAGTAAAGTTACATAAATTCCCACCTAGCTGAAAATCGGTAAGATTGTTTAAAATATCATTAAAAACAAAATTTGAAAGTTCCCCATCTTTCCCCTGTAAGGAAAAAAAATATTCAAGGTCAAAGGTCCAAAAAAAGAGTTTTTCGCGATTTTCAGCAAAACGGTAAGTTTTATCATAAAAATACCTGAGACAAAATTGTAGATCATAAAATTATCTACAAAAAATGTACTAATACTTTTTTTTCTACGAGCCACCGTTTTTGAGATATAACGATTCTAAAAGTTGCAAAAGTTGTAATCGTCTTAATATGCACACGTTTCCTCGTCACCTATGAGGTAGTGTACTCAGCGCGTTTTTTTTAACGTGGTTTCCCCAGTAGGCCTATTCCACCGGTTAGTTTTGATCCTTTTTTTTTTTTTTAAATTTAGGATTAAGCTAGCACTTGACCACAAAGTTGCCTGATGTTAAACAACTATGTGGTCTACGATGGAGCGTGCTTGCTCAGGAAAAGCCCGCCTAATATATAATAAAATAAATAAAATAGCCTGTTTAATTTGAAACTATTGAAAAATAATGGATATTCGCAGAGATTGAAAAGATAAAAGCAATTTAAGTTAAAAAATAAAGTAGAGAAATTTAATCGTCCGAGTCGTAACTTTCAAATTCTTCTTCTTGATCTTCTTTTTCTTGTTCGTCTTGTTCTTGTTCTTCTCGTTCTTGTTCTTCTTGTTCTTCTTGTTCTTGTTCTTCTTCTTCATCTTCATCCTGAGTGCATGAAAACTGCGTTAATAGCGATGTATCGCATGTTGCCTCGTTGGAATCAAACGGATCCTCTACTGTTGGTGATTCAATATTAGAGCACAACTGGCCTTGACAATGTGTGCATGCCGGAGAACAGAACAGTCCGACTTTTTTGCAACCACATTTAGCACTGCATCCCTTTTTGCATTTGCAAAAAATCGAGTTCAGCAGTTTTTCCGGCGCAGGTGGAAGTAAAGTGTGCACTGGTTCTAATAAATTGTTGACCAACTTCCAACCCCACTCTGTAGGGTCTAGCTGATAACCAAGCCACACTTGAACTTGGTAATATACCCTAAAAAGATGTTGATGAGCAGCAACTGAGGTTGGAGGAAGACAAGCTAATTGTACTTGTTTTTTACTTTTGGTGTTTTTAACGAAACATGCATATCTATATTTATCTAAGCAGGTAGTTTTTTTAGGAGCTCCGTACATAGAAAGAAGAAAGCGAATGCCGTTAGTAATAATTTCTTGTCGAGTAGATTTACTATTTTTAAAAACTTCAGCACATTCAATTAAATTTTCTTTTTGTTTGCGCTGAGTACACTACCTCATAGGTGGCGAGGAAACGTGTGCATATTAAGACGATTACAACTTTTGCAACTTTTAGAATCGTTATATCTCAAAAACGGTGGCTCGTAGAAAAAAAAGTATTAATACATTTTTTGTAGATAATTTTATGATATACAATTTTGTCTCAGGTATTTTTATGATAAAACTTACCGTTTTGCTGAAAATCGCGAAAAACTCTTTTTTTGGACCTTTGACCTTGAATATTTTTTTTTCCTTACAGGGGAAAGATGGGGAACATCCAAATTTTGTTTTTAATGATATTTTAAACAATCTTACCGATTTTCAGCTAGGTGGGAATTTATGTAACTTCGAATGTCTAAATTGACCGGATTAATAGTCTACGAATAAACAACGTGAAATACAAATGTAGCACTAACAAAATGACCACATGTTTTACAACAAAATATTTTCGTTGATGGGCTATTTTGAGAAAAAATAACAAATGGTCCCCCTACTTCAGTACCTGATGGTCATGCAGAACCTACCTATTCGTAGTAGGTACCCGTACGAGAATACATAGGTACTACATCATCAGCCTCCTGCCCTAATCCCACACTAGGAGGGGTCGGCGCAATAAGTCTTCTGCTTCCAGTCACTCCTTTCAGCCGTCAGCTCTACATTCACTCCTTTCACCCATCTCATTTTCGGTCTTTTTTAATTAGGTTTCCAGGGGAGTTTTTCGTTTTCGCACTTTGCCTCAAAGGTGGGTGGGCCATTGTGCGTGACAAGAATTTGTAACCTTAAAAACCCTCATTTAAAACATTTGAGGTCCAGGACTCTCGCGGCGCCGCTTATAGCTGCCCGCACTGACGAGAATACATGTAACAAATAATCAAAGACGCGAGTAGGTCACTACGCACATTTAAACAAAGACCAGGCAGTAGTAGTGCTTATCATTTACAACTGCGGCAGACCGTAAATATGTCGTCGACGTCCACTTATACGGATTTATGAACAAAATCAGCCGCCAAAGCTGCAGGACATTTGGACGGAACCAGTGGCGCCAACGCGTAGTCGTATGCATATCGGATTAATCGATTGCATTTACGGTATTAAGTGCATCTTAATATCAGACCTTACTACAAGGTCACTTGTTTGTCTTATTCTCCGCAAAGACACTGAACAATTTCAAGAGTTGGTCCTTACTATAATTAAATTTAATAACTATAATTGAATTAAATATCTCTGGACATATCTCAAACTATTTACTGAAACTACATAAGTGCATACTACTCAAGGGAATAATCTCTTTATTAACTTAATTTTTGGAAGATTAAGTGTCGTAAGCGCCTAATGAGAACTAAAAACAAAGTTTTATTTTAAAATAACATTGCGAGCATTTTTGGTATAGGGGTTTCAAGAGAAAAATAATGTGTGTAAACTACATACATGGATGTGTTTAGGTATGCTAGACCCACCTTTTTATTGGTTATACGAAACTTTCGCTATATTTCCGTGCGATTCTTCGAGGATCGGTCTGTATGGAGAGGTCTAGGAGTTTCCTAGTCCAGCATAGGCTAATGATGATGATATTTTCGTTACGCGGGACCTTAAAACTATTTGAAGTCGGTAAAAAAAAAGGTAAACCGCATTACCTAATGTATTAAACCTACAATGATTAGTGGTTCTCGGTGTCGTACATTAAAAATGTTCTGCAGACTAACAATATTCATAGACAGGAGTCAGACCGCGCATTCGGATGAGACGCGCACGCGGTTCGCATACGCGCAGCGCTCAGCGCACGAGGCACAGGGCACGCATGAATTATTCACTGCGCACGAAACTATCTTCGACAAGCTTTGAAGATTATTTGTAGGCCTATTTGATTTAAGGACTGAGTAGGTGATCGCTATGCCACGATTCTTTATCAGTAAATGTTGGTACCTAGTTCATTTTAACGAAAAGTTAGAATATTTTGTCATCTAAAATTAGCAAAACCTCTTGCCCACAAGAGGCTTAAAATACATAATAATGGTGATCCAAGTTTTTATATTTAATATCCACATTTACCTATTGATTACAAAATAAAAGATAAAATCTTTTAGATCTTTAAAAATGTACTGTGCCTTGTTTTTGTGCTCAAAAACGCTTATTGCTAATTGCAATCATGACGCGCGGACGCGAGTCGTCAACCAAAAAAAAAGTTAATCGACCTAAACCTCCTTTTTAAAACCTAGACCACGTTGCTTTTATAGAAACAGTTTTTTATACCATATTTGGCAACCGCTTTGTGTAAATTGGAATGAAACGTATTTGAATACAATCGGAGCATTGGATAAGCGCGCGCCACCGTTATCACCTCTTTTACCATGTGTAATGTTAATGTATCTGTACATCGATACTGTTTTAATATTGGTAGGGTAACCACGCTAACGTAATATCATCACATCCTAGCGCCTCTCCCAGTTCAATCCTCAGCCATTGCCTCGGAGAGTCGGAGCCCAGGGTACGCTACGACAATGATCCTAAATTGTTATGTCTGTAACAGTCTGGTTATTGCATCACTGCTTACATGTATAGGTACGTAACATGATGATAAATATTTTATTTATTTCTCATAAAACTGAGAAGTCCATTAGTTTGGCCTGCGCAGCAGCGTTTCCCTTTTTTAATCATATCAATTACAATTTTGGGCATTTTGCGACCACTAACTTGCCCGGGCAGCGTAATGGCTGTATGCTTACCTAACCCCTCTATCGGGGCCTCTCTCTACGTCTAAAAGAGGACTGCAACAGGCCAATCATAATGATGATGTTGTCAAATGAATCAGGAGTTTAAATATTATGCCTTTAAATATACTAATCCTGAAATGTTTCCTATTCGCTTGGACCCACGAAACTGATTAAGTATTCCGGTCCTAATAAGCGAGCGCGCTTCTCGGAAAAGTTCGGCGTTTCCAACGCGCTGTGATTGTCACCACGCGGATGAAAGCCTCGCCGGCACTGGCACATTATCTATTTGTACTACTTTTTGTAGATATTTAAAATGGTTATGGGTGTTGCTATTATTTCAAACCAATATGCGTGTTTTTAGGGTTCCGTAGCCAAATGGCAAAAAACGGAACCCTTATAGTTTCGTCATGTCTGTCTGTCTGTCTGTCTGTCTGTCCTGGCTCGTTCTCCGCCGTTTCTGAACCGATTGCCACGAAAATTGGTGGAGAGATGTATAGTGATAATTCAAGAATTGATTTTTAAAATAATCGAAAAATAAATATTTTTACCCCCCCCCCCCCTCCCATACAGCGAAAAGTAAATTCGAAAAAAAAAAATCGACTTACCCCATCGTGTGGGGTATCATTAAAAAGGTATTTTTAAATACAATAAAACTTGCCTTGAAACCATGTGGATCAAACACCCCAGTCTCGAGATATATTAATACAAAGTTAAAATTAGAGCGTCCCCCCCCCCTTAACTTTTGAAATACTATTTCAATAATTCTGAAAAAAATGTCCTGTATACCTCCAAGTAAGTACTTTCAACGAAAACTATAGCGAACTCTGTACCATACATAGTTATTTTTATACAACTCGACCAACTTATGACGTGTAGTTGCTCTTACTAAATGGTGTCATAAGCGGTCGGGCCATCTTTTAGCTACGGAACCCTTTCATGGGCGTGTCCGACACGCTCTTGGCCGGTTTTTAAATTATTATCATAAGCGCACTATCAGAGTCAGAACTATTCAAGTGGTTTCTTAAACCCATTTATGATGTTTTTTTTTAAGAATGTATCATTATCCTAAAATGCTACACATACTCGTATGCCTCACGATTGCTTCTTCGCCCAATCATCCTCTTTTCGTAGCAAGCTGTTATTTGTAGGTATTGATGCGTTGATGTCTTTCTGTCCTATAGATTTGAATAGGAAAATTGATGAAGTAACTATTTGGTAATTTTACATCCAATTCGCTCTATGCTAGTTTAGGCAAAATATAATGAAAATATGAAAATTTTCATTGCAGACAGATAGATTAGCTTGCTCAATAACGCAAGCAAATTAGTACAAAATAAACATTTAAATTAACTTTAATTATACGACACTTTACCTAATATTATACAACTATTGCATATTAATTTTGTATAAAATCTGCGAATCAATTCAAAACGATTACTTGAAAATACAAACACTGAATGCTAAGCAACGCTACCGATCATTAAAAGTAGAGGTTGTTGATCTGTAGTGTACGATTTCGTGAAATTTCATTAATCCTAGTGCAATTCGTATGTAGAATCACGAATGTTGATTAGTCACGACTTTGCTTTGCCTTAAAATGTACCTAGAGTTCGTTAACACTAAATGATTTGGGCGTTTACGAGTTTCAATGTTTCCTACTTATGCTTTTAACTGCATGCAACTTTGTATTGTAAACTAGCTGACCAGATGAACTTCCTATCACTGTCAGTGTCATAACATTTGAAAGGTAGTACAGTTTTGAGAGGGAGAAAATAAAGTTGTAGTTTTTAAGTTATTGTGACTTAACTTTTCCATATTTTCTTATTGTTTAAAGCTGCCCTGTACTAACTCAATCTTTTTAAAACTAAAATCAGTATAACGATAAAAAAAGAATACACTTGTGATTGCAAATAAAAAATCGTCTTATGAAATCATTCGCCATGCCCAACCTTTTTGACTTATTACAACCAGGTGGCCGGCTATTTGAATAAAAAACGCATCGATGTGATTTGGATGAAATGACCTCCAAGAACAGATTTATTTACAGCTGCGAACCTTCCGATGTATAATCACGTCATTATACATCGGAATTATAAATACATCCAACCAGCCTCTTTTTTCCACTGAACGAGTGTAAAAAAATAATGAAAAATTCATTTAATTGCTCGCTCCGTGCCCATTGTTTTGGGTTAAATTTATTGCTTGACATCGGCCAAGAGAAGTGCTCTGTGAGCTGCGTTACAACTTCAATCTTGACTTTGCAGGTGTGCTTGAACGTACTTGCAATAAGAATAATTTAGTTTCATATTAACTATGTAAAACCAAAGCCTCTGCTTGCCTCCTCTTTGATTTGGCAGAATAAGCTAAGGGTTGTATCAATTAAATGTCATTCATATGTCTTTGATGATTAAATGGTGTTCGAGTCGTTTGAAAATGTCCTATGAATTAATGTCACTTGTTAGTTTAACACTTATAGTTTAGTTATTTACAGTGTTCTGAAACCTCATTGATCTTCAAACCTTAGACTCCTATTCATCTCACAAAAACATTATAAGTACCGTGATAACAATGGTTTGCCCTAGTTTTAAAAATCTAGATCCAGAATGAGCTTTCGTCTGGCGCCAAAATGAATAAATTAACATCTGACCTCCAAGGATTTGTATTCTGGCTCAATTTGCAGCTGTTTTTAACCGAATTTATTTCATACGAGAACAATAAAATTCGCAATACGTCCCGTGCATCTTAACCGATCGTGTTCGAACATGACATAAATTAAAAAATGGCAACGAGTATTGAATGACAAAAGGCTTTTGCGGCAAACGCGAACCGATTGTGTCTTATGAATTAACAAAGGATTATGCTGTGCTTAAAACATTAAAAAGCTGAAAACGGTAAATTCTCTATCCCAATCACATTAAAAAAATATTTTAAAATATTTTTTTAAAATATCACTGCTCTATTTTTTCAAAATCTTCCTATAATAAACAAAAACCGTGGTAAATGCAAACGTCATCGTGATTTTCGCTTCAATGATGTAAGATTGGGTGTATTTCCCAAATAAAAATTAAAACTCTGTCACTAATTTGTTCTCCGTGGAGACAACAGAACGTTTATTTTACTTGACAATGTCTTAGTCAACGATACAAAAACAAAAAAAAAGTCTTATTTCTATTTATGTCCTTAATCAATCCTCCTATGCCCAAGACCGTGCGAAGTGGAGTAGGTACAGCAAAAAAGCGGACCCTGGACTCCGAGGCAACAGCCGAGGATGCGACCGGGACAAACGCTAGGATGATGATGAATCAATCCTCCTAATATTATTATCACATTCTTAGTCCCGTCTAATGATCTCTCAAAGTATCGACCTTTCAGAACACCAAAGTTAATTAAAACAGTTTTTCCTATGATATCATTACATGCCATCTTTGAAGGCGCCAACGAGAGTAAAATCCAACAGCCATTGTGTTATAATGAGTCATGGTGACTTCAAACAATAAGTTCGTTATGGACGCATGACGTAAGTAGCAGCCAAAAATATATAAATCATTTTACATCGTGGTACTACTTTATGGGAGACTTAAGTATGCTCAGAACAAGATTATTCTAACACCAGACTTACAAAACTATTTAACTAGTATAAGAGATTCCTCGCAATAAAGCTAATGAAACGATGCTTCCTCAAAATATGAATTTGTTTTGTTAAAAAGTTAAAGGTCCCATGTTTTAATTATATATTTATCTATTAAATCGCCATCGCATTCCATTTTAAAATAATAACCTATTGGTTATTACGTTAAATCAGCAACGGACAGTACCTACTAACTTGTAAATAATAGTCATAACAATTATGTAGACAATGATACTCTTCCATTCAGAATAGCTCGTGCACGTCAATTTCTCAAAAAAAAAAGATAATTATGTGAGCCTCATAGAGCTCACAAAAAGGATGATTCACGGTGCCCTTGTCCATAACTATGTATAAGTAGTCTTTGTTGAAGAAGCTTTTGAAAACGATATCATCATCCTTAGCTTCGACGAACGTAAACACGAATCCACGAAAGAGGATAAAAATAAACAATGCAAAACAGGTAATGATCTAGCAAATCAAAATAGTCTCGATCGTGAAGTGAAGCACGTAGTCGATACCGAGTACATGCTAATGCCCATTAGACAGCACAAAGAACAGGAAAATACGCCGTCTGCCCGTTGACGTCAAGATGCACTCGATATGAATTCAATAGGCCTGCCTTGCTGGGTGTAAGTGCACGTATGCAAAGTTTTGGGGTGCACTTGCATGTAATTAACGATTGTGTAATGTTTTCAAAGGATGCCGATTGGACGTAGTGAAAAGATAACTTGACATTTTTTGCAAGAAGTGGTCCTTTCAGTTTAGTCTTGTAGTCAAATATATTACCTAATTATATACAAAAACGCTAGATTTTGCCACCAATCGTTCAAGCTTTATGCAAACCCTTCATACAGATCATGACGAAAGTAAAAGCTTTGGCCAGTCAGGCAATTAATTTGAGTTCACAGACTGATTTTCCGAATTAAGCCATTAATGTTTTCTTTTGTAACGAGTATAATAATAATCAAATGCAACGAACAAAATTATAATCTTAAGATTACTTCAAAGGTATATACTATACATTTAAAGGTAAAATATACAACTTCTAATAATATAAACTAAACTTCTCAGTATCATGGTCTACTTCTCAACAACTAGTTGCGATATTCAAATTTCCTTAAACAAAGGCGGCATAACAGTAAAATTAGGGAGGTCCTTGCACCGCCGGGAATGGTATCAGATCGCATCGCGTATCGCGCGGCGTGCGATCGCGATCACAGCCACTATGTCGCCGGCACAACGAAACCGATGCCAGAAAGGCATCTAAAAAGTCAAGTAAAGTATCAGTCTATTAATGTCCCACTGCAGGGCAAAGACCCCTATCATATTATTATGAAATCATATTTTCGTTAAAAAGATGGGTTTTGGCTTACGCCAGTTCTTAAGAACCACGCTTGCCAATTGCGGGTTGGCGATCACAAACCTGTGTACAGAAAAACAACACAAGTTTTTGCCCGACCCGAGAATCGAACTCAGGACTTCGAAATCACGGCCCGGTACTTAAACCACTAGACCATCGAGGCGAGAAAGGCATCTGACATGATCTTATGAAAATGCTACAAATAAGTTTTTACGAATGAGTATTAATAATTTTAAATTAAATTGTAGGCACTGAGAAATACAATTACAAGTATGAGTTAAGATTTATATGCATATTATTATAGTCTGGCCTGTAGGGTTTATTACATTTTTGTAAACTTAACTCTTCCAATCTCCCGAGCCAACATAGCCCAACAGCAAATAGAGTTAGAGAATTATAAATAACAAGAGGATAGGTGATAGTTATCACTTTGCTTTAACTAAGTATCCATACTAATATTATAAATGGGAAAGTGTGTCTGTCTGTCTGTCTGTCTGTCTGTCTGTCTGTCTGTATGTTTGTCTTTCTTTCACGGCAAAACGGAGCGACGGATTGACGTGATTTTTTTAGTGGAGATAGTTGAAGGGATGGAGAGTAACATAGGCTACTTTTTGACCCATTCCAACCCTCCACTTCTCTAAAATGGGGGGTGGTAGTTTGTATGGAAAATCTATACTACTTATAAATAGACGCTTAAAATTTGGCATGCAGGTGCCTTAGTAAACTTGATGCTTAGTTGCAAAAGGATATTGCAAAATTCTCACGGGACGAACGGGAGTAAGCGGGAAAAAACATTTGTATCGTGAAATCCGATATCCACGTGGACGAAGTCGCGGGCGGCCGCTATCCATAATTCCATACTAAACCATACTATACTATACTATATACTATACTATACTGTAATCCATACTTCTATACTATATACTATAATATGTATTATAAATACTATTACTATATACTATATTACTATATCCATACTAATATACTATAATAATATCCATACTGTGTGTCTGTCTGTCTGTCCGTCTGTATGTTTGTCTTTCTTTCACGGCAAAACGGAGCGACGGATGGACGTGATTTTTAAAGAGGAGATAGTTAAAGGGATGGTGATGTTTGTTACCTCATAACTTTTGCCTGGGTGAACTGATTTGAATGTTTTTGGTTTCATTTGAAAACTGGTGTTTTGGTCCCATAGCAATTTAGTCCCATTCTGACAGTGGCTTCCGTGAAAAAACTAAATAAGTCTGAAATTTACTTTTAGTTTGTGATCAACAAATGCACAATAAATCGAATTCGATGGTTCTTTTTTATTTATTTATTGGAAAGGATGTTATTTAATGGCAGTTTGATAAGAGTTTGGTTAGGTTTTTTATAATAGGATCCATGAAAAAGCGACGGAACTCTTCAAATCTTAGGAGCAAATTAACGATACTCGAAGGAATCTTTAATTGGCTAAGGGCCGTCCGTAAACGGCGCTGTCTTATATTAGTAGCACGGTTTCACATATTTCGGCAAATAAATCAATTATATACTATATATATATATATATACTAGCGGCCG
Organism: Nomophila noctuella; assembly: GCA_958496325.1. Lineage (NCBI taxonomy): Eukaryota > Metazoa > Arthropoda > Insecta > Lepidoptera > Crambidae > Nomophila > Nomophila noctuella. The sequence continues at coordinate 2,562,751 of OY292482.1, forward strand.
CCCGCGACTCCGTCCGCGTGGTTTTCGGTTTCTGCACACATAGGTATATACTATATATATATACATATATACATAGGTATAGCCTAAAGCCTTCCCCGTCAAATGAACGTGTGTGTGTTAATATATGTTTGTTTTATATGTACTAGCGGCCGCCTGTAATAGTTCTACTAATATAATTTTTTTACTGACTTTTGACCGACTGTATTTTTTTTATATTATTTTGTTGCCTCATAACTTTTGCCTGGGTAAACCGATTTGGATGTTTGTGGTTTTATTTGAAAGCTGGTGCTTCCGATTTGGTCCCATAGCAATCTGGTCCAGTTCTGACAGTGGCATCCGTGAAAAAACTGAAAGTCTGAAATTTACATTAACTACGTGCAACAAATTGACCGTCCGTAAAAGGCACTGTATCATGTGAGCAGCACAATATTAGGTCTACCCATATTAAGTTACCTTATTCTTAGATCAACAGGAAAAAAAAAAACAAAAAAAAACCGATTTCATAACAAAATACCTATTACAAAACGAACTTAAGTGCACTTCAAAGTAAAAAATAATTTTCGGTGCCTGCCTAAAAACAAAAGAAAAAAGCACCAACTTTAGTTACTTTGTTTAAGGCAAATGGCAAATTCTTAACAGTATAATATTTTTCACTTTTAAGTGAATTTAAGTTTGTTTTTCAAAAACTTTTTCTTATCTAAATATATAAAAGGAGAAACTATATCATCGCACAGCCTAAACGGCTTAACGTAGGAGCTTGAAATTAGGAATGGACATAGCTTAGGTATCGTAGAGGTGCACTAAGAAAGGAATTCCCGACTGGAGACTGGAGTTAGCAGGAAAAAACATTAGAATGAAAAGTCGAAACTGCTCAAGTTAGACGCTTGAAATTAGGCATGCAGATAGCTTAGTAAATGTATAGCTTAGCTGCAACAGATTCCCACGGGAACGGGAGTAAGCGTATAACGTGTAAAAGTCCGTTTCGAGTTCTCCTCAGTGTCCAGAAAAGGAACATTGTGCGACCCCGAATTTAACGCGGGCGAAGCCGCGGGCGGCCGCTAGTATATTAATAAAATAACCATTACTTCTTGTTCCGTTTCGCTGTCGTTTCCTTGCACTATGTTGCCAACCACTCGTATTCAAAGTGCATTCGCGGAATTGTTTGAAACGCAAATTTAAAAGCCCAAGATCAACTTAAGCCGTTACAAAAAATATTCTGCCGGAATACATTGCACGGACAAGTTGCACCAGTTTACATATTTATATTTTACATATTTTATTTGTATTGCACTTGCTGCCACCTGAGGCTCACCCGGAATGTTAATTAAATTTGAGAATTTTAACAAACAAATGTAGGTACAGACGTACTCTGGTTAATTTATTTTCTTATTTTGTTAAGTAATAGTAGTTTGGCCTATAACCTTTATGTTGCCTGTCCATTCGGGATCACAAATAATAGAGAGCCAAATCTCTTTGTGCTCAGTAGCGAAATAGCAACATACATAGCTTATTTTACATTGTAAGTAACTACATATTTATGTAAATCTGTGATCCTAAGCGTTAAGTGACATTTGTAGTCCAAACATTATTCCTAATTGAAGTCAAAAACCATTATTCTTTGCCTAAGTTAGATCATGAAGATACGGCTCAAATATTTCTCATGAGGACTTCTGAATGATACCGGATCTTATATTTCTCTGGAAGTTTTGGCACAATTGTTATTCCACAAGGGAACCGTCGCCCATTTGACCCTCTTGACATTGTCCGAGGAACTAATGTTCTAATTCAGTACAATGGGTAAAGGACAGACGACAATCGGAATTTTCTGTCCGCGTTAGATGGTTACGTTATTTAATTTACATAAATGGTTAAAGCTTAAGAACAATGCATTATATACCCAAGAAACAATAAAAAGATATAAAATATTAGCCAGACTGCCTAAGTGTTTGAATGGTGGTCTTGTGACTCAAGTTTCCGAGTTATAAACATTTCATGAATTAATGTATGGAAAAATACCAAGAGTAGAGAAAATACTAGTAAGGAAATTGCTGTACGACTAAGATAAGGCTAGGCGGATCGTCAGGGCGGACCTCTATCATAGAAGCCATTTTAGAAGGACTTTATTAGAAGACGGCATTTTGTGTTTTGAGATCTAGAAAGATTCTCCTCTCTAGTTGTATGGTGATAATAATAATCTGGTTAATCTGCAAAGCTACAAAATGTTTCAACAGACATCACCATATTTCAAACCTAACACCCTCAAACTAAAGATATTCATACGTACATATCTGGACTACTAAATACACCGGGCATGAGAAAAATACAGGTGTCCACAGTACACTTGTCAGTCTGTAGCATGAATCAGGGCTCCCCGCCCGCCATACTAATGCCGACAAAGATGCTTCCGGCATAAATTCGCTATTATGTATCTGAGGACGTGCAAGCTCGCAAATTTGACTGGTGGCTTAGCCGCTGCGGTGCCGCTTGCCTCTGTGTTGCCATCGTCGGTATTGGTTATTAAACAAATTCTATGGCAACTTAAAGGTTATCATACTACTCCATTTCTGCTCATGATACAATTCAAACTAAAACTAACGAATAGGCAGCAACTTTCCTCTTTGTATCAATTATAGCTTACCATCCTGTGGTCATCAATTTACATACACAGGGTGGTTATTGTGGAAACTGAGGCTTACGGCAACAGGCTAATGATGGAGTTCTAATAAAATTTAACGTTGGAAATTGACCACTTACCTTGTATGCTCGCACCGCTCTACCTGAAAATAAAAACTTATTTTAGTAGAGTAGGTAAGAAGATTAAAGAGAAAGTAATTTGGTAGTAGGAACTATTCTAGTCTTATGCTACACTGGCAAGAGCTGGATGCGAGTTGCCGAGGATCGGGCTGAATGGAAAGCACTTGGGGACGCCTATGTCTAGCAGTGACAGAGATAGATTGATGATAATGATGATGACTAAACAGTCTATGAAGAATAAACTTAATGAATTGAAAGATTAGAAAACTCGGCGCTGGCAACATTTTCTTTGCATGCCCGATGCTATCGGCGTAAGTGGCGATGGCAGGACCGCGAGATGTTATCACTCCCCGAACTCCTAGCGTTCCCAAATATGCCCATCGTGATACAAATACTAACAACATTCAAATGTATCTCGGACATTTCTACTAATAGCCCGATAAATCAAGCTTTAACGGTCCAATAAAAATAACCAGTTTAATCCGTCAAAAGTACCGCGTTTACGTCGTAGCAATAGATTTGAGTTACTTAAGTATTCAGCAGGTAGAGTCTTTAGGGCCCAATAATGTCCAACGGATAAAAAACGCCCATTATTCTTTATGAGATGACTTCCTTTCTGATACGTTTGCGAACTTGTGATTTTGCCTAGAGCCGTATTACCTTCGCATGGGAACGATAAAGTCAAACCTAAGATAGAGATATTCACGGATTAAGCGGAAAACTGGAGGCACATTAAAAACACTCTTCAAAAATTAAACGTCTTTTTTCTGAACTTCAATTGCTTTTTTATTTCCTACATCTAAAATCTTAGGTCTTTGCAATGTTTGTCTCTATAGCTTCCTTTCAGGGAGGTCAATCTTATCATTTGATACAACCAAATTTGATGGTGGAATAAGTCTATATTGAAGATAAACAGACAGACTAATTCTCACACCTAAGTGCATCTCCAAAGCCTACATGAATAAAGATTTATTTCTTTTTTCTGTCCATTATTGACCATACACGCAAATATTTTATAGTGCACCATTGATTCGTCCTAAATCCCTTGGAAATGCCGTCGTTCTAAAGTGCACGGAAACAAGATATTCACCTCGTAAAATCCACATAAAGGGAAAACAAATTACTACGAAACTATCACAAGTGGCTGTCGTATTGGTTCTGGGAAAATTAAGATGTTATAAATGTCGCATAGGAGTATTATAAATCGTCATGAATGAAGCTACTTGTAATGCAGCATGGGATGCAATTTATACAGTGTCGAGACGAGTGCAGCATTACATACATCGTAATAGCCCTTTCGACCCAGCGGGATAGGCGATAGCCAATATTTATTTTCTCACACGATCTATCGTTTTCATTATAAAGTAGGTAAATCATAATATAAAATAATACTGTTTTATTATGGTCCAAATAGTCTGGTTTTCCTTTAAGAGTTACGGAGGTCAGACAACTGTCGCTCCATTGTATTAACCAGGCTTGTGAATTTAGGATCATAGTCGCGGCATGCCCCGGGCTCTGAGGCAATGGCCGAGAATGCAACCGGGAGAGCTAGGATGATGATGACTGTTGTGGTCAAGCTGATGCCCTGAAACTGGAAGTTTAAAAAATTTGGTCTGATGCTCCATTTCCTAAAACTCGCCATAAAAAGGCAGGATCGCCCTAAGCCGTCTAGTCCTTTAAAAAAAGCCCTGTAGAAATATTTGCCAAAGTTTGGCTGAAAGTTTTCCACACATGATTACTGAAAACCGATGTCTTTGAATGGCCATTCCGCTGTAGAAACAATTCAGCTTGTTGACTTCGAAGATATCCTTCACTAGGCTTCAAAAAGCGCATACTCAATAAAGGAATAGATATTAATATAAGGAAACAAAAAAAATAGTAAGTATTCTGAATTTTGTGAAGTTAAATTGTGTCTTATTCTCAAGTAATCTTGAATGAAATAAAAGTAACTGATATTTACTGTTGTTTTTAATTTCCTGACCTATCAAGGCATAGAGGTAGTTACCCAAGAACGGTTCACCTGCTAGTGCGGTACGTGGGCCGCATTCAGCAGATCTGCAATAGGATGTCCAGTCTCCGATAACGGTTGGAGCACTCTGCCGAACTTTGCAAAATGCCTGTGTGACTAGGGCTGCCTAGTCGCATAAGACAGTTTTTTAATTACCTGAGATATTAACTTTTGTAATTGCAATTAAATAGATGAGTACAAAAGCTTCAGCTCTGGTTGTCGGTGTATATTAAGCGAAATTTCGGGTTTTTCTCCTATACTTTAATTTTTGTAATTTTTTTCATGTTTACCGTGTAAGAGTCAAGTCTGTGCTGTGTAAATTAGGGTAAGACGAGAAAATTTACAGTAAAAACAATAACTAAAAGCTCATAGAGCTATTAAGTCTCGAGGAGAAAGGCAGTAAACAATGCCTGTTTGAATAATAAAACCCTTGTGGTATACTTTGTCCGTTTGTCCCGCAAGGTAGAAAGAAGAAAGGAAAATGTTTGAAACACCACAGCTTCAATTCGTGAACAAAGTTGCCTGATGAAAAGCTCAAAGGCTAGAAGATCTCCTATCATAGCTGACAACCCTACAACCGGCGCGGGCGCAAACATTACCCGTGCCATGCATCCCAATGAGTCCAGACACGCTTCGCTATATAACGCTCCCCCGACCCGTGTCCAGCACAGGCTCGACAGCAGTTCCCCGCTCAACACCCAGACCAGACCGATAGATCTACCCTCAGCAACCAGACTCGTGACGTCATGCAACTACACGCAGTGGTGTTAGCCTGCGCGCTGTGGCAGGCGGCGGCGTACCCCTACTATCCGTATTATGGAAACAATTTTGACACATGTAAGTTGTGATTCTTTTTTGATATTGACAGATTTTTTTTAGAGATAATTTGGGAGATTTCATATACTCAAAAGTTCTATATTAAGTTATAAGATAACACAGTATTAAGGCCAGCAATAATCCAAATAGATTCACTGTGACATTCAAATTAGCTTTTAGCGTAGCTTCCATAAGTACTTGATTGTTGTCGCTGATTAAATTGTAATTAAAAATGTGTAAAATGCCATTTAATAACAATTCATGGTTGACTTGGACTCTTTCTGAGCGCCAATTATATGGAAAATTAGAATTAAAAAAAATTCAATGTGAAATGAGTGTTCAAATAGTGATAACCCTGTTATAGGGAGGCAAACGAACAAGCGTGCCACTTGATGGCAAGTGATCATGCCCATGGACATCAACAATCGTACAAGGTTGCAAATGCGTTGCCTGCGTTTAAAACTCCAACTCTCCCTAACTGAGCTCTGTTTCATAAAGTGCAATAAAGCCTAAATTAAACAATGATCTTCAGTGTCATACGGGTCGAGCGACAACACGCGAGGAGGTATGGTGCTGAGCCGGTACTTCAACCCGTACTTCAGCCCGCGCGCCGGAGGAGCCGGCATGGCCGCCTTCATGTACAAACAGCCCGAGGAGCAACCGCAGGTGCAGCAGGTACGTGCCACTATATCATAATTACTTGTATTGTAAACAACCGCCAGTCTATAATAGTGCGGGACACAATCAGGTTCTAAAAAAATTAACTTCTCTCCGGGTTTTAAAATGTAGAGAATAAAGAAAGAAAAAGTTTGTATTTGGCACAGAAACAACACGGAGTACAAAAGTTAAATACGATTATGTTGTTCTGCACCAAAAAGGCCCCCGCTCAGCATGATATGCTATGGCGAAAGCCACAGCGCTAGTCTTCCGTGGAGAACTAAGAAGCTTAAACACAAAAGTTAAGAGCTTTATTCATGACAATTAAACGGGTTATAAAAAGCGCAGTCGGATTAGTCAATGATGTGCAAAAAAAAAGAAAGACTGCCTATTGCATCTTGGGCTTTAATTTCCGTCTTAACATGAGAATCTTTTCAGTGCCACTTATTATAAAGACGCCATTTAGTTTTGACTAAACAAGTCTTAGATATTTAATAAATTCTGTTGATATTAGAAGACCTTATTGTGAGTGTCACGTATTTAAACACTGCATTAAGCGTAAAAATCGGTTTAACAATTTTTATTTCAACTTTAGGTGCCCTCCAGCCAGTACTATCTTCCCGACAGACGCCGCCAGACCCAGGAAGAGAACTTTTTCCCTCAACAGAACGAGGTGTACTACCCTCAAGCCCCGGAGAAACCCGTCGTACCCACAGAGGTGACTGAGCTCGCCGACCCCACGGAGAAGACAGAAGTCATCCCCACCACGGCCAGGGCGACTATTCCGGAGATAGTCGAACCAGAAGTTGAGGAGGTGGAGGAGCCAGTCCAGAAGCCAAAGAAGCGAGTGTCTAAGAGGAAGCAGGTATGTTGAGAAAAGCAAAAAAATAACTAATACTTTTGGATGTCCGTATTCGAATTAGGTAGAGAACGGGGAACTGCACAATTAAAGAGATTGTCTAGGAAAGTATGTATTCGTTCACAGAACTTTATTTCACCTCACAGAAGTACTTCAATTATAAATTATTATTGGTTCTCCATTTGTTTCTGTTATCGACAAAAATTGCCAGAGCTCGATTGGAGATGTTCTCAGAATTTTGGAAACATAAAACCCGTTCTTATTATGCCATCCTAATAGAGTCCGAAAGGCGAGAATCACTATTTAACCGTTTGCCTGAAATTTCCTTGTTTTTTGGGACCAGGTCAAGAAACCAGTTGAAGACGAAGAAGAGGACGAAGACTATCAGCCCAAGATGCCTGCTGGAGCGTTCTTCCCCATGTTCTTCGGATGGGGAGGCCGAGGAGCCTCAGGAGGCATGCCCGGAGCCACCGCCATCGCCAACGCGTACAGCACAGGCCGCGGGGGCGTCGCCACCAGCCACGCGACAGCTTACGGACCGAGACCAGACTTCAAGGACTACAAAGACTTCAAATTACAGCCTTAGGTTTATTCAAGTTGTTACTTATCCGTCAACTAGCGAATTGCCAGTATAAATAAAGTCATTTCATTTTCCAATTTCATTGCAAAATCTCTCTTTCATGCTATCCCCATTTTCACGCTCGTACTCGCCAGTTGACGAATAAGTATAGTTTTGTTTAAAATTGTTGTCTTTAAAAGTACCATTGCCGAATTATTGTTGTTTCACGCCATCTAGTTGTGGCTTAGGTAATTACATAATAAGTCGAGACAATGCCGTGAACAAATTGTATCGATCATTCGATCAATCTTGCTACGTTCAAACTGAAAATTAAAGAGGGCGTTAAAATATTTTTTGCGTCTGTATTGCGTATTTAATAAACGAAATATTGATGTTAAGTATCGCATTTTATTCGTATTAAATAAATGTTCAGATATTCCTTTCGTATAAGATAATATGTGTTGATTAGACTGGATTTTATGTTTTTTATGTTTCAACCAGGAATAGAAAACGATTGATTACAGCGAATTGGTTGATAAGATCGAATGCTTAGAATTAAGCAGGTAACAAAAAACATTTCGAAGTATAGTCAATTGTCTTTAATTTTATTTTAGTTTGGATTATTACGAACTAACTTACGTATTGCACGAGGATGCCGATCTATAGTTCCTTTGATCGATTAATAAACACACCATTAACAAATCCAAAGAAATACTAATTGCATTGTTCACATACCTACCTGCATTCTATTATTTATTGATATCTATTTGTTTCAAACACGAGATTTAATGCAATCAAAATTATTTCAAAGCCGTATTCCCTTTTAAGAACCGCTTTTACTAGCGGCCTCGATTAGTAATACCTATAGTGGATTTAGATTTCCAATAACCTGGCTTCGTCAAAAGGGCTATCCAAAACAAAAATAGTTTTTTCAAATCGGACCAGTAATTCCTGAGATTAGCGAGTTCAAACAAACGAACAAACTCTTCAGCTTTATATATTAGTAAAGATTACCAATCCTTGCAATATCGTAAAGCCCAACAATACACCGATGCTTTGCGGATGTGGTTTTTTACTAATAAATGTGCATCGTCGTGACCGGACCACACCACAACTATCGATACCCGGAAAATAAATAAACACAAGCAGTTCAGCGATTATAGACCACTTATTCGCCAATAAATCACAGTGCACCGTTTATGATGTGCAATAGAGATAATTAGCGAAGTTAGCAATTCTAATTCAATGATAGTTTATGCGCGTTTATTTTTTATTGTCATATTAATTGACAGGCCATAAAGGCGAGGGCGCAGGTTCGAAACCCCCTACCTATAAGCTAGTTTGTATCTTGTGCTTGACTCATAGATATTTTTGAATCTGGGTAATTAAGTGTGTTTTTTTTATTCTTTGGCCTAACACACCAATTGCCTAGCGGCTAGGCAATTGGTTAGTTTGGGGCTAGGCCCTAGCCCCAAACTAAGCACGAAGCTTGTACTATGGAAGCTAGCAAAAGCAAAAACACACTAAAATACTTTTATAAACATTCATGACTCGAGTACAAAAGCCGATGTTCATCACACTTACATTTGCCTCTAGCGGGATTCGAACCCGCGACTCTTGGTTTTGTAGGCAGGGTCTCTAGCCACTAGGTCAACAACGGGCCCTTCAAGTTCAAGATCATTTTAATTTTATTTTATAAGCTTCATTAAGACAGCCCAGCAAATACATAGATAATCTTCACGTTTGTGGTCTTTACCAGAGTTTCATAGACGGAACACATTACGTCATTACTTATATACTTATGATTACTATTATTAACACTAATGTTCAATTTATTTATGATTGACCTGACGGACGTACCATTATTTCATACGTAGTTAACTATTTAATTGTGCTAGTTGTTATATTTATAGAATGACGTATTTACTTGTAGTGATACATCAAGTGGAGTCAAGAACTCGTCTGCATATTAATGAGGTCTGAAATAATATGTACGTAGGTATACAAATAAATAATTTATGAATCATACGGATTTTTTGAAAACGAAAAGGATGACCATACATTTTCTTTCTTTTTATTTAGATGCTATGTATTTATGTATTTGAAATACATATAATTGTTTTTTTTAATGGTAAAATCATGTGCGTACTTACAGTACAATTAAATCAGAACTGTAATTTACAGTTTTGTCATTTATGGTTTCCGAAAAAAATAAGTGAGTGTTATTAAGTGTTTCACATGTCTACAAGACCTAAATAAGGTACCTACTCTACAAACATAAATACTTGATCTTTCTACTACTCTACAATCGTATTGTCAGACTGCAATTAAACGGTTTCTTCTACCGTTGAGCGTTTTACATTTTACGAGTTGCTGCATATATTTTTTTTGTAGGACAGAAAAACAAACAAAGGCAAATAAACAATTAATTCCAGTTATTGTATTTCTCTCGTAGGATTTATAATATTAATATTTTATCAGACAAAAATATATTTTACATTGATCAATGAATAATAGATAATTTGTTACCACAAAAACGCAAAACATCTTTTGTAGAGAGCAAGGTCATTCCTGTCGAACACTTATTCCTTATTACTCAATCGAATTATATTTAATCACAGATAACCTTTTTGTACAGATAATAAAACATAGAAAATGATCATGAAGCGCAAGTTATCTTCCTAAGTGCACTACACTACACTTTATAATTGACAGACTACTAGGTAACTCAATAATCATCATAATAAAGAGAGTAAATGTACTACCTTGTTTTTAAGGGGGGAAACGAATTGACGCGTCATACCTGGATCATAAAAGGGCTGCCGCCAGGTTATGTGGGACTCCACGACAGTAGTCGCCGCAACTACCTATCCTATACTAATAAAATAAAGCTAAAGAGTCTGTTTGTTTGAACGCGCTAATAAATATAGACAAACATTAAACTACAGAACCTGGACCTTGGAATCTTAGTACTGAGAGGATTTTTTAAATCCTTAACAATCTAGCGCCTACATATTATGCCATGTTTATACATAATGAATGACCTTTCGCGTGATACTTAGATATTGTAGAAGGCACTTATGTTGTGGTGCAATTACCAAGTAAGATGCAACGTGTTTTTGTAATAGATTCATATTGATTTTGGTTTTTATATCATTACTTTGTACCAATGTTATTATTATGAGTATAAGTACAGATATGATGATGTAATGGTTAGACTGTTTTTATAGAGCGGTGCCTAAAAGGTAACATTTCAAAGCGACATTCGGGCTTGTCGCAACTCCTTGGTTACACGGGAATTGTATGGTCCAGATATCTAAACAATATATGGTCCAGATTATTATTTACACATGTCAAAAGGACATTGAATCATGGAGGAATTCATTACATTATAAGTTAGGTTAGGTTTTCAACTCAACAGAGAATTTTAAGCAGAAAGAAACTAGGTAATTACTTTGGATACAGACTTTGTAAGCAAAACGTATAATGCTAGGTATGAGTTTTCAACCGGAAACCCTTGACCTTATGATGCGTTATATTATAGCTAGAAAAACAGACAAATCGTGCTACATTCTTATATAAAGTCCTAATTATTACAAAGCACAATGGCCACCTCAAACAAATTAGGAGCAAAAACTAAGCTCTCAAATTGGGTGCCACGACTTAGTTGTAGAAATACCAGTTGCAAAAACTTATTGTTTCCCAGTACTCATGTTTACGGGTGTACGTAAGCACACGTTTATTCCATTAGAACAATGCGTGATGTATAAAAGGATGTTTATTATGAGGATCAAATCAGTGAATCCTAAGCTACGGAGATGAGACGGGCGGTGGTTATACTTTGCCTTTGGATCGGCTTGGGCGATGCATCAGGTTTGTTAAATCTACTCAATTGACACCTTATTATCCACATTCTATCTAATACCTCTGTTTTTTTAGTAGTAGGTAGTTTTATATCAGTTATGACCGCAATAGGATCCTGTGTTAGAATCCAGAGTCGGATCAAGAAAGTTTTTGATCTGAGTTCTATCAATCCGAGATAGCATATTCGTAGTGGCGTTTCGGGAAGAAAGCAATAACGTTGACAGTTTAAGAGTTTGGTGATCTTTTCAATTTAAAATTTCTCACAGTCCTAGGTTCAATACAATCAGTATTATACTGCAAGTTCAATAAAACGCTTCTTTCAGTAAATCAAATGATTCTTATTCTGTTAACTTATAACTCTCTGCATCTAGCAAGCAGCAAATATCATAAAATTGGATACCATACAACTTGGTTGGATTAATTTTATAAAAAGCTATAACCATTATTTTTATAACAGTGAGGGTGCGTCGTGGCTACGGCCACGGTGGCGGCGGCGGCGGCGGTGGGTTCGGAGGCGGAGGTGGATTTGGCTTCGGTGGAGGCGGCGGAGGCGGAGGGGGAGGTGGTTTCGGCGGCGGCTTAGAAGCCATTAGCCACGGAGTCCAAGACATCATCGGCACAGTCAGCTCGGGCTTCGGCAACCTAGCAAAAGAAGCTGCCACCAGCGGTAACGGGAAATACATAAGCACGCAGTCTGACGATGGGAAATCCGGTGGATTTGCCTTCACTGGCAGCTTAGGCGGCGGGAAAGGAGGCTACGGCGGCGGCGGAGGTTACAGTGGGGGCGGAGGTGGATATGGAGGCGGGGGTGGATTCGGCGGGGGCGGCGGCGGCGGACTCGGTGGCAGCAGTGGCGGTGGACACGGAGGCAGCAGTGGCGGTGGATTCGGTGGCAGTAGTGGAGATGGATTCGGAGGCAGCAGCGGCGGTGGATTCGGAGGAAGCAGTGGCGGTGGATACGGCGGCAGCAGTGGAGGCGGCTTAGGAGGCAGCAATGGAGGTGGATTCGGAGGCAGCAGTGGAGGTGGTGGCGGCCATTCTGGTGGCTTACATGGTGGAAACGGCGGTGGCTTCGGAGGAGGAGGTGGATTAGGAGGTGGCGGCGGACTCGGTGGATCTGGTGGAAGCGGTGGACTAGGCGGTGGCCATGGAGGAGCTTCAGGCGGTGGCGGTGGTCTTGGTTCAGGGGGTGGTTTCGGAGGAGGCGGTGCCGGTGGACACGGAGGCGGCCATGGCGGACACGGTGGTATTGGAGGAGGCAAAATCGTTGGTGGTAGCAGTGGAGGTGGATTCAGTGGAGGTTTCGGCGGCGGTGGCTTTGGATTTGGCGGAAGCTTAGGAGGAGGCTCAGGCGGTGGCTTCGGAGGCAGCGGTGGACACGGTGGAAGCGGCGGGCTTGGTTTGGGCGGCGGGAGTGGAGGAAGTCATGGCGGTGGTCTTGGGGGCGGAAGCGGTCATGGCGGCGGCCTTGGAGGTGGAGGCGGCCTTGGCGGCGGACACGGTGTTAGTGTCAGTTTGGGAGGATCCAGTGGCGGTTATGGAGGCTCTAGTGGTGGCTATGGAGGCGCCGGTGGCCTGGGAGGTGGCGGTGGATATGGCGGCGGTCTCGGCGGAGGTCACGGTGGTAGTGGTGGTTTCGGAGGTTCCATTGGATCGGGAGGGGGTGGTGGATTAGGAGGCGGCGGTGGATACGGCGGCGGCCTTGGAGGTGGTCTCGGAGGTGGTCTCGGAGGTGGTCATGGAGGAAGTGGTGGTCTGGGAGGGAGCAATGACATCGGTGGTTCCGGAGGCGGTGGCCACGGCGGCAGTGGGGGTTGTTCCTCCGGCTGCGGCGGTTCCGGGGGGTCCGGGGGGTACGGAGGAGCGTACGCTTCAGCAAGTGCCAAAGCCTCCGCCTCTGCTAGTGCCAGTAGTTACGGGAAGTAACACTTCGATATAACGATGTTCAGTATTAAAAAGACGATGTTATTTTGCCAAGAAAACGTAGATGAAACGTTAATTATAAGTTAATTAAGTAAACGCTGATTGTTAATAGTCAATAAATTATTTATGATTGATCCACATGTTTCTTTAGTCATACCCAGTTTCTTTCCGATCAGGATTTAGGTACTATAAAATGTTCTTTATGTAGGTAGTTATTTCTTCGTTGAATACTTACGGTATTTATAATTTGTCAAGATACTTCCAATTAACGATCTTGACGATTGCAGAAATCTATTTAACAATGAAACAATTGCTGTGTTGAAACTATTTAACATGAACACTGAACAGGCATAAAATGAAACAAAAAGTTTTTAGTGGAAAAATACTTCTTAATTTTACATAATAAATATTTAAGATAGCTATTATGTTTTTATTATACAAAGCATTATCTGTCCGTAAAATCTTTTTATTTATAACATAATTAGTTATATGATTAATATTTTTCGTTACAAACATTGAAATGACTTTTTGTACTTGACGAATTACAATGATTATATTATGATGTCTGAAAAAACGCTATCACGCCGCTAGATCATCGGTACTCTGGCGCTTGTTATAGTACAAATGCATAATAGTAAGTTGTTTATACATTAGGTAAGGTTTTGGAAAAAAGAGCACCGTTCAGTCTCTCCTTCGCCGGTATGAAAGAAACTATAAGCTTATTGGGTAGTGGTATTTGACCGAGCTCAACACAACTGCAGATCAGATCATGAACTAAATTCATTTTTAAATACAGAGTAATAAAGAGCACAAAAGGAAAGTGAAATATAACAGTCAAAGCCTCCCGTCTCCCGACTCGTATGATCCTTAATTGTAAAAAGTAAGGATTGGGATAACTATAGACTGAATTTATGCGAAACTGAATGTATAGGTACTTTACCGAGAAGTTGATTAAATAAACTATTTTCCTGTTCATTACTATACGCTTACCAATAACACCAAAAAAGAAAATAAAAAGTGGTCCGACAAGACGGTGTTTCGATGACCTCATCACAAGACAAAACAACCAACTTAAGGAGTAGAGTCAACTGATACATAATATCATATAATATTACGAGTAATACACACACGAGAATTGATGAACCTTACGTACGATAGACTTACGTGTACAATTTTCGCTTCTTGCCTTGACTAATGTTTTCTTAGGTTTCCGCGACGCCAAATTATACCGCGATTCCATACTACGTTTAAAAGCTTCAGTCACATTGTAAATTAAACATTTTTGGACTATCACACCAACTTCTAGTCAAAAATACATAGTTAAAATGCCAAAGTAAGTAAGAGGGTACGGTGGTTGTAGAGGATCTTGCTTGTACACATAAAATACTTTAAAGCAATACATGTAGTTACTGGTAGAGAAAATAAACGTATTAGTAACATACAGTTGCTACATAAAGTTTTCTTTTGCTTGTCTTTTGTATGTACATACAATCAAGCACAGCATAAATACGTCACTTGTAGGAAAATCCCGGAGAACAAATGAACTGCAGTTATGACGTCCTTGACTCTATGTGCCTGTCATTAACATCATTGAACTTTAAAGTCATTGTCATCTTTGTAACTATACTCTGTCCACTTTATGAAGCGTCTTTTGACAGCCCACGCCCATGAAAGTTCGAATTGTTTTCGTTTAATTTTCGAAAAAAGAATATAGTTCTTCCTGGACGGTTACTGCCAACTCAGTGATGTGCTACGAAAAACGATTAGAACGATTGTGTGTCCGATTACAAATAATCGATAGAAATAAATGCTATGAATAAATCTAAACTTCTTCATAACACGTTCGTAAGGTATAATGTATATTTTACATAGAAAGGTAACAACATTTGGATTTAAATTTATTTTACTAATATGACTTACTTGTTTTATATTTAATTTATAAACTCAAATATATGGATTTATATTTGTTTACAATAAATCTAAGAGAATGTTAAATCAAAACGCATGTTTATCGAAATCGGTTATTTTTTACGCACCTAAGTCGAATAATGATAATAGTACAATCGGATTGTTGACACATTTGAGATACTTTAGGACATCACCAATGTTGTCAATCGGCGACCTGTCAAAAGACGCTTCATATAGTGGACAGAGTATAATCTTCGATATTGAATGGGCGACGATAAGTATAGCGAGTTTACTGGTGACTTTATTATAAACACGACATCTGACAATCAAACAAGAATGCTGTGAGCGTTTAGTATTCGAATAATTAAGAGATAGGGAGAGCACCTCCTATGTTGAAAGACATTTCAATTAATTTGTTCTTATCACTATTCACGATTTAAGACACGTTTAAAAGTGGTGAGACATTTATACTTTCTCTTTAAAAATATATTACTGTTATTATTTGAACAGTTTGGCAGGAAACATTGTCCAATGATTAGGGAAGTAATTTTAAAAAAATGTATTTGCCTCTGAAGTAGAAATTACCGTCACGTTACTGTAAAGCAAGTTCTAAACTACAGAAAATTTCGTATCAATAATAACTCCGGCCGAATACCGAAGATTTATGAAAATGTGTAATAAGTGTGGCGACAAAACACTTTCATCGTTTGCAAATTAATACTATAACTAATTTCCTTTTTTTATCAAAAAATAAATTACTAAATGTATTTATTTTTATTCCAATTTAGTAATGTTTGGGCATGTTGGTAATACACCAATATATTTACCTGCACTTAACATACACAATGAACTTAACACCGTCTATTAAACGAACAGCCAAATGCCACAAACAAAAGTGATTAAAATATGTAACAAAAACATAGACAATTGGTACACTTTGGTGCTTTTTATTTATCATTCCTTAATGAGTTTTAGATGTTTCTATTCAACATAATGATAAAGATATCATCATCATCCTTACGCCTCGCCCGGTTGCATCCTAGACAATTGCAACCGGGCGACTATGATCCCTAATTAACACGCCTAGTTAAACCAGACAATTTGGAATATCCATACTAATATTATAAAGCTAAAGAGTTTGTTTGTTTGTTTATCTATAGCATAACACTATGCGTGAAGTAGGCAAGTTTCGATGTTTGTACCGTTACAGATCAGTGCATCGAAAACAACAGCAAAAAAAAGTAAGAAGTGCTCAGAACGTGAATTATTATTATAATATGTAAGAATTTATTACGTTTTAATACCCTTTTCTTGGACAACGACAGACTAATAAACTGATTTTTAGAATTACATATAACATAGTAACTTAATTAATAAATGTGCATAAAGAGACTCATGACTAATTGAAACAGGACAGTATGAATTTAATACGTTTTGTGTTCAAACACTTCACCATCAAAACCAAACAAAAAGAAAAGACAGAAAAATACTTTATGTGAAATATTAAGTCGTATCATACTACTCGTATCTAAATTTCATAAGAAATAATCACATTCAAATTTAACAGCGCGAAACAATAATTTCATACTTTTAGAATGAGAGCTTTTCTTGCATCGATCCAATGCCCGGTGGGCCATCAGCCAACGACGCCTAACTCAATTACCTATGACCGTGGACGAATAACAGGTTGGGAGGCAACACTGAGGACACATGTAAAAGAGTCATATTATGACAGTGTATCATAATGACGGCGAGACTCCACAAAAGCTGAGTTGGGCGAGCTGAGCAGCCAATGGGATTTTATTTGAGATAGCGGCCGCCCGCGACTCCGTCCGCGTGGATTTCTTTTTTTCGAAATAAAAAGTAGCCTATGTTCTGTCTCAGGGTCTAAAGATTGTCTGTACCAAATTTCATCAAAATCGGTTGCGAGGTTTAAGCGGGAAAGCGTAACAGACAGACAGAAAGACAGAGTTACTTTCGCATTTATAATATTAGTTGGGATGGTAACGTTTTTGATCCGAAACCCTATTGACTGATAACGACACATTTCCGCTCAACTCCCACGTCTGAGTTTCAGTGAAGTCTCACGTTGATAATGATCTATTATCAAATTGATAAAAACAGTTTTTTTTTACACTAATTTGAAGTCTTAATAAAATAATAATTAATATTGAAAACATACATAAGTCAAACACTGCATTTTTGTCTTCCGCGTTGCATTGTTACAGTGAATGGTAGCTTTAGAAGTCCGGACAAACTTGTAATGTATGGACTGTTTGTCAGATAACATAATATCATATTATAATCAATCAATCAAAATATACTTTATTTATGAAGGCCCCTGCAAGGCACTTACAAATCGTCAATAAAAATATTACAATAGAATGACTCGACCATCGACTGTGGAATGCAATCATCTTTCGAGAAGAAGCGGCAAGAAACGCAATAATAAAACTCAAACTTATGTTATCTGTGCCTAAACTCAGAGATGAAAGCCGTGATTGTTAATTTCCTCTCTATTGGATTTGTGCTCATAGGATCAAATAGGGGAAGCCCTGGGCATCGACTGTTAACGACTTATCAAAACAATTATATCGCCCAAGTCACGTTTCAAGCGAACTTTTTTTTGCGGTAGCTCTTTACGATTCGCTGAAGTGCAACGAAAAAAATATTAAATTATGTATTCAGAGAACTGTTTACCAACAGTTCCCTAACTTAATTAAAGTTTCCTTAAGTTTTTTAAATAAAATTAATATTAATACTTTATGATGATGATGTATTATAACTAACCAATGTAAGTGGCTACAGACTTAGGAGCCGAAGTAACAAAGAAACTTCCTGTATGAAATCTGCCTCGACAAGTTATATTTCCAGTTACTTATTTAAAGTTGATATAAAATTTTGGTGACTCTACGATTCATATTTCGATACACACGGAAAAATACAGTTCCAATTATTACATTATTAAATTATGCTTTTATTCCAAGAACATGAGATGTAATAGGTCCGTAAATGCAGTAACCAGCAGCACTATCAATTAGTGCCTAGGCGTTAACTACGAAATTCTGTGAAAAATTATATAATTTGCATCATGCACTATGCTTTAGGTATCTCTACACATTATCGTCGCACAAGTGCTAATCAAATAAAGTCTGGGTTAAAATAAAATCATTGAGTTTTTTTATCAATAGATACTTTTAGGTGAAGTACTTTGATTTTGAATAATATGATTCAAAAGTTTCAATTTATCAAACAAAACCAGACGTTGACGACGTTTTTAAACACAATGTTTAGGCAAACGGTTTAGTTACAATATTTTTTTTTGCAGGCCATAGTCACACTTTCATTTAGCTCGACCCGTACGGTATTTATTTGTTAAGGGTAATATTGTTGTATGTACTGTACCTACACGTCTGTTACTGAATGTTTCATTTATGGATTCAGAATAAAAACTTTTTAAAATAAGTATAACCCACGAATATGCGTGGCTTTCATTAAATCAAGCAACTTTAAGAAGTTAAAATCATAATCTATTCTTAAATCGAATAAATACAAAAACATATAATAATGTATTCCTGCTTTCCAAGAGTCAACAAGACACGTAATCCGAAATCTTCTTTTTTTTACCCAACAATATCGCAAATATTTTTCCTGGTTAGGATACTGTCTAGATCGCGACCCTACAAACATAAGGTCAATAACATGTATCTACGCAGCAAAATGTGCGTGAACCATTTCCATGAACCACCAACATGCCGTCCGTACAGACTGAAAGCCACCTAAGCCCGTGGACATAGACCGGCTCCCAACAAAACAACGTTGCTAAAGGATAATAGCCCGGTCGGAACCCAGCAACTCGAAAGATGGCAAAAAATAGTGCAAAAACAGATGCGGCCGGCTAATATTTGTATGCTCATGAGTGTTATGACATAAGCAGTCTGTATATAAGCTGGCGAGGCAGCGAACCGGGCACAGTGGTCAGGATGGCGCGACTAGCAGTACCCGTGATGGCCTTAGGGCTCATAGCCTGCGCATACGCAGCTCCAGGTAAAATATACGTCAGCATTTAATAAAAGTTCTTTCTTAATGATAAATGATGGCATTTCTTATACCCCCATCATCATGGAGACCATAAGATAATTATTGTCTCCGGATGACGTTTGCCATAATATAACCAGGGTTGCTGTCAAATAGAAAGTAGTCATCATCAGAAAATTATTTTGAAAAAGGAGCCTTATTCAGCGGTAAAGATCCGTTCTTTGAAGACAAGCCATGTTCACATGATGGGCTGCATGTGAGCAGTATATCCACTACCGTGATATCGATGGGTCCCATATTTTTTTTAAATATAGAAATAGGAGTAGATTTATGTTAACGAAACATTTGTTAAAATCTCTCCACTATGACTTGTCAAGACTTAAAGCATTTATCTCAATACAATTTTCATAATTATTCAGGTTATGGAGGAGGATCTAGTGGAGGAGGTGGACTCGGCGGTGGTGGCGGCCACGGTGGCGGCGGTGGCGGTGGATTCGGAGGAGGCGGCGGATTCGGTGGAGGCGGCGGAGGCGGCGGAGGCTTCGGCGGCGGATTCGGCGGCGGCAAAGGCGGCGGCGGCGGTGGCCTCGGAGGCGGCAGCAGTCTTGGAGGCGGCGGCGGCCTTGGAGGCGGCGGCGGCCATGGCGGTGGATTAGGCGGTGGATTGGGCGGCGGCAGCGGTGGCAGTCTTGGCGGCGGTGGTGGACTTGGCGGCGGCCACGGTGGTAGCGGCGGACTCGGTGGAGGACTTGGCGGCGGCCACGGTGGTGGCGGTGGACTCGGCGGAGGACTTGGCGGCGGCCATGGTGGCGGCGGCGGACTTGGCGGCGGTGGCGGTCTTGGCGGCGGTGGCGGACTCGGCGGTGGCGGCTCCCACGGAGGCAGCGGCGGATTCGGAGGTCAAGGTGGAGGTGGCCACGGTGGAGGCGGCCATGGAGGATACGGTGGCTCAGCCAGCGCCAGTGCCAGTGCCAGCTCTGGTGGCTACGGACACAAGGGTGGCTACGGGTAAGAATAGTATACACCTATCAATTACTTCACGTATTTTTCGTGTTCACGAAACTTGCCTACTTCACTTGCATCAGCGATCTACAATTCTTTCTTTGGTTGTAATTCTCTCTAAAATCAAGCTAAATGAGCCAGCTCAGGCAAAATATGTATATCTCTCTAGTAATTCCGGGCTATATTCGTCATTCATTTATTGGGGCTTTCAGTGCACAAGTAGGTCCTGCGCCTAATCTGTCTACGGCAGATTTCTATCCCATCGAATTTTGTGAATGACAAAATAGGGAGTGCACCTATGCTTGCGGCTGACGTGGTCGAAAACGGCTCGGTACTAGCCAACGGCTCGATGATCAGCTGGACCTTCTGTGTAGCAACACTTTCCAAAATGCTTGGTCCCTAAAGGAAATAATTTATTAGTAAATTCTGTTGTAATTCAAATCTTTTATCGTCCTACCAGTTGAATCAGAGGTACCCACCACCTAAAGGACTTTAAAATAATCCAAAGCACGCCATGTAGGTACATTTCCACCAGTTTCAGTTTTTAGGTAATTGCAAAGTGGAAACTTATTTTTTAAGAGAAACGTTTTATATTGATACTAATTTTGACAAATTTTCCATTTTTCCAGACGTTAAGGCAACTCTACCAAAAACGGAAAATGATTTAGAAGAATTGGATTCCAAAAGCTCAATGTGATATAAAATAGATAATTGTTTTGCCATAATTTTGTACATAGTGATATGTATTAAAAATTATATTAGCATATAAAAATGTTCTGTTTTCTTTATTCCGAATCCGAATCGTCATTTCCAATATCACCAAACACAGTCTGTAAAATCTTCAATAATTATGTTGAAGAAATATTAGCAATTGAATAAAAAGTTTACCTGGAAGGCAGTGGCAAACCGCTTCATTATAATTGACAAAAAAGTAAGCAGTCGTGAGGTATACAACTCAAGGAGTAGAAATAGAGTAGATGTATGAGAGGATTCATGTAATAATTATAATAACCAGGCATGTCAATTCAGGATCATAGTCGCAGCGTACCCTGGGCTCCAAGGCGATGGCCGAGGATGAATCAAATCAAATCAATCAAAATATACTTTATTCAAATAGGCCTCATAAAAGCACTTTTGAATCGTCAATAATAATAAAAAACAACACATTGAATCTACCACCGACTTCGTAATGCAGTCATCTACCTAGAAGAAGCGGCAAGAAACTCGATAGTTGCTCTTTTCAATCGCCAAGTTTAGTTACAATATTTGTCCAATAAGTTTATATACTTGTACTTGTTCTAGTACTAGGCCATACAGTTACCTCTTTCAGGTATAGAATAAAAATTATTACATACATATGAACAGATTGAGTCCCAGTCGACCAGTCCCCAAAGGTGGCACCTGTTCACAAGTATGACATTTTAGAGGGAATGAAATGACCCGCCACATAGCGCCACCACCCCAGAGACATTATAGTGAGCATGACTACTGAGACCCAGGCCATCCAACCAAAAACTGGAAAAACAAAATTTAAAGTACATACAAATACATTGTAGGACCCAGTGTACATACAACATGCATGCAACTGGGAGAGGCGCTAGGATGATGATGATGTATGAGAGGATTCATGCACTTTCATAGTGTAAACTTTTCCTAGTGAAAAATCCATAAATCTCGCGACTTATAGATTTTTCACTAAATATTAGAATATTAGAAATGATATAAAATACGCGCAAAGCCGAAGCCTCGTTGAATAAAATAAATAAAAAAAAAAAAAATCATTGGACTAACACACCAATTGCCTAGCCCCAAACTAAGCTCGAAGCTTGTACTATGGATGCTAGGAAACGGATAGACATACATAAATACTTTTATAAACATCCATGACTCGAGTACAAATGCCGATGTTCATCACACAAACATTTGCCCCTAGCGGGATTCGAACCCGCGACCTTTGGTTTTGTAGCCAGGGTCTCTAGCCACTCGACCAACAGGCCCGTCAGTCCGAATACTTCATACCTACATATTTTACTAAATCAACATTATTTAATACTACTATTTTAGTAAAATTAAACGTCACGTGTATCCAAAATGTAATTATTCACTTAATAACTAGGAAGACACTTACCAGTGCCGACTTTCATTAACTTATTCTGTTTATCACGGTGTAATAACAACAAACAAAGAATACATTTATTGTACTTACACTCGTAAAACCAAAAGTTTCGAATTCAGTTGTTTTTAAATAGCAATCAGGTGGGTAAAAGAAGTACTCATGAAAATCTCAAAAGCATTATTTGAAATATTAGTTGGATATTAACCGTGAAAATTAAATAAATGATGAATTTGTATGAATACTTAATGTAACCTAAAATTATTATAGAATTTATTGCTTCTTTCCAAAAAATACCACTGTTTTTTTATTTGGTTACGTAAGTCTCATTTAAGAAAAAAAATCTTGGGTCTTATTATTTATTTGTAAACATTGTGGCTGTGTTTCGATGATTAATTGGGCGCGAACAATGCATTTAAAATGCAAATGTACATCAAATTACAATCATCACAGTGACGTAAGCCTACTTCATTTAAAATAAAATAATTAAAAGTTAATGCATTAATTCTTAATATTGGAATTTGAAAAAAATACCTTCAAGCTAAATTCATTCAGACCTTCAGTCAATCCAGATGAGCCAATATGTGTTGTAAGAGAAATTTTAATATTTTTCTGATTTTATTGGTCGTTATGGTCTCCATGCGGGATACAGTGACAGCGGCCTCGATTACTATAGCAGAAGAAGAAATCAATGTGCCTGAAAGTCCTATTAATACTACCGGAGAACAAAAAACGTCAGATAATACTGCTAATAATACTCCAATTGAGGATCCAAGACAAACCATATCCAGAGATACGAAAGAAAATGATAATAGTTTAAATGACACAAAAGCAGACGCCGTCACGAAGGCTAACAATGAAGCACCAAAAGCAAAAGTTGATAATAACACTGGTGTTGCAGACTTGAGTGGTATAGATAGTGTTGTATCAAAATCGGCTGTGATACCTTCGACAGAAGAATTGCCTCCAGAGAATAATAAAGAAAAAACCGATTCGCAACCAAATTCTAGTTTAGATCAAAAGCCACCCAAGGTAGGTAATAATGTGGAAGACAAAGAAGATGTAGATTCCGATTCCATTTCATCTCCTCTCGTGGAAACAACTCCTGACAATTCTGCCATTAAGGAAGAATCACCGAATCTGCTAAGTGCTTCTATTAACACTGAAGTGGATAAAACAACGCCTTACAATACTACCACAGAAGAAAAATCACCAAAGCGGCAAGGTCCTGTTATCAATACTAAAGTGGACGTAACAACACCTGACAGTACTGCCACAGTAGAAGAAGCAACAAAGCTTCAAAGTGCTGCTATCAATACTGAAGAGGACGAATCAATTCCTGACAATACTGCAACAGAAGAAAAAGCACCACAGCTGCAAAGTGCTCCTATTGATTCTGAAGTTGGCATTAACGAGGATGACGTTGATACAGAGGATGTAGTTGAAGGCAACCACGGGCAAAGTATTGAATTTCGCAACGTCACTGCAAACAATTTATCAAAGGAAGAAGTCCAAAAAGCTGCCGATAAAGCTGAGAAAGCATTAGATGAAAAGATGAAAGCATTGAAAAGTGAAAATAAAAATAATGTTCAAAAGGATAACGATTGTTGTGGCACTCCCAAAAAAATTGACGTTACATCTGAGCCGAATGATGCAGACACCCCTCACGACATGAAAGTCCAGCTACAGGATCAACCTGACGAAGCAGTTCAAAAAGAACGCAATTGTGAGTACAATGTATAACTTATATCACATTTCTACTATATTACGACAGGAATATCCTTTGGTAGCTTAAAACACAGTGTATGTGTCGTGGTCATATCGTTGAAATGTACATTTAATTTAATGGCCAAATCAGCTTGATCAGATCGTGAAATCGTCTACATTTCTTTGGGACGGAAAACTTGTATGATTGATGTAGGTTAAGGTAATTTTTTTTTTTTGTAAACCCTTTAAACTTTCCCCTTTTACAGTATTGCGATTGCGTGGATGCATTAATTATTATTCTGAAAAGTAGACGATTCACGATCTGTTCAAAGATAAGTAGTAAGTTAAGACTTGGCCATTTTATGAAATGTTCATTTCAACACATACACGTATCCAGGACATCTATACTAATATACTTTGTATATCAAATTGATAAGCCTTAAATTAAAGGTAACTGATAAATCTATTTCTTTATTTAGGTAACACTATTTACGCCACAAGTGATGCAGATAGAGAACCAACGGACGTCAAAGCTCTCATCCGTGAGATGAACGAACAAGCCAGGACTGCGATGCTTGTAGACCGTCGCCAGCGACAGAATGAGAGGAAACAGGAGTTCCTGGAGAAGACTCAACAGAGGCAGCAGGAACGAATACAGCGGGAACAGCAACGCCAATTACGACATGAACAGAGGAGGCAGAGATTTAAAGACATGTGGAAAAAAGGGGATGAATGACAAAGTCCAATCGATATCAGGAACTATACTACCAACAGCAGTAATAATAAAAAAGAGTAATCTGTGCCAAAACATAATGACTGCCTCCGCCTCTGAGGTGCAGTGGCTCGTAAGTGTGTTGGAGGTCAGTTCAAATTATGTAAGACAGACTACCATAACCATACACAACATAATATAGAACTGTCAAATAAAATCATAATATTATTTAAAGGGATTCCAAAATAATTATATCATTGCCAAATTTAAATATAAATAGCCTGAAATTTAGGTACTTTTAAGCATTATTTATTCTATTTTAAATGCAAGCGTCTCATGTCTCATGATATTCATGTTAGAAATATTTTCAAAACTATTGGCACTGGCCATAGATATGAGAAGAAAAAAATAGAGTTGACGTTTAAGCGACATTTAATGAAATTAAATGGAATTAACCCTTTGGCATAAATTCATGGTTATATTAAGGTGATGCGTGATGCCTACGCAAATACAATATATTTAATGATAAGGAATGTGAAAAAATACTATTTTAACATTTTCATAAACTCGTCAAGGTATCTTATTTGTATTGAATGATATCCCCCTAGGAGAAGGTTTAAGATTTGATAAGATCCCGTCATATGAAAAATGCTTTTGACAGATCAAGAGAGTACACATTTATTTAAAAAAGATTTTGTACTTTTTAGCTTAATTGATCGATTTCAAATTAAGGTTTAATTAAAAAGTAAATTGTTTTTGTACTCACTGAAATGCATTTCAAATAAAATAAACATAATTGATTGGTCTTTTTTGGGATTCCAACTTCATTGTTTTTGAATGATACCTACGAGTTTCACCGTCATCAGTGATGCTAATAAGTTTTTTTTTTTAATCTTTAAATGCAGTTGTCTTTGTTGTCCCTTTTTGCTCTTAGACTAGTATAAATGTACAGGTATAATGTGAAGGTGTAGGGTGTAGGTGCCCTTAAACCGGGGCGGGGCAGTGGTCCAACTATTCAGTCCAACTAGTTGGACCACGGGCCTCTACAAGGGGCAGTCGTCCAACTTTAAAAATAGTTGGACTACAGCACCTTTTGAAAGTTCCGTAGTCCAACTCGTAAAATATCTAGCCAACCCTAATAATCTCAAAAATGTTTATGGTTTTATATATTTTTAATTAATGATCTCCTAAACCTCGTTGCAGTAAATAGGTATAATTTGATTTTTACCTGTGTCAATTTGTATCAGAAAAAAAAAACAAAATGAATAATTTATATAATTTTTATATTTAACAATATTGAAATGAAATTAAATAAAATAATTTATGAAATGAAATAATTTATTCAGCAATTAGATTCACTTAGTAAATTCTTTTGCACGTCAAAACTTTTTTCGCCCTCCCAGCGCCTCGACGTGAATGGCCTGCTGAGAAGAGACGCCGCAAGAAACTCAACAGTTATGCCTTTTTTTAAATCAATTTCAATATTACAATAATGTCAAATATAATAAATACAAATTAAGAGTGGCTGAGCAGATATAAATCAATATTGTTAAATATAAAAATTATATAAATTATTCATTTTGTTTTTTTTCTGATACAAATTGACACAGGTAAAAATCAAATTATACCTATTTACTGCAACGAGGTTTAGGAGATCATTAATTAAAAATATATAAAACCATAAAAATTTTTGAGATTATTAGGGTTGGCTAGATATTTTACGAGTTGGACTACGGAACTTTCAAAAGGTGCTGTAGTCCAACTATTTTTAAAGTTGGACGACTGCCCCTTGTAGAGGCCCGTGGTCCAACTAGTTGGACTGAATAGTTGGACCACTGCCCCGCCCCGCCTTAAACATTTAAAACTTGTAATTGCTACAGGTGCATGAGATTGCAACAAATAGTAGGTATAATTGAACAATTTACAATGAACATAAACAAAGGGCGATGGACAATTGTTAATATCAGAATCTTCATGATGGCTGGTGCTAGATACCTGCATTGACAACAGAGATTTCGACGTGACAATTAAACACCAAAGGGTTCAGTTTTAGTAAACTGTTAGAAAGAATTAATATTAATCAGTGAAAGTCATGCAGCTACGAGTACGTCATTCAATAAATTCTACGGGTATGTACGCTTACTTTCGTATTTGTATTTCATATTTATGATTTAATAAAATAATAATTCATTAATAATAATTGTACACATTATGTTATGTTTGATAATGTATGTACTTATGATTTGATAATGATAATGAAGATGATGTAGTGTTACTAATAGCGACATTTACAATTTTCATTGAAATGTTAGTGTTTCCAAACCGTAAGGTATCTATCAAACGCTTTTTTATATATTTACTTATTTCATAATCCTATGTATTTAAGTCTATGTTCCCTCCTTCCCAGAAAACAGGTCCTCTTTTTGAATTTGTCATTTATGTAGTATAGTGATGACTTATTAATGCAAAGTGCCTCTCGAAATGTTTCAATTGTAGACATGAATTCGTTCGTTTCTATAAAACAACAACAGTATTTTTAACGTATATTTTTTAAAGAACCTATTTAAAAAGTTACCAGCAGGGGTGGTCATAAAGTCAGAATACATTATCAGACCAATGATATCAGGTATTTACTTTTAATTATCGTGTTTTCCTTAGATATATCTTTTATATATGAAAATTAGTACATATATAAGGCATTAGTTGGGTCTGGATGTCAGTTGTAAGAGAACAGCAGTCATGGGAAAGTTTGTGGTCTTTTGTTTGGTCATCTTGGCGGTAGCGGCCTGCGTTCATGCCGATAAACCTGGTAAGTTAGTAGGAATGTACGTTTCACAAGTAATAACAAGGATAAAGTCATCTATAAATAACTGAAAGCTACGCCATTATAATGTTTCTAGGAATTTCTAAAAAAAATCATCGCTACCCCCGCCAATATTACTTATTAAGCCCTTAAAAACCAATGCGTGTTATAATCATTCAATAAGGATAGCGATTGATCAAATTATTTTTGATTATGGTACTTTGGAATATTCAAATATATTTACTCTTAATTATATATACTTTTTTACACTGATAACGTGAATGGTAAACTTTGCACGAAAAACAATTGAAATTAGCAGTAGAATTTGAATAACAATGTTAATGCATGGTATTTGTTTGTTTACATAGATAAGCATGGTAAGCAAGGCCCCCCTGGAAACGAAGAAAAACATAGTGATAGCCAGGAAAAACATGAAGATGACCACAAGAAGAATCATGGCGCCGGACTCGATGATAACCATGACTACGGACACGATGAGAGTCATGGCAAGGGACATAACGGGGACGAAAAGAATCATATCAACGGAGACGACGAGAGTCATAGCAAGGGCCAAGAAAAGAGTGATGGCAATGGACACGAAGAAAGTCATGGCAAGGGACACGATGAGAGTCATGGCAACGTACACGAGGAGAGCCATGGCAAGGGACACGAGAAGAGTCATGACAACGGACACGAGAAGAGTCATGACAATGGACACGAAGAGAGTCATGGAAATGGACACGAGGAGAGTAATAGCAAGGGACTAGAGGAGAGTCATAGCAAGGGACACGAGGAGAGTCATGGCAAGGGACACGAGGAGAGTCATGGCAAGGGACACGAGGAAAGTCATGGCAAGGGACACGAGGAGAGTCATGGCAAGGGACACGAGGAGAGTCATAGCAAGGAACACGAGGAGAGTCATGGCAAGGGACACGAGGAGAGTCATGGCAATGGACACGAGGAGAGTCATGGCAAGGTACATGGTAAGGGACACGAAGAGAGTCATGGCAATGGAAGCGATGAGAGTCATGGCAAGGGACACAAGGAGAGTCATGGCAAGGGACACGAGGAGAGTCATGGCAAGGGACACGAGGAGAGTCATGGCAAGGGTCACGAGGAGAGTCATGGCAAGGGACACGAGGAAAGTCATGGCAAGGGACACGAGGAGAGTCATGGCAAGGGACACGAGGAGAGTCATAGCAAGGGACACGAAGAGAGTCATGGCAATGGAAGCGATGAGAGTCATGGCAAGGGACACAAGGAGAGTCATGGCAAGGGACACGAAGAGAGTCATGGCAATGGAAGCGATGAGAGTCATGGCAAGGGACACAAGGAGAGTCATGGCAAGGGACACGAGGAGAGTCATGGCAAGGGACACGAGGAGAGTCATAACAAGGGACACGAGGAGAGTCATGGCAAGGGACACGAGGAGAGTCATGGCAAGCGACACGAGGAGAGTCATAGCAAGGGACACGAGGAGAGTCATGGCAAGGGACACGAGGAGAGTCATGGCAATGGACACGAGGAGAGTCATGGTAAGGTACATGGTAAGGGACGCGAGGAGGGTCATGGCAAGGGACACGAAGAGAGTCATGGCAATGGAAGCGATGAGAGTCATGGCAAGGGACACAAGGAGAGCCATGGCAAGGGACACAAAGAGAGCCATGGCAAGGGACACGAAGAGAGTCATGGAAATGGACATGAGGAGAGTCATGGCAGAGGATACGAGAATAGTCATAGAAACGGAGACGAAAATAGTCATAGAAAGGGAGACAAGAAGGGCCATGGCAAGGGACATGGGAAAAAACATGGCAAAGGCCATGAAAACGACCAAAGGGACAGCCACGAAAAGAAACATGGCCATAGCCACGAAGATAGCTATGAATATAACTATGAAGACAGTTCAAGCAGCGAAGAGTGTGGCTGCAACATATTATACATTATCGAAACTAACGAAAAGCTAACGAAAGCAAGAGGAACTCTTCAGCCTTTATACTTTGAAGGGCAAGAAGGTGATGAATCAGATTCGGATGAATATTACCACGGAAAAGAAGTCGAAGATGATTTACCTATAGGTACAATTATGATAAGAGGTGTGCCTATAGGACCTCTAGTCCAAGTTGAGATGGCGCCACTGCCACGTTAAAAGTGAGCTCCGTGTTTTTTGTTCTAATAAATAGTATAAATATAATCTAAGTGGAGAAAACTATAATTATTAAGTGAAGTGAGAAGTGACACATAAGTGCAAATGTTATCTCGGGAAAACTGAATCATTTTACATACAAAATATAGAAATTTTATTCTTGCCATTTAAAACTGCCAATCAAAATTATTATTAAAGAATTCTCACAAATAAGTGCAGACACATAAATATAAAAGAAGACTAAATAACTTAAAAGATGGCAAAAGAGAACAAAGTGCATTTTTAATACTAAAAACTGAAGAAACCGTCAGTGTTAAGTGACAAATTATAAACCAGTGAGTCACTCTAACGAACATTACCATATTTAAAATTAAAACTTTTAACACCTGTTAGCTAAATTCACATGAAAGTTTGAAGAAACATTGGCCGATTAGCAAATTTGCTAATACGGTGTCAACGTAGCGCAAGGTCTCCGGATCGAATCCGCAGCGCGCATGAAACTTTTTGTGTATTTTTTTTATTTTTTTTTTTTGTTTGTTTTTTGTTATGGATTCCCGCAAGAGGGCGCTGTCGGTTACTTGCGCCTTATGTAAGCGAATGGTTGACTCCAGAAACACGGTCCCGTGTTCAGTATGTAACAAAAATTACGAATATGACTGTATTGGATACTCGGAGAAACTACACAGGCTTAAAGACGCAAACACAAGAAAGAGCTGGAAATGTAAAACATGCCAACAAAAAATAAAAGGTCGTTCTACACCTGGTGGCGCGGCTTTAAATGTTACCTCGCGGAAGAAACCGTCGCCGATAATAAACAATAAAGGTTCTACTTCCAGCCAGCTATTCGAGAATATCGAAACTTCACTGACTACCTCAGCATCGCCAGTCATCGCCAAAGTGGGCATCTCTCCGATTACTGGAACAGATGATAGCTCGACTGCCTTAGTGTCACCTGCTGCACCACGAATAGACGTCTCTCAAACTGCTGGTCAAGATAGCCCTGCAATCTCCCAAGTGCATATCTATCCGGTCACTATAACAAATGATAACTCGGAAGACTTAGTGCCACCTGCTGTTCCTCAAAGGAACAGCGACTTTGTAACTCATCGACAGAAATATAAGTCAAATGTATCAGTACAAAACTCATTTCATTCTTTGTCCATTGAAGATGACTCCGACTTGGAAGAAGAGTCTCAGGCGGATAACCTATTGCTAACAAGAAGCTGTCCGGATCTAAGATTGAATCTTTTAGAGATTAAAATCGAAAGAATGGAGAAAACGATAGCATCTCTCAATGAGCGGTTGAACATAGCCGATAATGAAATTATTAATCTCCTTTCTGAAAACTGTGCCCTAAAAAAACAAATGATTGGATACAATACCAGAGTTGAAAATCTGAAGGAAATTTGCCGATCATCTACTAAGAAGAGAATTTCAAACAAGATTCCAAAAAGTTCAACAAGAACCAAACTCGATTTTGATCAAGACAAGGATATCTCCTTGACACCAGTGGACCAAGGAGAAACTTCTCAGGAGCAGACTAAACAGCAGTGCGCAAGTAGCA
The DNA here is from genome assembly GCA_958496325.1 of Nomophila noctuella. NCBI lineage: Eukaryota > Metazoa > Arthropoda > Insecta > Lepidoptera > Crambidae > Nomophila > Nomophila noctuella. The sequence goes on from OY292482.1 coordinate 2,594,181, forward strand.
CTCCGGAACCAGGTCCATGCGTCGTACCGGATAGAAACAGAATACATATACTAAGTACAAATAAAAAAAACAGGATGCTTGATATTACAAAGGAAATTATTCAGGCTCAACATAATTTTAACTTATGTCACTATTTGTTACCTGATAGGGGCTTAAAGGACTTGCTCTGTGGATTGGATGCTAGGCTGAAAGATTTTACACATAGAGACTTTTGTGTTATATTCATTGGTGATGAAGATTTTAAAGTTACAAAGAATGTTAACGAATTGGTTCAATTTACTCGTGAGACCTTAACTAGGGTCAACTTCACAAATGTTTTAATATGTCTTCCAACCTATAAACTTGGTCGTTATAATGACTTCATGTTGTACAATCACAGAGTGGAAATTTTTAACAACATATTGTATAATGACGTTTTTAAGCATAATTATGCGTATGTATTTGACACAAATTCATATTTGGATCACTCCGATGCAGTGTTTGATGAAATTGCTGGTTGTCTAAATGATATCGGGTTGCGTATTTTTGTTGCACATTTGAATAAAAGCATTGATTATATTAAAACATGGTCTGATAATAATTTAGTATTCAAAACATATAAAAGTATTGTATCTAAGCAGTTCATAGACAATTCATTTACCTCAAACGACAATTTTAATGCCAAGATCGCTAAAAGAACTCAAAAGAAAATAACTGACTATTTTTTTAAAACTAAGAAATGCGATACTTTTTTTCGTTCCAAATGAAGGAATTGAGGAGCAAAAAACACATTTTAATATTTTCCATCATAATATACAAGGCATTAAATCAAAAGCTGATCAAATTGAAATATTTACAAAAGAGTACAGGCTTCATGTGTGCTGTTTTAGCGAAGTGTTTCTTAAGGATGGGGAAGCCAATATTTTACAAATATGTGGATATAATTTAGGAGCTTCTTATTGCAGACGCAACAAAGCTAGAGGTGGAGTTGCGATATATGTAAAAAACGCAATTTCTTATAAGGAATTAGAGTGGGTAGCAAAAATGTCTATTGATAAACATTTTGAGTGCTGTGCTATTGTTCTTTTGGAATTGGATTGGGTAGTAGTGTGTATGTACCGAACTCCAGATAGTAATTTCGAACTATTTATGAATTATGCGGAATTATTATTTTATAAACTAACTGTAACAAATGTCTATAATACAAAAAAGGTAATTATACTAGGAGACTTTAATATCAACATTTTAGAGAAAAATATTAAATCTGAAACATTTTTGAATACTCTTAAATCGTTTAGACTTAGAGCTACTATTTTACAGCCTACGAGAATCACCTCACACTCTGAAACATGCATCGACAACATACTAACAAATATAAAGTCTTACAATACTGAAGTTTTAAATACTGGTCTATCCGATCATACGGGCCAACTTATTTCAATCCCATGTTCTTTGAGCTTTCAGGAGCGTTTTTGGTATATTTACAGAAGAGATACGGGCAGATACTTGGATGTTTTCATAAAATACTTGTCACAAATTAATTTTTCAAGTGTATATTTACAAACTGATGCTAACAAAGCTTATTCAGATTTTATAGAAATTTTTAGTTTAATATTTAAATTGTGTGTTCCGTTAGAAAAAATTAAGGTTACCTTTAAACGAAAGCAATCATGGAAAACAAAGGGAATATTCGTATCGAGCAAAATCAAAAGGAAAATGTATTTACAGAGTTATAAAGCTAATAATCCACAACTGCTTGCTGAGTATAAAAAATATTGTAATATGTTGAAACAAGTTACTAAACGTTCGAAAAGAATAGCAAATATAAGATATATCAAAAATAGCTCTAACAAGTCTAAAGCAACTTGGAATATTATAAAACAAAACACGTCCAAATCAAATACTATTAAGAACTCAATTGACAGTATAATTAATAATGATAAACAAATATCCGATCCAGCTAAAATAGCACAAACAATGAATAAATATCTTTTTAATTTAAATAATCCCGAACTTGTGCAAAATAGCAATTTTAAACCTTTAACAAATAAAAATTGTAATAGTATATTTTTGACACCAGTAGACTCTTATGAACTAAAAAAAAATTGTCTGTGGATTCAAAAATAAAAAAAGCTGCGGTCATGATGATATCCAAATGCCATTAATCAAGGCTTGCTTTGATTATATAGTTGAACCATTGGTTTATATAATTAATTTATCTCTTGAGACGGGCTGTTACCCTGATGATCTCAAAAAAGCGATGGTGAAACCTCTTCATAAACAAGGTCCAAAGAACATCATGAGCAACTATAGACCTGTGTCGCTTTTGCCGAGTTTTTCTAAAGTGTTCGAGAAGGTTATTTACAATATATTAATTAATTTTTTGAACAAAAACGACATTTTAAGCAAAAAGCAATACGGTTTTCGTAAAGGATGTAATACGACTTTAGCTACTTTCAATATTTTAAATGAAATTTGTAAAAATATTGCTAAAAGAGTGCCATGTGCAGGACTATTTATTGACCTGTCAAAGGCATTTGACTGCGTAGAACATGGTGTACTATTAAAGCAGTTTGACCATATTGGGATCAGGGGGGTCGCTTTGAAATTAATGGAGTCATATATGTCTAATAGACAACAGTCCGTGATTATTGATGCTTATAACAAGAATTCCAAGACTATAGAAAAAATAAGTTCTGGTTTTGAAACAATATCTCTGGGAGTACCTCAAGGAAGCATTCTCGGACCTCTATTTTTCCTCATTTATATCAATGAGCTACCTTTGGTTGTAAACCATTTATGTATACTATATGCTGATGATGCCTCTATCTTTGTATCAGGTGAAAATTTGAGTAACTTAGAGTATAAATCTGAACTTTCTAATACTTTGGACAAAGCAAAAGCTTGGTTGGCATCCATAAACCTACAATTAAATATTAAGAAGACTAAAATATTGACATTTAGAAATTATAATAGTTGTAGTAGCTCCTTAAGTATAATAAACAATGGTCAGATCATTGAGGAAGTGACTGATACAAACTTTCTTGGTATTACTATTGATTCACACCTCAATTGGAAAGCACATATAAATAAACTCAATAAAAGGTTAGCCAGTTGTTGCTATGCACTATCCATTTTGTCAAACATAGCATCGGCAGAGGTCTCGAAAAGTGCTTATTATGGTAGCGTGTATCCATTGTTAACATATGGCGTCATTTTCTGGGGAAACTCTGTAAATGTCCAATCCACATTTATCATGCAAAAAAAAAGTGTTAGATTTGTTTATAAAATGTGTAAAAGGGATTCATTGCGTTCTGTATTTAGGAAAAATGGTTTGCTTACGTTAACCGGTATCTATATATTGGAAACCTGTCTATTTTTAAAAAATAATACTCAATATTTTGACAAAAAATCATCGTATAGAAGCAATTTACGTAGTAATTATAAACATGATTTTTGTATTCAAGACTCTAGCAGAAGTTCCATTATGTATAAAAGTATTTTTGTATATGGGGTTAAAATATTTAATCATCTACCTCTTGACATTAAAGCACTTGAAGGACAGCAATTTAAGAAAAAACTTAAGACATGGTTAGTAAATAAAGAATTTTATAATTTACAGGAATATTTTAATTCCTAATGATTCATTTAATGTTATTTTATTCCAATTGTATTGTGTGTATTAATTTCCCATTTTATTATTTAATTTTATTTCGTTGATATTTTTTGTTTTGAAGATTTATATATATATTTTTTTCTTTCTCCGCACAACATTGTACACCCAATTTTGGGTAAGCTGTTTTTGACACTGAACATAATTTTAAGATCCTATGTACACGGCTTTCACAATAAATGATTTCTGATTTCTGATTTCTGATTTCTGAACGAGAAAGTATAAACACAGGCTACGGATCAAGAAGACACCGCTCGCCATCGGGCCGTCATGAATCTGATGAATGTGCGAAGACCGACACCAACCATGACGACGACAATTAGCCCTTTAGTGGTTTCACCATTGGCAAAAGACTTCTCAATCGTTACATAATTATGTTGAATTATTTGGATTGTTCTTAAGATGTTAAATTGAATACTATTTTGGTACAGTAAATAGTTAAATATCAAAATTTTAAATTATTAGTTTTTACCCACGGCTTCACCCTCCTTATCAAGATTCCTGTTTTATCCCATGGGAGCATTAAATCGATAAAAATTATCTTATCACCTAAGTCAGCCCATACCCTGCATGTATACCGAATTTCATCAAAAATCGTTCAGTAGTTTCAGTGTGATTGACGGAAAAATATTCAAACAGACAATATGGTCGTCTGTGGCATTTTTTCGTTGAAAGTAGATCCATCATTTATCATTACGACGAAAAAAAAGTATTGATCACAGTCACAGTCCATCATTATTCTCAACAGAATTTTATTAAAAATACTACGATCATGAAATATTAATTGTTTTCAATATGCTTTCATAAGATCTGAACCTGCCAATAAACACTTTTTTTGCGGATCACGCTGATTTTTCGAATCCACCAGTTTTGATCAGCATAATGATGAAAAACTTTTGGAGATACACCGAGGAACGTAGCATTGCACGATTAAAAACGGAAATGAAGATAGGAATACTATTTGTTTGTATCATGAGCTTTCATTCGGGCTGTTCATAATTTTATGATTACGAACTAAGAAGTTTGTTTTGGATTCACTTGTACGAATGGAAAACATTGCTTTTTCATTTGCATCTGAACAGAAACAATTTATTTATAAACTAAACTAGCCAAAGCTACAAATTAAGATTGCATAAATTAATGAAACAGTGATATCGGGTACTGACTTGTATTTTCGGTATAAGTTTATCTATTTTCTATGAAAATGAGAAGATATATAAAAGACTTAAGTTAGGTGTTGAAATTCAGTTAGTACGGTTTAGTCGTCATGGGAAAGTTCGTGGCCGTTGGTTTGGCGTTGTTAGCGGCTGTGGCTTATACGCAAGCACACGGTAAGTTATTATTACACATAAATCTGTTCAATATAAGTTCCTATTGACTCAATTTTTCCAAAAAAAATCCAGCATCCAGAAAACAGATAACTGACGACCTTCTCCCTCTCTCAATTTTGAACGTGGCACGGCTGATTTTAACTTCTTATTATCCAGACTTTCGATTGTCCCAAAAGCCTTTCTCCTCATATAATATTTTGTTGCCATCCAGTGCCAACCTAGAAAACTAACTTTCTAAAATTTGTTCTATTATTTTGCATTGACGTACAAATGGAGCTTATTTGAAAAATAATTCACAATCGACAAAATAATAGCTTATCCTTATTTGTTTATAGGGCACCACGGCCATGGACATAACCATGGACATCATAACGGACCTCATCACGGACATGATCACGGACATCATCACGGAGGCCATCACGGACACACTCACGGACATCACAACGGAAATCCCCACGGCAACCCCCACGGCAACCCCCACGGCAATCCCCACGGCCATGGGCCACCCGGTCATAAGGGGAGTCATGAAAGCCACGAACAGGACCGCAAACATCATGAGAGGCATCACGAAAAGAACCATGACGAGAATCATGAACACCATGAACAAACGCACAAGGAAAAACATGAGCATAGTCATGAGGAAATCAATGGAAGCAGTCATAGCGATGAGGACGACTATGAAAGCATTGACTGCTGCTGCGAAAACTTACGAGTATTGTACGTTGTCAGAAATGCAGTACAGTTAGAAAAAATAAAGGGGCCGGTGCACCAGATACAGTTTGTAGGGAAAAGAAACAATGAGGCAGCAGGGGATGATATACCCATAGGAACAGTAATGATGGGAGACGTCCCAGTAGGACTTGAATAAATGCCGTCTGAAAAATTATTCCTCTTTCCCCCTAATACATTAATGGGAGATTTAAAAGACTTACAAAATTATTTTATATGATTATATTTATTGTATTAAATTTTGTTAAGTTTCGTTTCATAATTTTTGTCAAAAAATTGTTAAAGTTTTTAATAATGTTACGTATAATAATAATAAATTGTTAAATATAAAAAAAAAGATACTTGATGAGTCTGTGCTGATTTCCCTCAATTATTGTCCACATCACTACCATACCTATAATATTGAAAAGAAAATTTCACTCGAACACAATTCTTGTTATCGCTAACTGGAAAAACTTCAAATAATAAACTGTTTATTCTATCTAGATAAAAAGAGACGTAAAATTTATGTTTTATTATAATCGAAAAATAAAATGTATGTATGTACATCTACAACCCGACAGTTGTAGGTATGTGCTGTTCGCGGACAAGGAATTGTGCTATTCAATACTGTGCTATTCGGTTTTGTGCTCTAAGTGGACTACGTCCTTTCTCAGCCAAGTCAATCCAATTAATACCATTAGTGGTAGGTACGGAACTAAAATTAACAAAACTCCAGGGTTATGGTTTCATAAAGCCGTGTACGCACGTCCGAATACGAACATAGTGACCAAAAACATCAAACATGAACATTTGGTTTTTATATTATGGACAATATGTTTGACAAACAGAGTGTTCAATATTCATTAGCGGTACACAGGTGCAAGCTAAATTGTTGCTTATTAAAATTATCAGCCTATTAATGTCCCACTGCAGGGCAAAGGCCTCCATCATTTTAAATCATGTTTTCGTTACAAAGATGGGTTTTGGCTTAATCACCACGCTTGCCAAATGCGGGCTGGTGATCACAAACCCGGGCTGTGTTCAGAAAAATCAACACAAATTTTGCCCGACCCGGGAATCGAATCCAGGACCTCGAGATCACGGCCCGGTACTTAAACCACTAGACCATCGAGGCGTTGAAATTGTTGCTTATTATGCGGCTTTTAAGTGACATGGATTACTGTTGAGTTTATTTCGGCATTTCTAAATTAGAGTACTGAACAAGTATGTATGATCAATGTGATAAATTTTAACTTGAAGGGTGGAATTGACTGTAGCGATCATTTCGAGGCCATGGTTAGTTTAGGTGGAGTAGATCCATTTATTTAATTATTTATTTAAACTTTATTGCACGAAATAGAATTTGTACAAAAGGTGGACTTAATGCCTCATGGCATTCTCTACCAGTCAACCTTAGGGCAAAACAGAGAGTGAATAGTAGGTAGAGCTATTAAAAGAAATTATAATCCATTATATTAGCTTTTTTTTATTGGAAGAATACAAGCAATGTGACTCCGGCAATAATGGTGACCAGACCATGACCACTTTTGACATCTTGGAATCACTGTGGTTGGTAATGCGCAGTGCTGGAAGGCAAAAGAGATTTGCAAAAGAATTTCTCAGTAAATCGACAGGCATAATATGTAAATTAAACTTTGAATTTCAAGTTGATGATTGACACATGAATCGTTTTTAGAGTTCCGTAGCTAAATGGCAAAAAACGGAACCCTTATAGATTTGTCATGTCTGTCTGTCTATCCGCCAGTCTGTCACAGCCACTTTTTCCAAAACTATAAGTAATAATATATTGTTGAAACTTGGTGAGTAGATGTATCCTGTGAACCGCATTAAGGTTTTCGCACGAAAATATAAAAAAAAATGTAATTGGACGAAACCCTCAGTGCGCGAGCCCGACTCGCATTTGGCCGATTTTATATGGCCGTTATTTCTTTTTCAATACCATGTTACCTTACAAAAAGATTTTTCATTTTAGATAGGATTTGCATACATTCGCATCTTTTTGAAAAGCCATGTATTTATAAACTAGGCATGTTAAAAGCTATAAATTAAGTCTGAATAAATTATCGGAACGGTGATATCGTGTACTAACTTAGTTCAGATTACGTAGGTTTGGTTTCAAATTTATCTGTTTTCTATGAAAATTAGAAGATATATATAGGACATAAGTTGGAAGTTGAAAGACAGTTCGGGTTAAATAGTCATCATGGGAAAGTTCGTGTTAGTCGGGTTGGTTCTGTTGGCGGCTGTGGCTAATGTGAAACCACACTTTTGTAAGTCGTCTTTACTACTATAATAAAGCTGAAGAGTTTGTTTGTTTGACATGCTAATCTAACAACTGGTTTTTATCGAAAAAAAAAATTTTTGTTTCATAGTCCATTTGAGGGGTTAGGCTTATTAAAGCACTATGTGTGCAGATACCGAATTCCACGCGAACGGAGAGGTGGGCAGCCGCCAGTGTGTTCATAAAACTTAGCTCAGCTGTTAAAAAAATCTTCCTTTTAATACATCCCTCTGTTCTGATTCTTTTCTTATTTCTTATATTAAGTCAGCATATTGGCTTCGCTCTGCTTGACAGAAAGCAAAAGAGGAGCCCTAATTGCCACGACAATGGACGCGGTACCGGTATGGGCGATGGCGAAGAATAGGATACCACCTTGTTATCCTATCCGTCCTCACCATATCTATACTAATATAATACAGTTGAAGAGTTTATTTTTTTGTTTCTTTGAACGCGCTATCTCAGGAACTCCTGGTCCGATTTGAAAAATATTTTTGGTGTTGGATAGTCCATTTGACGAGGAAAGCTTTAGGCTATAGTATTTACCTACATACATGTGCGGAAGCCGAAAATCACGCGGACGGAGTTGCGGGCGGCCGCTAGTATGGTATTGTATAATACTACGTCAAACAAGATCTTTTACTGAACGTCATTTTGTTCTAAGTAATTGTAAAAATACTTTGCAAAAAAGCTAGTATCTCGTTGAATTGGTATTCATTGCTGTTTTTAAGTATAATTAACAAACTTTTATCTTGACACACATAAATAACGACTTGTTAGCATTCAGTTGTTATTTTCAAGAATGTCCAAACTATTTAATTGTATTTATGAATTTTACCAATGCCATTGGTAACAAAGCAAAAACATTATAATATTATTTGTTCGGGCCCGTTGATCTGGTGGTCAGTGACCCTGGCTACAAAACCAAGGGTCACGGGCTCGAATCCCGCAAATGTCGGTGTGATAAACATCGGCATTTTGACTCGAGTCATGGATGTTTATAAAAGTACTAGCGGCCGCCCGCAACTTCATCCCCGTGTATTTCAGTTACCACACACATCATGTTTATTATAGCGTATAAATAATAGCCTTCCTCAAAAATGGAGTATCCAACACAAAAATATTTTATTTAATTCAAACAAGTAGTTCCTGAGATTAGCGCGTTGAAACAAACAAACAAACTCTTCCGCTTTATTGTATTATATTTATAGTATAGATACATGTTTTATGTCTATCTGTTTCCTAGCTTCCACAGTACAAGCTTCGAGCTTAGTTTCGTGTTAGGCAATTGGTGTCAGGCCACGTAATATTATTTTTTATTATTATTAAGCTATACAACAATAGTAATCCACATTTCTGTATATTTCTTTACAGTGCATCACTTTCTACATCACTTCGGACCTCACGATGGCCAGTTCGCCCAACAGGTCATACAACATATCTTCGATAATGTCGGTGATAAGGGGAGTCAAGAGAGCCACGAACAGGAAGGAAAGCATCAGGAGAAGCCTCACGTGAAGAAACATGACGACGACTATGAAAGCAATTACTGCTGCTGCGAAAACTTACGAGTATTGTATGTTATCAGAAACGCAGTAGAAATAGAAAAAATAAATGGGCCTGTTCACCAGATACAGTTTGTAGGAAAAACAAATAATGGATCAAAAGATGATATTCCCATAGGTACAGTAATGATGGGGGACGTGCCAGTAGGACTTGAATAAACGTCGCCTTATAGAAACAAAATTGACGTGTTACTAGACTTACAAGGTATTTTTTTACAGTTATTTATGTTTAAGATTTGTTTTTATAAATATTTGTTAAGTTTTGTTTTTATCCTTGCCAAAAATTTGTTAAACAACGAAAATTATATTTTAGCTAAATGTGATAAATTGTTCCATATAAAAGAATTGTATATAGAGTATTAATGGTCACAGATGTAGTGGTTTTAGGAAAATGTACTCGAACGCAATAATTTTATCTGCCATTTAAATAAACAGTAGTTATTTATCCGTCTGAAGTACCTGCTAACCTTATAAAAACTAAATAAAATGCATGCATTGATAACATTGAAAATGACGTTGTTTCATTTGCATATTTATCTGCAAAGTCAAAGCTATTGTAGGACTTATTTAAAAAAAAATTATGACGTACCTTCGATAAAATCATCCACGACGAGTGCTAATGCGGACAACTGCACTCGAAGATTGCTGTTTTTCTGATTTACAAAGACATATTATATACTTTTTCTGGAACTCACTTGTGTTTTAATAATATCGATTCACATATTTTACACATTTTAGTATTTGTGCATCACCATAATTTAACCATTAATTTATGCTTAGAGGATTCAAACAATTTAATGCCGCCCGCCACCGCCTACCGCCATGATGACATTTTCTTTTTTTTTTTCTAGTTAGACATTTTCAGCACTGACTTTAAAAATATAAATTGCCAACTTTTTCAAACACAATATACCTAACCCGTTTTTTTTTAATATTGTAGCTCACACCAATATTAAAATGATGTTCCTTCCACGTAATACCTACATGTGATTTATAGTTAGATTTTTTTACAATCTAGCCTTTTTGGTGCTACTTCTACTAGCCTTATAGTCCAGGAATTTTAGATTTCATCTGCGGAATAATTCCTAGTGAGCTGAATTTTTGTATACACCTTTATTATGATATTGTAATGATGATGTGAAAAATCGACATTGATATCGTGCCGGCTAAAAAAGTTATAGGGGTCCAAACGTCACGAAAATCAGTTTTTCGCAAATATCTCGCGATCTATTGCTCAGAGGTCAATAATGGTTTCATAAAAGTTGTTCGTCGTAAAATTGTCTACAAAAAAGGTCTCTTGCAATTTTCTGTAGAATTAACCGTTTTTGAAATAGAGACTAGAACGCACTCACATATGGTATTGTATACCGTACGGCGCATACCAAGGCATAAACCCTATTGTTTGTTTTCTTCCCTTTTTTGTTTGTGTGTTTTTTGTTAGTATAATGATCTACATATAGAAATATAAAGGACTTGTAATACTAGCACAGTCAGGAAAATAGGAATATCAACTATAAAAAACTAAGTGGCAATTTTTTTTGTCACTTTATAACTCAAGAACGGGCTCATCGATCCAAACCAAATTTTCAGGATTTGTAGAAACTACTTAGTAGTTAGTTTATGTGAAGTTTGAACAAAATCGGTCGCTTCACTTTATTCGTAGCGAAGCACGTACCGGGCCGCTAGTAATGATATAGATATGCAATGTGAATTTTAGCAATTTTGATTCAGGATCTGCGAAAAAAATCCTAGTGGGCTGAATTTTTGTATACGCTTTTATTATAATATTGTGATGAAGATGTGAAAAATCGACATTGATATCGTGCCGGCTAAAAAAGATATAGGGGTCCAAACGTCACTGGACATAGCATATCTATATCATTACTAGCGGCCCGGTACGTGCTTTGCTACGTATAAAGTGAACGACTGATTTTGTTCAAACTTCACATAAAACATCTACTAAGTAGTTTGTACAAACCCTGAAAATTTGGTTTGGATCGGTGAGCCCGTTCTTGAGTTATAAAGTGACAAAAAAATTGCCACTTAGTTTTTTATAGTTGATATTCCTATTTTCCTTACTGTACTATCATTACAAGTCCTTTACATTTCTATATGTAGAACATCATACTAACAGAAAACACACAAAATAAAAAGGGAAAAAAACAAACAATAGGGTTTATGCCTTGGTATGCGGCGTACGGTATACAATACCATATGTGAGTGCATTCTAGTCTCTATTTCAAAAACGGTTAATTCTACAGAAAATTGCAAGAGACCTTTTTTGTAGACAATTTTACGACGAACAACTTTTATGAAACCATTATTGACCTCTGAGCAATAGATCGCGAGATATTTGCGAAAAACTGATTTTCGTGACGTTTGGACCCCTATAACTTTTTTAGCCGGCACGATATCAATGTCGATTTTTCACATCATCATTACAATATCATAATAAAGGTGTATACAAAAATTCAGCTCACTAGGAATTATTCCGCAGATCGTGGATCAAAATTGCTAAAATTACTGGACTATTACTAAATGTGCGAAGGAAAAGTTTGTAATTTTTTTACAGGTTTTCACATTTTTAGATCCCTTTCAGAAAAATTTTATTGTAATTATCATGAAATAAATACCTGGTGGAGAGTATTTTTTTTTATTCACCAATGAATCGCCCCGTGTTTGCACGTAGAAACTCGGTGTTATTCTTCTAATATTGTACATAGGGTGCATTTGATGTAATTATGACTACCTTTTTAAAATACGCATCAAAATCTCCTTGCACAGTTTTGAAGATCTAATCAGACATACATGACACGGGCATTAACTTATTAAGATAGAGGTACCTACCCGTTTAAATTATGAAATATGTTTTTGCTAACCTAAAGTGACAACCTATTTATTATTCTAATAAATTCCTTGCTATACCGCTTTATTTTAATTTGCTTAGAATAATCCTTTGCCTTTAAAAAACTCTCCAATGCAGTATTTTAAATATTCCTTGCATTCCAAAACATGTGATGCGTATAGGTAACAAAGACCTGTGATAATACTGGGTAATTATAACTTTAGAACATAATTATCTTTAGAACAGATATCGTAATTGCATATCTAAAAAATATTCATCGTCAACAACATTATTAATTCATTACCTTCAGAACAGGAATTGGGAACAGAAATAGAAATAACATTAACTGCCGAACAATAGTATGTTCCCGAATCTTTCGGTGACTACGGCTCTCAATCCGATGAAGATGATGTTGGGCCTGATTCTGATGAGGATAATAACTCACCTGCCAGTAATGTTGGTGCGCACCTATCCTTAGATGGCTCAGCTACAGCAGCAGCATCTCATTCCGATAACGGTAATGGCTCCCCTGCTGGTGCCGCTGCTCCTATATCCAATGACGCCAACGGCTCGGCTCACCTTCTAGTGATGCTAATAAATTGATATTTTAAGCACACCTTCAACAGGGCCGCGCCGCCTCTGTGTGCGAAGTGCGCGGCGCACACAGGCGCCAAGGCAATAGGGGCGCCGCGCCGCCACTGCCACCTTTTTTTATACCCCTAAGGTGGGGCCTGTTTTTGACGACCAAACATAAAAAAATATATTCTTGAGACTATTTACAAACGATATTTTCAAAGACAGTACAGCTGTAAACTCAGTCCGAACTGAGTGGGACAGACTCGAACTTTTACACTGGCAGTGTGTCAAAGTTCTAACCTGTCTTACTCTGGTCGGACTGAGTTTACAGCCATACTGCCTTGAAAATATCGTTCGCAATGCTCTTAGTCTTGTTTCTTATGAATATTATAAATGTGAAAGTTTGATTTTTTGAATGTTTGTCCGTCAATCATGCTGAAACTACTGGACGGGTTTTGATAAAATTTAGTATACAGGCAGGGTACGGGCTGACTTAGGTGAGAGGATCCTTTCCATCCCGATTAAATGCTCCCATGGTATAAATCAAAATCCTCGCGAACGAAGTCACGGGCGGCCGCTAGTAATATATATTTCCATGTATGGTTGATGGCCGGTGGAAAAAGAAAGGACACTACCTTCCATTAAAAATGTTGAAGCCAGGGTTCATTGTGTAAAAGTTCGAGCCTGTCTTACTCAGTTCTGACTTAGTTTACAGCTATACTGTCTTTGTAAATATCGTTTGTAATAGTCTCAAGAATATATTTTTCCATGTTTGGTCGAAGGAAGTGAAAAAAAACAAACACTTTCCTTAGAAAAATGTAGGAAGCTAAGGTCCAGTCTGTGTTTAAAAGTTCTAACCTGTCTTACTCAGTTCGGACTGAGTTTACAACCATACTTACTTAGCAAATATCATTCGCAATGCTCTTAAGAATATATGAAACCGTAAGTTAATAAATTTACGTATTTTTTTCAGTAAATTTATAAACTTTTGTAAGATATTAAACTTTAGATAAATTGTATTATTTTACGCCTACATTTTCATAAGTTTATAAACTTACCAAACCCATACGGAAAATTACAAGTAAGTGCCATGTGCACTTCGATTGGTTGATAAGGCAACGTGTCCCTTCTCTTTCTTAAGTTTTCCATAGAGCTAAGAATGTATTATAGCGGCCATGATAGAAAAATGTAAAACTGTTTTGTCACAATATTTGTAGGTAGGTAAAGGTTTTTTTTTGTTGTAAACCTTTAAAAATCCCTGTTAGACATAAAAGTTTTATAATGACTATGACTAAAATAATGTAATATATCTAAGATTTTTAAGGGTTCGCAAAAAAATAAATAACCTTCATCAATTTCATCACTCTTTCGTGACAAAGGTTGAAGGGTGTTTTTTTTGTAAACCTGTAAAAATTCGTGTTTGCCATACGCGTTACATTAGAAGATTATACATAGTTTGGCTGGTCTTTTTGCACCTAAGTCTATGGGCAATATCAACATCACGTCAACATCGACTAATCAGAGCGCGATGTGTTATTTTCCGTGTTATGACGAAGCGTAAAATTAAAAGCTGCTCTGCGATTGTTCGAACCGTTTATTATCTTACGATTGGATAACCGTCTGTTACTTTATAAACTTACCGCGAGGCGTCGCAAATTTTTAAACTTACGAAATAATTTTTTTTTTATCCAGTTTAGAATCTTACGTCAGTTTATAAACTTACTAGGATATTTAGAAAATAGCGGATCGGATTATATTTAATTCCGGTGATATAATATTTCCATGTTTGGTTGATGGCCGTTGGAAAAAGAAAGGACACCACAAAATAGATTTTTATGTATGGTCGATGGACGCGAGACAAAAAAGATGCAATTTCCCATAGAAAAATGTCTCACTCAGTTTGGACTGAGTTTACAGCTACACTGCCATATCAAATATCGTTTGTAATGCCCTCAAGAAGATATTACCACGTTTGGTTGGTGGACGTTGGAAAAAATAAAGACGCCAATTTAAAGCAATGTTCGAGTTATATTTTTCCTAGTAATGGACAAGCAGAAGCGAACGGGATTTACCTATTTAGTATCTTAATTCCCAAATGTTCTCCAGTTTTGTACACTTTGATATATTAATGATAATATTATATAAGTACTGTTATCAGGATAACATTTCCTTCGGTCAAAATTAACAATTAATAATATTGTAAAAATCGAGTTTCGGCGGCCAGTCATGGACTCATGTCAATCAACAGAGGAAGTAATTTAAAAAAAAAAATTGGCCAAGTGCGAGTCGGACTCCCGCACTGAGGGTTCCGTACAAATTCTATTTTTGACGTATTAAAAAAACTACTGAATAGATTTCTTTCGAACCAATTTTCGTTGGTAGTTTTTATGGTAATGTACATTATATATTTATTTCAGTTTTATCATTCTCTTATTTTAGAAGTTAGAGGGGGGGGGGGGACACACTTTTTTCCACTTTGGAAGGGTCTGTCACGCAAAGTATTCACTTTAGAAAAAATTGATATTACAAACCTTAACATACACACGTATATGTTCAATGAAAAAAAATATTTCGAGTTTCAGTTCTGACTATGGGGACCCCCCGCTTTTTTAATTTTTTTTCTATTTTTGTGTTAAAACCTTGTTGCGGTTCACAGAATACATCTACTCACCAAGTTTCAACAGTATAGTACTTCTAGTTTCGGAAAAAAGTGGCTGTGACAGACTGGCGGACAGACAGACAGACAGACAGACAGACATGACGAATCTATAAGGGTTCCGTTTTTTTGCCATTTTGGCTACGGAACCCTAAAAAGTGTTAAGTAATCAAAGCTCTAAGTGATACGGTTTCTAAGATATAAAGTCCATTGGTTTTTTTATGAAGATTCGTTAAAAATGAGGCGCTTCATAAGTTTCGCACACAGGCGCTGTCGGGTGTTGGCGCGGCCCTGAGCTTCAAGTCTTGAGGTGACCTCATAGTAAACTAACATAATATAAAGGGCGAAGCCAGTGCTGATTGCCATAAAAGTTAAGACTTGAATTGAACTTGAAATTCTTATGCACGGTAATATTTAAATTTTTAACTTCATCGTGCATCTCCTAATCTCCTATTAAAAGTGCGACAAGAAAAGTTAGGGCAAATAAATTGCTATCAAAAACTTGACAGGGGCCGACTACAAACAAATGTGCCTATGAAACGAATATCTTCCAATCATGGTTTATGTAAGCAGACAATGACGTATCAGTCTGAAATGATTTAATATTTTTTTGATACCTACATAGGTATTTGTATTTTGTTGTAAGTAACATAGTTTCTCCTGGTAATCCTAGTTAGAGTCTCTAAAAATGAGAAACATATTAAAAAGGCTAAAATACTTCTTTGCAAGGTTAGGCCACCCATAAACACAATATCTTAAAATGATAAGGTGACATTGCAGTATTTACGTAAAGTATATAAAATAAGTCTTGAATATCTAAACCTAGAACAACAAGTATCTTTTTATTAATACCACCTAGTATTATGTAACTAAATCATTCGAGCGTAACATCACAAGTTGTTTATAAAAAGGGAACCTTCCTTTATTGCCAAAAATTTTAAGATAAAAGCATACAAAGTATCTAATTTTCTTTATCTATCAAAATGGAGACGTATTTAAACCGCGCAATTCATTGAAATTCGTTTAGTTTGAATAAACAAAATGAAGTACTTTAAAGTATTTGCGGTCACTTTTCTTGCGTTCGGGTGCGTCACAAAGACGCTGGCCGAAGGCGCAAGCAAAGAAGTGAGCGACCCTAAGACTTCTGGAGAGAAATCTGCTGATGATAGTCTGAAGTCTGAGCCTCCCAAAGCCGGTGCTGGTCAACCGGCCCCGACAGGCAAGGATGGAACTAGCCACAGTGATGAAGCTCCATTTGATGATAGTGGTGAGTAAAATTTGATGTTTTGTTATTGTTCGAGAGATAGAAGCGTAAAAAGGCTGGAAGCTTACCGTATGGCTCCATTGACATATTATTCCCAACGCAGTCTCCGAAACACGCCGCTTTGGCCGCATTTACCTTCGTACATATTATATTGAACAGTGTTGTTAGACAAATCATGTAAAATTATATAAATTGGATTTTATTTAAAAAAGTAACTTACTTAAAACATTCTTCAATTCCTTTGGCCATGCACACCATTAAGGTGTAATGTTTTGTTTGCACATACTTGTATGTCAAAGATACGCATGAATTTGAATAAAAACCAAATATTTTCATCGTTTGCAGATGCAGTTGACGTCATCATCCTAGCTCCTATTCCTGGCGATTACGGCTTTGGAAATCCGTTGGAAAGCTTCCTTCCCATACCCTACATGGACACATACGGTGGCGGTAGTTTTCCCTTCTGGATCGGCGGTGTAGGACCAGTTATACTGCCCAATGGGGAGATAGAGGGAGTCCGCCCTCCTAAAGATGTTGGCCCCAACGATAATAGCTCACCTGCACCTCATACTTACGATAATAGCTCGCCTGCCCCTGCTGGACCTCAACCTAAAGATGGCAATAGCTCACCTGCGAGTGCGGCGAAATGATTTTATTTGAGCACACCTCCAATATACTTATTAAGAATTAATAAGATCAAATTATTTATCTAAAGATTTGAATAAAACACACGATGTGCACTCTCAATGATAAAGTTTTGAATTTGCAACTAAATTATTTCGATTTACGAAATAATTTTTTTTTTATCCAGTTTAGAATCTTACGTCAGTTTATAAACTTACTAGGATATTTAGAAAATAGCGGATCGGATTATATTTAATTCCGGTGATATAATATTTCCATGTTTGGTTGATGGCCGTTGGAAAAAGAAAGGACACCACAAAATAGATTTTTATGTATGGTCGATGGACGCGAGACAAAAAAGATGCAATTTCCCATAGAAAAATGTCTCACTCAGTTTGGACTGAGTTTACAGCTACACTGCCATATCAAATATCGTTTGTAATGCCCTCAAGAAGATATTACCACGTTTGGTTGGTGGACGTTGGAAAAAATAAAGACGCCAATTTAAAGCAATGTTCGAGTTATATTTTTCCTAGTAATGGACAAGCAGAAGCGAACGGGATTTACCTATTTAGTATCTTAATTCCCAAATGTTCTCCAGTTTTGTACACTTTGATATATTAATGATAATATTATATAAGTACTGTTATCAGGATAACATTTCCTTCGGTCAAAATTAACAATTAATAATATTGTAAAAATCGAGTTTCGGCGGCCAGTCATGGACTCATGTCAATCAACAGAGGAAGTAATTTAAAAAAAAAAATTGGCCAAGTGCGAGTCGGACTCCCGCACTGAGGGTTCCGTACAAATTCTATTTTTGACGTATTAAAAAAACTACTGAATAGATTTCTTTCGAACCAATTTTCGTTGGTAGTTTTTATGGTAATGTACATTATATATTTATTTCAGTTTTATCATTCTCTTATTTTAGAAGTTAGAGGGGGGGGGGGACACACTTTTTTCCACTTTGGAAGGGTCTGTCACGCAAAGTATTCACTTTAGAAAAAATTGATATTACAAACCTTAACATACACACGTATATGTTCAATGAAAAAAAATATTTCGAGTTTCAGTTCTGACTATGGGGACCCCCCGCTTTTTTAATTTTTTTTCTATTTTTGTGTTAAAACCTTGTTGCGGTTCACAGAATACATCTACTCACCAAGTTTCAACAGTATAGTACTTCTAGTTTCGGAAAAAAGTGGCTGTGACAGACTGGCGGACAGACAGACAGACAGACAGACAGACATGACGAATCTATAAGGGTTCCGTTTTTTTGCCATTTTGGCTACGGAACCCTAAAAAGTGTTAAGTAATCAAAGCTCTAAGTGATACGGTTTCTAAGATATAAAGTCCATTGGTTTTTTTATGAAGATTCGTTAAAAATGAGGCGCTTCATAAGTTTCGCACACAGGCGCTGTCGGGTGTTGGCGCGGCCCTGAGCTTCAAGTCTTGAGGTGACCTCATAGTAAACTAACATAATATAAAGGGCGAAGCCAGTGCTGATTGCCATAAAAGTTAAGACTTGAATTGAACTTGAAATTCTTATGCACGGTAATATTTAAATTTTTAACTTCATCGTGCATCTCCTAATCTCCTATTAAAAGTGCGACAAGAAAAGTTAGGGCAAATAAATTGCTATCAAAAACTTGACAGGGGCCGACTACAAACAAATGTGCCTATGAAACGAATATCTTCCAATCATGGTTTATGTAAGCAGACAATGACGTATCAGTCTGAAATGATTTAATATTTTTTTGATACCTACATAGGTATTTGTATTTTGTTGTAAGTAACATAGTTTCTCCTGGTAATCCTAGTTAGAGTCTCTAAAAATGAGAAACATATTAAAAAGGCTAAAATACTTCTTTGCAAGGTTAGGCCACCCATAAACACAATATCTTAAAATGATAAGGTGACATTGCAGTATTTACGTAAAGTATATAAAATAAGTCTTGAATATCTAAACCTAGAACAACAAGTATCTTTTTATTAATACCACCTAGTATTATGTAACTAAATCATTCGAGCGTAACATCACAAGTTGTTTATAAAAAGGGAACCTTCCTTTATTGCCAAAAATTTTAAGATAAAAGCATACAAAGTATCTAATTTTCTTTATCTATCAAAATGGAGACGTATTTAAACCGCGCAATTCATTGAAATTCGTTTAGTTTGAATAAACAAAATGAAGTACTTTAAAGTATTTGCGGTCACTTTTCTTGCGTTCGGGTGCGTCACAAAGACGCTGGCCGAAGGCGCAAGCAAAGAAGTGAGCGACCCTAAGACTTCTGGAGAGAAATCTGCTGATGATAGTCTGAAGTCTGAGCCTCCCAAAGCCGGTGCTGGTCAACCGGCCCCGACAGGCAAGGATGGAACTAGCCACAGTGATGAAGCTCCATTTGATGATAGTGGTGAGTAAAATTTGATGTTTTGTTATTGTTCGAGAGATAGAAGCGTAAAAAGGCTGGAAGCTTACCGTATGGCTCCATTGACATATTATTCCCAACGCAGTCTCCGAAACACGCCGCTTTGGCCGCATTTACCTTCGTACATATTATATTGAACAGTGTTGTTAGACAAATCATGTAAAATTATATAAATTGGATTTTATTTAAAAAAGTAACTTACTTAAAACATTCTTCAATTCCTTTGGCCATGCACACCATTAAGGTGTAATGTTTTGTTTGCACATACTTGTATGTCAAAGATACGCATGAATTTGAATAAAAACCAAATATTTTCATCGTTTGCAGATGCAGTTGACGTCATCATCCTAGCTCCTATTCCTGGCGATTACGGCTTTGGAAATCCGTTGGAAAGCTTCCTTCCCATACCCTACATGGACACATACGGTGGCGGTAGTTTTCCCTTCTGGATCGGCGGTGTAGGACCAGTTATACTGCCCAATGGGGAGATAGAGGGAGTCCGCCCTCCTAAAGATGTTGGCCCCAACGATAATAGCTCACCTGCACCTCATACTTACGATAATAGCTCGCCTGCCCCTGCTGGACCTCAACCTAAAGATGGCAATAGCTCACCTGCGAGTGCGGCGAAATGATTTTATTTGAGCACACCTCCAATATACTTATTAAGAATTAATAAGATCAAATTATTTATCTAAAGATTTGAATAAAACACACGATGTGCACTCTCAATGATAAAGTTTTGAATTTGCAACTAAATTATTTCGAACGGCCTGCTATCCTGCGCCACAAGAAACTGGAGAAAAAACTGAAAGGGCATCATTTGTTGTAAAAAGAGCGTACTCTCTCTTAAATGCTCTTAAAAGGCCGACGACGCACTTGTGACTCCTTCTGGGCGGCCGGCGCTGATTGTTAACCATCAGGCAAGCCGTCAGCTCGTTTGCCACTTATTACATAAAAGAATAGTCATTCTGTTCAACCAAATAGTTTAAAAAATCTATTATAATCTAATTGAGTAATGTTATGTATGGTAATGCTACTGGTTAAATACAAATACATACACATGTAAATATAACCCTCCAAATGTGTTTTTTTTCTCTCAACCATTTTCTTGTGTAATTGAAATTACAGAAGCTACAGAAAGTCCGGCAGGTTATACCAATCAAGTAGGTCGTTGTTATTTACATAGAATACATATTTAAACCACCAATTAATATCAATACAAAGAAGCAGTCTTTGTAACAATAAAATTAAGCTGCTTGTTGGAATTTTTTTTTCTACAAAACTAGGAAGCATATTGATGATGTAATCAACAAATCAAATTCTTTGTATTCGTTGTTTTTTGTACGAACGAGTAAGTAGTTAGTGTCGTTTTTTTGCTAGCACATTGATTCAATAGCCACACGCGTACACTCCAAAGTCTCCAATTGCAAGTATCAAGCAGCCTCTTCGACGTAAAAGAAGAAACAAAGAGGTATCACTTACACACGTGAATGTTACCTATAATCCAAAAGTTATTGGAAAACGACCTAAGGCATTTTTAAACAGGGTTATGGATTAAAAGACTATGGAACCATTCAAGGCTTGAGTATTTAGAAATGGCGTAGTCCCAAAAAACTATGAGGTTTAGGTTTAAAGATCTTTATTTCTCAGGTGACATACGTTAATGGTACACTTAAAATAAATACAGAACTAAGTATAACTTCCACGCTAAACAAATTAAATGCACGCGAATACAATCGTACACACACTTTGTCCTAAAAATTAGAACAAAATGTTTTTTTGTGAAATGAATTCATTTATGGATCAATCAAATGACTCTCAGAGACCAAAAAAGGTTTGAGTACTAGAAATGCCTGTATGGTTAGTCCAAAATTTGTAGGCTTAAAGATGGTGTATGGTTGCCTTATAACAATGTTTTCTTTTAACTACAACAGTTAATGTACCGGCCCTTCAAACCCCATTTCAAATTTCCACCCTGTATGATAAAAGTATATGAAGTACCTAATTATTTAAAGTGGAATTGTTGTCTCGAAGGATAGGGTCACCCAATTATTTAGTCACATACGTAAACAAGTACGTGTTTCTTAAGTTTCAATGGGAGAAAACAGTTTTGAGACATACACGAGCATTTATTTAATATGTATCATACCTACCTAGTTGTTTTTCAATTGAGGAAATGACTTAATCCTATTTCCAACGAATAGGTAGTTTTATTACTCATCATCTACCTACGCCACAATTAAACTTATTCTCTTACTCATAATGTAATTAACTACATGTTTACTGAAATATAGACATCCAACTATTCTAAAATTAAGAATTTTGCTTGTTGCATTCTGTGTGGCTTAAATAAATAAAGTTTTTTTATTGGCTCATGTAATGCGGCGGTACTACCAAAAACTTAACCCTAAATCACCAGGCGATAATACCCAGACTTTACTTTCTGGTGATCTTGAACTGCATGTAGGTACGGACTGATAAATCATACTCACACTAATATTATAAATGTAAAAGTTTGTTTGCCTGGATGTTTATCCGTTAATCACGCTGAAACTACTGAAAGGATTTTGATAAAATATCGTTTACAGGCGAGTATGGGTTGACTTTGGTGATAGGATACTTTTTATCCTGATTACATGCTCCCACGGGATAAAAAAGGTATCTTTATAACGCGGGCAAAGCCGCGGGTGTAATTCTAGTAAATAAATACTTATTTGGTCACATCACATGATCCGACTGTTAGTTCCTGATAGGTCTAGCAAATAGCCTTCGTGGTGCAGTGTGTAGTACATCGCACTTTCATACGATATCCACGCCAAAGGTCCCGGGTTTAAATCCTGGCTCGGATCGAGTGTCAGGTTTCAATCGATACGCCTTCTCTTTGCCTATCAGCATATCATACAAAAGTGATCTTTATTTGTTCAGACTAAACGGTTAATAAAGCATATAACACTCATTAAACACCTATAAGTATAAAATTTCAGCCATTATTGATTACTTGAAAAATATCTCTGTAATTAAAACGTGACATTTAGGAAACGTTTGTGAAAGTATATATTTTTAATGGTCATTACTGTACAATCATTCCAACAAATGTGTTTTCTATGAAAATGAGGACCTATATAAACTAGAGAGAAAACATAGATCCTATCAGTGTGGTTTATCAAGACAAGATACAATGAAGTTCTTCCTAGTTCTCTCTCTTGCCTGCTTGGCTCTTGGCGCCTTTGCTCAAGATTCTGGTGAACGAAGACAGTCTGGCCGAGGTCCTCCCGGCAACAGGCGCTCAGGAGAATCTGGATCTGGTCAGTAACTTCCTTAATAACACGTAAATTAAAATAAATGTTACAATTAATTTAAAACGAATAAAATATTTGTAACAATTAATTTCAAAGGTTACCATTTATAGTTGAATTATTCGTTATGGAAACACGGATCTGATTCAAAATTCAATAGCTTAAAATAGCTGTTATGATTTTCTTTAAACCTGCAAAAGCTTATCAAGCTGCGGAGGAGTTGAACTCGCACCTCGCTAATCGATCAAATATTAAGAGATATCATTAAAACATGAGCATGCCACATACTAAGTAGCATTATTTCTTACGGTGTAGAAGCTGAACTCTCCCTTATCATAAATCAAATGCAATTTTTGAGCACTACATAATATTTTTGCGACAGAAACCTTGATGTTCAAACCATTAGTATGGAAACACACTAACCAAAGCAATGTTTTACCTTTAGGTGCACGAGACACGGATTCCGACGTAGGTTCTTCAAGGGATTATGATAGATCAGCTTCAGAATCGTGTTCGAGGGAAGGAAGAAATGGTGAATCATCCTCAATGCAAAGGGAAAATGACGGGGGAAGAGGAAACAGGGGACCTTCCAGGGAAAGGGAAAACAGAGGATCTTCCAGGGGAACGGGTAACAGGGGATCATCCAGAGGAAGGGGCAATGGACGCTCGATGGGCGGCAGATCTGATGTCCAGGAATAAACTTATAAGAAAAACTTACTGCCAACCTTTTACAGTTTCCACTATCAGTTAATATTAAAACATTGTGCAAATATCTAAGTTTCTTGAGGAAAGCTTAAAAGGTGTCAATTAAGAGTAATTGTAAAAAATAAAGTAATTCTGTTACTGTGTACACATATCAATAAAGTTACCTATATCATATATTTCTGAGTTTCTGTTCATGAGAAAACCTATATCTATGTATGCTTGTTAACTGACGAGTTTCCTAAAGGAGAACGGCAAACTGAGTACCACTCGTAAAACTAAGCGTTCCCAGAACTAACTATATAGGATTTAAAGGTAATCATGAGACGAACATTTTTCAATTTAAAGTAGATTTTTAGAAGCTGGGAATAGCCGGAAATCCTTGATTGTATTATCTTATAAAATCCCTGAAACAAAACGCCGGTCATCGAACATGGAAAAACAGAACGCATTTGACGTTATCTGAACAGCGACTCTTTAGTTTATGTTTGATAATGTGTCAAAATTGATCGGAAAGACATCGGTCAATTAATATTCATTTTCATAATCTTTATTGCATTCTTGTTCACAATATTTGCCGTGTTATGATTTGTTAAATGATTTGCCTTCAGTTGAGCACGCAGATACATACAATAATAAATATGTTGTATACAATAATAAAAATGTAATATAATAATATTACAATAGATGTGTGTAGGTTGAGCACCTTTGCTCCTGCGCTGTCAGCTATTCTGCGAAAAGGGACTCTTCGAGTGTGATTTGTGTGATTATTATTTGTGAGGACTTTCTAATATATACCAGAATGTTTTAGTATCTAGTGTGGGAACTTGCTAATGCGGTGATTATTGAAATATGCGCGCCTATCACGCATACATCGTCATGTCCAATAAGACTCGAATGAAAATCTTCTCAATATTGTTCAGCGCTGGATTTATCTTATCTTACAAAGAAGAGAAGCATAATATTATTTTAGAGAAATAAATAATAATTATTACATAATGATGTTGGTCTTTATTTTCCTCCTTGTTTTATTTGTTTTGAAAAAGCAGTGACTGTACGTTGATCTATCATAAAAATGCTTAACCACCAGTAAGGTGTTCCTCCACCCTACAGGTTTATATTAGTTTGCGCTCAGAATACAGAATAAACCAGAAACCGTCAACGCGCTCATGTCTGAAGATGTTCGCAGTACACCTAATAGGTGTGGTCGACTAAATTGTCAGTTAGTCAATGGCCGACGCCCGCACTGTTGACATCTGATTGCAGCTGTTAGTTTTTTAATAATTATGCCGTCCTCTGTCGTTCCCACTTGCAAATGTGCTACCGGGTTTACGAAAAAAAATATTGGGATTACGGTTCATCTGTAATTATCACATTTGCAGTCCATTCTATTAAAATATTGAATTTTATTTTTCGTAATTTAACTGTCATGAAAATTATGTGTACCTTTTGTGCGTGTTGCCACAAATTACCCAAATCTTTACAGGACTTATTTTAATAAATTTTCTTGAATTAAGTATATTTGCCTAAAAAAACACATACCATTTGTAAGTGTTGTCACAACATAATATCATATGTGGAAAAAAAAAGGTTTTAGATTTGGTTTTTCTGTCACATTTTATTTTTAAATAATTCTGAACATGTGCTTTTTATTTATCCACTTTCGACTGATGTATAGCATATTTTATATATGTAGGCGTATCATATTATATTGTTGCTAAATATATTCAAACGAAATATACTTTAAAAACTTTCTCATTTTTTTTCCAATATACTTTTACTTCATTCGCGTGGATTTTGGTTTATCCTATGGGAGCATTTTAATCGGGATAAAAAGTAGCTTATCACCCAAGTCACCCCATACCCCACCTACACACAATTTCAATTTCATTAAAATCCGTCCAGTGGTTTCAGCGTAATTGACAGACAAACATACAAACAAACAAAGTTTCAAAATAAATTTAATAATTAGATGCATTTATACAAACTGGATGGTCGAGCCTAGTTACTTTTGAAATAATTGTTTGAAAAAACATTATTGTTCAAACGTTTTTCTCAAATTACTGTAGCTGTAGCAGCACCGAGGTACATGAACTTAATATTTTTCTTAAAAACTGTAACTTCATCGAGCGCTGGTATCACTACGCGGGTGGGTGACGCAAGGGGGGAAAGACGTTTTGGACACAACGCGCTCCATAGAAATTTGATTGAAAGCTCTTTCTGGTTTATTCTGTATTCTGAGAGTTTGCGCAATGTTATACAAAATAATAAGCAAAAACAATGGAGGGTCATCAATGATATTTAAAAAAATATCATTGGGGCTCATATTTAGTACACTTCAATTTGACAGGTTTAAAAACTGTTTATAACGCCATCTGGAGAACGAATTTGACGTTGGCATTATTTGGGACAGAACTATTGACATTTTAGACCAATAGATGTCGGTGCTCGTATATTTAATATACTCCATGGCAATAAGGTCAATTTTTGCTTACATTTCAAAGTGACAGTCAGATGGTCAAAGCCTTAGTAACATTTGGGGAAATGGCAATTCTGTGGATAATGTAAAAGTTGCATTGGAGGTTATGTTTGAAATCATCTTTTTATCCCCAGCTTTAAAAAATATGTTACCATTACATTTTTTGATTAGCATCATTAGAGGATTGATTTTCTAGTATTCACTTTTTGGAACGCTAAGTCTTTATGTGGTACTGGAAATACTTTGGTTCAATGTATGTCAGTAATATAACCAAGCTGCCATAATCGTCTTTAATCTTCAATTTGTATGGGTAAGGTAAAGTAAGAATATTAAACCATCAATAAAAAATTAGGTAGGTTTCTTTGGTGAACATGTAAAAGTTTTCGGTTGATCATAACAAACGACATTTCATCGCTTGATTCAGAAAAAAGAGCCTGACCCTTGGAGATAGCTTGGCGATCCAGAGATGCATTTATGTAAATGTATCTTTCTTATATTAAAGTATTTTGTGCGAACTAACTGAAGTCATAGCAGGATATACAACTTTAATTTAAATGATAATATAGCTATCAATTACCATTGTATTGAAGGTTTTTTATTTAAGTAATTAAATCGAAATTCGAAGTAGTCATCACACTGTAGGGGAAAAATATTAAAGAAGGTACCTAAACATATTTAAAAAAACGTCGTTTCCTTGTCAACGTGATACTTACAAATTCATAATGTTTGCAAAATTGCTCACCCATTTAATTTTGAAAATGAAAAGGCATCTTTAGGAAAAAGATTTAACAGGATTATTTTAATTTTATATACTTTGGCACTATAACTGTACAAACGAATAATTTTTCTTCTTTTTAAAGCTATACAAACAAGCTTATTAGCACTTTGATTGCTTTAATATGGACAATACTTGAATAAACCAAATCATAGTCGACTTGTCAAACGTTGCACAAAAGCCACTGAAATCCAACCCCAGGCTTTATGGCTGTGCCTATCCAAAGAGAGTTACGAACGAACATAACAGACTTTACATATAGGTACCTAATGTCATTCGTTTATCACTATTACCAATTCTTTTCAATAGTTTTCACTATGTCAATTAATTTTGTAATTAAAAAATTTGCACAAAAGGCATAATAATTTTCAGTACAGATATCGTAAATGACTAGTTATTCCAATTTATATTTTACTAGCGGATCGACCCGGCTTCGCACGGGCACTAAACATG
Source organism: Nomophila noctuella (assembly GCA_958496325.1). NCBI lineage: Eukaryota > Metazoa > Arthropoda > Insecta > Lepidoptera > Crambidae > Nomophila > Nomophila noctuella. Next base: position 2,621,841 of record OY292482.1, read on the forward strand.
ACAGTTTTTTTAAAACTAAATATGTATAAGCTTATGTAACTCGGGGCTAATGTGGCTTTCGAATGGTGAAAGAATTTTAAAATCGGCATTGTACTTTTTGAGGCTATTCATTACAACCAAACATACAAACAAAGTTTTCCTCTTTATTATATTAGTAAAGATCTATGAAAATGAAGTCTATATAAACAAGTGATGTTAGTTCGGCAGCAGTGTGGTGCAATTGGCAACTCGACAATGAAGTGGTTTATAGTTCTGTCTCTGGCCCTTGTGTCTCTCGCTCAAGCCATGGTTGGGCCACAACGCTCGGCACAAAGTCCGTTCGGGCACAGCCTATTAGGGCAGAGCGCTACTGGACTGCTCCCGTCTTCGAGAATAGGATCTGTACCTGGAGCTGGATCTGGTGAGAGCTAATTATTTCTAGAACTTTTCAAAGATACGTGGATACGTAGTACTATGCAGCCTTCCACTGACTACCTATGGGTAGTGTTAAAGATTAGTGATAATATCGTAAACTAAAATAAAAATGGGAAATGCACATTAACTAAAGGTGTTTATAATAGCCATTAGTGGATAAAAAAAAATAGTGAATTTTGAGTCCTGTTAATTATTTTAGAATGTCAGTTTCTATTCTGATACCTAAATAGTCTTTCTTAAGTCACCCTTCAACATTTTTATATCGACTGCTTACATTACGTGACTACAATAGACTAACTAATTTATTTCAGGTAGCATTCGAAACATCTTCAACTACGCATTAAGACAACAGCTGAGGGGATTAGCAAGGAGGAACCGCATGAACATAGGCGGAAGAGGAGGGTTTCCCATGGGAGGAGGTAGAAGAGGCTTCCCATTGGGTGGAAGTGGAGGTGGCCTCCCATTGGGCGGAAGGGGCGGAGGCCTGCCATTGGGCGGAGGTCGAGGAGGCTTCCCCATGGGTATGGGCAGAGGAAGATTCGGCAGAGGAGGTTGACAATCCAACCAGAAGGGCTGAGAAGGAATGGTGCCAATGGGTTACCTAGGTTAAACTGTAGAAATAAACGACCTTATACCATCACAAAATTCGCCTTAAATTCGATCTTTATTGTGAATATACTTATACAATTATATGTAATAATATAATAGGCAATATAAAGATTTGTAATAAAGTAATAATGTTACTCATAATAAAATAATTGTCTTTTCCATGAGTTTTGTTGAAGACACCCAAAATATGACACAGCAAATATAACTATCGTAAGGATGATCCATTTCATCTTAAAAAGTAGGTACACAATTGCGACAAACATACTTCCTTCTCAAGATTTTAACTGCCCCCGTGGTGTAGTGGTTAGAGCGCTGGACTCAAAAATCGTGAAGGTCCTGGGTTCGAATCCCGCGGGTAACACCACCACTTTGATGCCGTTTGTTTGGAAGGCACGTTAAGCCGATGGTCTCGACTATTATCCATGGTTTCCCTTGTGTGGGTTGCGGAGGTTCGACAACAGTGGCTCCAATGTGAATACCATGCTTGTCAATTCATTGTAGGTACCCTCAGCTCCAAGGAAATGGCCGATGGTGCAACGGGAGAAGCGCTAAGCGGAAGATGAATTACTTCTCAAGATATCAATGTACTACAAATGAGTAACCTCCAAATAGTAATAACTAAGCACCTATGTAATTACCTCCACGTATACCAGGCGAATTTTCAGTTTCTCCATTTGTAATTAAATTACTATAGAAGCAATGTAATTTAATTGTTATCTATGAAAATGTGGCTATATAAACAAGCGTCGTGAATTAGTCTCCAGAGTGGTTAAAGAAAAAACGACAATGAAGTACTTCATTGCCCTCTGTCTTGCCTTCTTGGTTCTTGGCGTCTGTGCTAAGCCTGCTGACGAACAACCATCTGAACAAAACTCATCTGACCAGAGCCCACATGGACAAAGCCCGCCTGACAACAACCCATCTGTCCAGAGCCCAACTGGACAAAACCCACCTGAACAAAGCCCACCCGGACAAAGCCCACCTGGACAAAACCCACCTGACATCAACCTATCTGAACAAGATTTGTCTGATATTATCAGCCCATCTTTACTAGCTGATCTAGCTGAACTATGTGAGTAACAATACGTAATTTAAAATACAAAATTATTGCTATACAAAAATGTGAACCCAATCATAGTGTCCCGGCTTGTTCTATTTGAAATTACCATTCATTGCCTAAATGTCTATTCGTAATAAACCAAGCCAAGTTATACCTGTGCATAACTAAAATGTCTAATTTCTTTCTGTAATATGTAATAACATGCACATACTATTTACAGCTGAACTTATACAAGTTTTAGAAAACGTAGTGACTCAAGAACTCTATGAAATTTTAAGAGAACTTGAGCAATACAACATGGTTGATACGGATTCGTCAGCTATGGCTGACTCGAGGTCATCGCCGATGCCCGATGATTCCACGCCGATGCGCGACACAGGATCCTCACCGTTGGTGTTTCCAGAGACTACTCCAATGAGTGAATCAAAGAATGACGACAAATAAGCGGTGTTTTAGAGTTCACCGCCTATACGTGTTACCGTGTGAATTAAATTCGTACCTCATGTGAAGACTTCAATCACCTCTAGTCAAACATAATGTTTTTTTGTATTACTATGTAGGTACGCGTCGCACAATAAAATAATAAAATAGTAATACTATTCTGAGGTTTTATTAATAAAAATAAAATATTTATACATATACTCATATGTACATAGTTACTTACAATAAAGATTATTGAGTTATCATATATCACTACATGTACAGACTTACAATTTTATAAAGTAGGTTTCTTGTAATCAAAAGTGATATCACCTATACAAGGGGAATTTTCAGCGTACCTTGATGATCATTACCAACCAGTTCATTTATTCGTTATCTATGAAAATTAGCAGCTATATATACAAACGAGTGAAAACTTTATTAGTTTGATTCGACAAAAACTATACAATGAAGCACTTCGTTATTCTCTGTGTTGCCTTTTTGGCTCTTGGTGCCTTTGTTAAAGCTGCTGACATACAACCATCAGAAGAAAGCTCATCTGACAAAAGCCTATCAGTCAAGAGCCCAACTAACAAGAGCCCTTCTGACAAGAGTTCAACGGACCAGAGTCCATCTAAGGAGAACTCATCCAAGAAGAGAACATCCAAGAGCCGATCGGGACAAAGCTCTACCGGGAACAGCCAGACAGAACACAGTCCAGATGATAACAATACATCTAACCAATATGGTGGACCTATGACAGGACCTGGTAAGTCTCATATGCATAGCCTATTTCATTTGATATGAATGAAGTAGTATATTTAATTACTACAACACATACAAAACATCAAAATTATCAGTTAATGTAACTTATATGTAAAAAAATTTGTCTATTATAACTTTTATTGTCACAATTTATGTTTTGTGGCATGGTTTTTTTTTTTTTTTTTTTTATGTCAGAGGCGGCAAACGAGCTGGCGGGTCGCCTGATGGTAAGCAATCACCGCCGCCCATGGACATTCGCGACACCAGAGGTATCGTTGATGTGTTGCCGGCCTTAACCCCATACCCTCCCCAACTGAGCACTGGCAACCTTACTCACCAGCAGAAATATAGCACAACAGTTACGAAGTGCTACTTCACTGCGGTCTTCTGTAAGGTGGAGGTACTTCCCCAGACGAGCGGCTCATTCGAGTGGAATTTCCACAAAGCTCTACCTCTCTTGTAGATAGTTTCTTCTGTATTTGGACTAAATAAGATAGCAACTTCAGTAATTACTTTTATAGATCTACCAATGAAAATATGTTCTAAATCGGCATTATATTTTCAGGCGGCATGGACAACCTTTTCAAAGTAATAAAAGGCCAAGAGATCGCCAGGACATTGAGGGAAAACTACCCATACATGTACCGCAGGAGGAACCACTACCGCAGCCCGTATACCAGTTGGGAGAGCTATGCTCCAGAGTTTCCCTGGTCTTCGTATCCTGTACGGCGATCATACGTAGCTCCTAAAATTTACACAGGCGGTAATGAGTTACCATTAGGTGTGGGAGGCCCTATCATCGGCGGTGGAGGTTATCCAGTGGATTTGATTTATGCAGGAGGATGGTCTCCAAATGCCGACTCAGGGGCCACAACGATGACCGATTCAAAAGCTTAGCCTGATAGTGGTTCCTCATAAATGCAAAATACAAGGTTGTCGCCAATACCCGTAAATGCATAAGGCCGGTTATGCACGGTTTGGATTTAGATTAAATTTGATATTTTTTAGTTGGCTTTCCATTAATAAGAAATGAAATAAGTTGTTTGTTCAGAAAGTAAAATTAAATGGTATCGTGCGTTTTAACATTATTTAATATAATCCCACCTTATTACACCCAAATATGCTGCAGAACTTTAACCCCCCTTGCATCTACAACTCAGCACTAAGAATCTAAGCATGTATTTCTAGATGAAAGAGTGTAACTGAAACATAATTAGCGTGAAGATAAATAGACCTGTTATCAGTCGATTAATTGGATCCATCGACGTGAGTATGAAATTCAAATAGGTACGAGAGCATTTACTGCCTATTCTGTAGGCATTGAAATGAATGGGTGTGTCGTCTGATGCTTATTTATATTAAAAGAGGGCTCATGAAACTGCACACCATAGCATGTAGCATACCAAGTTTCAAAAGCAGGTACTTATAGTTTCTGAAAAAAGTGGCTGTGACTGACTGGCGGACAGACAGACAGACAGACATGACGAATCTATAAGGGTTCCGGTTTTTGCCATTTATCTACGGAACCCTAAAAAGGCGGCTTATTAGGGTCTCTGTACAATACTATAAATTATTATCGCCTCAATTGTCTTTTTATCTTTCGAAAAGAAACGAAATCACCTTGCTGATTCGACTTAGGTACGAGTTACTAATTCAGGCCTTGGTTCTAACGACAAAACTGCAGAGACCCTAGGTCTTATACCAATTCTGAATTGATTAACTGTAATTAAAATAAATTCATATAAATAATGTTCTCACTAGAAAGCGAGTACATACAACCCTTGTAGAGTTACCAAGACTTGTGTCTTTGTGATATGTTGTGTTGCTTAACTTGTACGAGTATCTCAAACGGCCAATGGGAACAAAGTAAGCGTCTAGCGATTTACAGAACTGCTTTCAAAGAAATTATTACTAAATACCTCTCTTGTGGATGGTTTTTCTCTGACTGCAAAGAGCATACCAGCTTAACTTGTAAGTGCTAGTAGGTATATAGAGTTAAAACAAACGTTAATTAACAGCAGTATAATGAAGGTTTTCGAAATGAGTAGTCATGTGATCATCGTAGCACTGTGTTTATTGACATTTGGTAAAGTTGACAGTGCAGCATTGTATGAGGGTGATTATGATATTGACACGGGTGACATACAAAATAATCAAAGACATTCCAATCCTGTAGCCTACTTTGATAGCATGACTGGTAATTATCGTGACTTATATTTTAAACTATCCTCATAATAAAAATTTAATAAATTTCCATGTATTCACCATTAATATCATCTTTAACTTGAAAACAATACATCAAACTATATTGCATATATTTGATAACCATTTTTACTTTTAACCTTCCCTGATAATGATAGTAAAATATTGGATATGATCTTCAAATATTTTTTTACCTCTTGGTCACAGATTTTGCTACCTTTGAGATAGAAACGGAAAAAGGGCTGACTGACGAAGACATGTTCAGAGAAATCTTAAACGCTGACCCTTATGAAGACGAAGGTGATGATAATGGTGATAAAGACGAGGATGTGCATGATGAAGATTTTGGTGTTCATTGGGAATATTGAACAAACCTCAAAAATAACAACTTTTTTATATTTGTTATTATTAAACTTTAAGATTTTAATATTTTTTGTGCGCCAAAACCGACAAAATATAGAGTAACATTTTTAAATTTAAAAAAATAAGTAGTACTTTAACCACCAATAATAATTTAACATAATTTGCTACGTTCATAATTTTAAGTTATCTGTAGATGAGGTAAAACATATTGGTCTCTAATACATTTCAATAAAGAAAAAGGTAGACTTATATGACTTTTCACTCGCATTTTACGTTTACCAGAAACATAGTAATTTTAGCTCATCATATGTGATTTATTTACGATACCATCGTACTTCAAAATGTGAGTTTTCACATTTTAGGTTGATAAAATGGTAAAGATTTTTCCTCTTTTTAACCGACTTCAAAAAAGGAGGAGGTTCTCAATTCGTCCGTATGTTTTTAGTAAAGATGTAGACGGCAGGTCCACTAGAATTTTAATAAGACTGTAGGTAAGATCAATCCAGAACATACCTAATCCAATTTGGACATTCAAATTAGACAACCTCAGAGCAAAGTCAAGGGCGTCCGAACACCATATGCATTACCGAATTATTGTGTCAACCATTGTTCAGATGTCATGTCACCGAAACTGATGTGGCCGAGTGACGCAGCGTGACCAAAGAGACCATCCTGGTGGTATATAAGCTGATGGGAGCTCACGCGGCTGTGAGTATAAACCAGTGATCGTACTTTGTGAACATGAAGGTGACTGTGGTCGTGCTGCTAGCCATCGTAGCCGTAGCCGCTGGAAGAGGTGAACTTAAACTTAAATAAATAAATAATAAATAAATTTTAAAATAAATTAACTTAGTTACTTTTAATTGAATAAGCAAGGCTAAAAGCAATATGTAAATAAATTACTTCTTTAAGGTTTTCATTGTGTCACTACGAAAATTTTGGTCTCGAGACCACCACTTCTAGTAATTCAAACATGAAGTACTTTTAATAGTTAATGTTTAAATTACTACAAGTAGCGTAAATGCATTCCCCCTGCGTCAAAAAACTAAGATCCTACAAAGTAAAAGCTTTAAATTGTTCTTAAGAATGGCCGCCATTGCCTAATAGGAGGATGTCATGTACCTACTCATGTCTATGTCTAAACTCTAAAGGTTGGCGAGAGAAGCGCGGGTTCAACTCCAACGGCTTCAACAATGGCGGCTACTCGAGTAACAATGGCTACGGGCGCAGCGACGAGCGCGACGCCAGCGTCAGCCAGGAGGGGCAGGGCTGCAGCGATAGCAACAGCAGGGGATACGGGAACAGGTATGAATAAGTGTGAAACTTCACCAAAGCTATGATGTGTGTAGTGGGCTGTGTAAGTAGCCAATAGGATTTCAAGCTGTCTTTGATGACGTGTTAAGTAGGTGTAGAACTCAGCAATCAATGGCTTCACCGATCAAATCCGGACCAATTGCAAGAACGTTAGAGGGATTATTGAGAACGAGACTGACGGCGGCCACCGTAGCTCACTTAAGCGCCAGACGTTTCGGCTACGGGCAAGCCTCTTCAGCTAACCTGCGAATGGTTAGGACGTGGAGCAATTCCAGTCGAGAAACCAGATTGCCTAACATATTTGTATTGTTCTTTTTTGCACGCCTACGTATAGCTATTGCAACGATCATCTTGACATGAAAAAATTGTAGTCATAAAATGTTCTAACTTTACCTAATCTATGACCCTAAGAATCTACAGTTTGTCTTGGTTGGTACATGTTGCTCATTTAAATCATTTAAGACAAGACAAGATTAAGCTTCGCCGAGCTGATGCATTTTATTCTTTTGTAAAACACTTTGTTACAGTAACAGTGGCAGCCGCGAGCAAGCGTTCAAGAACGGACAGGACTCCGGCTCATCAGAACGAGTGAGAGGAGGCAGGTCGTTCTCCCGGGCCTCGGCATCAGCGTCGGCGTCTGCGTCTTCCCACAGCGGACATAAGGCCAATCTCGTCGAGATACTGAAGCCTAGACTCTAGGAAATATACATAGTCCTACACAGCAAATGGTGGTCTTGAGACCACTATCTTACTTAATCTTGAGTCTTGAGACCACATGTGACTTGAATTTGTTAGTGTCTAAGTTTACTTGACTAGTGAATTGAACATTCATTTTATTTTTATAATTTATTAAATCAGATTCAAGCAAGACAATATAAAATATACTAAATACGATTCTTTCAGTATAAGATAACGGAGAGTATTTGTGAGAGTTCTCATAAGCCCAAACATATGAATGTAAAGAATAAGTATCTTCCTACTATGCACAAGACCAGATCATAATATGAAAATTATTCATTAAACATGGATCCACTGCACTTGTGGTAGGTATAAATATGACGTTGTTTTAATTATGAGTGATACCCGTGAATTTAAAATATAAAAGCTATATTACTATACGAGTACTAGCCTACAGATAATAATTATTATTATTATTATAATTTATCTACCCAGATACTGGAAGCTTTATCTTAGACATAATTTAGGGAATTGTTAAACTACATGAAGCAAAAATTCTTCATTTAGAAGATCAGTCAAATGAAGCTCTGAACAAAGTAAATTTTTATAATACTCTTTTTAGGACAAATTTCCTCGCATTTTAAAGAACAGTCCGTTAAGACTTATTGTAGAATCCTCGTTATTTGGATATTTTACGGCTCACCAACACTACAACACGCGTACGAATTACAGTCCCGCCCGCTCCGTTCTCCCGCCGGACGGAATGTCATTCTGACACGTGACGTAAGCGCCTGAGACAACCAACACTATACAGCCAATACACTACATCCCTTTCTTGATTTAATTTAGTTTTATTAAAACGAATGTACTTACTTCATATAATCATGAGACAGTTTTATCCATGTGGAAAGTTTACTACTAGTTAAATTATTTTAATTGCTTATTAATCAAATCAAATCTTAATTTACGCATTAAGAGGTCAACCAAAATTTTACACCATTGTGGTGCCTGAAGTGGGATTAAGTTGCAAGATTCCTTTCTTCGTCGTCGATTTAATTTCAATCTTACCACACGCTCCATTCGCCCTGAATAAGTGCCCTATATTCCTTCTACGGACTTGACCAGTTTCATCGTTTCGGACTTGGATAACTCCACTTCATTATTTCCACTGTATGCGTTTCAGGATTGTAGTCCTAGCATAATTTATTCTGTCTATGCATTTTACTTTTTCTGTTCTTAATATAAACTTTATCACCTAGTACCTACTAGATCACTTTCTTCTGCCTTTCTTTTCCTATCTCCATAATCCTTTCCTCTTTCTTTCCTTTCTTGATCCCTGTCCTTGACCGCAGAGTCTTTTGATATCCTTTCCATTGTATCACTCACTACAGGAATTTTATCTCTAAATCTTAAATTATTCTTCCGGTGACAGAATGTGGTGTGCTATTGTACATAGTTAGATAGTCTAGTCTAGTAAACTTTCCTTCCAATCTTTATTTTCAGCTATGCTTATTTTTTTAACCGCTTTAATATATCGCGATTTTGTCTTTCGACCTCTCCCTTTTGTTGTGGCCAGTATGGGATTGTATTGAAAAAAAGGTGATGTTTCTTTCTGTTAAAAATGTTGAATTCTTCGCTGATCATATCCGCCATATGTCTTCCATTATCCGCTGTTATTAAAGTTGAATTTCCTAAACGACTAAATATTTCTTTGAGTTTTGCCACAATTTCGGTAGGGGTGATTTTCCTACAAATCTTAACTTCTTTATATCTGCTGTAAGTCTACTACAGCAACCAGATGGTCACCGCTAGGGAGGGGCCCATCAAATCAATCGCAATGTCAATCCAAGAACCGTCAGGCATTTCTCGTCGTTTCATAGGATTTGAGGCATGTAGTGCAGATACAAGAGTGCATCCTTTACACGCTTTTACAATGTTTTCGGCCTCCTTGTTACATTTAAGCCACCAAACTTTTGTTCGAAGTTTTGCCTTCATCGATACAATGCGGAGATTTATAATGAGTCTGCGATATTGGTCTTACCCGATTGTTAAACTACTTTGTAGCTATACGACTGTACTATAACCCATATCTCTATCCTAGCACATGTTTTGAACTTGATTCAAATATAACCTCCGACGGTTTGTGGTCTGTTATAAGTTCGAATCTTCTGCCATAGAGGAAAATGTGAAAATGCTCTACTGTCCATACACGGGCTAATGCCTCTATCTCAGTCTGGCAGTAGCGGCGTTTACCATCAGTCCGAGTCTTGTGACCATATTCAATAATCCTGGGGTTGTCTTCAGAATCAGTTTGGACTAGCACTCCACCCAGGCCCACCGGGCTAGCGTCTGCTATGACCATCGTACGATCGTTTACATCGTAGTAACCTAAGGTAGGTATATTTGTCATGATATCCTTCATTCAATGAATTGAAACATCGCTGATTTTCTGGTCGCCAATGATCTGTAATATTTTTTCGATCTCCATTTTTATTTCGAAGAAGTGCTTTCAGAGTTTCGTTATTGTCGCATAATTGGAGATCCATTTGCCTGACGAAATTAATCAGGCCTAAGAAGCTTCGTAAATATCCGGCAGTTTTTTGGCCCTCTAAATTCTTTTATCGTAGAAACGTACTTTTCCAACGGTCTCACGCCTTCTGCTGACAACTCATGTCCCAAAAACCTCACTTTACTCATCCCGACAGAACATTTGTCTTCTCTTACTAATACATTATTCTCTTTCAGAACTGACATCACTTTCTTTACTCGAGCATCATGCTCCTGCCTGTGTTTCCCGTAAATCAAGATGTCATAATTTACCACTCCTTCACAACCTACAAGCATGTGCTCTAATGTTTTATGAAAGATTTCCTACCTAAATAGGCCTTTATTATTGGTTATGAGGGTGGTTATATGTTTTGAAGCCATTTTATGAAATGCGTCTTTTATATCCAATTTTGTGAAAACTTGCATTTTTCATCTTTCGGTATTAATTTGTCCATTGTCGGCAATGGGTGGTTTTCTCGTACAGCTTCATAAGATCGACGCATGTCTTCACAAAGACGTATTTCTATTTATCCCCTCAAACTTTGAGACATGGTAATCAATTGAATGGTTCAGATAAATAGGTGTTATCTACTTTGCACATCAATTTAATGATTGGATTATTTATCCCCACAAACTTTGAGACATGGTAATCAATTGAAGGGTTCAGATTGAGCTTAACAATCTGCTTATCACTTTAATAAGCCTTCAACACCGGCCCCACAGGGTATACCCATTTGGAAGAGCTTACGGCTGGTTCTATAATATCCCTTTGTTTAAGATATTCAATTTTCCCCTCGATTTTAGCTTCTAAAGGTAGCGGGGTCCTTCTAAAAATGTACAAACAGGAGTAGGTAAAGATTAATAACACATAATAATCAAACAACATCTAAAGATGTTGCAATATTATGTTTAATAAATAATTTAAGGTATCAACAATATTTATTTGGACTTATACCTCACCATTATCATTTATAAATATATATTAGATACTTTATAACAATGAAATCAATACCTGTAAGGCTTTAGTGGTGTGGTATTGCCACAGGCCGTGAATGTTACAGTAGGATTTAGTTGTTGATTAAACATTAAACAAACTAACTTTGTTCTTCTTCATTGTTTACCAAGTTGATTCCTGTTTGAGCAACCTGCATGAATGTCGCTTGTAGATTTTGCTCTGTTTTGGAGCAGAGTATGAATCTAGTTTAGATATTGCAACTTCAAACACGTCGACGCCAATACTTGACTCAATATTAGCACCAGAAATGTTCTAAAACACTTCTTGCGAATCTAAACTAGCGAAATGTAGAAGAGAAGCCCTTTTCTTGATGTCTTTATCAATGTTAGACGCTTCCAAGAATATGAGCAATGCTCTTTTCCAGCGTTCCCATCGTATACCCACTGAAGTGGATTCCCCGTAACAATCAAACTTTTCCAATGACAGGAGTGACATCTTTGGGCAACCTGGAGTGATAAATTTAATGATTCAGATATGTTATCCGCTATTTACTCATCAATTTAATGGTCGGATTATCTGCTATTTAATTTAATGATTCAGATTGATGCCTCCAATCTGCTTATCAATTCAATGATTCAGATTGATACCTCCAATCTGCTTAACAATTCAATGATTCAGATTGATTCCTCTAATCTGCTTATCAATTTAATGATTCAGATTGATGCCTCCAATCTGCTTATCAATTCAATGATTCAGATTGATACCTCCAATCTGCTTAACAATTCAATGATTCAGATTGATTCCTCTAATCTGCTTATCAATTTAATGATTCAGATTGATGCCTCCAATCTGCTTATCAATTCAATGATTCAGATTGATCCCTCCAATCTGCTTAACAATTCAATGATTCAGATTGATTCCTCCAATCTGCTTGTCAATTTAATGATTCAGATTGATCCCTCCAATCTGCTTATCAATTCAATGATTCAGATTGATTCCTCCAATCTGCTTATCAATTTAATGATTCAGATTGATTCCTCCAATCTGCTTATCAATTTAATGATTCAGATTGATCCCTCCAATCTGCTTATCAATTTAATGATCAGATTTTCATCTGCTCTTATATTTATTTTCATTTAATCAACATGTATATAAGTGTGTACTTTTAAAATGGAGTATGTACACTGGGTCCTACAATGTAGTTGTACTTTAAATTTTGTTTTTCCAGTTTTTGGTTGGATGGCCTGGGTCTCAGTAGTCATGCTCACTATAATGTTCATATGTATTTAATATTTTAATTCTGTACCTGAAAGAGGTAACTTTATGGCCTAGTACTAGTAAAAGTACAAGTATGTAAACTTGACAAAATTAAATATTGTAACAAAACTTGGCGATTGAAAAGAGCAACTATCGAGTTTCTTGCCGCTTCTTCTCGGTAGATGACTGCATTCCGAAGTCGGTGGTAGATTCAATGTGTTGTTTTATAATATTGACGATTCATAAGTGCTTTTCTGAGGCCTATTTGAATTAAGTATATTTTGAGTTTGAGTTTGAGTTTGAGTGCGGTATGGGAATCGAACCTGCACCTTCATGCACAAGCGGCCGTTTCGTTTCCAGCGACGTCATTGGATTATAATTGTTAATAATGCAACAAAACTAAAATACAAATAAATATTTTTAATTTAAACGTAATCGTTTATTTTCTAATACGAAATAGGTATTTCATGCCCAGCATCTAGCATAATCCAATTAAATAACGTGATTACTGTCGCCAGGTATTTCAAATATACACACATAACTTTTGTAGTAAACGGCCCAAAGAAGGAAAATAGAAAAGTTAATTTCTTAAACATCTCTTCTTCTTCTTCATTCGAGTGCTAGAGCCCGTTTTACTACATGGTCTTCAGGGCGTCTCATGACATGACCGAACCATCGCAGGCGGCTTTCAGTAAGTTTTCTGCAATAGGCGCAACCTTAAAACTTACTCTAATGTGCTCGTTTCGCACTTTATCAAGTCGAGTTACACCTGCAGCCCATCTAAGCATCTTCATCTTACTGACGTGCATTTTCTGTTCATGGGCTTCCTTTATAGCCCAACATAAATTATTATTTTGATAATCCAGTATAAAATAATTCTAACTTCACAATTGATACATGTAACTAAACAACGTTTGTCAAAACAGCCTTTGCACAAAGTATGTACTTTGCCTTACTACATTGGCTTCATTTTTAAATAGCAAAATACTGTTAAAATTTAATGTTAAAATTATTGTTTAACATTTATCAAGTCAGTAACTATACTCATAATTTTGATGTTTTATTATTTACCATCAAACCTTTAAAGAATCGGTGTTAATAAACAACATAATTAACTGTACCGCTCAGAAGTCCGAGCCGCACTCGAGAAACCGAAACAAATTCCCCTCGACCCGGGGCGGGAATCGAACCCAGACCACGACCCAGTATCTATACTATTAGGTCAACACAGTGAGGCGAATGTTCCAATCGTTTCCTTTTGTACGCCTCAATGCCAAGTTATTGACCTACGTTAAAGTTTGTAGGTACAAGGGACTACCCGAACGGTGGAATGTTATTGTTAGAATTTGCGCTCGAACTGCATCAATTTCTTTGTGCGGTACATATAAATTACGCGTTTCAAATGTTTCTTTTCGTTTCTTCTTGAAATACATGACCATTTAACGTTCAACATTTAATTTATACACAATCTTACTAGTATACTGAGAGATACATGAAAAATCGTGGTTTTAGAGATCACTGATTTTTCCTTTATTTTTTTCCTTTTTTTTTTTAGTAAGTAGTATAATGTACCTTTCTCCTCGTCGCCACATGTAGAATCCTCGTTATTTGGATATTTTACGGCTCACCAACACTACAACACGCGTACGAATTACAGTCCCGCCCGCTCCGTTCTCCCGCCGGACGGAATGTCATTCTGACACGTGACGTAAGCGCCTGAGACAACCAACACTATACAGCCAATACACTACACTTATAAAGATAAATACCTACCTACATAGTTGCCTAGTCTGAAACTCACAGTAAAGCTTTCTATATCCGCAATTATTTGTTTTACGCATCCTATACGTAACTAGCAGCCTTCTATAGTCCATTTCACCTAAGATCTTTATCGACACTCTTACACATTAGATCCCCATGGAAACTCATATAGACAGCTCGTGGAGCTCATTGACTCGAAATTGATTTTAATCTCGTTAAAGAATACGTACATGTCATATATGTAGATCATCTTAGCTGAAATGCACAGGAGGAACTGGTTAAGATGAATTAGACATCGACCTTATTCATTCTTGTGCTTCTTATATTTCCTTCTTCTTGGATGACCTGGCCATCCATGAATCCAAATATTAGGGTCCAGCAAGTAACTTTCACAGTAGACACTTCACTTCACTCTCATAACTGTATTCCTTGTGCTATTACTTAATAGGTAGTTACACCATCTTGAGTTGAAATTGACCTCGGAACGGGAAAGAGAAGTGATGTATGTGGTGAAAAAGAATAAAGCTGAAGAGTTTTTTTGTGTGTATGTTTGTTTGTTTGAACGCACTAATCTCAGGTACTACATACTGATCCGATTTGAAAAAATATTTTTTGTTAGATAGTCCATTTGCCGAGGAAGGCTTTAACCTATATAATATCCCAACTAATATTATAAATGCGAAAGTAACTCTGTATGTCTGTCTGTCTGTCTGTCTGTCTGTCTGTCTGTCTGTCTGTCTGTCTGTCTGTCTGTCTGTCTGTCTGTCTGTCTGTCTGTCTGTCTGTCTGTCTGTCTGTCTGTTACGCTTTCCCGCTTAAACCTCGCAACCGATTTTGATGAAATTTGGTACAGACAATCTTTAGACCCTGAGACAGAACAAAGGCTACTTTTTGACCCATTCCAACCCCCCACTTCCCCGAAATGAGGGGGTGGAAGTTTGTATGGAAAATCTAAACTACTTGAGTTAGACGCTTGAAAGGAGATGTCCCAGAAATGTATGAAGCCTCGGCCTGGTCCATGTACGCTATACCTAAATATAAGCGAATAAGTGTACAACAGTTTTAATCACTCCAATTCTTATGGAAAACCTTAGTTTTTTGGCTGAAACAATAAATTATACCACAATATTGCAACTCAGTACAATATGGCGGAGGACGCATCCATAGAGTAAAGTAAATATACCAAGACGCATCTTTGAAACTTGAATGACGTTTATGTCGTTTATCCGTCAGTTTCTTTTTGTTTTGACAGTATGCAGTATATTTCACAAAGTATTTATATTTTTAGTTTACAAACGACCTAAAAAGGCTGGGGCCCAAAGCTGTAAATCCCAGTAAAGAAAAAAATTACAGTTGCCATCTTTACGAAGTAAAGTGAACAATTATGTATTTGATTTAATTTTTAAGCCACTAAACTACGGACCAAAATTGTTTTATTGTATTTTTAATGGAAATAGCAATTTTTATCGATTTTTTGGTACCACGTACATGGTGCGGGCCTGGGATGGGACATCTCATTTGGCATGCAGGTCCCTTAGTAAACTTGATGCTTAGTTGCAAAAGGATATTGCAAAATTCCCACGGGAACGGGAGTTAGCGGGAAAAAACATTCGTATAATGTAAACCCGACATCCACGCGGACGAAGTCGCGGGCGGCCGCTAGTAGGGAATGTAGGCTACCATTTGGCAGAATACAAATTTATACTTAAAAATTTACTGCGTTGTTTTAGAGCGCGTAATTTATACGCACGTTTTAAATATTGGCCTTGAAAGTTTACTTCCAGAGAGACTTAATCATAACACGATTTTTATTTATAAATATTATTATTCAATACTTCAATACAACCAATACGATTATGCTAGCAGAACATCGTAAGCAGAATATCCAGCTTCTCACCACAAATTTTGATAAATATAGCACTAATGCTCACTTAAAGAAAAAATAAGACCCTTTTTTAATTGTGGACATTTTTATTATAATTTCAGCATCAATAAGAATAATTTAAGTGATCTTTTTAGACTAATTAGAGTTACAAGACAATATCACAAAGTGTTCATTCAGTCTGCAGACTCGTAAGCGCGCCGTGGTCCGTGTGGTTTGTAGCTACATGTGGGTAACATTTATTACTTCTGAAACAAAAACAGGTATTTTTAGGTATTAACATAAAGTATTAAAAAGAAAGGTTTAATCTAATGAACTCATTTCACCAACGGTTCCAGAAAGCAAAGGCTATAAAGTTTTCCTTGTTAAGAAGACACAGTAGGTATTATGAATCATATTATGTGGTTAACTACCGTAATACCTAGATTGAAAAAAAGATAATATTAAAATCAACTTACTGAGTACCTACGTACCTACTATTACTCCAACTAGCGCCTCGGTTCTTTGAGGTGTAAGTAAGAGTGCATAAACTAGGTACTTATAAAAAAAATACCAGTGACAAATTCGCTATTTTGGTTATTAAAATTTGATTTTTTTCTGGTCAAATAAAGACAAACATTTCCTCACCTAAACTCAACCGTGTAAATGCCCGCTGCCGCTCTGCGATGAAGAACTAGCGCTGGCCGAGGACTTGGAGAAGGACTGCGAGCCGCCAAAATGGCCGCCAGGGAAGCCGCCGATGCCGTGTCCTCCGGGATGGCCGAGAGTCCCGTGCCCGCCGTGCCCGCCGTAATCGCCCAGCCCTTCGAAATGACGCCGCAACCGCCCGCCGGCGTAGCGGAAGAATCCTAAGTCAACGTCTACAGACAGATGTATAATGTGAACTTGCCTGACTTCGGTAAAATAAAATGTAGGTCTATTATATGACTCAATGTCTTATCATAACACAATTGAGATTTATGTTCGGGATAAGGTGAATTTTAAGTATCATATGTTGACAATTGATTGTGTTAGCGAATGCAATATTGAACTCACGGACTAGTAAATTGGTACCTAGGTATTTTTTACAAATAGAGTTTTGATTGAAATCAAAAATATCCATACCTGAGTGCCCAGGCGCAGCTAAACACGACGAAATCAAGAGCACGAAGATGGTGTATTGCGAGACTGTGGCCATTTTTTCCTCTTGTCTGTGGTGAAATTTTAGTGGTGCTAAACGAGCAAGCGAGTCACCTGATTGTAAGTGATGACCAGAACGTACCGCACCACGGTTTTATACCCACCCAGGCCTGAAGTGCCCCATCATCCTGTCAGTTTCCGCCACTTTGAGAATTCTAGAGTCATTCTGTTTTGAACGCGCTTCGCGTAATCCAATATCCGATTCAATATTATTGAATGGTTTTGTGCTCTCAACAACATTGTGGGTAGGTATGTCGAGGGATCCGTAGGAGTTATTCATATCAAATGAACTCTTTCATATGGTGAATTTAAAAAATAAAGTCGATCGGGATGTCGTAGGTACTAGGTATATAAAATTAAAAATATGGCGCTTAGTTTAGTCGCACATAAGGTGCCATATTCCTGTAGTATCCTGATCATAAACCGAATAAACTCTAATCCTAACGATACGCTGATTTTCTATTAGGTATAGGCAGTGGCGTAGCTAAGGGGGGGCGGCGGGGGCGGCCCGCCCCGGGTGTCACCCGTTTAGGGGTGACACCCGAGCCCGACTATGACCATCAGTTATAGTTCTTTCTATTCATAAAAAATCGTAAATCTGCGGCAGAGAGCATAACCGCCACTAATAAAATTATCTAGGTAACTATAATATCGTACCACGAACATAATAATTGATATTAAAAAAAAAACAATGTGTACAGTGTCAATCGATCAGGGATTCCCCCAAAATGTAATACCCCGTTCGCGCATAACCAACGCTAGTCAGGGGATTCCCTCGATATAGCGCTCGTCACTTGTATTGTGGATTGGGCTTCTTTTGTTTCCGACCGCATTCATTGCAATATTCGCTTACGTGAACGTGTGAAAGTCTAGTGCAAAGTGTTTGTTAATTATTAAATTTAAAAACATTTATAAGCGGCTAATATTACTGTCTCTAATTGGGTGATACTGGACTTTTTGAAATTTATTGTGGAATGGGATTTTACAGAATCTCTTCCGAATCTAACGGTAGCACTAAAGTTATTTATAACAATATGTGCATCAGTAGCTTCATGTGAGAGAAGTTTCAGCAAATAAAAATTAATTAAAAATTATTTGCGGTCTACAATGACCGAAACCAGATTAAACAATCTTGGTATTTTAACGATAGAACATGAAGCAACACAAAATATAAATTTTGAAGACGTGATTTCGGAGTTCGCTAGTGTCAAAGCTAGAAGGAAGAAATTTTAATTTTTAACAAACTAAATTTGTTTTACATAATAAACAAATATTTGTAATAGGTACTCATATTTTAATATAACGTAGGTAAATGATTATAACTTTTTTTTATTTTAACAGTTTCTATTGAGTTTTAGGGTGACACCTATAAAATCCGCCCCGGGTGCCACCTATGCTAGCTACGCCACTGGGTATAGGTATTTTTCCTGCGATAAATCTGGACCTTGCATTTTATATTAATCTACCTTTTCTCAAAGACATGATCCAATCATGCTATAGCAATGGCAATAGAGTGGGTCGCATTTTTAATTAAAAAAAAACATTAAAAGAATAACTCACCTACTGAATTTATTTCTGGAACCCTAAGGGTTCTGCCGCTGCCTCAAATCAACTACGTAGTCTGTATTACCCATAGTGTCCGATACGGTTGAAGCGACAATAGCGCAAAAAACATCGCCCCTCGAAACATAGAAGGAAAACCATTCCATAATAAAAGCATCATGGCATCTGGAGTCTCCTATTTTCAAAGTAGGTAAGCACCGCATTTCTAAACAAAACGTATTTCTCTATCAATTATTTACACTATCTCTTCATTTGTTATTAGCAGTCCTTGTTTAATTATTTCATATATCGCTATTTTCACATTGAATTTCTTTTTAGGTACATTATTATGCAGTGAAGTCAAGACCACCGTGTCAGGAGGTGGCAAACAGTAACAGAATCTTACAGAATTTCTGAAATTACTTAACTGGTGTTACGAGGGTCCATGGGCGGCGCTGATTGCTTACCATCCAAGCAACCTGTCTGCTCGTTTGCTGCCTATTAGTATAAAATATTGTTGCATAAACAAGATTGTTGAATTAAATGTTTGAACCCAAAAAAAAGCCGTCTAAAGAAGGGGATGGAGGACTCACAGGAAATGTCTCTGGATCTTGTATGTTCTGTCCCCGGGGCACTGTTCTGGAGCTGGATTCGTATTTTCAGACACAAAAAACTTTACACGCGTTATTTGGAGTAAATTAATTATTATATTTAAGCGGGAATGCGCACGCCATTCGATCTTCGATTTTCTTTTTTTTTTATAAGATGGCGTTGATAGGGAAAAGGTTTTATTTTCGTCGGTTCCCTAACAAATATATTAATACTAGGTATTACATTCCTACCCTTCCTAGTTACGGAGCTAGAGCGTGGCGTGGGTGGAGAATAATTGAAAACTTATAAATAAATAAATATTTCACAACATCACATACATTGATCTGACCCCGTGTTAAGTACTTATGTGGTTCAGTTTTCAATTATTCCAAACCTGTTGCATTAATAAGAAGTAGAATAAAATAAAACACATTTTTCTCTCGGTATTTTTTATTTACAAATAATTAAAAAATATGTGACCACCGTCACTATAACAATCTATACTGTACTTAATTGTAGCTCATTATTATGTAAATAAACAGTAGTACTGGACTATTACCAACCTTAATCCCTGCAGACGGACCTTCCACCAAAATATCTATTACCGTTAGTATAAAAATGTATTACGTAGGATCCTAGTTTAACAATACCTACAGTAAAATCAAACTTAAGTAAGTAGTTAACTTACATACTTTCTCTAATATCTGTGCGTTTTGGTATAAATTGCATACATATGCGTTAATAGTCAATAAAAATCATTAAAATACATGATTATAAATAGATTTGGGTTCAATTAAAATTAATATCAACTGGTACATATTCCATTAAGTAGTAGGTAGTGATATTTGTATAATTTATTGTGATGATGTACAGTGATGATTATTTACTCAACAAATATATAATGAAATAATATGGAAAATATAAAATAAATCATTATAACCAAAAACCTTTCCAATTTCAGTCAATCCGCGATGCTTTTCAGCCGTGCGTTTCTTTGTTCAGAAAGTCTAAAGAATAAAATTTAATTAAAATTACATACTAAACAGAATAAAAGTAGTGTATTCGATATTATGCCTAAACTCGCATCTAATTAACTAACCACACAATTTATTTTACATTAAATGTTCACGTTCAAATTCTTTCCATTGATGATTGCTTTTCAAAATGTCCAAAGCTTTTTTTAAGTTGGTAAGGAAAATAGATCAAAGGAATTTTCTTTCCGAACAGTGAAATAAGCATTACACACAACACGTTACAAATATTCCATTCCGTCATTACTTCAAAAGACGTCTAATCTCGTTCAAAAAGTACATACATACAAATAGAATAATTATACATACTTATATAAAACGCTACAGTATACGGTAAAATCCGTACCAACATATTATTTTTCGAATATGCAATATGCATTTAACAATATTGTATACTTATAATAACACGACTTGTTTCTTTCGTTTTCCTATAAATCTAATTATTGAGAGAATTTCAATAATTTCATAAGGGGGCACAGGTCCTACCCTGCCAAGATGAGCCAAAATTTAAATTACAATTATTCATTATGCTTTAAAATACAGTATAATTATTAATTAGGTAACCAATCTTCAAAAACAATCCAAGAATCCTAATATTTAATTATTTTACTAACATTTTTCATCAAATATAACCAGACTCAAAGGAAACCAAAAGAACCAAGTCGTTTAAACCGAATACATATAATATCTAACATTCATTCCATTGTCTCGTAGGTTTAAATCTAATCCAGAGGTATTATTCACTATAACTAAACGTAGACTAGTAACTTGTGTTCACTATTACAAGGAGATACATCCGCTTAGTAATATACAGCAACAATCAACAATATTTAACTACCACTGAGATTTTCTACGGCTACTACACACCCACAGGGCAATTGGGAAATAAAGTTACTTCATATTTAAATGGTTTAATTTTCAAAAGTTACACCCCCTTAATCAGTCCACCAGATATTGCACAGATCGTCTGGGCTCAAATTATGTCAGCCCTAGAGCTATAAGTACGTGATAAATACTATCTAGATCAAAAAATACAATTTATTCTCCATGTATCAAATGTGATTCTCATGCAACATAGTACAATATTATCTTTCAGGTAGTGTTTTTGCTAACAAGACAGTTTTCTTAAAAAACTAGCTAACTAATAAAGAGGTCATGTAACGATTGAAAATTAAACCCACATTAATGGAAACGGCACATTGCTTTACGTAACAAGAAATCATGTTCATAAATAGGTACAAAGTACATAATCTAATACGAACAAACACTCGAAAGGTATAAATAGTTATTGCACCGAAATCCAACCAGTACAAAATGTTTATATACAAACTTGACAACAATTAATTATCATATTTGAGTGTATATTTACTAAAGAGATATTCCTCTCAAATTATAAAATGTTCTAATTCAAAATTGTAGATTTAAAAAAACATCAATAATTTTATTAAAAATTATGCTAAGTTTTAATAGTGCAAAAGGGCAAAGAAGCAATCAATTATAAAAAAAGCGTTAATAAATTTTTCTAGTAAAAGATTGCACAAAATAATGCACGCATTAATTAAGAGGACATTAACGTTACGGTAGAGGGCGCTAGCAACGTAAGACACGGTTTTATGGTGACCGAATTTGTGTTTGAAAAGTAAATCCTCTTCGAATAATATCTCTCATTATAAGGGTAAGCGCCTTACAAATTATTTGACACCAGAAATATCAAATCATGTTTTAAAAGGTATTTAGTTAATATTTTCTTTGTCAAACAACAACAAAATCTGTTAACGGCAGTGTTGTGTGAGCGATGTGGTCAATATATTACATAATTATTTTTATTAATATAATTAAATGATCTTAATATTAGTGTCAACTAATATTTTGTACACGCAATTTCATTTTTAATACCGTATCTACAATTCCTTTAAGGCTTTAAGCAATAAAATAATTTGTCTTATAAACAATACCGAGTGCGAGTGACAATCAATTTTAAATATTTTTCTATAAAACCAACTTTATAAAGTGTTGCAAAACATTGCCCGACATACGGTTAATTTTGAGCAGAAAATAAAATGTTTGAGTAAAGAAGACGTTATTTAAAAAAAAACTTGCTATAAAACAGCTATTGTAAACAAGTCGAAGGCATATATCATATTTATCGAATCTGCTACTCTACTAACTTAGTACATGGTAACATGGCTAAATCAGTGGCAACATAAACATATCTATGGCAATCTCCAGACACAACACTTGACTTGTTCCATTTCTATAAAAAAATGTATCCCCTAACTCTAGAAGTAGGTAATGAGTTAATAAAATATACTTAACTGTGTAAATGTTTCCATAAAAGTTAACTAGTATCCGCATTGAAAAACATCTATAAAATTAATTTATTCCCCCATTTATTGCACGTGTACGCATGTAACATTCTTGTAAAAATATTCATTTACCAAAACGATTTCATGTACTTATATTTATTTAAACTTATCATAAATATGTATGATTCAGCATATAAAATTATGCGCAATCACAGATACTAAAAAAAATTTCGAGGTATACATTGACGTAATAACAAACGTACGTATTTAGTCGATTCATTATGCTATACCTACTTCAATTTTACACACGACCCAGCCTTTTTTAACGAAATTATTTTTATATTATTAATTATTATAGAGCTATGGCCTGCGTTACTAATTATTCATCTATCGATTTTATTATCGCCGGCGGGATGTAGTGGGATTTTTAAGGCAATTGCACTTTTTAAACAAATAATTTGTATAATTACGATTTAAAATGACACGACCATAACTCGCAGCTAAATAATTCATGATAATATATAGAAGAGTAAATAATATAATAATTGATTATAAAGAATTCCTCTACAAAGTAGACAACAGACCTCTCTTAACGTTAGTCTTACTGCTACTGCTTAAAATATAATTATGATTAATATGTTTATTTCAACTAAAATATGTACAAGTTTTAGTAATAATTATAATAATTTGTAAAAAAAACTCTATAGTCTAAAATAAATGTCTAATCACTAGCCATGTAATTCGCAATTATCGAAGTTGAAAAGCGTTGCGTAAACCATGTTAAAGATATTTTGTACTGACTGTGGCATGGTCAGGGTGACAGATGTCATCATTATTGGAAATTAAGCTTTAGCAGGTTGTAATAAGTTTACAATAACAAATAAAACATTTCTCCAACAAAAAAACTATTGGTACGATATTAGAGAAACAAACTTCAACATGGTTTTCGCCCAGCCTATAAATAAAGTCAGTCCCAGAGAATGTGATTATTATGAAATACTCGTATAAGTTTATTTACACAAAGCTGTGATGCATATTACTAGCTACCAAAATGTTAGAAGGATTTTGCAACATATATTTTAACGAATAAGGTTTTCAATTTGGAGCCAGCGATTTGTTCACAAAATCTTTAAGTTATTTTAAATGCTATGTTGGAAAATAAAGTTCCATACTTGATATTTCAACTATCTTATTAATTTATGCCACGAATAAGCTCGTCCAATTATATTTATAAACTTTAAATATCTTTAATATTTGAAATATGTCCCCAGTTCCAAATTCAAAACCATATTTAGTTAATTAGTTCAACAAATCCAACTTTTAATTTACGTACTCTTACCATCTACTTATCAGTGTTCGATCTACGAAAACGTGTAAAAGAATAAGAATACATAATTAGTTTTAAGTGATCCCACATAAAAAGATTTGATAATCTCTCCACTTCTTATAACAAAGCTCGCTACAGCTTAAACAAAGAAAGTCAACTACTATACTCATTAGAAAACAGTAATATATCATTGAGCAGAAATACTTACTACAAAGTATAACTAGCTTACAAATGCGTTATAAGTAGTTGTAAAATGCAAATCATTGTTCATTTCGTATTATATGCGATTCGTTGAAGTGTTAACTGCACTGGTAGCATTTTGCTTGTAAGTAGAAAATTAGTAGGTACTCTTTATGCCCTCACTTGCTTTTTTGTTAACATGTTTTAGAATATGGGAAAAAGAGTGATATTATACTCAGCTTCCAAAGAATTCTTTCGTTTACGAGTACATTTGGGATATCCGCGGAAATATTTCCGTGTTAGTGATACGTCATTCCGCGTCACTTAAAATAAAGCTAGATACAATGGAAAACTTAAAAAAGCTATTCGAAAATATGAGATTTAGCTCCAAGGACCGTTAAAATTACTCACGAGGATGGTGTTATGCAGAAACTATCCAGTCGAATATCTATATCACTCGTCCGAACGTATAGCTCGTTCAGCGTGTACGTACTCTACGTAAACTGGACCGTCCCTGAATAACTTTGTCCTTATTTTTACACTTACATCACTGATAAAAAATCCAAGCCAACCTTTCGGAGACAGGTAAGCTGTCAATGTAAAATTTAAAAACGGGAGTATTTAGTAGTCAAGTCTTTCCATTTTACTTTTCGGTTTATAGACAACAGCACGTCAGACGAAACACTTCTAACATCTCAGATTAATGAATACCATGCTCGATATGTCACGATTGATTGCCTCCACCAAAACGTCAAAAATTTACCTAACATTGCACCTAAGTCGACGGCCACGCAATAATGACGTCATTGCACTTGACAGTGTAGACAGCGAGAGTACATGTGTCTGCCGGCTTGCTCTTTCACTCATGTTCCTTTGCTGTATCTATTGATATTCTTTAATCAGAGATGTAGATAGACAATATCACTAGACAAAACACTTAGAACTTGGTACTGGCATTATGTCATGGCCTTATGCGTTTTGTCTATGGGTATTTTTTTATTTTGTGTTTTATCTGTGGTTAATTTAATTTTTTCTTACTGAAAGTGTTTACCTTAACGTGCGGCTGTCACTGACCGGACATATCAGCCTTTTTAAGTTGTCCACTGTGATTGGTTAGAAGTGCGACTCGTAGGCCACGTTAGTGGTCGTGCGTCAGAGCATGGTGTCGGTTGGCGGCAGCGGGTGCAGCAGCGGCGGCGGCGCGGCGGCGGGATGGGTGTGCGGCGAGTCGCCCGGGTTCATGTCGATGCGCCCGGCCTTGCTCCATACTAGCAAGTCCATTATGAACGCTAGGAACATCAGGCCCGCTGATAGACCTGCAGGAGAAGATAAGAACAGAAAGGGTTATTCATGGAAGTCATCATTGGCCACATTATCATTGCAGATGATTGTTGCAGCATCACATTTGTATGATGTTCTTTAGTTGACTACCTAATATACAACTTAGAGGTGATTGATAAAGTGATCTATCAATGCACAGCCCAAACTAATTGACGGATGGGGCTGAAAGGTATGCGGTTAAATGTTATGACGTAGGCATTCACTAAAGAAGTATTCGGACCAGTTCTATCCTCAAGGCCCTTGGGCCAAGAGAATAAGAAAGGGGATAATAGTTTGTACGAAACTTTATCAATTTTAAAGCAATCAGTATCAAGTTGAAAAAAGGGGAAAAAAGTTTATATGAATCGTCGCCAATTTTAAAACGGGTTTAAAATAAATGCATTAGATAGTTACCCAGGAAGAAGTGTCGGAAGCTGTCGCTGTCGTACGACGCGCATGCGCCGGTGACGCCGCACGCCACGTCGCGCAGGCGACACGCCGCGTCTATGGCCGCGCCGAAGATGATCGGGCACGGCACGTTGCCGAACACGCCGATCGCGAACTGGATCACGCCCATCGCCATCGCTTTATCTGGAACCGGTTTTAGTTACGTGTTAATAATGCATAGTAGTATCAGCCTATTCATATTTCATGTTCACTGCAGGGTAAAGGCCTCCTTCATTTGAAATTATGTTTTCGTTACAAAGATGAGTTATGGCTCCACCACGTTTGCCAAATGCGGATTAGTGATCACAAACCCGTTCAGAACAATGGACACTTGTGCCCGACACGTGAATCGAATCCAGGACCTCGAGACCACGGACCGGTGCTTAAACCATTGGCCAATCGAGGCGTGAATCCTACTACTATTATAAAGGCGAAAGTTTGTATGTGTGGATGTATGGATGTTTGTTACTCTTTCACGTAAAAATTACTGAATGGATTTGAATGAAACTTTACCACAATATAGCTTATACATCTGAATAACACATAGGATACTGAAAATCGAAATCCACGCGGACGGAGTCGTGGGCGGCCGCTAGTAATAGATATATTTTTTTAATCTGGTTACGTTCATTATTCTATTGAAGAGTTCGGACTCTGCCCAATCACGGTCTCACAAATTTATAATTAACTAGCGGCCCGCCCCGGCTTCGCCCGTGGTACTTGTCCACTATTTAATGGATGATATTATACATAAAAACCTTCCTCATAAGTTACTCTATCTATTAAAAAAAACCGCATCAAAATCCGTTGCGTAGTTTTAAAGATTTAAGCGTTCATAGGGACATACAACACACATAGGGACAGAAAAAGCGACTTTGTTTTATACTATGTAGTGAAGGTGACCGATAAAGTCAATTCTCCATGTTTATGAGGGCGATCAAACTAGTTGCTAAAAACTTGTAGCATCGCAGCCGGCTCCTCGACGGAAGGCTATACTCTGCTGGCTTATGATCGTACGAGACACGAAGAAGCCCCCCCGCCCATAATGCTGCCAGCCACCCACAGACCACACTTCTTCGTCTTGAGAGACAAAGGTCTCGCCGAGGGTAAGTTTGTATGGTGTATTTAATCTGCACTCATCATGGTACCCACCGTGCTTATCCGTGCAGCGTATGATGAGCAGCACGGCGCCGACCTCGCCCGAGGCGTGCGCGAACATGATGGCGGCGAACACCGCCACGAACACGTACACGCGCGCGCAGCCGCCGCCGCACTCGCCGCTCACCGCCAGCCCGCCCGACCCGGCCAGGTCTACGCTGCCGGCGTAGCCGCCGTCTGTGCCCGCCACGGCGGCCGAGACGTTGGTCAGGTGGTACCGCGCCAGGCTGGAACATAACACAACACGGTTACATTTTGCAAAATGGGCAGTGGAGCGAGACGGCAACAACTATTTACATCGCCGCAAATGAGGACTTCTGAAACGCACTCGCATACTGACTGTGATATTTCCATAAATTGCGCAAGCAGAGTTCCGCCGCGACTTAACATGTATCCGACTTCACCACCTCGGTTTCCGATCTAGAACCGAGTTCCTAGCTCGGCAGTAGATTTATATCTTTAAGAGAATTAGTGTGTTGAACAGATTGAATTAATTAAATTAATAAATAAAAAATTGGCCAAGTGCGAGTCGGACTCCCGCACTGAGGGTTCCGTACAGATTCTATTTTTCACGTATTAAAAAAACTACTGAATAGATTTCGTTCGAACCAATTTTCGTTGGTAGTTTTTATGGTAATGTACATTATATATTTATTTCAGATTTATCATCCTCTTACTTTAGAAGTTAGAGGGGGGGGACACACTTTTTTCCACTTTGGAAGAGTCTGACACGCAAAGTATTCACTTAAGAAAAAATTGGCCAAGTGCGAGTCGGACTCCCGCACTGAGGGTTCCGTACAAATTCTATTTTTGACGTATTAAAAAAACTACTGAATAGATTTCGTTCGAACCAATTTTCGTTGGTAGTTTTTATGGTAATGTACATTATATAATTATTTCAGTTTTATCATCCTCTTATTTTAGAAGTTAGAGGGGGGGGACATACTTTTTTCCACTTTGGAAGGGTCTGTCACGCAAAGTATTCACTTTAGAAAAAAGTGATATTAGAAACCTTAATATAATTTTTAAAGACCTATCCATAGATACCCCACACGCATATGTTCAATGAAAAAAAATATTTCGAGTTTCAGTTCTGACTATGGGGACCCCCCACTTTTTTTATTTTTTTTTCTATTTTCTTGTGAAAACCTTGTTGCGGTTCACAGAATACATCTACCCACCAAGTTTCAACAGTATAGTACTTATAGTTTCGGAATAAAGTGGCTGTGACAGACTGGCGGACAGACAGACAGACAGACAGACAGACATGACGAATCTATAAGGGTTCCGTTTTTTTGCCATTTTGGCTACGGAACCCTAAAAAATGAGCTTAGAAACCTCAATATAATTTTTAAAGACCTATCCATAAATACCCCACACGTATATGTTCAATGAAAAAAAATATTTTCAGTTTCAATTGTAACTATGGGGACCCCACAGTTTTTTTTTTTTCTATTTTCGTGTAAAAACCTTGTTGCGGTTCACAGAATACATCTACTCACCAAGTTTCAATAGTATAGTACTTATAGTTTCGGAAAAAAGTGGCTGTGACAGACTGGCGGACAGACAGACAGACAGACAGACAGACAGACAGACATGACGAATCTATAAGGGTTCCGTTTTTTTGCCATTTTGGCTACGGAACCCTAAAAAAAGCATTGGCTACTTCCACGAGGTTTTAAAGGGCAGAATTCACAACGCGGAGTTCCCTGGGCGGCTCAAGCGTCGCGTCCCGCTGCACAAGTGCCGCGCGCCGAGCGACCGCGCTTTATCTCATTTAGGATGATCGTATAGTGTCGCGTACAAGATTGGACGCGGGTCGTTAACGTCTCTGGGATAGTTACAAAGATGATACTCGAATCGTTACCTCTATCCCCCTAGAGTGGTATCCGGGCTGAGAAACACCCTTAGGCCTTGGCCATATCTGGCACACCGTCGGACCCATAACTTTGTACACGAATATGTATTTCTCGCAAACTAACATAACGAAAAATGCTAAATATCTACTCACGTCTCCTGAACCTTCCCCGCTTGCGCGCTAGCGTCGATGCACGAGCAGTCGTAGTAGAGCCACGTGTTGTTGTCGAGCTGCCGACTGCCGGCGCAGCCCGCCTGGCACGGCGACAGGTACGTGAACGTGTCCTGGAAACGAAGAGTTCAGGGCGTTAGTGTTGCCTTATGTTCATTTTACCCTGAATGTGGTAGAGTATAAATGAAAATTTTAATGGTTTTGAATATTTTTTCTTGTCGTAAGATAACCATTCGATCACTTTAAGTAAGTGTCGTCATCAGAGTTAACTAAGGGACTTTCCATAATGGGCGGCGATTCCATATTATCATAGTTTAGTTTACCACACAGAGGTCACCCAACCGCATTTATCTATACTAATATATAAAGCTGAAGAGTTTGTTTGTTTGAACGCGCTAATCTCAGGAACTACTGCACCGATTTGAAAAAATATTTTTGTGTTAGATAGTCCATTTGACGAGGAAGGCTTAAGGCTATTGGAAATCGAAATGCACGCGGACGGAGTCGAGGGGGGCCGCTAGTTTTTAATATAGTAAAAGAGAATGAGTGAATGTGACTGCCATAGCTGGGCATTAACTCGTTAATCCGTTAATCGTTAATTAACGAAGTTAACATTTTGATTAACGGATTAACTTTTAAGTTAACTTCAAAAAATGTTAACGGACATGTTAACTTCCGTTAATTATGCAGAAGTCCGTTAATCGTTAATCCAATGCCTACTATTTACCGCACGGCTCCGCGGGACGAGGCGCGAAAAACAGGTTTAGACAGGGCCGGGCGCGGCGAGCGCGGCGCGTGGCAGTTTGAATGGCGAAGGGAGTCAAGGGAGCAATACGAGTAACAACGATGACGCCGTGGAAGACTTTTTTAGTTCTGTCACTCAGTCCATGCAAAAACCAAATGCTCCAAGTCTTTAAAGAGCAAAGCGCACAGTCTCGTTAAAATGTGGCTGGACATGAAATCGAAAGACTCAATAAACAGATATTTATAAATCTATTAATTAAATACAATACTGCTATACCCTCAAGCGTTGCAGAAGAATGTCTGTTTTCCACGGGTAAAGACATTTTAACACCAAAACGAGGCTCGCTGTCAGACGAGAACTTCAACATGTTAATGTTTATGAATGTGCATCTTATGTCCGACGATTCAATTACACATTTATTTGAATTATACAAGTATTTTGTTTTGTTCCTAAACTGTTAACTTCTAGAACCTAAACCAACCAACTGGGTTGGTAAGTTGGTAAGTTCACGAACGCAACAATATAAAAATGCAGTTTTACACATAGTTAACGGATTAACGATTAACTTTAACTTGCGTTAATTCTTCCGAAATGTAACGCTTTAACGTTTAACGAAGCTAACTTTTTTTGTAGCGGATTAACGATTAACGAAGTTAACTATTTTATTAACGGTGCCCAGCTATGGTGACTGCGTATCTACTTCCCATCCACCTACATGTAACGATAGACTACCCACTAAAAACTTTCACCACTTCCTCTCTCGAAGCCGTATTGCCCATTGGAAGACCAGGGTTTTGCCCGCCTGCCCAGCGTACTGACTAGGAGGCACAAACCTCATTGAACTACAAGAGAATGATAAAGATGACTCGAGTTATGGATATTAATATTTCATTAAGTATGGCTATTTCATATAAATGTCGTTCCTTTGCATTCCTATCAAGTTTCTATTTGAGTTAGGCGATTGGTTTGGTAGTCCATGGTACTTATTTACATAATAAAATGTGTTCTATCAAGTTGTAACGTAAATAGTAACGGAAAGCATCAGACCTCCCCGCAGACGGGGCTGAAGGAGACGTTGTCGCAGCGGCAGGCGGCGCTGCAGGGCATCGCGTCAGCCGCGCTCAGCAGCCGGTAGCTCTCCTCCGGGCAGCTCACGAACATCAGCACCACCATGCCTGGGGACCAAACCACACGTCATCAGCTGCTGTTCTCATGTTCTGCCATGCGAACGGTACATGCATCCAACGCCCCCACAAGCAGAGCCTCCTCTTAATCGGTTCACACACGAGGTCCAGCATGTCGACATTTCTAATGACAGTATTTGTCTTATTGTGTTATGTCTAAGAGTATTTTTATCAAACTATTTAGCACAGTTAGCGTTTTGGTGTCACTCTGTCAACCACTGACGACTAGACCCGTCTTTCTCGTTGGGCACAACTGACACGTGCCATATATGTATATTTTGAAAACGAATTCTTATAAAAAAAAAAGTAGCTCTGCGCTTTCACTACGATTTAAAAAAGAGACGCTGAACGGACGGACGGCTTCCTTTCTTTTCCAAAGCAAGTGGAATCTAAAAGACGACCATCAAAGAATACTCCTTACCAGCACTATAAATGGCGGCGGTGGCAGCTGTCCACGCGGCGACTTGACGCGCCGTAGGCACCAGCTTGAGGATGACCACGCCCGCCGTGATGATGCCCAGGCCCATCACCAGGATGCCGCCCAGACCTGGAATAAGTGGTTTGTTATATGAAACGTCATATTATTGGCATACACAGTTTTGACATTAGCGGCATGTTTTACCCTTTTATACAGGTTGGAATTTTGTAATGCCACCTGGAGGGGAAGTACCTACCCTAAATACTGTAGATAAAAAATTTTACTCAAAGGAAACATTCCTTTATTTTTGAAAAGAGAGGGAACAGCATTCAAAGATTTTTGAAAATTCACCTGCCGCACCCGCTAATCGAACCGATTAAAATCCGTAAAAGTTAAACCCTGCCCTTTTGTAACATCGATCGTGAGAGCCAATTATAGTGATGAAATCTCTCTTATAAACTTTATGATTTAAATGAAAAGAAAACCGACTTCTACAGCACTCTGTCAGATGAGTACAACAGAGTCCGGCTTGCCTAGACTATGTGCGGCGGCAGAGCAAATTGTACTAGATATCTCTAACATTAACATTCAGATGTTTCAGCATTTGACGGGATTATTTTAACTTACAGTAGTAAGTAATTATAGTCCAAAATATAATATCGTTTGCTACGCGTAGAAAGGCATACACAGGCCCATCGACCTTACGTGCTCTCCATCAATCAATCTTATCATATTCATATCCTGATAGGATCAAATCTAGCTCTTCACGGTTCCCCACCTCGCCCCCCATCGAACCCACTATAACTCTACTTCTCTAGTACCTCACCAGAGACTAAGTTGGCGTCGTGCGTCGGCAGGCGGAACTGCTTCTCGAGGTATTTTGGCAGGAAGCTGTACACTCCGCTGATCGGCATCAGGTGGAGCACGGAGCTGGCGGTACGCCACATCAGGATGTCGTTGGTCAACTGACGCTTGATGGTCGCGAAGAAGTCTGGAAGAGAAGAGCAATGTCGATTTGTAGTGGCCAGTGCTAAAATACATACTTGCACTGTGGGAGCTCTTTATAGGTCCAATGGTATTTAACTTTAAGCGATCTGGCTTTTTACTTTTCACTAAAAGTTTAAAGACAACTGTAGTTGAAAGATATATCTTGCACTATATTTAAAGTTTCTGCGATCACATTTTGGTATCTTTGCCACATTTATGTAATGTTTCTCCTTGCATATACGCACTTAAATAAATTCATCTCCAAACAGACACAGGTGAAAGGCACCCAGAAGAAAACATAAGATGATGATGATTGGCATAATTGATGATTGTATTTAATGTATCAGACAGACAACAGCACGTCAGACGAAACACTTTAAACTTTGTACCGCCCTTATGCAATGGGCATAAGCGCTATTATCGAACTGCAAATGCCTACCATAAACCCAACCGTACCTTTGAACAGCGGTTCGCTCTTCTCCTTGCTCTTCTTGGGCGGAGGCGGCATCGGCTCCTGCTTGATCTGCCGCGGGAAGCAGAACATCAGCGACGACAACAACACGATGAAGCCCGCTATGAACACCATGCCTGCAAAACCAAATATTACTTATTTAATATTCAACATATTTATTAAGCTGAATTTGTTATTTCTTCTTTTAGTGATACCCGGTTATTTAGCCCCGTGACATTGAGTATGTAGTATCAAACAGTGTTTACGATTTAAAAGGGTTGTCTGGTATCGTTCGTTTAATTTCGATAATATTTAGAGAATTCTTAGATCTTTTTTAAAAATCGATTATATTTTTTTTAATTTTTATTTGGTCTTCTTTGCACATAAATAAAATGACAACCAGCACTGGTTTCATCTGCTAAGTGTAAGTGAAAATGGTACCCCGCAATGTGAATCCTATAAAATAGTTATAGTACGTAACGTTATATACGTTAAAGGTATATTGATGTGAACACGAATGAAAATTATTGATATAAGGACCTATAAGTCAGTTTTAGACATTAATTTACTATAGAAGAAACTATTTTTGGAAGGCCACAAGTTAAGTGTTGACATATCCAAAACATTTGAATATAAATGATACACGCCGTGCCTACACATCGACTCAATCCTATGTTTTAAAATGTCTATTTTTGTGCCGCATAAAGCAGAGCAATTAGAACACTTTCAACAGGCCTGAAATAAATAATTTATACTGTAATCAAAATCGGAACGTAGTTGATGTTCCGATATTTCAACACTCGTATTCGCCATCACGGATGTTTCACAGTATCAATAGACAAAACCAAAAGAACAAAAGAAAAATGAATTGAAATGCACACGCAGTCATTGAAACCTTTTTTTAGATCATTAATAATCCAATCAATTAGGTATTACTGCGAAATGAAACAACAATAACATTTTCCGACTTCCCGACAGAGAAACGGGCATTCAACCATGAGCTGTGCTAATTATACAAGATACAAAATCGTCTTAACACAGAGGTATCTATAACGTGTAAAGTTCCACCGGCCATTAACGCGCTCACATTAAACAAGTACACACACAACTCTGTTTGGACACGCCGAATCATAATCATCGGCAAAAACAGTGCGATTATTCGGACAAACAAAGCATGAGTAAGGAATCGACAATTTTGCAAAAAAAACACTAACAAATCGAATACACAACGCCGAACCATATTCATTTGCTCGTTCAATCGACAGGATCGATATAGAATGTTCTAATTATGACAATTATCGGGCGTCGGTGAGAATTGTTCGGGCAAAAGATTACTAATCCGTTTGAACTTTGCAGAGAGGATATTAGTACTAACTACGTCTTCATAGCTGAAAAACTCACACTTAGGGAGGCGCCAGCGGAGCGCGACGAAAAGCATACATAATGTGAATTGGGCAAACACAGACACATTATTATTTAACTCAGTAAAAAGGCTTCCATTCTGGACTTATAGAGATGTATTGAATTGTAGACGAGCTAGACATGATTCGAGTTCAGCGGTCTGAACGAACCTTTCCTATTCAGAATATCACACAAGTACGAAAGTGTATAAATACCCGTATTAAGATTCTTCTGAAAATAAGCAATATTGACCATAATTAAAGTACTAATATTTCCAATATAAACAACCGCTTCAATACATCTTAATACCCCTAATCAAAACCACTATCAACAAAAATCACATCCATCTGGCCATCAATGTTTAACAATAACAATCGAAAAATCAATATGTACGAGTAAGTATGTATTGTATTGTAGACTTTCACTGTTTTTAAGTCACTATTTATTCAAAATATTGTGAAGAAGTTTACAAATCTTGACTTCTTAAAATATTGAATGACTCTAGATCATGTTTTTTCAACACGAAACAAATTATGTACTCCAAGAAAGGTACTTATAAAATAATATGTAAGAATAATCAAAACATTGATCGGCTCCAATTAAATCATTCTACAGATTAAAGGTAGTTCAGAAACTGAATGACATTTTAGCGTTACGTCGATGTTAATCTCAATCATTAAACCGAGATTATAAATATTGAGTTTACCTCCATAATGTATTGAAATTGATACCGTATAAAATTGACAGCGACATTTACGTTTACGTACAACGCAAAAGACACAAGTCGAATATAATTAAGTAAGTAAGTAAGTAAGTACAAGTATGATATCCAAGGCAACGATTATGAGCGCATTACATGCTAACAATTCAAAGGCCACGTTTTTTACGGACATAAAGACAACATTATTTAACCATGCTCTACTAAATCATGGTCATTTTGGCCATATGTCCAAGGCTATGGTGAACGGTGGGCCGGAACATTTCGACGAGTGCAACGCACCACGGAAATGACATGGAGAAAGTTAAACCATGACGCCATAAGAACAAGTCACAATCAATTCCAAAAGAAAAGTTTATCGAACAACAAATCGGTAATAGATCATCAGATATTATATCGGTAGGTAACTTTCGAAAACACGCCTTTTCTAAATTCGACTTAAAGCATTTCATAGCAGAATATTACTTAATAAACAAGTATAAAATTAGACTGTCAGTAAAAAATCTTTAGACCGTAGAATAATAATTGGTTCCAAACATTCAACTCGTGGAACACGCGGCAGATGATAGCCTATCGCTGCTATTATCTTCATTGGGTTGAGTGCGGAACCACCACCGGCGCGAATGTAAACAATTCGAATATAACCAAACAGAAAACGTTTGTGCTCTACAAGGTCGGCCGGTCGACGCTCAGTCAAGGGCGTCCGCTAGACACGGGGCCTGCCTACGGTGCGGCACAAAATTATATTTGCCTTAAACGCCTATCGGGGGATCTACAACCGGGGAATGGAGTTACAAATCTGACGTAACTTTGAAACTATGGCTTCAGACAGGCGGTGGCAGCCGATGAACCTCGTGACATTTGTAGCATAGAGCGAGGAGACGAAGGTCAATATGGAACCGGTTTAAAAGTAAAAGTGACCAAGGCGGCGGTCGCGTGTCCACCCACTAAATCCTCATTACGAGCAGCGCCGGCATAATTGTCGGCAAGGCGCACAGCCTTGGCCGTGACCGGCCGTAGATAGAGCGCTTATTTTAGCTGTGGTGACGATGACGCGACGTGATGTAACGCGCCTCGAGTTATGTAATGTGGAGCGTGCGCCGGCGCAGCGTGACGGACCGACCACACTGAGAAAAAAGCGAAAGCCGAATCGAGATTGCAACGCGACAACATATCACAGCTATCGAGACGCCCGCTCCAGCGAAAGAACGCGACGCATATCATGCCACCGGATCATAACAACCAACACAACGTCCAACGAAACATGATCAAAATTATCAATTGTGTGATGTAACACAAGATTTCCTTTGCAGGGTGCAAGCTACCAGAAGTAATCATTCAGCAATTGACATATGATTGAAATGAATATGGAAGGTGTAATGAGCGCCGATTAACATGTTGCGCGATGCAATCCACATGCTTATTATCTGTTAAGAAATTTTCGTTCATTCCCCTCGCGCACAGGAAAGCAATTCGCGTAAAAGACGCCAGTATGAAAATTTTATTGAAATCTGCAGTTATTGCAACAGCTTTAACGAATTCCAACATACATATTCGTCTAATGTTACTTACGAAGTACCTACGAGAATTATTTATACAGCAGGTGCAATCGTGACGTTGCAGGCTGCCGCATTTGCTTTAAGGCTAAAAAAGGCTGTAAGCAAAAGTTCGTTAAATAACTCATTTAAAATTCTGACTTCATTCATGAACTTATGGCAGTTGAACAATAAGGAAATACGCAGAAACCATTCAATGAGTATTTGCGAATTCACTATATTGCCAGTCGAAGCACGTTTGTAGCAGTTTTCTACACTACACAAATACTCGAGGGGGCTTCCTAAATATTCAGATCAGAGAATTTTAGGTCTTAATTTGTAGACGATAAGAGTTGTTACATAAAAGGCCACGTGCACGCTGCCGTTGGTGGGCCTACGCACGCATTCGATTGGTACTTGGGTCACGCGCATGCTTTCTTCGTGGATTTTGCGCGCAAATCTGCGCAAGCGCCTCGGTAACGGTAGATGGTGGTTCCACGGAGGAATGCGATGGGTCTGCGTTACTAGCCTCGCCAGCCCCGTCAGGAACATCTGTGCCATCTATTTTAGACACGTTACGAGGTGCTGATTAAATTAAACAACCAGACCATAAGGCTCTTTGGTTGCTATTAGGGCTTGCAATTCGAATATTCGAATATTCGAATAATTCGAATATTCGACTCATTTTACTATTCGAATATTAAGTGACGCGTTATTCGAATATTCGAATATTTTATGCCCTATTGGGATTAATTGGGAAAAGCAATCTCGATAGTCTCAAATCTCAAAAAATAGGTAGAAGTTTTTCGATATTCTATCTCGACGGTCTTTTATCTCGCTATATGTGATATTGATCGAGATCTCGACAGTTTTGAT
This sequence comes from Nomophila noctuella, assembly GCA_958496325.1. Classification (NCBI taxonomy): domain Eukaryota; kingdom Metazoa; phylum Arthropoda; class Insecta; order Lepidoptera; family Crambidae; genus Nomophila; species Nomophila noctuella. Next base: position 2,659,493 of record OY292482.1, read on the forward strand.
CGAGATTATCGAGATTTTAGACCGATAATAAATGACCCTAAGCAAAAAAACTTGAAAGACTTTAACTTCTTAAGTTTCATCAAAAAGGAATGTTTGATTGATCTCGTGATTAATAATGTCTTCGTTTAATGTTATTTCACCCCTTACAATCCTTCCTGGTAAAAAGACAAGGCCGATTTTGTAGGGGAGGTGTTTTTTTTATATTTTCGAGCTTCTATCAACCAAGCATGGAAATATGCTTGAGGGCATCACAAACGATACTTTCTTTGGCAGTATAGCTGTAAACTCAGTCTAAACTGAGTTTGACAGGTTTAGCCTTTTACACTTTAGGCCTACGCTTCATATTTTTTTCTATGGGAAATGGCATCCTTTTTTTTCTCGCGTCTAACGGCCAACTATGGAAATATATATTTAAGAGGTCATTACAAACGCTATTTAATTTTACAGTATATCTGCAAACTCAGTCTGAACTGAGTGAGACAGGGTTGAAACTTGACCACAATGTACCCTCGCTTCAATATTTTTAATGGGAAGATCAATGGCGCAGTTGTTAGCACACTCGGCCTGCGGCTGCTAAACTTATGCAACGTTCGCAGATGCCAGTCGCAGGTGACCGAATAATTTCATCTCGAGCTCCTCCCAGCTTCGGAAGGCACGTTAAGCCGTTGGTCCTACGACTGTGGCGTGCAGTAAGGTGGCCTGGCGTCTTTAGATTTTCGCGTCCAACGATCAATTATTTAAAAATATATTTTTGAGACTATGTATTACAAACAATATGTGCATAGACAGTATAGCTGCAAACTCTGTCTGAATTGAGTGAGACAGTTTAGAACTTAATAAAAGGGTATGAAGCGAAAGTTCAATCAGAGTGCAAAAGTTCTATCCTGTGTTGATCAGTTCGGACTGAGTTTGCAACAATACGCCTTTTACAAATATTGTTTGTAATGTACTTAACAATATATATTTCCATGTTTGGTTGATGGCCGGTGGAAAAAGAAAGGACACCACCTCCCATAGCAAATGTTGAACCCAAGGTCCACAGTTAAAAAGTTCGAGCCTGTCTCACTCAGTTCGGACTGAGTTTATAGCTAAACTGTCTTTACAAAAATTGTTTGTGATGATCTCTAGAATATATTTTTCCCTGTTTGGTCAATGGACGCGAAATAATAAAGGCGCCACCTTCCCTAGAAAAAATGTAAGTAGCGAAAGCCCAGTTTTTGTGTAAAAGTTCTAACCTGTATTACTCAGTAAGGACTGCTTTTACATTCATACTGCCTGTGCAAATATCGTTCACTGGGCTCTTAAGAATATATATTTCCATGTTTGGTTGATGGCCGCAGGAAAATAAAGGAAACAACCTCCTATTAAAAAATGTTGAAGGGAAGGGTACATAGTGCTCAAGTTTCTAGCCTGTCTTACTCAGTTCGGGCTGAGTTTGCAGATATACTCCCAAATCAAATAGCTTTTTAAAAGACCTCAAAAATAGATATTTTCATTTTTCATGATTGGTCGAAAGACGCTATAAAAAAAATATGCACTTTTCCATAGAAAATGTATGAAACGTAGGCTTAAAGTGTAAAAGTTTAAACCCGTCTCACTCAGTTCGGACTGAGTTTACAGCTATACTGCCATAGCCAGTATCGTTTGTGATGGCCTCGAGACTATATATTTCCATGTTTGGTTGGTGGACGCTTGAAAAAAAATTTCGAATAATATTCGAATATTCGAATATTTTCCGAAAAATATTCGAATATTCGAATACCTGATTTCGTCGAATATTTGCAAGCCCTAGTTGCTATTAACATTTCCTTACATAAGTTGAGCACGCAATCGATTCAATAATGCCTCTTAAGTAGATCAGTTAAAAACAAGTTATGTTAATTTAGATTTACTCTAATGCAATTATAATTTCATGAAGCACATTATGATTCTGCAGAGGGATAATAATTTATGTTAATTTAACGTTTATGGTTGTGGATGGCGGGTTATCCATCAACGCGCTACGGTTGATGTGTGCGCGGAGATGCAACCCGCGGGAGAACAATAGACCTGTTGTCCTATTTTTTTTTTTTTGTAAAATAACGAAAAGTGCATAATTAAAGAAGCTAGATAGAACAACATTAAACTTCTGACTGTATGTTCTCAAGACAAGTAAGTCATACAGAGGACGAAAAAAGACGAGACTATCAGATTGCCCGATAGCAAGTCACTAGCGCCTAATTGAAGAGCTCCAATTTCGTATTAAGAAATTTTGTGAATCAAAACTCATAGTCGCTTGCATAGATTTCACAGCGAAGAGGTTTTTAGTTCTGTTTTTGTTGACCAGTGGTTTTTTATTTATTATTAAGAGTTTTGACGACTGCAGGACACTTAAATACAGCTGACTTTACTTTAAAAGAACAGTGATTGACGGACACAAAACCATTAAGAGTAAAGTATTCACTATGAAGAGTGTAATGCTTGTGAACGTGGGCCGTCGCTACCATAAGCAGACGACTTCATTTTAGCTGCATATTATGCATTCGTTGCGCAGCGAGTTTGAAGATCGTCGTAAAGGGTATTGCTTGTTAACGCATTCAAATTAAAACATTCCTTTGCTTTTGTTCTACTAATAATAATTGATCAACAAAACACTGCGAGAGTTCAATTATCGTAACATGGCCTTCGTAAACTTTTGTTAAGCAACTTGGAAAAGGGCGACTAAAATACAACCAATTACATTATAACCAATGAAACAAATATTTGCACGTAAAACAAAATATTCTATATGTGTGAAATAGGTAATGGTAAACAAAGTTGCTTAGGGTCACGAAGCGTGGATATGACAACAATGACAGTCATACAAAATGTAGTACTTAAATATTTTGAAAAAAAAAACCCACTAGTCCCCAAGCGAATATCTAACATAAATCAACAAGTCGTTTATCAACAAATTTTCCTAATGCATAAACAATAGTGTTTACCCTAAATACAGCCATTACTTAACCTCAATTTTACGATGCTATTAAAAACTCATCACAAAGAATTTAGCTTCATTTTAAACTATTTCAAACATGATTGCTTTAACAATACTTCTTAATTTCTGCTACATTAAGCTAGTATAGTATTAACATAAGATCCTATAGGATCATAATTTAACTTTAATATTGTATTTGTACCGATTCTGATTAACTAAATATATCAATCAGCCAATAACGAATGTGAAAGATTATGATGATGATGCAACAATCATTATCTAGTTATTTGGCAACATCACAATTATCTGAACGCCATTTTCCATCAAATGTACTTACCAAGCCACCAAGCTCCAACCCATTTTGGATCACTGGACTCGTATCCTGGGTCCGAAAGAGGGTCCACATACACTCTCGTGCACAGCGCTCCGAGCAAGAAACCCAAGGCCGGTCCAATCACCCTGATGCCGATCGTGATAGCTGAGGACAAAATTACAACAATGTAAACGATTTTGCATAACAATTGGAGTCGTTAACATTAACAGACTATTTTGTAACAATTCTAATTATTTACAACAAGAAAAACAGGAAAATCGCAACATTTTCAACTATCTAAGTAGAGCAACCACTGCCCTAGCTAACAAGGACGCGACCCATTTAACATAATGGTTCCTAGTATTGCAATTAAAATTAAGCATTGATATCTCATCAAATCCATGCAAATGTAGTCATCGAATGAAAACAAAAAAGGAATAAAGAATTTAATATAGTATTTAATTTAGTCCAATATACGTAAAATAATACACATCTAACTAAAACTACGATCTTTTATCATCAACGATACAATTGGGCAATGACAAAGCACTATTAAAAATTGATTTTTACCTAAATGAACACATACAGTGAGGACAATTAATAAATAAGCAATTTATGTAACAATTCTGTTTTAGAAATTCAGTCGATAACTTCAGAATTTTATTTTAAACAGATAACTTTATAGACACCATCGAGTAAAAAGAAACGCTATGCTTCGCTGATCTCACGTGAGGTTAAGATTGCACGTTACAGTGATTTTATAATACGTTAACGAATGAATCTCTAAAAAATTAATCATCCCGAGGCATGAAACACGAGAGCATAAGGCGGATTCTGCGTTAATTCAGGGAAACATCATTATCGAACAGTTAATCATGCCAGTAAATATTAATGGGCGTAATCACAGAGGCGGAGATGGTCATTATGCAAATTGAGATGGACTCGTACACAGAATGGGCTGCTGTCGTTTATCTCAATAGGACTAGGGCTCAGAGGCTAATTGAGGGTCGATGAACTCGAGACGACAAATTATCGTATGAAGGATTGCCGCTGACGGCGCGGCGGCTGCAGCTCGCGCCCTCGTAAGACAATAAAGCAACCGCAAGCACAAGTATTCCCTTCGTTTCCAGATTACACAAAAAACTCTCTTCAAGATAGCACTCGGAATGAATAAATTCTCTAGCTTTTTTGTGCAAAGCGATTCTCGAGAAATTGAAAGGTTGGCTCGTGATTCAATTTAAGTATCTGAGCGCAACAAGTCCAATAAGAAACGGCGAGATCGTCATCGACGACCATGGGAAAACTTTGGACCCTTCGAAAGAACTGTCCCAAATTCAAAAATTAAATTAAGAACCTGTAATAACAAAACAACAAAGCATAACTTTAGGGTGAGTGACCGAAAAACAATCAGGTACTTAGGTCCCAAATGTAATATTTCTCAGAATCCGACCGCATCGGTTGCCAAAAAACACACGGCGCGCGATCGGCTCGCGTGCTTCGTGCACCGAGGAAAATAAAATATACGTTCCTATTATCATCATGCGCTTTTGCAATAAATAACGGACGACCATCTCGTCTCGGTACAAGTTTTTATTAAGTCCTGCAACAACGTCGTTACCGGTTCAGATACATCATTAACATCGTTTTCAACTGCTCCTTCGAATTAACACTCATTGATTGTCAAAAAATGACGAATTGCGTCATTAAATCTTTATGAATTGGGTACTCGTTTAATATTGTACAGTACGGACGTGATAAGCATATTGTCAAATAAATATGTATTTGAATCACTGTTACAATTTATTTTAATGATTAATATTTCTGAACGATCTGATTAGGTCGATAACAGGAAGACTTGATTAAAATCTACCTGACAAACTGCTGGGTCCAAGCTTTAACGACCACTTAAAGTAAGCTGAGTCACTTGCCTTTGCCTATGAAATTTTATAAATAAAGTTTAATAATGGTCCTCATGCAAAACATTTTTAATGTAATTGACCGTGTTTTATAAATATTCAATAGATGTGTGTGTTCAAACATGATATGAAAGGCAGCAGGGCTAGAAGAGATAACCTTGCTGCGTCCGCACAGTAAATAAGGTCATCTGGTACCACAATCATATTTGTGCCACAGTTGTATGAAAACCATGTCACATGTATTTATAACTTCCATTGATATTAATTTTATAGGAAAGCAGTTGATATGTAAGGCTTTGCAAGTGACTTCATCCGCGTGCATATTAGGGAAAAAATACCTAAAAAGGTGTTGACAATGAAGTAACTGTGCAACTATTTATCACCTGCCAAAAGAAGATTCTTCGGTCTTTCTTAGATGTAGAAGAAAAACGGGTTTTTGATGTCATGTTATTCGATTGAATCGTCAAAACATTTTGCAGATATTTAAGTACATTTGGATTGCTTATTCGACATCATGTCTCAACTTTTCCAATACTTTCAATTACCTAAAATATAACTTAACAACGATTGTGATCGATCAACTTGATTTAATACACGACACATCGTATATTGGTATTGATGGATGGGCGATATCGTATCTTAATCACTTTCACACATCAAAGAAACTTGATCACTATACATGCCAGCATAAGATATAGCAATAAATACAACTAACCGCATAATTTATATTCAAGTACAGCTCTTTCTTTTTGATCATTTTATTACAGACAATGCAAAACAATTGCTAAACGATTGAACCCTATTAGTGCACTGTAAACCCACAATTAAACTCTTGAAGCGATGGTCATATCACACACGCCGTTTTAGTACCAGCGCACCGATGATATAAAATAGCATTATTGTATTTTATCTAATCAGTCGTAATCTAATCCTGGTGATTGCACCGATGCCGTCACGGCACTGACCTATGACAACTGAGGGAGTAAAATGAGCAGATCGAGCGCGGAGCGATAGCGAACTCACAAAAATTGCATAAGTGTATGCACCGGTGCAACGAGACAGCGACACGTAACGCAACACCGCGGGGATCGTTTACACACAACGCATACTACATGTGAGCAATTTATTGCTGATAATCATAATAACACTTTCATTTACATAGATGTTACAGCTGATGGCCTACACGTAAGATGTTGTTGTTTCATTGCATATTAATGACAATTATAAGATACTTTTTACCCCGATATGATCTAATTCTAAGTAGACGATACATGACATTGAATTCGAATAAAACTAAATCGAATGATAGCACAAATGCAAATTAACTCTTGGTCATGAACAGATGTCAAAACATCAACTATGGCATGGGCTAGAAGACATTATAGGCAAACTGTTTTCAACAGCGCTCGTGTAATCCGTCATTACCCTCATTCGACGCACATGTGGGACACAGGCTTCCCTTATTTCAATTTAAGGGAATTAGGGAGTAATCCAACACGCACACATTTAACACTTTGTTTACGGGTATAACGTTCCGAGGGGTAATCCTACTCTTCTGATTCTCACAGACTCGTCATGGAAAAAACTACTTTAACTAGTTTGTAACCGCTAGTTTTTGGTCTGCGGTTTCGATCACATTTACTACAGCCTGCAGGTATTATGAATCCGTCCCTTTCTGATTGAAGTTTTTATATAACTTAAGTAACATTAACAAGGCAGGAAAAGTGCCATCCTTTAGATCTTAGATTCAGATCTAGTCAATTTAGGTAAGCGTTATCAGTCAATCAATCTATTGTCATTTAACCATGCAATGTACAGTGTACACGCACTGATAAACGCTACACGTGCCACAACATTATAGGCAACTGAATCTGGCACATTGACCTATATTCAGGCATCGATCCAACATTTTGTCCTGATTGTGCTTTTTTGTTTGGATGAATAGAAATATAGCGTTCCAGAGAAGTAGAGAATGGGCCGAAACTTTATTTGTGACATGCTAGAGAATATGCTTGTCAGTACAAGAAGTGTCAGGATAACTAATTACAAAGATGAAAGCGAGAATTGGGCTAGATGAAGGCATATGTCCAGCAGTGGACTGCGATAGGGAGATGATGAACGTAACAGCAAAATAGCAACTCATCCCATCGCGTCCAAATTTAGATTGGCCCATTGACCCATATGTAAGAGAAGCCCTACACGCGACTGATTCACATGAGGAAAGTTTCGACACACGCCCGCGGCCCACGAACATCATTATTTATTTTCAGAACGGCGAAAGCGAACTGCTCGAGCTGATTTATTATTTTGATCCTAACCTTTATCGAAATAACCAGACAAAAGGAACAAGTAAAACCAACCATCTCACAGTAAACGAACACTACATCCTTTCTATTAATGGATCCTTCACTAGGATACGTCGACTAATGCGCTGTTAATCTTTAGTTTATGTTGTAGCTGACTCTACTAAACTTCTTTTGTAAATATTTGCTCCAGTTTTAGCCCGTGGAAATAGTGGACGTGAAATGATATTGATTGAAATTATCTCCTAGAATTAAATTAAATATAATCCGAATGAATAAAATAGAAACCGCGATACTTTCAAAAACCTTCGTTACCTCAATGATCCAGCTTATTTAATCATCAGGCAGTAAAAATCGTGAGCAATAATTTAAGTTGTTTAATTGTCAATCTCACTTGATTATCATTATACGTAGGCGATTAAATACCTACCCACGAACGAAGTAGCTTTATTCAAACATGCACAGCACAATGCAAAATCTGATTTGGTAAATTGCCCACTTTCACTCAGCAACATTGTAAGAAGCACAGACTCGGTTTTACTTAAACCCTTGTCTTACGTTACAAAGTAAACATTAAAGAGAAACTAGATTAGGGAAACTCTTTTCTAATTTTGCAGGTACCCTAGGAGTTCAGTTTATCTGCCAATGTATTCATTTTTTAATGATTTTGGATATTTTATTTTGTACAACTTTGTAGATAAAGCTACTTTCCAGATTTGTTTATGATAAAGCTTTCATAATTATGGTCTTGCAACATTTTTCTTTCAATTTGTGTTGGATTTATGATTATCCTTTCCAAGACTCAAGACTTCGTCAGGTCTTTTGAGAAAGCGGAGGTGAATAATAAAAATAAGACATATTTATCTAGAAAGTTTTTGTTCATCAGGAATTCAGGATTAAATTGGTATTCTCATCAAAGTTGTAAGAGGAATATCACAAACTCCAGAATTCTAGGAGGGACTCGCGACACAAATGACAATGCAATATGAGGAAACATCTACCTCAAATCAAGTAATTTTAGACAATCACCGAAGACAGGCACGCTCCGTCTAATTTGATTTTGTCACCAGCAATAGTAAGACCTCTTGACCGATAATTGGATGAAATTGAAGGAATGCCTATGAAGCGATTGGCTCGAACAGGCCCATAAGAATGTCACAATAGTCACAATCGGAGAGACGATGAAATTAGGGCATCGTCAAAGGAGCGAGATGGTTGACGCAATATCGACAACGAGCTGAAATTGTAGCGGCGAGACGTCCCGCCGACCGGCCCACTGACACAATTGCGGACGCACCGCTGAAATAGCAAATGCATCAGGGCTTTCAGAATTCATATGCCTTTTGACTTCATATGCGTTTGGCTCTCAACATTTTTGACACCCTAACATTGCCCTGATAAGAAGAGGCGACGCAAGAAAAGAAACCCAACAGATATGCCTTTAAAATATATGAAAATATGACACTATCAATTTTACAAGTCATAAACCATTTAACTCTATCACTCACTGGTAATTTAAATGTGTTTATAAGCGAAGGAACATATTTACACGTCAATAATTATTAATCGTTTAACCTTAAAAGTAATAAAGAATGGGTCCCCATTCATTGCATAGCTAATGTAACATTAAATAGCTTTGAATGGAAATGGAATTCATCAATGCCTGTTATATTAACATCCTTAACAGAATGTTAAACACAAAACAATATAAAAGATCTAACGGTCCTTCTACTACATGTATGTATATTTTTAATAAGAATGATACACTTTACTACATGGTTATGTGAAATTATAGGCTGAAGCCTAGTAGCTATAGTGAAGTTAATATGTAAAGATAACATTCTTGGTCATATGTCGAACAGTTGCAGCAACCCTGAATTGCATTCAATGCAACAGACAAGCGCCGCGACGCTTGTCAGTACTTAAATTTAAAACCGGGAAGAAGAAATTACGCATTTACTGCTGAGGAAATTCAGTCTATATTCGCAAATGATTGCATTGATATCAAATTGTCACGCAATTCTGGGAAGGGTTAGGCAGTTAACTTGCGGTTATATAATCAACGTTTAGTATATTGGAGATGATTGTTTTTATTTATGATATAATCTAACGAATTCGTGATAGAGAAAATTTTGCATCTTTTTCTTTAACATCATAGACCCAATCCCAAAATCCAATATCATATTTTATAACTAGTCATATTTTATAATTCTGTAAAATATTGAGATTAACGACAAGTTAAATGAAAAGAATGTTCCGTTAAAGATCAATCACAAATGAACCAAAACTTAAATCCATCTATTCAAAGCAGGATACTCTAAACGTAGATCCAACTGCAAGAGGCGTCAGGAAACGCACATGAGCTTAAGTGAAGGCGGTCTGGACGCTTATAAAACGGGATGAGCCGGTCCAAGGAATATTGCTGCAACTCATTATAGCTCAGCACACTATTCACCTCGATAAGGAAGATGTACAGCCAAGTCTTTGATAATGACATACCATTTTGAACCTTACGGTTTAGAATTCTAAGTGGATCGACCATCTAACAGAAAAGTTGAATAAATACGAACTTGACTTCCTTGACTTCTACCACGATAACCAGTATTTGGTATGAAGGAAAATTTATTGCAACATCGTTGCAACACCGAAGCAGTCATCATAATGTAATACAGGTAATTTGTCATCTTACAAAAATACGTCGTGTTTAAATATTAAGATGGTCCTATTATATGTTATTAGCTTTCGTGGACAAAAAGTGCAAAGTGGTACGACTCTATCATTGGTCTCTATGTCATTCCGAACCGAGTAGTCATGAAACCAATTATTGTAAATCCGAAAAACCTATAGATTTGCAGCACAATTAACGATTCTAGGTTAACTATCCCTTAACCGAATAGGCAGAAGTAAGTTGTTACTACCAGGTTGATTGTGATAGAACGTGGCAACACCTTATCAGGTGGGCTTAAACATCACTCTTATTGAATTGATAGTGTGTAAAAGAACTTGGACAGTAATAGTCGATAGGTTTTATTAAACAACCAGCACTAACCTCTGGCACAAGATTGTAAATGATATGACCCAATTAAGTTATTATGGTCAATGCACGTCCAATTAATATATCGGAGACTCGCATCCATTGTTACAGAACGATTAAAATGTCGATCAAAACAATTATTTTGGAATAATTAACTGATAAAACATTTAATTAAATATACTGCTGAATACCTCTTATGACACTACAAAATACAAATTTTCGTCACGTCCATCAGCAACTTTAAACAATGCAGTAGAAACAAATAAAAATAAGGTTATTAAAGTGGCAAAATGCGTTAAGTTAAATTGGTAGAGGTCAAATGAGTTACGACAGAAGTCACAATTTATTTATGGCTAATTAATTAAATATCAAAAGTCGCCTACGATCATTTGTATGTAAAAGCTATTCAAGGTCAAAGGTCAAAAACATCCGTTTCTCGTTTACGCATAAATAAGTGGAGTGTTATCATCATATAAATAGTTTTGAATAAAAATAAATATTTTAATCATCTTCTACGACTGTTACATTGGTTTGAAAACACTTTCACTAAACATTTTTTCGTTAATTCCTAAAGCTGTCGATCACCAAAGCTAGCAAAGCCTCCCAATGTCATTGAAAACTGCGCAGATATAATTTTTTTTTGGTATAATCTATCTTAGTTTCATTAACAATTTCGACAAAAATAAAATCTCCTACTATCCTTTTCCGGTCGCTACAACACAACTCACGACTCTGTGACTCTACCGTGTTATGGTACTAATTGATTCTTGTGTGAGTGATCAGTATACATGATATTTTTCTAGCTTAGTAAGTTTGTCGTAGAGATTAACAGAAGCGCAGTTTGTTGAATAACTACTTTTATTTATATAAAACATGTGATAATGCAAGGGTGACTTGTAATTAAATTATCGAGAGAGTCGTAATGTTGTCATAAAAAAACAAGTATTTACCTAACTACAACAATGTTTACTCAATACATTGCTAAAAATAAAGATTCCACTTAGTCATCATGAACCATAACAAAAACATACAATCAAATCGTTAAATTCTAACAGGAAAATCGATTAAAGCCTTTTTTTTGTAACATCTCGGACACCTAATCAATTCCTATGAAATATGATGTTTATTGTATAACCTTAATTAATCCTAACATTAAGATTGTTTAGAACATCTTTAATTCAGGGCGTCGGATATAGGAGATCCGCAGTGCATTGACACTTAATTATTCGATAATTGCTCGATTCGTGGGTTTATCGATCAATATTCTGTAGATCTTCTATTTATACCATTAGTTGGTAAGCATACAGTAATTTCTTATTTCTTATCGATTCTTAAAGGAATTAACATGTAGCACAAGATGATGCGTATTGGTCTGGTGTTTTCAAAAACACGCATTTCTAATAAGATCACGCAACACATATGGCACCTCTATTGACGTGGAGGAAAAAAATGAACGCCGAGTTAGAAAAAAGCTAAATCTCAAAGTCGCATAGGTAACGTATGCATCCCGTGCAATCGCGTGCATCTGGGCGGGGAGCGACGCCGGCGCAGACACAACAATCCTAACGCTAGACTTTTTTCTGCGCACTGCCCAACGGCCAGGCATTGTTAACTTTTTGTTACTCGTGCTTTGACTACGTTCGCCCATCGTAAATCAAAACCAGTTCGAAGCCTGCAACCACGTTTCCAAACTATTTATTATTTATTTTCTGCCTGCATTCAACGTACACGCAAGCAAGATCGGTCGATTTCACCAATAATAAGATATCCAAAAGTGGCAGGCGTGGTATTCGCTTTCTTCGTACGCTGTAATCGTGCAAGATACATGTTTATATCGATAATATCAAAGGTTGAAGTTTTAAGCCCGCGTATAATAAAAGTGCATTGTGCATTGTATAATTGTTAATTACGCAACGTACCGAAGGGCGTCCGGCAGAATACCTGGTAGGCGGCACGGTGGGCGTCGGCTTTGATTTATGCACTTTTATGCGCCGAATTTATTGCTCAGAAAACGCTAACAATCGAAAACGACGATAATAATCGAGACAACAATTTACGAGACGAAATTAACTCCGAGCTTTTGTTCGTGAGCTTACGCCCCATTGATACTCGACGGCGCTCGGTAATTTAGTACGACTCTGATAATAATTTCAGGAGCGGACATCATTCTACAACAATAAATATCACTCACCCATATAAAGAGGCGATTGTCTGCTGCCAACATTGTCGTCCACGTAGGGGATCCCGAGCGTGGCGATGCCCGTCTGGCCGACGCCGACGACGAGCAGGCAGATGAACAGCCACGGGATGACGACCGCCGTGATGGAGGAACGGTCCTTGGTGCTGCTGACTTGGTGCGGGTTGCAGTAAGTGGCGTTGGAGGCGTCGGTGTGGCAGACGGGCGCGGGCCCGCCGCGGTGCGCGTCCAGGTGCACGTCGAGCAGGCGCGTGCCGTACAGCACGTGCGGCAGCACGCAGCCGATCACGCCCACCGCCAGCACCAGCATCATGCACGCGATCCAGCGCGGCCGGTGCCCGCGCCCCGCCAGGTACGTCAGGAACAGCGCCGTGCATATCTGCCCGATCTCCGTCGCGGCTAGCAGCATGCCCGTCGTCTTCGATTCCACTTTAAACAGTTTCTCTATCGTCGTCGTCACGCTCACGAAGTACGTAAGGAACATGCCCTGGAGGACCCAGCCCGACAGGAAGACGAGCATGAACACTCGCGTCGAATGAAAAGCGGACCGCGGCCCCGCCGCCTGCGTCGCCGGCATCTTGCAATCGAGGGAGCCATTGTTGTTTCCGGTGGCTAGCCTTTCCTGCTCCTCGGGTGTGGCTTCGACGCCTTTCATAGCGGTGTCCTCGGCCGCAGGGCCCGCAGGACCCGCCTCGCCTCCCGCAGAGACTTTTACGACCGCGCTCGCCCTGCAACAAAACAAACTTAATTTTAAACTTTATCCTAGAAGTAATCAGTATAGCCGCATGTCAACTTAGCTCAACTCACGTCATAGCGTGGACGTAACTATCGTAATGTGCAACACAACCCCCGATCCGGCGCGATCGCCCGAGCGGAAAGGCGGCTCACGCGAAGCTCGGACGATTGCGACGCTTCCGGATAACGGCGCGGACGATCCGATCGTCGATGTCAAAATTAATAAGCGATACGAGTATGCGGGAAACGTGCCGTTCGCGTACTTTCTCGGGTTCGCAGTGATGGGATCGCGTGGACGCGAGGGGTGGTCGGAGGCTGCGTGCGCGCAGCGGCCGCGGCGAGCAGAGACTGCAACGTGCAATTACCGGCGCAGCGCAATGCACCCGCTTCGCCCGCCCCTCAGCTTCTCCCCATACGGGGTTTTTATTGGCCGTCTATCCGTTTTTTGTGCGGCACGCATTAACACACGATGAGAGCGTCTGTGCGACGCCCTCCTCCGAAGAATCCCTCTCGTCTCGACACTACGGAATGTCTTTGTCCCGCGGAGGAAGCTTTTTTAAGCGCGTCCGACTTGCATACTGTTCACACACAATACGCGTGAAATAGCTGATTTTAATCCCTTATCCCACCCTTACAGTAACGAATACTGCGTTGTTTTATTAATCTTGACGTTTTATGTCTTTGGGAGACCTAAATTCAGAAATATGGTTCAATATCGATGAATGTAATTATTTATTAACAAGTAGGTGTAATGATAATTTGTTCTGTCAATAAATGTACAATTAAGTCTATAGATCATCGCACTTTATCTAGTCGATTTATATGTTAACAAGTTAGACAGTAAAGTTTAAACTGCAATAACATTGAGATCCATAAAGGCAAAGGACACAGACGTAAAGTTCGCAATAACAGCAACAGTAGAATATTAATGTGAACGAGTCATACGGTTAACTGGACTTGCGAAACTCACCAACGGGGGCCGATGACCACCGCCGACACCGGCCGGCGTTCTGTTGCGCTACAACCAGTTCCAAACTATTGCACAGATATATTAATTGCTGGTGACAACCAGACGGCCGCTTGACTGAGGGCCGGCGGGGTGAGTGGGGCGATGCATTTTTTCACGAGCGCCGATAAGAGTTGCGCTGCATTCCGAGATAAGCGCGACTTGTGCAATAGGACTAATCGGTGGCGTGGCCGCATCGCGGTCTGATAACGGGAGCCTCTCACGAGCCAGGCTGCTGGCCGAAAATACTACATCTTTTGGCACCGTCAATATCCAATAGAAGGATAAATTCAAGAGAAACTTACAAAGAGCACCTTCGTCAATAAAATTAATACTTACCAAGATATATCATATCTCAAAATGTATCGATTTTTATGAGAAGAAACAAACATTCTTAAGCCTTATTTAAGATTTTAGTTTGATTAATTTGTGTTTTTATTTTTTTCTTATGGTGAGAATTGAATGATACTTGGCAATATTCCAAATGTGTAGATCAATAAGCAATTATTTCCTTTGATTTTAAATAGATACTAGACATTCCATTTTATATATTTGAAATGAATCAATGCCTAGAGGCAATGGCACCACCTGTCGTTCCCTTCCACATTTTTTAATAAAATAAAAAGCAATCACATCTGCATAGAAATCGATGCAAGGCGATTTATTGACCAGATGAATATTTATTATGTCAATCAATGTTGCTCAGGCGACACGAACTGATTGTTGAATTGACACCCACAGCAGTCTTCAGATTGAGGACTTGGATGATATGAGAGAAATATTCTTACAGAATAAATCGACAGTTTTTTAAATGAAATAACAACGCACTTTAAATATTAAATATATATGTATACCTAAAAAGTATGTAAGAACATAATTACTAGATAAAATATCTATTGTAATATAAACAGGTCCGAATTGAAAAAATATTTTTGTGATGGAAAGTCCATTCGTCGAGGAAGGCTTTAAGCTATAATATATTTGCGGAAACCGAAATCCATGGGGACGAAGAAGCGGGCGGGCGGTCGCAATCAACTGCTAACTTTGAATCATCCTCACTAGATCAATAAATCGTAGAGTTAAATTATATAACTCACTATTTTCAGGTAGGTATAAAAACATGTCTGTATAAACACATCGCAGGCACGTGTCCCTATACCCTCGGGGATACAGGCGTAACTGGACACAGGCTCGGTCGGGCTGAGGGTACCCGTACGGCGAACCTTTAAGAAGATGTATCGCAGCGAAAACATCGTTAATCACCTTGATACACGTATCGGGTTAAATTTAGAATATTATATTATCGTGATTATCAAAATTGCAATCGATAAATTTTTGCGTCATAAATTATTTTGTTGCTTTCAGAGCGACTGCCTACTGACTAATATAACCTACTGCACCTAAGTTTAATTTTTATCAAGAAATCGTGTTAATTATAATAGCCCGATTCGCAAGTGATATGCACTAAGTCGACTACAACGAATCGCACCACGAACTGCTATTTCGTGTTATACGTTGTAATATGGCGTTTTTTCAAGGCAGGAAACGCATCTGCGACCCTTGTGTGGTTGTTGATGTCCATGGGGTGTAGTGTTCAGTTACCAACAGGTGACCCTATTTGTTCGTTCGACTCCCAATCAAATAAAAAAATACAAACAACATAGAACACTTAAAAAGCATCGTGTCTGTCCTCAGTACATTATACGATTTTGGTGACATTATCGACCATAGATTGTATCTATTTGGTTACTACCACAAACATACGCCTCAATACGTGTCAAGCGTTACAACATACGGGCCACAATGGACGACAATAACTAACGATTTATTTAATCTCCCAACGATTGAGGAGCAATGAATCATATAACAAAGACGCGACGCCGGACTTATTGGCATAAATTGAATAAACTAACTTCAACACGCAGCCGCATAGAAGAACGTCTGCGCGGGTTTACACATGACTGCAAACACTACGAACTAACCTAGGAACAATCCTGGGAATTGACAACTGGCATGCGTACGAGTTGATACTTTATTTTAATGGAAGAGGAGGCAAACGAGCAAGGGGATTATCAATTGGTAAGTGATCACTGCATGAACATCAATAACTCCAAAACGGTCGTAGATGCATTGTCTGCCTTCATAACACAGAACCCTCCCCAACTCACTTCTGGAGACCTTACTCACCAGCAACAACAGTTATGTTCACTCGAGTGGACCAACATCTTTCTCTCTTCAAATTCCAGATTCTAGTGGGGGGGATTTTTCCAACACAGTTCAGGTTTGTGATCACCAAACTCATCGTGGTGATTAAGCCCGTACCGATCATTGTAACAATGACATGATTGCAATAATGGGAGGCGACTGCCCTGCAATGGGACATTAATAGTCTGACACTAAACTTCTTTATACATTTATCATTAGTATTCATGAACCAAGCAAGCGGATCGTATATCGTTAGCCGACCAGTTAATTTATCCTTTAATGCACTAGTATTCATTAGACAAGAGTTATCAGGATTTCTTTTTATTTTGAAGATAGGTACTTTATTTTCGCACGTAAAGTACCAATAAAAATAAAGATTAGCTATTTTAATGATAGTGCAAGGAATCATTTTTTTGGCACCTCCTGTGTAATAAGTTTTCGGTTTTTAATTGTTTTTTAAATAATGAAGTGAAGAAAATTGTATATGAATTATATTGAAAAACTATGCAAGAGAAAAAAAACAAACGCCAGCTAACAAGAACGGAGGAAAAAGAAACACTTTCTAAATTGACCCAACTTCAATTCACATACCTACTGCCATCGGCACTTAACCACTGTCAAATGATTAACAATAGATCAACTACAGCGAATGTAGGGCACTGTGCTGACACAAGACAACCGCTCTTAGCCGTGGAATGATAACAAAAAACCTTTAATACCAAAGAATATAATATATGTGATCTAGATTCTCTGGTGTTATAAGCTATCTGATCATACCCAGTCCACGACAAGATCAACAGTGTTAATCTGAATCCCAAATCACATTTATCGAACAAATATTTAAATTATGCGATCGATGTATTCAGAAATCAGATAACGCCATGGAAGCCGACAAAAAATTGCTTAACTTGCGTGTCCTTACTTATGATTCAATGACATTACAAAACGAACGCAGAGGAAGAAACCAACGTCGACCTATGTCAAAATTAAACAGTCGAATTATATCCAACAAAAACTTGCGTGCAAATTGTAATTGTGTTATTACAATCAAATCTTGATATTTAGGATACGACATTTATCGAATTGGTTAACAACGTTTTGTTTATAAAAATAAAAGGTGAAACAAACTGAGCGCATACAAAACTCTTACGTTTTTCTCAAAATTCCTTAACATTATAAGCTTAGTTAACCTGGCAAATACTAGTGATGATAGTAGTCATTTCATGTTAAACAAGGCATTAACAAACCACGAATAAATCCTTGATTCAATGTGGAAATCATTTATCCGAGAATTCTACTGCAAAGCAAGTTCGTGATCAAGGAACGTAAGTCATACTCATAGAGCGCGCCGCTAGCGCAGTGGTTCGGATCGGCGCAGGCGCATCGACTTCTATGATCACTCTATAGGTAAGTGAGAGGACAACGTGCGCGGTCAAGGTAAGTGAGCAGATACCTGTTGTCGATGACACTGCGCACTCAAGATTAATCTCCAATTTAAACTCAACTTTATACCATAAGGTACATTTTAGTCTGACGGTATAATCGTTTTACGAAGAGTAAACAATGCCGTCAAGTGAGATAAAAATATAGCCCGAAGTAAAGATAAAAACTGTTTATAATGAACAGATCTACGCCTGCACTATTTAGATCTGGTCTAGGCGAAATAAAATTCGTAAGTTTTTCTCTCACACTTAAACTTTACAAGTTTGACTACTTAAAATTAGACTAATCTTTATTAAAGACATATAAAAATAGGGTTATGGTTCATGACCAAGTTCTTGTAAAATAATATAAAAACATCAGTTTATTGTAGCATACAGCTCAATTGGCTTTTTTACCTTTGTATCTACATGTTTTTAATAGGCCAAAAAATAAACGCATACGCTGCTGCGTATGGTGTACTCACCTCACTCACTGCTTTTGCAACAGCTCATTTTCCCAATACTTATCAATAATTCACGGTTTTAATCTTACAATTCCCAACGAAGTCCGTTGCATGACAGGTTTACGAGAGATGAACACCGTACAATAATAAATCAGACAATCGTATACCTTTTTACGTCTGAATAAAGATCATCTTCCACTGCAACAACAGTCGTCATTTTAAAAGTCGTGATTCACTCGAATCATTCTAGTTTACGAATTCGACCGGAGTGACTTACAGCCGTAAGTTAGAGAATTCTGGCATTAGATGTTACAGAACGTAAGAATTGAAAATATTTTTATTTACACTGTAAGATACTATGCTTTAATCCTTGCGATTACTTTAGTTACACAATAAATTATTATAAGTTACAAGTCTTAACTAACTGATGTGATTAATTACAGGGGCCCAAACCAGTTGAATTAAATCATTCAGCTAATTCTACAAGGCACAGACTCGAGTATTTCCAGGTGCGATGTAACCTGGATTGTATAATTTCCTGCTTTTAAAGAAACATTTCATGCTTAATCATTATACTCTACTATAACAAGAATGAATACTACAAATTAATGCGAACAGAGGGTCCCCTTTCTCTGGTGTGTAAAATACATCTTATTTCCTATCCTACAATAAGGTTATGAAGTTGGACATTATTTTCATATCGCTTAAAGTCCAGAAAGCTTAGTCATTAGAAAAATATACATTTTAAGACAACAAACTAAAACGATAACTAATTTAAAACACGTTAACCTATCTTACAAAAATAACTATGCAATCTTCATGTTTAGGGCGTCTCCACCATAGAATGTATTCGTATATGTAGGTATTTAAGTAATCATCAGATAGCTTATCAGAATGCACTACTGAAGCACGCTACCTCTCTGTTGTCGCATGATATTAAAACCAAACTTTATGCCACGTAAGGGACATCATATTAAAATTGGGTTAAGTACATCATATATAAAAGGGAGGGAATGTCTTAATTAAGGTATAATTTGCATTAACAATTAATATTCGGTGGCCAGTGCAGATTCCTAGGAGCCAGTTCCACTTGTTTTAAATGTACACGCTGTAATAAGGCCAATCCGATAGTAATCTAGGCGCTCGGTAGTGTTTCCAACCAGGTTCAAAGAGGCAGACTTACTAAAATTGGAGCACTGAAACCAACCATTTGTAAAAATAATTAAGAAATAATATAATGTGGATATTGAAATTTCAAAATTACGAATAGGTTACCGAAAAAAGAAAGATTGTGATGTTTAACTTCAGAATATTCTGAAAACTCAATTTCAAATTCAAAACAACCAAAAAAGACTGAATTAACCGAGTATACAAACGTCATACTGATTCGACCTACTTTTTATCATAAAGGACTTTCATATAGAGTAGAAAAAGATTAAATGTTTACGAGTGACTTATGAAATCTGAAATCGTGCCAAGTAAACATATGACAGTCGCTGGAACTCTGCCAGTGTACCTGCAACAGTTTACCAAACATTCTGTTTCTTATCAGTCCAAATGTTTTTTATCCTTATTTCGTATTGACTATGTATCATATGCGTGTGTTTAAACGCCTAGTTCCTGAATCCTGCTCAAGTAATTTCAGGTATTGAAACTGAAATATTCACCATGTTGCTAACTAACGTAGAATAACGAAGATTTCAGTGTCATAATTTTTAAAATAAGTACATACTTGTGACATTATATCAAGGGCTGGCAAAATCAGCATTTGACAAATCCCCATAAATGTTGGAACAGAAGTTAGAAAGCATTCCAGGCATCCAACATTCGTTAGAGTCCAGTGTTCCAGACATTATCCTTTTGTACATTTCTAGCCATACAAATTGAAATTACAATACGGAATGAATCGGAGCTTGGCACCACGTTACTCTACGAGTTGATATCATTTACAAACTCACTTGCGTGACTACCACCGTATTTGCAAATCAAATTCAAGTTAATGCATGTATTAATTTCCAGCAGCTGCTGCTAGATGTCGCCGGGCGAATGATTTATATCATCAGATAAGCACAAAACACTCGTTAATTATTGGAAACCAATACTCAGATTTGTGATCAATTTTAAGTATGGACACACAATAAGAAACATACGAGATAAGGATGGACCAAGACAAAGAAGTACCCGAATCAAAAAAAAAACATACGAGTAACGCTGGCTACCCACGATAGCTACCAACACAACGCGGTAGGCGACTTAAATGAAAATACATAATATCCTAATCCCCATTTAATATTGACAAATAAGTAACCGTTGAAAGACGTAAACCATTGATTTACGATCCTGCTGCGTGTTTAGATTTAAAATGCGTTATTATTTTTACGAGCGGACTTTAAATACTCCTTGGGGAAGCCCGTGTCTGTGTGGTGATGGTTTTATAAAAATAGGAACGATAAATAACAATAAGAGCGTTTATTTTAAGCTTTGGCATCACAACACAACTAAATTCTTTCAGTGATTCCGAGTCTACATTCGGATTCTTAAACACATGGAATCCAATTAATCTAAAAAAGTTACTAGAGGACTTTACCAACGCTACTTGATCAACTCGTTTTAACGTCTAACACCACACCATACATTACTACAGCACTTAGACGATAAATTCAATAAAGCAGTCGATATTGTAAGAATATCAAAAATAAACCAAGTTGTGTTTATCAGCAATAAATTACACCAAGAGGCCTTTTCAAATGCATGTTTCAAACAATTTGCCGGCATAAACCATTGCAAGACACGGGACGCCCTGCGGCGGAGAATCGCCTCCTAAGATATGACTGTTGTGGTATTAGGTTCCACTACCAATCAAAACAATGTAAGCAAATGTACTTTTTCCCTTTATATTTAAAATTAGGAATTCACTAAGAAGAAATTTTCAAACAAAGCTTTGTATACGCCTTTAAATAATGAGTTTTCTGAAGAATGTAATTAGATCATGCAGTAAAAAGAGGCAAGATATGCAAGTACAGCTCTGGGACAATACTTATTTACAGTAAATATTTATTTGAGTTATCGGTAAAGAAAGTGCAGTAAAATATCTCAGCTTACGCGGTCACTTTCGTTAATGCACTTTTTATCTGGCGTCTGGGTTGTGGCACACGACGACAACGTCTCGGTAAGTGCACGAAAATTTACGTGAGGCAATTTTGTGATGTCCGGTCGTTACTCGCACATCCAATGTGCTCCGCCGGACCAGCATTGCGCAACCGCGCCTTGACATTGTTAATGTGAGAGATTACCATCGAGATTCGTGCCAAAGACACTAACACAGCCTCGAGAGACTCCACGAACGTCAACTGAATGTGAATCACATCTAAGTACAAACATCATCTCCCATTATGAGGAACACAACATAAAGTACTTCAACTCACAAAACTACACATTAACTAGACATGGCCACATAGTACCGACTGAAAGAAACACGCTCATGATGTAACTTGTGAATAAACATGAAGGAAATACATGAATTATGTTAGCCGATGGAAAACTACACTAAAAACCGGAGTGCGTCGTATGATACAAGGCCACCGGCTCCGAGACGAGCTCTAGTACCACCAATTTGACACTGTTCACCTCCGCTTATTGGACGAAGTGGAACGTGTAAATGAAGAAACGAAACGCTACCCTGTAATCATTTAACAAGCCCCACCAATGATGAAACAGATGTCACATTCGAAGGTAATATCAATTTTAACGAATAGATTATAGCGACGGACTTTACACCTCTATGAATATTTTACTCACATTCGATACTTTCGCATCAATTTAAAAGGGAAAAGTTCACGTATCTTTCTTTACATATCTTTTTTTACTTCAGAGAATAATTTTGACAATAAATAATAATTTAAAAAAAAATTTGCCCAAATCCTTACTTTTCCCAGTATCCAATAACAATGTCAATAAAGTCACAGAAATACCTATTAAAATAAAAATCAACAAGCCAAGATCAAAAGTGATGATTTCGAAGAAACACTAACCAAAGAGAGAGTAAAATAACGAGTTTTGATATTTTTTGGCACAGGGCTGCGAACGAGACGATAAAAGTGTCATCTGCACAGAGTCTTTGACTCTGAATATCGAAAATTTGCATACAACCAACACTTGAATTTGCAGAGAAATCTCTCCCCACGGCCTCTTGGTTCAGCAAACAGATGCAGAGAATCCAAACTGTACACGCAGTAAAAAGTGGCAAGGTGTTTTTAAACACTTGACGAAAATAAACCTCAATACATATTTGGTATTGGCATTCCGATTTTACTTAGTATATTTAGTACCTTCATTTATTACATGTAGGTAAAACCAATTGAAAAAGTAAACAATAAATACTCACAGATGGGCGTTTATGGCGTTTATGGTTAGGTTTTAGATAAGTACAAGACCAGGGTATTAAGCACTAGCAAACAATTTGTATTATCGAAATCTATATTAGTAAACCTAAAAAATACGGAATACACTTCAAATCTTCAACCAAAATTCAAGTTTTAAGAATGACTGACTCAAGTCCTCAAACATCATTGTTATGTTTGTTTGGACAGGAGTGAAAGACAGGGCGCTGTATGCGCTTACGCCTCGGAGAACAAACATGGCATCGAGCACTGGTTGGTAAACCCACAGTCCCGTGGAACCACTTAGCGACCTCTATCACTAAAACTAACAAACAAACATCTCTCTGTGATAATATTTCCCATAAGTATACCTTATTTGAAAAAAGCATTACAATTTTGACTCTTCTTTTTAAACTAACCTGCTTTGAAATTCCATAAGTGCCTACATGTACTTGAATATAGTAAGTGACAACTTTAATGATAAGAAAAAAATCTGAGTTCCTTATATTTCCCCAAAGGAGATTCTTTTATTTATGGTGACAATCCAGCCATTTCACGCAATAGGTAAGATTGGATAATAATTTTATTTTCGTATAAAATAGCAAAGACAATGCAATCCATATTAAGGCCCATGACTTTTTGTTTGCAAAGAGTTCTTAACATTTACGCACGGAAGAGCCAACTGTTTCAATATTATGCATTTTGTAGTACAGAAACACCTTTACAAAGTTTTATTTGCTTAACACAATAACATAGAATAAAATATCTTTGTAAATATAAATTAACTTCTGGCAAAATAACATTTACAACAACTTCAACATTAGTCGGAAGTGGTGTTTGGAAATAGAGATTAAGATTTTTTTTTAAACTTAATAATTACAATGTCAAAAAAACGTTATGTGAAGAAGCCAGTTTCCAGACACATCACTAAAATAAATAAAGCAACAAAGTAAAATGATCAAAATATGTAGTTAAAGAGTAATTTCTACACCAGAAGTCAAAAACTTTTTACCAAAGTGTTGATAAACACAAAAAAAAGATGTGTAAAGAGACTGTACTCCATTGAATTAGAGAGTAAAGGTCGCAGCGAGTTTATCTTGTAGAGACGAAATTTCAAACGCTTTCCAGTCACCAGCCACGCTCGAGGTTATCGAGGGTTCAACTCAACCGACGCTACATTTCACCGACAAGGTCAATGTCACTACATCTTTTAACTATGAAGTATAGATAACTCTTTTAACAAATGAATTAATACATATTTTTGAATTTTGTATTACGTTCAATCTAGTCAAGCCAGATAAAACGGAACAAAAGTAAAATGGCAAAAAAAAAAAAATAGTCAACAGCATGGTGACTCAATTGGATCTGAATAGCTACATTTATTTTAGCAGCCAGAATCACACGACCAGTAAAAGCACTTATTCCAACAAGCCGACAGATTCGATTCTATAACACAGAGTCATGCTCGTTAAACGCTTCAACCTATTTGCAATCCGCAAAATGACTTCATGACTAACGACCGAACTTCAATGACCATGAACTGAATGCCTTTACCGCCGGATACGAAAATGGAATAAACGAAAAAGTATCAGTTCTAACAGATAGCTGTTACTCGACCCACATCAGTGGCCTCGTTACGGCGAAATCGCAATGTAATTTTGCGACGTACATTTTTTTGGAACACTTTTACTCCGGCACCGGGCCCACGGTCCAGCGGCTGAATGAATGGGCGTATTTGGTGATGACACGAATTTCTCTTTCAATACATCCCACTACATGCAAGGCTTATGTTGATCTTAATTCCATTTCAACACTTCATTTGCTGTAAAGTGTTTATCTTTCAACATTATCTATCGACAATTTAAAGATGTTACAATGACTAATCCTTATCTCCTTGATTCTGAGACACTTCAGCAGTCATTTACAGGGGCTTGTCCCAGTTAACCTTTACTTGAGGTTCTAGGGCCCTCTGAACGTTTTTAATGTACTCTTTGTTCAGGTATCAATGCAAATCAATTCCAAAACACGTCCCTGCGTCATTTATGTTCGTTTTCCGCACAGGTTTTCGCAACGTTAACGTCATCATCATGTAAATCCGCCAGACGCATGCGCGCCGTATAACATCACTTTCTCCCTCGAACGCAATCACACTTATTTAAATTTCGCTTTTTCGCACGCATTTTACACAGAATATAAAGTATTTTGGAAT
The DNA here is from genome assembly GCA_958496325.1 of Nomophila noctuella. Taxonomy (NCBI): domain Eukaryota; kingdom Metazoa; phylum Arthropoda; class Insecta; order Lepidoptera; family Crambidae; genus Nomophila; species Nomophila noctuella. The sequence continues at coordinate 2,684,631 of OY292482.1, forward strand.
CTAGACCAAAATTGTTTGAGTTTTGTTTTTAACAAACTTTACCGTTCCAACCGTAGCATAATAACTTAATCATCATGGAATTACCAATTCCATCAAATTCTTATAAACGTTAACATACACTTACTATTTACCATTCTACGTCATGACCTGTGACATTCTTAGAATTTACCGAATACATTATAGGAGTGTTCACGTGAATATTGTTCAGTGGGAGTAGACGAGAGCGAAACTAATACAAACTAGTCACTCGGATTACTTTCATCTGCTGAGAGGCCGAAAGTAAACTTTTACTTTCGGTATGAAAAGATATTATTCGAGTATCAATCGCGTCTGTAGGTGGAAGGGAAAATACGGCTTACGCGAGGGACCAATGAGGTCGATGCAGTGGAGCAATGAAAAGTTGTCCTACTGCCGTTCCGCTATTATTTTTGGGGTCGGTGGTGAGGTGCCACAGTCACAGTAGCCTAGAAAACTATTAACGTCAGCTCATTCATCATCGTGGCCGATGTGGCTGAGGTACGGGGCCTCATTAATTGTTAAAAGAACTGGCTAGATAAATCAAACTAATGTTTACAAATTGAATAATATACATTAATTAAAAAATAACCAGCAGACATTTATAAAACAACTCTTAAAATTCTTAGACAATAGTTTTGTATCCGGTGAATAATAGTTGTTGAGAAATAAATAGTTTTAACTAAGTCTACTCTAGGTTTTAATGGTGAGTAACAAAACCGCAAACATGTTTAAACACTTAAAAAAATACATAAGGATAGGTAGGTACTCTTACATTGAAGATGAGGTGTCAAGATGAAAATATCAGAAGAAATGATTTTTCAATACTGTGCAAGTGCAATCATCAAAAATCCATGTTTCATATTGAAATTGTTGGGAGGTCCATTTATGTCATTGATAGACTCTAAAGACAATAAATTCCTCATATAATATCGACAAATCGCATTGTAAAGAAATAAATCAATTATACAAAAAATTACAATCATACAGACAACACAATATGATTGCGAAAGCCTAAATCTGTCAGAGTCAGGTGACACGTGAGTATCGATGTTAGCGAGGCATGCGTGTGAGAGAAACCAGATTGAACCGACGTCCAGCAACTAAGTAAAACATAATTAAACCGGCATAATGACGACCACTTTACCACTCCGCGAAAAGCTTAGAAACATTCGTAATTTTAATGCATATTAGTCGTATATTTTTATAGCTAAGATATGTTCTGAACAGTCTTTAATAGCTTCGAAGTCATTTTCGAAGTTGTAATACCAGTTAAATGAGGAAGTTGTGACTATAACACATGCAATAACACCAATCATATCGCCTCATTAGGCCCTTCATGGTTATGTAAGAGAATTTTCACAAAATGATACATTGGTGTTTTAATCAAATTCAGATCATTTCACAATGATCATGAATTGTCACATGTATCGGATGTTCATTTGCAAGTTTTCGTGACTCTCAGGAAAACGTGGTTCTATTATTCTAAAATATTTTATTAATAACAGTTTCCAAAATAACCAAAATGCTAAATTTAAAACATATAAATGTTCACTTGTTACACGAGCGTCATTTTCTGAAGATAATCTATTTTAAAATTATTTATTAGAGTACCATCGTAATTATCATTTTCATAAACACCGCAAGAAATGGAAAGTGGTGATGACCGTACCGAAGAGAGAGAAAAAGGGCTCACAATAAGATATTGTTAATTACCATCGACATGCAACTTTCAAGTCATTAAAAATAATTATTTATACAAAGCGCTTCACTGTTAATAAGACAGTTAATTAAAACCGTGATAAGTGCCGCAGACGCGGGTCATTAACCGATAAGGTTAACAGAGTTATCTCAGCTCAACCTTCACGTTTGCTTCAATGAAATAATCTCAAGTGTTAGAATGTAAAATATCTTCTACGCACTAAACCTACATAAATATATGACGACCGCTTGGTGTATGGTCAAGAAGTTGCCTATTAGGCCAAGCTGTCGCAGGTTCGATCGCCGCACAATGCATACATTTGTGAGTATGAATTTGTCTGTTTGTCCTGGTCTGGGTGTTATATGTATCTATTTAAGAATATTTGTAATACCATCATTGATTCTGATGTCAGTAGCATTAGTGTTTAAGCTACTGAACACGGAGTCCGTACAATGTATGCGATGTTGTCGATTTTAAAAAAAACATAATAGTTTCACAGAATATACGCTGAAATCGCCGTTGACATCGTCATCATTGCTTTAAAAATAATATTCAGCTCAAAAACCTACTCGTAACTGATAAACATTTCACTATAATCAATCAATATCAATATGCTTAGCATCGTAATAATTTATAATTACCACCTTGACCTTCTAACCAAGGCAGATAATGGTAACTACTGCGTTAGGGCCTCTTTTGGAGCAGGGCCAACAGGCCTAAAAACTTATGCATTGTTATTTAACTGGCAGCATTAATAGCAAGTAATCATATAATTTATTTATTTATATAAGGTCACTGTTAAAAGAGGCCTAGTAGTAGTAACATAGTAGAATTGGCAATATAAAGGTAATTTTAAAATGCAGGTAGATTAGCTATAAACTATTACTTAATAACTTTTGGAGATATTTTGATCCGCATTAACTGATTTTACAAAAAGTAAAGGATAGCAAATAAAATAGCCTGTAACTGTTAATGTTCCTAAACTTCAAAACCCATTTCAAAGTTCCATCCTGTAGGTAAATAGAGCTATTGATTATAATCATTATTTGAAAATAAACATTTTTTTTTTTCAATATTTAACACTCCTCCGTTCGCCTATATTACAAAATGAAGAGCGAAAGTTCAATGTTATGGAACATGTGTGAGAAAATTCCAACATGTAGTCACATCTTATGTCAGAATAGTTTCAGACGCATGATACTAATAAGACACTATTATGTTGCATTAATTCAAATATGTAAACAATCTCAGTAATGTTGTTTTGTAGAATTGTAGATTACACAGTAGATATTGCCTATTATAACAAATTATTAATTCTAAATACATTGTAATGCAAAAGGGCAACAAAGTCAATAACTTTACATTATGTTAATGCGAAAATACCTTCTTTAATTTATAGTTGAAGTAATCGGGCACAAGGCTTGGAATCGCACGTATTTAAACTTCTCTCTGTGTGTGCAAATATACATTTACCATGCCCAACAATGAAGTATTTTTACCTTATAATAATTTATTGTTATCGACATTGTACGTTGTGATTTATTTTACAACTTTCAGAGGTAGGTAGCGATAGAGCCAACCACGGCCTATTCAATGAAGGGAAACTTCAGTATGAAACGTAACACATGCAGTTTTGCTAACAAAACAAACTCAGGACCAAAACCTATTTGTAGTTTTCCTTTTATATTCCCAGATGCAACTTTCCATCACTTACAATAGTCTAAGGCAATTGTTTAATCGCCCCGCGTCCAAAGTAATTATGGACTGGAGGCCCAATTAAGATTTTTGATAAGGCCTTACAAAATCTTGGTCTCATTTACTGCGCAATTTTCTTTGATCCGACCACAAATTCCGACAACTTACTATGTACGTGTTTGTATGTAGACAGACACCGACAAACAGAAATATGTTTAAAATACAATTCAAAAGCTATTGGATTATAATTTGAACACAAAGAGCAGTAAATTGCGTATCGTGAAACAATTGATGGTGGAAACCCTGAGGAGCAAAGGTCAAACGTCTGGAGGACGTTCGCAAGGGAGGATATTGTGGACGCAAGTCGCACAGGACGAAACTCCCACGTATTTGCACGAATTACTCATCGGGAATGAAATGAAAGGAAGTAATTTTATCGATTTCAAACTTTTAAATTACATGGACACAATTTTTATGAACAAGACTTCATATGAACTGGAAATGTTTTCAAGAAACTGCATTGCGTGATGCTTTTCTACCGGCTTCGTTCTGTCTCCTGAACAACAAATAATTGATACTTCACTCGTCCTGATAATAACAGATAGCAAACGCTTAGATTGGATGCAGTAAACATGTTGAGTGACAAGACGATTGCAAATGAAATACTATGAGTGGCTCGGCGACATAGATACATCGGCCTAATTTACAGCAATGTCTATTTTAGATAACACGTTCCAGATTGAGCAACAGAATAGTTACGAAAAAAACAATTAAAAAGCGCAGCAGACAACATCGTAGACGCCTAAAAATGTTTAATATTTTTAACACGTTCTGTTTTAATGTCCCAATTTTTAAGCATCTCCCAAAACTTCATATTCGTATGGTGACTCCAAGAATTGATCCCAACCACTGATATGTTAATTTTATTACACCAGCTTAAAAATATTCCAACCGGTTCTGTTTAAAAAGGAACGCAAGTGACAAAAGTCGCTATCCAGCCATTCGAAAGAAACACCAACAAAACATACCGAGACACATGACTCTAAACAAAAAAAGTTATTTGTGTTCAAAAATAAACATTTGCTGTCATTCATTTCGTAACACTGCGCAAGAACTGGTTTACATGGTTGAAAAGTTAAAAAGTTAGTCACTTACGATGTTATTCGGCGAGATCCTAGCACACCTGATGCAAGGTGCGGTTAATTTCCGCGGTCGAGAGCTAGCGCGGCGCTGGACGTCTGAGGCAGTAATAGCTCCAGTTTTTTGTGATATCTCGGGAACCGGTAGTGGTCGGGGCCTCAGTGTTTGGGGGGCATCACTGCACGGAGGATCGGTACGGGCGGTACGCGTGGTGCGCGGTCGTCCCGCGTGCTTGCCGGCCGCGAGTGCCGGCCCGGCGCTCGGCGTCGCAGGCGTGTAAACAAACCGCTGGTGGGGGCCCCGCCGAAAAGCCTACCGAATACACCGCCACCGCTCACTTACGTCACGCCTGTTCCTCAAGTACGACCGACTTCCATCAACGGATCCGAGATCACCAATTAGATGAACTTCAGCTTACTAGCTCTACCTTATGTCATATAATCAAACAAATTCTTTGTAAATTTCAATAATTTAAGGATAACAGGAAAATCGTTTAGAAAAATTTTATCAAGTTCTTTTCACATTAAATATTTCTAAAAAAAAATTGAAGAAAGAAATACCAATAAGAAAAGGAGAAAACAGGTAATTATATACTCGGGCCCCTTTTCTACAAGAATTTCTGAATTAGATCGAACGCTTGGGTTTATAAATTGTAATGGTAAGAGCGTGGTAGATAAACTCTTATAGGGGATATCATAGAACACGGTACGGGAATATTTTTTAAACCCAGTATGGACTAGGACTACGCATTCCTCTTGACAAACAAGACTGAATATAAAAACAGTAACTGAAGAAAAAATTAGATGGTAGGATTCCACGTAGAACGTAACTTGAGCCGACTTTTCGCTCGGGCGAGCAAACCAAGCAAGGGATGGTTATGTGAGAAATCTGGATCGACGACCAATAATACCACATGTCTCAGAATAATTAAAAGGTTTTAAAAAAACAATAGTTTTTTATGTCCATGTGCACATACTAAGTAAAGTATTTAAAACTAAATGCCATGCCATCTAAAGCTTTTTAATTAACTGTACTAGGTACGTTTATTATTGCATAATTTTAACATAATTATAAACGGCACTTAGTCCCAAGACCAACGATAATAAATTCACTTCACATTAATGAAGTACTGTCGAAATATTACTTACTAATGACGTCAAACCGGTTGGATGACAATATCTTCTATGAAAACATGCATAAAATAAGAAAATTTATTACTACAGTTACCAAAAATAGGTAAAATATTTTTAAGTAGCAAATATAGTCAAAAACCTGTAACCATTTAAGAAAATACGGAGACCGTTTTATTCATCTCAACCTTTTTCTTCGAAGAAACCTTCGCTGAGAAAACATCGTTTTTAAATGCTAACTCACATCATCAGTTCTAGAGTTCAGAAGATTTTACAGGCTCTTGCCTTTGACACCAAGATATTTTATTCCCCTATAACTGCGAAACAATGTTTAGCAACGGGACATTGAGTGTTACAAATAAATTCTAGAAATGGTGGATAACATTACGATGACTTACGTCCTTCAATAGTTTCTAATAAAGCTTATTTACAGAAATATCAACAGCTACGTAACAATTAACCGAAATATTATTAATAACGTTCTCTTCAATGATACACGTGGACACCATTCATCTAACTCTAATAAGATAAGTGTTTATGTAACGGTTACAATCTAAATTGAGAAATAATATAAGTCGATGAAGACGAATGATGAATAGAGACAATTGTCTAATTCAAATAGAGAGACAAAAAACTACGAACCACTAACATGTGTTTGACACGGAATCGTCTCGATGAGTTTATTGTGAAGTCAATATGTACAAGAAAACATGAGTGAGACTGAGAATGATTTTTAGAACATTTACGGATGATAGAGTTCATAGAAATGTCAGTTAGGAATAAACCTTACCCAAACATAATATCCTACAGATGAAAAAAAAACTATTTGTTTTGTGGTCATCAGGTATGTGGTACATTTTTAGACGACCAAATTAAATTATTGAAATATGTATGTTCGAAGAATTAATAAACGGTTATGACAAATTGTCAAAAACAATACAAACAAAGGCAAATTAATTGTAACTTTACTATCAAAGTTAAGTTAAGTTTACAAGTGTCTTAAGAATTTTAAATAATTTTCTTTAATAGAACATTGATGCAATATTCAATAATATCCTACATCTTTCTCATCACAAAGTTACAAGTACGTACGTCTCCTCGTATACAATGAATTTTAAAACCGACCCGATGAAAGTCAAGTTATGTTCATGCAATATTTCTGTAAGTAAAATATCAGGTATTATGACGCACAAAGTGTACAATGTTAATATTAATGTAGAATATCAAGCAGACCGAGTATATGTATCTGCTGTTACATAAACCACTTTATGGACACCTAATAATTCCATGTCACATATAGCATATGGGTGCTGAATACGTTGTTGGAGTTTTCAAATATACTTTCAATTTACCTATGTGCTATTTTTTAATTCGCCATTTATGTAAGCTTGCATATGCACTAATGCGACATATAAATCTTAATTCAATTCCATTATAGATATTAAAGTTAAATTTCAAAAGGTTACGGGAACTGCTGCCAGCCTTCAAATAAGGTAGACGTTTTATGACATTAAAATTTAATTATTTTTACTGTAAAATCATTTCTGAAAAGATCAGATTAAGCCGCATTTACCTAAATCATTAGAGCTTCTTAAACAATTTCGCCGTCCACACTTCCCTACTTTCATTGAATTAATTTACAAGAGGTTCCAAAAAAACCGTAAAAGACTGCACTATTAGAAACTTCATTGATGATCGAGTGATGCGGGTGACTGTAGATATTTTGATATTAATCAACGTTTTATGTCGCAATAGGTCGAGGTTCTAACAACCTCGCACCCCTATGATGTTATCAATATCATGGCGTTTGTTACCGTTGTATTTAACAAACTGAAACATTAAAGTTTTTTCTGTTCTGACGCACAATTTATTAATAGTATTTCAACGCAGATTAAAGGAGCTAAAAAAATCGTAGTTCGTTCGTTTTCGGATGGATTTTGATTTCAAAGTGACGAATGTGCTGTAAAAAGGCATGTTGTAATTGTTACTCGTATGCTAAAAATGAATATATCTTGTATTATAATATAACCTTTTATAATTGTACATGTATGTATGTATCTTAAAATAAATGTTACACACCCATTAATGAAATACATGCGTTTTACAAAGCCTCAGGAAATAGTTAACGTTAAATGTGAACTAAATCTTTATTCATCAATTCACGAATTAAAACTTACTGAACTAAAAAAGGCCTCCAAACAAGTCTTTGACAATCTTGTAGTGATTTATCGGCACGTTTCGCGAACCCTGCTCGACGTTCAAGTTGGATAGACGTCTTTCCGCCTAGCCCACTCCGCTAACGGTACCAAATGATAATGACTTTAATGTTTTATTTATTGGATGACCTAAAAAGCAACGAAAACTTGCGCATATTTATTTATTCTACCAGCGACAGTAAGAGTAGCCGATTGTATTTTCATAAATCTTTTTAAATTCAGCATAAACGTTGTGCCTTTTCAATGTAGAAGGGTAACAACGCATATCAGATCAGAATATTAATAACTGTTATTCTGATGCAAGAGTTATAAAAGAACTATACAACAAAGGACAGAATTGCAGCCAGTATTAACATACAATTTTTCGGATCGTCAAACCGACTTAATTATCCACAATCAATTTCTGATTTTCGACGTGTGAAGTTGGAAGGAATACTTTTACAGTTTTCCTCCTAAAATTCAAACAAACAAATTCATGATCGACGCTTCAGAGAATACAAATGCTCCAATTACACTCAAGGAGTGGGGGAGAGGTGTATGAAGCAAACCCAAACATTGTGATTGAAACAGATTGACATTATACAAATTGAAAATGACAAATTGATCGCCCTGTCCTTTCTGAAAAACTGTCTTTGACTATCCAATCGCGTACATTGATGTTGATTGGGAGAAGTGCTTTTTTAAGTCAATAATTTATGATGAGGCAATGACAAAGTCAGCACGATCTTATCAGCGAGTCTGGTGCTAGGTCAACAGTAGGTACAGAAGGAACCAGATTTGTTGGCATACTAAATTAAATTAATAGAAGCATTTCGCATATTAAAAAGGAGAGAGCAACTAAACCACTATTGAATCTAGATATGAAAATGAAAACTAACAAGTTCTAGTCCCATTATTCAGACATTAAATATGTTTTATTAAAGTATAACTTCGTCAATTACGTTTTGAATGTGCATGCATTCGGTAACTCGGGACTCTACCTTATGCTCCGAGGGTTGTTCAGAAGCCTGCTAAGGACGCTCATATGATGAAATTCTGGTTTTTAACCTATGTATTACAGTCGTATCCGCTGTTACTTGGAGACATATAAACAAACTAGCGGCCGCCCGCGACTCCGTCCGCGTGGATTACGGCTTTCAATAGCTTAAAGCCTTCCTCGTCAAAACAAACAAAACAAACAAACAAACATACGTTTGTTTGAACGCGCTAATCTCTGAAACTACTGGTCCGATTTGAAAAATTCTTTCTGTGTTGGATAGTCCATTTGACGAGGAAGGCTTTAGGCTATTGGAAATCAAAATCCACGCGGACGGAGTCGCGGGCGGCCGCTAGTTAGTATAGATAACCGGCCGACCTAACGTTGAATAATTTAACTTCCCAATTTCCAGTGATTCCACTCAAATATCTGAATACACCATCTACAAGCCATCTAAAACTAGGTGTGAATAAAAACGCGAATGTCACACACTTCACGCTTTCTGCCTGTAAGAAAGTGAAAAAGTGGGCGAGTCGAATGAGGTAATATTAGTGCGATAAACTAGCTCCGCTCACCCGGCCGCGCTCACTTTCGTTCGGTAACCGGTATTAGCCAGTCGGGGTCTGCCGCAGCAGGCAATCAGGTATCTCATCGGAAAATTGATCAGATGCTATAATGCAACATTTTACTTTTCACACGTGGGTTTTTTATGAGATAGTAGGCCGCGACTGGCATAAAGCCCACCAAAATAGAAAGGACTATTTGCAAGACCGATTTTTCTAAAAGTGAGAATGCGATACGTCCCTATCCTTACCCTGGGGGTCCGACTTAGTCCTCCAGTAACCACACATACAAGTCGCCGAGGATCATGCTAAGTGGAGAGCCCTATGTGCAGCAGTGGACTGCGATAGGCTGATGATGATCAGCAGGGCACCACGAAGTACGTAACGCCGTTGCCCTCAGTTTCACGTTATATCTACAGCCAAAGCAGCAGCAGCTTTCAGACATTAAAAACAGCCAATTAACCAGCTACAACAACTCACGTTCCTTGCTGACATACTCGTAGGTATGTCTCCAGCGCAAACCCGTGTAAAGCAAAGTGCAGGAGCGTGATTTGCAGTTTTTGGCGCGTAATGATTATAAACTGATTTGCAACTAAGACGATCTTGGTTTCTTATACGAGTATATCAATCAAAGCAATCAAGTATGATAAGAGTAAGTTGCCTTTTCAAAGACATGCGACATTGCACAAGAGGAGGCTAAGTAATAGGTAATCATAGCAGAAGTTACTGCCCAACTGACATAGTTAACCTTTCTCTTACAAAAGAGTCAAAACTATTACCGTGTCTAACAAAACCGTCTTGCGACGACCAATTGAAGCCCAATCGCAAGATTGATAGCTTCAATAAAAAAGACCCTCTCGACCTCAACGAGGTTCGATGGAAAGCGTCCGATAATAAATGTAGGTCACTGTACAATATAGGGAATGTTATGTTTGAGACAACCAGTTACATGGATACGATAAGTTCGATTATAAGCTTGTGTACTTTTCAGTATAAGAATTTTAATTTTAGTGGTACCAATTGCAGTTTCATTGTGGCTCCCTCTTTAAATGCCTGAGACCTTCGTTATAGTCATATATTTAACAACTTTGTAGCCTAGTAACTGATCGGTAGCCTAGTGGTAACAACGCCGCTTTACATGCGTGAGATCGGCGGTGCAATTCCGTTTAGGCATGCACCTCCGGATTTTCAAAAATCTAAGTGCGTGATTTCATACCAACTGTACGGTGAAGAAGAACATCGTGAGGGAACCTCACACTACGAGTTAGTGTGTGAACTGGAGAAGGCAATGGCAAATCACTCCATTAAAATTGCCAAGAGAGTTGTTGTGTGTTTCATTTCAAAAAATGATCACAACCCTCAGTAATGAGGAATACGACTCAAGGAGATTTGATATTTCTGAAGGTTTTGAAAGCCAAGTAGCATTGACAACAATTTTAATTTACAGAGGTAGCTCTGTTTTGATCTATGTAATGAAATAAAACATGACAACTGGTAAAACAAAATTAATAAAAAATATGTATAAATACTGTAGGTGTAGAATGAAACGCTGGAAGCAATTCACCGAACAGACACACATACACTTTCAAAAAATATTAATTTTGTTTTCTTTTTGGTTACCATATATATGTATTATGCATATTATATTATGTAAAACTTTTTAATCTGTTTTCCTACAGTTTTCATTTCAATTGATAATCTATAACTTTATGAAGACAAAATTGTAAAACTATAGGTTTTGAAGTTTCTTTGTATTCTAACAATAGAATAATTGCATACTTTAATAATGTAATTAAAAAATTATATATTGGCAAGACTATTTGTTACTTATGTTGCTTTCCATGAGCTTTCCTGAGCTCGAGCCTCCAAATGTAAAAATGCAGGTAGCATTAGCCGTTTGACAGCCCTCCCATTTAGTAGCGGGCGCATAATGAACACTCTAGAGTTTGAAACTCACAAGACGGGTCTAAAACATTTGACATAATGGGGACATATAATTTTTTTTTAAGAACTTGTTTTAATATATCAGCTTCAGCACAGTGCATTTGCTCGGGCATATTGAAAGAATGCAGCGACCACACAGAAAAAATGCATCACATCTTGGTTAGTTGAGTAAAATTTTATAATAGTTATTATAAGTTAACTTCAGAGAAAATAAAGTCATGTTATACAAATGTAGGCAAAACCCCACCAAAAATTTTAATCTCTTCATCATAATTTTCACATCATTATTCTTTTGATGTTTAATTTATAGTTTATAATTACACTGTGTTTTGGTCAAAATGTGTTTTCCCAAACAAGTAATTTTGTGCACATAAGCATAGTAAAGATTTTATTATAACAAATGCAGAAGGTTATAGTATAACAAATGCAGAATTTTCTTATTAAATGAGTTTCATTGAAATAAAAAAATCAAGTATTTAATTCACAAAAACATTAACAGTTTGACCTTTATTTTGTTTTGAACATGCCAAATCCATTACACAGTCTGATAATTTTACTAAACCTTATGTAGCCACTGACAAAAGAATATCTAATTTACATCTGAACTAACCCATTGAATGATCAAAAGATCAATTGTTACTTTAAAGGCATTAATGATAAATAAATGACAATTATAAAATATTATACGTATATCAAATTCTTACCTTGTACGCTACTCGCGAAGTAGCTTGCAGTAGATGACAAGAATACTTTTACTTTCTTCCAATATCTAATAAATTATATCTTTCGACTGCGAGTACGTGTGAAGTAATAAATTGTAAAAATAATAGCGGTAAGACTAATAATGCAATAAGTGGATCCAAATTGTATCACAATATCGATTAAATTTGATATTTGCTCTAAATTACTCGCCAGAACATCACTTAACGCCGAATTGTAAATTAATTCATTACCACAACAAGAACTCATCACAAAAAGAAAAGTTGTATAAATATAACGTGAATTAATCTAGTACTTATACTAATTTATTTAAAATACATAAATTTCGACTAAAAAATTTACTATGAAAATCGGCATGTAACATGTAAACATTTGACATTTGCTTAAAAAACGTTTCTACGAAAATATGGCAAAGGAAATTATACCTATACAGTCTATTAATGTCCTATTTAATACCAGTTTTTTTTTATTTCTCATGTAATTCTAGTAAAGAATAAACATTTTACATTTTCACATAATATTGTATATTATGTATTCGTAGAAGTTGGTACATAATTAATCTATAAAACTAGACTCCCTCGAGATACGTTCAAAAACAGTTCTACGTTTGGTTCTTTTTTTATCATTTTCGTCCATTATTCGGAATATTCCATTATTCCGATTGTCTGTTAGGGGAGATCCCCTGACTATAAAGATCATTATTCTTGGAAAAACTGTTCTTTTCAAGAAAGTTAATCATTACATACTATCTTTAGCTGAATACATCTACCTTACCTACCCAAAAATAACGTAAGATTTGTTTTATTTCATGGAGTACTATGGAGTTTTTCATGTTTTCAAATTTCATGTTTAATATTTAACTGATTTAACTAAAGGTTTATAGTTGTTCGGTTCTATTTGTGTCTATACCTAAATAGGGATATAGGGATAAATAAAAATAAAATGGTGTTTTTACATATTTAATTACTTATTCACATAATCTTTAAATACACAAGATTGTTTTTCAGTATCCAACTGAAAACTGGTAAAGATAACTGGAAGGGATCATAAACTAAATAATTAAAATTGAAGTTAAGCATACACAAAATAATTTCCGCACACATAAATGCGTCGTAAATGGAATTTGTATTGTACTACATACAATAAGGTACAAGCTTTTAATATTAAAAGCGATTTTTTAATTAAATAAATATCAAACATACCACAGCAAAACATAATATGACATTCAAATTCATCAAATTCTTCCAAAACCTAACATACAATTCAGTTTCAATCATTTTTCTAATACTCAAATTTTAAGATATCTTCGATGATATCAGAACATCATTATCTATACTGCAATCAAATAATTAATATGTAAAAGTACATATAGTAATTATAAGTAATTATAGGTACTGTACTTCTGTCAATGCAACTTGCTTTATCAGCAAACATGTAGATTTACATACTTTTTATATTTTTGTGATATTTTCACACATATAGGTACTTAATATCTAAAACATTACATTAGGCTAAGTCAATTTTGTCACAAATAAAATTATCTTTGATACATTAAGCCACAGACTTAAGAAAATTATAAAGAAATAAAGCTTTGTTCAAAAAAATCTTAATTTTAGATGTTATAACCTCATTGGTTGAGGCATTATCTTGATGGGAGAACTGTTGATTGGTTTCTTTGGGCTGAGTTTGCTGGGAGATCTCATCACGACATCAACAGCCTTTCGGAGTATTTGGTGTTCACTCTTCTTATATTCCTCGGTGATCTGTGAGAGGTCTAAATCTGCATCCAGAACTAACACCTGAAAGTTAAAAATGTTTCGAATTAGAAACAGTAATAATAAGTTTGAAATAAGAGGCATAATATGACTAAGACCTGGACAATATGTTAAAAGGAAACATTCATAACAATGACTATAATACTAAATGGGTAAACTCACAGGATTTTTATAATAACCTACAGAGTTACCGAGCACTTTTCTCAACAACATTGTTACATTTCATTCTATTTTATGTACAGGTGCCTTACCATCAAGTCTTAAAGTGATCTTTAAACTTGTGATTAAGAGAGATGCCGCTTTACATGATGTAACGCGGCATCTCTCTTACTCACTGGTTTTTAGATGGCTATAAGACTTGATGGTAAGGCCCCAGGTACATATTTTCAGCAAAAATGTTTACGTTAATGTGGTCCCCTTATTGCCAGTAAACAAATATTTAAAAATATGCTATTATAATACATTTTGTTAAACCAAACCACAATTTTTATTTCAGAATACATTAAGTTTCTATTGTAGTGTGTTGTTTCAATGTTGAGAAATAAAGTACTCACAGGTGCAGGGCATTCTCCTAGAGTTCTATTTATCAGCCAATCCTCATGCAGTTTGTGCAAGTCTTCAATGTATGATAGTGGAACACATTGCTCCTCTGACCTCGCACGCTTCTTGATCCTCTCATGCACAATGGCAGGGGTGGCTTTGAGATACACTGGAACATATGAATATAATACATGATATATGCTTCATATTATGATTGGCACTAGTGCAAAATGCAGTAGTGATAAAATAAAGATCGACTTTGCGGTGTCACTGCTGTGCCCCCAGATAAATAAAATATTATTGGAAAGCACCAATTTTTTTTTTTATGTAGAAAAAAATTAAAAGCGTATTCTTATAAAAAAAACAATGGGAATACCATTATAGTAATGTACTCTTTGCTAAGAGATTATCTCACTACACATGAACAAAATGTTTTGTATTGAACCAAGGACCAGAGCTGTAAAAACCCAAAAAAGGTGAAAAGCAAAGAGAGCCCTCCAAATGCCTTAAAACATCTTGATTTCACAAGCTTTATATTTCTTTATTAGCAGTCTTTCATACCTTGCTGATACAGTCATTGTATAATGTTGTAAAATCTGCGTTCCAATCACAATTTTTTTGATAACAGAGATAACAAAATTATCTGTTCAATACATGCAGTACTATTGACCTTACACTTCCACTTGATAACAATTCAATCCTGTAGTAACTTGCACAAACAGATTTTATGTGGGTGAAACCACAGATGCATTTGTTATCTTTTGGGTGTGGTGCAAAAATGTTTACCCTCATTATGGTTTTTAAGGCTGTCTATGTTATTTCAGCATGCAGATTTGAATTCCAGTATAGAAGGAGCCATGTTAAAACTTTAAATGTGTTTTGATTCCATAAGTAGGTTAGAATGAGTAGGTATTTATTCTAACCTACTTGTTCAGCCAGTTTACTATCCAACAGTTATTATTAAACAAACCAAATTTGTATAGGCCAATATGAACTCTAATATCTGATCTGTTGCAAATTCTCGAACTCACCTATAAGATCAGCTTGAATAGGAATTTGTTGAGTGATGAATCTAAACCACTCATCAAGCACTGCAAACTCTGCCGGGTGCAAGGTCCCGCTCCTCATCATGTTCTCCACGAAGCAGTACCGGGCGCTGAACAACGAGCGTTCCATCAGCTTTACTGGCGTCGGCGTCGGCCGTCTATGCATATCCAGCATCGTCAAAGAAACGTAGGATTGAAACGTCATCGCCCATTTAGCTGGGTCTTTGTACATTAAATCCTGGAAATATGTAAATAGAGTTGTTCAAATCCAATTTAAATTACAAAGTCACTTCGGAATCAGCAAATAATATAGGTCAAATAAATAGAGGGTATTACCAAGAGATTCCAACCCTTCAGATTGCGCCATTCCTCAACTGGTTCTGTCAGCAATGTAATATCTTCAAATTGACAAAAATGCTCCACGAATGTTGTCTTTCCACTGCCAATGTTACCCTCGACGAACACAGTAAAAGGCTTCTGGTTCACAGCGTGCATTTTGGAAAACGATCTTACGGCTGGAACTACTATAACCAAAAAGTTCCTTCTTTATAAACAACCACTGCCTACTACAGGTAATTAATATTGAACAAGGTTGTACTAAGTTAAAGTTCAGTTCTTATTACTCGACAACCAAGCCGAAACGAGGTAGTTTTATCTACACAGAATCACTCTTCTGACTCAGAGGGCGACCACCATTTCCCGCCTAAAATAATAACAACGCGCGAACCATTCTGTCACCTTGACAGCTCTAAAAAAATAGTAAATACAATTACCTTTTAAACTTAATTGTTTAATATGACGCAATAACATAATGCCTTATCAACATTATAATTGAGCGAGTTTTATGGATTTTTGATTATATATTGGGATGGTAAAATATAAACACTGATATTTATTTCAACAGGAAAATAGGTCACACAACAAATGATTTTCGCTGTTTTATTTTATTCCACAGATGACAGCAAAAATTAATATAGACAACGTCATGTATGTACCTCTTTTATTTGTAGCATTGGATGGAAAGGATTTGAGTTGGCAACTGCGGCTCCAAAGATTTTGGAAAAAAATCTTTGTGCGGCTCGAATAATGGCTATGAAAATAATGGCAGGCAGTTTTCAGCGGGAAAATTGAATTCGCCAATGACAGTAATCCACGAAGCCATTGACAATATTGCCGAAAAGATTGACGTGTTTATTCACGGTGTTTGTTCAATTTACTTGTGAGATCTCTAAAAAGCCGGTACTGATAAATTATTAGCCGTAAATTAAAAATAGTTAAACAAAATGTTGCACACTCTTTATCTGGGTATGTATGTTATAACAACATTTAATCAAACTGTAATGTTTTGCTTTAGCGTAAATCGCAATTTTCTGGAACTAATCGTGGCTTTAATTTTATAGGTGTTTTACTTTGTGCCGCTGGCTCCTTCGCCCTGTATGACTCGTCATCTGCCGTGGTGGAGTTGACTCCCAGTAATTTTGATAAACTAGTCACAAACTCTGAAGAAGTATGGATAGTTGAATTCTTCGCTCCTTGGTGTGGTCACTGTAAGAACCTAGTTCCTGAATACAAGAAGGCAGCTCTAGCACTCAAGGTATGTGTTAAAACTGGAAACATTTTTTTCAAATCAGATATTAAATGATTTTATCATACTTGCATACTGGTGCATTCAAATGTCCTATAACCTTTTTCCCATTTATAATTTTATGTTACCACATGTAGTACCTATCTACATTAATATTCGGTAGGTTCATTAAATTGAAAGCTAAACAATCAATTCAGTAAATATATTTCAATGTAACAATTCATTTTTGATTTTTGGTAAATATTTCTTAACTGCTAATCATGTTTATTGCAGGGCATTGTGAAAGTAGGAGCAGTAAACGCAGATGAACATAAGAGTCTATCTCAGAAGTATGGAGTCACTGGATTCCCTACCATCAAAATATTCACAGGAAACAAACACACTCCATTCCAAGGGCAGAGGACGGCTGAAGCCTTTGTGGATGCAGCTCTTAAAGCAGCCAAGGACCGTGCCTACTCCAACCTTGGCAAGAAGCCCAGTGGCTCATCCTCTTCAGACAAGGTAAAGAAAATGAAAAAAATGAATGATCTCTTAAAATTATATGTAAAGAAAAGCAAAGGTAAACCTAAGCATTAAATTCATGTTCTATTATCATAATCGATAGTACTTATGCCATTGTTCAATATTTTATTACTTTCAACATCTAGTTAATTACCACTAGCATCTTATCTAATATAAACATTTAAATGGCAGAACATGGGAAAGGTGTATGGTCATTACATTCCATGGAAACAAGTGAAAACCAGTTTGTCGAAGCAAATCAGTCCACCTGATGTAACTTCATCATTGTCCAAGTTAGATTTGTTACAAGCACATCTATTCCGTAGAAGAAACTCAGATAAAAATCCACCAAAAATTATAAAAAAAGAACATTCTAGAAAAGGGAAGAAAAATCATAAAAATAGATGGAAAGCAACATTCATATAGCAAATATTTTATAGCAATTAGCTTTTTGTCCCCCTTTTCAATTACATTTTGTATTTAAAGATTTTAGAATTTAGAATACTTCAATTACTAATATTAGCATTAATTAGGCACAGTTTTTTTCAGTGGTGTTAATTAATTTATTTATACTATGACTTTTCAAAGTGGAAGTATTATTAATTTTAGATGCATAAAATAAATACATCAATCGTGTCTTTTGTATGTATAATAAGCCAAATAAACCAGAAAGTTCTTTATGTGTTATTATACTTAATTGATGTAATATCTCTCATTATTGTTTTATGTTTTCATGGGCCTATCTGATATCCCTATCTTTCATGTCTGAATTTTAGATAATGGCCCTTTATATACTTTAACCACTTGTTAACTTGTATAGACAGTGTGTTTGTTCCTATAAAGTGGATATTTACCATTATTCAAGTTTAATTTGTATGAAAGGCAATTTTCACGTTTTTGCTTGAAATATGCTAGGTACAGTAGGTATATGAAAAAATTAGGAAATAATCATCCTTTTGAAACCAAATTGCCATCTGTAGATTAGAATAGAATAGAAGAAATAGAATTGGGATTGGAAAGAGTTATCCTAAATTTGTTAAAATGGAACGAAAACATTTAATGGATATCTTTGTGATACCCATTATTTCTTTCAACATAGCAAAACATTTTTTGTATTTGTCTTCAAGGTTTACAAATTAAATTGATAAGATTTAGAAGGATTGTAAAAATATGACAATATTTTTTTATATTAATCTAAGTTTGACCTCTGTTGCTGCTTATAAAACATTTAAAAGATGAGGTGACAAAAAATCGATAGATAACCACTATAGGATAGTTAAATCTTGTAACAAAAAATCAAACGTGCGGGTGTGTAAAGATACCGTTTTAACCTCGGTGCGTCACCCACGTAGGCGCCTACGCATCCTTTCACTATGAAATAAATACGTTGTCGTGTTTTATTGGGACACGTCACTTTTGGCTCCTCTCCTTTTATAGCAGCCATAATCTAGTACTTAGTTTGTACTTGAAAAATACTTCAATATGTATTTACATAATGCTTATATTTTTATTTACCTTCGCTATTCTAGAAGTATATCATACACCTTACACATAGCTCTCTCTAGAACTCTCCTAAGATGGCTAAAAGATAGTACATATTAGGAAATCAGAATTGCTTGATAATGGGATGGTAATGATGATGATTTTAACACGAAGAGATTTACTACAAGTAAAGCAAGACAAAAAAACAATGTTTCATCATATAATTTTGTTCAACATTATAATTATTTTCTTTATTATTCATAAATAAACAATTATTCTTGTTCCAGTCGGACGTGATCACGTTGACCGACAGCAACTTCAAAGAGCTGGTGCTGGACAGCGATGACCTGTGGCTGGTGGAGTTCTTCGCGCCCTGGTGCGGACACTGCAAGAACCTCGAGCCGCAGTGGGCTAAGGCTGCCGCTGAACTTAAAGGCAAAGTGAGTAAAACACAATCATTTTATATTATATTTTTAAATCATTGATTAACTTCAGGCAGCGGTTGCGAAACTGTGTGATTTGCGTGATGGCTACCTGCAAAAATGTGATCTTTTTCATGAAAAGACTATGTTTAACAAATATTTTTTGAAATGGAACTAAATGCAAATGGATCAGTTGACTGTTCTCTGAATTATTAATGTTGATCTATGATCTTATGAAACACTGGCTCCATATTACACTGCTATTAAATTGGTACACTTCAATAAAGTCTGCGGTTTTGGATAACTATAAAAAATAAATTACTGTGAACAAAACCTTATTATAGTGCAGCCTCTGTTCTCATTATTACTCTATACCATGTAATTGCCATAAAACACTCTGCTTGATTACCCTTATCAGTGACTTGACTGATAAGAACTAAACTTGCTGTGACAATTATCTTTACCGTAACCAACCAGATTGAATTTATTTTTAGTTTAAAATCTAGGATTTGGGTTAATGACATCAAGTTCACTGACCTATTTACGAAGTGTGTATAGGCACAAAGTATCAACAAGTGTCTTGGCAATTTCCCAAAATATGAGAGGGATAAATAAATACAAACAAGAAGTATGCTATAGAAACGCTGCTTGCTGGTTTGGGAAAATAAATTGGGTAGTTGGTTGGTTGGGTGTTGTGTATTAACTTAAACTTAACTAGAATGTGCCAACCCATATCTACCCATGGGTTTCCGGGGGAAGAGCTGTGTAGTGTTTACCAACCTGCCTTTTCCGCATGGCATATGGACGTTTAATACGTTCGTACATACTAGGGGAGGCATACGTCTAGCAGTAGAATGCAACAAATTGACGATATGATGATAATAATAAATATAAATATGAATACTTACAACAACAGTGGAATGACAAATTTACTTAAATTTATACATACAACACATGGCACACAAACAGGCACGTTCATGCATACTAGTATTTTTGATTCTGTATTCTGATGATGATATTATTCGCAGGTGAAAGTCGGAGCGCTCGACGCGACAGTGCACCAGTCCATGGCGGCCAAGTACCAGGTGCAGGGCTACCCGACCATCAAGGTGTTCCCGTCGGGCAAGAAGTCGAGCGACTCGGCGGAGGACTACAACGGCGGCCGCACCGCCAGCGACATCGTCAACTTCGCGCTCGAGAAGCTGGCTGAGAACGTCGCGCCTCCTGAAATTATACAAGTAAGGGAATTAAGAGATATTTATAGCAAATTGAATTAAATTTTCAATTAGTGCTGGTAGGGTAAAAAAATATTTGACGTGCAAAAGAATTTCAGTGTAAATCAAGTTGCAAAATAATCGCTTTGACTTTGACTTTTGACTTTGACTTTGAATATCAAAAAATTAATTGGCTTAAAGAGATAAAGAGCCTGTCTATGGCCATTAAACTTTAAAAGTAAAAAGCGTTCATTATGTGTTCCTTCCAGCTCAGGGCACACAAACTTTATTCCTTCGTCTTTATGCTGGTGAAAATGCACTGTGTATAAAATAATCACAATCTCACTTAAGAATCAGATTTAAAAAAACTTTTTGCTAAATTTAATTGATTTTCTTAACATCAATCACAACAGAAAACTTTTTTAGCTATATTTATTCACAACCAAGACGTCTAATTGGAATTGTATTATAATGAACACTGAGTAGACGCGATCGCCTGTAGTTTACAAACACTGAACTAATAATAAGGAACTCGTGTTTCCACAACTAATATCGTACCGGAGTGGTAAATTGTAGTTTTATTTCAAAATAATACTTCTTGTCACACGGTAAAATTTCATATTCGCGTCGGTTGAACATAAATCGCTCGAATAGCGATAGAATTGAAGCGGGAAATTGAAATAAGCGTTTACATTGCATTACATACGATTGTCGTAAATTTTGTCACACGAGCGAAATAGAGTTGCATAATTTTTATATATTTAAGTTTTACATTAGAGAGGATTTATATTATGAAAGTTTTTATAAATATCCCCTTGATGCAGTACACATAAGGTTGACAACATTATATGACAGATTTAACAGCAAATTAACATACACTGAAACTAACTCATTTTATTATATTATACCACTTAACAGTTAAGTGGTATAAGTCGAAGCCTATTGAGTTAAGTCTTAACTCAATAGGCTTCGAGATTTGTTGGCTATTGGGATTGTCAATCACAAAAAAAAACCTTTTCAAAAACTGTTTTTAATAAACCCACGAATTACACCTTTAAAATTAGCAACAGTAAATACGGCAATTTGATGAATTAGATAAAAATATATAAAATTTAACCTTCAAATGATTCACCAAATGTTAATGAGTAGTAAAAGCCACTTCCGTCATTGTAAATCCTGGTGGAACTTGACCCCCAGGAGACAGACTTAGCCTAGTGTTTGAGTCATAGAATCTTTATTTCATATGGCTTATGTGTTTGGGTACACATTTT
Source organism: Nomophila noctuella (assembly GCA_958496325.1). NCBI lineage: Eukaryota > Metazoa > Arthropoda > Insecta > Lepidoptera > Crambidae > Nomophila > Nomophila noctuella. The sequence continues at coordinate 2,706,568 of OY292482.1, forward strand.
TATTTATTTACTTTTGGCCAGGTGGTGGGCGAGGAGTCGATGAAGGCGTGCAGTGCTCAGCCGCTGTGCGTGGTGTCGGTGCTGCCGCACATCCTGGACTGCAACGCGGCCTGCCGCAACGACTACCTCGCCGTGCTCAAGCGGCTCGGCGACAAGTACAAGAACAAGATGTGGGGGTGAGTCAACCATTGATATGTTTTCTGGGAAGAACCAGTGGGCTAGCCAAGAAGCCATTTCGCCAGAGCGAAATATCGCTTTCGTAGCGACAAATATCTCCATCCCGCACACGAAGTATTTGTTTGCATTCACCGTACTTCAATCACCAGCCCAAATCCTTGCATGGTGACTGCCGTATTATGTAGGTCTACTTTTATGTCAAACGGTGAACGGCAACAAGCTGATGATGACAGGTCTTGACCACTACACCAAGCGGGTAATGGTTGACTATTAGACCAAGAACTCGCAGGTTCAATCCCGGCACAGGACCATCATTAGAGTGCATGAACATGTTTATTGGTCCTTGGTCTATTTAAGTATATTTGTGATACCACTGTTGTTTCTGATGTCTGCAACACAAATGCTTAAGCTACTTATCACAGAGTCAGATCAATGTATATCTGTGATGTTACGTAAAAATATTTGTGAAAACGAAGACTTAACGCTTACCTGTCTTTAATAAATAAATTTACCTATATATAACCTGTGACCGCTTCCAGATGGGTGTGGGCGGAGGCAGGTGCGCAGCCGGCGCTGGAGGAGGCGCTGGAGCTGGGCGGCTTCGGCTACCCCGCCATGGCCGTCGTCAACGCTAAGAAACTTAAGTTCTCCACGCTCAGGGGATCCTTCTCCGAGACTGGCATCAATGAATTCCTCAGGTATATGTTTTACCTTTGTTATTCGTACAAAATTATAATAGATACAACAAGCAAAAAGCAAGCATGTGTTACAAAAAAACTGTTTTAATGTTAGATGCAATGTGCATCTAACATTAAAACGTGTGAATTTTTAAGACAAATAAAAATGATCGTCACCAGTCTGCTAATTATACCTTAAAGTGTGTGATGCCGTAATCACAACTTTATTTGGTAGTGCTCTTCCGTGATTTTATAATAGTTTTTTTTCCTTGATGGTTTTATATTTTAATATTCTCTGAGGTTTAGAACTTTACCTATAAATGTCCAGTACAGGAACACAGCCAGCGAATCTCTTGCACCGACACAATCTTTAACAAAATCAAACGAAGTAGTTATAACCCTAGACGGATATTGAAATATTATAATCTCTCTATCAATAAAATGAAACGAAGTAGAAATCAACCTAGTCGGATATTGATTAATTATATTTTCTCTTTATCAATTAATTGAAACGAAGTAGTAATTACCCTGATATTCATTTATGTTATTTTCTCGCAGGGACCTGTCATTCGGTCGCGGGCAGACGGCGCCGGTGAAGGGCGCGGAGATGCCGAAGGTGTCCACCACGGAGCCCTGGGACGGCAAGGACGGCGAGCTGCCGCAAGAGGAAGATATTGACCTCTCCGACGTCGACCTCGAGAAGGACGAGTTATAAGCACCTCATCCGACTGGGACGGAGCCCGAAGTTACAACCTCTTGTACTGAATTGCCTAGACTATTGTATAAGTGATACTCTCTTTTGAGCCACATTCGAATCTACTAGGAGCTTAATGTATCCCATCCATCCATTCAGCCCATGTCCACCCACTGCTGAGTATAGGCCTCCTCTCTGTCGCGCCAGCTGTTCCGGTCCTGTGCAATTTTCATCCAGTTGACCCCAGCTGTTCTTACGATGTCATCTGACCATCGGGCTGGTGGTCTGCCTCGCGATCGTACAGCACCCCGTGGCCACCACTCTGTGATTTCTTTCGTCCACCTTTGGTCTTGTCGTCTAGCCAAATGTAACTTAATGTATACTTAACACTAATATTATTTAACGGGTTACTTAGTAACTTACTGCTTGACATTTCGGCTGCGTTACAGCAAACGTGGTCGCAAGCAGAATACGTAGTATACATATATATACTACATAAGTATCGCGTTTAGTGCGGTTAAAAATATGAGTGTTATAATGAAACGCAAAAGTGTAACTTGTCTCTCTAAAACCAGAACGATCTCTCTTAGGGGTCTTACTTGATATAATATGTCAGATAAAAAGAGTCAGTCTGGGTATCACCTAGTTCGGTGCGAGAAAAAAAGCTCGGGTGTTCGATCCCTGGATTGTAATTAATATCGTGGGCACGAAAGGTTAATGTGCTTAATTTCAAGTCTGATTTAGAGTTATAGTGTCTGAACTGTAATGACGACGTCGTAATCTTTTTAAATCACTGCCTTTTGAATGACGAGCAAGATGGCGGCTGGTTTTTCCTCATCTAAAATCATGATATGTCACTTAATTTAAACATAATATATCTAGAATGAAATGCAGTATGTATAGTGATAGCTAATGTTTCAGTAATTCAGTGTCAGTTGAATAGTGTAATAGTTTTCTTACATTCATCTAATGTTTATTTTTATAGTATATTTATTAACATATTCATAAATGATCACAACTTTAATGTTACTATTTTTCGCGAGGTTTTTTAGTACTTCTTAACTTTAACTTGTATGTTTGTGTTGTTATGAAATTGAGATGGATGAAATTGCGTTTTATATGTAAAGGTATACAACTGGATTAGATGTTAACAAAATATTAAAGAACTTAATTTACCGTTATTTTATGGCATATTTCCTATTTTCGAAGTCAATGATTTAAAATACTAAAATGTAGCTGGCGAATCTTCCATTATGTACCTTAATGCATTTATAGAAAGCCATATTTCAATAAATTTCGTACTGTAAAGATTCTTAATAAATTTTTACTACTACAAAAACGTTTTTTAATTCCAAAGTCATTTAACTTTATAAAACACATGATAGAAAAAACACCGAATCAGTTAAACAAAGGTTGATGTGCAGTGGCGTAGCTAGCATAGGTGGCACCCGGGGCGGATTTTATAGGTGTCACCCTAAAACTCAATCGAAACTGTTAAAATAAAATAAAAAAATTGGCCAAGTGCGAGTCGGACTCCCGCACTGAGGGTTCCGTACAAATTCTATTTTTGACGTATTAAAAAAACTACCGAATAGATTTCGTTCGAACCAATTTTCGTTGGTAGTTTTTATGGTTATGTAAATTATATATTTATTTTAGCTTTATCATCCTCTTATTTTAGAAGTTAGAGGGGGGGGACACACTTTTTTCCACTTTGGAAGGGTCTGTCACGCAAAGTATTCACTTTAGAAAAAAATGATATAAGAAACCTCAATATCATTTTTGAAGACCTATCTATAGATACCCCACACGTATATGTTCAATGAAAAAAAATATTTTCAGTTTCAGTTGTAACTATGGGGACCGACATTTTTTTTATTTTTTTTTCGACTTACGTATGAAAACCTTGTTGCGGTTCACAGAATACATCCACTGACCAAGTTTCAACAGTAAAGTACTTATAGTTTCGGAAAAAAGTGGCTGTGACAGACTGGCGGACAGACAGACAGACATGACGAATCTATAAGGGTTCCGTTTTTTTGCCAATTTGGCTACGGAACCCTAAAAAAGTTATAATCATTTACGTTTTATTAAAATATGAGTACCTATTACAAATATTTGTTTATTATGTAAAACAAATTTAGTTTGTTAAAAATTAAAATTTCTTCCTTCTAGCTTTGACACTAGCGAACTCCGAAATCACGGATTCCAATTTTGGGGGAATCTCTGATCGATTGACACTGTCTGTGCACATTGTTTTTTTTTATTATCAATTATTATGTTCGTGGTACGATATTAAAGTTACCTAGATAATTTTATTAGTGGCGGTTATGCTCTCTGCCGCAGATTTACGATTTTTTATAAATAGAAAGAACCATAACTGATGGTCATAGTCGGGTTCGGGTGTCACCCCTAAACGGGTGACACCCGGGGCGGGCCGCCCCCGCCGCCCCCCCTTAGCTACGCCACTGTTGATGTGGGATATTGTTAAATTAATAAAACATAGTTGGTAGGTTACTTCACCAAAACGAGGTAAAATTATAACTTATTTATCGCTATTTCAGTAATGCGTATCGTATTATGAGATCATAAGCGGACATTGTGAGTTACGAATTAGCCGAAAATTCTTATCTGAAAGTTTATCTATATCCATCAATATTACTGGATCATTGAGGAGTATTATCTCATCATTGCTAATTAATCCAATGATTGATTTTATAAATTCTTTTGGAATAAAATGAATAGCAGTTAAGTAAAATATTCATGCTTTTAACTTTATAATTTGCAGGATTCCAACCTTACTAAAATTTTTAAGAGCCTTAATATTTACCAGATTGTTATTCCGACAGTACTTCCTGATGTTTACTTGCCGAATATTTTTGTTCAAATTGAGTACCAGTAAAAAAGACTTGTTTGGTTGGTTAAATATGCATGCACCCAACCGATTGATATCTCTTTCCGCGCTGTAAACTGGGCCAGATAAGGAAAATTAAACAGTCATCAAAAATTCGTTGAATGATCAAACAATGACACCATAGGTACTTAGTTCACTGACTAAGCAAGGTAACATCACTGATCTAATCATGTTTAACCATTTTTTTGGCAAGATGACATAACCTTGTTTCATGTTATCAGAAATGAGGGTATGGTCGTAAACAGATATCCACGGGTAACCACTATTTTTTTGTCGTCCAAGCGTTATAAGTCGCCACTCGTGTTAAGATGACATTCTTTAAACGCAGGTGGGAATAAAGGATTTAAAACACCTAAGTTAAGAAATAAGGAGGTAGCCGGCCAGCTTACTGTAGCAAGTGTTTGACAAGTCATTAAACAACTTATTTAAATTTCTCTCTAGATTCTTGATGTATGTGTATAACTCTTAAATAACTATATGCCTTTAAACAACTTGTTACTTACCTAAGTGATATAAAATAATGTATTATTCTCATTTTAAATAAGTAAGTGGTAATATAGGCACTTCATAACTGGGACATAGATAAACAGCTTTCTTTGTAGGTAGTATATGTATTTTGAGCACAATTTACACAAAATCTTAGCCTAATTACAACAAAAAGTTGTGACCAATATTTAGAAACTAATTACTTACTTAAACTTATCCACCAGCTAATACTGTTCTTACAATATATGTATAATAAAATAAAAATAGTAACTATATAATATCATTCTAATGATGATCAACTGGAATTCTTTTCTCACAATTTGTTCACTTACAGTATAGTAAGGTACAAATTCAATGAATAATACAGGATACTGATAATCAACTGGTTTTCCACTAAATAAGTAAAAACCAGATATGTGATAAGCATGACACATTCATAAGAAACAGGAAGAACATGTAAATGAACCGTCATATTGTTCAAACTGTCAAAAGTTGTAAATGCACTAATAAGTAAAACTAAATGTGGTCAGTATGGCACAGATTTCTATGTTATAATTAATCAGTCAAAATTGTGATAGGATACAAGACATTCTACAACTATAATTTAATACATTGGTCCAAAGCAGTCTTTACCTTTCATACAGCCCACACATTCTTAATATGCATCTACCTTATGAATACAATTTGTAAGGCAGGGGTGTGCAATGTGCATACCCAAATCACAGTTTAGAATTTTCACAAACTATCTGTCTAATACAGACCTAAAACACATCATATCAAAAATATTGTAAGTTACTAAATTTGAAAAATACATTATACAAAGCCACAACCTTGATTCAAATTCCTAAAGTATGTAATATCTTTAAATAATTTTTTTGTACTATTGTGGCCTCTGATAAGAATGTTTAAATCCTCTATCACTATGATAGTGTCTGACTTGTGGCTATTTCACTTGTTAAGGACCTTATTTGGATTACAAATATATAACTGAAATAGCTTTATTGTAAAGATATTTAATCCCCGCAGAAAGATATGCAATAGATATTCTACATGCTTTCTTCACATTACTTTCTATGCCACATTTGGTAATCCAATCATGTCATATTTTCTTTCCTTCTTGCACAAGATCGGGTAGCACATGGTGAAATAGTAAAATCCCATTCCAGCCAGGATGATGGACATTATCACGGCTACTATGCCCCATGCTGATAAACCCAGTCCTCTTCTGGTTGTGTTTTGTGAGGGCAGCCCAGGAGATGTTCCCATGTATGTTTTAGGGGATTCTTTAGGCTGGTTGCCATATTTACTGCTGCCATATCCTCGGCCGCTTCTTAATGCCATACATGGTGACAGCAATTGATTAATAACTGAAAATAAAACATTAATAAGAGTCAAACTTTATTGTTACAGGTTCATATCAGTAGCTTAACTGATTAACTATCCAATTACAGGTGGTACGTTATATCCCATGCTCTGCTAACCATGACACAACTAAAGAGAGATAAGATATAAAACCAACGGCTTTAAGAGTAAGATAAAGCATGAGGCAGTCAACAAAGTAAACTATGTACATGTCTCTTAATGAAAAAACTTTACAAAAAAAGATCATGGTCATGACCTCAGGGACATAATCTAACACAAGCGAGGCCGTCGATGTCAACCTGCTCAACCAAATCGTCGTAGAAAAAAACAAATAACACGATTCGGGTAAGGCCACAACACCTTGTGGTGTTTTCACAAATGTTATATCTTAATTTCTACTATAACTTATTAACTAGCTGTAGCTACCCAAATAGGTACATTTGAGTAGCAACAACCTGTTAGAATACTCACCTATTACAGCTAGAGTTACACGAATCAACAAACTCATCATCCTTTGATTGATCTTCCTTCCTGCGGGCTACCCTACTTTTAAAAGTATTTATTGAACACGAAAAGTTTTACAAAACTAAACCCAGTGGCTTTGTTAATGTTTACAAAAAGTATTTGCTTTATGCAGCAGTAACTTTAAGTTAGTAAATACTTTTTAGGAAACTTCGAATATTTTATAAAGCGACGCGTCCACAACAACCAGACTTGTTTCAGAAACTATTTTTTTTTAAAAGGAATCCATCCATTTGACAGCTGCTCCATCAACTGTCAGATTGGCATTTGGGTTACGTCCACAGATTGTATTCCCATTCGTTTAGAAATGGAAAGGCCGCTAACTTGACCGGTACTTTCAGTGTGGCAACAATATGGCTATATCCGGTAAAAAGTGATGGCGTGTACTTCCGCCAACGTTGTCAGTTGTAATGTCACTTTTGTCAAAAGCGTAACAATGCCGGCGATGGCGAAAATTCAGTTTTGTGTATTTTTGTCGCTCTATATTGTAATAAATTGTCTAGCAGCTAACGTAGACAATATCTCCAGTGATATTAAATTTAAAAATGTAGACAGAAATATAGATCTCTCTACGCAGCTCGTTAAAATCTCAACCAAAATCACCTTGGAGAACAGCGGTAAATCGCCGGTAAAAAGTTTCCTTCTTACACTCGAAGCTGAGGCTAAGAACCATTTAGCTTTCATCGGCGCGAAAGATGGAAACAATAAAGATCTTCGTCTTACTGAGACTACAGTGAAAGGCCACGACAATGTGAAGTTCTGGCGTGTCGATCTCAAAGATGCCGTGAACGCTGGTGCGACCGTCGTCATCAATAGCGAAGCAGTTTTTACAAAGGCACTCCAGCCGTATCCAACTGCCATCACGCAACAAGAAGATCAACTAGTCAAATACACGGGTAACTTATACATCTACTCGCCATACCAAATCGTGTCACAAAAGACGAATGTTGTCGTCAACACTAAGAGTATTGAATCGTTTACGAAAGTGAAGCCATTCTCACAGCAAGATGGAGTAATTTTGTTCGGCCCATACCCCAACATTGAGCCTTTCTCAGAAAAAGAGCTGTCTGTACATTACAAGAACAACTCTCCTTTCCTGACTGTGACTCGTGTTGAGAGGTTGATCGAAGTTTCGCACTGGGGTAACATTGCTGTTGAAGAATTGATTGAGATTGAACACACTGGAGCAAAGCTGAAGGGACCATTCTCACGCTATGATTACCAGCAAGACCATCACAGCGGCCCAGCCAGTGTTAGGATGTACAAGACCATGCTGCCAGCTTCTGCCTCTGATGTCTACTACCGTGATACTAACGGAAACATCTCTACATCCAACATGAAAGTGAAGAAGGACTCTGTAGAGTTGGACCTCAGGCCACGCTACCCTCTTTTTGGAGGCTGGAGAACTCACTACACCCTCGGGTACAATGTACCCAGCTATGAATACTTGTACCACACTGGTAATGAATATTTGCTCAAGATGAGAGTGATTGATCACATCTATGATGATATGCAAGTAGATGAGCTGACAACAAAGATTATTCTGCCTGAAGGTTCTGCAGGAATCAAGTTGAATGTTCCATACCCAGTCACAAGGCTGCCGGACAGTCTGCACTACACATACCTAGATACCAAAGGTCGCCCAGTCATTAAGTTCACAAAGACCAATGTAGTTGAAAACCACATTCAAGATTTCCAACTTCGTTACACCTTCCCCCGTCTCCTGATGTTCCAGGAACCACTCCTTGTAGTTGGGTTCTTGTACACATTATTCTTATTAGTAATTATTTATGTAAGATTAGATTTCTCTATTCACAAGTCTGAACACCAACATAAGGAATAAATAATATAATTTAATATTATTATATCACTATATTGTATGTATGTGTGCAAAGTCTAGTTCTTATGTGCATTTCATGGGTTGACACAATGATTGTGTGCAGCAATAAAACACCTAATTTAAACCATTGTTTCCTTTGAATCCTTTATCATTGTTATTTGTAAATTGATTTACCACACTGTTTGTAGTTTATATAAGCTATTGTTGGGGAATGCCTATACTGCATGTGACAAATGAACATAGGGTGGATTTGTTGTCCTAGGACATTTTCCAATCAACCAAGGGCAATTCAAGCAGTATCTAATGTTACACAGGCACAGATAACATAAATACAGGTTACAAACAAACACTGATAAACTATTAAATATAAATATTTATTTTAATATTAAAGGTATCATACAAAAACATCAGTAACTATGTACATCTGCAAAAGCTTCATCTGGGACTGAGAATGAGCATGAGTTACCAAGGCTGAGAATTCAATTTATACAAAAAGCAGTTTGAAAATATTATTTAAATCTCCAGATTCACTAAAATCAAATAGTACCTAAACATAGGTGGTCTAACATGCTTCGCGTCGGTAACCCGAACAGTTCTGATCAAATTAGAATTCTTTCAAATAGTCTTACTCTCATAAATGTCCCTGGGGTGGTGACTCTATGTATGTAGCATTTCCTCTAAAATGATTAAGTGAGTTAATGGATGATCCTCTTGAGTTCCGGTTGCACAGCAGGGCTTTTGAGTTTTATTTTGATGTATATTTTTACACTCAATTAACGTTTTTCTTTCTCTGTTATACTCTGCATTTGTAACCACTTAATTGAATTAGAGATTTTTCTTTTTACAGAGCCAAGGTTCTTTATTCTTCACTAACTAATTTACGGCTGAGTTCATCTTAATCCAGGGCTGGCAAAATAGTTGTATGGTTGTTATCCCTGTATTCCATATTCAGAGAGCTTGAACCTCAGAACGACTGGAGCACTGGTGCAGGGCAAGATGGCGAGCTCGGTCACGACGGCGGTGACAAGGCTCGGCGGCGTCACGTCGTACGTCAGGTTCAACGGAGTCAGGTTGGGGTTCGACCGCCAGTCTTTCAGGGGGGAGTTTTCATCCGTTTTGTCGATGAGATCGTCGGGGTCACCTGTTGAAGGAATAGGCATTATAATCAAATCATATACTGGAGTTTATAGACAACACCCTAGGGCCGCCAAACGTTTCTCTTTAATTTTGAAAAAAAAAAATTTGATAGAAAAACGCTCTGTAGGGCACTAAAGAGTAACATCTTTGATTTTTTGAAATCTGCTTTAAATACTTTTCTTTCGTCAAGATGGCCATAATCTTGAATATTGCTAAAAGTGGCTACTTTTAATGATTAACAATGTAATAAAAGTCACTTATATAAAATCATAAAGGTTATTCTTTAGTTCACTACAGAGAGTTATTTTATCTCAATATCTTAAATTCATTCGCTAGTGTGCAGTCTGCACGCTCTTAAGCGGTGGAAGGTAAATTAGATTGAAATAGATAATATTTTTGTAAATTCTCTCAATACTTCTGGCTTTTAACATAACAGGAATTGTTTGCAATCTGTCGCCGCTATGTTCAAGACGAACCGATCTCGTTGTAGACGAACGCGTCCGTGTGCACGCGCTCTGTGAACTTGTGCGTCTCTGCGGCGACGAGCAGCGGCACGTTGCGCGCGCGCGCCGCCAGCGCCACCTGCGCCGTGCCCGCCGCGCCCACCACGCCGCCGTTGCCTAGCAGCGCGCTCGCACCGACTACCACTTTGTCCACCTGAGCATAGCAATAAGGAAAATAAGATCAGACACACAGTAGTAACACAGTTACACTCATGGGCGTACCCAGGGTAGGGCAAGGGAAGAGACGGCAGCTGTCCCGCCCCGGAATAAAAAGAAAATGCCCACCCTGGCTTTTAAAATCTGATTTGCTGTCATGTTGGCGATTTATGCAAAAGAAAAAAAAAACAAATTTATTCTTTACCCACGTTTTAAAAATGGAATGCTTTTCATTATTTGCTTTTTTATTTGGCCAGCCCGTGGAGGTTTTACTTCTTCTGAACAGGCTGCGCTCAGCGTTTGCCGTGAAAAATGTTATGAATATGTTCCAACAGTAAAAACTAACCGTATTCATGACGTAGGACAGCGCCGTGATGTCCGCATAGGTGGTGGGCAGGCCGGCGGCGGCGAGGCGCTGCAGCATGCCGCCGGCGCCGGCCACGCGCGCGCCCACCACCCCGGGTACTTACCGTGTTCATGACGTAGGACAGCGCCGTGATGTCCGCATAGGTGGTGGGCAGGCCGGCGGCGGCGAGGCGCTGCAGCATGCCGCCGGCGCCGGCCACGCGCGCGCCCACCACCCCGGGTACTTACCGTGTTCATGACGTAGGACAGCGCCGTGATGTCCGCATAGGTGGTGGGCAGGCCGGCGGCGGCGAGGCGCTGCAGCATGCCGCCGGCGCCGGCCACGCGCGCGCCCACCACCCCGGGTACTTACCGTGTTCATGACGTAGGACAGCGCCGTGATGTCCGCATAGGTGGTGGGCAGGCCGGCGGCGGCGAGGCGCTGCAGCATGCCGCCGGCGCCGGCCACGCGCGCGCCCACCACCCCGGGTACTTACCGTGTTCATGACGTAGGACAGCGCCGTGATGTCCGCATAGGTGGTGGGCAGGCCGGCGGCGGCGAGGCGCTGCAGCATGCCGCCGGCGCCGGCCACGCGCGCGCCCACCACCCCGGGTACTTACCGTGTTCATGACGTAGGACAGCGCCGTGATGTCCGCATAGGTGGTGGGCAGGCCGGCGGCGGCGAGGCGCTGCAGCATGCCGCCGGCGCCGGCCACGCGCGCGCCCACCACCCCGGGTACTTACCGTGTTCATGACGTAGGACAGCGCCGTGATGTCCGCATAGGTGGTGGGCAGGCCGGCGGCGGCGAGGCGCTGCAGCATGCCGCCGGCGCCGGCCACGCGCGCGCCCACCACCCCGGGTACTTACCGTGTTCATGACGTAGGACAGCGCCGTGATGTCCGCATAGGTGGTGGGCAGGCCGGCGGCGGCGAGGCGCTGCAGCATGCCGCCGGCGCCGGCCACGCGCGCGCCCACCACCCCGGGTACTTACCGTGTTCATGACGTAGGACAGCGCCGTGATGTCCGCATAGGTGGTGGGCAGGCCGGCGGCGGCGAGGCGCTGCAGCATGCCGCCGGCGCCGGCCACGCGCGCGCCCACCACCCCGGGTACTTACCGTGTTCATGACGTAGGACAGCGCCGTGATGTCCGCATAGGTGGTGGGCAGGCCGGCGGCGGCGAGGCGCTGCAGCATGCCGCCGGCGCCGGCCACGCGCGCGCCCACCACCCCGGGTACTTACCGTGTTCATGACGTAGGACAGCGCCGTGATGTCCGCATAGGTGGTGGGCAGGCCGGCGGCGGCGAGGCGCTGCAGCATGCCGCCGGCGCCGGCCACGCGCGCGCCCACCACCCCGGGTACTTACCGTGTTCATGACGTAGGACAGCGCCGTGATGTCCGCATAGGTGGTGGGCAGGCCGGCGGCGGCGAGGCGCTGCAGCATGCCGCCGGCGCCGGCCACGCGCGCGCCCACCACCCCGGGTACTTACCGTGTTCATGACGTAGGACAGCGCCGTGATGTCCGCATAGGTGGTGGGCAGGCCGGCGGCGGCGAGGCGCTGCAGCATGCCGCCGGCGCCGGCCACGCGCGCGCCCACCACCACCGCGCGGAACCGCACGCCCGCCGCCCACGCCTCCGTCAGGATGCGCTCGATTAGCGACGAGCTGACAAGATAGAAATAAATAAATATAATAAAATAAATAAATTCCTTGGACGAACACACCAATAGGCTTGTTGCCTAAATTAGTTTGATAGATAGGTACTAATAAACTTTGATTCCTATTCTATACAAAAAAAGTATTATTAAAAAAAATTGATATTAGTCATCAATAACGCTCACGACTGTCATGGCGTCTTGAACTGTCTTGAAGTAACGGCTTTAGTGAGTTCTTGTTTATGTTATTATAATTTGTCGTTGCGCACTCACCTGCCGTACGTAAGCACGTTGTCCCCGTCGCAGATCTTTTTCCGTACGGTTAAGCTGATCGCCTTGCCCGCCATGTCGATCTGTTCCCGGATATACCGGTCTATTTCTTCTGACAACGTCTTCTTTGCCTGTATCAGCAGAAAAGTTCCATTCAAAACGAATGTGAAAATTACATTTTTGGGATCAAAAATACTCTATGTTCACCGGGGGTAGTGTAGCTAGCCAATAGTGAAAGAATTATTCAAATCGTTCCAGTAGTTTTTGAGTTTATTCGTGATTGTGACATACAAAAATACACATCTTTCCTCTTTATAATATTAAAGTGTAGATGAAACACATTTACCAACCGTTTAAATAGCAAAAATACTTCAAACCATTGATTTTCCACGACATTATCTACTTACATCAAACTCGTCAACGTTATTGGGAAGCTGATTTAGGTGATGCCTGAAGTACTTGACTGCGTTGGTCTGCGAAGCGGTGGGCTGACGCATTGACCACAGGTAGTCCAGACTCGGGCCCAGCTGGGCCTCCAGCCCGCGGGCGAATTCCGTCTTAGCAGGAAGCGTGTAGTCACGCACCATCTGATTGAGTAAATAAATAATCTATTTACTAACAATTCGATGACGTAGTTTCACTAGACTTGTTTCGGAATTTCGAACATAAATCTAGTCGTGGATATACGGTAATATTTTCCTTCTTCCAAAACCAAAGCCTCGGTAAATAAAAAAGCTATTCGGTGACAGCTGTCAAATTTTGCGGGAATATTTTAATAATATTTTGACAAGTTGAGATTTGGTCTAGCTAGGTGTTAACATTTTAAACAAATAAGTGAGTGATTGGATTTGTTTTATCTTGATTTGGAAAACCATAAAAAAACCCTAAAATTTAATAGGCTACAAAGGGTTTGTGACTCTTAGTGTTGCAGATGTTATGGGGAGCAGTAATCACTATCAGGCAAGCCCTTAGTTTTACCCCCTCCCATCTTATACAATTTCATTATTATCTCACCTTCTTTAACGCGTCCAATAACGCAATGCATCTTGCGTTTGAACCAGATACAACTTTAGTCGCCATTTGAACTCCCAATTTTACTATAGCTGGATGTAAGCTGAAAAGTTAACATCATTTAATGTAAGTATATATGAGTCGGTCTTCCTGGCTGACATTTTATTTATTTTCTCCATCAAGAAAAACAGTGTTTGCCTAAACATTGAAATATTTTTAAACAAAGTAGGTAGGTATTTTAAAATTTTCAAGTCTTTTTCTTCAATCTTCATTATTAAATAATGGAGCAAAAATAAAGGTAGGAATAGGATTAAACTTATATAACACAGACATACACTATTTTATGGTTACCTATCCAATTTAATTAATTAAACAGAATACTTACTTGGCAGAATTAACAGGTATCTTGTTCAAGGCCTCCTTGTCTTTTTGCATGTGCAAATGTTGGAACCAGTTCACTCGAGTTGCATTCTGTGATTTAGGTTTTGATTTTTCAACAGACTTTGCTTTAACTGGTCTTTCCTAGAATTAAGAACAATATGGAATCAAATTATTTTAATGATTATCTACTCTATTGTATAATGCTGTTCATAAAAAATGTTTGGGCTTTTTTAAAGATTTAATTTTGTTAACCAGAGGGAGGGAGAACAACCCAGTTGTTACTGGGAATATTTGTATTTTATTAATTTGTGAAACTTACCACAATCACTGTGGAAACTAGATGGCATGTTTTGATCTAAATTGATAGGGACTCTTACTAAGAGACTTTTCTAAGTTAGGCTCAGAACCCCTACATCCTAAAGCTGTCTTAATATGTAATCAACTAACCTCTTTAGTTTTTGACGGCTCTACATCCTTTGATTTCTTCTCTTCCACTGGTGCTTTTTGAACTGCGGCCTGCTTCGCCGCGCGCTGCGCCTCTTGCTTGGCGCGCCGCTCGGCCCTCAGCTCCGCTTTGCTTTTACCACCTTCTTCCTGGGGCTTATTCTTGCCTTCCTCAGGCTTAGTTTCTTTTGTACTGCTTTCCACACCCTACATTGTGAATATCAGATCCATAAAGTCACAAAGACTGATGTGTGTGATGGATGTAAGTGGAGAGATATTAAAATAATACAAGAACAAAATATAAATATAATTAAATATCCCTTATCACCACAACTGCTCGTAATAATATACCTTATATCTCAACTATGCATATTCATGTATGCAGGATATTTAATCTACATTTTCATTTGCAAATTGAATATGTATTGTTCTTTTCCTAAAAAGTTTAACCATCAGAACATTTTTAGAAAATATCATAGGCATTCCTATTTTGTTCATTCTCATTAGATATTGTCCTTTGCAGTCACACACTTGAACATTATGTATTGCCATGCCAATTTTTTAATGCTATGTTTCAATATAAAATTTGTAAACCAAAACAAATGAAAGTAGCATGTTAACAGAATGTAATTTAGAATTAGTTACCTTTTTAGGCTCCAAGTTAATAGCTTGAACTTTAGCAGTGACATCTTGTACTTCTTTAGCAACATTGACAATGTCCTTCAGAGTCTCAACAACATCCTTGACTGTCATTTCACTTTCCTTGTTCACATCACCACTATCTCCTTCTTTCTTCTTTTTAGCTTGCTTTGCAGCTTTCTTGGCTGCTCTCTCAGCTTTGATAGCATCCGCTGACTTCTCAACATTATCAGTTTCAATATTTACAGGTACAACTCTATCTACTTCATCCTTACCCTTAATAGGAGATTTTTCAGTTTTAGGATCATCTTTGCTATCTTTACTTACAGGTTTTTCTGTGCCACTGTTACCTGCAGGAACATCTTTCTTACTACCCTTTTGTTTAGCTAGTTTCTTAGCTTCCCTAGCAGCTAAAACATCTTCCCTAGATTTACCTTCATTTGCAGACATTTCTGAAGCACTTTGTACTATTGTTTTACTGACTACTAGAGTGTTCACACTATTTTCTTCTTTTTTTCTATCTAATTCTGATAATGCAGGATCTACAATCCCATTTAATTGTGAGTGTGCTTTTGACCTTTCACAATTATTTTTGCTTTTAAGTGTAGCTCGAGCTGCATTCAACTTTTTTCTTCTTAACCTTCTTTTTTTTGCTGCAGTTATTAAAGACCCATCAGCATTAGCCTACAATGTAATGAAACAAAAAACTTTAGAAACTTTTTACTTTGAGATCTGATGTTTCTTTTTAAACTAAATAATAATCAAAACGGAAATTGGAATATTGGTTGAAGGTTAAAAATGCAAATTATAACAAAAAAAATATTGACAAAAAATTAATGAACCATAATTTCTTTAAAACATATAAGTATAAGGGAACACTGAGGTCGAGTAATGGAACTAAAGACTACTGATTCATACAATAATTTGATTTCGTGAGACGTAAAGAACTTAAACTTATACATAACATAACCTCTAAAACGTAGCAAGGCGAAACACCATAACAATTTTAGTTATTGATCATACCTCAGTACAAACCATAGCTCTTGTTCCTTGGCAAGCTATAAATCATAACCATTTGATAAATTTGCATTCCACATAGCTTAATTTCCATAAAATGTTAAAAAGTGTAAGATTACAAAATAACAAGGGATACTTACTACACTGTTAGAAACAAGCAACTTCAAATTGTGTACACTTATTTCTGAAGGACCTAACTATCTTTAAACTTTATTAATACAACGAAAGGTTGCACAATTTTGTAACAAAATTACTTTTCCATCATTGCATGCCAGTCAAAAGATTCGTGTCACTGTCAAGTGTCAAAAAAATCAAAAAATAGCAAAAGTGACAGGGCTTGATAGTTTACAAGGACCGTTAAAATATTTTCCAAATTAAAGTGTGGATGTGGCGTGATAATATTTTGATAAATAACTTAGATTTGGAATGCAAGTTATCTATTAAAAATATTCCCAAATGATAACATTCAAGTTGAACACGATTGAATTAAAAATACTTTATGTGGGAAGAATAATCTTCATTACGCCGTTCGCGGTCATAGTTTGTTAATGATTTTAATATTCCAAATGTTAATAATAATTGTTGAAGCAACGACTACCACTCAATAAACTTATATTTAGAATGATGTGAAATATAATTATTATAAACTACTAAAACTATAATGGACCGAAATACAGTTTTATTATGTAGGTAGGTAGAAAGGGACCTACTGAGTAGGAACCTACCCTACCTACCTATTAATATTATGTTGACGACGAGATATTGTAAAAAATAAAACAAAACATACACATTTCAAATTATCATATTGTTTAATTAACAAACAGAAATTAAAACAGTAACCTTAATATTAAATCTGGCCCATGAAGTAAATGCACATAAAATAACTACTTACGAGCTGTGACAATGGCTATGAAGATTATCCTAGTTCAAATATTATTGCTTTTATATAACTTATTATAAACATCACAAAAAAAACAAAAGATAATTATTAACTAAATTAAAAAAATAATATAAAATAAGCTCATTAATATTTTAGCACTTGTATATTACAGCACCATGATTTGGAGTAGTTGCAAACACATACGAGTGTGCAGCGCTCTTATCTATATTACAATGTTGAACATAAAACTTATCTATCAGAGTTTCAATGTACTTCTGAACAAATTCTTTGGGACATAACGCCACAACACATCCCCCCCAACCAGCACCAGTTAAACGTGAATGTATATTCATTTCTTTCGATATATCTACCAGACGATCTAAATTGTCGTGTGAACATTCATATAATGTTTTTAAGCTCTCGTGGCTTTCAGACATTAAAGTTCCCAAAATAGTCAATGCGTCACACATATTTCCATTTCCGTTTGTGTGGGATGTCAAACCATTCTGTTTTTTATCATATGATCCGTTTTCTGACAAATGTGCTCCATTTGTAGAGTGCTTTTCGCAATTTAGACGGAAATTTTCTACTCGCATTGCCTCTTCGTAAACGTGAAGGGCTCTTTGTCTCAGTTTAAACTCTTTCAAATGTTTCGTGTTTGGTGTTAAATATACGTCATCCAGTTGTACACTCGAGATGTTTAATAAATCACATATTAACTCCTTTGTGTAAATATTTTTATTCAACAAGCAATCAACCAGTGTTATCATCTCGTCTAAGCTCTTTTGTAGCATTGCTTGGACCTGGCTCAGTGTTATTATTTTATTGTCTAACGACACACCATTAGAAACAGCTAAGATTTTAGCAGCCAATCTACATTCTATGACACGTCGATTAAAGTCGTTCGTAGCTGCTTTATTAGCTTCAGCAAGACTATGAGCAACAACAAAAACGGCGTCTTCAGGTAGGGCCACTGGTCTAGCTTTAAGAGGATCAAACGTTATGTATTGTGCACAGTACTTTTCAGCAAGGAACGCTATGGCTTGGTCCATACCTCCTCCTTGGGTTCCAATATAACGTTCACTCTTCGCACATAATGAAGCAATCTCAGTCTTGCTTGGAGTTGAATTTTGAGCATAAAGAAAGGCGAGACAAGCGGCACTGACTAGAGCTGATGAACTAGATAAGCCTGAAGCGGGAGGTATGTTACCGTCTATACACAACTGCAAGCCGTTTATAACTTCATCATTCAAATATTCCATGGCACCCTTAATGCCACATAGCACGTAGTTATACCAATACGGTTTGCCTTCTTCGTTGGGAGTTATTTCAATTTCTTTGGATTTATTTAGTTTTGTATTATATTTGGAATACTTTTTATTTGAATTCCTCAAATTCAATTCGAACTCATCAATAGTTCTACCCGCAATTAAAATATCTTGCTCTAATGCTAAAGGCAACACTGGGTAGCCACAATAATCAATATGCTCGCCAATAATATTAACCCGGCCTGGGACTTTAACAAAGAATAATGGTATGTTACCGAATTCCTCTTGAAAAATTTCACTCAAACGGCAAACCCGTTTATCACTTGGTATTTCTATAACTGGAACTGCGTCCTTTTCGATGTAATCAGCCATTTTAGCGCGTAAAATTAAATCCAACTTATGAATGTACACAAAAGCGTCGACGCGATGCACAACAAACTGATGACTGAACGGTTCTTATCAACGTAAACGATGATGCATGTGTGAGTTTTATTAGCGCTTCACAATTCACAGCGCTTGCTCGCTTGACTAATCTAAACGTCTGAAGTAGAGAGCGCACTCACTATTGTTTTGTTTATCTAAAGATGGTTTCAACTTTATCAAATTATAGATAAAAACACACATTAAACAATTGATTCTACAAGTGTTATTTAAATAGGTCAAAACATGAGTGATAACTTGATAAACAACCATAATTATGGTATTAAGATTTAAGTATAACCTAAAAAATATGTCAACAACACAGCAGGATCTGAAACAATAGCCCGCCAACACACAGAGTTGATGAACCATGTAATGACACTGAAAGAAAAGTGACGGAAGCTAATGCATAATATTTACGTTTAACATGGCTTTAACACGGTATCACCTATCGACTTGTACCGTTGGACTACTTCGGGCGCTTTAACGGGTTTTAAAAACAAGTTCTGTTTCGATTCATCGAGAGTTCACTATTTATATTAAGCTCAGGCTCTCGAATTAGTTTAACTTTCACAAAATGCGAAAACAGAGATTTAAATGTTGATTTAATTACGATCCCTTTTAAATATCTATGGTCGTGTAGGTTTAGTAGGGAATATGTTATCCTCAGAACGTAGCTAAGCTAATCTCCCTACCTACCTATTTTCTGCAAAATTAATAAATGATAACCAACAATAAGTTCATATATCCTTAACCTTGTTTTAATTCCATAATTAAAAACCAATTATTAGGTAGGTAGGTACATCAGTCTCACGTCAATGCGAGCACACTTCTTATAATTTTTCATCCTAAACTTATATTTTGTAAAGTAAAGTATCAGCCTATTAATGTCCCACTGCAGGGCAAAGGCGTCCATCATTTGAAATAATGTTTTCGTTACAAAGATGGGTTTTGGCTTAATCACCACGCTTGCCAAATGCGGGTTGGTGATCACGGCCCGGTTACTTAAACTACTAGACCATCGTGGCTATAATTTGTGCATCCTATAAAATAAACCGTATTAATTAAAAGTAAGTAAGAAGGTAGTTCAAATAAAAATATTGTCTTCAAATGTACTTAGTATTTGGTTGAAATAAACGAGTATGATTATTTACAAATTCAAATCCGGGACTTTTCGCGCTAATTCTCACTATCACTAATCCACAGAGGTTGTCGAAATGATCGTTCCTAAACAAGAAGACTTAAAATGTTTTGTTATTTTAAGAAACTAAGAAGAGAAGAATATTATGTTAGCACTTCGTTTTTAAAAAGTATTTAGCCGGACGTCCAATTTGCTAGCGTTTGATTTGCAACTCGATGGAACTATATCTTTTGTAAAAAAAAACAAAAAAATCATTTGTAAAATTAAATCTCTCCGTCCAAGGGATTTTTGGGATTTCTATACTAGTAAAAATATTTTTAATCTGTGACGGATTGGTTGTCAAGGGTTGTCATAGATCCTGAAACGATGACAAATGCTGTCAAAAACATTAAAAATAATATGTCCACTTAATGTGTTCGAGAGGATTTTGAATAAATGAAATTGGATAGATTGTTTTAAAAAATTACGCACCTCCATGGTGAAAATATAGAAATAATGGAAGATACTGTTGATTTTACT
This sequence comes from Nomophila noctuella, assembly GCA_958496325.1. NCBI lineage: Eukaryota > Metazoa > Arthropoda > Insecta > Lepidoptera > Crambidae > Nomophila > Nomophila noctuella. The sequence goes on from OY292482.1 coordinate 2,727,025, forward strand.
AAAATTTGCCGGGCATGTTTGTCCGACTCAGGCCCATTTAAAGATTTGTTTTTAGTGTGTACACCAGAAATGTATAAATATTGTACATCAGTCGAGGTAACAAACTATTATTTGAATACGTTTCATTATATTTTCAGAAAATGTAAATAAAATCCTACTAATCTGTATATCGAATTAATTCAATGTATTCTATAATGTTGATGTATTCTTCTTGCCACTTGTTTGACATTCATTTGTAATAATGTTATTAATTTCAGGTTTCCAGAACTGATGATTTACCAAAGCAAATATGCCAGAAATGTTTGGAATCTCTGAACAAGTTGTTTTTCTTCAAAGAAGTGGCTATAAGGTCTAATCTAATATTAAAACAGCAAGTCACGAAACTGCTTAAGGTGTGTTGGAAAACTTCTACATTCTTACTTTAGAATTGAATTTCCATATATTTTTGTGCCACTTGAAAGTCCATCTTTGGAATATAATAATATGTACAACCAATGTAATGCCTATGGAAACAAACTATTTAATTTATTGTATTTTCTCTGCTATGTATTGCTGGAGTGGTATAGTATGTATAAAGCGACTAAGGAACTTTCTGAGGAATACCAGACCATGTTACCATGTTACCCATTGAGCAGCATTTCCCTGTGTTTTATCATTCACTTTATCCCTATCTGAGAGAGACTTATATCCAGCAGTGGACTGTAATGGACTGATGATGATATTGTTGTGGCAGTCTAGAAACCCTTAAAATGCAAAAACACATTGGTAAAAACTTACTCTTTAGTGAGCCAATTGCCATTGAGTGATTCTTGTGAGATTATTACATATATTTTTAGATAGATTTAAAAACTTACTGTACTTGCTGTGCATACCTAGGTTTTACATGATATTATTGCTTTTAGGTAAAACAAGAGTCCCAAAATAATGATGACTTAGAAGAAAAATCAAATAATGGAGAAGACAGTTCCAGCACAGACAGCAGCAGTGATGAGGAGGCAGTTGGGGAAACAACCAGGTACGAATGATCATAACATATTATGTAAATCAAATTGTTTCTCTACTTACATTTTCAGAAACTCTGAAACCAGACAGTAGACTTATTTGGTCAAAGTCTGATAACATGTTGCAACATGTATGATGTATTGTGAATTTCAAGGAAAATATAATACCCTTACAGAGTTTGTATATATAGTGAATCTCATAACACATTATTTATATTTCAGGAAAGTGCAAAGAAGAAAATATGTGGGACGTCCCGCCAGACAAACTAAACGATTGAAATGTGTGAAGTGTACAAAGTCATTCCAAAAATATGAAAACTTTGAAGCTCACATGAGGAGTCACTTTGGTAAAAAGGTAGGCAAATAGTACATTTTTAATATCTTATGTGATGACAATTTTATAGATAAGCTAAATTTTCATTATTTTATCTCTATCCACCACGACACCTCTTCGAAATGAGTAGATTTTACTATTTTTAGAACTTTGTTGTTATAGAAGTTTTCGAAAAAGCATATGCCATTAACACCAACCTCGTGAAGAAATAAATGTTATAAAAATTCAACTGGGGTCTAATTTCAATAAATGAAAGTTGTGATTCACACACCCTTTGAGGTTGAAGGTACAAATTTTGATGGACGAGTAACATAGTAATGAGTATACCTGTAATAACTTCCTATCCACAAACTACCACTTTATGACCGAGCAGACTTATTTTGCTACTTTTCCCGAAGGCGCTCATCCATCAGCCATCGGCACCATATCAAACTAAGCCCTAGAGTTGCGACTACAGCGTCGAAAATCCATTGCAGCCAGACATAAAGTGCGAGCACTGCGACAAAACGTTCACTACGCTGAAAAACTTGCAAAGCCACATGCGGCTGCACACGGGCGACCGCCGCTACCAGTGCCGCGCCTGCGGGAAGCGCTTCCTCTACCTCAACGTGCTCAAGAACCACGAGCTCATCCACGCCGGCGTCAAGCAGCACGCCTGCCATCTCTGCGACGCCAACTTTGTGCAGCTCTATAACCTGAAGGTGTGACTTGCTTTAGGTTCAGGGCCGCCTCACCCCACAGCCTGGTAGGGACGGCTCAACACTAGATTCAGGCTGGGCCTTTTCAACTAGCAGTTTCCTGAAGATAAAAAAATGGCCGTCTCAGCCCACAGCCTGATAGGGACGGCTCAACACTCACGTCTGTCCCTATAGCTTCCCCCAATATACCAGGGGGGAGCAGCGTCCTGCACGCCTTATAGGTGGGCTCCGTCCGAGGTGGATCGCGTAGAGGAAGGCTTAGTGCCATGATTCCTCTCATTATGAGAGTCGAGATTTTCATTCAGGTAAAGAATTTTTCTGGTGCTCCTCAGTAGTTCCTGTTAGATCCATTAATAAGTAAACAGACTCACTTTGTTGCATTGTGTCGTGGTGGATATGATTTAGGTAGTTTTAAGGGAAAATGTACGCACACGATAACTCGAGACCTGAGCGAAATGACGTCATAGTTAAGAATGAAACAATGAAACAATGATTTATTTAGCAATTTGATTCACTTAGTAAATTCTTTTGCACGTCAAAACTTTTTTTACCCTACCAGCGCCTCGACGTGAATGGCCTGCTGAGAAGAGACGCCGCAAGAAACTCAGACAGTTTTGCCTTTTTTAAAAATAAATTTCAATTTTACAATTATGTCAAATATACCTTAAAAATAAATACAAAATAAGTGCGGCTGAGCAGATCAATATGTCCATGCATATTTGTCATTTAAATAATCATCTATTTTATAATAACCTTTCTTCATTAAGGTTGATTTAATGAACAACTTAAATTTTTGTTTAGGAAATTCAATTACACTTTCTGGTAGTTTATTAAATATTTTGACACTTAGTCCAATAAAAGACTTTCCAGTCTTATGAAGCCTGTGACTTGGAACGGCAAGCTTATGTTTATTTCGTGTATTAAAGCTATGAAAGTCATTTTTTTTAGAAAAATTGTGTAGGTTCTTGCGTATATAAATTATGCAGTCAAAGATGTATTGAGACGCTGTAGTTAATATGTTAATCTCCTTGAATATCTCACGGAGTGAATCACGCGGCTTAAGGTCGTATATTGCACGGATCGCCCTTTTCTGTAATACAAAAATTGTTTGTATATCAGCAGCCGACCCCCACAACAACAAACCGTAAGACATAACACTATGAAAATAGCTGAAATAAACCAATCTCGCCGTTTCAATATCAGTAAGGCGCCGTATTTTTCTTACAGCAAATGCTGCAGAACTTAGTCTCCCAGCCAAAGCAACAATATGGGGGCTCCATTGTAATTTTGAATCTATGGTTATTCCTAAAAAGACAGTTGATTTGACTACATCAATATGTTCATTATTCATTAAAACATTTGTAATAACTTGTGGCACATTTGGCATTGTAAATCTAATACATTTTGTTTTTTTAGGATTTAGTAGTAAGTTATTAGTTGTAAACCAATGATGGACTTGTGAGAGCGCGTTATTTACCTCGTCAAGTTGTATATTACGTCTATCTACCTTTAAAACTAAAGATGTATCATCAGCAAACAACACAGTCTCACATAGACCCTTAGCAATGGCAGGAAGATCATTAATATATATAAGAAAAAGGAGTGGTCCCAATATTGAGCCCTGGGGCACTCCCATTATCAATGGTGCGCCATCGGAGTTAGTTCCATTGATGTTCACCTTTTGAACTCTGCCAGTGAGGTATGATTTTACAAGGGTTAAAGCGAACTCTGAGAGGCCATAATGCCGCATCTTCATCAGCAAGGTTTCATGACTTACACAGTCAAAAGCTTTTGACAAATCACAAAAGATACCTATCGCATCCTGCTTAGCCTCCCATGCATCAAAAATATGTTTTACTAATGAAACTCCTGCATCAGTTGTGGATTTGTTTTTAGTAAATCCGTACTGATTTTCATTAAATAAAGAATTTGAATTAAAATGTGACAATAACTGATTGAAAATAATTTTTTCAAAAATTTTACTAAGCGATGGAAGTATGGATATGGGTCTGAAATTTGACGGATCAGTCTTTTCTCCTGATTTAAATAAAGGAGTTATTTTACTATGTTTCATAAGATTTGGGAACTGACCCATTTCAATGCTCTTATTAAATATTAATGCTAAATATGGTGCAATGGCAATAATAATAGTTTTTAAAATATCTATTGAAATACCCCATAGATCTTCCGTCTTTTTTAACTTAAGTTCTTTGAATGATTTAATTATAACTAGTGCATCAATATGCGTGAAATTAAAAACAATTTTGCACTCTTCTACTTTTGATTTAAGGAGGCATTCAGCATGATGCGGTGAGGAGTTTAATAAGCTAGTAGTCGTGACTGGAATTTCAGAAAAAAAGTGCTCAAAGGCTTTAGCCACTTCGGCATCTGTACTAATTAATCTATTATCAATTTTTAAGGATAACTTACTATCATGTAATCTATTCCTACAAGTTTCCTTATTTATAATATTCCAAGTAGCTTTAATAACATTATTAGACGTATGTATTTTGTGCTTTAAATACATACGCTTGGCCACCATACACACTTTTTTGAATAACTTTGAATACTTTCTTACATATTCTATTAACTCTGGATTGTTTGAATATGCTTTTTGAGCATACAAATCAAACAATTTTTTCCTACTTATATAAATACCTTTTGTGGCCCAGTCACTAAATTTCGATTTCGAACTATTTACACTAACAGTTTTCTTTGTAAAGATACTATTAAATTCATGTGAGATAATGTCAAATAATTGTCTATACATGTTATCAACGTTAATATCAAGAATAGGTGGCGCTAGCGGAATTTTAACACAAATATTATGTCTGAATTTTTCGACGCGATTTGTAGTAATCGGCCTGTAACTAAAGCTAGACGAAGTAACTACACTATGGCTCTCAAGCGCTGCTAGTTGACCGCAATGGTCAGAATTCACAAAGTTAACAATTGATTTTGAGGGTACTTTACAATTACAGAAAATATTATCAAGACAGGTGGCTGATGTAGGAGTCACTCTAGTTGGTTCACAAAAAAGTGGAGTGAGATCAAAGCATTTAAATAAATTTAGGAACCTAACAGAGGTTTGGCTATTCTCTAAAATATTAATATTAAAATCCCCACACACAACTACCTTCTTATTACATTTGCACACCTTTTTTAAAACTTCTTCCATAGTTGTTTCAAATATAGGATAATTGCCAGAAGGAGGCCTGTACACACAAACAATAATACACTGCTCAAGCTCTGCACAAGATAGTTCAATAGTTCGCTCAATTGAAAGTAATGTTACATCTTTTCTATCTTTAGACTTAAGTGCGCTATCAAGTAATATTAGTGAGCCACCCCTAATAGCTGACTTTCTCGTGAACGAACTAATGACTTTATAATTGTCAATACTAATTAATAACTCGCATTGTCGTAACCAATGCTCTGTTAAACAAAGAATATGAATTTTCAATTTATTTAAATTCAGTTCTAATTCTAATTCTTTTCCAGGAAAACCTTGTATGTTTTGGTGTACAATATTAAGTAGATTTGACGTTTTCCTAGGTTTATTAATTATACTAATTTGGCTAGAGTAATCCTCTACTGTCCTATGCAATAATTTAAATTACTTGGAATTTTTTCCAAGGAACAGCAAATGTCAACAGTTTCCTGCTCAATAAAAGCAGGTTGTGTAGCCAAATTCTTGGCTGTTTGATCAAAACAATATGCTAGCGATGTAGCTATTTGTCGTTTACAATATGATGAAAGATAGTAATTATCTTTAGTCAAATAAATATTAAATGTCGAAATACAATTTATGTCAATCAAATTAAATTTACTATTATTCCATGTCATTGTATTTAAAAACAAATTTAAGTTATACCTAGAATTATTCTCATGCTGTGTCAAGCTTTTACTGTATGGAAGTGTAAACATTATAATATTTTTAACATTCAAATTATTTAAGCTATCAAAACATTTTGTCATAATTTGTTTGTTTACATTTCCACGATTAGCAACCATAACTATTAATGTGGTATTGTCTGCAAAATCATATTTATTAATTGTATTTATAATATTCGTATATGGAGTGTTAGGATAACAGTGATTCTGAATTTGACATCCCAAATAATAACTTAATAGTTGTCCCATATCCTTACCTGATTCATCACAAAACATAACTATTTTACTTTTATTATCATGTATTGTTTTCTTTGAGGAATCGCTAAGTTTTACTGTGTTGGACAACGGTAGCGTGTCATTATAACAAACTGGTTTTGAGAGTGGTGACGCACAGTTAGGCAGCGAGCCGGTCAAGTTTGTTGTATTGTTTACAACCGGTGTGTTGTGGTTATAGATTTTATTTTTGCTATTGTCTAGACATAAGGAACTATGGGGACTCGACATAGGGGAGTTTAAAAGGCATTTCAATGCCAAAATGTGTTCCTCACTCTCATTCTTATAACTACAATACATATTGTTTATTTTTTCTAAAGAAGTTTTTAAATATTCTATTTCATTTTCCAGCGCTTTAAAATTTTTATTATAATCTGTGATATTATTGTCTAGTGTTAAAGAATACAAATCTAATTCATCACCTAACCGCTGTCTTTCCTTAATACATTTTACTTGTACACATGAACATGACTTCTTTTTAATTAATTTCTGTGTTTTCTTAATATATCTACTTAACCTAATATACTTCTTTAGCTTGTTCCTACTGCACTTCACAATACCCACTGCTGGTGTGGACCGGATGCTGTCATCTCCAGTCAGGTCCACAGTCACAGAGGGTCCTTTGTCAAATACATCAGGAACAAGGCTGGGCGCACTACCTAACAGCTCGTCGAATAGGGTTTGCGTCTGCGAGGCCGCGAAGTCCTGCTTTTCGTTCTCGAGGTGGGTGATGTGGTGGTGAGCATCCTGGAGCTCATGCTCGAGCAGCGTTACGCGCCGTAGGTTGTGGACGTACTCCTGGCTGCATTCGCCAAACCCATCGACTAAAGATTGAAGTTTGTCCCTTTCCTCCATTAACATAATATTTTGCGTATGTAACTCAGTCAGATCTTTTTTCATCTTACTACTTTTGTCCAACACGCTCAGCAATTCCCGTTCACTGTCCTCTCTCTCCCTAACCAATTGTGTAACTTCCTCTTTGGTGGCCTTTAATTCCTTCAAAGCTAGGTCTAATCTAGACTCAGCCTGGCGTGAAGTGGTGAGTCCAGACCCGTCCCGGCGAGCAGAGGCCTTGCTACGCGTCAACATTGTTAAAATTTACGTCTAATGTAATGAACAGATGCAAACGGTTTTGTACCTACAAAGAGTTGTTTACACAATTGTGAGGTTATCTTATACCTCAGCGCGAGTTTATATCGTTAATTATGCGGCACTAATGAAATAAATGAGAATACTACAATTATTAATTAAAAACAATGGTAGATATTACCTAATTGAGAGAAAAACAATGACTCACAAATTCAAAATTTGAACTGTCACTGACGCCGGTTAACACTTCTCACAAACCTTGTAAATATTGTTCTTAGACACTATTTTACACTTAATACACTTAAAACTATATTATTTGTTATGTTTTGTGATGTTTTTAGGACCTTTCTTTGGATTTAAACTTAAATTTTATAAAAAATAGTCGGGAGCAAATTCAATCAGCTGTCAACCGCGGTGTTGCCACAGCGAAAAAAATGGTTTCGTGTTCAGTGTAAAAGGGCGCCAAACAGGAAGGACAGGAGAAGCGGGGAATTCCACGCGGGTATTATCGCGCACGGGTTGTAAATAAATAATTAATGGTCGAGTTTCTTTCGTATTCTTCTCGACAGAAACTACCTTCCGAATCTGTAGAGTCACATTATAAATGTGTTTTTTTTTACTGGTTTTAAGAAGCCTAATTGGTTAAGAATATTTTAAGTTTTAGTTTGAATAAATAGTTTGGATAATTACCTTTGCTAACGCGAACCTTTGTCCTCAGAGGCACTTGGAGACACACACGAACGAGAAGAACTTCCGTTGCGGCCAGTGCGGCAAGAAGTTTGCGCAGGCCGGCAACCTGAAGATCCACCTCATCCGGCACACCGGCGTCAAGAATATAGCCTGCACGCTCTGCGACATGCGCTTCTACGTTAAGGTTGTTTACTCAAATCAGATTAAAATGAATCTCCAAAAATATTTTAATCCAAAATTCGTGGATTCCGAGAAGCCTCGCAAAAAATATTTTTAAGTGTTCATAGGCAGGTTAAGTTCTTATTAGCATGAGCATATTGAAAATTATTAGGTTTAGGTATAAATTAAAGACATTTATTCTCATAAAGACATACGATACGCCGCTTGCATGAGAACAGAAGTACAATAACAATTTAAAACATCCGTTGATAAAGATGCCATGAAATATCATAATTTCATTACACTGTTGTTGAGGATAAATGATAAAATGTGATCATCATCCAAATTTTTTCGGAGATTCAACCTTAAAAACAGATTAGACAAATATTTAACTGGAAGAAGTTAACCCACGAGTTGGAAATAGTAGGGTAGGATACAGGCTATCATCAGTGTTGTCACTGCCTGCCTGTCAATAAATAAATAAATAAATAAAAAGTAGGTCTTAGGTTAAGTAAATAGTTTCGCCGTATTAAGCCTTAGAGAAACCATAGCGACAGAATATTTTTTGCCTATGATAATGGATTATGTATTTTTAATTGCAGAGTGACTTGTACAAGCACATGAGGTCGCATTCGTCAGACAAACCGTATTCCTGCGAGTACTGCGATAAGCGGTTCAAATGCAAAAGCTTCCAGATAGTGCACTCAAGAACGCATACTGGTAATTTTTAAACAATCAATTATGAACATGTTTTTTTGTACAATCAAATTCTAAGTAAGGTTAATAAGTATTTCTGCCGTGTAAGAAAAAATATATTACTCTTACCAATTTACATGATGCTTGTAAATGAATACCTTGGTTGCATTAGTAGGTTCCCAAATTTTCATCCGGCTCGAAGGACCATTTGAATAATTTAGTTCTTTCACCTTATTAAGTTAATTATAATTGTATATTGATTTCCTCTAGGTGAGCGTCCATACGCGTGCGACATCTGCCCGAAACGATTCCGAGCTTTCAAGGACCTGCGCAACCACCGCATGATCCACACGGGCGAGAAGCCCCACAAGTGCCAGATCTGCTCGCAGGCGTTCATACAGAAATGCGCGCTTAATAGACACATGAAGGTAATCATAGATATTACTCGCTTAAATATTAATATTGATACAAATATATATACATTCCACAGCGTCGTTTTATATTCGGTTTATTACTGGGAATTGTTTTTAGGAGTTATATTTATGAGACTACGGGCACGATGCCCGATAGCTCCACAAGGGTCCGGATACGGGTAGCGTAGGTATCTACCTGTTCGAACACTTAACTACTCAGCAATAATTCATAATATGACGCCATGCGGTAATTAGGCCATTGACCGCCGTCGCTTGGCAACATCCCCAAGCTCAGGCACCACAACACTACCCAACTTCACTCCTTTTCAGCTCGGGAGGCATTTCTTCCTACCAGAAACAGCTTCGGACTAGAATGGGCCGGAGTATTTGATGGTTTTTTGTTTTATCGGGCAGGGCCACAGGAACGAGCCGCGGCTGCGCGCGGGCGCGGGGGCAGCGGGGGGCGTGGCAGCAGCCTCGGGGGCGGGGGGCGCGGCGGCGAGCGCGTGGGGCGCGTGCGCGCTGCCCGGCGCGTGCTGACCGGGCGCTGGGCCCGATCGGTCCACATATTAGGCGTCGTCGACTCACGGCACTTCCCGAGATCATCTCCGCACCGTCGAGCTAGCGGTGTTCCTCGCACTCTTGATCGAAATTCCGCCGGCGACGTTCGGAGCTCCCCGGCCGGCGCGGGCGGTGCGTCCGGAGCCGCCGTCCCCCTTCGTCATTTTCACGGCACCCGTTGTTTATATGCGTTAAAATTAATTCCAGCCGGTTGTTATAATATTCATTTAGGCCGTAATTAAAACGGGCCAATATTAGCTCTCGACCCGCTACAAGTAGGTAAATATGTCATTTTATGTTTTTTTTAAATGGACTAGTTAGTTTTTCGTATCATTTACATTACTATAAGCAAAGAGTGCTAATATATAAATTACTAATATATTAAAATGTTGAACTCCCTTCTTGTAGGTGTTATTGATAAAATACTTGTATTATCCTCAATTGAAATATGTAATTACTAGTTTTAAATGTAAATAATATTATATCAGAATGTAATAACTAAAAAGCGTAATTTAAGTCAAAATAGCTTATCTGTGACTTTTGGAAAAAAATTGGCAGCTTTCAGTTCGAAAAAATAAGATTTGTACAAACATAACATTCATATAAAAATGTATTGGTTATATTCTGTGATAAAAAAAGAACTATTACTCCGTTAAAAATCATGCAATAAAATATACAATGGATCAAAGTGTTTTATTAAATTAATACATTTTCGACTCCCAAATGCAGATTTACCGACATTTAGTTCAATTATAAAATTACTCAATACTCAACATTTAGTTCTGTTTCTTGTTTGAAAAAAAAGGAATTTAGTTTATCATTCTTATGTACTATTATAACAGCAGATATATGTTTAATGTAGTTGTAGTTAAGAAGAGGTTTCCATTAAATTTCCTAAAAAAAAAAAACAACAATTAAATTCAATCTTCAGTCTTTTATCTAGTTGAGTATTGGCATAGTTCTATCATGAACTTTCATATGTCTTTTCAACGTGCCTCTCTGAGTAAAGCCTTGATCACAAACAGAACATTTATGTGGTCTCTCGCCTGTGTGGACTCGGTGGTGGTCATCTAACCTTCTCTTGGACAGAAAACTCTTTGGGCAGTAACTACAACTGTAAGGTCGTTCCCCCGAGTGGATCCTTTTGTGCTCTACCAATGAACACTGCTTGCCATATGACTTATTGCATATCTCACATTTGTAAGGCTTCTTCCCATCATGAATGAGCAGATGCTTCGCCAAGTTGTACTTGTCTGTGAAGGGGTAACTGCATATTTGGCAAATGAACCTACGGCCGGTGTGACGCCGTGATACGTGCGATAGGAGTATTGTATTAGTGTAAAACTTCTTGCCGCAGTGCTCGCACGTAAATAACCTTTCCCTGTTTTCCTTGTGAGTTTCGAGGTGAGCCTGGAAAAATATACAGATACTCTTTATAACAAGCTTATAGGATTACCAAATGGTTTCTATCTATCTATGAATTTAAATCTGGTAAATATAATCGGGGCTGTTAAAGAAACAATCATCTCACCTTTAAAATAAACTTGGTGGTACATCCCCTCCCGCAGACATCGCACACAAACATCTTCCTCTCACCGTGGGTCTTTTTATGCATCCTCAATGTCTGCTGACTCTTACAGATTTTACCACAGATATCACACTTTAGTTTTTCCAAACAGATAAGTGTGTGCTCACTTTCTTTGTGTCGTCGCAGTCCACTCCATGTCATAAAAGTCTTGTTACAAGGTAAGCAATGGATTATGACCTTAAACAATTTTATTGACATTTATCATAGTGAAGAGGTCACGAAATCTCAAACACTAAAGGTCCTAGAAGTTTCAAATTTTGCATGTTGCTTTTGAGAACATAAGTGATTGATAAGACTATTTTGCAAATTTGTACCTGGTCTGTTTTGGGTATTCAGTTTTTTTTCTTTTTATGTTTGAGAGAAACATGCAAGACGGTCACCTAATGGTAAATGGCTGATGGACAGTAACATCTCTGGAGCTCTTGGAGACTTTATTCACCAACAGCAACAAAGCACAACATTCAGGTCTCGTCACTACCTTATAATCTTCTGTAAGGTGAATCTTCTTTACAACAAGCAAGGAGGCTTGTTAAAAAGGACATTCACACAAACTTACCTATTAATTTTTTTTTTCTAGTCATTATTTTTTGAATGAATACTTACTTCTTTTCCTTCATGCTCTAATTTATGTGCTTCAAATCTTTCAATGTAATTGAACTTCTTATTGCAAACATCACAGTTGAAGATGAAATGCTTCTTTGGCACATTTAGCTTGATCTTTCTTTGAGACTTATATTTACCCAATTTTTTGGTTCTCCTTTAAAATGAAAAAAACATGATGGATAACATTTTAAATAAATGTTTTTAGGAGTAGGACAAGTCAGACTTTTGTATGACTACATACCTACTTTACAATGATTATGTGCTTTTTAGAAAACGTAGTACATACCTCTTTTTAAGTGTTCTTTGATTTGTTGGTGGTACAACTTCACAAATATTTACTTCTCCAAATAAATCTACAAAAAAATAAATTACCAAATATTATCAAAGTTGTTTGGAAGTATAAAATGTAACCAGTTTTTTAGCTTGTATCAAATACCTAGCCAAAAATTCATGCTAGCTTTCGGACTATATTATGTGTATCATACCATCATCACTGCTGCCAGTTAAGTCCTCCAACTTCACTGGTAGACTTTCCTCCGATTTAACAGGAACAATATCATCATTAAAGCTACCACATATTTCTCCAGATTTAATTTTAAGCAAGTCGTCTTGCTCATTCAAGGCCTCAAATAAATCAGACTGCGTTCCCAAAATATTAGCATCATTTCTAAGCCTTAAACCAAGTAATGTATTCTGAGCTTGTATGCAAGTCCTTTTGAATTCCGAGTATCTCATAAGTAACTCATAGCAGGAATCGCATAGTGACTGTGGAAGATCATCTTGCAATACCTATAACAAAAAAGGAAACCGAACTTGTACCATTAGTGAGTAAGAAAAACATTCGAGTATACAACTACATCAAATTACAGTAAACATTAAACCTTCTTGTTGAACATACTTAAGTTGGAAAAATTATATCATTTATAACATGTAGATAATTCAGAATTCAGTGTGCTATTATAATAAATAAATTAAGTTTACCTCTATAGATGTACAAAAACAATATATTTCCGCTGATACATTTTTATTAAGAACGTACGCACACGAATCCGTAGTGATAAGGCAAGCACGGCACATTTTATTCCAAGCGGTACTCATTTTTGAAGAAAAAAATCGAAATGTTTAATTTGAACAAAATCCCAATTCCCATTCCAACAAAATCAAAACAACGAAACGACAACGATCAACGAATGCCAAAAATGACATTTGACAATCACCATAGATTTCTTTTTTGGTTCTTTTGTCCTTGTCAAGACAGGCAAAGGGAGCTGAGCCCATACAGCCGTAGATTTTGTAGGAAAACCTACATAGAGAAATGTGCATAGATAGAGTAAAGTAAATATGAAATGTGTTTTAATCTTGATGAATGAGCAATGGGTGGCTATTTTAATATATATGTGACAATGTCTTTATAAGAGAGATATACCCATAATATAATTTTAAATCGCTTGGTACAAGGTATTCCTATCTGAGCCTACTATGGTCAGCTTCGTAGAGACCAAGGCCTTCTCATAATCCACAATCGCTAGCCACACAGCCTGATTATTCTCCATTTCAACCATGAACCTTTTTTTGATATCTATTTTATATGTAACTAGCGACCCGCCCCGACTTCGCACGAGTGCACTAAGTTTATAAGTGCTTCTCTACTATATTATGCATGTATTATACATAAAAACCTTCCTCTTGAATCACTCTATCTATTATAAAAAACCGCATCAAAATCCGTTGCGTAGTTTCAAAGTTTAAAGCATACAAAGGGACATAGGGACAGAGAAAGCGACTTTATTTTATACTATGTAGTGTTTTGCCTTCCGCCTGCGGTTTCCCCCACATTTCCGGGATCAAAAGTACCCTATGTTCACCGGGGATAGTCGGTTAGGCTAGATAACTAGCCAACAAAATTATTCAAATCGGTCCGGTAGTTTTCGAGTTTATTCGTTACATACCTACAAAAATACAAATCTTTCCTTTTTATATTAGTGTGGATTGAAGAATTATTCTACTTTGTCCCACCAAGGCGCCCCGAGTAAACCCAATTTACACTTATAAGTGGGGACTCTAGTGGCGCAGAATACACCAACTTATAAAGCAGTGAAATATGCCCCACTAAATTGATTCAGTGTCATATTAGAGTTATTCCACTTTGCCCCACCTTGTCTATTATGAAAATTTAGGAAAAAGTAAGACTTACTTCTTATTATTCTTCAATTATTTTATTTCTTTAATGAAAAATCATTAATTTAAAAACTACGTGAACAGTGTTTTATAAACATTTAAGCCTGCAATGTATTTTAAATGCAAGATGAACGTCGCGTAATTTTGTATGGAAAAGGCATAGCCGCCGACGGAAGAACTTAGATTAATGAATACTTAGCCCATAGGGAGAACTGATCAATGTTGCCAGAATATTTAGGGTAAATTCCAGAAAAAATGCACTGTTCCTTATGTGCAACTAAATAAAGTACCCATTTCGTGCTCGAATAAACTAATTATTCCACTTTGCCCCATTCCACTGCTCCTAAATTTGCAGTGGAATATGACCCACTAAATTGATTCCGTGGGGCATATTCTGCCTTGGTGGGGCAACGTGGAATAATCGCCGTAATACCCAAAAATATTTTCATTGCCCCATGGGGGCTATCGCTAGTGAATATTTGCCAATATTGTCGACAACTATAATAAAAAAGTATACTTGATGCTATCATGCTGATTTACTTTTTGTTAACTTTGCTTGCTTGAGGCTATTTTTTTTAGATTTCCGACGTTTTTTCTTTGTGTTTCGCTTAGCCTTTGCCGAAGTGATTTCCTTTGTGATTGGCTCATCCTTTGCCGTCTCTTGTCCCGCAGTGTTTTTCTTCTTCGGTAGCAACGCTGCGTTCCCATGGACGGCACGTATGTGTACTCCAACGTTGCCTTTATGCGCACATCTTACTCCGCAAATGTGACACGAAAATGGTTTTTCACCTGTGTGTATCTGAAACAATTAAAAATCTTAAGTGAAGTTTTTGACTTCGTCTCAGGCTGAGACACTGTCTCGGTTGTTTATGAATTCCAGGGCAGATACGAGGATACCGTAACGAAATTATGAAAATAACACCCCTCCAGCCGTTTTCGCCCATGGCGGCTAATCTTACGATCAGCCAGTTACGCAGGATAAAATATTATAGTGCACAAGTGGGTGCGCAATAAGCACAGGTGCACCCCTTATTTACTCTTATAGTTATTTGGGCAGCAATCTGACACGACCGTAGCGAGATCAGGCGCAGCTCCAACGGCTTAACGTGCCTTCCGAAGCACGGAGGAGCAAGAGATGTTCGGTCACCCATCCGATGACCGGTTTCTGCGAAAGTTGCTTAGCTTTAGCAATCGCAGACCGAGCGTGCTCGATTTGATTTGAGTAGCTTGATGGTGCAGTGGCTAACCATAGCAAAGTGCGGTACCTAACAAAATAATCACACTCACCCTGATATGTAACTTTAATTCTGATCTTGAGAAAAATCCTTTTTGGCAATAGTCACATATATATTTAGTTTCTAAGTGCCGCTTTTTATGTTGCTGGAGAGCTTTTTTAGTTTTAAATGCTTTATTGCAAACTTCGCAGCTGAAATTCCTTTTTGAGTCGTGTTGAAGTAAATGGTCATCTAAATGATGTTTACTCTGAGAACAAACACAAAATAATTAAATATAAGGCTTTTTGAAACATTAAGTAAATAAAGACAAACATTCCTCAAAATATGTTTCACTTCACAGTCTCTATAGCATCGGAATGCGGCAAAGCCTAGTAGATATACCGGGAATGCATCGAAGATTTACCAACACTAATTATCAAAATCCCGAAATTTAAATAAATTCTGCATCTATACTAATATTATAAAGCTGTAGAGTTTGTTTGTTTAAGCGCGCTAAGCTTAGTAACTATTGAACCGATTTGAAAAAATATTTTTGTGTTGGATATTCCATTTGACGAGGAGGGCTCTATGCTATTGGAAATCGAAATCCAGGCGGACGAAGTCGCAAGCTGCCGATAGTTATATAAATAAATAAAGGTTTCGCTTACAAACATATAGTACTAAAATTACAAAACATTCGTGTTGGATTCAAATCCATACTAATATTATAAATGGGAAAGTGTGTCTGTCTGTCTGTCTGTATGTTTGTCTTTCTTTCACGGCAAAACGGAGCGACGAATTGACGTGATGTTTTAAGTGGAGATAGTTGAAGGGGAGGAGAGTAACATAGGCTACTTTTTGACCCAACCCCCCACTTCCCTAAAATGGGGGGTGGAAGTTTGTATGGAAAATCTAAACTACTTAAGTTAGACGCCTGAAATTTAGCATGCAGGTTTCTTAGTAAACTTGATGCTTAGTTGCAAAAGCATATTGCAAAATTCCCACGGGAACGGGAGTTAGCGGGAAAAAACATTTGTATCATGAAAACCAATATTCACGCGGGCGAAGTCGCGGGCGGCCGCTAGTAAATATAAAATATTAAATTTTAGGTTAGGTTATGACAGTATTAATTTCATATAAATAAAGTTTTATATTATACTAGGGGCCGCCCGCGACTCCGTCCGCGTGGATTTCTATTTTCAATAGCCTAAAGCCTTCCTCGTCAAGTGGACTATCCAACGCAAAAAGATTTTTTCAAATCGGACCAGTAGTTCCTGAGAATAGCGCGTTCAAACAAACAAACAAACAAACAAACTCTCCAGCTTTATATATTAGTATAGTTTTGTTTGAATTGTGTGTTGTGTTATGTGTTTTGAATTACCTACCCTTTTAACAATCTATACTTATAATAAATCTGTAGAGAGGTCAATTCTGTACATTAAATATATTTTCAAAATAACTATCAGGGGGTGATTAGTGATCGATACTGATGCCAAAAATGTAATCAGTAAAATTTTTGTCTGTCTGTCTGTCTGTCTGTCTGTCTGTCTGTCTGTATGTTCCTTATAGAAACAAAAACTACTGGATGGATTTTGACGAAACTTGGTACAATTATTCTTCATACTCCTGGGCATATTATAGGATACTTTTCATCACGCTACAATCACCAGGAGTAGCGTAGTGAAGGGAAATGTGGGGAAAACGGGAGAAATTTCTTCATTTCTTAAGCTTCAGTCGCGTGTGCAGCCTTAATGGTTAAAGTCACATAGAAATCATGTATGACGGAAATATTTTACATAAAATTTCCTAAAAAATATCTCCCAACAGCATATGTCTATCTTTTATGGTTGACTCACAATAACACGTGTAACTCATGATCCAAATTGGTTTGCGCGCCAACGCGTTAAACTCAGGCACTACTGGTTCGAATTGACAAAATATTTTGTGTTGGATTGTCCAGTTACCATTTGGCGAGGTAGGCTTTAAGCTATCTATAGTAACACTGTGTGCGAAAACCGTAAACCACGCGGACGGAGTCGCTGGCGGCCGCTAGTACCACATAAATGACAAACAAAAATTTTTTTGCCCCTATAGGGATATTCTTTATCCTGATGAAACACAAGGTAGTGATGAAAGTGGTCCAACTTGGACTGCATTTCTTGATTACACTGAAAATAAAGCAACACTTAAATTAAAAAGCTGGATATACGAAAATTAATAAAAAGTCATGTCAATGTAGAAATTTGTACGACATAAGGTGATTTTTAACTAAAAAGCTGAGAAAACTCATAATCCTGAAAAGTACCTACTTGCATTGTAGAAAATATTTATCACTTCTGCCTAACTACTTTGTTAACAAAATGATAATCTTAAAAAAAATACTAGTTTTTGGCACTTAGGAATGGGCGTATCATATCTCAAGTTATTCAGTGTATGAAGGAATTTGTTATGTATTGTGGAGTTCACCTACCTCAGCGCAGTCCATGGGGTAAACCCTATCAGGCTTTTTAATTTTTTTACCTTCATCATCATACATATCAGACTCAGTCTCACTTGAATCAGATTCTTCAATTTGTCCAGGACTGAAATCTTCGTCTTCCATTTTGCAGCGTTTCTTTTTTTCATCACTTTCATCTGATGATGATTCTTTATATACAACTCTACGTCTTTTTTTAAATCTAGATTTTGGATTTTCGTTTGTGTTTTCTTTGTTATCATTATTGTTCTTAAGATACTTACTGGCATGGTCTGCATGCCTATAATGTTCTTGATATTGTTTGTAGTCATCAGAAGAATTATCACTATTGTCATCTGTGCTTGAAGAACAACTGTCTGTAAACTTACTTAATTCTTTTTTATTTGACTCTCTCTGCTTCTTACCTTTAATAACATTACCAGATAATTTATCTGTATTCTCATCAGTGTCTGTACAAGATTCACCACTGGTTTCATCAATATCTTCTAAGCCACAAGTTATGTTACTTGTGTTTTCAGAATAATTTAGAAGATGAGTTATATCTCTTCTAATACTGTTTTGAATATCATCATGTAATGGATCCGGTAAGGGGCCATCCATAAAGTACGTCACACTAATTTCATGAGTTTTTGAGCCCTCCCCCGTCCTTGTCACAGGTGGTCACATTTCTGAGACCCCCCCCTCCCTAGTGTGACGTCACATGTTTTGCAATTTAACATCGAAAAATTATTAAATTAAATCAGCAGTTCCGAAATTAGTTTTATTACCATTTCTTTGACATCTTTTTCATCCAACGCGATTAGTACCTCTAGATTTTGAAATGTGATGTCACGAAACTTAGGACCCCTCCCACCCCTTGTCACACCATGTCACACTTTGTCGACCCCCTCCCCCCCCCCCTTTACGTGTGACGTACTTTATGGATGGCCCCTAATTCCAGGTTAATGTCTGTATCAACGATTACTTCGTCTTCGGGAATAATGTCTTTATTGACAGGAATACTATCAACACTGCCTTTTATGTCAATTGAACATGCTTGTTGAAAAACTAAATTAATATCCAAGTTTAAAGCAGATCTATCTATACTATTTAAAGACATATATGTAACCTGAAAGATAAGAAACCATATTTCATATGTGTAGGAAAACGTAGACAGTAGGAGAGCTAAGAAAAAAAGAACACTTTAACAGCCTGCTGCATGTATCTTATACTTCACACAAATAGATTATTATGAACCTTCCATTTACTTAAACAAAACAAGTATAGTTGAGCCATTCGCTAGTAACCTAGGAAGTACTGACTAGTCCAATTGTAATTTTACAATACTAGGCATACTTTTTTTCTTTAAAATATTTGTTTTAGTAGCATTAGTGTCCTGATTTAACTTGTTAAATATTTATGGGACATATGTATTACTTGCGGCTCGTCCAAGCTTCGCACTGGCACTAAACATGTCATTTACACACATATTTTTTGTAAACTAAATAAGCCTTATCTTTTCTCAGGGCTAATAGCTTTCGAATGTTGAAAGATTGTTGAAATCCGTTCAGTATTTCTTGAGCCTATTCATTTCCACCAAACAAACAAATAAACAAAGTTTTCCTCTTTATGAAATTAGTATAGACAAGTAGGTAACCAGTAATTGGGTGAATTGATAAAAAAATAGAATACTTCCAACATCCATACAAAAAAAACCCAGCATCAGCAGAATCTACTTATGTCAGTTTAGATAGGGGTTTATATATAGATAATCGAGCTGTTTATATTATAGATTAATTGTATTTATATAGATTTTTCCTAACTAGTGAGAAAATCCGCTGATCGCAAAAAACTGAACTATAAATTAATTTATTTACTTTAATTAAAACAATACAAAAGACCATTACAAACTATAAAATCTGATAGTCCATGGACAACATGAGCATCTAAACATTGAATGAATTAAAGGGGAACCAATCATGGACAAATTATTTATTTTATTTTGAAAATACAAAGTACTTACCTTTTTGCCTTCCTCTAAAATTTCATTAATTTGACTTGACCGTTACTCGAAGCTTATAGTTATATGAGATAGGTGTCACATGTTCCCGCCACTATTGTCGTCTCTTTTTTACCTATAGTTGCATCTCTTTCGCACCCCCACCCCACCATCCAGGCAGTGGGGCAACTTTTACTTGCCGCCAATTTCTTATTCATTGGCGTCTTGTTTCCCGCCGCGAGCGGCCGTGCGTTAAGCGGTCGCACTGCTAATAAAATTCAGTAAAATTATTTTCGACTAAATCGGAAATACTAATAAATCGTGTAAATCTTTCATCGTCAAGTTTCGGATTGACCAAATTACGTGAGTACCCAACTGTTTCTAAGTTTTAGTAACGATTGCCGATGTTAACAATTTTTATTTTTGGGAAGATTATCTACCCACTTTTAGCTCATACGAATTAAAGCTTTTTTTCCGTAAATAATTAACCCCTGTTACAGTGCATCTGGTATGAGTTATATTATATCAATTTACCCACTGTAAGTTTTTAACGGTTTTTCCGTTCGTGTAATAATTTACCGATAAGCTTTCTAACGTGTAGTGCTTAATAATATTAATGTAGAATGCCGGACCGCGACGACCAAGACACCGCGCCTCCTAGACCTGATGAGCCGATACCAGCACCTGCACAGCGGCAACGCTCGCGTGACTCGGAATCCAGTTCCAGCAGCAGCAGCAGCGACTCTTCGAGTTCATCTTCGGATTCTGGTACCCGCAAACGGAGACGTCGGCATCGCAACAAAAAGAAAAGGGGGGGGAAGCGTGGCCGTCGCTCAAACCGTAAGTTAGATGAACTATGCAAGGAAGTTAATTTTTTACGTGAGCACATAGCTGTGAATAATAATGATTGTTTTTCCGATGTGAGTAGAGACCTGTATAATGATCTACCCTCACCTCATTGTTCATCGAGGGCACCCGATGATGTAATAAATGAGCAATCTGATTTTAGTTTACAAATTCAAACTAAATTAAAAGAACCAGCCATTCCAACTACTTGTGATTTAGATTTGAAACTATTGCACGAACTCCAATTGTTTGATAGTAAAGATTGGTCCGAATTACGGTATTCTGATACTCAGAAGCTGTATCAGCAAAGTCCCGGCTTTGTAGATCTAGAGGCGAATGAAGAAATAAAAATGTTTGATTCTGTGAGACACTTATCACACGCCGACAAGTCATATGCCGCCTTGACCTTATGTATAATAAAACAACGAGAGGCGTTGCAATCTACATTGAGGGATTTATTAAACTGGGCCAGGGATTCTGAATGTATCAGCTACGAGTTACTTAAAGATAAAATTTCAATTCTATTTTCGGATGGTGATTTTCAAAAGAGGTCGTCTGATTTACTCCAATTGACTTGTGGCCATCGGGCTGAGGTTATACAAACAATACAATAACAATAAACAATAAACTTTATTCAATAAACAATGTACACAATTAAATTCATAAAATCTACATAATTATCTTAGATGCTAAATTAACAGAATGTGCCTGAACTAGGATTCCCTGTATTTCAGGCGGTAAAAAGGACTAAAGTTAACATAATTGAATCTTAACACTTGTAAAATGCCTTAAGTAAATATACATATATAATTATAACAAGTAATTTTACATTAACAATACGGTATACATAAAATGTGAAATATATTCTTAATAAGGTAAAATCATAAATGCCTGAACTAGGTGATCCTGTGTTTCAGGCAAAAAAGACTTACCTACAAAATACATGTCTAATGTTTAACCAATAATCACATTTATCAATACATAAATCAGATAAAAATATTAATAGATCAAAAATAAATATAAATAAATTATCATCACAATTTTACAATAATTACATACGACCTAGGTACAAAAGTTTGGGTCAGCAGAATTGTAAACGGGGTCACAATCGATGGCTGTTAAGTCATTAGTCAAGGTTACATAAATTTATGTAATTTAGTAACTATGCGTTTTTGTTAACGTATGATGTTTTACAATTGGAGGTTAGTAGGGCAGCGTTGTGATCGGTTTTGTCGAGATGTCAGAATAATGAGTTTGAATAAAGAATTTAATGACTACGAATATTTTGCTTTATTATGATTAGTGGATAGCTACTTATATGAGAGAGATATTGTCTGCAACCTTCTAGTTTCTGATGTAGAGAAGTTATCTAAGAAATTAATTAAATAACAAATCATTAAACTTAAAAAGTACATACTACGAATAAACATAAAAAAATAAAATAAAATTAAGTCACAAAAAAAAATAAGTAATTACTGCGCTCTTAGGCGCCCTCATAATCAATAGAGTTTATGTACCTTTTCTCGGCCATTAACTTTGCGGGACAGTCCGCAGTGCCTGTGCAGTGGTTGTGCGGTTTACTATATCGCATGCAGGTAGCACACTTAGGTTCTTCTGTCTTCTTTAGACACTCTTTTATTGAGTGTCCCTGTTCTCCACAGTGGCCGCAGGTGTGGGAGGCTTCCCTGCAAGTCTTGGCCGCGTGTCCGTACTGCTGACATTTAAAACACCGAGTGACCAAGGTGAAATCTCTTACAGGGCAGGATGACCAGTTCACAAAAACTCTTTCTTTAGTTATGAGGGCCTTACGTATTGCTGCAGGTACTTCAATGATGTAGTTACAGGTCTCAGCATCCCTTTTTCCTGACTTGTGGCTTAACTTGACAGAGCTTAAAAATGTTTCCAAATCAGTCTCATGGAAGTTCTCCGATAGGTTCTGGTTATAGAGGCAGGTAAAAACTTCTTTTTCAGGTATCGATGTTGGAACTCCAATAATCACTACTCTGGGCTTGCGTTTAAAAGAGTCGTCGACAGTAAGGCCTGATTTTGTAAGTTGAGTCGACTTTTTCAGTTTTTCGATGTCATCCTTCGTCTCAGTGCTTATTATGACTCCCCCATTTCTTGTTTTACGAAGTCCTCTCACATGGAGCTTCATCTGTTCCGGGCAAATAATCTGCTGCACAAGAGTCTTAGTATCCTCGCTTGACTTTTGCTTGTCGTTAGGGTAGATAGCTACGGAGCGCACATTCAAGGGCTGGATAAAGTTATTACTACCCTTTTTTACCATATCAGCAAAGGAGGATGACAAGGCGGGTTTCGTTGAATTTTCGATGCTCAACTTTATATCGTCCAGCTGCTGGGATAGGTCTAAATTGGCCTGGAGAGATATCATGGTTGAATGGACCTGTAGGGATTTCATTTTAAGGGATTGATATTGAACCGCCATTTGCGATGTCCCATGTGCTACTTTGCGGCATAAATTGCTGATCCGCATTTTTTGTTCCGTGTTCAGTTTTCCTTCCATTGCTGTACGGCAAACTTCGTCAAGGCACTGCTCAATGGACGACATCCAGGATTGTATTTCCGGGGTGGAGACAACCTCCGGGGCAGGGACATTGATTTCTTGGCTCTTCATTCGGGGACTGGGTTCTGGTGCTTGTACAGCGCGCTGAGGTGAAGCAGGAGGAGTGCGGGTCACCAGGGAACTTTTATTGAAGGGGCTCCCTTCCATGTTCCTTCCTTCCATTTTTAATATCACTTTATTATTCCACTAACATAGTCACAAACACATTTTGCAAGTCACGCAAAGACACAGTTAAGATGTAAAGCAGGTCACTATTAACAATGTGATTACTAGTAAATTTTTAATATTACTTAGGCACGTCTGTTCTCGATAACGGCACAAAAGTGAGTATAGATAGTATAATACAAAGTCGTAGAGATAGTATAATAAATCATGTAAAAGACCCCCTTATGAAAACAATTTTAAAAAAGATTCCACCTTCTTGTAAGAATCTTTTCAACGCAGAGGCTTTTACAACTGCCATTGAAAAGGCAGGTGGCGTAAGGAAGTGCTTTTGGCCTATGCAAAAGAAAAAAGCTAATTATCCTGCTTCGCAAGCAAGATTGAGTGGAGCTTCTAATGTACCCTCGCAGGGTACATCTTACGCAGCGGCTCCTTCGCAGGGTGCTGCTTACTATGGTAATGCTCCATATATGAATGCGACCGCATCGCATTCGCATCAAGTTAGACATCCGCCCCCGCAGGGTGGCTGCAATTATCAATGCTCCTCGCAGGAGTATCAACACGTAAACTCGCAATCAGCGACTACATCTAATCAACGAGGGTCCTTTCGACCCCATACCTTCAGACAGGGTACAAAGTCTAATGAACAGTACGCAAATTGTCGGAAACGAGGCATGTCATCCTCCAGCCGGGGAAATAAAAAACGCAGATATTGACATGAACTCCTTCAGAGGCGGTCGTTTGGCTCTTTACTACAACAAATGGGAGGAGATGGGAGCCCCAGATTACCTGCTAAAAATTATTCAAGGGTATCGCATACCCTTTCGTGCAAAACCACCGCTTGTTTACCCCAGCATTTACGGGAAGACATTCCACACTCCTCCGTCCAAAGAGATGTCAGTAGTAATTACGAAATTGAAAAGCCAGGGTATTCTAAGAGTAGCTCAACTCTCAACAAGCTTTCTATCGACAATGTTCCTAGTGCCGAAGAGCGACGGGTCTGTCCGTCCCATATTCAATTTAAAAGCTTTGAACGAGTTTATCATGACAGAAAAATTCAGTCTTCTAAATGTTTTTCGAATACCCGACTTTCTCCAGCCGAACGATTATCTATGCAAAATAGATTTATCTCAAGCTTACTTTCATTTAAAAATCAGCCCAAATCACAGAAGGTTTTTACGCCTTATTTACAGGAACGAACTTCTGGAAATGACATGTCTCCCCTTTGGTCTGTGCACGGCTCCAAAAACATTCGCTTCTCTGACGAATTGGGTCGCACAGACCCTCCGACAGAAGGGTGTGAGAATAGTAGTGTATCTAGACGATTTTTTGCTAGTACACCAGAACGCAACCATTCTTCGATGTCACGTGACTATGACCCTAGAAACTTTGGAGGGTCTTGGTTGGATGATAAATTACCAGAAATCTATTCTGTACCCAACCAGGAGCCTTGTTTTCCTGGGGATTCAATGGAGCCCTTGGCTCAATCAAAAGTCCTTGCCAACAGAAAAGGTGCACTCGGTACTTGCCATTATCAACCGCATGCTTCATGCAAAGAGAGCCGACCTAAAAGAAGTCCAGAGCCTAGTCGGATTACTAAATTTTGCAAGTTTTGCAGTTCAAAAAGGCAGGCTAAATTATCGTGCACTGCTAAATTTTCAAAACAGCATTCTTCATTCACGGAAGAAACATGTCATTCCGTCCGAAGTCAAAAGAGATCTATTTTGGTGGCTAAGAAATTGCCACCTCTCGTCAGCGATACACTTACCACCTCCAACACATTTTCTAACAACCGATGCGTCGGATCTGGCCTGGGGAGCGCAATTAGACCATCACCCAATATCAGGACTATGGACTGGTGCAGAACAGGCTCTGCATTGCAATCAAAAAGAAATGCTAGCGATCTTACATGTATTAAGAGAGCATTGTCTGTACCTACATCATTCCACAGTTCTGATTCAGTGCGACAACAAAACGGTTATCGCCTACTTAAGGAACCAGGGCGGTACAAAATCAAATCACTTAATGAATTTGACGTACCAAGTGTTCGAAATATTAGACTGTTTTCAAATCCACCTGAAGCTTCATCATCTCCCAGGGAGGTACAACGGTCATGCAGACCATCTCTCAAGACTCCGAGCGCCCCCAGAGTGGCATCTACTGCACACGTGTACCCAGATAGTATTTGCCAAGTTTGGCATTCCGGTGATCGACCTGTTTGCCTCCCAGAGGGCACACGTTGTTCCGAATTACGTGAGCCTAGACCTACACGACAAACAAGCCGTGTTCCACGATGCCTTCTCGACAACGTGGAATTACACACTAGCATGGGTGTTTCCACCGCCATTTCTAATACCAAAAGTACTAACTCACCTCAATCAGGCCAGAGGTGTATACCTCCTCGTACTGCCACGATGGGAGAAGGTATTTTGGCGAGCCGACCTGAAGGCCCGAGCTCTCGCGGCACCGTTTACGTTACTTCATCTCGACCAGACGTTGGTAGACGTTTCAACCGGTCTACCTCCCCCACACATCCAGGAAATTGTTCTAGAGGTGTGGAAATGTGGGGGTGGTCAAGGGATATAGCGGATTGGAATAGCGATCAGATCAGTCTTTTGAAATCATCATGGAGAGCAAGTACAAGAAAGACGTATAGTGTTGCATGGAAAAAGTGGCTAGAATGGACAAAGCACCATCACATTAACCCGAGTGATCCAAGTGGGTCAGATTTGGCTAAATTCCTCGCAGATCTACATATTATTCATAAGCTTTCATACAATACCATAATTTTGTATAAGTCGGCTGTTTCTACTTTATGTAATACCGCCCTTTCCGGCCAATTGAGTTCCCATGTACTTGTAAAACATGTTTTAAAATCTATAGCCATACAAAGACCAGTAGCACAAAAATGTCCTATCTGGGATATTGATGTTTTAGCCCGGTATTTAGAAAAAACACCAGTCGACTGTAATAACGTATTTCAGACGTGTAGACACACCGCAATTTTATTATTACTTTCCTCTGGACGGAGGATTCATGATTTAACTTTATTGAATATTGATTCGACTCATTGCGTGAAGTTAAGGAATTCAATTATCTTCTGGCCAATATATGGATCTAAAACGGATACTTCTAACTATAGACAGTCAGGTTGGAAAATGATGGCTAATGTAGAAAATAGGAATCTAAATCCAGTTTACTGGATAAATCAGACAATTAATATCCTAAGTGACAGGAGACAATCAGTCAATTGTAATAGCTTATTTATAACTTTAAGAGGTGAAGTGAAGACCGCATCTCGAGCAATCATAGCGGGATGGATTAAATCCTTATTAGTAGAAGCAAACATCACTGCCACTCCTGGCAGTACACGATCAGCAGTGGCTTCAAAAAATTGGCTCAATAATTATTCATTAGAGGATGTTTTAGCTAGAGGAAACTGGCGAACACACAATACTTTTAAAAAATTTTATAGGCGTGAAGTGATGACTGCTGCTACTAGTAAATCCATTACTAGACTATTTATGCCAGTTGATTAATGTTTAAATTACCTAATTAATAAACATTGTTAATTTAAGAATTCATTTTATGTTTTAAAATTATGAATATGATTATTATGATTGATAATTAAATATAAACTTATTTATAATAGCACATTTCGCTGTTTATGTACTTATTACCCCCTCTTCGTTAATATTTTCATGTCAGTACTAACATATTATTATATCACATTGGCGTCAACCACCAGGCGATAACAAACACGTCTCATATAACTATAAGCTTCGAGTAACGGTCAAGTCAAATTAATAGGAGCGTTTTACCTACCAATAAAACGCTTATTAATTTACTTACCTTACTCGAAGCTTATAGACCATCTCTGCCTGGTATATTTCGACTCAATGAATAAGAAATTGGCGGCAAGTAAAAGTTGCCCCACTGCCTGGATGGTGGGGTGGGGGTGCGAAAGAGATGCAACTATAGGTAAAAAAGAGACGACAATAGTGGCGGGAACATGTGACACCTATCTCATATAACTATAAGCTTCGAGTACATAAGGTAAGTAAATTAATAAGCGTTTTATTGGTAGGTAAAACGCTCCTATTAAATTTCTTTTGGGCTGCCAATATTCTCTGAGTAAATTTATACGACTTTATTAATAAAGACTTGCAAATAAGGCACATTGAGTGACACTCATGTAATCCCTGGAACAATGTTTGAAAGAAAAAGAATTAAATAAAAATAATCTTGAAAAAAAAACCTTGTTATTTAATGGCCTTTCCCCAAACAAAAATAATTAATAAGACATATGACCAAAAGGGTTTTATTGCGAAAAGAGATGAAAATGTTTACCGTAAAACCATTTTGCTTCAAAATGTTTTCCAAGAATTTCAAGGCTTTTTTTCCTATTGCGCATGTTGGCACATTTAAACGGAGGCAGATCCGACAGGCTCTCATTCTGACTTCTATGTTTTATTATTATTATGTATATCTAAACGTTAGACATAATTTTATTTTAATTGTTTAACGTTAACGTAGCCTACACAGAGTAAAGTAAATATACCAAAGTAGCCTAAAAATAACCTTTTCGACCAATGTTTTTGACACATTGCTTTGTTTGGACATATATTTTTTTTATTTATTGTTAGCCTAGTTTTAGCGGACTCCTAAAAGCGTATTCAGCGTTCACAGTTATAATACCTCCGATAATTCACTTTTTTCTGGGTAGTATCGGGTCTTGCAAGTTTTATTTACAGTATCTAAATAGAAAAAAATGAAAGTTCGGCTATACATTCATTAACTTTAGGTTTGTTCAGAGTTAAATAACTTTGAACGCATAGAACATGAAACGAGGGACTAATATTAAGTAGTAAGATTAGGGAGTTAATGCATTGATTTAATGGATATAATTTGAGGCCATCCACAGGCGTATCCACAGGGAGGACAGATAAATTCCGCTCCTTTTTTGGCTTTGAGGTAATATCTTTGCACACCACAATAATACGCGCTAAGCATTGTTTTGTTTACTGGCCGGGAACTCTAGCGGGAAAAGGGAAGGTAGGAGCGCAAGTAGCTACAGTGCACTTTAAGTATTTCATAAAAAAAAGGTCGATATTGAGCCAACTAACCACTATAAAAACATGTGGCACCCTTGACTAGCCGTCATTTTCAGCCAAATTTTAAGGGGTAGGTTTATTGTAAATTAAAACAACACTTATTGATAAAAATATTTCATGACTATACAATTCCAAATTCGTTTTTTAATCTCAGTATTTATCTCAAGGTTTAAACAGTAATACTGCGTTTCCGTATAATAGGAATGTTTCACATCCACCACCTAAAGATATTAATATCAAATTAAAACTTAATCTAATTTGTCCTTTCATTTGTATAAATTGCTCATTTCATTTATGACCACCTGACACCCAAAGTAGCATCTTAACCTTATTAACATATGTAAAATATCTTTAATTTTATGAAACAAAATGGTATAAAAACATAAATATTTTAAATCTATAAACATAACCTTTCAACCAGCTTTATACAATATCACATAATCTCAGATTAATAACATAACATGATTGCAAATGAATTACGAAATTTAATCGCTTTAAAAAGTAATCAGGCACCTTATTACTTTTGTTCTAGTTAAGAGGTATTTTTCACGATTTTGAATTAGCTACAAACATTGCATATTAACAATGTTAAAAAAAATAACTTATATGAGCAAGGTCTCACAGTCAACTGTCACAGTTTCCCCTGCATGAACGGCTTGACGTGCTGGTGGTAGGACTCCCATCGTCGTGCTAGTATGCAGGTAGCAAACTGCACCTTGTGGCGTAGGTGTTAAGTCACAGTTTACCCTGCATGACTTGACGTGCTGGTGGAAGGAGCGGCATCGTCGTGCTAGTATGCAGGTAGCAAACTGCACCTTGTGGCGTAGGTGTTAAGTCACAGTTTACCCTGCATGACTTGACGTGCTGGTGGAAGGAGCGGCATCATCGTGCTAGTATGCAGGTAGCAAACTGCACCTTGTGGCGTAGGTGTTAAGTCACAGTTTCCCCTGCATGAACTGCTTGACGTGCTGGTGGTAGGACTGCCATCGTCGTACTAGTATGCAGGTAGCAAACTGCACCTTGTGGCGTAGGTGTTAAGTCACAGTTTACCCTGCATGACTTGACGTGCTGGTGGAAGGAGCGGCATCATCGTGCTAGTATGCAGGTAGCAAACTGCACCTTGCGGTTTAGGTGTTAAGTCACAGTTTCCCCTGCATGAACGGCTCAGTTACTGGTGGAAGGAGTAGCATCGTCGTACTAGTATGCAGGTAGCAAACTGCACCTTGTGGCGTAGGTGTTAAGTCACAGTTTCCCCTGCATGAACGGCTTGAGGTACTGGTGGAACGAGCGGCATCGTCGTACTAGTACGCGTTTAGTAAAATGCACCTTTTGCTAGGGGTGTTAAGACACAGTTTGCACTGCATGAACGGCTCAGTTACTGGTTGAAGGAGCAGCATCGTCGTGCTAGTATGCAGGTAGCAAACTGCACCTTGCGGTTTAGGTGTTAAGTCACAGTTTCCCCTGCATGAACGGCTCAGTTACTGGTGGAAGGAGCAGCATCGTCGTACTAGTATGCAGGTAGCAAACTGCACCATGTGGCGTAGGTGCTAAGTCACAGTTTGCCCTGCATGACCGGCTTGAGGTACTGGTGGAAGGAGCGGCATCGTCGTACTAGTACGCGTTTAGTGAAATGCACCTTTTGTTGGGGGTGTTAAGACACAGTTTCCCCTGCATGAACGGCTCAGTTACTGGTGGAAGGAGCAGCATCGTCGTACTAGTACGCGTTTAGTAAAATGCACCTTTTGTTGGGGGTGTTAAGACACAGTTTCCCCTGCATGAACGGCTCAGTTACTGGTGGAAGGAGCAGCATCGTCGTACTAGTACGCGTTTAGTAAAATGCACCTTTTGTTGGGGGTGTTAAGACACAGTTTCCCCTGCATGAACGGCTCAGTTACTGGCGGAAGGAGCGGCATCGTCGTACTAGTATGCAGGTAGCAAACTACGCCTTGTGGCGTAGGTGTTAAGTCACAGTTTCCCCTGCATGAACGGCTTGAGGTACTGGTGGAAGGAGCAGCATCGTCGTGCTAGTATGCAGGTAGCAAACTGCACCTTGTGGCGTAGGTGTTAAGTCACAGTTTGCCCTGCATGAACGGCTTGAGGTACTGGCGGAAGGAGCGGCATCGTCGTGCTAGTATGCAGGTAGCAAACTGCACCTTGTGGCGTAGGTGTTAAGTCACAGTTTGCCCTGCATGAACGGCTTGAGGTACTGGTGGAAGGAGCGGTTGACGGGTTCCTGGTTGAGCGGGCTCTTCATGGCCTCCTCCATGAGGCGCTCGTACACGCGCCCGTCGTACGCGCCCAGCGCCGAGTGCAGGATCTGGTCATTACACAATTTATTACAGTCTGATTTTCTCACTTTTCCTATGTGGTAAACAATCTTTTACCTACTCTTATAAGTAAAACTGAGTTATCACATCAGTAGATCACAAATAATATCTAATTAGGTCTCAAAGACAGATAGATTCAAAAAGGCAACAAATATTAAAAAATAATTTTAGTTAAAAAAATATGCAAGATCCGTCAAAAACAGTTTCCTTTATAAGACAAGTATAATAACATGTGTACGGGGGAAGAAAACATCGTGAGGAAGCCTTTTTTTTTTTTTTTTTTTTTTTGGAGGGGAATGCTTTGACGCACCATGTCGCCGCGGGCTAGCTAAGCCCGCGACCGTGTGTGGGGCTCGGGCGCACAAAATAAGCGCCCACTACCCACTAAACCCCTCCAGTTTCCCCTTTTGCTCGCATCAGGACGGGTCGCTGCCAGCCGCCAAGTGGGCGGCTTATGTTCGACCCGTCCTTCGAGCGCCCCGACCTGATGCGGTAGGCCGGGGCTGGCGCCTAGGGAGGACCACCCGGGAAACTAGGTGGTCCCCAGACATGGCTCGGGTGACCTAGTGCAATGCGCGGGTTAGGGAGCTACCCCCCCGCGCAGGTCACCCTACACAGGCCTAGAGGAGACGCAGATGAGCGCGCCTCCTCCGGCCCGGCCGTCTACGCCGGAGCGGAGCGGAAGAAGGATCCTCCTCCCGCTCGCGCTCCTTTGCCTCCTTCTGCGAGATGACTTGTTCGCAGAAGGAGGCGGCCGCCTCCCACGCTCGTCGACTGGCGACCATGGCTTGCACCAAGGTCGGCAGCGAGAGGTGACCACCGCCTAGCGCCGCGATTAGTTCGCGGCGCTCGTGTCGCCAGGCCGGGCACTCTTCGAGAGTGTGCTCGGCCGTGTCGTCGGGAGCGCCGCAGTGGTGACACAGCGGCAACTCCTCCCGACGGGCGACACGGTACAGGTAGTGACCGAAGCATCCATGTCCGGTCAGTAATCGTGAGGAAGCCTGCACACTATTAGTTAGTATGTGAAATGGTGAAGGCAATGGTAAACCACGCCATTAAAACTGCTAAGGCATTTGCGTGTTACATTGCATACAATGACTTCGACAAGAGCACCCTGTTTTTGAGAGAGATAATGACACAACCCCTTCTGAGAGAGGTCTACGTCCACCAGCGGATTGGAACATACTGATGATGATGATGTTGATTATGATGATGATGATGATGATGATGATAATGAAAATGATGATTCACACCTCGTCTCGGAGGTCGAAGGCGTCGACGAGCCCCACGGCGTTGGGCCGCAGCTTCACCAGCAGGTTCTCGTACCAGTTCTGCATCTGTTCGATGTCTCGCTCGGATATCGATGTGAACTGTACATAAACAACCAATTTAACAAAATTATTTTGTCAACTAATATTTCAGGTAGATGGCAACCCTACGTTCCCGTTACGATAACTGGCGTAATAGAAGTTGCTTTAATTGAAGGTGTTAGATTTTTTTTTGGGGTGGCGGTGGTGGGTCATTTCGTTAAAATATGTATTCAGAGGTATTATGTTCATTCGCCTGCCCTGTTCCTAGTTTATCTGTGGACTTCTTTCATATAGACCGATCATACGTCGAGTCATCCTCACCTCTTTCACTCATGTCATCCTTCACACAATACATCCATCTTTTCTTTGGTCTACCTCTTCTTTTCTACCTGTTCCCATTCAAATTAACGCTCAGTTTCGTGGTCTACCACCACCGGGTTTCTGAGCTGGCGAAGTACTATCTTCAGCTTTGTACGTGTTCATGGACGGCGGCGAGCACTAATCACTCAGTATTATGAATATCAATAGTTGCTACGAATAATTTGACAGTTATGCTATTCTTTTTCTCCCTATATTATCATTATCATGTGTTATAGAGTAAGATAGCAGGCTCACGTACTCCCGCCGCCTAAACTGTCAAGTGGGATGACGTCATTATCGCGTGGCCCTCGTCTTCTGTTGAGAGAGACTGAGAGAGAAACGGACTTGAGACAAATTTTCGACGTTTTGGTGGAGACACTCAAACGTGACATTTGGAGCATCTATGATATTAATTAATTTGAGACTCACCGTTCTTCTTCTCAGTCGTTCACTCTTGGCAGAGTGGTCATGGTCATGTTTCAGTCGATTTCCGTGTACGACTCACCTTTATGTGACTATTTATGTCTGTCTTAACTAATGCAAAGACAAATAACTGTATTCTCGCTCACCCTCAGCAGGTCTCCGACGAACCGCAGCGCCCAGTACAGCACGTAGAGGTCCCTCAGCTGCCGCAGCACCTCCCGCAGAGAGGACGACACCACGCGCGCCTGCGCCTCCGTCTCCGCCGAGTACGTGGCCAGTAACATTGCGCGGCAGTGCGCCTGACAACGTACGAAATGTTTTATTCCTTACTAAAAAATAGGAAAGTGTGTCTGTAATTTTTTATTGTTTTTTTCATTTTCAATAATATTTAAACGGTACTTTTATAAAGTACCTTTTAAATATGATCCAGTGACGTTTAAATATGATCCAATAGTAATGCAACGCGAAAGATTACTGTTGTGACTACTACGTCATTGGTGAATTTTGACATATCTGTCAATGTCATGTCAAAATTCACCAATCACATATAATTATACCCTTTTTACTTTTTAGACGTTTTCGCAAATGAAAAATTAGTTGGATGGCGGTAAGAAGTCATCCAACAGGCACAAATGTTGCCCGACCTGGGAATCGAATACAGGACTTCGAGACTACGGCCCGGTACATAAACCACTAGGCGACCACGCCATCTCAATGTACTGTACTATAATTACGGTGGTAGTTTACCTCTGAAGCCGACGTGAGTTGTACAGAAGTCATGTTCCACGCGTCCTCGTAGGATAGCCCGGTTTTCTGCCGTTTCTCTAGGTTCTCCACGCAAAGACTTATTTTACTGAGAAAAAAAAAGATATAACTCAATTCGCTAGTTTTCAAGATAATAAACAAAATCGACTGAGTGAATTTTTGAAAAAGTGCCTCCCTGCCCCACAAGCAACGTTGTGGAAAGGGAGGGGGGGGGGGAAGCTTACATGATGAACAGAGCAAGTTGGCCATTGCAGAGAGAATATGGCGAATTTGGTAGGCATTAACATTGACTTTTTACTTTCTGAATTAATTACTTTTCCACTGAATAATTCATCCTTAAAATATTTGCAGTATATTTTGTTACACCTAATATCAGTATAGGCTCCGTGCAGAAACTATAGAGGGCGCTAAAATCTCCATTTTTTTTCTGTGGTTTGACAGTAAAATTTGACATTTATCTTGAAGTTTCGAATATTAGTCACTAGATGGCAGAATAAGGCACCGTGTTTTTCAGTGGTTTGACAGTAGAATTACCGACATTAAGACTTAAAAGTTTTCAATTTGAGTCACGAGTCACGAGATGGCAGAGTCATCGCTACGCACGGTGCCTATAGCAGTGGTTACCTAGCAGCGAGCTGTCGGAAGCCCTGCAGGATGCCCTCGATGGTGTTGTCCCAGGGCGGGTGTCGCCGGGCGGCGGCGGCGGCCGTCAGGTACGACACGGTCGGCGGCAGCGACTGCCCGCCCAGCGCTTGCTGCCACGCCTTCACTAGGTATCTAGAGGGAAAGAAGGGAGCTGATTTTATTAGTATTTTTTTAAAGAGTTTAGGCAAATCAAAATCAAAAATATAAAAAAAAAACAAAAAAATATTTCACAACATCACATACATTGATCTTCTGACCCCGTGTTAAGTAGCTTAAGCACTTGTGTTACAGACATCAGGATCAACAGTTGGTATTACAAATATACTTAAATAGATACATATAACACCCAGACCAGGACAAACAGACATGTTCATGCACACAAATGTTTGTCCTGTGCGGGGATCGAACCCGCGACCTCTTGCGTAATAGGCAACATCTTGACCATTACACCGAGCGGGTCGTCAAATCAAAATCATGACCATCTTCCGTTCTTATGACCAATATTATCTCAAACTGTACTGATATTATAAAGCCGAAGAGTTTGTTGGTTTGAGCTGGTCAATCCACCCTGGATAAAAAAATGTGACGAGAAAAATCCACTGACGAAATTCTCTATGTTCTTTACGCGGCTGAAACGTTGACCTTACGGGAAAGTACGAGAAAGAGGGTGGATGCCCATGAAATATGATGCTGGCGAAGCATGCTTGGGGTATCGTGGTCCGAACATCGCACCAACGTATCTAACATCAAGAACTCGGCATGAGGCAGCGTCTATCCTCCATTTTCCAAGCTCGTATTTTCCCATTCTTTGGGCCCGTTTCTAGACGTGGAGATGTATAGAAGGACTGGTGATGCAGGGCAGTGTTGAGGGTACCAGATAGCGAGGAAAGTCGCCTATGAGGTGGACCGACCAAATAAAGGCGGCAATGGAAGGCTCGTTGCACGAGTGCGCTAGACGAGCGAGAGTTGCCAGCCGTCAAAAGTTTCACAAGGGGAGACTTGCAAGTTACAATGTTGGCTCTGTCAAGATTGTCACGATTGAGAAGAAGCTCCACAGTGACTCACCTGGCAGTCTGCAGCAGCAGCACGGTGTTCTCGCCCTCGTAGGTGCAGGCAGCAGTGACCAGGCCGTACGTGAGCGGCAGGTTGGAGGACAGCATGTAGCCGTGGCCGCCGCACGCCAGCCGGCAGCGCTCCACAGTGACTCACCTGGCAGTCTGCAGCAGCAGCACGGTGTTCTCGCCCTCGTAGGTGCAGGCAGCAGTGACCAGGCCGTACGTGAGCGGCAGGTTGGAGGACAGCATGTAGCCGTGGCCGCCGCACGCCAGCCGGCAGCGCTCCACAGTGACTCACCTGGCAGTCTGCAGCAGCAGCACGGTGTTCTCGCCCTCGTAGGTGCAGGCAGCAGTGACCAGGCCGTACGTGAGCGGCAGGTTGGAGGACAGCATGTAGCCGTGGCCGCCGCACGCCAGCCGGCAGCGCTCCACAGTGACTCACCTGGCAGTCTGCAGCAGCAGCACGGTGTTCTCGCCCTCGTAGGTGCAGGCAGCAGTGACCAGGCCGTACGTGAGCGGCAGGTTGGAGGACAGCATGTAGCCGTGGCCGCCGCACGCCAGCCGGCAGCGCTCCACAGTGACTCACCTGGCAGTCTGCAGCAGCAGCACGGTGTTCTCGCCCTCGTAGGTGCAGGCAGCAGTGACCAGGCCGTACGTGAGCGGCAGGTTGGAGGACAGCATGTAGCCGTGGCCGCCGCACGCCAGCCGGCAGCGCTCCACAGTGACTCACCTGGCAGTCTGCAGCAGCAGCACGGTGTTCTCGCCCTCGTAGGTGCAGGCAGCAGTGACCAGGCCGTACGTGAGCGGCAGGTTGGAGGACAGCATGTAGCCGTGGCCGCCGCACGCCAGCCGGCAGCGCTCCACAGTGACTCACCTGGCAGTCTGCAGCAGCAGCACGGTGTTCTCGCCCTCGTAGGTGCAGGCAGCAGTGACCAGGCCGTACGTGAGCGGCAGGTTGGAGGACAGCATGTAGCCGTGGCCGCCGCACGCCAGCCGGCAGCGCTCCACAGTGACTCACCTGGCAGTCTGCAGCAGCAGCACGGTGTTCTCGCCCTCGTAGGTGCAGGCAGCAGTGACCAGGCCGTACGTGAGCGGCAGGTTGGAGGACAGCATGTAGCCGTGGCCGCCGCACGCCAGCCGGCAGCGCTCCACAGTGACTCACCTGGCAGTCTGCAGCAGCAGCACGGTGTTCTCGCCCTCGTAGGTGCAGGCAGCAGTGACCAGGCCGTACGTGAGCGGCAGGTTGGAGGACAGCATGTAGCCGTGGCCGCCGCACGCCAGCCGGCAGCGCTCCACAGTGACTCACCTGGCAGTCTGCAGCAGCAGCACGGTGTTCTCGCCCTCGTAGGTGCAGGCAGCAGTGACCAGGCCGTACGTGAGCGGCAGGTTGGAGGACAGCATGTAGCCGTGGCCGCCGCACGCCAGCCGGCAGCGCTCCACAGTGACTCACCTGGCAGTCTGCAGCAGCAGCACGGTGTTCTCGCCCTCGTAGGTGCAGGCAGCAGTGACCAGGCCGTACGTGAGCGGCAGGTTGGAGGACAGCATGTAGCCGTGGCCGCCGCACGCCAGCCGGCAGCGCTCCACAGTGACTCACCTGGCAGTCTGCAGCAGCAGCACGGTGTTCTCGCCCTCGTAGGTGCAGGCAGCAGTGACCAGGCCGTACGTGAGCGGCAGGTTGGAGGACAGCATGTAGCCGTGGCCGCCGCACGCCAGCCGGCAGCGCTCCACAGTGACTCACCTGGCAGTCTGCAGCAGCAGCACGGTGTTCTCGCCCTCGTAGGTGCAGGCAGCAGTGACCAGGCCGTACGTGAGCGGCAGGTTGGAGGACAGCATGTAGCCGTGGCCGCCGCACGCCAGCCGGCAGCGCTCCACAGTGACTCACCTGGCAGTCTGCAGCAGCAGCACGGTGTTCTCGCCCTCGTAGGTGCAGGCAGCAGTGACCAGGCCGTACGTGAGCGGCAGGTTGGAGGACAGCATGTAGCCGTGGCCGCCGCACGCCAGCCGGCAGCGCTCCACAGTGACTCACCTGGCAGTCTGCAGCAGCAGCACGGTGTTCTCGCCCTCGTAGGTGCAGGCAGCAGTGACCAGGCCGTACGTGAGCGGCAGGTTGGAGGACAGCATGTAGCCGTGGCCGCCGCACGCCAGCCGGCAGCGCTCCACAGTGACTCACCTGGCAGTCTGCAGCAGCAGCACGGTGTTCTCGCCCTCGTAGGTGCAGGCAGCAGTGACCAGGCCGTACGTGAGCGGCAGGTTGGAGGACAGCATGTAGCCGTGGCCGCCGCACGCCAGCCGGCAGCGCTCCACGCACTCCGCCGCGTCGCTCGTCACCACAGCTTTGAGGCAGCACGCTAGGGCGTGTAGCTGGACAGAATAACTTCCATATTAATGTTACGAACAGGAATTGGTAAACAACTTTGATCGCGCGCGCCCTTCTTTCTCAATGGGCACTAAGGGAACGTGCCCAGGGCAATCGAATGGAGCCCCGAGACCAGGTTCTGGGGTCCCCATGTTAATCAAACGAGAGATTTAAGGCCAGGGCCCCTAATAGGTGAAAGACGGCCCTGATCGCGCGTTTCTTTGCGGCGCATAAAATTTCAACTGCGCTGTTCAATAATGGCTCTTACGCCGTTGACATAGAGTCTAATGTCCCGTAGGTACCTCGGGCAGGCGGTCTATGTCGCCAGCGCGGCGTCGAGCTCAGCAGTGACGTTGTTGTACATGATCCACGGCCACTGCGTGCAGTTAATTAACGACTCTAACTCCTCTGACATAGAGTCTCATATTCCTTACCTCGGGCAGACGGTCCATGTCGCCGGCGTCGAGCTCGGCAGTGACGTTGTTGTACATGGTCCAGAGCCACTGCGCGCTCAGTCGCACCGCGTGCGCCGACGCGATGCCCACCAGCAGCTTGTGCTGCTGCGTCACGTAATCCAGGATTTGAGGCTCTGGCTCACTGTGACCAACAATACAATGAGAAGGTAACTCGGTCCTCGCTTGCGGAGCTACAGAGTTGTCGGGAAAGCCGGAAAGGTCACCAAGGGGATCGAGGGATGGAACAGAAGGCGTCTGATGCCGCCGGCTTCTAATGAGGGAGTTTGCGAATGAAAAGTCCGCTAGATGTCACTACGTAAGCGTGAGATCTAATTATTGGTTAATTTTGACATGACATTGACAGATATGTCTAAATTTACGGAGTCAACATTCAGTACATTTTTTCAGTACATATTGTACTGAAAAATATTTTTTTTAATTATGGGAAAAGTTTTTTGCGATTTCTGACACTTCTAGAACTCAAACCTCAAATGGTCCGATTGAGTCATATGATCCTTACATGAAACAAGATCAAAAGGCATGAAAACATTTTTTTGCATATGTCAGCATTTTTTGTGTAAAATTTTTCCAAAATCAAAAAAATAATAGATGGTTGCCTAACAGGTTTTTCTTGTAACTACAACGCTTAAAGTACCTGCCCTTCAATCCCATTTCAAAATTCCACCCTGTATATTACTAACTACTCAGTAGGTAGTAGTTACTCACTCGGGTTTCGGCTGCGACTGGTGGCGCACGGCGGAGTACCTCGTGGCGATGGTGACCGCCTTCGCCATGTACGAGCACATGTCCTGCAGGATGACCACGCGCACGAACATCATCGTGCCGTACGTCAGCTTGGAACTGGGAGCGTTCACGTACGTGCCGTCCTGAGGACATTTAGGCTCGTATTGATAAACCACTTTCAACTCTGAGATTGATCTTGTGAGCGAACTTGAGATGCTAGTTTGCTCACAACATCGTTCTCAGAGTTGAGAGCTATTTATTATATGAGGCTTAGAACCACATAAAATAACATTCATCTGATCTCACATCATAGAGAATCTGACTTTATTTATAGTTAAAAAAAAAATAGATACTTCTACAGGTTATTAGGGGAGGCTTTTGCCCAGCAGAGGGATATTAATAGCTATTAATATTAAGCATGTAAAAATAAATAAGAATACAAAAAGTTTAGATACTCATTTTAGAATATATTTTTTTGTAATGGGAAGGTACGGCTGTCTTATGAAATCAACCAGCTCGACGGCGACGTGGAGAACAACCGTCACGCTATGCTGCCTCCGCCGGGTCCCGTAAAAAGGGACATAAACAACACCACAAAGGTCGCATATGCGTTACTCATACTCTCCCCCACTGTGCTCTGGAGTCCTAACTCTGGAGTCCTTACTCTGGAGTCCTTATACTGAATAACCAGTTCGTTATTTTTTTGTCAATTGTTTTTTTTTCTCAAACGCTGTGATGTACGTGTTATTATTAATGTGTCGACTATGAAAAGGGTTGCAAGATTGAGAATGTATCACCCTAGGTATTGTCAAATGGTGTTGATGACTAATGGTTGCATTTATTTCAATAAGTTTCAAAATTTATCGACATGTCATAAGAGCGAGATTACCGATAGCGCTCAACTAAGCTAACGGTATTGTAGAATGTATACTAATAATTATATCTTTCAGGCGCTTATAGGCTGCGGTAAAAGTTACGCTACAATGCTTTAAAATACAATAAAAAACACTACGACAGCGTTATAAGAAACTCGTCTTTTTTTGCACAAAGCTTGTTTTATAGCACATTATAAGAAAAATCTGTAGGTATCCGCTAAGTTAAGGCCAATACATCTGTAATCAGTTACCTCATACACACGCAAATTAACGAACGCTGTTAGTGTATGATTGGAAAGGAATAATGCAAAATGTTAATGAAACTTTGCAGATAAGATACTTTTCGCGTCAAATCACATTTTGATATCATTCCAATACACTTATTTTTTATTTACCGAGGCAACTTATATTTGTACTCGAACGTCTATTGTATGTAGCATCAGAGTTTGTTGACAATCGTACCTATAATCGTACCTAATAATAAACGACTACATATTTTAAATAAATGATTTTCTATTAGGTACTTCTAAACACAGCAGGCCATTGATGTAGAAGGTTGAAAAAAATTGTGAAGTTTAAAACAATTTCGTTGTAAATCAAATAGGTAGCACAATACATTATTTATCTTACTTTATTACGCAGACACATACGTCACTACTAGGGAGAGACCAGCTATTAGTAGAATGATTTTACAAAACCTAGTATGTAAGCACTCAAGCAATGATTATGCTTATCCATTGTCAAGCGAAATTAGCACCAGTTATGGCGCTAAGTGAGAAACAAAAAAAGCATTTTTTTACGTTTACCCTCATAAATAGGCCAATGATCTCTATTAACAATAAATCATGTTTTTCAATGTAAACATTCTGGTCGCAAATGATATCAGCTGCATCATAAATGAGGCCAAAGTTTAACTTATTTTTGCCCTACAAAGATAGTCTTAATAGTTAATTCTGACTTAATAAAGATATGGTTTATTGATGAACCTACGTGTGTATAGACTAGATTTAAACCTCTAGTATGCGACGACCGTGTTTTGATTGCAGAAACACGGCCAATCAATTCATAACATCATTGGTACATCTTTCCATTAAACTACGCTAACGCCTCGAACAAATGGCTTTTGTTTTCTTAGGAACTAGCGGCCGCCCGCGATTCCGTCCGGGTGGATTTCGGTTTCCGCACACATAGCGTTACACTATAGCTTAAGACCTTCCTTGATAAATGACAATCAATTCATCGCAAAAAAAACAATTCGAACCACTAGCTCCTGAGACTAGCTGGTTCAAACACACAAATAAATAAACTATTTTGTTCTGCCCCACCCATAGCACCACACTGGGTTGGCGGGTTGGTGATTGTAGTATGGCGAACTATAACGCTGAATTTTTTGTCATTGAACGGGGTAAGACTATTTCTGGAACTCACCTCTAAAACCTTAGAATTCTTCATCAGCATATGTTCCCTTGGTATCCTGACGTGTTCAAAGCCAAGGAATCCGTTATTAGTCCCGTTCATGCCAAGCTTGGCGCCGATCTCTCCCACTTTGATGCCCGGAAGAGGCATGTGGGTCTCCTCGTCTCGAAGCTGGACTATGAACGGATGGATGCCGTGGCATTTGCCCTTCGTGTACAACTGCGCCATCACGATGCAGTAGTTTGCCGTGTGTGCCACTAAAAACATTTGTGGAATTTTAGATTATCGTCAGGCTTATATTAAGGTTTGATTTTCGGGTCGAGAAATAATCGAAGAAATATATGCTGTAGGTAAGTTGTTTGAGGAGCTCGATGGCGTGGTGGTTAGCGCACTCGGCCTGCGGTTGCTAAAGTTAAGCAACGTTCGCATATGCCAGACATCGGATGGGTGACCGAAAAAAATCATGTTGAGCTCCTCCGTGCTTCGGAAGGCACGTTGAGCCGTTGGTCCTGCGCCTGATCTCTCTACGGTCGTGTCAGATTACTGTCCCACCGAATTATGAGAGTGAAGGAATAGGGAGTGCACCTGTGCTTGCACACTCACTTGTGCACTATAATATATCCTGCGTACCTGGCTGATCGTAAGATCGGCCGCCATGGCCGGATACGGCCGGAGGGTATTAAGTTGTTTAAGTTAATTTTCTATCAACATTAAGACAATATCAAGTACCTATAAGGGCTGTGTTTTGTCCCGAAAGTTTATTATCTTATTTGTTAGCACATGACTTCTAGATAACAATCAACCACTAAATTACTTATAATTCGATCTTTTGAACATGACAACAATAAAAGATACGAATGTAAACTTTATCCATAGGTAGGTATTCAAGGGCAGGCATGAAACGTAAAAATATTTCTAAATAAAAATCAAATATTCGGATTATAAACTACTAAGCAGCTACTGTACTGAAGTTTTTATCAACGGATTTGTAAG
Source organism: Nomophila noctuella (assembly GCA_958496325.1). Taxonomy (NCBI): domain Eukaryota; kingdom Metazoa; phylum Arthropoda; class Insecta; order Lepidoptera; family Crambidae; genus Nomophila; species Nomophila noctuella. The sequence continues at coordinate 2,769,300 of OY292482.1, forward strand.
ATAAATTAATTAGATCCGTTAAGAATGTGTCGTTATCATATTATGTTTATCACATTATAACGATTTGATTCAGAGTATAAACATAATAAAATAAGAAGCTAATAGCGTCATTTGTTATTACGAAAACCATTATTAAATTAGAGATTTATATATCTTACTTACATACAATAATTTATAGTTGTTAATGTTATAGAGTACAATATTTTTAAACAAGTAACAAACTAGAAAAGTTTAATCATATTCCAGCTAGCCATTGTCAAATACGGAAGGAGAATCTCGAAAGGAAACTCCACCCAGCATCCAGCATTAATGTTTTTAGATCAAGTGTAATTTTCCGAAAACAACAATTTTGTTAGATCTCTTAATAGATCTCCACAGATAAAGCAAAATTTCTCTCAAGACATTAGAGTTGCTAATGTTGTACCTATGTTTCATAAGTGGCTTTCTTCTTTTTTTTTTATTAAGTAGAAATATATACTTACATCCACCAGGCCACCACTTGTACGCAGTTAGCGTGGGACTGTGCAGGACGAACTCTTTGGTTGCCGGGTCGTATGTCGCTGTGGTCTCCAACCCTCGGATGAATGTTCCGTGGCCCAACTCCGTCTAAGACAATGTGATAAGGCGATTAGATTTACATGTTATGGAATTAATAAGTAGAATATTATATGTATTTTTTCTAATTCCTAATTTCGGTCTTGCTTCCTTTTTTATGCTGCCTCCCTCTATCTTTAAGCATAATTATCCGTCGCTGATGGGTTATGCGGAGTTCCCCATCAAGCATACCTACCCACTAAAATTCTGGCGGTGCTTTTTCAATGAGCATAATTGTACTAGTAGTGGTCAGAGAACCTGCTACTAAACCGAGGGCCGCGAGTATGATGTGGTGGAAGGGTGATGAACATTGGCATTTGTACTCGACTCATGGATGCTTATAAATGTTTTAAGTATGTCTATCTATTCCCTAGTATCCGTAGTTCAATCTTCGAGCTTAGTTTGGGGCTAGGCAGTTGCTGTGTTAGTCCAAAGAATTTATTTATATATAATAGGGAGAAATCATTTTACACATCATGAAGTCTTTTACATGATCCTCTCCCTCTGCCATGCTGCCCAGCCAGATATTCCATTTGTTAAGTTCCTTAAAAAATGCTCATTTAAACACAAACCTGAGCATATGTGCCAATGATATCCAGGTTGAAAGCCCTTCCAATCCAGTATGCGGCTTGCTCCACACTAGCCTGGCCCATCAATGTGGGGATGAACATAACATAGTGTAGGGTCAGCGGTGATCCATCACTGAGGATTGCAGACCCCAATGTGCCCCCAAGTACAGCCCTGTTGGACAAACAATAGCTTAATAGGGTTTCCTTTTGGGTAACATATGCTTTCAGGTAGGTTTGTTTCATAATATGGTTGGGAAGAGAGAAGAATGTCAATGGTGAAGGTGATCGTTAGTATACTATAAAGGGCCCCTTAAACCTACACGCTGGGTCGAAATCTCAGGCGCTGACTGACATTCCTCTCTGTTCCATGTGATGGACCTGGCACCCGAACGGAGAATCCATGGATAGCTAAGAAGTTCGTCTCTCTATTTAATTTTGTGAACTTAGTAATTACAATAATTATTCTATCCCTTAGGTAGTTTAAAACCCACTTCTTATAATAACATACTGTTGTCTAACTTCCCCTACCAAAATCAAGACCAAGCCATTATTTTAATGATGCAAAAATTCGAATATACCATGACACAGGTAACATCAGGTATAATTTTTTTGTAACAGCACTCTAAGTATTTGACTTAATTTCAGAACATAACAATACATAACAAATATTATAATTGTTTACAATAAGGGAAGGTCAAAGATCAATGGAACCAACAGTGAGTAAGTACTGTGATATGATAAATAATTGTTGTTGTAAATGACTTTGATTCGAAGTTGGTGGTAGATTCATTTGATTCTGATACTTAACTTTGATGATTTATAAGTGCCTCACTGAGGCCTACATAAATAAAGTATATATTGATCTTGATTTTAAATAAAAATAATAAAGTATTCATACTTTAGCTTCTTTTATTTAAATAAATCAATATAAAACTTACATATAGTTCTCCATGCCAGTGTTTTCTTCTTCTTGAAGGCGTCTGATCATTTTAAAAAGCAAGCATGCTTTCTTAACAGCGAGTTCATATTTCTCCTTGTGACTCAGATATTCTGAAGGTACTTCTTCAATGTGTATACCTTCCTTTAGAGCCATTTCCTCTAAAAAAGTAATAGACCCAAAATTATATATTATCTTAATCTAATTAGGATATTATTGAAGTGAAAGCTATGATTGCAATGAACAACTTTTACTTTAAATAGTAAATATACAAATTGTTTCTCTAAAAGATATTTTTATTCTTTAATAAAAAAAATCACTTACTACTTGTACTCAGAAACTTGGGTATCCAAGCAAATCAGTTTAAGTTATATTAACAAGTTTTGATATTTTGTGAGAGTACAACTGTCTACCACTCTTTGTTATGATTTATAATATACAATAATAAAAGGAATATATTGACAACCGTATTAAAAAATATTCTCTTTTAATAACTAAGTTTTGATGAACCTTCAACCCATTAGACAGATACATAATGGTAGCTCCATTAAGTTTAGTAAACAATTGCCAACAAGTGAAGAAACCTAGCTTAGCGTGCAATTAGAAGGGATGACGAGCATTTACCTCTTTTCCTCCTTTCATCTGTCTTTTCTGCGCCCCCATCGATCAGGTTCGTCAGTTCTGTGATATTGAAGGTACATCCTTCCCTTTCCCGTTGTAAGTCCGCATTTACTTTGTTTGGCGGAGACATTGTGCGTTTATCAATACGTCCTCACTCAAGCGAACGATGCGTGCTACTCAAGTGCTACTGTGTGTGTGTGCTAGCTTAGTACTGTAGAGCAGATAAGTTCGTCAAACTAGTTTTAGCGGTAAATGACGTGTTTATAACAAAAAATACAAAGAAAACTACACAATTATGACATAGCGATAATAAGGAAATAATAGATATTGTTGCTGTTAAAGCCTGGAGTGGAGTATTCTGGCGATTTGTATTGTAGTTATTTTGTAACTTTATTATTATAAAAACTTTCGAAATATTTTGATTTCACTTTTGCTGCCTTTCGTAAATTTGACAAGTTGATGACGTTAATATTATGACAGCAGACCTGCAGTAAAACGTCAAGCCACAGTGTAGAAGACCCAGTGGGCCAGTCAATGGTCTTAAAATAGTATCGAATGTAGTTTTACTGTCAATAAATACCAAAATTACGGATAAAAATATGCAGGTTTGGCCGATTTTCATCCCATCCACTTCCGTCCTTCAATTTATTTATTAAATTAATTTAGTCCACAGATAAAAACCGAATCATAAAGGTAACAAATAAAGAGGAAGTCAACAAATGCTGGCAACTCTGTCTCTGACTGCGACCGCCATATTTCTTTCTCGTCTGCGTCGGATCTCACCGTGTCAAGATGAGGTTAGTTTTCGTAAAAAAATATGTTTTCCGTGGATTTTATGATATAAATCGCATCTCATACGTATAATTTTAACGGCTACAGTCATGTGGAATAAAAATTTAATTGTAATACGTGTTGTTATCGACTTTTCTGCCATAATGCTATCGGTGCTTTGAGCCATGTGGTCAACAGTGATATTTGTTTCTTTTCAGCTCCCTAAAGCTACAGAAGAGGCTTGCAGCCTCGGTAATGAGATGTGGTAAAAAGAAGGTGTGGTTAGATCCCAATGAGATCAATGAAATCGCCAACACAAACTCCAGTAAGTACACATAACCTACATCAACGATTAGTTTATCTGATAGCATGATTTCTTTGACACAGTCGAAAAATATCAAAATGCAAGGCGACCTGGCTGTTATTAGGATTCTGCTCCCTCTTTATTTTCAGGCTGTCATTGCATGTTATATTTTTGCGAGGGTATTTACAATGCCTTCACAATGTTGACTCTCGATTGTGAAAGTGATTCACATGGATTTACAAATCCTTTTACTGTTTAATTACACTATAGGCACTATCTTTAATTATTCTTGACTAGAAACATTTGTATTTTGATTTGTGAATTAAATGCCTATAAATTGAAGATATAACGAAAAGATTTCACAACATATGAAATATTAACGCTTCTAATCCTGTTGAAATTGATAAATGTCAATCAGTTTATTCCTGAAAAGTACACATATGTAGAGGGGTTAAATTCATAGCTTGAAGAATTTTGATGAAGCTGTTTCCCCAAAAAAACTTAATGGCTTCAAGGCACAGTCTAACTTTAAAACAATATGACTTAATATTATACATATCAAATACCAAGGTATCCTGTGTTGATCTCCATATCAAAGTATGTAATCAAACACAATACTGTTTTCAGGACAGAACATCCGTAAGATGATCAAGGATGGTCTGGTTATCAAGAAGCCCGTAGCCGTGCACTCCCGCGCTCGCGTCCGCAAGAACACAGAGGCCCGCAGAAAAGGTCGTCACTGTGGCTTCGGTAAGAGAAGAGGTACAGCCAACGCACGTATGCCACAAAAGGTAAATATTACATTTTATTTTCAACTTGTGCTTATTTATTGCCAATCAATCAGTAAATAAATGTTTGCAAATAATAAGTATATGTAATCAACCTAATTCAAAATGGAACCAATATTCTTTGTTTGTTTTCTTTGTTGATTAATTTATGAAAAGATGTTTTTATTACTACTGTATGTGACTCATCAGTACTAAAAGCTAAACTCTGGTCAGTCACATAAGCTAAGTGTTTCAGTATAGTTCAAATGAAAAATGTTTTGTAATGTGCTTTAGGCTTATTTGGTGATTGTCTCAATTACCATAGGTGATTGCACTAGCGATTTTTAGAGCCTAACCAAGGATGGATATCTTACAAATTTTTTAGAAGGGCAGAGGTTCTATTTGCTCTATCCCTTTTTTGCTTTTCCCTTTTTTTTCACTTGGTGGTCTCCACCTACGTTCCTCCTACTGTCTTCCCCACATGCAAGCGTTGAATAACCTGGTATATCCTGACCACAGCATATTTATAACTGTATCTTTTTTCCAGGAACTATGGGTACAAAGACAAAGAGTTCTCCGTAAACTCCTCCTCAAATACAGAGCAGCCAAAAAGATTGACAGGCATCTGTACCACGCCCTGTACATGAAGGCGAAGGGTAACGTGTTCAAGAACAAGCGTGTGCTGATGGAGTACATCCACAAGAAGAAGGCTGAGAAGGCTAGGACCAAGATGCTTAGGTTTGTTTGAAATACCTACTTTGAGTGTAAACTTAACAATAATTCATTGTATGGATGGTGTTCTAACTGAGCTATGCTTGTTTTCAACAGTAAGAAAGTCCTGAAATGGCTTTTATGTAGGGAGGTAAACAAACTAGAGGGTAACCTGATGGTTAGTTATAACTGCTGCCCATGGTCATCAACAACTGCACAAGGGTCGCAGATGCGTTGCCTGTCTATCAGACCCCATGCCCTCCCCAACTGAGCTCTGGCGACCTTACTCACCAGCAGAAACATAGCACAACAGTTATTTAGTGATACTTCACTTTTAGTGAAACTTAACAATATGTCCTTGTATGCATAGTGTGTTTGGATTTGAGCCATAACTGTTTCTTACAGTAAAAAATAAGCCTGATATGGTTTTAAGAGCCAATCTCTTTTTCTGAAGAAGTGTTAAAGTTATGTGGAGTATAGTTACAGTGTAAAATATACAAGTTTAAGATAAATTTAAGACTTGAGTATACTTCTCTTTTTAAGATGCCAATTTTATCATAATGAACTTGTAGTTTCAAAACATCAATTTTCATCAACACACTGTTAAGTTGCAATAAGAAATAACTGCTTGGAACTGCTTTGTTGTTTTCATTATTATCTTATATAGGAACAAGCTATCTGATTGTAAAATGTGCTAAACATCTCTAAAAATGTTTACCTTATTTCCACATCAACATTTAGCCCTAAATTAAAATAATACATCAATGTCTTATCCAGATATCATACACTACCTAGTGTAGGATAGTGTAGTGTAGGATAGGTACTCTATTTGTAAATAGTTATAATAACTATGTATGGATCTTCATTCGTCAGAATGTATTGAGCTGGTCTTTCTTATTTGCAGAGGGCAGTATAGTGTAACTGAACTTTAAATAAATAAATTAATTATTTGGTCCAAACACCATTTGCCTGGACCTAATCTAAGCTCGAAGATTGTATTATGGAAGCTAGGGAATCGATAGACATACATAAACACTTTTATAAACATGCATGACTTGAGTACAAATGCCCATGTTCATCGCACAAACATTTTCCCCCAGCAGGTTTCGAACCCGCGACCTATGGTTTTGTAGCCAAGTTTCTTCTATCTGTCTATGACCATTAGACCAACAGGTCCTTCTTAATGTCAATGTTTATAGCCCACCTTAGAGGCTAAGTGCGGAAAACTCCCCAGCAGTGCCGAAACTAGGGCGGTGCCAACGGAGCCCAGTCACAGGTCGCAGATCCTGGAGGGGCGCAGAAATGACCAGACTGGTAGATACTAGGGGCGCAGTTTTGAAAGCTCGCACCGGGCGCTTAAAAGACTAGTTACGGCACTGCTCCCCGGTTAACCTAAACCTATTTCAATGTTTGAATCATAAATACTAATTGAACGTTCCCCCCCCAGCGACCAGGCCGAGGCCCGGCGCAACAAGGTGAAGGAGGCTCGCAAGCGTCGCGAGGAGCGCATCGCCGCCAAGAAGGAGGAGCTGCTGCAGACCTTCGCGCGCGAGGACGAGGCCGCCGTCACCGCCAAGAAGTGATCCCTCAAAACACTGATCCAATAAACATCTGGGTCCAAACTTGGCATTTTTATTTACTCATTTGAACCTGTTAACTTCAGTTTTTCTTACTATTCTTATTAGGTGAACAGATTTGAAAGTTCTCTTTGTACTAAAAAATTGCATTCACAAGGATATTTATATCAAGGTATTAATGATAAATAATAATAAGTTGTTTTTTACGTTAATACGTGTAGAGATTTGTAAGTTTTTAATAATAAGTATATATTTTTTAATAATTAGTAAGATGAAGATTGTTATTAAATAGGACAAGTAAAAAATCCGATTTCTTAATTAGGTTCCTAATTGACAAGATAATAAAGAGAATCACCTCTACCTCTACGTGTGGTTTTCACATTGGTGGATTGTCCATCACGATGATAATCGCCTTCTAGATTACCTATCATATGAGCATTATCGTAATTTACCTACCTGATTAAAATAGGGATGTTGCCACCACCAGTCATTTGACCTTCTTTTATTAACTGTCAAAACGATTCCAAACTATGAAGTTTGTATGGGAATAGCACACTATGACGTCACTAGTTTTAAAGTCAACTGAGTAACTAATTGTATAATTTTAATTTATTAAAAATCTTAATCTTACGTATAAACGAAAACAAACCAATACATAACGTGCTAAAAAGCGTCTTCTTTTTTAAGAAAAGTGTTGTGAAATTAATTATGATATGTGTTAACATCCCTATTGCCACTATTTGTCGGTTCGGTAATAATTGCAAACAAGGTACATAATATGGGGGACGAAGAAAAGAGAAATGTTTTTCAGTAGAAAGGATTCTCATTCTACATTACCAGCTGCCCTCACTCCTGCTCTTGATTTAGCAGCAGCCTATAGGGTGGACGGTGGACCCCATCAAACGCCCCACGATCACAACAACTTGCATATTGTGTTCGTGCTAGGGTGCACCCCTATGCTGTAAGTAAATTATTACATCTGCTTCAAGAAAAAGCCGTATGAGCTATGACTAAGCTAAGACTATTTGGTTTGGTTTGAGTTTGTTGCAAGTTGTTGTACCAGTAGGTATGATCTTAAACTTGGGTGCTTGGGTTATTTGATTTATCATAAAAAGGTTTAGAGACCCATGTGCCAGGCCCTAGAATAGGGAAAAATGTCTGCTCTCAACCTTATCCAGAGGTAGACTCTTTCTAGAACAACTCTATAATTATAAATTTCATATAATTTCAGCTAATAGCAATAGGAATACGGGTACAAAACGGATTTCCTTTGTTCGGAGTACTAAAACATGTAATTACGGTGACACCACCGGCGCCGGCCGGTCAAAAGTCACTCATCACAATATGTATTACAAATGGAAATCACTATACGATCAGTTTGCCGCGACTCAAGCGCGATAACGGTAGGTCCGTTCGGAATATAAATAAAATGGGGAAAATAAACGAGGACTTACAAAGGGAAAGGGATCAATGTACCTTTGACGTGAACGAAGTGACTGAGTTGTACGATGGAGGACCGGAGAAGACTGCACAAAGGAGATCTAGAGGTATGCATAAGTGAAAGGTATTTATGTTTAAAACAAATGCATTGAACAACAAACGTGATTCAGATACACATTGGCCCTCAGATTAATATTAATCTGTGCATTGAACGCACTGACACTTAAATAATATCAGTTTAATACCTACTCGGAATTGAAGACTCTTTTTTTCCCATTCTTCCAAATTCTAAGTCGTGTTTTTGTTTAAGTGCAGATAGGTAACGCTAGACTGTTTGAGGTTGAATGACCGGTCTGACCACTCCGCGTAAATTTTGGTGTTATTGCTCGTAGAAGCCAGTAGGTACTTATTTGTTCTGGTCCGTGTAACTGCAGACTGCAGCATAACTACCCCGAAAAGGTTTGAATCGGACAAACCGAATTTCTAAGGTATAGTTCTTAGTAGAAGTTTATTTGATTTTTACAAATAAGTACCTTCAAAAACAAAAAGAATACCAAAAGCCTAAAATACAATGCGGGTGATGAAGTCCAAGGTGACTTAAACATTGACTTTAATGCACAAAAAGTTTATACATACATAAGTAGGTAGTAGGTACTTACATATCGTATTCGTATTCCGGTCAAAAATCGCTTGTTGACAGTTGGCCTTTGTATTTAATTTGCACTTTAATTACAATGTAATTATAATGTATATCGCATCTACGTTAACCCGAATATGTAAACCAAATTATTACTATTGTTGAAAAAGGCGCATCAAGCGCCTGCGACAAAAATGAAAGCAAGCCAATATATCAAAGCATCGTCTTTAACTAATTGTAGGCGTTACTTTTAACATTATTTCAGATGCAGTTATGGTTAGCGATGAGACTTTTTACAAAGGTACACCGGAACGTTATTTAGGCTATAAAGAGAAATACGAAGAATGTATGAGGAAATCTGTTATAATTTTTGGACATGTTCGGCGCATGCAAGAAGAAGGGAGAACTAAAATCACTGATTACAGGTAGGTGTTTGACTGTTGACGGAAATTATAATAAAATAATATTATGAGAAAGGAATCTGCTAATCCAATTAGGGTTTGATTTATGAGCTAGTTATAAGTGGTACTATTACATTGGAAAACATTTGTATGTTCTTTTGGTGCCATGAACGTATCACTAATGATGGGACCTGTAAGACCATAAGCATTTAGAGGAGGGCTGGGATTCAGTTTAGCTAAATTTCGATCTGACTCGCATTTGAGACCAAATTAACACTAAAAGTCTCTATCTTTGGTTGTAGACATGTACTCCAATGCCTGCTCGGTTCTTCGAACCTGCGCGACGGGGCATCGATGGCGCTCCACTACATCATGTTCATGCCGGCCATCTTGTCGCAGGGCACGCCGGAGCAGCAGGCTCGCTGGCTGCCGAGAGCCTGGAATGGAAGCATCATTGGTAGCTATGCTCAGGTAACTCAAACATTAATAGTCGAGCCAGATTTTGGTGCTGATGATTTTGATATTAGTCATATACATTTTTGACTGCTTTTATTAAGAAGTAATCAAAAGCAGTTCACTTTGCATGATTGTATGCGCACTGCAAAGCAATGGCTGTGATAGGAGTCCTGGGATCGAAGACCCAGCACAAATTTTTGGTTTTCAGAAATATTTTTTTGTTATAGCCATTTTATCTATTGGAGGTAAACAGTATTAATCCTGAACCAGACATACATAGCACTCCGAAGATAAATACCTTCTACCTAGATACCTAGATAGGTAATATTAAAATGATTGCAGACAGAAATGGGCCACGGTACTTTTATTAGAGGACTGGAGACGACAGCAACCTACTACCCAAGCACCAAGGAGTTTGTTCTGAACAGCCCAACCCTCACCTCTCGCAAGTGGTGGGCTGGTGGCCGTAAGTACCCACAGTTCCATCTAACTTTGATAGGGTGATTGACGGTATGTCTACCATGATTAGTTGTCATTCTTCATTGTCTCGCGCACTTTAGTGTAGCTGCGCAACCAATTTTTCCCTTCCACCATCTCTTATCAGCCGTCAACTCAAAATTTGCTCCTTTCATATCCATGTCATTGCTACCACCACCCAATCCATTAAACTCTTTTTCGGTCTTCCTTTGCTCGTTTGTCTGTTTAATAATTTGACACTTTTCGCTACATCAACCTGTATTGCACACACAACGATTGAAGTCGTGTAAAATCCTACTTATGTCTAGATCTATGCCTCTGTAACTTGTAATAATTCATGCTAATGTAATGTATCAGAGTATATATTTAAGATATTTTTTTCAGTGGGTCACACGGCGAACTATGCTGTAGTGGTAGCACAGCTTTACATTCACAATAAAAGATATGGAGTTCATGCTTTCCTGGTGCAAGTAAGAGATGAAGAGACTCACCAACCACTTCCTGGTATTAAGGTATATTTCTACATTTTAAAACTATGATCATATTATAAGGACATCATGTCTTCGAACGGAGCTCTGGAGACTTTATAGGTACTCCAACATTCGTTACTATTAAATAATAGGTACCTAAGTACTTCTTTTAGTAATTCTTAACGGTTTTTTCTCATAAGAAGCGACTAAGTCACATGACATTCCAAGGGATGCTCAGCAGCTCCCACTGGAATCGCTTTAACGTCTGCAACCCGTCTGTCCACCATATTGACTTTAGGCATAAACCCGTCTGGGGTAGGCCCACGTCCATCAGAAGACTACAACAAAAGGCTTATGATGAAAAATACTTTAATATGGTACCTTTTACTGGATATTGTATTTAAGGTGGGAGACATCGGAGGGAAACTGGGCCTGCAGGCAGTGAACAATGGCTTCATCAGCTTCGAACACGTCAGGATACCGAGGGACCACATGCTGATGAAGCACGCACAAGTCTTGGAGGTATCATTGTTTTATTACAATATCGTCATTAGGTACGTCATCCATTGAGCCAAAAGACGCGCAAAGATCTTCCCGACGGAACACTTCACCAGACATAATATGGACTACCCAACACCAAAACATTTTTTCAATTCGAACCAGTTGTTTCTGAGTAAGCGCGTCCAAACGTATAATGTAGATACTCGGAAGAAACTTTCTGGTCTGGTCGGGACCACTAGTAACCTATTGTAGACTTTCACGTCTACTTTCAGGACGGAACATACGTGAAGTCGTCGAACAGCAAGCTGATCTACGGCGCCATGTTGTTCGTGCGAGTGGTGATCGTGTTCGACATGGTCAACTACCTCAGCAAGGCCGCTACCATCGCTGTCAGATACTCCGCCGTGCGAAGACAGACGCCCGTCTCGAGGGAGTGGGTACTATGTACAAATTAGTTGAACGAACTATTTGCCTAGCCTCAAACAAATTAAGCTAAAAGCTTGTAGCGTGGATGTTAGATATACAATCATACATATTAAGCTAAAAGCTTGTAGCGTGGATGTTAGATATACAAACATCCACGACTCGAGTACACATGCCGATGTTTATCATACACACATTTGCCACTAGCGGGATTCGAACCCGCGACCCTTGGTTTTGTACTCATAGTTCGATGGGATAGCAATCTGACACGACCAAAGACAGATCAGGCGCAAGACCAACGGCATTACGTGCCTTCCAAAGCATGGAGAAATTATCGGTCACCCATCCGATGACCGGCCTCTGCGAAAGTTGCTTATCTTAGGAATCCCAGGCCGAGCGCGCTAACAACTGCGCAATCGAGCTCCGCAACTAGAACTACCCCACTTCTAAACAGTTTAAGAGTGTATTATTCTGAAATCTTTCCAGTACGAACTTCAGAAAATCTTTACTTAGGCTCTATTTCGTCTTTGCAGTGGTCCTGAGCTACAAATCCTGGATTACACGACGCAACAGCACAAGCTCTTTATCGGAATTGCATCATGCTACGCTTACAGGATAGCCTCCAATAAGCTCTGGGACACATTTGATGAAGTCAACAAAGAATTGGCTAATGGTGTCTTGGATGGTTTACCAGAGGTAAAATATAATACACTTGTATGTAGAATGTGGGGCAGTCACTTACGCACAATTACCTCATTTTAATATCAAACAAAAGTTTAAACCACTTCCATGTATAATCACTACATCCTAGTATAAAAGTCGCTTTTTCTGTCATGTTGTCCCTATGAACGCTTAAATCTTTAAAACTACGCAACAGATTTTGATGCGGTTTTTTTTAATAGATAGAGTAACTCATGAGGAAGGTTTTTATGTATAAATAGTGGACAAGTACCACGGGCGAAGCCGGGGCGGGCCGCTAGTTAATCAAAACCTGTTGGTTCTTTCGGCAAGGAAAAGCAATATAAATTAGAATATGTGTCATGGACATAGCTCCACAAACGCCTTTCCACCGAAGCCATCTAAAAAAATCTTGAAGAGGCTCCTGCTGGCCAGACTGTCTATAGAAATAATCTTTGTATATTCCTTCATCAATCAAAATAATAATGCGCTCAACTTAATATTACTTTCATTGATTGATGGCTCGTGGTCGTTCCCAGCTGCACTCGCTCGCGTGCTGTGTGAAAGCAGTCGTGACGTCAGACTGCGCTCGGTGCATCGCGCAGTGCAGGGCGGCGTGCGGCGGCTACGGCTACATGCTGTCCTCCGCCCTGCCTGAACTGCATGGTCAGGTCGTCGCAGCCTGCACTTACGAGGGCGAGAATACAGTGCTGCTGCTGCAGACCGCCAGGTGAGTCACTGTGCACTGTGCTGAATAATGGAGAATACTGTACTGCTACTGCAGCAGGTACAGTTAGTTCGTGCATAAGAACATGTGCGTACCAAATTCCCTCACTCCCATAGTTCGAATAAAAAGCAATCTGACATTAGCGTAGAGAGAGCAGACCAAAAGTTTTCGGAGGCACGGGGATGTAGTTACACCGCCAACTTCCAAACTCTGGACTGCATGAATGTTATTAATCCAACAGGAAAATCTGGACAGAATTTCTTCGACCCGACCCGGTATTCGAAACCAAGACCTCCGGCGCAGCCGCCGCATTGAAGTGTGACCTACCCACTGCGTCCCGGAGCCAGTTTCCATTATCATTCTCATAGGTTTAGCGATCTTTGACACACGTAGGTTATGATTGAGTTTGAAAGTTATAAATAAACGTTTTCAGATTTCTTATGAAGACATGGCAAAGTTTAGATACTTACACTTTGCCTCCAACAGTGGACTACCTTAAAACATCTTCTGCGGATGGATATATTGGAAATTGGAAAAGATCCGTGGAGACAATCATCAGAGCTCTAGAAGTTGTTGCTATGAAGTAAGTAGTTGATTATTAAGCGTTATATTCATTACTGACTTCTCTAGAGAATCTGCTTTCCGTTGTCGGTGGTAGAATCAATCAGTAATTTGGAATTGGAAGATTCAGTGCGATTATGTGCAGCTCTGAAACCTACACGAATCAAAATCGTTTCTGTTTTTGGCTTCACCTATGATACATTATTGACGTGGCTGGTTATTTTCTTTTCTTTTTCGTTATCTTAGTTGTAAATAGTTGTACTGAGGGTTAACTAAAAAGTATATCATCAATCTTTATTTTACAGAAAAATATCGATGTGCGTAAATGTAATGGAAAAAAGAATGGCATCAGGAATGCCGATCGAGGATGCATGGAACTTAACGTCAGTACAATTGGTGGCTGCTGCTGAGGTATTATTTCTGGTCAAAGTCAAACTCTTTTATAATCCAATTTAATTTACAATATAATTATTTTGCATGCACTTTGGCACATCAAACATTTTAAACCAGTACCTCTTCTGGTGCCATGATATTAAAAAATATTTCATAACATATATCAAAAATAATGGTTGCTATTTTATCCGGCAAAATAAGTGTCTTTTAACAGCACAGCATTGATAGTTATCTAATTTTAGGCGCACTGCAGAGTGGTGTTAGCAAAGTATTTTTACGAGGGAGTGTCCGAGATGAAGGCAAAGGCTTCTCCGCCTGTCAGAGAAGTATTGCAGCAGCTATTAGAGTTATACGTCGTGTATTGGGCACTGGAGAAACTTATGGATTTGTTGAAGGTGAGTCTAATATATCAATTGGGGAGGTCTTTAAGGCCGGCAACGCATCGGCGATGGTAATTGGTGTCGCAGATGTCCGTGAGCGGCGATCATTGATTACCACCAGGCGATCCGCCAGCTCGTTTGCAGCCTATGCCATAAAAATATGAAAGAGTATAATCACGTAGGCCTACCACTTTCCTGATTATTGATATTTTTAATTGTCTCCACGTAATGTATTCATACTTTCGCTTAATATTTTAGTGCAAATTTCAGAGCGGATCGATGGCTAGAGCATATCCAACGATTTGAATCTATGTGTATTGGTGATTTGAGCAAATACCTTAAATATTTTTACTAAATTATTGGATCTCAATTTCATTTTAAAGCTCATAGATTGCTCCAAAGAGAAACAAAAAGGGTATACTATCATTTTACTGTAAAAAATTGCATGGACTTGACGCAATGTCTAAATACTCTGTTTGTTTGCAGTACACTTACATATCGAAGCAAGATGCAGATGACCTCCAAGCTTGGTATGAAGAGCTACTAACAAAGCTGAGGCCCAACGCTGTTGGTTTAGTTGATGCCTTCGACATTCGCGATGAGGTAGGTCAACCACCTAGACATTCCTTCATGCAAGCGTTTATCCTGGTTACAACCAACTCTAGAGTCTTCTTCTTCCTAGCGTTTATCCCGTTTCTAGACAGGGTCCGCTTTGACCATGATCCAGGATTTGGCAAGTCTCGTTATTACAGTGAAGCGACTGCCATCAGACCTTCGTAACCCATAGAGGGGAACCAGACAGATTGGATCATGGTTACACATTCAGATATAACTGAACTAAAGTCAGAAATCACTGAATGTGCAGGTTTCCTCACGGTGTTTTCCCTCACCGCCGAGCTAATGACACAAATCCACACATAGATTGCGAAAAATCCAGAGGTTTGGGCTCGGATTCGAACCGCGGACCTCACGTATGTGAGGCGCCGTCTTCCCTTCTTTCCTTCTGGCAGGGCCAAGGCTACGTAGCCTGACCACATGGTCAAACCACCAGGCTGATTAAAACAAATATCTTTAAACACATTATGTTTATTATACAGTGCGGAGATCGAGATCGCGACCTCTGTGGTGTAATTTATAAGCAGTATTTTAACAACACATTAGAGACCATGACCACAAGGGTCGCGGGTTCGAACTTCGCCAGGGGCAAATGTATAATATGTGATAAACGTCGGCTTTTGTACTCGAGTAATCGATTATTATTAAATCCATCCATAATTAGGTTAGCTTAAACATTCGTTACTCTTTTTCCAGATGCTGTTATCAACTATAGGATCATATGACGGCCAGGTCTATGAGAGACTGATGGAAGAAACGATGAAATGTCCTCTCAACCAGGATCCAGTTGATTCCTCATTTCATAAGTACCTCAAACCATACATGCGAGGGAAACTATGACGAAGTAAATTAGTAGGGAAGACTTTGTTATTTGTTTTTTAATGCTACAGTTACAATTCAACGCTTTAGCTGAGTACAAAACAATAATAATAATGTAGAATACTGATGTTCAAGGGCTAAATTACTATTTATTTGCAGAGGTGTAATTAGAATAAAATATAATTCTCCTATTTCTTATCTTCTGTTTCTTTATTCTTCTTCATGTACCTAAGGTTCTAAGACATCGTCCTAAGCTATCGTCAACATTAACCTTTCGCAGACCACTGTTGACGCAACTGCAAGTCTGCAACGCATTTAACTGACCGTGTTGCCCGGATGGGCAAAAAGATGGCGTAAAAGAAGTGAAAAGAAGATTTAGGGACATCCGAGGGGATTCTCGGATGTCCCTTAATCACTTCTTTTTTCGTCATTCACAAGATGAAATGTGGATATGTGGTAGGAACATACTATTCTATTCCCGGAACGGACTTTAAAGCAAAATGTTTAGTGAGTAAGGTAAGTAGTAATTAAACTCTAGTGTTTCTTTAGCAATTAGGTTCTCTATTTTGTTTCTGATAACCACGAGGAACTGTCAATTTAGTAAATTATGAATGTCGAATTTGTACGCTGTGGGATGCTATATAATAATGTACCTATCTATCAACTCGTAATATCCGCAAGCTCCTAATCTATCTTTGATTGATGTAGAATTTATCGCAGTCTAAGGGTCATGCTATGCGATTTTGCACCGATGCAATTAGTTGCATATCTACAGACAGCTTGATTATGTAAGCTAACTGATAAAGTTTTAAGTGCTTTAGCACCTACTTCGAAACAGGCAGAATTCGACTGTTTTTTTATATCCTCAAAATTTCAACTAGGGGTGAATTTAAAACGGTGGAAAATTTAATTTGACAACATAACCAGCTGTTATTGCTTGACTAAACCAAATCATAAAATTGACCAATTAGGTTAGGTATTATGAAAGGACAGCGCAGCTTAATGCAATACAGCGATACTTAAACAAACTACCATTACGACATGCGCTAACTAATTTATTATACCTAATGCAGGTACTGAGGTCATATCTACGGCAAATGTTACTTTTGTGGCTGCAGCTGTAAGAATCACTCGATCCCAATGTACCTACCGTAGCTGCCACAGTTGGACCATAATATTTTTAAATCGTTAATGCAAGCTTCCAATTTAATTCGGGCGTAATTTTAGCACGTAAGTATGTGTTAAGTACCGACAAGTTTTTACCCGTGGCTGTTTTAGCCCAGCCCATGGGAGTATTTAATCGATAAAAAGTATCCTATCACCTAAGTCAGCCGATATCCTGCCCGTTTACCAAGCATCAAAATCCGTTCAGTAATTTCAGACCAATCAAAATTTATAACATTAGCATTAAGTATGATTAGCGCTTAAACATTTTATGTTGACTGTCTTTAATTAATAAATAAATTATAGGGAGCATATAGGAATAAAAAAAGTAAATAAAGAAATTCTTTCCACACGTTGTCGACTTTCCAAACATGTGAGTAACATTGGCCTGTCTAACGTTGCGTGGTCGAGTAGTTACCACTTCCCATAGTACGTAAGAAGCGAATTCTTTGCAATCAAGAAGTGCGAATCGGTAGACCGAGATCCAGCGGCAGAAATTGGACTAAACAAATTACAGGCACTTCGCTAACTTCGTAATAATTTTGCAGTCATCATCATCATAGCGCCTGTCCAGGTTGCATGCTTATTTTACTACAGTTCGTAAGGTCGGTAATACTTTAAAAAGCAGTGTTCTTTTAGTTTTTTAGACTAGGCACTTACCTTCATGGCTGGTGGACCCAAAATTCAAGCCTGGTACAAAAATTCTTAACCTCATACGGCTCAACAGCCCCCTTTGCAACCCCCAGCCTACTACCTACTCGTACTACTACTACTAATACTCGTGGGAGCTGGTGTCCAGGGAATACTGCAAAGAGGGTTACCACTTTGCTTTCCGCCATCACTCCCAAAAGGATGGGTAAAGGAGTAACAGTCAACTTCGAAGCAATCACGCCAAACATGTGCTACAATAAAATAAAAAGTATAAAAGTAAAGTAAGCCTATTATTTCCCACTGCATGGTAAAGGCCCTCATCATTTGAAATCATGTTTTCGTTGCAAAGATGCCAGAATGCGGCTTTATCACCAGGCTTGCCAAATGCGGCGTGGGTGGTGATGGTGATGACAATCCCGGGCTATGTTCGAAAAAAACATCACAACCCAGGACCTCAAGACAACGGTCTGATATCTTAAACCACTAGACCATCAAGAGGCCACAAAAAATGTTTCAAAAAGTTTTCAGCGCGTTTTTCCGCGCGCCCCTCGGCCTATGTTGTTTCTGTTTACACTACGTAATGATTCCTCTATCAAGTCTGTTTCGGTTGAGTCATCAAACGCCGCGCGAACGCTGTGCACGCCCGGACTAACTGCAGTGGATTAAATATTTAGTTATACGTATAGTTATATTGTTGATATACCTACTTTTGGACTGCATAAATACGTATCGATAGTCATTAAAGATAAAAAAGTTTTCGTGACAAGTGAGGGACCTACGAGTATAGCAACACTTCTGTTTTGCGCAGGTAAGGCTATTTTACGTTTATAAAAAAATTGGAAAGAATTTACCACAAATATTTATCATAAATCAAATCAAATAGGTAAAATATTATCTACAAACTTGTTAATTTTAAGTTTTAAGAAAATAACCGTTTAAATATGTATAAACAATATGCACAGTGCAATGTGAATTTAATGCGTTTTTTCATACTTTCATTTAAATTATAGTATTTTTCATAAAGGCATGTGAGCAACACATAATATGATTGCATCAGTAATATAGATATTACTTTTTCCTTTGATATCCGGTTCGAAGTAATAATAAATATGTGCTATAAAATTAATTGATAAGATTTCCAATTCAGTATCGTCTCATAAAATTCGAGTGTTCGCAAATATAAAAGACCTTATTTTATAAATACATATTTTCTAAATCAAGGATCTTAGGAAGGAATGCAGTATTTATACTGACGGCATCACATCAATGTTTGACTCGAACTCAGTCAACTCGTACACAAGTAAAGGAATTCACTTCAATAAATATTTTGAAGTTTACACGTACCTATTATTATGGTATAAATGATCATAATCATCCTTGCATTGTTGTTGCATCCTCGGCCATTGCCTCGGAGCCCAGGGTACCCTGCGACTATGATGCTGAATTGACCAGCATGGTTGTTACAATGGAGCGACATCAGTCTGCTGACCTCCGTAACCCTTATATTTTACTTTTTTTACTTTGGATCGCAGTCGGGACGAACGGCTTAACGTTAACGTGCCTTTCGAAGCACGGAATCATCATTCTTATCGGGCAATCAGATGATTTAAGCCTGCATTGTCAAACTGGGAAAACCAACACAAAGTATAAGTGTTCCCCGCGGGATTTGAACTCACGACCTTCAAGTTTTTGAGGACAGCGATGTAACAACTACACCACGGAGGCAGTTATATTATTTGGTTTATTTATACCAAATAAACAATACTTATGTATTGTATGCAAAAAAGAAAACAAAAGGACGTAATAGCATATTTTTAGAAATGTCATTGCTATTGTATTATGTACGAGAACTTACATAAACATCTAAAATAAGAAAAACTAAAACTGTTGGTAGTGCAATATTGAAAAGGAGGCAAAGTGTCAACTGCATAAGAGAAATACGTATTCAAGAACAGATACAAACAAATCTTAGCAAAATTATGAAGCAATATCAGTTCGCGGAGATGTTAAATTATCGACGTCATTTGTTTAGAAGTATTTCCATTTAACCCAACAGCTTGAATATCCTGATTTTATGATAAGAATGATAATTCCGTTCTTTGGAAGGCAAGTTTAGCCGTTGGTCCCTGACTATGATTAAAAAAAAATCTGGTACTATTTATGTACCTACAATAGAAACCAGTTGAGTTGTTACGAGGTGTCAAAATTCTGTTGTCTCTTTAGTTCTCAAAAATATCAGCCACGCCCCTTAGGCTATGTATCAAGTCAGCCCCCTCTGTAAATTAAAATTATCTGATACAGGAATATTAATTCAATAATTAAAGGAAAGTGTGAAGCATACTCAACAGACAGTTATCGTGATTAGTTCGTTTTAGGTATTACTTATATCGTAATAAGCCGAATATAAGTCTGGTGAATACATAATATTAAACCTACTGACCGTGTCTGTTGAAACATATTAGATATGCGTTTAAAACAAATTTCTTTGTAGGCTTAACCTTTTTAACTAACACAACTTGAAATTGATGCGACTTTTATTTCAGTTCACTCAACTTAAAAGTACGAGTTTTTACGAGTCACATCGGTGAAATGAGTCAACTCAATAGTTTCCAATCAGACAAATACTTTTGAATTATTTAACAGGTGGATAAGTGGAAGTGACCACACATAAAATCTGAATAAAATACATTTTAATCACGATTAATTGTTATAAATTCTGAATTTCTTGCGATAGTTATGCCATCGATCAGGAGGAACTTTTGAAGTATATTTTTTGACTTTAATACTTCTGTTTGCCTCCGTGCATACGTTGTAAAGCTTGATAAGATGGAACTCGAAAAACTATAAATAATCACATTTTATCATTATCTTAACAGCAGTAAAAAACTATGATAATTATTTTTAAAATTCTCTAACAATAAGAATCTTATAAACAAAACTTGCGTATGATACACACGCAGGTTTGTTAATTTTGTTCAAGATAAATATATTAGGAGATTCATCCTGTTGATGTCTATTCTTTTTCAACAAATCTACGTATTATTGTAAATTAAGTAACACAATATATTGTTTGGTAAGGTCACTTAAATAAATCGTAGTGTCACATGATAATCGGAAACGTATTGGAATGGTTTGACTTAGAATAAATTACACATACATTCCAAAATATTTAAATGAGACCATTGTCTTACATTCAGATTAACAGTTGTTATAGCTATTTTGATATGGCTGATATGTAGTCAAAGTTTTTCAAGCGGACCGTGGACTCCAAGGCATAGCCGAGGAAGCGACCAGGACAAACGCTAGGATGATAATGATGATGATGAAGATGTAGTAAAAGTTTTAAGACTTTTTAATTTTGCCACTTATAAAATCCAAAGTCCTTACATCAGCTGAGTTCAGGGGTCGTCAGATCTTTTGCGATGAAATTATTTTTTGTTAAAACAGATTTGAAATCCGTCTTCCTTTTTTAAAAACAAAAATAAATAATTTGTTTTTTTTATGAAAAGGTAAGATGTTATAATTTCCCTTCTGTCGCAAACTCGGCCGTTGCGTGTTTGAAGACGTGATTAGCCATTCGAGAAGGAAAATAGTGAAAAAATACCTCAATTATGACCAAGAACCCATCCAACAAAGAGTTATTAGAATTATCAGTTACCGGCAAAGTAATATAATAATGAGTCTCAGTTGATTACAATCTAGAGGTTATCCGATTGTTTGGTCATTGGACTTATTAGCAGATAGTGGATTGTCCGTTTTGAAAACAATCCTACTCTCACCAGAAAAACAAGTATACTTAACGATTTGTAACAATAAAATTTGCGATTAAGCATTATCAATTTGATGAAATTTAGTTTTTATTATTTCTTATTTTTTAGTCAAGACTAAGGAAAATCGGTAAAAGTTCTTACAAGTTGACTTCGATTAGGGAAGTTTATTATTTTTCCAAGGGAAGATTCTGACGTATTATAACTTTTTCAGACGACAGCATTACTTACAACGATGGCAGATGCGAAAGTCAATGAAGATCTCGTGAGGGAGAGGATGAAATGCACTTTCAACATCCAAGAGATGACACATGTTATCGACGGAGGGGAACAAGTCACTAAAGATCGGAAAGAAGTTGGTTAGTATCATCGAAATAATTAAATCCTTAAAATAGCAAATACCCAGTCAGATGTCATTTTGTTATAAGCCGAAGACACAAAAAAAATAATGAATTCGATGTTATGGATATATCATGAATTCGCATTTGTTAATTAATGATCCATTGAAGCAAGGAAAAGTTCTGGAAATTAAATCGGGGTGAAATACGAAAGGTCAACATTACTTAATTTAGCTAAGCTATTGAAGAGTTCGATTGACGATTGAAACGTGATAGGCACTAGTTCCATATAATTATGAGTAGAAAAGCAACATTAACTAGTGTTAATTCAATCTTTCTAGAGGATTTGGTTCTGAGCGTGAAGGAGCTAAGAGATGAAATTCCAGAAGATTACCTAAGTCACAAAGATAAATACGAGAATGCTGTCAGGAAATCCGTCATTCTATTCACACTGCTGAAGGACCATGCGCTCAAACATTCAAACTTCGATAAATTCAAGTAAGTGGAACTAAGACCTCTATTCTATGTGCATAAAAACTGTTTTTTTAAATCTTAATCCTTTCGTAATAAAGTCTCCTTTCACTCCACTCTTAGCAAAGCAAACTACGGTCGGACCTAACATGCCAAGATTGGCGTATCCGAAACTCGTCTAGGAGACCATTGTTACGTTCAGAATGTTGCTGGTGATAATGTGACAAGGAGCCATAAGTTCACTTGCTTAAAGATCTTTGTTGCATAGCATATACCAATTTATTTTTAACGCCGCAGAGTCAAGCAATTGGTTTATTTGTATTTCTTTCCGTGGGAGTCATAAGAAGTGACTAAGGGACATTCCTGATGATGATCACCAGCGTTCTTCAGTGTGATATATTTTTACATACTGCTCAGCTTGGTGACTATGGGTATAACCTGGTAGAGAATCCCATGAGCCATTTAGTTAGTCTTTTGTACAATTCGTGTATCGTGCAATAAAGTTTGAATAAATAAAACCTCCCATCTTGAGTCCTAAGTCTGCGACAGGCTAATGATGATGATTATGTTACCCAGGCCAACAAACTTGTACCGGGTGCTGCTGCTGGTCCCTAACCAGCTGCCGATGATGATCCACATGGGCATGTTCGTGCCCACCATCTTCGGGCAGGGCTCTCCGGAGCAGCAGGCCGAGTGGCTGCTCAAGGCCTTGACGCTGCAGATCATGGGCACTTACGCGCAGGTGAGGTCTGCAATGATGGCAAGATACATATAGAGTTTGCGGGTTCGGTTCCAGAGGACTTCAAATATTTATGTATGTAACATATGTATATTATTATTGGGTGCTTATGTTGGGGATAAGTACGCCTTTGTTGGAGCAGGAATGGACGTTGTGTTTACAACTGGGACTGCTATCATCAACAGTTCTGATGACGAGATGAGATACCTTCCCAACAGTCTTACCTAATTAAATCTCCAAAGACTTTACAATGAAATCATAGATACTAAAAATACTATTATATTTGTTTTCAGACAGAGCTGGGACACGGCACATTCTTGCGAGGGCTTGAAACGACTGCAACCTACGACCCCGCTACGGAGGAGTTTGTTCTTCACACGCCAAAGCTGACGGCGTATAAGTGGTGGCCCGGTGGATGTACGTCATTCAGTATCATTTCTTTATCATCATCATTTTCACCATCATCATAATCTTCACCACCATCATTATCATTTATTTACAATGTTGCAGTCACTTCAGATCACGATAAACAACCTACTTGTACTTAACAAATATCCTGTTGACTTCTGGTTATTCACTTTCAGAAAAACATGTTTCACCTTGCTCGTCCTCTCTGGGAACTTGAAATATAATTCCAAACAATAGCAGGTTTTCTTCTTTTTTCAGTGGGTAACACCGCCAACCATTGCATATTAATAGCCCAGCTGTACACTCAGGGAAAATGTTACGGAGTACATCCCTTCATTGTGCAAATCCGGGATCTGGACACCCACATGCCACTCCCAGGTATCAAAGTGGGAGAGATCGGACCTAAACTGGGTTTCCAGACGGCGAACAATGGATTCCTTGCCTTTGATCACTTCAGGATCCCTAGGAAGAATATGCTGATGAAGAATGCTCGAGTGGAGAAGGTATTGTTTTGTATACCCCTACATTTTTGTATGGCAAAACATTAAATTGGCACATCATTGTACTGCTTGAATCTCCCAATAACAAGTTTCTGAAGATTTAGCTAAATGGAGTTCTCTTGGTGATGTCGATGGCACTTCTTTACCAAATTGTGTATCTAGTTAGGGTTATGATCTTATTGTTATACTAAAACACCATTGAAATATGTCGTTGACTTTGAGTGATGCAAATTAAAGATTTCTATCAAAATAATCGTAGTGGCGTGATTTACATTTGTAATCATTACACTAACGCAACTGTAATCATTTACCAGTTATACGATTACGAGAAAAAAGAAAGAAAATGGCTGTTCCATATTATTAAAATAATTGCAAATGTGGTGAAATAAACAGAATGTTGTTTGTTTCCATGGGCAGTAACTGTAATTGGTGTTGTCAGTTGATAGTACATTAAGATAGGATTCACTGTGTAATTTAAAACACGTCATGCCATTAACCTTCGAACTGTGGACTGGGCGAAATTTTAATGCATAATTGAGTAAATAAGTCGCGGGCACTTTTTGTACGAGTATCAGCCTATTAAAGGAGTTGCGTTTACTATACTTATTTTTTTTGTATATCCCTCAGGTTTTCTTAAATCTGTTTTCATAGATAGCGTACGAATTTTAACTCCAATTTGAAAAGAATTAAACTAATTTGTTCATGTAATCGTCTATCGTCGTAAATAGTATGGGAACCAAATTTGATTTTAGATTTGATCTTCTTTGAGGAGTTTTCAAACCTTGACATGCTTCTCATTTATACATGCCGTACGTGCAGCAGTTACCTACGAGTAAGCCTCACAGCTTGACCATTTGCAATAACTCGAATGGACATACCTTACAGGACGGTACATACGTGAAAGCGAAGAGTGAGAAGCTGACGTACGGCACGATGATGCTGATCCGAGTGATGATCGTCTCAGACATGGCATACGAGGTGTCACGGGCGGCCACCATAGCCGTGAGGTACGCCGCCGTCCGCCGCCAGTCAGAGATCAAGCCTGAGTAAGTAACAAGATAATATATTAATAAATATCATCATCAGAACTACATAGTATAAAACAAAGTAGCTACACGCCGTCGGTCTGTCGCTATGTACATATGCTTAGATCTTTAAAACTACGCAACGGACTTTGATGCATTTTTTAAAAAGATAGAGTGATTCGTAAGGAAGGTTTACATGTATTGTAATACCAGAGATCAGTCGCAGGCCAAACGGCTTAATGTGCCATCTGAAGATCGGAGAAGATGAAAATTTCGGTCACATATCTGCAAAAGTAGCTACCCCACAGGAATCACAGATCGAGCGTGTTTACCATTGCGCTATCGTACTCCTCTAACTAGGTTCTGTTTAATATCACTATTTACAAAGTTCGGAGGCCAAGATCAACGTTTAACCGCTAGCGCCAGTAAAGTAATTTATTACTAACTTGTGTAACTACTATTATACTGTGCTGGCTCAACCGGACCATAGGTTAGAGTTTCATTACTTAATTGGACTCTAAGTACAGAGTACTAAATTTATACTGCTAATACCTATGGCCCGCCTAATGTCAATAGCCTTCTTTAAATACCTTTTACACAGGAGGCATTACGTCGGGAAATTGTTAAAGTGGCTTTAATGCGGTGTACCCGAAAATATTCGAATCATCAATTTACTATTGAACCACCGTCACACGATTTCTGCTGCCTATACACATCGACACCGTGGCATCAAACACATGTGTCGATTCTTACAAAGTCGAAGATATTGGATATTATTCCCAAAGCGCCGAAAACCGGAAGAATCCTCTATTTTCATAAAGTTTTCAAAAGTCCTCGACTAGTCGAAATTGTATTATTAATTCCTTGAGAGTTCTAAACCTCATTACCGTGTGGTTTCAGCCAGCCAGAGCCTCAGATCCTGCATTACGTGACGCAGCAGCACAAGCTGTTTATTGCGATCGCCACGAGCCACGCCTACCGCCTCGCCGGGAACTGGATCTGGTCCTCCTACTCGCAGGTCACTCATGATTTGGACAAGGGAAGATTGGACCGTCTTCCTGAAGTAAGTAAGGAAAGATAATAAGGATTTTGTTTAGTCTCATCATCATGCAGTGTGAACCAGGGAATTCACACTTTTTTTAATCCTGTTGTCCCCACTAACATATTCGGTTTTGGTCGTGGGGGGACAAAGGATAATGTTTTATTATTATGGTGGGACAACGGGAATGACTCAAATAATCATGGTTTTTAAAATAATTATCACGTCGTAATCGTTGCTGTAATTCAGTAAGCAGGAAATAAGGGTGTTGTGTATAGCTTAAGCTTTAACTCTTAGCTTGTTGCCTTGACTAAGTCCAGTCAAAACACAGCATGTGTCTTAGTCTTGGAACTTGACGAGCGGAACAGTCACTGGGCAATAAAGCACATGTCAAGAGATCCTTTTCATTCGCCAGCTCCACGTCCTCTCCTGCTGCCTCAAAGCCATAAGCAGCTACGACGCCATCCGCCTGGTGGAGCAGTGCCGCATGGCGTGCGGCGGCCACGGCTACATGATGTCGTCCAGCTTCCCCGCCATCTACGGCAACGCAGCCGCTGCCGCCACCATGGAAGGAGAGTACACCGTGCTGCTGCTGCAGACTGCCAGGTTAGTTGTATCTATATGCTGAATACGATTTTTAGGGTTCCGTAGCCAAATGGCAAAAAACGGAACCCTTATAGATTCGTCATGTCTGTCTGTCTGTCCGCCAGTCTGTCACAGCTACTTTTTTCCGAAACTATAAGTATTATACTGTTCAAACTTGGTGAGGAGATGTATTCTGTGAACCGCAACAAGGTTATCACACGAAAATAGAAAATAAAATAATAAAATGATGGGGGTCCCCATAGTTATAACTGAAACTGAAAATATTTTTTTTCATTGAACATATACGTGTGGGGTATTTATAGATAGGTCTTTAAAAATAATATTGAGGTTCCTATCATTTTTTTCTAAAGTAAAAACTTTGCGTGAGAGACCCTTCCAAAGTGGAAAAAAGTGTGTCCCCCCCCCTCTAACTTCTAAAATAAGAGGATGATAAAACTAAACAAAATATATGATGTACATTATCATAAAAACTACCAATGAAAATTGGTTTGAACAAAATCTAGTGAGTAGTTTTTTTTTAAAACGTCAAAAATTTAATATTTACGGAACCCTCAGTGCGCGAGTCCGACTCGCACTTGGCCAATTTTCGTACGTAAGAGAGCGGTAAACGATCAAGCGTGTCACTTGATGGTAGGTGATCACTGCCGCTAGTAGATATCAACAAATTCACAAGGGCGGCTGATACGTTGCCTCCCTTTAAAACCCCATACTGTCCCAACTGAGCTCTGGAGACCTGACTCACGAGCGGAAGTAGAGCCCCATTCAAGGCTGCACGAGGAGTTAGACTTACATGTGTGTTTATGCGTTCCCTGCGTCATAAATTAAGCCATGACTTTTAAGTTAGAGTTGCTTATTTAGTCTCCAAATTATAAGTAAATATGGTGAACCCAAATAATAACGTTATATCAATATTTCTTATGTTTCAGATACCTTATAAAGGCCTGGAGTCAAGCGCTGGAAGGCAAGGCGATGACACCGACCGTTTCTTACATGGTTGATTTTATCAACAATCGACAGAAATGGAGCAACACGACTGAAGGCATCATTACTGGTTTCCACGCTGTAGCAGCTGGGTAAGACATTATCATTGTCACAATCTCATTGAACAAATGTCTATTGATAAACAAAGTTCGTTTTACGCTAGTAATTTTAACAACTACTAAACACGATAGGTTGATGAGCTGGTAATTTAAAGATGATGCATAGGTATTAATGCTAGCAAGATACAATCATAATTACGAGTAAAATTTTATTTATCTAATAATGAAGTGGAAATAATTGCAATTGAAATAACTTTTAAACTGAAGATGAAAAGTTTTAACTTTATGAAAACCCTTTTTAATTGCTATCACATCCTTTCTTCTAGACTAAGTAGATCTTAAAACAATAAGTTTATCCCTATAGTATCATGACTTTTTTTATTGTCCATATTGGAAAATTTTAAAGTGCAGAGTTAAGAATTTCCACATGTTCCATATTTACCAACTCTTCAGGAAAACCAAGGCTGCATACGATGCCATCCAGAAGTACAAGCGAGCCGGCAACGACTACGAAGACGCGTGGAATCTTGCTTCCGTGCAGCTCACTCAAGCAAGCGAGGTGCGTGTTTGTTACCTGAAGAGTTATACAATTACGTTGTGTAAAAGTAATAAATTATAAGGAGTCGCCGAGGATCGGGCTGAGTCGAAGGAGAGGCCTATGTCCAGCTGTGGACTGTGATAGGCTAATGTGATGATGATGAATAATGAGGTGTTAAATAACATCTTAGTGACTTGATTAACATTCTCATATAAAATCTTGTTATTTGAGTAGGGTAGTTCAGCATTCGGTAATCTGGCCATTAACCGTAAGCAAGAGCCGTTTTCTCTTTCATGACGGAAGACTCAAGGGTTTAGTGGGTGGAAAGCGAACCAACAAACTAGTAAACAATTGGTTGATTTACAGGCTCATTGCCGAGCGCTGATCTGCGCCATATTCGGCAATGAGGTGCAGCGGCTGTCTTCCACCACGTCTCCTGGTGTGGCGCGAGTTCTGCAGCAGCTCGCAGACCTCTACATCATCTACTGGGCCTTGGAGAAGAGTGGAGATTTGCTAGAGGTGATGATATAACAAAATTAATTGCTAGGGACTCTGATCAAAATCCAAGAGCCCCGGTTTCCAATCCTACCAGGGACAATGTTTGTGAGATGTACTGGAGTCATGAATTTAGTATTTTTACGATTACTTTCCTAAGCTATGAGTAGTATACTTTTAAAAAGGTAGTTATCGATTTATTTTCTAAACGAAATTAAGGAGCGGGCGTCCGTGTCGTCCTTGGCATCAAGAACATTAAACCCATCGGGGTCCTCAATGAAACTTTAATGTCATTAATAACACTTTTGAAATAACATAATTCATACATAACACGTAAAGTATTGACCCGATAAGTACCAATGCAGTACTTATATGAAATCTTCATATTTTACAAGCGTTGGTCGTTCCTCAGAATTCACCCATAACTATTCTTTAATCGTCATTGTTTCAGTATTCCGGTATTTCTAAGGATGACCTAGGAATTCTGCGGCAGAAGTATGAAGACCTACTAGCGCTCATCAGGCCGAATGCTGTTGGTTTAGTCGACGCCTTTGATATTCGAGATGAGGTAAAATGTTTCATTTATTTTATGTGAAAATTAAGTTTGTTAATCTATACTAGTATAATAAAGCTGAAGAGTTTGTTTGTTTGTTGGTTTATTCGCACGCGCTAATCTCTGGGACTACCGATCGAATTGAAAAAATATTTTTGCGTTGGATAGTCTATCAGACTTGTTTTTAGAATTACACTATGTGTGCGAAAACCGACTTCCACGAGGACGGAGTCGCAGGCGGCAGTTAGTTGATTATATAAATCTGAAGGTGCAAACATGCAAACAATCACGTTTACTTACATTTTTTTTGAAAAAAAAACATGAAGTTTTTCTGAAAACTATCAAAGCTTTGGGTCCACTATGATAAAGAGTGTTTTAAGTATTCCGAAACAGCCAGCCTACCCATAAATCTACGTTTTGTAATTAAAAATATAAAAATATGGTCTTTTATTTCTAGATTCTCAATTCCACCCTGGGTGCCTACGACGGGCGAGTGTACGAGCGGTTGATGGAGGGAGCTCTCAAGAGTCCTCTCAACCAGGAGCCGGTCAACCAGTCCTTCCACAAGTATATGAAGCCAATGTTGCGGTCTCAACTGTGATATTATACACCATTGTTGCTTTAAGTACCACTTTACGAACAATTTACGACGATTTGACGACCGATGTTAAACCAAGAAGAACATTTTATGTCGCGGTTACGCTACCTTACCTTAAACATTAATTTGTGAACAATGTTACCATAATGTTTTTTGACGAAATGTAAAAATGTACATAAAACAATAATGTTTTACTTACTTAGTGTGTTACTTATCATTTGATAAATTATTTATTATACAAATAGGTAAACATTTTTTTTATTCGTTGTTTTCTTACGTTTGTTTGATGTTTGTGCTGTTTGTATGTTATTAAATATTTTGTTTTTCTGGATATATTTTTTGTTAACCCTTATTACTTTATAATTTATTCTGAATAAATAAAAAATCTTTGGAAATATCATAGATGAACAACTTTTAGTTTACCGTGAGTTTTTCACCTACCTACTAATAAAATTTTTGGATTTCCGTTTGATAAAAACATCTCTCTCATCTTCTACAAAATAATTATTTATCTGTAATCAAAAATTCGGATAACAGTGCCTACAAAGATACTTCCAATATCTTTGAGTGCTTATTTGTAAGTGTTGCCAAACAACATACAACTCCAAACAGTTATTTCAAAATTACGCGCGCATTTCGTGTCTATAAACAACCAAACGACCTGTCATATCAGCTGTGTATATCTGTGAATTGCTGTGACGTTACCAGTTATGTTATCGCAACGTTTATTGGGGCTCCTAGTACGAGTAGCTATGTAACGAGTGATTTGAGCGATCACTCGCGTGCCGGGCGCTAGCTGTCACAACAAAAACCAATATGGCGGCCAGCGTAAAAATAAACGAAGATTTAATTAAAGAAAGACAAAAGTGCACTTTTAACGTTGAAGAACTGACACATCTTTTGGACGGAGGGAAAGAAGTCACTGAGGAAAAGAAGCGGTTCCGTAAGTTACTACTTTTACTCGTTATTAGCTAAAGAATATTACGAAAGTCCGTGCGCTAAAATGCAAGTTGTGTTTGATTGTGATTAGGCGAAGCGAGACGAGCAATGCGAGAATGAGATAGAAGATGTGTTCGGGTGGACATGTTTTGAATTGAAAAGTTTCCATAACTTTTAAAACTTTGACGGAACTGTTTTCCTAAAACAGAGTCTTGTGTGGCAGATACCTGAAATGTTGAAAATAAGATTTTTTATAACATTTGAATTGGTGTAACATTATGATTATAAGGAGTTCTAAGTTAAATTTTTGGTTAAAAGTTAAAATGTAAAACAATTTTATATTGGACTACGAATTATTCATACGAGGAGTGGACTATGAACCGAGTGTAGTTAAAGTGTGATCTACCCACTAATACAATAATGTTATAAAACAATAAAGATAGTGGTATTAAGTCACAACAAACAAAAACCGACCAGATAAGATGAATGATACATAGATATCTACGATTTTTGATATGATGTTTATAACAATTCTATCAAATAGCAAATATCTACATACCTATAAACAATTTTATATTGGGTAGATTTTGTAGATTTACACAGTTATTACTTGATTATCATATTCGTTTATCAATATGTACATGATTTGACTAAAGAACTGTTATGTACTGACTGTTTTATGTTTATATTTAACTGTTGATAATTTAGTATTTTAGCAATATTGTTCCTTTTTTATGCTGGCAGCCCGGTCGTTTGTTTACTTGCGTGAAGTGTACTTCGGTCTTTTGTTAACGGTTCAAAGGCCGGTTGATGAACTTTTTCGCACCTTTGTTTTTGATTTTAATTTTTTATCATTTGATTAAGATTAAGCCTCGTATTAATAAATCGCACTCAACTCTGAGCTCAGTCTTGAGAATGTCATTCTCATACAAAACAACATCTCAAATTCGCGCTTAAGATTGTGATCAGAGTTGAGTGTGATTTTTAATACGAGCCTTAAAAAACCCGAAATGTCATTTTCTAGACTTGCGCCAAATTCATAGCATTTACGCAGCTTCGAATTATGAATAGGTAAAAACTATGCAAATGCAATAAAGCATTTTCATGTTGTAGGTTTGTAAGTTATTCATCTTTGGTATAATGATTACGCGTTTTTCCCGGTAAAGGAACCAGTGCCAACTATACCTACACTAGCAGCCGCTCACGACTTCGTCCGCGTGGATTTCGGTTTCTACACATAGTGTTATACTATAGAATTAAAGCCTTCATGGTCGCACGGGCTATCCAACACAAAAATAGTTTAACAATTCGAACCAGTAGTTCGTAAGATTATAAAGTAGTAGTAACAAACTCTTCAGCTTTATTATGTCATCTCAGTCACATCTCACTGATTATATTAGTATATATATGATTAAGAGGTAGCAGCAGTAGAAGTTAAGGCAATAAACCTTATTTTTTATACAGAAAACACTATATTCAGCGTTAAGGAGTTAAAAGATGAAGTGCCAGAGATATATTTGAGTCATAAGGAGCGCTATGAAAACGCTGTGCGCAAGGGCATCCTCTTCAAGACTTTGCAGACGGAATATGAGAAGAAACATGCTGTGTTAAAGTACGTATTACATTTATATACAACAATAACAATACTTAAGGATTTCTAGTAATAGGGTATATACCATCTTCGACGACCGATCGAAGGACCAAAAATTTAGTCATAAAGAAATGCGAGAGAAATGAGTCCATTACTGAAAGCAGATGGAAAAAGTAAATTATTTTAATTCTTGGCTTATTTTTATGTCATTTGGTGTCGAAGTTATTTTATTTTTAATTTTCGTGTTAAATAGATATTCAATTAGGTACTTAATATGGTCATTGTATATCCAGATGCCTTTTCAATAATCTTGTATCAACTTTTGTCAGCTGATACAAATTCGTCATCGCTTAGCCCAATGTTGCACCAAATCGTTTTTACTGATAAGCAAATTATAATTTAACGTTGGAATACGGCAAAAGAAACATAAGTTATGTCACTTGCAGAAAAGGCAATTTTAAATTCCTGGACTTTGAACTTAACCCACGTATCGTCTTATCAGTTATCATTTATCGGCAATAAAGTTGTCATTTCATTGTTTATGATATTGATAAGTAATAACAGATTGTATTATCGTATCTACACTTAATATTAACTAAGTCAACTTAAAGTCAAAGAGTGGTTTGGTGGTCGCGGGTTCGAATCCCGCACTTTATCCCGTACATGGATATAACTATCTACCTAATATGTAGTACTGATCTGGGTGTTTGCATTACCAGAACATTATCTGATATCCACACTAAAAGTGCTTAAGCTACTTACACGCACCATCAGACCAATGTCCGTGATGTTTTCTATGTTTTTGTAAGCGCTAGGCAAACGAGCTTGAGAGTCACCTGATGATTATTATGTATTTCACAACATCACATACATACATTGATCTGACCCCGTGTTACTTAACACGGGGTTTGTGTACCTTAAGCACTTGTGTTACAGACATCAGAATCAACAGTGGTATTACAAATATACTTAAATACATAGATACATATAACACCCAGACCAGGACAAACAGACATGTTCATGCACACAAATGTTTGTCCTGTGCGGGGATCGAACCCGCGACCTCTTGCGTAATAGGCAACATCATGACCATTACACCAAGCGGGTCGTCAAAGTATGTATCGCTGACATCAACAACCCTCAAAAAGTCGCTGATACGTTGCCTGCCTATAAACCCCCACAACACTCACAAACTGTGAAACTTACTCAACAGCAGAAACATAAACATTTATTCATTTCAGTCCTACCAACCTATTCCGGGTGGGCTACGCAGTTATAAAGGACGTGTCTCCGTTCTTCCTACACAATGGCATGTTCGTTCCCACCATCGTGGGGCAGGGCACGCAGGAGCAGCAGGCCGAGTGGCTGGAGAAGGCCAGATCCATGCAGATTATTGGCACTTACGCACAGGTATGGATGTCCAGTAGCGGTTCCATAGGAAACATGTAATGGATCCATGGACTCAGGTGGAGGAAAAAGTACACCAGGATCCATCACGGGAGCCATGCAATGGATTCAAGTGGACGGAGGGTAAAAAAGTGTAAAAACATTTAAAGTGTAGGTACATTATTAAACACTATATATATTACTATATTTAAGTATACCTGTGGTACGAGAGCCCACGACCAAAACCATGTCTCATAGCAATACGGCAAAAACCCTATAAAATCGTTAGATTGTATGATTCTGAACCCGACTAGGTGTGTAGTAACGGTCGAAAGAGTAGCAACTGCGTGGGAGGCCATTTCTGCTGTGTCAAAAAAAAAAGACAGTCGGTATTATAGCAATACGTCTGATAGTGAAAATGTACATAGATTTTATAATTGTATTACGAAAAAGTTTGTTTTCAGACATTTTGCGCGTAGCATGTAGCCTGAACGCATTTTTGAAAATGTCAACAAATTTAGCCGACCTGTATCATAGCAATACGGATAAAAAAAAAATTCAACTTTTCGTATTGCTGCCATGATTACCAAAAACCTGTTTTCAGACACTTTAAGTGTAGCATATACTCCCAAAAACGAAAATAACGTTTCGGAGTCGCCTGGCCGACGCCTCTGTTAATTTGTCTGATATAAATTTTTTGCACATGTGGACAACTTATTTTATCATGTCCAACAATTTTCAGATATATTGCTATGATACCGATCGGTAAAATTTGTTAACATTTTCAAAACGGTCTCAAAATTTAATGCGTTCACATTTCCGTCTGAAAATTGTTTTGTTCGCATCAAATAACCAAAATTTACTAATAAAAAAAAAAATCAGACGTATTGCTATGAGACATTTTTTTTGTCTCATTTTTAATTTTTTTAAGTGATTTTACGGGTTTGCGCTACACCACTAACGTCTGAAAAATATGTTTCCGGTATCTCAGAACTATCATTCAACTACAGTCTGCAAATCAGACATATTGCTATGATGCAGTTCGGTAAAATTTTTGACAATTTTGAAAATTCGGTCAGATCAAACGCTACGCGGAAAATGTCTGATATTGGTATTTTCGAGTTCAGGATAATCGTATCTATCGATTTGATGCGGTTTTGGCCGTATTGCTATGAGACAAAAATTTTGGTCGTGGGCTCTCTTACTACTGGAAAAAAAATCAGGGAGATATCATGAAAAACACAGAAGTTATAGATTTTTGAGATGAAATGGTCTCTCGGATCCCATAGTGCCACCGGGGCGCCGCGTGAAAGGGCGCCACAGGCACCCCGACCCGACCTATCCTTATAGTTAAAATTTTACTAAGTCGTGGAGGGTGCCGTAGAAATCTTGCCCAATCTCGCACTGGTCGAGTTAAAACCAGCGTTGTGGATGTCTGATGCAATCCTGGTTGAAAGCGTCTTTTGTACGTAGAGGAAATGCCACGGAGGTTTCACTTTGAGCACCGGTTTTTATTTTCGCAAACCTGTTTTATATTTTAGGCAAGACTGTCTGTAGAGCAATGGTAAACTACTCTAAAATCTTTAAATATCCTGTCTTCTTCTGGGGAGATGCCCAGAAGCATACCCACTAAGCCATACACCACTCTCTGATATTGTTGAGGCGTAATCCCATTAAAGACAGCCAAACAAGAAGCATCGATAAATTTCCTGCTAAATTAGAAGTCTGATATAATGATTCAAGCATTGTAAATTCCCGAAACCGAAAGTTATAAAAAAAACTTGTTGCTAGCCAATTTTTCTGGTTCTTATTCATTTATTTTATTTTTGCAGACAGAACTTGGGCACGGCACATTCCTTCGTGGTCTGGAGACCACGGCCACCTACGACCCCAGCACGGAGGAGTTCGTTCTTCACAGTCCACATATAACGTCTTACAAGTGGTGGCCGGGTGGATGTAAGCATCAATCCTTCAAAATTTTAGCTTCTTCTGTCTCAAAATGTTTTTTTTAAATCGTTATATTCTTTAGTTCGTTCATCATTATTATGATGACTCAGTGACTTGTAGTTAATTGGTAGTTTCAACTTGGTGACAACAAAAAAAAGTTAATGTCCCTTTAATATGACACTTATAATTGAAGTTTACTAATATATATATTATTTATGTACAAGGCGAAGTATGAATATTTTATGGTTGCTGCAGCAAAAATATCTCTAAGTCATAAGTTCTAGACTTTATGTAAAAGTACTATTCTGGCCTATTATTATCAGATATTAATATTTGAATCCACTTGTACTCATAAATAATACCACTATATCTCGCTTATCTGCCCTACTTTGCACTGAAGATAGAAACGTTTGGCACTTGGAATCATATTGTTGTACAATATGCTTTATGTATAAGTATTGCATAAAAATGGTGATCTTCTTCATAATAATGAAGATCAATGTTATTTAGACCTTCATGTTTTACTGTAGCCAATTGAACTATATATTTCCAGTGGGAACCACAGTAAACCATTGCATAGTAGTGGCTCAACTATACATCAAGGGGAAACACTATGGAGTGCATCCCTTCATCGTCCAAATTCGAGACTTGAACACGCACATGCCTCTACGGGGAGTCAAAGTTGGCGAGATCGGGCCAAAGCTGGGATTCCAGACGGCTAACAACGGATTCCTTGGATTCGAGAACTTCAGAATACCCAGGAAGAACATGTTGATGAAGAATGCTCAAGTGTTAAAGGTAAATGTAGATCACCCCTCAATATCTTTTGTTTATTTAAGTTTTTGTCTGCTAGCATAAAGACACAAGTGTGTAGTTAAGTTTCGCAATACTGTTCTTGAAACAGAGTTTAGTAAAAAGTTTAAAAAACATTTCGTTATTTGGATCCAGAATGAAGAGCATGTGAGTGAAGAATTAAGGGATTCATTAAAATCAGTTATTCCTTGAAAAATTGGTTTCTTAAAGCAGGGCTTGAAATGGTATCTTTGCAAGCCTTAAACTTAAAGCTTGTAGATACAAGTGCTGCACTCATAAGATCCAAATCAGGACTTCATTTCACTGTCCATCAGGTGTGTGTGATGTCAATTTGTTAGTAATTTAATGACTTCTAAGGAGTTTAACAGTATCGTTACATTAAACTAGCTCTTTCGTTCCAGGACGGCACATTCGTGAAGGGTTTGAACGAGAAGCTGACGTACGGTACCATGGTGATGGTCCGCGTGAACATCGTGTCCGACTGCGCGTACCACACCGCCATGGCCGCCACCATCGCTGTCCGCTACTCCGCCGTCAGACACCAGTCGCTCCTCAAAGCCAAGTAAGTGTTCATCATCATTATCGTCATCATCATCATCATCATCATCTCTTCCAGTCGTCTGACGGACGCAGACATCCCAGATGGCGTTTTATGTCACCGTATAGGGCAGGTGGGGTTCATGACTTGTCTACTACGCATTGGCCGTTTATTCTATGCTATAACACTTTATTATAACACTAGCGACATTGTTCCCGTGGATATCGGTTTCCTCCCAACATAGTGTAATATAGCTTGAAACCTTCCTTTGGAAGGACTTTCCAACACAAAAATATTTTTCAATTTGTTCCTGAAATGAATTTCTTCAACCAAACAAACAAACAAACTCCTTATATGTATATTGAACCAAGCTTTGTGTACAAGCCTATTAGTATGGATTCGCTCAGTAGAACATAATGAGTTGACACAAAAAGGCCTAGACAGTAATTAAGAAATTCGAACTGTAAATTGAGTCACACCAACCCATCATTGTAAATTCAACACAGTTTAACATTGATTAAAGACATCTTCCTTTTCACCCGGTAGGTTCGGCTCTCAGATAGTACAGTCCGTTCATGCTTATCTTCTTTTTTGTCTTTTCCAGTGAACCCGAAGTGCAGATCCTGGACTTCTTGACGCAGCAGCACAAGTTGTTCATCGTGATCGCCACCAGCCACGCCTACTGGAACATTTACAAACGCTTGAAGCAAGCCTACTTAAAGGTCGTCGACGAGTTAGCACAAAATAATATGGATAATTTGCCGGAGGTATGACTACTTGCATTAAGAATCGTCATTATTTCAGATTACTTACTACAAATATAAACAGACAAGATTTTTTTAAATGTTTGGTAGTGGTGATCACCGTTGTTCATGAATATCAACAATTACAACGCACAAGTGTAGCAGACACTTACCTGCCTTTAAAACCCTATTTAAAAAAATTGATGAGCTGTTTTAGGTCCATTGTTGCTTTTCTCCACTATTATGCTTTTCGCTCCATTTTTATTAATATCATATTTTTAGAACAAAAACATCCCACATGTTATTCTATTATAATCTATTTGCCATGCTCGATTGCTCGTGTAAGTTTTAAATAAAATGTTTTTTATTTGGCACCTAATTTACACGACATACAAAAGTTAAATATCAATATATTGTTCTGCACCAAAGAGGCTCCCGCTCAGCATACGGCGGACAGCATCTGCATTTTCAAAAGCGACAGCGCTAGAGTCATAAAATAAATCATCAAGGTAACCAACTTTTCTATCCAGTTGCACGCCACATCGTGCTGCCTGAAGGCGACTACCACCAGAGACTCCGGGGCTCTGGTGGAGCAGTGCCGGCTGGCGTGCGGCGGCCACGGCTACATGCTGTCTTCCAACCTGCCCATCGTGTATGGCATGACCACGGCAGCTGTCACTTATGAAGGGGAGCAGACTGTTCTCTTGCTGCAAACTGCCAGGTAATGTTTCAGCTTAATTAGCTTCTGCATTTATTACTTACTTATTAGGTTTGCGCAGAGACTCAAACTGACTCAAAGTGAGTCTTGTTCTCCGATTATAAAAGTCTCCATCTTGCTCGGTCTTACGCCATAACCAGCCAGTCGGACTCCAAGAGACTACACAGATTGCTCTCAACTCCATCTATCCATTGGCATCTTTGTTGGCCAACTGGCCTTCGATTATTTATCTATTGTTATTGTAGAAGATTGGAGAGATGTTTTTGGTGGCAGAAGTTACAACATGTCAACTGTTCTTATTTTGGCTACTTGGTGTCTACCACAGGCAACGCATAATTCTATGACAACTTTAAAGTTGCCTTGAATTGTACTTCTTTTAAAGTTCTAACTACTGCTTTCTTCTACAATGTTATGTTTTAATAGAATTAGTTCTAAATTTTCAGATATTTGATGAAAGCCTGGATGGCAGCGTTAAAAGGAAAGGCGATCGCCCCAAGCGTATCGTATTTGGTGGACTGGTTGAAACCTAACAAAGCGAGCTGGCAAAATACTCCTGAAGGTATCGTCAGGGGATTCCAAGATGTAGCAGCAGGGTAAGTGCGAAGGTTAATCATTATTAAAATCCACTTGTGCAATAATGTTGTACACATTATAGTTGACAATTCGTTAAATCAGTGCGTCTATCTCAGCGATTTTTAGATGTCTTGAATCTTCAACCAGTAAGAGTTTTATGTTTTTGCGGAGGTTTACAGTTCCATTAAGTTCAGAGTTTAATTTTGGCAACGCGATGGCTTACTGGCTCCATTTTAATTCCAGAAAAATCAAAGATGCCTTTGAATCAATTCAAAAACACGTGAAAAGTGGTAAGGACTACGAGGACGCATGGAATCTGTCTTCTGTTCAGCTGATCAAAGCAAGCGAGGTAATGTATCTCGAGTTTGCAGGACTCATGTTTAAGTTAGGTCACCAGAACGCCATTTTAATGTATCTTGTATATACCTTCAGGCCCACGCTCGAGCTCTCCTGGTGCAAGGATACTGGAGTGAAACAGTCCTCACTGCTTCGACCGTGTCGCCCAGCCTGGCGGCTGTTCTGAACCAACTGGCTCAGCTGTACCTCGTCTATTGGTCTTTAGAGACTTGCGGAGATTTGCTGCTGGTGAGTGAAAGAATTTTGTACTTAGATCCGCCAGTGTCAATGTTCTTGTCTTTTGTAGAAAGATGGTACAGCTCAAACCTAAGATTGTTTTAGGAGCACGAACGTGCATAGCTAAAAACAGGTTTATTCACAACATTCAGATGGGGGTAATTTGTGTACCTTTTTTGTATAAGTAAAAAAATCACTCCAACCATTGCGAACTCTGGATAAAACGCACGAGTGATTGCTCAAGCACCGTTCCACTCCCTATTTCCTCACAGTTCAGTGGGATAGCATTCTGATACGAAGTAGTAGGTATAATTGATCAAAATAACAAAAAATATTTTTTTTCAGTATTCTAACATTTCGAAGAACGACGTGTCTTACTTGAAAGAGAAATACGAGGAGCTTCTGGCTCTCATCAGGCCGAATGCTGTTGCTCTTGTTGACGCCTTTGACATCTGTGATGAGGTAAGTTTCAGTAGAAGTCATAGATGCTTCATTTAAAAAAATTGGCCAAGAGCGAGTCGGACTCCCGCACTGAGGGTTCCGTACAAATTCTATTTTTGACGTATTAAAAAAACTACTGAATAGATTTCGTTCGAACCAA
Organism: Nomophila noctuella; assembly: GCA_958496325.1. NCBI lineage: Eukaryota > Metazoa > Arthropoda > Insecta > Lepidoptera > Crambidae > Nomophila > Nomophila noctuella. The sequence continues at coordinate 2,809,483 of OY292482.1, forward strand.
TTTTCGTTGGTAGTTTTTATGGTAATGTACATTATATATTTATTTCAGATTTATCATCCCCTTACTTTAGAAGTTAGAGGGGGGGGGGACACTTTTTTCCACTTTGGAAGGGTCTGTCACGCAAAGTATTCACTTAAGAAAAAAATGAGCTTAGAAACCTCAATATAATTTTTAAAGACCTATCCAAAGATACCCCACACGTATATGTTCAATGAAAAAAATATTTTCAGTTTCAGTTCTAACTATGGGGACCCCCCATTTTTTTATTTTTTTTTCCATTTTCGTGCGAAAACCTTGTTGCGGTTCATAGAATACATCTACTCACCAAGTTTCAATAGTATAGTACTTATAGTTTCGGAAAAAAGTGGCTGTGACAGACTGGCGGACAGACAGACAGACAGACAGACAAGACGAATCTATTCCGTTTTTTTGCCATTTTGGCTACGGAACCCTAAAAAGTACTTAAAGTAGGAAACTCGTAGTATTTTCATTTTAAGCCTGTCAAGAAAACGGGATAGAGATCCAACGAAGTTAAGGTACAAAAGATTAATAAATATCACAAACAAATAAGTATTGATTGACTTAAATATGTATTTGAAACCATTTTATAATGACATTTAATTGAATTTAAAATATCTTCATAAACTCACCAAAATACCTTAAACCTTGGAAGATAAGAGTCTACTCCATTTTGATGATGATGAAGATGCCACAAGATAAATTGAAAATGAAGTTCCCAGAAATAATAATATATTATTTACATTTATAGATTCTCCAGTCAGCTCTGGGATCGTACGACGGGCGCGTGTACGACCGCCTGATGGAGGAAGCTCTGAAGAGCCCTCTCAACCAGGAGCCAGTCAACCAGTCCTTCCACAAGTACATCAAACCATTCGCTGACAAGGCCAAACTGTAAAATATTGCTCAATATACTAACACTCCACAACCCTTGAAGACAGAGCATGAGAACAAATTATTATTTCTGATTTATTCATTTGATCCTTGTGTGGCTACTATAAATGCGGTTCTTCATTAGTCAATCAGGAAAATACTCACGAGAAACAATGAAATAAGTCTTGGTCCTTTATTTATCCTTAAAAGGGGGTGACCACTTTATTTATTTACTGCTTGTGCCTTTCAAAAGATGTAATTCAGGATCTCTTGCTAAATATATTTGAGCCAATGTTTAAACACTTAATCTGTTATAATATTGTACTTAAAAGCAGATCATAATATTCTTACTTTGAAACCGTATACTTGGGATCAGTGAATAGAAACGCACTCGTGTGTTATACGAGTATTTTAGGACGGTTAATCTTTTGTAAAGTTGTATATCGAATAATAGAAATTGATGAACGTGTTGTTAGATATACCTGCCAAATACTTTAAACAAAGTAAATGTACTCAATATAGGAGATTACTATCTTACTTTATGTCCTGGTTTGGGCAAATTTCGAATCGGAGTTTCCTTACAGGTTCGCACTTTGGTGATTTACCTATGTATTTTTCCTAGATAAAAAAAGTTAGAAAAATTCACCATTCAAAACGCAATTTTTAATTAATCTAAGATAATAATGTGATGGGTAGAAATAAGTAACGTAAGCTTTAATATGTTTGATTGTAGGCAAGTGAGAATTTTTGTATGTATATTTTAGAAAATTTTAATACAATAACTTATATAAATTGAACAAAAATATTTTTTGTATAATTTGCTTGTTTTATTTATTTTAACCTAAAAGGTCTGCTTAAAGGTTTGTTATTAATTCGTGAACTTCTATGTTTTTACTAGGACGACTATAATAATACAGCTGTTTCTACAACAATTATCCTTGCAGCATTTTAATTAAATCTGAAATTGTTTTAAATAACATATAATTGTGATCTCAGAATTGAAACATTTCACTAAAATTCATATTAACTTATTTACGCAACTACGAGTGCGAAACGATTTTTTGTAGTCAAACCAGTTAAAAACAATCCGACTTAATTTCCGCGTATCTAAGGATTTCAATTGTTATAAACGAGGTAAGATTTCAAGGATAATATAACGAGGTTTTCGTCGATTCCACTTGATTGTGTAATTTCAGAAGCAAGCTATATATAGCAAACGAGTTTACAAAGGTCAGTAAATACACATTTTATACAATGACAGTAGAGACAGCATAATATTTGTGGGTTCTTTGCCTCCCTAGGATATCCACAAATAAATGAATCTTAAAACAAATTACTTTTAATTTTACAACACGAATTTAGTATCTACCCGTTACTAAAATGCGATTTTTCGTTTATCTAAGAACCATACAATGTCAATGCTAAAGACCTCTGCCCTGCGGTACATTTATAGGCCGATATTTAAGCAGGCCTGTTGATCTGGTGGTTAGAGGCCCTGGCTACAAAACCAAGGGTCGCGGGTTCGAATCCCGCTCGGTGCAAATGCTTGTGGGAACATCAGCATTTGTACTCGAGTCATGGATGTTTATAAAAAGTATTCAAGAATATCTATCCGTTCCCTAGCGTCCATAGTACAAGCTTCGAGCTTAGTTGCTAGGCAATGAATGTGATAGTCCAAGGCATTTATTTATTTAACTTTAATCAGCTACCGTAAGTTTACAAAAGAGATACCCAATCATGCATTTTTTGCAGTTAGATAAGGATGCATGTATGCATGTAAGTAATCATGATCGGCTACTAATTCAATCAAAAAATTATATCAGATTTATCTTTATATCAATGTGATAAAGTATAAATTCGAGTGCATATGCAGTTTTTGTTCATTTCACGATCGAGTGCAAATCAAATTCAGATGACCTTTAGAGTCAAGACGACGACAGATATTGGAGCGGTCTGCGAATTGAATTTTTGGTTGTGAATATTTTTAATTTTAATACAGTTTTGTGACTATGCTTTACATTAAGTGAGAAATTGTCCTGGGTAAGTATTTAGTGTTAACATGCCTTATTATTGTAAAAACTTAATATTGTCGTGGATATGCCGGATACGGATAACTTAGTTTTTGTTACATTTTTCTATTGCATTATTAATATTGTAGAAAGATATACAAAGTATAAACAAAGTAGTCTTCTTTTAATCTATGTTCACCTATGTAGGTGTGTTGCTTAGAACTTTGGAACTATGCAACGGATTTAGATGCATTTTGTATAATGAATAGTGTAATAATTAATTGTTTTCTGAAGGGACAATTAAACAATTGGAGGAATATATTCGAATAATATCTTAGTATAAGGTTATCTTGTGTATCAATACGCTCCATATTAGGTATCATAAAAATGCAATTAGTATTAATAAAACTTATCAGTTGAAACCAATGCCAAAGGTTTTTAAGAGTTCTTTAAAATAATTTCTGTTATTTCCGTCCCTTTTAAATATCACCAATCGTTAATATAGACGTTTAACAGGAAGTTCCTGGTATAGAAGTTTTGAATTTGAGTATTTACTGAGTATTTTGAGTTAAAATACTAGACAGGCCCGTTGGTCGAGTGGCTAGAGACCCTGGCTACAAAACTAAGGGTCGCGGGTTCGAATCCCGCTAGGGGCAAATGTTTGTGTGATGATCATCGGCATTTGTACTCGAGTCATGGATGTTTATTAAAGTATTTAAGTATGTCTATCCGTTCCCTAGCTTCCATAGTACAAGCTTCGAGCTTAGTTTGGGGCTAGGCAATTGGTGTGTTAGTCCAAGGCATTTATTTATTTATTTATTATTATTTATTTAAAATATGTAGGTAGGCAGTGAAATGAAACATTTGAATTGACCCTTGCTTGGTGTGGGTACGCCATATAGTACCATTACATACTAGATTCAAATAAGCAACAAACTATTTTTTATGGACCTTTGTGCATTCGTCGAATAGCAATAACAATAAAATAATGACGAATATGAAAAAAGTATGTTGAGTAATAAATATTCGTCTAATGAGAGACAATGTGAAGTTCACCGGGTCACGTTTTCAATGTAAGACAACCGAGAATACATACGAATATCCTGCCATATTGGTGCTCGTGTGTATCAAACGATGTACATATCCTGTTATACGTTTGTTTGTGTTCTTTACTATGTCGGGACCAATACACTTTAAACCAAAGGTTAGAAGACATGAGAAAGGTACAGTGTTCTACATATAACATTATTTATACAACCCGCGTCTCTACTAACAGAGAGTACCTACATACCTAGGTAAGTATATTGTTTTTGCTTCGGATACCCATACATTTTTTTGCATTTTATAAAGTAGATAAAATAAAATACAAATAAGTTTATTTGCCAAAAACATAAGCCTTATAAATATGGTGGTGTATTTTATTATAATTAATAATATTGGAGATAACCTATCATCACAGTTACATCATTCATCAAATTAAAAAAAAAATATGGTGTTGAGTTCCCTTTCGCCAACAAAATTGCATTCAAGATTTGTTTCAGCCGTGTAACAGCTACATAACACATTGCAATTGATAACAGACTACTAAGCAATAAAAAGTTTGTAGTTTGGATTGAATAGGCTTCGGCATTGCAATATTGCGTATTATTATTTCAATTCTTATATTTCTGATGTCTATTATACATTTTATTTTTGGTAAATTCCTATTCAAAGCTGGAACGGACTGTTAGTTAAAATAAATGGACTTGATTCACACACACATATTAATTCGTAGGCCCACAAAATGCTCAACACATCGACATTATTTAGATTGAATTGAAACTGAATTAATTTGCTTAAAATGAATGTATTTTCAGGTCCTTCAAATAAATATATTGTTGTAGAGGTATTGTACGTTTGTAAGCACGTGTGAAAATATTTTCTATGTGTATGTAATCCTGAAATCAGTTTCTGTCGGAACGCGATTGGTAATAGATATATGAGTGAGGCTAGCACTTACTTAAAATATCTAAAAAGGGAAAGAAAATAATTTGAGTTAAACATTTTTAATTCGACTGTTGTAGGCAAGGTTTAAAAGGTGTAAGTGAATGTAATGGCTCATAGTAAGAGAGCAGTGAACGAAGATCTAGCAAAGGAGAGACTGAAATGTGATTTCGATGTTGAACAGCTGACTTTTATAATTGATGGAGGAAAGAAGAATACGTTGCAGAGAAGAAAAATAGGTTAGTTATTATGTTGATACTTTTGAATATATAGAAACCAGCGGCCGCCCGCGACTTCGTCCGCGTGAATTTTAAATCCCATTTTTTCACAATAAAAAGTAGCCTATGTTCTATCCAAGGTCTAAAAATTATCTGTGCTAAATTTCTACAAAATAGGTTGAGAGGTTCAAGCGGGAAAGCGTAACAGACAGACAGAAAGAGTTACTTTCGCATTTATATATTATTAGTAGAGACAGTATAGGAATGTAGCAATCATTCGGTTCAAAGAACATTATTTATTTATCTGAACATAAATGTGATTCCAGAGGATATCGCCCTAAACTCAGGAGCATCGAAAGACGATATTCCTGAAGAATGCCTCAGTCCTAAAGAGCGATATGAGAATGCAGTGCGCAAGAGTTGCGTATATAGCATGATTGTTAAGGACGGGTTGGTCAATGTCACAGGATTGGAAGATCTTGGGTGAGTACCGACACAAAGCAACCAGCGAATATTATCACATCTTAATTATTTTAATTAATACAAATACAACGGATAGTCATTATCCTCAAAGGCTTGCTTGGCTTTTGTGATTCACCGAAGAATAGTATGTTTGTGTAAATCAAATCAAGGAAAAAATATAAGAGATAAAATCTTCCCTAAATTACAAATTTCTCGGGTTCGAAATTACTTACATTTAGATTTAAAAGTGAACTTCAGCAGTAAAGCCTATACACAATCTATTTCAATTATTCATGTAACCCATTTACTCATGAAGGTCAACTTCATTAGTGGAAACTTTTGTGTTATCGGCGATTTGTTAAGTATTTGTGGTCATGACCACCAAAATAAATCATTCTTACTTACTTACTTACTACGCTGGTTCAGGTACCCGAAGTGGATCTTGGCCTTCGACACGAGATCTTGTCACTCTGCTCTATTGTGCGCCGTCTCTCGCCAGTCCACACGCCGCAGTTGAGCTAGATTCTTCTCGACCTGGTCTATCCAGCGATATCTGGGGCGTCATATCATCATCAGCGACATTCCTTTTCATGGTTTATTTCATTGAAAAGGGTTTGGGAGATTTAGTCTCAGTCGAATTAGTACAGAGGAGCAGAGGCAAATTAGAGCTCTTTCTCATTGATACTTTGGCAACAAATAAATGTTGCTACCTAGTGGTCTAACCAAGTTGCCCCTTTGGCTATCGCTATCATCGCGACTTATATCTCTATGCCGCTCACACTGATACTTCATGTGCGGGATGACAATATTAGTCGAAGCGATGGTGATGGCGATAGTGGTCGAAGTAGCAACTTGGCTAGAAAACCTGATGTTGATTTATCTTTTGCAGGCTCACTTCGCCAGTTCTGAGGCGCACCGCAGATGCGTTCTTTCGGGAGATATCCCCGTTCCTGCTGCATTTGGGCATGTTCGTGCCCACCGTCATTGGGCAGTGCACTCCTGAGCAGCAGGCAGAGTGGCTCCCTCCTGCACTTAATATGCAGATTATTGGGACTTATGCACAGGTAATTTTGGTGTTACTTAAAAGAGTTAAACTGAAGATTGTCAATCATATAGATATGGTCATGAGACTGTAACTGTTTCATATGGCATCTTAGTGATGGAAGTGATTGTGGGTACTTAAAATCCATCAGGATTATATAACCTGCATTTACCCTGGTAAACTAAATCTTTTATTATGAGGATACGAATATACGAATAATTTCGGTTCGGGATTTGGACTCCCCCCTAAAGGGAAGGGTAAAACGAACAACTACGCCCTTCATCAATCTTAAAGTAATGCTACTTAAACCTACGTAGAAAGTGTATTACCTGACCATGCTCACTAAGTCTTCCTAACACATTATGCTAGCTTCGGCTTCAAGTCAATGCACTCTAGCTGCAAGTGCACATGCAAATCAGGACCTAGACCTCTGCCCTTCGATTTCTTCATTTGAATTTAGATTGAAATTTAACGCAAGTTTTCTGTTAAATATGTAAAACATCGTGATTTTGTTCTGCCAAATCCAACTACTATTATAAAGGCGAAAGTTTGTATGTGTGGATGTATGGATGTATGGATGTATGGATGTTTGTGACTCTTTCACGTAAAAACTACTGAATGGATTTGAATGAAATTTTACCAACTACTATTATAAAGGCGAAAGTTTGTATGTGTGGATGTATGGATGTATGGATGTTTGTTACTCTTACACGTAAAAACTACTGAATGGCAGTGCCGTAAATAGCCTTATATGCGCCCGGTGCGAGCTTACAAAACTGCGCCCCCCTTTTTTTTTACTCGAAAGTCGGTCATTTCTGCGCCCCTCCAGGGTGCGAGCTCACAAAACTGCGCACCTTTTTTTTTTTTTTACTTGGAAGTCGGTCATTTCTGCGCCCCTCCAGGGTCTGCGCCCTGTGCCTGGGCACCGCTGGCACCGCCCTATTTACGGCGCTGCTGAATGGATTTGAATGAAACTTTACCACAATATAGCTTATACATCAGAATAACACATAGGATATTGGAAATCGAAATCCACGCGGACGGAGTCGCGGGCGGCCGCTAGTATAGTATAATGTAGGCCACGAATTGTTTATGCATTTAATTTATGTAGAACGTCGAGTTAGAAGACTTAATTATTTAGAAACTTACTTAGTGCCATAACTAATAGGTGAAGTTACAAAAACTATTAAGCAATTATGTATACAATTCGATTTTCATTATACCGTCTGTTTTGACTGATTATTTGAATCCTGGCTCATAATGTGCAATTATGGAATCCAAAATATTCTACTGAAGAGCTTTGTTTCGGGAAGTCTTTTTAACATTACCTACAATATTGTCTTACAGACAGAGCTGGGACATGGTACTTTCATCAGGGGCCTAGAAACCACTGCAACTTATGATCCTGCTACTGAGCAATTTGTGCTGAGGAGTCCAACCCTCTCCTCTTACAAATGGTGGGCAGGGGGATGTGAGTATACACAATTAATATTTTTAACCCCAATGTTGAAGAAGCCTTTGGTGATAGTAGAATTTATGCTGAGGCGCTTGCCATATTACTTCTTTTTTTTCTACTTTTAACAATTTTTTATTCATAGTTAATGTTGTTTCTTTTTTTGTTTTTTTTTTTTATGTCATAGGGCAGCAAACGAGCAGACGTATTGCCTGATGGTAAGCAATCAACGCCGCCCATGGACACTCGCAACACCAGAGGAGTCACAAATGCGTTGCCGGCCTTTTAGAAGGGAGTACGCTCTTTTCTTGAAGGTGAAGAGGTCGTATCGGTCCGGAAATACCTCAGGCGACAGTTGATTCCACAATTTGGTTGTGCGTGGCAAGAAGTTTCTGGAGAAACGCACAGTGGTGGATTGCCATTCATCTAAACGATGTCGATGGAACTGGTGTCGCGTTGAACGATGACGAAAGGATGTGGGAGGTATAAGTTCGAACAATTCCTCAGAGCACTCCCCATAGTATAGACGATATAGGATGCAGAGCGGGGCTACATCCCTACGCAGCGCCAGAGGATCAAGCCGTTTTGAAATATCTTGGCAGTCGACAATGCGCATAGCTCTACGCTGGATGCGGTCCAAAGGGAAAAGCTGGTACTGGGGTGCCCCTGCCCATAGATGAGAACAGTATTCCATATGCGGCCGAACCTGTGCCTTATAAAGTTGCAGGCGATGGGCCGCAGTGAAACACCGTCTCGATCTATTGAGCACGCCAAGCTTCTTGGAGGCTAATTTAGCCTTTCCCTCTAAGTGACCACGGAACTAAATAAATAAATAAATAAATAAATATTTCACAACATCACATACATTGATCTGACCCCGTGTACGTGACGTGTGTGTGTGTGTCTGGAACTGCACTTCGCTAGATATGTCGACACCAAGTATCCCAATAGTGGCTGAGGTAGAAAGGGGGGTGCCCTGAAACCGTGGAGATACGACCACCGGTAGTTTTTTTGCGGTAAACACGCAGGCCTGCGTCTTTGTGGGGTTAAAATGGACCAGATTCAGTCTACCCCAATCTGAGACCCTCTCCAAGGAGCTCTCTATTTCAGACACAAGCCTGTTTCGGCTCTCGATGACGTGATCCCGAGAAATACCAGCGCGGCCGGTATAAAAAGCATCGCCTGTGCTGTCATCCGCATAACAATGAATATTGCTTATTTGCAACATATCATTGATATGCAGGAGAAACAGAGTTGGCGATAGCACACAGCCTTGGGGAACACCAGCATTTATTGACATAATTTCAGAGCATTCTCCGTCGACAACGACCTTTATGCTTCTGTCTGCAAGAAAGCTGGAGACCCATGTGCATAATTAAGATCATAGTTAAGATTATCAGATATTAACCATATTTACTTGTCATCAGTGGGGAAAACAGTCAACCACTGTATAGTAGTAGCACAGCTGTATACGAAAGGAGTCTGCTACGGACCTCATCCATTCATTGTCCAAATACGGGACAGAGAGACGCACATGCCTCTACCAGGGATCAAAGTGGGAGACATCGGCCCCAAAATGGGATTCAATACTGCAGACAATGGATTCCTTGGTTTCGAAGACTATCGCATCCCAAGGGAGAATTTGATGATGAAAAATGCTCAAGTTTTGAAGGTAAGCCACAACTGTATTCATGTAGCTTAGTAAAAACGTCTTAAAAAAGAATACTGTTGTAGTATTCAGAATCCAAATGTTTCCATTTCACCTTTCAACGGCATTCCTAATTCGAATATAAGATTTATGAGTCTTACATTCGAATTAGGAATGCCGTTCTCCATTTTCTATCCTTTTCCTGCTTCTTCACTCTTGCGTTTCGTTTTCCGTATTCGTCGTATTCGTCAACTTTTGGTCAATAAATCATAGCGACATTATTTAGTTTAAAAAAAATCTAATATCTGTAGGTTTATATTACCATTAACTAGCATTATTGACATTTTGACGGCTAACCAGTAACTGTGACTGTTAACATGATCGTACGTTTAAACAGAGGCAGCATGTTACAATTGCTTCTTTAGAGTAGAAGTTTTGAGATATGTTTCTCATACCCTTAGGACGGAACATACGTAAAGGTGGCACGTCACGGCAAGCTGACGTACGGGACCATGGTGTTTGTCCGAGTGATGCTGGTGAATGAGATGGCGTTCAACCTGTCCAAGGCGGTCACGATAGCGGTCCGGTACTCTGCTGTGCGGAGGCAGTCACAGCCACGGCCTGAGTAAGTTTTCTTGGCTTTTGTCCTCGTTTTATCCACTGCGAAAGAGACTAGACTGGATTGAATAATTTAAACAATTGTTATTTGTTCTGTGAGTCATTGCTTTTTGAACACAAATTGCATTTGAAATTCCTTTTTTTAAATAATCTATTTATTTGATGTTGTCTAATTTTATTGATACTCAATAAAGTAGTCAGCTAAACCTTCTGTGTGTGGGGCACGAGACATTGTCTCACTCACTACTAAACATCTACGGTTGCATGCTTTTGGTGCATGCAGAGCCATCCATACTATACTTTGTATTCTCACTGATTACAGCCAGCCTGAGCCCCAAGTCCTGGACTACCTAACTCAGCAGCACAAGCTGTTCATCTGTATCGCAACAGCACATGCGCTTCATCTAACGAGCAGTTGGCTGTGGAACACCTTCACGGCTGTTCTAGCGGAGATGCGAGACGGGAACACAGATACTCTGCCTGAAGTGAGTTTGCAGGATAATAATAAGATTAATCGAAACAGTATTAAATGAAAATGAAATACTCGAAGGTATAAAGAAACTACATTATGGCAGCAGGAAAATTGAATTTAAAATATCATGAAATTAATTTAGGCGATTCAATAAAAAATAAAATAACTAATTTCTCACTTCTTATATCCAATATCCTTTGAAATAATTTTGGGTTCATTTTGAGTACCGAGTAAAACCTCCATAGACTGACCATATTTAAAAGAGAATGAGAAAGACCCGTGAGCACAGTTCCATTTTCAAATATTGCGCGGGATTTGTTATTTTTCCTTCTTTTCATTGTCAAAGTCAAAGACTCACCCCAACCTTTTATTAATTAATTTCTTAATCGTTTATTATATTTTAAAGTAAAAGTAAACTATTTTATTTCAAATCACCTACGTAACACGCTCGCTATGATTACCACCTCGCCAGCGCAATCTCTTTTTTCAAATGCCAATCTACCCAAAAATCCATGAACAACACGAACTACTTATATTTCCAGCTCCACGCCCTCTCAAGCTGCCTCAAAGCCATCAGCACATCCGACTGTTCTGCGCTGATCGAGCAATGCCGGTTCGCGTGCGGCGGCCACGGATACATGTTCTCATCCAACCTTCCCTCGTTGTACAGCTTCGTGACTGCCACCAGGACTTACGAGGGGGATTACACTGTTCTGTTGCTGCAGACGGCTAGGTGAGAACTTTGTATGGAAATTATAAGTATACTGAATTTTTCTTCGACCATCTTCTGAATATCACAAACACAACAGGTAAAGAGTTAGCAAAATTGGTCCAGTTATTCACTGACGCGTGAGAGATTGATTTTAATGTCTGGAGTCACGTGTTACATTTTGGACGTATGAGACAGACCCGTCTTTTTCACTGGGAACAACGGGCACGTGCCCAGGGCCCCGAGCTCAATTAGGGTCCCAAACCAAAACCTGGGGCTCCAACATAACCAAAAAAGAGGTTTAAAGACCCATGTGCCCATGGCCTCTTATACTCGTAGGTGAAAGACGGCCCTGATGACAGATCAAAAAGTTAGTAGACTTTCAAATGGTTATAACAACCAGTGCATACCAGTTGTGTCGTTTTTTGCTCAAAATTTTACCAAAATCCTGTTGGTAACAACGAAGAACATAACAAAGATTTAATTGACTATAAATATAACAATAGATACATTGATATACAAAAACCCAAGATGTACAGTCTCGAACAAAAGTAACAGTCAATACTGTCACCAAAAACTCAAAGTCAAACGATGAACATTATTATTTGCAAATTAAACCTTATGCAGATTAGTTAAGATTGTTTTCACAAGAGAGTGTTCAAAATTGCGATGACGCGGGTGACGCAAGACTGTTTGACTGTTTGTTTTTGGGGACGTTTTTGAGGCGTTGATGATTGTGTATCTGGGTTTTTGTATATCAATGACTAGCTAGATATTATAATATTGCAAATTTTAAATCACATGCGTATTTAACGCTTTCCTCAGATTCCTGGTAAAAGCATGGGAGCAAGTGGAGGCTGGGAGACCACTGACCCCAACATTAGCCTACCTGTCTAGAGAACGGAGCACTAGCACCCACTGGGATGCAAGTCCGGAAGGAATCATCAGATCTTTCGAAGCTGTTGCTGCTGGGTAAATGAAATATTTCTTTCTGTTTGGAATTAATTTCTTTTAAGTTTGTCAAAGAGAGAGCCCTAGGAGAGGCCTATGTCCAGCAGTGGACTGCGATAGGCTGATGATGATGATGATGATGATGATGATGAAGTTTGTCAAATCATATTATATTGTCACCTACGAGTACATGGAATGTTTCCAAAAACACAACACATTTCATTCTAAAACCTTTTGTCACTGTAGATCAGTAGTAGTGTATTGTAAATGTTTGTTTTCGTCAATCACTCCAATTCTTTGTTGAAATAGCATTGAAAACTATTTCCTCAAAATCAGTCAAACATGAAGTTGCTTGAATCCAAGTCAAGTCAAGTCAAATATGTTTATTGCAAAACCATAATGTACAGAAGGGTGTTATGAAAATACTAAAAGATGTTATTTAATTTCAGAAAAATTGCTCAGTGTGTTAGAAGCATAAGGAAACACCAACGAGACGGCAGGGACTATGAGGATGCGTGGCAGCTGACCACAGTTCAATTGGTTGCTGCAGCTGAGGTAAATAAGACCACCGATTATTAGCCTTTATAAAATCTAATAAACGAACTATTTCCTGTAAAAAAAATCCAATATCTGTGAATGCAGATCAAAATGTCTCAAAAAGTTATGGATGGTTGCCTAACAACGTCTTCTTGCAACTGAAATGGGTTTTGAAGGGCAGGTACGTTAATGTATGTATGTAAAATTCCACCCTATATATTTTCCCTTTTATTGCATTTTCATTTGTTACGTTTTAAATAGGTTGTGTCTTATGTAATGTGGTGTCTTTGTTATGAGGCAAAAAACAAATTATAATTTTAAAGTAATGGGACCTATAAAGACACTTGTGTCCATTTTATTTGTATACCTCAGGCCCATTGTCGAGCAGTGATTTGCAAAGTGTACCGCGAAGAGACGGTCAGGCTGACAGCGGAGAGCAGTCCAAACATCAGGAGGGTCCTGGACCAGCTGTCAACCCTATATCTGCTGTACTGGGCCCTGGAGAGAACTGGAGACTTGTTGAGGGTATGCCTTTGAATGTATGAGTTTATGAAGCAACTTTATTTTTGTGATAGAGAGCCAAACGAACATACGGGTCACCTGATGGTAAGTGATCACTGCTGCCCATGGATATCAAAATCCGCAGATGCGTTTCCTGCCTCTATAAACTATACTTTCCCCAACTGAGCACTGGTGAGCGTACTCACCAGCAGAAACATAGCACAACAATTACGAAGTGCTACTTTACATTTTTTTAAATGCAAGTCATATACTATACTTTTCTTTCAGTCTTTTGGTTTTTATAAAGTTAGGTGGGTATATTATTCTAATGCTACGTATGTTTAGGATTATGATCTTAGGAGTGACATTGATGAATGAGATTGTGACATCGATGAATGAGATTATTGAATGTAAATCTATTTTAAATTCTAATTGTATCAACTTATTCAAAATCAAAATTCTAAATTAATGAAAAAAAAACTTTTTGCAGTTTACGTCAATATCCGAGGAAGATATAATTAACTTGCAACATGAATACGAAGCTTTGTTGGTGAAGATAAGACCAAATGCCGTTGGATTAGTGGATGCTTTCGACCTTAGAGACGAAGTGAGTATTGTCTTGTGATTTTTTAAAAGGCTCATATGGGCGGTAAAAAAATAGCGGTAAAATTAGAGGTTTGAGGTCCACGAAGTCTTATTAAGCCAATTATATTTTTGCTATGTCCTAACTTGCAAAGGAACACACAGTGTAGTGACGACTTTGTATATTACATATTATACCTACCTACTGTCCCATTTCTTAACATAAGTGTCGTAAGAAGCGAAACGTTCTCCTGTGTTTAAATGTCCAAAATACTGCGGTCAAAAACTTACTGCAATAATTACCTCAACATGATCTAACGATGCTTCTACTTTTTCCCCATCTTCAGATTCTGCAGTCAACCCTAGGCTCATACGACGGGCGAGTATACGAGCGTCTGATGGAGGAAGCCTTGAAGAGTCCCCTGAACCAGGAACCAGTCAATGACTCCTTCCACAAGTATCTAAAGCCGTTCATGCAAGGAAAGCTGTGATATCAAAATAAATTTGAAATGAATCAATTTCAGTCATTAGATGTGTCGCCATAGTTGGAATTGGAACCGCTCTGAAATTCGCTGACCGTTGCTTCTATTCGAAGCGACTGCATGTTGATATACATATTTCATGTTAAATAAAATATGCCCTAAATATATGTTGAAATCTATACTTCTATATACTAATATATAAAGCTAAAGAGTTTGTTTGTATGTTTGTTTGTTTGAACGAGCTAATCTCAGGAACTACTGGACCGATTAGAAAAAATATTTTTGTGTTGTATAGTCCGTTTGACGAGAAGGCTATTGGAAATCGAAAAATAATAAAAAGAACCTGATTAATTTTTTGAAAAAGACTAACCCAACTAAGTGTCTATAAAGTATGTATGTATGAGGTGTACTGTATTTGTACTATGGAACAAGGGACTTTACCAACGCTTACGTTAATCTGATACCGCTATTTTTGTTATCGAATCATCTTTTATAATAAAGGCTTAAACGTAATTTAGGTTTTTATTGTTACCTCTTGTTTTTATTGTTATCATTGCACATGCATATGATCAAATTCAAAATAATCGCAGATTAACTTCCTACCTTTAAAATCCCAACTGAGCCTTGCAGACCTTACTCTCCAACAGAAACGTAGCACCTTGATGAATAGGTACGTCGTTGTGCTACAAATCATACTTCATACTAATGTATGTGAAAGTTTTTTGGATGTTTGTCCGTCAATCACGCTGAAACTACTACAAAGGATTTTATACAGGCAGGATGTGGGCTGACTTAGGTGAAAGAATACTTTTTACCCGATTAAATGGTCCCATGGGGTAAAACAGGAATCATGAAAGAAACCCGCAGGTTAAAACTAGTAATTAATAAATCCATATATTCTATGCAACATGCATTAAATGCATATCTATCCTACTACTATTATAAAGGCGAAAGTTTGTATGTGTGGATGTATGGATGTATGGATGTATGGATGTTTGTTACTCTTTCACGTAAAAACTACTGAATGGATTTGAATGAAACTTTACCACAATATAGCTTATACATCAGAATAACACATAGGATATTGGAAATCGAAATCGCGGGCGGCCGCTAGTTTTTTATAATTATAGAACATAAACAATAAGATATATTTATATACACTATTAGCCTCTACTCACACTGTCTTAATAAACCTTCTTTTTCAAACCGCAACAAAATCCAAGAAATCATATTATATGTTACATATGCATTATGTCTAGTTTAATGTCTGCTCGTAGTCCATAATAGTGATTTATATTGCCATCATTGAGAAAATAGGTGCCTACAAAATATGTCGGATGTGTAAATGACGTATTATTGTTGTATATTATTATATTACTCCTATCTTATCTACGTTCGCTTCAGATATAAACTAGTGTTACCTTATGAGCGGGTGCAAGTGACAGATTGTTACTGAAATCAGTTGAAGAAATAATTAAAATGTCTAAAGTTCAAGTGAATGAAGACCTTCAAAGGGAAAGGAATAAGTGTGATTTTAATGTGGAGGAACTTACTAATTATTTAGATGGAGGTGTGGAGTTGACGAAGAGAAGGCGTGATATCGGTTCGTATGTTTTTTTCTATTTTGAAATTGGAAAGTCATTTCTAAATAAACAATTGGAATAAAAAATTGCATAGTACCTTTAAAAAAATCCTAAACAAATATTTAATAAAAATAAAGATAATTAAAGTACCTATGTTGTTTTTCGTTTGGAATACTGAGGTTTACCCAGATTACATTTCACGCTGTCGTAAAATACCTTTGTCCCCTTTAACCTTTTAAGTCCCTTTGCGTCACGATATCGGCTGTACTACAATAGATTATAATCTACAATAAATGGTTGTTGAAACCTTAAGGATAAGTAAATAAGTAACTGACTTATATATTTCCTTTATGAAAAACTGTTTTTGAAATTATACGAAACCAAGAGTTTACTTTCAAATCTATGGTAAACATTTTTTTGTTTTCTTCTAGAAAACAAAGTGCTCAGCATCAAAGGTATTCAAGACGACGCCTTGGAAGAGTATCTCAGTCATAAAGAGAAATATGAAAATGCAGTACGAAAGGCCACGCTGTTATATGGAGCTCTTAAAGACCTGGAGGACCCCAACCAAACACAATTGGAAAAATATAGGTGAGACTGTACTTAGGAACAAAGTCGAAAGTATAATGTTTGATAATAATTATACACAAGTTATATAAACTTTAGTAAGATGGTACTTTGATTGCGCGATTGGAATTCATTCGAATTCATACTAAAGTCCATTTCACGTAAGATGATCCCTGTGACTTCTTATACGAAATTAAAATTTATTTCAAGACAACAAGTTCCACGAGCTGTTTGTTTGATTTTCCGTAGGGATCTTATTCCTTTGGAAAATTGTTGATTTCCTTTTGAAGGCAAGCTACTTAGTTACGGGTAGTTCACTCCCTTCATCGATTGTACGGGCTTCAGCTCGTCAGATGAAGCACTTTGGAATATTTACCATTCCAATATCAGAGACATAAGCGCTATTTGTGAACTGCAAGTGATCACCAACGAGTCTTGTCCAAGAGGATCAGATTAATAAATTCAATTTATTCCTTCTCAGAGCAAACTTCAGGAACCAAGTCACGGCGGCCGTATTCAAGGACAACCCTCCCTTCAGTCTGCACTACGCGATGTTCATCCCGAGCCTGATGAGCCAGGCCGACGAGGAGCAGCAGAAGAAGTGGCTGCCCAGGGCCACCAACTTGGAGATTCTGGGGACTTACGCACAGGTATGGAGTTCCACAGAAGAGTTGAATCTCAGGATTTCCTGGGGCCGAAACTTACCAACAGCCGTCCGACAACCGTTGGGGTACACGAGTTCTGGAGTAGATACCGCGATTTAGCAAGTGTCCCAAAAAGCGCAGTGAAACGATCTGCGCAAGATGGCATGAGCTGGATGCGAGTCACTGAGGATCGGGCTGAGTAGAGGGCCTATGTCCAGCTGTGGACTGATAAGGCTGATGATGATGATGCAGAAACTTACTACGATACTGACTGCCTTAGTTCACTAGGTGCTTAACATGTTGTGAACGCAATTTTGTAACCTGTTATAAAAATCAGTATACAATTGGCAGAGAGTAAATCTATACTAGTTTTTAACACCATTGGTTAAATACGGATATTGATATAAAAAAAACTCATTGCATAAGACACATTTAGTTAATTTACTTTAAAATTATTCTTTAACAGTATGGGTAACTATTCAAAATATTTGTTGTTTTGTTATTATGGTATTACGTCAGTTGTACAAAAACGGAAGTTTCGAGTGTTAATAAGTACTAAATTAAATATTTCCTTCATTTTCAAATACAGACGGAAATGGGTCACGGCACTTTCATACGCGGGCTGGAGACGACGGCAACCTATGACCCTGAAACAGAAGAATTTATCCTGCACAGCCCCACGCTTACTTCATACAAATGGTGGCCAGGCAGCCGTAAGTATTTTGATTTAGATGTTTTTTATCTCGCAGGGAAACCCATTGACGCGCTGTAAGTGCAGGCTAGCTAGACCTGCAGCCGTGTGGTGGGCTCGGGACTACGTCCTAATAACAACTAAAGCCCTGCGGATTTCATCGCAGTGGGACAGACTTGTTCTCGTGCCTGGCGGGGCCTGGCGAATGCCCAGCCCGTTCCCAGGCACTCCCTGACCTTGATAGTCAAGTCAGGGAGGATGACTCAGGAAACGGCGTCATCCCCTGACATGTCATGGGCAGCCTATACAATGCACGCCGAAGAGCTTATCCTGCGCGTTGGCATACCCATCAGGCTAGAGAGGACGTAAATGAGCACGTCAAATGTGCTTTTCTGTGCTAAGTATTTCTACTGACTTTAAACAAACATAATTATCTTCTTCCAGTCGGCCATACCGTAAATTACTGCATAGTCATGGCCCAGCTGTATATAAAAGGGAAACATTATGGTATGCAGCCTTTTATAGTCCAAATAAGAGATGAAGAAACCCATATGCCTCTGCCTGGCATAACTGTGGGAGAAATCGGGCCCAAGCTAGCGTACAACACTGTCAACAATGGATTTCTTGCCTTCAACAACGTCAGGATTCCTAGGCGGCAAATGCTTATGAAGAATTCACAAGTTTTAAAGGTTGGTTGGATATTTTATTGTTAAGAAATTTGGGAATTGCTTTTTTTTATTGGAAATGAATGCCTTACAGTAGAAATTACAAGACTCAGTTTTCACGAACCCCTATATTTAAATTGCCGAGAAAAGAAAAAAGTACGCTAGAAAAAATGGTTTCAGCCTATTAATATAACGATGAGGGCGTTTAGCAGAAAAAAGCGCTAGGAAGCGTTTGTAAACAAAATGGCGATTGTTAGCGCAAAATGGGGATTGTTAAGCGGTAACACAGTAAACTGACAGTTAGCAAACACGTCCTGGCCGAAAACTGTACAGTTTGTTTTTAGCGCTAGTAAGCGCTCGCAAACGCTTTTTTCTGCCAAACGCCCCCAATGGCTTAAGTTCAACAATTGGGGGCTTAGCCCTGACCTGATTCCAGATTTCCTATGTAAGGTTTGGAGCTAACCTTACGTTTACATTTTTAGGATGGAACATTCAAGGCATCTCCCAATACCAAACTGGCGTACGGAACCATGGTCTTCGTAAGGGTACTTATCGTGAATGACAGCAGTAACAAGTTGTCGCGAGCTGTCGCTATTGCCATCAGATATTCAGCTGTCAGGAAGCAATCACAGTTGAAAGCCAAGTACGATCACCTTGCTACATGTCACATTTTATTAGAATAGAAGAATAGATTATTTATTTGCATAAACGTGGTTACAAAATTAAATGGTCTTCAATTATCTTTGTTCCGACACATTTTGCTTTTCATTCAAAGCATGGAAATAACAAAAAAAAACCAATTAATATTTTGATTTATGTATGATTAACAATTAAATATATTCTTTAGTATAAATAAATATTCAGAAAAAGCAGTTCCTAGGTTGTGATAATGAATCATTAAATACAAGCATAAAAATTATTAAACATCCAGATCTAAATACTGTGTTTTGATGGGTGAAACGGAACGTATCAAATGACATTTAATTTGTTACGTGCTTACAAAACGTGAGGGTAGAATTGTAATTATTTAAATGTCAGTTAATGCATTACACCATAGTTATTCCCTCCGTGACCGTAATTGCTAAAAAGTATCCGAAACTTCAGATTTTGTTATTAATATGTAAGTACTAATCATTAATTGCTATGCGATACGATTGCGATGTTAAATCGTTTTTGTAGTTTTTGTCATTCAATCCTTACTATTATTATAAATCGGAAAGTGAGTTTGTTTGTTTTTTCCGCTTTCACGCCGTAACTACTGAACCGTTTGCTTTGAAATTTTGCAGACGGAGAGTTAAAAGTAGTGAGTAATTAGTGAATTTATTCTCCAGTGAACCGGAGTGTCAAGTCCTGGACTACGTGACGCAGCAGCACAAGCTGTTCATCGGGCTGGCCTCGTGCCACGCGTACTGGGCCGCGGTGAAGTGGCTGTGGGAGCTGTACGAAGGAGTCACCAGCGACCTGGACGCTGGCAACCTGGACAGACTGCCTGAGGTACGAGTTTACCTATCTTGGACTTGCTCCTTGACGTAGTGGTGTATCAATGTAACTTTGTGTAGGTTTTGCTCGATTGGTCAGGACGTTGCAGGCTTGAATCCCCTGTAAGGCTTGCGGAGGTCAGACGGCAGTCGCTCCAATAGAATAAGCCGGCTGTTCATATCAGTATCGTAGTCGCAGCGTATCCTGGTGATCACAATGTTTGTGGCCGAGAACGCAAGGATGAGATGTGTACCAGAATGCTAAGTTCTGGACTACGTGACGCAGCAGCACAAGCTGTTCATCGGGCAGCACAAGCTGTTCAAGCTGGCCTCGTGCCACGCGTACTGGGCCGCGGTGAAGTGGCTGTGGGAGCTGTACAAGGGAGTCACCAGCGACCTGGACGCCGGCAACCTGGATAGGCTGCCAGAGGTAAGAGTCTACTATTTTTTTTTATGTCAGAGGCGGCAAACGAGTTAGCGGGTCGCCTGATGGTAAGCAATCACCGCCGCCCATGGACATCCGCGACACCAGAGGTATCGTTGATGTGTTGCCGGCCTTAACCCCATACCCTCCCTAACTGAGCTCTGGCAATCTTACTCACCAGCAGAAACATAGCACATCAGTTAAGAACTATCTGGAATTGTGCCTTGCATGTAGTGGTAAGAGCGTATATGCCGTGCAAAATAATTTGTATGTAAACCAAATTGCAAAATAAACCACTTCGACTTTGACTTTGAGTGCTGAGCTCTAAAACCTAGAAAGTCATGGGTTCAAACTTTGTGAAGGTCTTGCTAGATTGTTCAGGCCGTTGCAGTCTTGAATTCCTTGTAAAGATAACGCTGGTCGGAATTTGCTGTATGTAACTTACGAATATTTTGTAGAATTTGGACTCTGTTGTTGTTTTTACCAAAATATTATGAGCATATTGTTATCGTGATAAGAAACAATTAAGATAAGATAATCTAATTCCTTCTTGTATCATCATACATTTTTTATTACGGCTTGAGTACTTATGCAATTGATAACATTATGTTATCTGTTAAATAACGTTACCCACATTGACGTGTTAGCGAAATATACCTGGCCTGAATGAATTTCTCCCAATATAGGTTTTTACTGCTAAAATGGGATGATTCTATGCAATGTTCTGTTGTATCTGTAATTAACTATGTATATCTCTTTAAATTTTTGGTGTAACGTCATTATCATTAGTCGTAACACAAATTCCCCACTGGTAATAAAAATTCGGACCAACCTTACTCGGACCAAACGTCCGAATTGACAGTTTTAATTTTAATATTTTTTCTTCCCTGTCGATTCGGACAACATCAAAAAGCCGTTTAGTGGAGTCAGATGGAAATATTCGTTAAAAGTTTCCTATTTGACTATACGAACAAGCAACTTTTCTCGTGGTCCTTGTATTGACAGAATTGATTTGATTCGAGTAAAATCTATCCGCATTGACCTAATCGTCCAGCGTGGTTGTTAAAGGCCCGACCTCCTTATCCATAGTGAAGGCCAGTGCCCCGCATACGGCTGATGGTGATGAAGATGGTAATGTCACCACTTTTGTTTGTTTCTTTTCCAGTTACACGGCTTGGCATGCGTCCTCAAGGCTGTCAGCTCGGCCGACTGCGCCGCCATGATCGAGCGCTGCCGCCAAGCGTGCGGGGGTCACGGGTTCATGGCCTCATCCAACCTGCCGCAGCTGTACGGTATTGCGACTGCAGCCTGCACTTATGAGGGCGAGAACACTGTGTTGCTGCTGCAGAGCGCAAGGTTTGTGGTAGTTTTATAGTTTAACTGGTAGGTATGTTGTTGATAGTGACATAGGTCAGAGCTACAATGTAAAAATCAGGCTTGACAATTCAGGATCGTAGTCGCAGCGTAGGTACTCTGGGCCCCGAGGAATGTCCGAGGTTGCAACCGGGAGGAACGCTAAGATGATGGTTATGCGATCTATCTAAAATATTTTCTTCGCTGGCCACGAAAAAAGGCAGATAGTACACCTCTGAACATTAATAAATAAATAATATTTCTAATTCTGATTTGATCTCCAAATAGATTTAGAGTTTTGTACAGCAGCAGGAAGCCTTTTCATCACTTTCTAAAGAATTTCCCACCCTGATCACTTCGTTAGACACCGTCCTCTGGAGTACATTATAGCATAATTTCAGGTCTCTTGCAAAATCTTGGCATCAGGCGATGAAAGGAGAAGCTTCATCCCCAACAACAGCGTACATTGCGGATCAAACACCATTGAAACAGTGGAATAGTTCTGTCGAAGGCATATTAAAAGGCAGTCAAAGAGTTTCTGTTGGGTAAGTTTCAGTATGATATTTTTAAATAATTACTTCCATAAAACTAAAAGATTTTTATTTTATTCCGGTAAAGTCAAAAATAAATAAAACCAACACTTTTTTATATGTCTAGGTAGGTATAAATACGAAGATTGGAAGCGTTAACGGATTCAATTTTGCCATTCGGATTAAAATCAACTTTTAATATCTCAGTTGAAGATAGTATCTTTTAAATTACCTTTGTTCACCTATAACTTAATATCTTAGAATTTGTAACCCAGTTATGTTAACATTAGAAATTGTCTCGGAAATGTCAATAGTATTTTCCTTGTTAACAGTAAATTAGCTGCAGCTATGGCTAGCTTAGAAGATTATATGAAGTCTGGATTGGCACCAGAAGATGCGTGGAACAAAGCTTCAGTACAGTTGGTGGCAGCTGCAGAGGTACATAACATTGTTATTTATGAATTTGAAACCCCTTGAAAGTTTTGTTATAATTATTCTTTGATATGCATTATGATTTTATGCATGTCTGGTGAGACAACAAAGCATCTCTTGAAATGATTTTGTTTAATTTAAGAGTCAGGCAGGCTTGCAATAGGGGCCACCTGGTTGTAGTAATTGATCGCCGCTGCCCATGGACATCAACTACTTCACAAAGGTTGCAGCTTTTTAGGAGAGGTAGAGCTTAGTGGAACTTCCACTCAAATGAGCCACTTGTCTTTGAATACTTCCCCCTTGAAGAGATCACAGTGATATAGAACTTCGTAACGGTTGAGCTATGTTCGAAGGTGTCGGAAAAACTTCGTAAAAAAGGATGCGTTGCCTGTTTATATGCTTGCGCACTCTTATCATTAATTTCGTCCATTAGGTCCATTATTGATTTATAAATTAATATCGATAAATCATGAAATATTTAAACAAAAACCCCATTTCTTCCAGGCTCATGGGCGTGCGGTGGTCCTGTCAGTATTCTATTCCGAAGTCAAAAGGACGACATCATCTCTCTCTGCACCTACGCAGAGGGTGATGCGCCAGTTAGTAGAACTGTATGCGTACTACTGGACCTTGGAGAAACTTGGGGACTTTGTACTGGTGAGTATTTTTTTTAACGATTTATATTTTTTTCTTAAAGTGATATTTTTCGTTTGTATTGCTCTATTCACATTATCAAAAGTAATGAATGTTTAAAAAGGTACAATTTTAAGGTTGATAGACATATTTCTATAATGCAATGGAAGTAGCACTACTACATTATTTCAAATATTATTCTTCCTGACATTATTGATTTCTATTTCCCTTAATAACGGAATCTCCTGGAGAAAGGCTTCAAGTTTTTTTCCAGGACCTCTGCCACTCTGGACATATTTCTGATTACATACTGCTACCACAATATATGTAGTTTATTAGAAGAAAAACATTCCTCTACTTCTATTCCATTTCAAGTAAAAATCATCAAAATGTTTCAAACTAATCACCGCTTCATCTAGGGCAATAAAAAAGTAGACACGTCAAAAATAGCGACCACAAAAAGGTGTTTATAGCAGTGAATTTCCGCACGTCAGATAATGGCGCCTATTCATATAATCAAATCGACCAGTATCCATTGTGTTCAGTGACAATGAATGAGCTGTTAAAATTCCACGCGAATAGACATGTTAATTATTACCATATGTTAGCAGCTGTCATAGTTATATGGTGGTGCTATATTGGTGATTCATGAGTTCAGTTTTGTGGAAAACCTTCAAGGAAAAAGAAAAAATGAAGGGTACGCTTTTGTATCACTTCAAGGCAAATGCGAAAGCAAAGTGCAACAGATATTTAGGTCAATAGTCATTTCATTAATATAATATGGTACGTACTCGAAAATAAAAGTTCTTAGGTTGTCCTGTCATTTTCGCCC
The DNA here is from genome assembly GCA_958496325.1 of Nomophila noctuella. Classification (NCBI taxonomy): domain Eukaryota; kingdom Metazoa; phylum Arthropoda; class Insecta; order Lepidoptera; family Crambidae; genus Nomophila; species Nomophila noctuella. Next base: position 2,833,873 of record OY292482.1, read on the forward strand.
CAACCCACGGCCAAATGCGGGGATATTGGGTATATCGAATTAGCAGCAAAAAACAAAAGTCATACGAAGTCTAGATCTCTTGAATAAAGACAACCTCATGATATATTTAAAGTAAAGTATCAGCCTACAAATGTTCCACTTCAGGGCAGATGCCTCTATCATTTGAAATCATGTTTTCGTTACAAAGACTGTACATTAATATATCCATTCAAAATTAAATGTATTACGGAACCCAACAGGCGTGTTAAAATTTAACATTATGATATCAGCCAGGATATAATTAGCACTTGCCAAATCCAACGGTTTCTTCACAGTTATCGAAATGCATAGAATATTTAATATTCAACCCGAGGTCGGGTTCAATGGATCTAAATATAAAGAATTAGATTCATGTAAAAAACTTATTTTGACTAAGCACTGGTCATCGAAGCCCGTTATAATTTTCGTATACTCATTTCAAATGATTAGATTTTGGTCGAACGAGTAGGATATTTTAATTATTAATTTAATATATTATAATACATATACATGTATCCATAAATGCTTCTGTAATATTTTTATCGGATTCCAATATTACATTTGACGAGCAGCTTGGTGTAGTGGTCAAGAAATTGACTATTAGACTAAGAGGTTGCGGGTTTGATCCCCGCACAGGACAAACATTTTGTGCATGAACATGCCTGTTTGTCCTGATCTGGGTGTTATGTGTTGTTATCTATTCAAGTATGTTTGTTTACCACTGATGTTTCTGGTATTTGTGATATGTGATGTTGTGTGTGAAGTGATTCAGCAGCTTCACTTTTTTCGGATTCTAAAATACGGGTAATGATAGACATTTATTTATTCACACCTCCAACTTCTTGCATATAAAAAAAACGATAACACTTGGCAAATACATCTTGCTCAGATTAATAAACATGTGAGATCAAATTACAATAAATATATCGAGTGTTTCACAAGTCTTAAATTAAGATTATCACATTCATACAATTCAAAGTTGTGCAGGAGCTAAAATCTTATTTATGAGCTAATTATATTATCAATACATTATGTTAATTCATTCAACGTTGAATTGATTATTTTATTGAACAAAACTTTTAAAGGAGCTTTACTTTTCAATATACACTTAAGTATCAAATGCATTCGAATATGTTAATAGATAGAGAAAATATAATTTAATCGATCTCTTTCCCATTTTATTGAGATAAAATGGGATATTCTTTCTGGTGAAGTTTTGCTTGCTTGGGCCTCAGTAAATACTTAAAAAACTGAAATTTGTGTCGAAGCAGAACAATATATGTATACGTCTGTTTATTACTGAAGTTGTGGTTGGTGGAAATTTTTCCTAATACAGGCTTACAGTTGAGTTTCTAATGACAAGAAAGAAGTAAAAAAAAAAATAGTAAAATTAAAATTAAAAAAGTTTCAAACTTTCCCAAAATGAGACCATGATGTCATGTAGTACTTGAATTAAGATCTCCGAGGCTCATGTATTGAGCCTCGGAGACTATGTAGGTATCTGGCGTTTCTATATTGTGGGCGGACAGGTACACTAATGTTAAAATGCAGAACTAACATTTTAGTAAACATGATAAGATCATTTCGTAGTTTCAGATTGCTAAATAAGAAATGTAGATATGCAAATATAAGAGCATATTAAAAATAATTCGACTTGTAAAAGCCATACAATTTGAACTAGGTAAGTAGTAAACTTTGGAAATAAATATTCTAGTTACGTTACAACAATTATGAACTTTTATTATTTTTTATTAAATCTTAATCGCAAAAACTCGTTAAATATTTGCCAAGGTTTAAAAAGATTAAACGGTCCTTTTTAATAGAAATTCTTTAGTTTACTATCAAATGCTATCTTGGTATCACATCAGTAACTTACATGTCGTGTAACTATATTTTAATCTGTCGTATCAAACAAAAATAATGCTATGCTATATAGTGGAAGTAATAAACCGTCTGCGTTAAAATATCTTCATAATGACAATTTAAAAAATGCATTAATAAACTACTGATTTTATAGAGTAACTAGCGGCCGCCCGCGACTCCGTCCGCGTGGTTTCCGGTTTCCGCAAACGTAGGTATATACTATACCTATAAAGTTCCATACAAACATTAATCCCCTTTTTCATCCCCTTGGGGTGGAACATATAAAAATCCTTTCTAAGGGGATATTTATGTCATAGTAGCTTCATGCATGCCAAGTCCCAGCCCTATCGGTTTAAAATTGACAAAGTTTCATACAAACATTAATCCCCTTTTTCATCCCCTTGGGGTGGAACATATAAAAATCCTTTCTAAAGGGATCTTTATGACATAGTAGCTTCATGCATGCCAAGTCCCAGCCCGATCGGTTTAAAATTGACAAAGTTTCATACAAACATTAATCCCCTTTTTCATCCCCTTGGGGTGGAACCTATAAAAATCCTTTCTAAGGGGATATTTATGTCATAGTAGCTTCATGCATGCCAAGTCCCAGCCCTATCGGTTTAAAATTGACAAAGATTCATACAAACATTAATCCCCTTTTTCATCCCCTTGGGGTGGAACATATAAAAATCCTTTCTAAAGGGATCTTTATGTCATAGTAGCTTCATGCATGCCAAGTCCCAGCCCGATCGGTTTAAAATTGACAAAGTTTCATACAAACATTAATCCCCTTTTTCATCCCCTTGGGGTGGAACATATAAAAATCCTTTCTAAAGGGATCTTTATGTCATAGTAGCTTCATGCATGCCAAGTCCCAGCCCGATCGGTTTAAAATTGACAAAGTTTCATACAAACATTAATCCCCTTTTTCATCCCCTTGGGGTGGAACACATAAAAATCCTTTCTAAGGGGATCTTTATGACATAGTAGCTTTATGCATGCAAAGTCCCAGCCCAATCGGTTTAAAATTGACAAAGTTTCATACAAACATTAATCCCCTTTTTCATCCCCTTGGGATAAAATAATAGATATATACTATAGCCTATAACCTTCCTCGCCAAATACACTATCCAACAAAAAAAGAATTTTTCAAATCGGACCAGTAGTTCCTGAGATTAGCGCGTTCAAACAAACAAACAAACAAACAAACAAACTCTTCAGCTTTATATATTAGTATAGATAAGTACGACTTTTTTGTTAATACCAAAAATAAGATTTCACATCAATGAACTTAACAGACCCATTAATTACATTTAAGTAGTATGAAATAGATTATCGTCATATTTTATGCATCAGTAAAAGTTGACAAAATCATCGACAGAAGTTGACTCTAATTTTTAAGAAATAAGAATGTAGAATAGTCAGCATTTCATAACAGTGTGATATTAAAACTGAATTTACTGCCAATTTACTATGCAAATCCTTCCGACAGGAAAAAAATATGATTTATATTTCCTTCTCTCATAAATAATATGTTGATGTTTTCTCACAAAATCGACAGTGTTTATATTATTAACTGTTAAACTGTACATTAGCATATTAATAAAATTAATTTACATTAAGAGAGACATAATTCATAAAATATTCGTAAAATATAGCAAAGCAAGTTTAATAAATAACTGTGTAAAGGGGCGGATTGCTCTGTTTTCTAAATGGAAGCAATATATCAAGGCTATAAAGAAATTGATAATGATCTTGAGGCGGTTTTTTTGGGCTAACGGGTTTTCAGTCTTATCTACTGGCTTCACTTATGGCCGTATGTATAGGCGCTAGTGTAACACAGAAGTTGTTACTAATTAATTATGTAATGTAATAATTTATTTACTCACACCTCGTTTGAGCAGTGTAAGAAAGGTACATCTTTTTTGTAGTCATTCTTTCAATTATTGTAAATAATGTGTCAGTTATGTTCCAAAGCCTATGTAAATTCAATTGCATCTTTCATCGTTTGACACCACGAGCCGTTGATTCCTCAAAAAGGATTTTGTGCGTTTGACACCACGGCACTGGATAGTACCCCTACATTCACCTATACCTACCTAGGACCTACCTAATGAATGAACAATGAAGGCAAGCCGTTAGCATTAATATCGAACCAGCGACAAAAAACGCACCTCTAAATAAAAACTTGCAGGTCAAACAATATCGTGAGGTCCCAATACTGTTACGGGTCAATATTCTGAGACAAAAAATAATGGGTGTAATCGTTGCTTGTGTTAAATCACGATTTCTTTAACAGATCTATTAGCGCTATTAACGATGTTCATACCTAGCTATTGTCTTGGTTTTATTTTATCTTTATGTTAGTTCAGGTGACAGATACAGCTACTCTACACAGATAGTAAACAAACATGGTATAAGCTAATCTGTGGTATAAGCGAAGTCTGTAGTAGGATTTATTTAATAAAGGCAATATTGTCTCATTTCCATTGCTCGATGTGTAATTTTATTTTACCAATTTAAGCGAAACATGAACAATAAGGTACTAAGGACAGTTATACAAAGATTCAGAACTACAGTAGAACTCCAATTATCCGAACTCCGACTATCCGAATCGCCGATTATCCGAATCACTATCAGAAAAAAAATTGTCCAAAAAAAGTCTAAGTGCGCTATTCTTCTTCCCCTCGCGAAGCCAGTGTTTGCGCGTTCGCTCATTAATTGTCCTTCTCTCCGCGAAGTCAGTGTAGGCACAACATGTGAAAATATCATGTTTCTTTCATTTAATTCAATAAAAAATAGTGCAATATCTAAAAGTAGATTTTTTTCGGTCCAATGGCAATAAAAAAAAAACTCCGATTATCCGAATATTTGATTATCCGAATGGGTCCCGGTCCCCATTTATTCGGATAATTGGAGTTCTACTGTAGTTATTATGCTAAAATAGGTTAGGATTGTCCCCACTTTTGTCAACTGTCAGCAAGAAAATAAAAATACAGGTTTTTTTAGATTAAATCATCAGTCTATTTAAATCAGACGGTCTATTTAAATTTATGAATACTTTTTATTATATTTTAGGTAACTCATCCTTTTAAATATTATTTTTCTGTAATCAGGGACAATGAGTAAGTAGGCCTAAGAAATGAATTGGTCTGTAGAAAGATCAAGCGCAGGATCAACGGTTCTGTGTGGTTGCTAAGGCAAATTTTCAATCTTATTTCAAAGTTTTATCACTGTTGCTAATGAACCATAAGCAATTTGGCCAAAAAAACGAAAACAATAAATTATGATAATAGGTACTATAAAAACAGTTCTGCGGACCGATATTGATAGCGATCTACATGGACCGGTTTTATTACCGATTAAGACAAATGGAAGATTTTAATCTCCCGGTCATCTCGATACCTACTGCTCGTATTGAAACAACGAGAGTAGGTCAAAAACTAGATCTGAAGTTATTGTTAAGAGTTATTTATGTTTGAAATTTGCAACGGTGTGTTGTTTGTGTTATCAAATCGTTCTATTTTCTGTAATGATTAGAGAAAGTAATTAATTTTAGATTAAAAATGTTAGCCAAATGTTATAAACATTTCCAGAGCCTCGATCCCTCTTAGATGAAAAAAGTTTATGTTTATGTAAAACGTAACTTCTGTTTATTACTTAAAAATGATGTCACCGATGTGTGATTAATATTCTCAATTAATAGGCTAGTTGCCACTATTTTTATTATTTGATAGAACGGTTCATTACGATAATATTACAACATAAAAAAAATACGAAAATTTTTTGAAGCACCTATCCAACTGTATTTTGAATTTTAAATTATTAATTTCACTATACTACCGTAAACGTCGTCCGCCATGATGGTCTGGATTGTAAGACAGTTCGCCGACAGTCATTTCTCCTTTGCACTATTCACCGACAGGACGTTTCGTTTTTGTCTGATTCACCGACAGCACGTTTCGCCTTAGGACGTTTCGTCGACAGGACGGTTCGCATTTTTCTGTTTCACCGACAGGACGTTTCGCCTTAGGACGTTTCGTCGACAGGACGGTTCGCATTTTTCTGTTTCGCCGACAGGACGTTTCGCCTTAGGACGTTTCGTCGACAGGAATGTTCGCATTTATATGTTACGACGACACTTTTCAACTATGGAATAATAACGCAAAGATTAGCTAGTAACTAGGTAGGTATCTTGAGAGCGATCTTGAGATGCATTTTTATATGAAAATAGCATTTCAAGTTCGCAAAGGACTGCTTTAAAATACTTCACATAATTTTATCCTTTAAAACGTTTTTCGCTTCGAAATTGTTTTAATTTTTGAGAAGTCTAATTTATATAGAAAGAATAGAAACACTATTCGTATTTTATTTATTGTATATAGGGTGTAACAAAATATACTGCAAATATTTTAAGGACGAATTCTTTAGTGGCAATGTAATCAATATCAGATATTAAAAAGTCAAAATTAATGCCTACCAAATTTTGCATTTTCTGCATTGGCCAATTTGCTCTTTTCGTCCTGTAAGCTTCGCCCCCTCTCCATCACTTTGCTTTTGGGGCAGGACAAGTGTAGTAATTGTATTACACTGATAAGACACGACCAGCTGTCTTGCATATGACAAAATTTGTACTTTTCCAAATTATTCACTCAATTTATTTTGTTGATTTTCTCGGAAACTAGCGTATTACCAAAAAAAATTTACTAGACAAATTTATTACATTTCCACTAAACGATTCGCCCTTAAAATATTTGCAGTATATTTTGTTACACCTTATATATTGCTTTCAAATATTGCCACAGAGTTTTGGAAATAGAGTTTTACAATTGTAAAATACCACATAGCAGATAGGGGTAATTATACCACTATCGGTAGTCACGGCTAAAATACATTTTGAGATTTTCTTGGTATTAAAATATAAAACGAAGTAATTAAAACTTCTTACATCTTGTTGAATCTTTAATTGCAGAACAAAAATAAAAATAAAGTTTTTTGAGTTAAACTTCCTCATTGTATAAAAATGAATTAACATATTAACACAAGCATTAAATTGAATGTCAATTAATGATGCAATACATCCTCAAATGAAAAAAAATATATTTAGCTAATCTTTGCGTTATTATTCCATAGTTGAAAAGTGTCGTCGTAACATATAAATGCGAACCTTCCTGTCGACGAAACGTCCTAAGGCGAAACGTCCTGTCGGCGAAACAGGAAAATGCGAACCGTCCTGTCGACGAAACGTCCTAAGGCGAAAGGTCCTGTCGGTGAAACAGAAAAATGCGAACCGTCCTGTCGACGAAACGGCCAAAGGTGAATCGTGCTGTCGGTGAATCAGACAAAAACGAAACGTCCTGTCGATGAATAGTGCAAAGGAGAAATGACTGTCGGCGAACTGTCTTACAATCGATGGTCTGTGCCGTGGCGTCACTGTTCTTGTCAACAATACGCGTGACATAACCAAAAAGTGTTTATCGGAATTAAAACCATGTCGTCGTAGAGATTACATGATACATTTATGAATTACCACTATTGTATCGTGCGTGAATGTAAGAATACATCAATAAGAAGTTGTGGATTAAAGTACCCAGTGATGAGCATTTGCGAATCAGAATTTGAAGCAAAACATTTTGCAACCATCAAAGTATCTATTTTGGGCAGGTTTGTTTTCAATAAATGTGAAGTGTATAATATTTTAATAGTGCAATAAACAACAATCAACGCGTTTAAATAAAAGACCACGAATAACCTGTCGAAACTGTCGTTTGAATTTGTGTTGTTTACAATATTGGTGACGTAGAATCATGGCGGACGGTGTTTTCAATCAAGAGAAAAAAAAGTAAAAATGTATCGGGTTTAAGTTGAATTTTTGCAGCAATCCCATATTTATATTTAATGAAGTTTTCATATTTTGGACCCTTGTACGGAATTATTTTCGAATTAAAAGTGATTTTATAAATGGTGATATGAGGCAACTAGCCTATTTAAAAAATAAAATAATAATGAAGTCACTTGAAGTGTTTAAAATAATACGAAATCTTTTCAAAGCACTTTCATAGATCATATTAAATTTTAATTACTCGTACCCAGTTGGTACGACGACGGTTGTCAAATAAGGAGAGAAAGTGATGTCTGATTTGTTTCGAAAAGAAAAGTAATGTTAAGAAACCATACCAACCGCTTGTCAAAGACAAAAGTAATCAATCAACAACGTCGACTTACTATCAAGTTTTAAATGTTATGATAGAACGTTTGGTTTATTGATTAAACGTGTCCCACAATTTAATTTAATAGGAATTGATCAGTTGGGCTGGTATAACAAATGTAAGTAAAAAACACACAAGGTGAAAAAACCGGCCAAGAGCGTGTCGGACACGCCCATGAAAGGGTTCCGTAGCTAAAAGATGGCCCGACCGCTTAAGACACCATTTAGTAAGGGCAACTGCACGTCATAAGTTGGTCGAGTTGTATAAAAATAACTATGTATGATACAGAGTTCGCTATAGTTTTCGTTGAAAGTACTTACTTGGAGGTATACAGGACATTTTTTTCAGAATTATTGTAATAGTATTTCAAAAGTTAAGGGGGGGGGACGCTCTAATTTTAACTTTGTATTAATATATCTCGAGACTGGGGTGTTTGATCCACATGGTTTCAAGGCAAGTTTTATTGTATTTAAAAATACCTTTTTAACGATACCCCACACGATGGGGTTAGTCGATTTTTTTTTTCGAATTTACTTTTCGCTGTATGGGAGGGGGGGTAAAAATAATTATTTTTCGATTATTTTAAAAACCAATTCTTGAATTATCACTATACATCTCTCCACCAATTTTCGTGGCAATCGGTTCAGAAACGGCGGAGAACGAGCCAGGACAGACAGACAGACAGACAGACATGACGAAACTATAAGGGTTCCGTTTTTTGCCATTTGGCTACGGAACCCTAAAAAACGCGACCAAAGTTCGGCTTGTATGTATTTAACCGGAAAAAAAGTAGGAGTTACAATTATCTACCATTTACTAATTGTTACATCTTAAAAAATACTCAAATAATAGTCAAACGCAATTCGATTTATGTTTAATGTAAAAAAATTGCATAATTTGGACGTAGAAATCGACAAATAACTGTAAGTTTGCGAATCTTCCCTCTTAAATACGACTAAACTTGATCCTTAAGGTTAAGGTTAAGGTCGAATGGTAGAGAATGCCATGAAGCATTAAGTCCGCCTTTTGTAAAATTTATTATATCGTGCAATAAAGTTTAAATAAATAAAACCCTCCTAATAAGGCGGCCAAAGAAAGTTACAAGTCATGATATCCAACTCTTATATTTGTTTCCAGTACACCCCTATAACTCAACAAGATGTCCAGTACATTCGGCGCAAGTACGAAGACATCCTTGAAGCCATCAGGCCTAATGCCGTCGGTCTAGTGGATGCCTTCGATTACAGAGACGAGGTTAGTAACTATCATCATCATCATCATCATTATCATCATCATCCTAGCGCCTCTACCGGCTGCACCCCCGGCCATTACATCTGAGCCCAGGGTACGCTACGACTAAGATCCGGAATTGAACTGCCTGGTTATTATAATGGAGTGATAGTCATCTGACCTTCGTAATCCTTACAAGCGAAACCAGACCATTCGGATCATAGTCGGGTTCAACGGCTTAACGCGCCTTCTAAATACCTAAGTCGATGCTGAGTAAATTGTTTAAACTTACTAAATATATTTTTTAGCAAAAGTGAAATAATAATTTATCAATTTGATGCGAGTATTTTACTTTTATTTCATAATCGGTTAGGATTGACATTAAGCAGTGAATGTCCTATTAATTATAATGAAGACATTCAAACTATAAATCAAATGTTCTCCAATTTAACATGGGTTTTTCTATAAATGCAGTTTTTAATCAACGATGACATCCGGAGAGATCGTCTACTCGTTTTTACTGCAGGCTTTAAATGATTTATCGCACAGACTTGTTTTGTAAAAGAAATTAAAGTCATCAACTAAACACTAGTTTCCTCTGCTATCCGTATATTATGTATGCTATGAACATTTTATCATCCCCTTAGTGAAGATTATTTAGGGTGGGCCAAAAGAAGTCATCCAATGTTCTTAGAATTTCATTTTTTTTCAAAATAAAAATATTTTATTCTGTTTTTCGAGTATGTTGTTTGAAGGTTATAAATACAAAAAGGATTTTTTTTTGTTACTATCTGTTTTCTTTACATTCGATTTCTCTAAATACTCTTATGTCTGAACACATCACATTTACAATGTTTATGTTACGGGCAACGTGATTAATCGGGAATTATGAATAAGGGCCGGCCTTTATTAATAATTCCCAAGAGCGTTGGGCAAAGTGATTAATTTATCACTTTGACCGGCCCGTATTAATAATTCCCGACGCCTCTTGGTCCATGTAATAAATCAGTGTTTGAGATGGCTTGTATTTATCACTTGGACCGGGCATTATGATAAGAAATGTTTAAGGGTCACAAAAAAAAAATAACCCTAACCTATTTTAGACCACCTAAGAAGCGGAAGACTAATGGATGGATATAGGTTAGGGTTTTTTTTATGACCTTTTAAAATTCCCCTAGTCACGAACATAACACATGGTAACGACTTTTCATCTTATGTAATATTTTTATCTAAATAAAAGTAGGAAGTTAATTATATCAATAATTGCTTTTTTAGTGTTTATTTTTAAATGTTCAATTGATGTGTCCTTTAACTTTTCATGTTAATATTGTAAGTTTAATAAGATTTAATTAGTAAAAACAGTTCAAATAACCTATTTTATCACTTTGCCCAATATGGGTTGGGAATTATTCATAATGGCCGGGAAAAGTGATTAATTTCGCTATTTTTATCACATTGCCCAATTGAGTAGGGAATTATTAATACAGACCGGGAATTATTAATACGGCCCGGGCTTATCACATGGCCCGTAACATATACATCCATATGTGCTTTTTTCATCCTCCTGTTTCAATTTTCGTTCCCAGTTAGTGAACGATGAAAGATAAAGAACGAAGATGATAAGATTTTTGTCAAATTTCAAAATCATTAAACTTCATTTTCTCAATAATGATTGCGTCTGATTCCATCATTATCTTTAATTAAAATAATATTTTATCATCGTTCCCAGATTCTGAACTCGACCCTTGGCGCGTACGACGGGCGCGTGTACGACCGCCTGATGGAGGAAGCTCTGAAGAGCCCGCTCAATCAGGAGCCAGTCAACCAGTCCTTCCACAAGTACATCAAACCATTTTTGAAGAGGGCCAAGCTATAATTGAACTGAGGAAGACTGCCTGCAGAAGCCGGTATATTTTTTTACTCACGAGATACTTTTACTTACATCATCATCATACTACCGCCTTCGGAGCCCAGGATACGCTACGACTATGATCCTGTATTGACTGGTCTGGTTATTAGAGTTACTTAAACTTATTAATAATTAACGATTATATAACCTTTCATAAAATTTATTTATATACAATAAATGTACAAAAAACTACAAAAATATATCAAAGTTAAATAATTTTTAATTCTTGCATTTAACATTTACCTACCAGATACCTGGAATGTTTTTTTGTAAGTTTAAGCCCTCGAGTATTAAATAATGTTTTTTTTATTATTTGATACTTCAAAAGTAACATGATATAACAATTCGACCATTATTGGCTTCAAAAGAAGATAGTTTTACTTCTTTCAATTAGAATTGACATCCTGGTCCATAAACTTTCTTAATACACTCTAAAACTAACAAGATAAAACGCAACCCATTTATTCCGCAACTTGATTTATAACTTAACTAAATAATTTTTGTTTTATTAATTTGCATGGCAAACTTTTTTAACCTACTAGCATAAATACATACAGCCTACTGAGAAGAAGTGCCGTAAGGTTTTAAATTTGAAAAATCGCATTTATGATGTTTTAACTTGCTTTAAATAACAGTTTCACAATTTATTTGTTGTGCAGTTGCTATATAATTTTGTATGTCTTGGAAGGCTCATCAATAGAGGTTTAATAAATAACGAGTTGTCTACTTCACTCTACGTCAAAATAGCAAAATCTTTAGGCAAAGCCAATTTCTTCCAATTATTTTTGAAATATCGGTTCGTTACTTTTGGAGTCACGATAAATAATCATATATTTGCTTGACGTGACTAATGGCGTTATGTTTCCATAAGTGTTAAAAAACACAACTGTTTACAAGCTGTGATGTAGTACCTCAGAATCGATGTCAATAACATAATTTATTTTAATAATATTCATATAATTCATTGATTATTAGCTTTAATTTACTTGAAGTTGTGAGCAACTGTTGAACGGATATCGAATTTATTAGACATGAGACACTTTTGTATTTATTACATGGTGTGAGCAAGTGATTCCCAACCGGTTTAATGTTTATAGGCTTACTATCGATGTTTATGTCTTTATTGGCTTAATTGTATAACCTCAACGAGTTATTGAGGTAGGTGTGTGGTATTTTATCTTGGCCTGAGTTGTTATTTATAGCTAGATTTGGAAATAAACTTAGATCCTATATTTTCTACGGGTGAATTCCTTGAATAAAAAAGGGAAATAAGTTTCTAACTTTTTATTTATTCTCCATAAACATTACAATTGAGCAATAAATTATAAATGCAGACTTTTAAATTCAGTATTAAATAAATAAATAGTAAATAAATTAGTCAGACTTTTGCAAATACATCAAGACAAGTTTTCAGTTCGTCGTCTTGGAGTAGTTGCTTCTGGCGAGCGCCTCACGCGCTGTGCGCCTTAGCGTGCGCGGAGCCGAAGCCCGAGGTGTTGGCCTCGGAGTTGGTGACCCTGAAGCCGGTGCTGAGGCCCTGGGTCTTGGCGGACGAGGAGGCCTTGCCGAAGCCCTGGCTCTGCGCGTCGGCGGCGGTGCGCGAGCCGCCGTAGAAGCCGGTGTTCCTGCCCAGACCGGCCTGGCCGCCGAGGTTGGCGGAGGAGGAGGCGGTGCCGGCGCCGTGTGTGTTGGCGACGGTCTTGGCGGAACCGAACCCGGTGTTCACGTCAGCGTTGGCGTTGGCGTTGCCAAAGCCGGAGCCGTGGGTGTTGGCGGTGGTCTTGGCCGAGCCGTAGGTGGAGCCCTGGATGTCGGCGGCGGAGTTGGCGGATCCGTAGCCACCGTTCAGGTTGGCGTTGGCGTTGGCCGAGCCGAAGTCGGCGCCGTAGACGTCGGCGTTGGACTGGGCGGAGCCGAGGCCGGCTCCCTGGGTGATGGCGTTGGACTTGACGGCGCCGTGACCGGAGTACGTGTTGGCGTTGGCCTGAGCCTTGGCGGCGGGAGTGTCGTACAGGGTGCCGAAGTGCCAGTGGATGCGCCTCTGGTTCTGGTTGGTGGTCTTGGCGGAGGACACGGCGCTGCCGTACTCGCCGTTCACGTTTGCGTTAGCGTTGGCGGAGCCGTAGGTGGAGGGAGCGTAGCCCTGGGTCTTGGCGGAGGCGATGGCGGAGTCCATGGCGCCGGTGTTGGCGGAGGAGGTGGCGGAACCGTAGCCGCCGTTCATCTGGGTTTCAGCAGAGGAGCGGGTGGCGCCGGCGCCTCCCTGGGCCTGGGACGAAGCGGAGCCGTATCCGGCGCCCATTCCCTGGGTCCTGGCGGCGGTGATGGCGGAGCCGTAGTTGGTGTTGGCGTTGGAGGCGGCGCTGCCGAAGCCGGAGCCGTAAGTCTTGGCGTTGCTGGAGGTGATGCCGTAGCTGCCGACGCCGCGCTGGGTCTGCGCGGAGGACTGGGCGTTGCCGGCGCCGTGGGTGTTGGCGCTCGAGATGGCGGACTCGGAGTCACCGTTCAGGATTGCGGTCGACTGGGCGGAGATGGGGCCGGCGGGCATCTCGTAGGTGATCTCGGCGGGAACCTCAAAGTTTTGGTAGGACATGATGGTGGCGGGGGCGGGGAGCGGGTAGTAGCCACCGTTCTGAGCTTCGGCGACTGCCTTGGCGGAGCCGAAGACTGGGGCTTCGGGGGCGTCGTAGGCCTCGGCCTGAGCGACCGCCTCGCCGGGGTAGACCTCGCCGAAGTCGTTGCGGGCGATGGGCGCGCCGCCGATGGAGCCGCTGCCGTAGGCCTGGCCGGCGCCGCCGTTGACCGAGGCGCTGCCGGAGGCTTGGCTCACGCCGCCCACTGTGCGGCTGTAGCCCTGGCCGATGGAGAAGCCGCGTCCATCACGGTACAGCACACCTAGTTGCAAATTAAAATGGTTAAGTATTGCTAAAAGTTTTATGCTTACTGATTGTAGCTTGCATTGAACTCTTCCAGAGAGAGAATTATGCGTTATTGTATAAAAGTAATTTTTATAAATGTGATTTTTCTTTTTTAATTTTTTAACTTATTGCGAGTTTTATTGTTTATGCAAAAAATATTATTAAAATGATGATTGTACCTTCAGTAAGTACTTACCGTTTATAAGGACTGGGCTAGACTGGCACATCGCGAAGAGCGCCACTGCGACGACGAACTTGGCTGCCATGGCTAATGGTGTTTGTTATTTGGGAGGAGACAGCTGACTGGATAAAGTGAGAGCATTTCTCCGCGCTTATATACAACGTCCGGCGGCCACCACTCCCGCGCACGACTGACCCAAAAGCCGTGAACTTCACCTAGAAAAATATCCATCTGACGGACAGTCGTAAATCCAAGTGATAGATTACGGTAGATTAATGGAGTGACTTCTATCGCGGATTTTGGCAAATGATCTTCAAATGTTTGTTGCTTTCGGTGACGTCACGTGGTCACATCGGCATCGGCAGCGCCACAGTGCAATGACCTCTCTATGTGCAATATATCGATACAATTCGATTAGCCATCTCATTTTCCCATCGGTCGTCCGATTCAAATCGATCGTTGACATTTGAAATGTTTTCGTGGGAATTATTGCCCATTAGTCGATTTCAGGTTTAATTAAAGCAAGGAATATTGTAAATTTGCGATAAGAACCGTTTTTATTGGTGATGTTTCCTGAGGAGTTTTTGAAATTGGTGCAAAAAAGATGTTTCTAGCTGATCGTAAATGTCGTCATCTTGTAAGAACTTGTTGGGTAGGCCATAAAGAGTAGATTTTGATAGTTACAATGATATTGCTTGAATTATGATCTCAGTTGAATATACTTTAAATACTTGTAAAATATGAGAATATAAGAAAAAATGTTATCTATAAGGATATCTTAGATAAAATATGAGAACAAATTGAAGACCTTATTTCATCCAATTTGCATATATTTCACCTTCAATTTAAGTTTAACATTGAAACTGTGTCTTTTTATTTTCGTATTCTGAATGTCTACTTACATAGTAGGTATACTCGTATAAATTAACCAGCCTTGCACGGTAATCCACAAGATTGTGATTAAGATTTTTATTTCAAATTGATCTAGGTACCTTCTTAAGTATTATAAAGTTTTAGAGTATATTCAATTTAAACAATAAAATGTTTAATCTTTATAATATGAGTACAAAAAGAATCACAACGATGTAATTATTCTAATGATATACAGGGAAGCTTTTACACCAACATCTTGCCTTGTAGGTATGTATGCCGCCCCGCAACTTCTTCCGAGTGAATTTCGGTTTAAACATACATTTTTTCCTCAACAAACGACGACTACCCAACACAACCCAGTACTTCCTGAGATGAGCGCGTTCAAACAAACGAACAAATTCTTCAGCTTAATGGTATTAGAATAGATAACAGAGCAAAATCCTGCAGTCATAGTGCAAATCACCCATATTTTGAGTCATGATGACTCGCAATGTTTATCTTCACGGTAGGTTACAATATCGCGTAAGAGTACTTACTTCCATAGATTTAAATTGTAAGATTTGCCCTCGCCATACTTCGAAATGGGCACTAAAATAAGAGCGACAGGCGCTTCTTACAGCGAACTCTTTGACAGAGCACCCGTTTAAATCTATGGGCAACGTGCTGTCACGATCTTTTTTTGTGCCAATTGCGAAGTAGGCAAGGGCTAATCTAACGATTTTAATACGAGTATTATCATATGTATGTATGCCTACTTCAATTCTTAAAACTTAATGTTACAGAATAGATTATCTTTTATCGCAAAATTAGGATGTTTATGCTTTTAATTATAATTCCTAGGCAAATGGATACTTACATTTACCTCTAATCCGTTACTCTGCAGGAGTGGACTGGTTTTATTAATATTATATTATTTAACTATCTCACTAAATTAACCATTAACGAAATTTATGCCAATAAACTGTAGCTACTTAGAAATGGAAGGCTTGGCTAATAGTTTGTGTGGGTTGAGATCATTATGTCAAGAATAGTTCAAATATATTTTTTTGAAATCCAGATTAATATTATAAATGGAAAAATGACTCTCTATGTCTACGGTATCTTTTACCGTTTTACGGTTATGAATTATGATATCTGATATTCAAAGAATTGGAACACTTTATTCTAATAAAATAAAATAAAATTAAAAAAATATTTTAATTCCAATTTATCTTGATTCTATTCTATATCATCTATGGCATCATCGCCTTCCAAGCGCCATCAAGCGTTCCCCTGTCATTAAAATCCGGTCACCAATCCACCTGCTCAGGGCTACTACCATGGTCATGGTCATATTAGATTACAGTGAGACGCAGATTATCCGAATTAATCGGGACCGGGGTTGATTCGGATACTTAACCGAAAATTCGTATAATCGGATATCAAACATAAACGATTTTTTTAATACATATCGAATGCATTTGGAAGGCTCCTAGATTAGAAAGAAGTACCAACTACTTTTGGAGTTTCTAGAAAGACAATCTCAGATTAATAGCCTGTTATCTCAACTTTCTCTGTCACCCTGCCGGTCAGCCGGCTTAACTTTTTCTTTCTAATGATCGTGATCGGTCAGTGCTCGCCGGTTGGACAATGATATTGTGTTTCGGTGCGCTCGGTAGATACGTGTTCAGCTTCCTATGGAGGCACAGAGTAGTTAATATTCCAGAGGTTTAAATATGTATTTTAAAAAATAAAAAAATGAATGGGCAGTAAATTAAAAAAATTGGTTTACGATAATTTTATTTATCTTTGCAAGTGACTTAATTTGACAAAATAAAAACGTAGGCGAACAGATGACGCCCCGCATCACCAGTCCGCTTTCGACTACGGTTGTTGTAACGCAGCCGAAACGTCAAGCATACTATTAAGTAGTATACATATACTACATACATAATAGTAGTGCATTTAGTCCTGTTTAACAATATTAATGTTATAATGCAACGCAAAAGTCTAAAATCTTATAAAAAATCATAGTTCTTGTCTGACAGCTTATTATTACGTAAACCTACGTCACTCGTATTAAAAAATGTGTAGGTTAGGGTGCAATAAATAACAGTTCCTAAGAAATCACTACTCTATCTATTAATGATAACATGTAAAGTACGATTCTATATTTAAACCAAACTTACTGAAGAGCGACACTTGAATAATAAATTAGCGTAACTGATTTAGTTAACACGACTTGAAACTTGAGTGCTTACTAAACATTTTAGACGAAATGTTAAAAAAATGTCTCGAGTGATTGAATTTGTAAGTCATGGTATGGTCATCGATATGGTTAAGTAAACATTTACAATCGGTAGGTACTTAAACTGGATAATTTATATTTAAATTAGGTATTAGAAATAGCTTCTTGAACGATGATTTATTATTTTGCAAGCAAATCACTACATAGTATAAAACAAAGTCGCTTTTTCTGTCATGTTGTATGTCCCTATGAACGCTTAAATCTTTAAAACTACGCCACGGATTTTGATGCGGTTTTTTTAATAGATAGAGTAACTCATGAGGAAGGTTTTTATGTATTATATCATCCATTAAATAGTGAACAAGTACCACGGGCGAAGCCGGGGCGGGCCGCTAGTAAAGAATAATATCAAATTACTTACCAATTTTCAATTGTGCTTAGGGCTCATTTCTAAATAAGTAGTACACGCTTCCAGCTTAGTTTGGAACTAGGCAATTGGAGTGTATTTGTTCTATATTTAAGGAGGTGATTATTAATTTTTTTAATCAGAGGGTTCGCGAATTTGATCTCCGCGCAGTGCAAACATTCTTTGTATGACCATGTCTGTTTGCCTTGGTCTGGGAGTTTATAGGTATATATATACATATGTACCTAGTATCTTTGTAATGTGTACAACTGTTGATTATTTATTATTGTAATATTTGTTTCAGCTATGTACTTTTCGTTGAGTCGGAGAATTATAAAAAGTGCAATTGTACATATGTAAAGAAAATGTATTTCTTTAATATTTTAATTAGTTTGTTTTTTGAGCCATAATTTGTCTACTGCCATTATTTTTGTCCGCCATTGTTTTAAATGTTAGAATAAAAAATAAAACAGATTGTCAAATGAGAAAAAATATTACATTGTGAAATAAGATTTTGTTAAATTGAAAATAACTAATAATAGTGAAGCAATAAACAATTAATGTCGTTTCTTTGTTTACAGGTAAGGTTTTTTAAATAGTGTAAATATTATTGTTATAGTTTTTAAGAAATAAAAAAAATATTAAATCTTTGTTTACAGAAGCAACGCATTGGTTTATTTTCATTAATCTCAACATAAGATTATAGTCTTATAAAACGACATTGTGTTTGCTGAACACTAAATATGGAGCAGCTGCGTTTTGAATTTGCAATACTGCCGGCGAGTGACGGTAAAACAAATATATGTTGTGTGACCTCAATTACAACAAAAGAAGAAAAAGTGTATATTATACCAGAAGAACTCCAGCCTGCAAGTCTTCATAAGGAGCTAATCAAGACAAATGTATATAATAAAGTAAAAAATAGTTTAAAGCGAAGACATCAGACACGAAAAGTTTGGATATCAATGACTGATGAGTTAAGCAAAGTCTACATAGATGAAGATAACAATTTACAATTTGGAGAGCAATATCTTGAAGAAGTTGAACAAAAGCAGGTATGTGGAAGTTTAGGAAGAGATACGGATTCACTTGAAAAAATACTTGATAAATTAATTGAAAACAAACAAGATGTTAAAAAGCAAAATCTAAAACATATTGCAGAAAAGTTTGTTATAGAAAAATTTACCAGTAAAAACTCAAACCCAAGCCAGTGGATTGATACTTTTGAAAGGGAATGTTCACGTTTTGATATTATAGAAGATGAAAAAAAAATTGATATACTAAGGCTATTCATGGAAAAAAGCTGTGTTGATTGGTACAGTTCTATGATAATAAAGCTCACATTAAACTCTGACTGGACAATATGGAAAAAAAAGTTTTGTGAATCTTTTGCAAACCAAGGCTGGAACCAAGTTACTTTCGCGCTTTATTTTAAATACAGGGATGGTTCATTGGTGGACTATGCCATTAGAAAAGAAAAACTTTTATTAGATATGAGAAGATCAATAGATACAGGTACACTTGTGGATCTTATTGCAGCGGGTTTACCAGGGTTTGTATTAGAAAAGATAAATAGGGAAGCAATAAAAGATACTGTAGATTTATTCAATGAAGTGAGAAAATATGAACATTTGGTAAATAAAAACAGAAATGGGGCCTACAGAAAATATGAAAATCAAAAGATAATATATAACCGAAATGAGGAACGTACTCCATGTAGGACTTGCGAGAAGTTGAATAAAGGTACACGCTACCATCCAGAGACTGCATGCTGGTTTAAGGTAAAAGAAGATGATAAAGTCAATAGTAGAAGATCTATAAGACATGTCAATAATTCAGTGATTGAAGCCGAGTTAAATGAGACAGAACAAAAAAACTAGTAGTCACACCATTAATAAAGGTCAAACTCTTAATTAATGATAAACTGGATATATTTGGAATATATGATTCGGGCTCGAATGTATCCCTCATTAATTCGAAATTATTAAATATAAGAACTCAAAATAATAGAATAAATGAAAAGAATTTACAAACTATTAATGGTGTTAAAAAAACTAGTGGTTTGACAAAACTAAAAATAAAAATATTTGAAAAAGAAGAATATGTAGATGTTTACATCATTGATGAACAAAATTTCAGATATGATTTTTTGATAGGTTTAGATATGATAAGAAAATACAAGTTGATACAAAATGAGGAATTAAAAGTAACTCAAAAACAAGATCTGAATCAAGAAAACGGGAAAAAAATGGATAAGGTATATAAAGACAAAAAAGAAGATTACATACGTGAAAAGGAATACGAAATTAATTTTAACGAACATATTAATGAAAAGGAGTTTCAAATAAAAATAAATCATTTAGATGAAAATAAAAGAAAAGAAATTGGTGAATTAATAGAACAGTATAAATCAGTATTTGCCAAAGATAAGTATGATGTAGGAACAGTCAACGGATATGAAGCTAGAATAGATTTATTAATAGATAAATACTGCAGCAAGAGACCATACAGATGCACTTTGGAAGACAGAAAGGAGATATCAGAACAAATAGCAAAACTTTTGGAAAATAAGCTTATAGAAGAGTCCTACAGTCCGTTTGCAGCACCAGTAACTTTAGCTTTCAAGAAAGAGGAAAATAAAAAATCAAGACTTTGCATAGACTTTAGAGATTTAAATAAAATAGTAGTGCCGCAGGCTCAACCATTCCCACTCATTGAAGATCTAATGCTGAAAACCAGGAACTGCAATTATTTTACAAGTCTAGATGTAAACTCAGCTTTTTGGTCTATACCCCTAAGAATAGAAGATAAGAAGAAGACAGGATTTGTAACACAAGAAGGGCACTTCCAGTGGACGTGTCTTCCGTTTGGTTTAAAGACATCTCCAGCAATATTTCAAAGAATCCTAAGTAATATTCTTAGAAAGTATAAACTTACCAATTTTGCTGTAAACTATATAGATGACATTCTGGTATTTTCGAAAACCTTTGTCGAACACTTAAATCACTTGAAACAATTGTTAGAAGCAATTATTAAGGAAGGATTTCGATTAAAATTTACAAAATGCACATTTGCATCAGATTCCGTCAAATACTTAGGCCATATCATTCAAAATAATTCCATAAAACCTGTGAAGGACAATCTAATCTCAATAAGGAATTTTCCAGTACCCAAAACTCAGAAGAATATAAGGCAATTTTTAGGAAAGATCAATTTTTACCACGAATATATACCAAGAAGTGCAATAATACTTGACCCCCTACATAATTTACTAAGAAAAAATCAGAAATTTCATTGGTCCGAAGAATGCCAAATAGCATTTGAGAAAATAAAAAGCCTCTTGTGTTCACAACCAATATTAGAAATATTCGACCCTGATCTACCAATTAACATTTATACCGATGGATCGCTAGAAGGCATTGGAGCAATATTGAAACAAGTGCAAACAGATGGTAAAGAAAAGCCGGTCGCTTATTTCTCCAAAAAACTCAATGAAGCACAGAAGAAGAAAAAAGCAATATATTTAGAATGCTTGGCCATCAAAGAGGCACTGAGGTATTGGCAGTATTGGTTAATAGGCAAACATTTTACAGTTTACTCAGATCACAAGCCTTTGGAGAATATGAACTTGAAAGCAAGAACAGACGAAGAACTGGGTGATTTATCTTATTACCTCTCGCAATATGACTTTACAATCAAATATTCTCCAGGAAAAGACAATTTGGAAGCAGATTGTTTGAGCCGAAATCCTGTGTTAGGACCAGAAGAAAATACAGAAGAACAATTAAAAGTTGTAAATTTAGTTACTTTAGAAGATATTATGATGGATCAGACGAGAAATGAAGAAATACAGAAAAATAAAAATAACATGATTGAAAAACATAACATATTTTACAAAAAAATCAAAAACAAAGCAAAAATTATAATCACAGAAGAATTCAGTATCGACCTCATAAAAAAAATACATGAAGAGCTGTGTCATATTGGAGTTGGACAGATGGTCAAATCTATCAGTTCACTCTATGTAACAAAAAATTTAACAAATAATATAAAAAGAATATGTAGGAGTTGTGAAATTTGCATTAAAAACAAAGCAAGAGGACAGGATAAATATGGTTTGATGTCACATCTAGGGCCAGCGACAAGACCTTTTCAAATAATATCAATTGACACAATTGGTGGTTTTGGTGGTTCGAGATCCACAAAGAAATATCTTCATCTTTTGGTAGATCACTTCACCAGGTACGCATTTATTACAACGTCTAAAACCCAGAGTGCACATGATTTTGTCAAGCTAATGAATAAAGCCACTGAAACAGAAGAAGTTGGAATGCTCCTAACTGACCAATATCCTGGGATAAATTCAAGAGAATTTAAGAAATACCTTAGTGACAGGCAGATAACAATGATTTTTACAGCAGTGAACGCACCCTTTTCAAATGGACTCAATGAAAGGTTAAATCAAACTCTAGTAAACAAGATTAGATGCAGAACGAATGGAAGTGGTAAAAAGATAGCTTGGACTACAATAGCACATGAATGTGTAGAAAAATACAATCGGACAATTCATTCAATAACAGGCTACGCACCATGCTATTTGTTATATGGTACAGATGCTACTGTTTTACCAAACGAGCTACAACAAGAATTCATACATAGTAACTGGATCATAGCTAAAGAAAGAGCATTTAACAATACTTTGAAATCTCATAACTATAACAAAGAACGCTATGATAGAAACAGAAAGAATAAGGAGTTTAAGGTTGGAGATATGGTATATGTAGAAAATGGAAACAAACTAAATAGGAAGAAGCTAGACGAACTCAGAATTGGGCCATTTAAAATTATAGAGAAGAAATCTAATTCAATTTATGAGATAGATACTGGACACAGGAAAGAAGAGTCTAATCTATTTCATATAACAAAACTGATTCCAGCGCAAATGTCAAGTAGTGAAGAAGAGGAGAAAATTGATGCAGAAGAGTTAGACGAAACCTAGAGAAAATTCACGGGTGAATTTTCTTCAGTGGGAGGGGAGATGTAAAGAAAATGTATTTCTTTAATATTTTAATTAGTTTGTTTTTTGAGCCATAATTTGTCTACTGCCATTATTTTTGTCCGCCATTGTTTTAAATGTTAGAATAAAAAATAAAACAGATTGTCAAATGAGAAAAAATATTACATTGTGAAATAAGATTTTGTTAAATTGAAAATAACTAATAATAGTGAAGCAATAAACAATTAATGTCGTTTCTTTGTTTACAGGTAAGGTTTTTTAAATAGTGTAAATATTATTGTTATAGTTTTTAAGAAATAAAAAAAATATTAAATCTTTGTTTACAGAAGCAACGCATTGGTTTATTTTCATTAATCTCAACATAAGATTATAGTCTTATACATATTTTGTGAGATTCATTAATCTTTAAATGATCTGAAATCAACATTACTCTATGAAAAATGCAAATATTCTGCGAAGGATTCCAACGGCGGGCCATGTATCAAATGACATCGATTAATTACACACTAGTTTCGAATGGAGATCGCGGTGAGATGGACTCCACAGTATGCGTATAGTGCAGTAGTACTAAACGGTTAAGTGCTGTTACTAACGAAGGTAGAAAATAGGTACAGAAAGCTATTTTCTATCTGCGTCCTAGATACCATCACATAAAATTATTTCGCACACATATTGTATAATCACAGATATAATAAAATTATAATTAAAACACTGTTTATATTTCATCATTGTTTTATTTTCAATATTTTACGAACATATTCTTTACATTAATTGCATCTCAAAAATACAAAAAAGTTTTTGATGGATGTAATTATGAAATTGTCAAAAAACATTATCTGTATAAAAGTGGATCCGAATAAAGCTATTAATTATTATTTATAAGTTGTTTTTACACTATGACGTAGTCAAAACTTGGGTTATGTTTTTTAAAACTGAGTGGAAAAAGTCTTAAAACACTTTAGATAGCATTTACTGGTTCTCAGTATAGTGTGACAATTTCACACAAACTATACAGATTTATTAGTTGCACTATTTAAATAAAACTTGATTGATTAGCATAATTGATTTTTTGAAAGTAGGAGATAGTTTGAGTGGGGCCAAAAAGGTATCGTTTTATTTCAAAAAGAAATTAGAAATTTCAATAAATATGCATTTAGCATTATGTCGAATGTCAAAACGGTACACACTAATTTAATTTTTGAATACACCAATTAATTAACGTAACATTTCGCTGTGGGTTTTACCTCGGAGATCTAAGTTACAACGTGGGTGTTATTATATTGAATTAAATTATTAAAATAAACTTAATGTGAAATAAAATTTTAAATTCATCTAACCAAGTTTTTCGATTTCGATTCTTTTATTTAAATCTGGTTTCGCCTACAGACCATTTGATGACGGGCTCGTTGGTCTAGTGGTCAGAGACCTTTGCTACAAAACCGAGGATCGTGTGTTCAAATCCCGTTCCCTTGAAAATATTTATGTAATGAACATCGGCATTTTTAATTAAGTCATGGATGTTTATTTATAAAATTATTTAAAGTAAATAAAAGTGTCTATCGTTCCCTAGCATAAATAGTACTTACTTACAAGTTTAGTTTGGGGTTAGGCAATGAACATATTTATTGGAATAACATTAATGAATATAAAATATTAAGTGCCGGCCCATAAAAGTAGGCTTACGCATCTTCCAATGGGTGTCATAAGATGCTACTAAAGGTCATTCTGGGGCAATGGGCAGCAGCGTTCCCCTGTGTAACCGCCGCCGTTTTCCATATTGCGGGTTTCCCAACTCTTCCAACCCAACTTTGTGTCTATGGGCAAATAACATTCCATTTTGATGTCTACGTCCTGGCAGAGGGCTGATAAAGGCTAATGATGATGCTGTGTAAGAACTTAAATCAGGGAGGTAGACCTTACAGGAACTTCCTTTCAAATGAAATAACCTCAACCTTAAAGAAGACCACAGTGAAATAGACTTTGTAACTTTTGTGCTATGTATCTGCTGGTAAGGTAACCAGAGCTCATGGCATGGGGTCTGAAAGGCAGGCAAAGCATTTGCGACCCTTGTGCGGTTGTTGATGTCCGTGGAAAGCGGTGATCACTATTATATGTACGTTTGCCTCCCTATAATATAAAAGAAGTCTGCAGAAATGATTATTTTACTGAATTTAATAAAAGATGTTCTTCAGTTTTCGTATCATTAATTATCGTCTTAATCTAGGTAGATAGTCAAGAGATATTAGTGTGCCTAGATCCGGTCATTAATCTTGGAGAAAGTTCAGTTACTGCCTTGATTAACTGTGCTTAATACGCTGTAAAAATGATTAGATGAACAGAAATAACATTTATGTATTTTGTCTATCAACTTTTCTTCCTCGTATTACTTATTAAACCAAATTGTAATTTTGAAGGTGCCAAAGATGTTGTTATTATTTTGGTTTAATATAACAATTATGAATAATAACCTATCTACCTGCATAAAAACATTATTCAAAAAAATTACAACTTGCCTATTGTATGAATGGCAGAACTTACTACAAAATAAATTAAGCTATGATTACAGTAAAAAAAAAATTATGCTCTTATAAGATTTACAAATAAAGAGATTACAGATGATATTAAAAGCTATGTAGGTACTCATATTACGAAGCCAATAAAATAATGATAGTAGTTACCCATTGAATTATATAATAAGCTTAGTTATATGTATGTTTATGGTATTTAACCAATGCCATTTAGTCGATAAATGGCATTGGTTAATAAATCCGGCTCTTTGACCTACCAATGATGTCATAGAATGCTTCCTCTAAAAGTTTCACGGTCAACGCTGCACTGCGAGAAACAACATAGGACCTACATATTATTATAAAAATATAAAGGTGATGTATTTTTTATAATCAGTGCCGTAAATAGCCTTATATGCGCCCGGTGCGAGCTCACAAAACAGCGCCCTTTTTTTTTTTACTTGAAAGTCTGGTCATTTCTGCGCCCCTCCAGGGTCTGCACCCTGTGCCTGGGCACCGCTGGCACCGCCCTATTTACGGCACTGTTTATAATAAATCTGTAGGCTCTTTACAGCGCCATCTAGCCTAAGGCTGAGTAAAGTTATCAAATTATTTATTATTATATTTTTTTCAATAAACTTTATTATAATTGATTTTATGTTTTAATTATTATCCTTTAAAGGTGATATTGTAAAAAGTTTTATTAAGTACCTAGATAACCATATATACAGATAATTAACGCTGTGCAAATAATACGAGTTTTACGATCATAGCCATAGCTTCTGAAAACTTAAAATCTTTATCTCATGTTTATTTCCCAATCAATGTTCTACAGTACTCAGACAGTAGGTAAAGTTAGGCAAGTACATAGTTCAAATTAAAAGATAAACAAAAAGAATCTGACAGCGGTGGGATTCGAACCCACGCCCTTTCGGACTGGTGCCTAAAACCAGCGCCTTAGACCACTCGGCCACGCTGCCGCTGAGCAACGAGGTCGAAATAGACATTCAAATGTATTGTGCCGTGAACCCGAATGACGTGTTGTCTGCGTCATCACTGCTGTGTATGTCAAGACGGGTGAGTAAAACTCGACCTTAACGCTTAGTTAATAGGATTCAAAATAAAGATATTGTCTAGATTGAATAAATATTTTTTCAACTTTTCGTGTCTTGAGCGCAATAAGTACTCAGTAAATAGTGAACGTACATATGTCTAATGATTATGGCGTGATTATAGCCAAGTCTTATGCTATTATCACGGATTGATTATTATTACGAGTAGGCATATGAAATATTACGTTAAAAATTTATGACAAAACATAATTGGACTTTTGGAACAGTACATCTTCTTCGTCATCTTCATTCATCATCATCATCATCATCGTGCCCATCGGATAGATCTCGGATATCTACGAAGGTTTTCATAAAATAGGTTCAAACATTTGGTCAGATGTTACCTAGGATGCACCGTTTTCGAGATATACTCAGTATTATATTTAACAAATTAAAAATATCTTATAATTTAAAAATTAAAAGATTATAATGTTTAAACATACAG